>CM037887.1:17066491-18495397 GCA_021292165.1 Shinisaurus crocodilurus | reverse complement strand
TATAAAATTCTGGATCATGGAGTTGCGGGACTAATGACCGCACCTCAGCCACTCTTCTTGGATGTCTTTCACGTCCCCCATTGCTCCGCTCCAGCCATGTGAGCCCCAACCTAAGGTTCACAGCATGCAGTGCAGTGTCTCCTTTGTATCACTTGGTGAGCACTGGTCTTCAGGTGCCAGTGGGCCCTTGCTTATCTCCAGGCCTGCTGGACTATTCACCCACCATCTCCCGCTGTACCTGGGATTCTTTACTGTTATTTAGTCTATTCCTGCCTGGGGAGGAACCACAGCTGTGTGGCAGAGCACCCGCTTTGCATGAAGAAGGTCCCAGGTTCAATCCCTGCCATCCCCAGTTGAAAGAATCCGGTAGCAAATGACGTGGAAGACTTCAGCCTGAGACCCCTGAAGAGCTACTGCTAACTGTTGGGGGAAAAGCTCCATTAACTCCAGTTGCACTATCTTGGATGCAGAAAGAGAGAGAGCTTTATTAATTAACACAGCTGTGTGGAAGCTGGAAACACCCAGTTCCCTGAACAAATCCAGGAAGAACTATTTTATACTTTTCAGAGGCAGGCAGACAAAGCAATGACATTAGCTAGAAATAACACTGTGATTGGCTATTTGAGAAGAAGAGTGTGGTCTCATTCTAATCTTGTTTCTTTATTCTTTCCCACGGCCCCAAAAAGAAAGCTACATCTTCATTCAGCTTAAACTGGCTCAAGCCAGTTTTGTAGTTACACCATAAGCTAAATTAATGCCACTCATTCATGTGTAACCTTTAATTGCTTCCTACTGACAACAAGCGACATATAATTTTGCCTTCACATAATCAGAGCGGGCAATTCTGGGCTAGATGTATGTATACCCGGACCTGGTGTAAAGCAGCTTCCTATATTCCTATACTGTCAGACTTTCCATCCTTCCTTCTTTTCTAAGCTGCTGCTGACCACTGTCAGCAGCAAAGGTGGTGTGGAGTAGGGAGATGAATGCTTGATTGTTCACATCTGTTACTGCAGAAAAATTGCTGCTATGGTCAGCTGCCTGAGGTTGCCCAACGGCAAGACCCCTTTCCTAGTTCAACTCCTCTATTTTTTCAGTCTTATAGAAACACACCCACCCCTCCACATCAGAAGTACAATTTCCAGGCTTGGGTTTATTCATGTAGCAGGGGAAAAGTGACCATCTTCCCCTAAGACAGCACGGAGCATTAAACTGGAACCAGGAATTTGGAGCCTCAGTAAGACGATCCATGCCAGGGGGGATAGGGAAGGATCTAATAGTAGCTGCTGTATCAGTTAAACTAGTTAGCGTTGCTTATGATCAAGCTTCGTGTGTGTTGAGGTGGTTGACTGGGGCGACAACAGGGATCCCATTTTAGCTGGATGGGAGGAGGAGAGGGATCTGGAACGAAGTGTGAGTTGGGCTCCTGAGTGCAGCCTTCCCCAACTTGGTGCCCTCCAGATGTGCTGGCTGGGAATGATGGGAGTTGCAATCTAACACATCTGGAGCACACCAGGTTGGGGAAGGCTGCACTAGTGACTCTGCAGTTACCTGCCAGGGTGTGTGCAGGGTTCATGGAATCCTTGAGTGATTCCACCCAAACTGACAGTCTAGTCCAGTGTTCTCCAACCTTGGGTCCCCAGATGTTTTTGGCCTACAACTCCCAGCATGCCCCAGCCAGCGTAGCTGGCTGGGGCATGCTGGGAGTTGTAGGCCAAAAACATCTGGGGACCCAAGGTTGGAGAACACTGGGTCTAAGCAGTGATGGTACCCCAGCCTCATGTGCTGGCCCTGGAAGCAAAGGCTATGCTATCTTTTGCGGTATTTAGCTGCCATGTTGGCAGGCATTGACCGCAGCTGTGTGTAGCCTGGGGCATCCTCGTTTCGACAGCATCTGTAAAGGGCTGTTTGCAGCTCAGGTAGGACACGGCTGCACAAGAGATTTTAGAAGGGTTCAAAAGTACACTTCCAAATACCGCTGTGCAAAGGTGCTGGTGCTGTGTTGATCCCCCATCCCACCTGCAACCTGCCTTTGTTCCTGGCAGTCCGCACTACGAAAGGGCATCTTTACAAGTCCAAAGTGTGGGAAAATGTCCTTTCTTTACTGAGGGATTCTTCCTGAGAATTTTCTGTGTGGAAAGCTGTCCACTGAGTGCATGCATATCTGTGATAGGTGCTCTGCCCTGTGAGTCAGGGGTCTCCCCCCACCTACGTACTGCATTTGGTAAGTGTCAGCCCAGTCTGCTAACTCCACAACATCTTACTATGCTTGGGGATTTTTATTTTTATTTTTGGGTAGGAATTTCCCTGTGTTCAGCACTCCGACGGTCTCCAGGAAGTCTGGCTCCAGAGTCAGTAGGATGTTTTCAATGTCCCACAAGTCCCCTCCACCCAAGGTGCCCCAGCCAGAGCGACTCGACGAAGTGTACGAAGCACTGAAGAAGGGACTGACGTAAGTGGCTGCTGCTTCCCTCCCAGGGTGGGGGTGTTTTGTTTATTTATTCAAAATATTTTTATGCCACCTTTCCATCGCACGTTGGTGTGTGTTTCTGGTGGCTCACAAGAAACAGCATTAAACGCAAACCCGCAAGCAGTACAAACCCAACAGCATTAGATAAAACCCAGATCTCAAAAGCAGCGGTAAAAAGGACCGGTTGCCGGCCACCTGCTGATCATAACAAACAAGAACCGTAACTAAAAACAAGAAGCCTACAAGCTATCGGCCAAAAGCTTGGCTAAGCGGGACATTTCCCCTGGCGCCTACAAGATAGTAGACAAGGTGTCACGCGGATCTCCCTTGGAAGAGAGTTTCATCATCGAGGTACAACCACTAAGATGGTTTGACGATGATTTAAGCTTAATGCCTCCAGTGCTATGTGTACTACAGTATTATTCCCATAGATTGATGTATGGGAACATCTGAACAGCCCGATCTCGTCTGATCTCGGAAGCTAAGCAGGGGTGGGCTTGGTTAGTACTTGGATGAGTGACCACCTTGGAACACCAGGTGCCGTAGGGAGGGACCAGAGCTCCGTGTGACAGAGCACCTGCTTTGCATGCAGAAGGTCCCAGGTTCGATCCCCGGCCTCCAGGTAGGGCTAGGAAAGAATCCTGCCTGAAACCCTGGAGAGCCGCTGCTGCCAGTCAGTGTGGACAATACTGGGCTAGATGGACCCATGGTCTGACTCAGTGTAAGGCAGCTTCCTATGTTCCTATATGCCTGCATACCCTCTTTCCCTCCCCTCCACAATCTGTGGGTGGGTGCGTGCGTGCGTGAGTAGGGGGCACATGCAGGCCATTAGCGCACAGTATATTTGCTGAAGCCCCAGTTTGTATCAGTGGTCTCCTCAGCCAAGCCAGTGAGCCAAAACCTCTGCCAGACCCAGCAGTGCTCAGCGCAGACGGCTGGGAAGCTGGAGCAAGGAAAAGCTTTCTGTCCCTGGGCCTTGCTGCCAAGGATAACTTCCTGCAGGAGCTACGGCAGCTTGCATGGGTGGCCAGGCTGCTGTCTACCTTAATCTCCACAGTTAAAGAGGGGGAAGAGTCTTGCCCCTTCTGTGCTTACCCTCTCCCCCCCCCCCACAGTGCTTATCTGGAAGTGCACCAGCTGGAGCTGCAGAAGCTGAGCACCCAAATCCGTGAGTCCAAGAGGAATTCTCGCTTGGTGAGTGGAGGGTTGGAACTGACCAAAAACATCCCTGCCTCGGGGGGGGGGGGGTGCGCTCAACTCCCCTGGAGTGTGGGACTGGTGACTGCAGGGAAAGGCGGCGGGGGGGGGGAGCTCAGAGAGAGGAGGATCCTTCTGATGCCAGGGGCTTTAGGGCCTCAGCTGTGCCGCTCCGCAAGAGCTTCTGCCTGGCACTTATTCTTGCAGCAACTCTGATGTTGCAGGCACCTTTCCTGGGGCTAAGGGGTGCTGTGCCAGTGTCTGGCATGCAGGATGGTGGTTGCCCCCACCCCCCCACACACACACTCCACACAAAACACACTTTCTGGGAACTTGGTCCATCCCTTGTTGCTATGGTAACAGTGGGCATGGTCTTGGGCAACTGGCAGTGCCGTGCACAGCGCGGCACGCACAGCAGCCACTTCTGGTTTCTGAGCCCAGCCTAACCCCTTACCTTCTCCTCTGTTCTCCTCTAGGGCTTTCTCTACGACCTTGATAAGGTAAGTCATACTGGGGAGGAAGTGGTGGTCACCAGGGACTGTGTTTGGATGGTGGGATGGGCTTGACAGCCTGTTGTGTCCTGTATCCCCATAAGGCAAGACACTGGAGCTTCTGGGCCTTCTGCTACATGTCTTATTCCTGCCTTTGCTGGAAAAAGAAGCTCAGGCTCGTTGGCTTCAGTGATGCTTCTCTGGTCATGCTGCTACTTTGCCTTGGGAGTCCTTTCCTGGATCCTTTGTTTCAATGGCCAACTGTCCAAGCAGCATTTAAGGGCCAAACTAGATGTGACATGGGGGTTTTGTGTCTTTCCCGTGGTGTGTGTATGTGTGTGTTTTAAACTGAAAAGTAGCCTCGGAGGCTGCAACCAAGAGCTCATGAGGGGGGGGGGGGACTGCTTTACCCTGCAGTGTTGCCCCCAGCCTTCTTTCCCACTTTCAGGGGAACCCCTGCAGGGAGAGAAGAGGCTTGGAGGGGGCCATGTTGAGGTTTAAAAAAATGGCGGTGGGGCACGGATGCAGAACCTCCAGCCCATGGGCCTAATCCGGCTCGTGGAGCACCCCAATCTGGCCTGTGCTGCCTCTTGGGGTTCCTCCAGGGGGCGGGTCTCAGGGTCCGGGCCCTGCCCCCTGGAGGAAACTCCTTGGAGGGCATCCCTGCCGGGATCATCCTGCTGGTGCAGCGTACATGGTCAAGCAGCTTCATCCCCACTGGCCCTTCCTCTGTTCAGGCGAGGAGCCTCCAAGGCTGCTTTGGATTTAAAAAAGAAAAGATAACAAAATGCTGAAGGGAGGGGCAGATGATTTATCTCCCCCCCCCCCCCCCCCCGGTTGAAAGTGGTTCAAGGCAGGTATTGTAGATGTGTGTACACTCATGCCACTTCTTTGCGGAAAACAGGTTTTGGAAGTTTTTTTTTAATCGCTTGTAAAAACCTGTTTGACCAGAGGTGACAGTGGGCCAAAAGAAATAGTTGAACACTATGGGAAGCGAAGCTTCTCTTAGTAGATTTGCAACTCTCTTATAAAACCTGTTGTCTATCTCCAGTCTGAAGATCAGCTGCAGCAGCAACCTCTGGGTGGGTCCAGGAGAACACAGCTAAATCAAGGGAACAACCTTTTCCCTTGAGTCCCCCCATGGTTTTCCTTGGTAGCTTTGATTTAGCCATGCTGCTCTGGCTCTTTGAGGATGTAAAGGGTTCCCTGGCCTTGCCAGAGAGATACAAAAAGGGGTAACTAAGTTAAACAGATGATTAATGTTGTCTGTGACACCCCCTTCACCATATGTCAGAATGTCATTCCCCCCTTTCCAAGATTGTCTGACTTAATCTGTGCCATACAATAAGGTGCGATGTCCTGTAGATTATGTACAATCTATAGAATTGTAATTTGTAAAAAGATCAGTATTCCAACGGTTTGAGTCTGTGGTCCCAATCCCCCCCCCCCGAAACCCTAAAATTCCCCCCCCTGGTGGGAATTCCCCCCTGGTTGAGAACCCCTGTGTTATTTAGAAGGGGGGGAACAATCATGTAATTAGCCCTCATTATTTTTTATATGCATCCCACTACCCACCATAAGCAGTGAAGAGTACAGGAAAGCAGTTTTTCCTCTGAGTAAAAGGAAACAGCTTTCCTTACCTTTACGTAGTTGTAAGGTCAGATCAAGAGGCATTTGGGCAGATGGGTGGCCCTGAAATTTGGAGTACAAGAATAAAAACCTTTTTTTTACAGGAGGTACTAGTGCTATCTTCCCATATTATATGTTCTTAATAGGCTAGTGAAGTCAGGTAACCTAGACTTCTCTCTTCTTTCAGGATAGCTGATGCTTAAAATAAGATGTAACAATGATCTCTGATTTGGGGGGTGTGTGTGATACATGCCTTTTGATTAAATTATCTCCAAGGCAACTTGCCACAGATTGAGACAATATGGAGATAAAATATGAGACAGTTAAGGCAGCTTAGTAGAAGAATAGCATCTGTGTAATAAACAGCATAACTATACTCTGTTAACAGCATGAGCAAACAAAATGGCTTTTATCCTGATGCCTAAAATAATGTAACGATGCCATTTCCTCCTGCAATTGTTCAACCCTGAACAATTTCCTCATACCTGTAAAACAGCAGTGAAATAAAAGGACCCTGGCCAGTTGCCCAGGGATGCTCTATGATTAACCTGTAGAGCTTAGAGACCCAGTCCCTCTCATAGCCAGCTTGGGAACATGGAGGACCTATGGGGTTCTGCACTCCTTTGCCAGTTGGATTTCCACTTCCTGTCTAATGGGATTTTTATTATTTTACAGCAAGTCAAGTCAATCGAGCGGTTCCTGCGCCGTCTGGAGTTTCATGCTAGCAAGGTACCTGCTGCTTCTAAGTTGGGTATTGAAAGGAATTTCTGTGCCAAGAACAGCTGAACTTTTTGTGGCTTTTGTTAAATTCTGCAATTAGAGTAGGTTTGTATATATTTGCTTATTTTGTATAGGTTAGGCAGGGAGCTACGCAGGTAACAGGAGTTCCAGGACTAACAAACTAGGAATCCTGCTCAGCCTCACCTCTGGCTTCTAAGGTTCCATCAGGCATTGCAAGCACAGTTTTAAGCCACAAGGGCTAGAAACCTTTCTTTTTAAATGTTGGGGTGTGGGGAGAGTAGATTATCTCTTGTGCACCCTCCAACAATTTCTGCTCTTGCATAGTGCAGTTGTAAATATACATAGTCTTACCTTTCCTCTGCCTACTCTAATTTTCTTCAGGAATCCCCCAAATTAAAATGCACATTTTTTTTTGTTTTTATATACTCTAGTTCCAGCATTGTGTCCCCTACAGTTCTAGTAATTTATGAGGTGTGTGTGTGTGTGTACGCGTACAGTTTCTCAGGTGTCTTCCTTATTGCCCTTTCTAACTCTGTAGAGAAGGAGATGCTGATGAACATAGGAAGCTGCCTTATACTGTCAGAGTATTGGTCCATTGAACGCAGAATTGTCTACTCTGACTGGCAGCTGCTTTCCAGGGGCTCATTCAGAGAAAGGTCTTTCCCATCACCTGCTATCTGATCCTTTTTAACAGGAGATGCTAGGGATTGAACCTGGGACCTTATTTATTTATTTATTTATTTATTTATTTTAATTAATACCCCACCTTCTTACCAGGAAGTGGCACTCAAGGTGGCTAACAGCAACAAAAGACAACATTTAAAATTAAAAAAAAAACATAATTAAAACAATCATAGAATAAATATATTAAAAACACAATCGAAACCACAACAATAACAGAATAAAAGCAGCCCCTAACTTAACAGACTAGCTTACATGCCTTTTAAGGCACTGTTTAAGAATATAAGAAGAGCCATGCTAGATCAGACCAAGGGTCCATCTAGTCCAGCATTCTGTTCACACAGTGACCAACCAGCTGCCTACGGGATCTCACAAGCAGGACATGAGTGCAACACCACCCTCCTGCCCATGTTCCCCAGCAAGTGGTGTACATAGGCATACTGCCTCTGATACTGGAGGAAGCATATAGCCAATCAGGACTAGTAGCCATTGATAGCCTTCTCTTCCATGAATTTGTCCAGTCCCCTTAGAAAGCCCTCCAAATTGGTGGCCATCACTACATCACTTTGTCTGCCGGCAGAAGGACAGCAGAGAGGGAGCCAGCCTAGCCTCCCTCGGTTCGGAGTTCTGAAGCCTGGGAGCAGCCACTGAAAAGTCCCCACCAAGCATGCCTCTGATAGTGGTGGCACTGGGGGATGACCTTAAAACCCAGGCAGACTCATATGGGAGAATGCAGTCTTTCAGCTAGCCTGGTCCCAAGTTGAATAGGGCTTTACAGGTCATAACTAGCACTTTGAATTGTTCCTGGAAACAGACTGAAAGCCAGTGAAGCTGTTGCAACATGGGAGTCGTGTGCTCCCTGTAACATGTAAAGCATGTGCTGTTCCACTGACCTATGTATGGCCTGTTCCCCAAAGGGAGGAGAGAAACAAAATAGGGTAGGGAGGGTTGACTTAACAAGCCAAAGCAAAGTGTTCCATGGGACATGGGGTGATCACAGCCCTGCTGAATGCTTGAGTTGTTCCGGGCTTGTGGCCACCCAACTTTCTGCTAAGTCTCCCTACGGTCTGTTACCCCTGCTCTGGGTTTCTTCATAACAGATAGATGAGCTGTATGAATCCTACTGCATCCAACGACGGCTCCGGGATGGAGCCCACAACATGGTCAAGGCCTACACAGCTGGTTCCCCTGGCAGCAAGGAGGCCCGCGAGAGCTTGGCCGAAGCTGGCAAGGGCTACAAAGAATACACCGAGGTAGGTCAAGATAGTCTTAGTACTGAGGAAGGAGAAAGGTGGTGAGGGAGCGGAGGCTGGGTTTCTTGGTTGCTGGCATTAACAGGTGGTGGTTTGATGTCTTCCCCTCCAGAACATGTGTCTGTTGGAGAGCGAACTGGAGAGCCAGTTGGGAGAGTTCCACATCAAGATGAAAGGTATCAAGGGACAAACAATATGCTATATGCAAATGTGTGCAAAGAAGCTCTGGTGGCCATTTTGAAAATTGAAAAGTAGCTTTGGGAAGGCAAGATTTTGAGGGGGTGGGGAGGGAGAAGGCTGCTTAACCCTTTTCCTGCCAAAAACTATATATATATATATATATATATATATAGTTTTTGAAAATAAGGCTTACCTCGTAAACATGCATCTGGAACCCCTTGGGAAGAAACCAGCTTGGGGGGGGTGGTGGTTCTGGATCCACTCCCACTTCCTGTCATTTATGTGGGTCAGCAAAACTGGGGCTGCCCTGGTGGGTCATGAGAGAAGCCATGATGCCTGCTCTAACTCTTGTTTCTCTTGCAGGATTGGCCGGCTTTGCTAGGCTCTGTGCTGGGGACCAATACGAGGTTTGTGTGGGAGAGCTGGATTCAGATGATGTTCCTGTATAGTGTGGGGGCAGCAGGAGACTTATGTTCTGTCGTTTGGGAGGATTGAGGGAGATGACTGGGCCTGGCTGGTGGCAGAACAAGCCAGTTTGGTTGAGAGGACCCTGGCTCCCCACCACTGATAATGTTAGCTGTCGTCCAGCCCAGCTGCACTGCGTGGGAGAGAGGCCAAAGCCACCTCATCCTATGATGAGGTGGACTGAGCCCCTGTCCCACGCAGTCCTCTGCCCACTCTCTGAGGAAGGTTTCCTTTGGCTGGGCTGGCTTAAAGTTATGAGTGGGTACCTGGGTACCTGAGAACGAGGCGTCTCTCGGTGTCTGTCCATCCGGTCGATACCAACGTTTCTTAAACTCCTCATGGCAGATCTTCATGAGGTATGGGCGCCAGCGATGGAAGCTGCGGGGCCGCATTGAGGCGAACGGCAAGCAGGTGTGGGACAGCGAGGAGATGATCTTCCTGCCCCTCATTACGGAGTTCCTGTCTATCAAGGTAACTGGTGTGTGTGTGTCCCCCCACCCCACCCCGACGAGCAGGCCCCTCTCTTTGGAAAGACAAGGCCTCTCCTGTGCTCACTGGCCCCGCCTTCTTCTGTCTCCTCCCAGGTAACAGAGCTCAAGAGCCTGGCCAGTCATGTGGTGGTGGGGAATGTCTCTTGCGAGACCAAGGACCTGTTTGCGGCGCTGCCCCAGGTGGTGGCCGTGGATATCAATGACCTGGGCACCATTAAGCTGAGCCTGGAGGTGAACTGGAAGTGAGTGTTGTGTTTGTTTCCCTGTTGTGAAGCCATGTTGGGGGATGCTGGTGGGTGACTGTGAGAAGGGCTGGGACAGGGAGGGGCGGTGTCTGGTAAGTGGAGAGGAATGGGCCCATAGTGCCCCAGCCAACCTACTGCCTTCCTGGTGTGTTGGGCTACAACTCCCGTCGTCCCCAGCCAGCATAGCCAATGGCTGCTCTAGATAATTGCTCCCCAAGAGGGGTTAAGGAGAGTGTAGGCCACTTCCAGTAGTGAACAGGAAGGGGTGGTAGTATCGCTTTTTTTTTTTTTTGGCTAACCACTGTATATTCCTTTGGCCAGCCCCTTCGACAAAGAGGACCAGCCGTCGTCTGCCAGCACTGTGAATAAGGCATCCACAGTTAACAAGAGATTCTCCACGTACAACCAGAGTCCACCTGACACGCCCTCCATGCGTGAACAGGCCTTTTATGTAAGTATTCCTTTGGGGTGGGGAGTTATTAAGATGTGGGAGTGAGGTCTGGCTCTTTCTTTCTCCCTCTCTCTCCCCAACTTCCACCAAGGACTTGGTGTGGGTACAAGCCATTAAGTGGCTATGCAGACCATTTATTTACGCTTCTATTACGATTCCTAGGAGTTCTTAAATCCAAGCAGTGTATAGGGCTAGACAGTTTAGCATTAGTACAAATGCATTATCTGCCTCCAGACAGTTCTTGGGTGGGACTATTCTCAAACATACTTGGTGGTTAAGTTAGCTTCCTTTTGAGTTGAACAGTGTAGTTCCTTGGCCATCCAATAATAATAACTTGAGATGAGATTTGGCAGCCTCCTAGATCACAGCTGATTCTTTTAGCCACTATGCCATACCAGCTAGACAAATCTATAGAGCAGGTTCTGCTTTCATCTGGGTTGAAGCTTCCATTTTGCCCTCAGCTGCTAAATATAATAATGAAATAATTATGAACAAACTCTGCTCTTCATGCCCAACTGGTAGGAAGTTTTTTCAGCAGTTGCTGAAATAGACCTTGAAAAATCTGTATTGGGAATGCTCCTAGGCACAAGGAGTTTGGTACTCTCTGACTCAGTTCACACATAACAATCGTAGTCTAATTTAAATCATAGTTTATTGGACTGAGAACAAACTTTGTGTCTGCACAATCCCTTCTCCCTTGCACCTTTAATGCAATACTGCTGGGTTTGTATAACCACAGCTTCATCATACATCCGCACTGGAAAACTGATTTAATCTCTCACTATACTTCTGGCTTGCAAACCAGGTTCAAACGGTAGTTTGCAATCTTGGTTTGTAATTGAAACCGGAATCACAATTTCTTGGTGGGATGTCACAGGAAACTGTGATGTAACAAACCCTGGAGGTATTGCATTGAGGCACACAAGAGAATGGAAGGGGTGGAAAGAGCAGGTGGGCACAACACTTTTTCTTAATCCAATAAACCATTGTTCATCAGACCAATATAGTTACATCTGAACTGGGCCTCTGTCTCAAGCAGGAAACGTTGAGGAAATTTAAGGAAAGTGGGCAGGGAGGACAGGCATCTAGTTGGTAGGCAAAACTACAATTACATCTGTTTTGAAGACCAGGCCAGACCCAATTGCCACACAGGCTGGACTAGATGGTCTATCTCAGGGATGGGGAACCTCCATCCAGCGGGCCTAATCTGGCTTGCGGAGGTTTCCCATCTGGCCCGTGGAACCTCCTTGGCCTCCAAGCCTCACCTGCTGCAGGAATCCCCACTGTTCCTGGAGGAATTCCCTACTGGAATCACAAACTGGAGATAACTAGCGGGGATGCGGGTGGTGGGGGACTTGGCCGCTGCTGAGAGGAGTGCTTGTGACACACAGCGCACAAAGCCAGGGACTTGTGGAGGGCCCTGTGGGAGGCAATTTGACCCCCCACCAAAACGTGTTCCCCACCCCTGGTCTGCCTGATTGGCTGTCAAGCAAGTGGCACCAACATGGTGAAACTGGGGCACAAGCTTGTGATGACCTCGGTACTGAGCCACTGGTGCTGACGGTTGCCTCTTTCTCTGCCTAAGAGCCTGCCACGGGAGGCTGCCCCCAAACACAGGTGGGCCTTGCTGGACATCTTCCGGGAGACTCTCCTGGAGAGGCTGCCACGGAGCTGCTCCTGCAGCGACGTCTCCTCGGTGCAACTCGGCACGAGGGCACCTCGGGGCTGTGTAAGTGCCTGCTCCCTAGCGTAGCCTAGTCCCCTGAGGTAGAGGTAGCTACGCTCTGCCTCCTGTGCGCTAGTCTGTGTCCCCTGTTTTTATGGCCTGATCCAGAGCTGGGATAGGATAAGAGGAGCAACTGGAGAACCTTTCGTGACCCTCTCCCACTTTGCACTAGTGTGCGATGGGCTTCCCTGGCCTTGTCAGCTTGCGGTGTTGTGTAGTGGTCATGTGCTTGCTCGCCGCTGCCCCTGCAGGTAGAGTGGGATAGTACCGGCTTCCGTCTCTTCCTTGTTGTAGCCATAGATCCCTTTCCCATACAGATCTGCCTTCTGTACTACCATCCTTCTGTGTCCAGCCCATATTCATCACCTGTGACTATGACTTGGTGCTAGGATTTGGGCTCTGGGAGCTGCAGATTAGGAAGAGGGGTCTCCTTCCTCGAGGCCTACCAAGCAGACTTGTGTGAGAATGAGTGTGTGATGCTGGCTAATGCGGCGTACCCATCTCCTGATCTAGGGTATTTCCACATCGGAACAAGTATCTCAAGAAAGGAGGAACCGTGGTCTTGCACTACATTCCTCCATCTGGACTGTGCCACCTGGAGCGAGCTGTGAATTTCCCCCTGGCCTGCCACATCGACTGGCAGAGGATTGGCATCGCTGCCATGTGCTTTGCGGCAAGTGGCTCACTTCTGGGCCCTGGCAAACAGAAAACGCCTGTGTGGGCAGTCTCCCTGCTCACTGGCATCCCCATCCATCGGTGGCTGACGTAGGGGGGAGAGCTGGAAGCTATGCAGTATTAGGTTGCATCAATGGAAGTATAGTTTTTAAATGATGGGATGCCACCCACCATCTTCCTGGAGGGATTCTGTGATAATTAAATTTACTCCTCGGCGTGTCTGGCTGCCCTGTGGAAATGTAGAAAGAAAGAAAAAGGAACTTCTTCTTCCCTCCACCCCACCCCCCCACTGCCGCCCGGTAAACTTGGGCGGGGGGGAGAACAGCGGAGCAACCAGGTCGGGGGGGGGGTGAGGAGGAGGAGGAGGAGGGAAGGATGTGTGTGTGGGGG
The DNA here is from genome assembly GCA_021292165.1 of Shinisaurus crocodilurus. Taxonomy (NCBI): domain Eukaryota; kingdom Metazoa; phylum Chordata; class Lepidosauria; order Squamata; family Shinisauridae; genus Shinisaurus; species Shinisaurus crocodilurus. The sequence goes on along the minus strand of CM037887.1, from coordinate 18,482,312 downwards.
GGGGGTGTAGCCGGCTGCTGCCGTGGGGGCTTGTCACTGTGTGTGAAACGTAGAACAGGCTGCTCTTTTGTGTAAGAGACGCCAGCATCACCCGTCCTGGGCCAACTGGTTTCCCCAGGTGGCGAGTCGAGCCATAACATAGGAAACGGCGGAGGTGGGAAGCAAATGTTGTGTGTTGAAATAGTCCCTCTTTCTCCCATCAAACTTGCACAACTTCTCTCTCTTGTTTCCTCGCTCTTTCCCACCCAAAATGAATGGCGTCCCAAGTGCGTGTTGCTGGTTGGAACGGGGGGGGGGGGGGGGCGGGAGTGATTCAAGTGTGACCTGGTATAAAAATCGGATGCCTTACAGCTCGTCTTGTTGGGGGGGGGGGGGCTGTGGTCAAGGAGAGGGACAAATGGTGATGCTTCAGTGGGCCTGGGAGAGAGCAGGGCTGGGGGCCATGGAAGGGAGTGGAGCGGTGGTGGTGGTGGAGTGTTGAAGAAAGCTTGTTCACACACATGCACTTGCATACCTGCTTGCACGCGTGAGCCCTCTTGTGTCTCATCCATGCTGCCTTCCCTGCAGAACATGTTGCGGCAGCAGGAGGACTTGGAGAACGGGGCCGCCTGGTCCATCTCTTCAGAGTCATCGGACGATTCCTCCAGCCCTCAGCTGTCGGGAGGTGCCCGCCACACACTGCCCAGGCCTATCGTGCAACCCGCAGTGCAGGCCGCTGCGCCCGCCATAGAAATCGCCTTCGCCCAGCCCGAGGACAAAGAGCCGCCGGCCCTTCGAGAGGAGGTGGCCATGGCGAACGGGCACGTGCCCTATGCCCGGACTCTTAGCCAGATCAGCGAGGGCAGCGTGGACATCCCAGTGGCTGAGGACAGGGAGTGTGCTGCCCCTGGAGACTCTAGTCCCAGGGAACTGCCTGCCCTGGAAACGAACTCCTTGCCCCAAACTGTGGGCTTGACACTGGATGCTCAGATCAGTGAGGGTGGAGAGCGGGGGGCTGAGGCTGATGGGGCCACCCCCATTGTGGAGGGGAGCGGTGAGGACACCAGCTGCCAAGCCCCGGAAGCTCCGCAGCCTCCGTCCTCGTTGACCCTGCCAACTCCAAAGGAGCTTCCACCGACAGGGGTCTCGGAGGCACCAAGGCCCAAACCTGTAGACTGTGGGCTAGAGGAGGCCATCAGCTCACTGGCCTCTGCTCTGGATGACTACCGGGGACAGTTTCCTGAGCTACAGACCTTGGAGCAGGAGCTCAAGCACCTAGAGGAGATTCTCTTGGTAAGTGACAATGGGACCACTCCTGGGAAGAAGGAAATACGGCACCCTCAGGGCTACAAATTGTGACTAGACATTGCACCAAGGCGATGCAGATTATGTTGCCTTAGCATCCAGAATTCAGCCAATCCAAGCTGAATTCTAGGAACTAGAAGTACACATGACTTCCACTGTTGTCCCCTCACAGCAAGATGAGCATCCCATGCCTGTAATGGAAGCACACACTTCTCACCGAGGGAGCGGCCATTGTAGGGCAGAGGATGCAGACATTCTGCACCTTGCAGAGAAGTTCAGAGAGCAGGAAGTGCGCCTTGCTGACATTTCGTATATGTCTGCAGCAGCAACTTCACCAGACATTGCACTTTCAGACCTCAGTTACCGAGGATGCTAGAAATGTGCTTTACTGGGACGTGTTTTGTTGTTTTTTGCTTTAATGAAAAATGAGATTGGCAGGATGCTGAACTCTGAACCCGGTAGCACTTACCTACTGAATTTTCTACACACACGGACCCCACACATCTGGAATTTGAGGACAAGGCCTCCTCCAGATTAGAAGATGTAGCTTTCAGGTGCCCTCCACCCCCATCCTGCATCTTTCTTTTTGGAAACTGGTCGCAGGATTTTTGTTGTTCTTCTTCTTCTTCTGTCTTCCATTTCGAAGCTTGGGAGGTTGCAGCCACAGAGGCAGGAAGCAGGGGAGTGATCAGGGCGTGACCATACGATGCAGGAGATTTGCTTGCAGTGGACAGAGAAGAATATCTATGTCAGTGTTCTCCAACCTTGGGTCTCCAGATGCCCCTACGCTGGCTGAGGCATGCTGGGAGTTGTAGGCCAAAAACATCTGGGGACCTAAGGTTGGAGAACACTAATCAATGTGATATGTGCTTGTTCTCCATTCCACAGCAAAAACAGGGTGTGTGCCTGAGCCGGGCCTCCAGCACAAGCCTGACAGTGGAGCATGCGCTTGAGAGCTTCAGTTTCCTCAATGCTTCTGATACGGAAGAGTCGGATGCAGATGACGACGGGTGAGTGAGCATGGGGCCAGCCGAGGCAGGGGGTCACCGGGGATTTGAGTGTAGGCCACTGATATTTAAACTTGGGTAAGTGGGACGTTGTGCTAGGGGGGGACCCCAGCTTGTCTGTGTGGGGTCAGGTGGGGGTGTTGGGTTCAGATCAGTACGAGAAGCGGGGACAAAGCAATATCAAGTTTGGTAGTGAAGAGAGATTGGAGTTTGCAACTGAAAGGGGAAGAATAGGACAACTGAGATTTAACTAAGGCAGTGTTCTCCAACCTTGGGTCCCCAGATGTTTTTGGCCTACAACTCCCATGCCCCATGCTGGGAGTTGTAGGCCAAAAACATCTGGGGACCCAAGGTTGGAGAACACAGCTTTATAGCACGAAACACGAATAGTGTCTAATGAAATCCAAGGACAGGGTGGGGGGCAAGAAGGACGTGTAGCAGCCTTGTAATTAGCTACTACCCCCTTGCAACGTAAGTATCTGAAGCACCAATGATGCAAAACAAGCATATCCATGCTTGAATCTCAGCATTTGTTCAGATGACAGAATGTGAGACACCTTGGCTGGGGCATGCTGGGAGTTGTAGGCCAAAAACATCTGGGGACCCAAGGTTGGAGAACACTGAACTAAGGGATCCAGCAACCCTTAACTGCCTTGGCTGGCTGCTGGTCACACATTTGAGGCTTGCTCTCAAAACTGAAGTTTAGGAGTTCAGCGGCCTATACTCAAGTGTCCCAGGTGGATATCCTGAGACAGCAGCTCTCTCTTAGAGGAAGAAGGAATTCAGGACAGGCAGATATAAGCCTGTCGCTGCAGATGTAGCATGGCAGTAGAATCCATAGAGTGTTTCATCATCATGCACACCCCTTTGTTTGTGAGATTATGGGTGAGATTATGAAATGCAAACTCTGCCCATCCAAATAACATCCTTGCTATAGCTGTCACTGGGATGACCAACTTGTATTCTCAGGAGCCCTTCTCTTTGTCAGAGACTGGTCCAGAAGTATATTTTACCACACTTTCCCGCTCCAGCACAGGTGATCGGGTCCTCTCATAGGCCTGCTGTCCCTTTAGTGAAAAAGGCTTCATAGGAAGCCACCTTATACCAAGTCAGACCATCTAGCTCAGTATTGTCTGCTCCACACTGACTGGCAGTGAGAATTTCCAGAGTTTCAGCCTGGAGTCTTTCCCAGCTGTATCCAGAGATGCTGGGGCTTGAAGTTGTGACCTTCTTTCTGCATGCAAGGCATGCACTCTACCTCTGAGTTGCAGCCCTTCCCTTCATAATTACAAAACTCATGCATTCAGGCCTAACAAGGAACATTGCACATAAAATCAATGTGGAGGTAGTGTGGGAATATTTCAACTCTCGCACCTTTTGGAACCTTTCTCCTTTTGTAGGAAAACTCATTTTTTCTTTTCTTTTCTTAAACATCAGTCTTTACTAAACTTTTCTGTTGGCCTGCCCATCCCCTGTGCTGAGCTTATGTCATGTAGGTAAGTCGGGAGGCTCAGGCTTTGCCTAGGGCTGTGGACTCTCCTTTCGTTTTCTTCTGTACCCTCTTCCTGTATCAAAGGGAGGAGCCCAGAGAACAGGGTAACTGGCTCTCTAAGCAGGCCTGCTGTTTAGGGGTGGCTGGGCTTCCCAGTGGCTTCTGTGTCTGGCCAGGGCCTTATGCCTGCTCCAGGCTAATATTTCTGCTTGGCACGCCAAAGGATGCAGATGGCCTTTCCCACAGTGCTGATGCAGCTGCCGGAAACAAGTATAAAACCTTGTGGCCTGGCCTGACAGTGACAGGTGGCTCCCAGCAGGATGCGTGGCAACAGTGCCACTCTGTGGCCAATGCTTCATATTGCCTGCAGCTGCCTGCTCTCTCTCTCTCGCTCTCTCACTCTCCCTTCTTCCTGCCTTCTCTACATACAAGTAGCCCATTGCAGAGGCAGTGGTGCTCTTGGAGCATCTAGGGGGGAAGTGTTTTGAGGAGCTCTCTCGAGACACTGGCAGTCTAAGCTGCCTTGCTAAAAGTTTTCGACTAGGTCTGTACGGGCACTGCTGGCTGGGGTATGCTGGGAGTTGTAGACCTTTTTTCTGTCTAAACATGCCTAGGATTGCGCCCTAAATCAAAGACATTTTAATCGCTTTAATCACATGAGTTTTAGTCAATCAATCAATTCATCTATCAGTTAAACTTTGCATGTGGGTAAAACAGTATTTCTGAAGCAAGAAGCATTCTTTATTGGGGGGTTAAAAAAATAATAATCTGATGCCTGATTAATTGAGAGACTCCTTTTGAGTTGATAAAATTTTAGGTTACTCAAACAACCAATTAATCAGGTAGACCTCGCAGCCCTAGGTTAGGAGTGTTCTGGAGCCTTCTTGTCTTGCATGTATGCCAGGTCTAGCCATGTTGCCATTGCTGTGCAGCCAGTGTTTTAAGGCAGGGGTGGGAAACCATTGACCCACGGGCCAAACTTGGTCCACAGAGCCTCAGGCGAGGCCCCTCCCTGAAGCCCCTTCCCCTCAAAAGGGGGAGGAGCAGGAGAGCGACAGAGCACGCAATTGCTGCACAGTCAGCCGGTGCTTTGAGGAGCTGCCCGAGTCCCAAGATCAGGACTCAGCTGTGCCAACTGAGTGGGCTTCACTCCTCCTTCACCTTCCCTGTACAGGGACAGCGAAGTAGGAGCAAAGCTCCAGCCAGTGTTTCACCAGAGAACCCGATGACATCAGAGAGCAGGAGCCCACCCCTGATGTCACAGGTGCCCTGACATCATCCAGCCTGTGGGGGGGGGGGTCAGGGTGGCAATCTGGTCCCCAGAACCAATGTGGTTCTCCACCCCTGGCTTAGGTCTTGCTTGTTGCCAGATTGGTTCAAGTTGGGCTTACTAAGGACTAGAAGCATGCTTATATCTTGCCTGCTCCCTCTCTTTGCAGGAAGGCTAGCAGCGCACAGCCTGCAGCCTTGGGCAGGGTACCGGGAACCAGTGAGGCTGTTGCTGAAGATTCTGGGTGCTTGAGTTTGGAGGGTGGCTCGGAGCCAATGAGCACCGGCAATGAGTTTCTCGACAGGGCCTTGGTCCTGCATCTGAACCATTGCAACTGCTTGCTGCTGGTGAGTGCAAAGTGAAGACTCTTCAGATTTAGCAGATTCATCAATTTATTTTAAAGGATTTGTTGTTTTTTAACCCTCACCTTCCCATCAAATTGGGAGCTTTCCCTTGCAAGGGAACTTAAAAATGTAGGAATAGATTAGGAATAAAACCAAATTAAAATACAATACGGATATAAATTCAAAACAGCAGTATTATAAACAGATTGGAGGGGGGCGCACAATATCCAAGAGACATCCATAATTAAAACTCGCCAAATTTATTTTAGTGAATAGAATATTTTTTTCCTGCCGTCAAGAAGAAATAGGTGTCAGGTGTCACTGTGTTCAAGGGGAAGGTGTTTGTGGGGAGGACACTCCACAGCGGAGGGATCACAACAGAAAAGGCCCTGGTAGTAGGCCAGCAAGTAAGAATACCTGGCAGATGAGTTCAGTATATGGGCAAGTTGGGATGGGAGAAGGCGGCCCTTCAGGTGCTCTGCTCCCAGGCTGCTTAGGTTTTTGTAGGTTCCAAGTTAAGGAAAGGGTCACGTCTCGGGTTCCCTGCTGATATTTTGAACTATACCTCCCAGCATCATTGACCATGCTGGCTGGGGCTGATGGGAGTTGAAGTCCAAAACATCCGGAGGGCACCAGGGAACCCGGTACGTGGCCCTTTCCGTAACTTGGAACCTCCTTCTTCTTCCCCTTTTTCTTTTGGCCTTCCTGACAGTGTGACACCATTCAAGTCGCCGTGTCCCCTCTTCGCTGCCCAGCCTGCCCCCTCCTTCATGCTGTCTTCTAAATGAGTCTTGCTGTGGGAATAGCAACTTGTTCTCCCACCCCCAGTTTAAAAATGGATCCCTGTATGCCTTGCACCATATGAACTGGGGTTAGACCTTCTCCCCTAAGAATCTTTGCCATCGTGTTATCTGATTCCTAGAAGCTGGGCAATTTCGGACCCCTCCGCTGCCGGGAAATGTACGCGCTCGACAGGCTGGCAAGGGAAGCGCAGGTCCTGGAGATGGTTTGCCGCCTCGCAGAGGAGCGGGCAGGGACAGCCAGCTCTGCTGAAGAAGGTAGGAAAGAGAGGGCACACCGAGAGATTGATTCTGGGGTTGTCAGCATCAATGCCTGTATTCTGTTCAGTTCCATAGAGGCAGGGCTTCCCTTGCAGCCCTTGAGAATCAGCGTCTGTTGGCCAGATGCAGTGTGGGGGAGTTCTGCCAGGGAGGGAGGGCCCACGACTGTGCACACAAATAAAGGTGCACACATACGCACCTGTAAACATGCAGTCAGATTGTGTTCCTTTCTCCTGTGGGGTGAGTTCAGCTTCCTTCTACATTCTCTTTGTAAGAGGCAGTTGTGCGTACCCATAACTGTTCTTACTCTTTCCCTTCCCCCCAATATTTCAGGTGGGCTGTCTGCCTTTCATTCAAAAACTTTTTAAAAAGTACCATATGTACCTTTATTCAGTCTAGCATTCTTTGATGCTTTTTCAAAAGCGCAATCAGTTTTTTAAAGGGTGTAAAACTTCCCGGGAGTGTGTATATGTGTGTGTGTGTGGGGGGGGGTTAGTTTGTAACCTCACAGCTGCTAGCCAATCAGTGTTGTACACATCCATCTTCTGCTGCAGACCTGCACAACTGCTGTTGCCTGAGCTCGACCTGGAGCGGAATAGTATGTCCGAGTATAAACATGTCAGGTGTGCATCCAAAGCACGGTTGACTGCTGTTTTAATGTACATTGGTAAGCACCCTATAGGACACTTCACTGGAAAGGAGGGCATTTGGGGATAGAGTTTCTTAGGATGCAGACTGTGGTTCAAGGGAAAGGCCTTCCTCCTGTGGCTGTCATGGTAACCAGAGGCCTAAGATGATTTTGTGTGCTCTTCCTGTTCTCAGTGGTACAGTTCTCTACATGGAAGGAGGGAGTCTTGCCTTTCTGGAACAGCTGTGCGGCCATCCCTAATGTGTACACCTGCCCTGTGGAACACTTCCTGCAGACACTCAATTCCCAGTACATGGCACGAATCAACGAACGCCAGCAAGGCCTGGCAGATTCGGGTGAGTGTGCTTTGGGCTCAGGGCAGTACCTACGTTCTACTCTGTCTTTCCCCTCTTCTCATTTTAGAATATATGCCAAGGTGTCTCACATTCTGTCATCTGAACAAATGCTGAGATTCAAGCATGGATCTGCTTGTTTTGCATCATTGGTGCTTCAGATACTTACGTTGCAAGGGGGTAGTAGCTAATTACGAGGCTGCTACACGTCCTTCTTGCCCCCCACCCTGTCCTTGGATTTCATCAGACACTATTCGTGTTTCGTGCTATAAAGCTGTGTTCTCCAACCTTGGGTCCCCAGATGTTTTTGGCCTACAACTCCCAGCATGGGGCATGGGAGTTGTAGGCCAAAAACATCTGGGGACCCAAGGTTGGAGAACACTGCTATAAAGGGCTGCATGCTTGGGATTCTCTTAAGAACTAACCTGGGTTTATCCAAGTGCTGAATTCTGGGCCAGATGCACATTTTCATGCTAGTGTGGTGCACCTCTTTTATGAGCAAGATATGCATGGCCAGAGAAGGAGAGAATCACTTTTACAGAGGAATGGCTTCTAGGGCAGCTTTGGGCATTTCTTTGGCACAGACTTGAGTTCAGCATTCCTGCATTCAAAACTAACACTACACCCAAGAACAGTGTTTCACTGTCCCCTGCATCTGCCCTCGGCAGACATCTGGGGGCTCCTGTTCTCTTCTTGGTGGATATGACTGTCCCCTGTTCTGTTGGATGTAGTTGCTCTTTTGCTAAGGTTGAGCTTTTGACGGGGTAACTCAGAATGAACACCTATTCTACTGCCATCCCTCAAAAGTACAATCAATCAATCAATCATCAACCAACCATTCATTCATTCATTCCATTTCTTTACCACCCAACAGCCAAAGCTCTCTGGGTGGTTCACAACAATCGTAGCCAAAGAGCAACCACCCCACCCCAGTGCTTGGTCCTGGGGCTGTATCCTTTCTTCCAGTCCCTGCCACCCTCCAGTCCCATCCAAGATCCTGGGCGTAGCTGCAAGAGCCTTGATTTTTGGTGCACGTATCAAGTATTTGGACACCACCCTGATGCCCTTTCCCCCCTCCTCCCCGCCACAGTGTGTGTGAAGCTGGTGGAGGAGCTTCTTCAACGTAGGCTGCCCAGGCGCCATGGGAGCTGCCAGACTGAGCAGGTCACCCTCTTCCAGTATTGGAGCCACTTTGAGGTTCTGCCCGTCTTAACGCTGGATGCGTACATTCTGGAGTTGGCGGAGGAAGGTATCTTGTATGTCTTAAGCGAGGATACAGGGCGCGTTCGCTCCTCGAGTGCAGGGGGCCAGCTAGTGCGGGGGATGGCCCCACCTCCGGGGCCAGGAAGGCAGTTTCTGATTGGGAGTTCCTCTGATCGGGAGTTCCTGGAGGAGGCGGAGCCTCCCCCCCCAAGACTCCAGTTTAACTTCCTGCCTCGTGGTGGGAGGCAGTCTTTACAGCTCTCCCACCGCATGAGAGCAACATCCCCTCCCCCCCCCAAAAAAAAAGAAAAAAGGGAGGAGACGGCCGCTGTGCCTGGCACACAAGCAGATGGCACACGGACGGGTTGAGGGGCCGAAGAGCGCCCCCTTCCTTCGAACCACATGTAGTTTATGACGCTTGATGGCTGCAACCTCAAGTAATGACATAGATTTCATAGATCATAGAGTTGGAAGGAGCGTACAAGGCTATCGACGAGTCCAACCCCCTGCTTGATGCAGGAAACTAGAAGAGGGGTCTCCCATCCAAGTAATAACCAGGCCTGACCCTGCTTAGCTTGTGGGTGTGAAACAGCCATCATGGATCCAATGCCACAGAGAGCGTTATTTTTCCAGTGGGGCAGTTCCTTGTAGCTGTGAGAAGAGCAGCATCAGCTTTTAAAAGCTATTTGGAGAGACCTCCGTAAGCTTTGGCTTACACGGGAACATAGGAAGCGACCTTATACTGAGTCAGACCATTGGTCGGTCTATCATTGTCGGCACTGACTGGCAGCAGCTTTCCAGGGATTCAGGCAGGATTCTTTCCTAATCCTACCTGGAGATGCCGGGGTGAACCCAGGAACTTCTACACACAAAGTGTGTGCTCTACCACTGAGCTACAGGTTACAGTGCCCTGACTGGAATACCATGTATTCCCTTAGGCTGAAAAGCAGTATATAATGTTGCTAACAGTAGTGCTTGTTCTGCCACCACCACCCCTGCAGTGTTGCTAGCACAGAACCTGAATTCTGATGACCAAGACGTGGTATTGAAGGCCCTGAAGCGTGTCCCCGAGAGCCGGCTCCGCAAGGACGGGCTGAAAGCCTTGAGCCTGCTTCTTGTCGAAGGAAACAGCAAAGTCATCGGGGCTGTGTCGACACAGCTGCGCAACCTGTCGGAGAACCCCAGCTTCCGGGAGCGGGCAAGTGTCTACTGAGCCTTTTCTGTTGTCAGGAGGGAATGTTTAGGTCAAGAGATACCTGGTCTCAGGTGTAGCTATGCTACAAATTTTTAAAGCATGTTGGAGCCAGTTTGATTTTCTTGACTTCTCACAGCGAACTCTGGGAGCTGCAGTTTTCTGATGATGCCAAGACTTTGTTAGCCATTGATGGCCACGATGTGGGACTGCGGTTCCCAAGGTTTCTTGGTCAAGTGCCATGACAATTCTTAAACCAGTTTAAAACCTGTGTAGTGTACAGAAGGGGGTCGCTTTGCATTGAGTGCAAGCAGGCTGACTGGTGTGTCTTCCTCAGGCCCTGATTTGCTACCTTGAGCAGCTGGAGGATGAAGAGGTACAAACGCGGATTGCTGCCTGTGCAGCTCTGGGCTGCCTTAAGGTGAGGTCCGGATTCTCCATGTAAAATTAGCTGAAACCCTTTTCAAAGGCCAGCTTTTGCCATATTTACCGACAAGCGTTTAGGAGTTCTCTGGAAATACCTTGCCCTCTGTGTCTGTGCCTGAGTATTTAAAGCAGGGGTCCAGAACCTCTTTCAGCCCGAGGGCCCAATTCCATTTTAGAGAAGATTTGTGGGGCGGGGCACGTCCCGGTGGTGGGCAGGGCCTAAAGTGCCGGCATATTTTAGCTTAAAGCTCTTACTGCCTGTAGCTAAGCCTTAAGAGAAGCACTGCAGCCTATAATAATGGGGGGGGGGGGGACTGCACAGAAGCCTGGAAGCCACCCGACGATCAGCAGCCAGGAAGAAGGGGCATGGCCTGAGAAGGGGCGTGGCCATTTGGGGATTCCCAGGGGGCTGAACTGGAATCTCAGGCAAGCTGGATTTGGCCCCCGGGCCTGAGGTTCTGCATCCCCAATTTAAAGCAAGCCTTGTTGCATGGAGGAAAGACCTGAAGAGAGGCAAGTCTTGCTGGGGATTGCCTTTGTTGGCCTTCTGTTTGGCCCGCTTTCCTTGCAGTGGGCTTCAGTACCCTGTACTTGTATTTTCACCGTCTGCCACCTTTGTAGCTTTGGGTTTTGAGGCTCAGTGGAAAGCAGGGACCCGGAAACTGATAACTTCAGCTTCTCTTAACTTCCCCCCGATAGGCCAAGGAGAGTATTGAGCAGCTGGTGTACCTGTGCCAAACCGACAAAGAGGCCGTGCGGGAAGCAGCCAAACAGAGCCTCCTGCTGTGTGGTGAGTGCCCATCCCTTGTCCTGTTCATAGACACACAAGTCCTCTCCCCTACCTTAGCAGGTGGCTCCCCTTATGGCTTGTTGTGGGGTGGGGATCTGGATGCATGAGGTGCTCTGTAAACCTCACTTTATACTGGGTGGCTAGGCAGAACTTCTGCTAGCCTGTCGGGGCATGGGGGTATAAAAGGTTTGGGCTCTGAATCACCCCATTGCCTATCCCTCTGCTGGAACTTACAGCTAAGGACAGAACGTCCCATTTGCCCTGCATTGCTGCTTGCTTAGCAAGAAAGCACTGAGAGCAGAAAGCGCTAAGCTGTCGTTGTTGTCATTTATTATCATTTGCTAGATGGCACTGAGAGAACCATCTGATTGGCTAACTAGACTTCCAGGTCATGACAGCAGCTGCACAGGTCGGGATGTGTTAGCCAGTCTGTTCTTTCCCCTTCCCCACCCCGCTGCGTGTCTTGCCAGTGTCTTTTGTCCTGGACCCTGTGGGCCCTTCTCTCGTTGGGTCTTTGTCTCGGCTGTGGCACTCCCCCAAGTTTGTAGGCACCTTCCTAGTTCCCTGGTGTTCTGGCTGTGTGTGTGTGTGTGTGTGTGTGTGTGTGTGTCTGTTGCAAAGAGAATGGCACTGCTGCCAAGGGGCTACAGTGTTACGCAGTTACATAGGAAGCTGCCTTAGACCGGGCCAGACTGTGACTGGGTTCACACAACACAATAAGCCATGGTGGCTTGTCATGTTGTCTAAACCCGGCCAGAGTGAGTTGTGCGTGGTTAACAAATCACGGTGCTGGGTTCAGACAACACAAGCCACCCCTGGCTTATAAGCCCCCATGGCTTATCGTGTTGTGTGAACCCAATCTATTTGTCCATCTAACCCAGTATTGTCCACTTTGAATTGGAAGGAGCTCTTCAGGGTCTTAGGTAGAGAAGGGTGTATCCCATCACCTGCTATCTGATCCTGCCTAAACTAAGGATGCCGGAGATGGAACCTGGGGTCTTCTGCTTGCAAAGCATGTTGCTCTATCCTGTCTAGACAGGCCCTTTAGCTCTGGGGCTTGGCACTGACCATCCCTCTATTTTATTTACAAGATTTATATACCGCTGTACATTCAATAAAATTCCCGAGCAGTGAACAATAAAAAGGAAGAAAAGAATCAAAATTCAGAATTAAATCTATAAAATCAAATTATGCCAGTGAAATCGTGGCTGGTCAGTCAGAGAAGGCTTGTTTAAATAAAAATGTCTTCAGCAAGCGCTGAAAACAAAACAATGTTAGTGCCTGCCTGACTCAACAGGAAGGGAATTCCATAGAGAGGGAGCCAATACACTGAAGGCTCTACTCTGAGTGGGCTCCAAATGGGCCTGCAGGCCCTCATCTGTTGAGCTCTGTGTCTGGGCAGGCTGGTAAGGGCGAAGGCACGCTCTCAAATTTTCCTCCGTCCTGATCACAAGAAGACCACAGTATACTTCATCTCGGTTGTGCAGGACACCCATTTTGCCAGCTCAAAGGTGTTTTGCATTTTTAAGAAGGTTGAAGCTCTTGGTGGACTAAGCTTCTCCTGGAGCCCTTGTAGTGATGGGCAACTGACTTCTGAGAGCTTAAAGGGCCTACAGTAAGGATAGAGCGATGGCCAGTTGACCACCTATTTTGGGGGCATGGTTATATGTTGCCAAGAATGCTCGCTGGAGGGACAGCTGGCTTCTTTTTATTGCACGCTGGGGGTCACCTGATAGCATTGGCAAGGGTGAGGACCCCTTGCTCCCAGCCCTGTCCATGCAGGAGCAGGGACTCCCACCACCACCACCACACACACACACACCCTTTGCAACTTTCTCCAGAGAGCTTCTGCCCACTCCTCTCCCACTTGAGCCGTATAACTTCGCCTGGTGGTGGCAGTGTGCTGTAAATGCAGGCCCTTCAGAGTGGGAAGTTGGGGTTCAGGAGGAACACATGCAAACAGTTTTCACAAGGGCCCGGGAGTCAGACCTACTGCAGAGCTGATTGTATTTGTTATAGAGAGGAAGGGGCTCTATATGACCCACTTGTGAGAGATGGACTGACCCGGGTTCAAAAGCTTCCCTAGCCAGTGACCCTCAGTCCCAGTCACGCAGGCGGAAGGAGGAGATAACAGCAGTTAATAAAGATTAAAGAGTTTATTTGTAAGACCCAATTACATGGGATTAAGGCAAGCAATGCATCTCTACTCACTACATCATTGCAGATACAAATCCAATACCCCAGTGGTAAGGCTAGATGAAGTGAAGTCCAAGAGACATGTCGAGTCGAGACGAGCAAGACAGCAAGCAGCAGAGAAGTGAAGCTATCAGCAAGTGTGTTAGCTTTATACCACCTAAAAATAGGATATTACTCACCCCGTTGTATAACCTATTCATCAACATGTTGACTGCTAAACCTGTCCAAGGTTGCTGAGTCATATCACCTCGAGACTATGTCTCGTGACCAGAGACCTTGTGTACTTGAACTCAAGAAACACCCACCAGGTCAGGTGATAATCTCGATGTCAGGTGGTAATCTCGTTATGCCTATGCAAAACCCAACACCACTATGGTAGGCTGTAAAGCTTCTAAAAGGGAACAGGATATTGGAGTCTTGTTAAGGACAATAGTTTCTTTTTTAATTATTAACATGATTAGAGTTGGTAGGTACCTCAAAGGTCATTTAGTCCAGCCCCCTGCTAATGCAGAGAATCTGGTGCTTACAGGTTCCCTGATGAGCTCCCTGTCCTCTGTCAATGTTCAGATGTGTCAGTGTTCAGCTGTGCCGAAAATGCTATCTCTTTTTCGTAGGCTCATTCACAGGCCACAAAAGTGGGAGGGGCTGCAGTTTCTGGATGCGCAGAAGAAAAATTTACGGCAGATCTTCACCTGTAAAACGACAGCAGCGACAGAGGGCTTTCCCTTTAAAAAAAAATAATAATTTAAAAATCTACAGCCAGTGCTCCTCCAAACAACCGTGGCAACCACGTCTTTCCTTCAATACCTCCCTTGACCAGGGCTATGTCATGATGTGGTGGCATTCCGGGTGGATTGTTGGGAGCGGGGATGAAACCACTGTGATCTCCTTAGCTGCCATAGGGGTTTTCCCCCCTAGCAACGCACCAGAACAATCCAGTGTAGTACCATTCGGGGAGGCACTGTGGGGAAGGACATATCCGCTGGGCTGTTTTGGAGGAGTTCTGCTGCCACCACTGCTAAAGTAAAATACGTTTTTAAAAAAAGAACAAGGGGAGGGAAAGGCCTCTGTCACTGCAGCTGCTTTTCAGGTAAAGGCCTCTGCTCCTCTGAAAATGTAGTAATCCCCCACCCCCTAAAAAGATGTACTGCCTTTTCACCTCCCGCAAGACCCCTTGAAGTTCTGCTAAAATGTTCACATTACTTTTGATCCAGTTCTAGTTCTAATAAATTACTGCTTTAAATACTTGACTATTATTTGACCATTCCGTTGACCAAGGGTTGTGTTATCACCAGTCAGGTGCTAGCCCTAAACCCACAGTGATGGCATGTTTGAGCTGTATCACACTGGGCTTGCCCAGTTACCAAGCTTTTTTTCCCTTTTCTTTCCCCCACCCGTACAGCTTAGGACTTACCATCTCTATTGTCAACGGGTCCACGGACCATGTATGATCATTTCTCTTTTTGAAAGAAACCCACATGCACAAGGACCCGTAGCCTCCACTTGTGCATCTGACAGTCATGTACTGCTGCTTAGGCCACTTCTAGGTAGAGGGGTTTTGGGGTGCTGGATTTGTTGGCGCCTCCAAGTCACAAAGACTGCATTGATTCATCACTGCTCCAAGTGGCACTGGAGAATAATTGTGGCTAGCATGACTAGTATAGCAAGTGCCCAGGAATGAGTGCATGAAACTTGGTCTTCTAGGTACTTCTTCCTGCATTTCTGGTGAGTTCAAACTTGCAAAACCAGTAGGTTGCGAAGCTGCTGTCTAGATATAGCTTTAGAGAACAGTCTGAAAACTGTCCAGAATGTTGCCTACAATGCAGCCAAAAGAGCCCTTCGAGTTTGACCTCCGATTGTGAAAGAGCAGGAGTGGAATGTAGCCATCCAGGTGCCTCCAGAACTCTGTGAGGCAGCAGGATGAGTTAATTTGCTATGCACTAAGTATATTGTCTGTCCCTCAACAGCAAGCATTCACATTCAAGCTGAGGCAGGAGAGGGAACCTGCCACTTAACAGTCAGATGGGGGTATATTTGCACCAATTTTTCACAGCAGGATGGAGAAAGGATCTTAAAATGGCTGGTATAGTCTATGTCTCATTGAAGGTGGTGCCCTTGATTAGTTTTGTCTGAAGTGGGCAGGTATTGTGTAAACCAGGTTTTTAGATAGCCACTCACCATAGGATCGGATCGGATCATAGAGTTGGAAGGGGCCTACAAGGCCATCGAGTCCAACCCCCTGCTCAGTGCAGGAAACTAGAGGAGGGGTCTCCCATCCAAGTAATAACCAGGCCTGACCCTGCTTAGCTTTCCACACAGACAAGCTGAGCCAGCATGAGCCACAGGCCTGTGAGAATCACACCTAGGCATCCAAGCAGTGAAACCTTATGAAATTTGTTGGGGGGGGGGTTGTCCCCCCATTTCAGGATACTTTGCGTTGCCAAGGAAAGCTAGTGTAAATATTTGTGGCCTAAGCTTTGTGGACTTGCGTGCAAGGTTGGGGTAAACAGTATTCTGATTGGCAGCTGATTGCTGTATGTGTTCGCAGGGGAAGATGGGAAATCTGCTCACCGACGGCTGGAAGAGTCCCTTGACAGTTTGCCACGGATCTTTGCCCCAGGGAGCATGGCCAGCACCGCATTCTGAGGGCTGCCACACCGATCTACTTGCAGATCCTTTGTGGGCACAGACCTTGCATGCTGCAGAACTTCAACCAAGTCACGCAGACTGGGATCCAACCAGTGTGCCACGGCTTGGGCGGCTCTATGCCCCTCGGTGCATGCACACGCAGCAGTATTCGCACCGCCTGCACACTGCCTTATGCAGAGGATGCCTTTTCGTAGCCCCACTGGCTGCTGCACCTATGGAGTGTTAACGTGAGCACAGGACATTGAGGGAGTCCCCTGCTTGTTCCTTTTTTGAGAGTTTGGGCTCTCTGTCATTAGCCAGGACCACTGCGCCCCTTTCTGGGGGGAAACAACAATTGCTGGCTGTGACAGAATGTCCTCAGTTGCAAAGGCCATCTCCCATTTGAGATAAGCTTGGGAAAACTGTGTGTTTGAAGTCCCACTTAAGCGTTCAGCTTGTTCTCATTTTGCCCATGTCCTCCACCCTCTGGGGCTGTGAAGACTGCAGGAAATTGGGGCCAGGTATATTCTGCTGCTGATAGGCTACAGATTCCTCTCTCGGTTGTGAGGGAGAGAGCACAAAGATTTCAGGAGGGAGTCCTCTACATCCCAGTGGGGAAGGGGGAAGAGATTGTTTTCAACAAGGATGCTGTGGAAGAAAGAAGGGACACAGATAGGCAGAAGCTGCCATTTCTCGGGCTATTTTATTATTTTTTATTTACACACTGGGGGAAGGGGAGGTTGCAGACATATGAAAGAAAAAAGTCCCTTTTCTATAAAATACCTATAAATTTATCTGTATATCTACATAGATATATAAATATATATAATGTAATTATCAAGAGGTTTGGCTAATTTTGACTTTAAGCCTGAAATAAAAAGAAGTTTGAACAAGTGAGTTGTGTGTCATTTTGTGAATGCTCTTGTGGGGCTCCCTTAAGAACTAGGGAAGTGAGGTGTTGTACATCTTTAAGTGGTCAAAACCACCTTGGATGAGTCAAGTCAGCAGAGTACAGCATTGAGGCGTTGGGCATTTTTTTTCATCACCTGTAAAACAGGGAAGATGGGTTGAGCTTTTTCCGGAAGTGAAAGGGAAACTTTGAGGACCACACATGCAACAAGGTCACCCTGTCCTTCCTGCAGTAGAGAAAAGAAATGAAAAAGATTATTTTCAACATTCATAACCTGACTTTCTATGAAATATTCAAAGCAGCCTAATAAAAAATAAAACAATACACTATAGTAAAAACAAGATACTCAACCAACAATCTTACAGAGACTAAAAAAGTAGTGGGACGATAACACAACTCAACAACTTCACTGCCTATCTAAAAGCAGACCTCTGTTCGGATGCTATTCCAGATCTGAAAAGGACTGTGGAAAATGAACAACAGTGGTGGGCAGAGTCATATAAAGGAAGGTGATTCTTGAGATATCCTGCTGCCAGGCTGAGAATTATTTGTGGATGTCTCCTGAAAACACTAGTTCAGTGTCTTTGCCACTCTCAAATAGGCTAAGAGAATATTAAGGATTAACATTCCACAAATGGTCTGGGAATGCCTGATGATGTACCATTGTTGAATCAGTGCCTGAATGGAAAACATTGGGAGCGGAATGTAAACTGTTAGGAAGGAACAGAATATACAATGAATTTTGCAATGCTATAAATGTAGTGCAAGGTATAGGCAAAATGCCCATATTACTTACATGCCTATGACTTTCCCTGTGCCACCTCCAACTCTGAAAAGCTCCTACTACTCCCTTAAACTAGCATGAATGCGCCCGGATTGCAGTTAGCAAGACCTTGGCACTCTGACCAAGTGGGAGGCAAAAACCTCTGGAGCTACTACAATCTTTTGCAGTTCTGCTGATGCAGCATACCCTGAGCTCTTGACCTCCTTGGCCCCCTAAAATACAACTCATCCATAGCTAGCCAGGTTCTTCAACAACACCTCTTAAGGCATATAGTCCTTACCCTAACTGATGATGAAACAAGTTTTTTTTACTGAGGACAACAAGGTGTATATTGATGTAAGATAAGAGAAAACCGAAAGGCCTGCATAGAAAATAAAGCAAGGTGGTTCCTACATGGACGATTCCTGAGCTTGCCATATCAAGATGATGATGCCTTGGAATCCTCAGGTTGGGAACCTTCACCCTGTTATGATAGGTAGCAGCTCATTCCTTCAAAGGAACTGGGTGTTAACCTCTAGTTGAGAGGTCAAAAGGGAAGGAGCCTGTGCACACTCAGCAGGCCTGGAGACGTGCACAATAAAGCTTTAGTCACTACTACCAGGCCTCTGTCTTTGGGTGTAGAGTAGAATCCACAACTAAAACATGGTGTTAGAAGTGGGATTTGAACCCACACCTCCCTTGCGAAGGACTTAGCCACTCTCCTGGTAAAATTATCTTATGGAGATGCTTGTTAGTACATTCCCGGGTGCACTGGCTGTATGATAGCTTTGCTAAAATGCTTCAAAAGTTTCCAAAACTGCTCCCCTGGCTTACCACTAATTAATTAACTTTTGGATTAGGCCTAGTTCTCACTGAGGTAGTAAGCCTGTGTCTGGGTTGTACCACTTCAGACTGAAGGTGGGAGCTGCCCCCATGATTGTTCTCCCATACAAAAAAGAAAATACCTGCACACAGAAAACTAGCATGTTGGGAAGAGCACTACACTAAAGCTTTTTCACTGCTGTAAATTGATGGGGTTATTATTTCAATGGAGCATGCCATTGTGTTGAGTTCCCACCTGCAATCTGAAGTAGTACAGCCCAGACACAGGTTCACTGCCTCAGTGAGAACTAAACCTTAAGCTTTGCACCAGCACAGAGTGCTAAAGAAGTACCCGCTGGCAACTGGTGTGCACCATCACTGCTGCCGCCTGGTTTTCTAGTGGGAAGAATTGAGTTGTGATTTCCATGCGGCCCAGTAAGCTGGCATGATCCAGAAAACCGAGAAAGACGTCTGGAGATTCCATTGGCTATCAGGAAAATCTACGATCACTACCTGTGCTCAGTATTAAAGATTTCCGTAGCTTAGCCTTTCTTGGCCTGGTGCCCTCCAGATGTTTTAGACGACAACTCCCAAAATTCCTGACCATTGGCCATGTTGGCTGGGGCTGATGGGAGTTTGTTCAAAACATCTGGAAGGCACCATATTGGGGAAGGCTGGCTTAGCTATTCTTACCTACAGTAAGCACATGAAAGAGGGGAGATTTACATTTATTTATCGCCCATCTGGCCGGCAAACCAGCCACCCTGGGCGATGTACACAAGATAAAAACAGGATAAAATACATTTAAAACAGTTTAAATTTTAAAATCTTAGCCCACCCCATATTCCCGCCTGAACAGCCAAGTTTTTAGTGAGCGGCGGAAGCTCAGCAGAGGGGGCATGGCAAAGGTCACTCAGGGAGAGTTCCACAGTACAGGGGGGCGCCACAGAAAAGGCCCTCTTCCTCGTCCCCACCCGTCTAGCTGCTCTGGCTGAAGGGATAAGGAGAAGGCCGTCTGTGGCAGATCTTGTTGAGCGGCCTACTTGGTGTTGCTGGAGTGGAGACGCTCCTTGAGATAGACTGGACCGGAGCCGTATAGGGTTTTAAAGGTCAAAACCAACACCTTGAATTCGGCTCGGCAAGCAACTGGTAGCCAGTGCAGCGCCTTCAGCACTGGAGTGATGTGATCCCGCCGGCAGCTGCCTTTAACCAGGCGAGCCGCCGCATTCTGTACCAGCTGTAGCTTCCGAACCGTCTTCAAGGGTAACCCCACATAGAGCGCATTACAGTAGTCTATCTCCCCTGGACCTGTCTCCGAGAGGGAAGTAGACAGGGCCAGCTTCAGGTCTGAGGAGGCCCTAGGCAAAATGCCCTCTTGTGAACCACCTCTGGGCCCTGGCAGGCTTACCTAGCAAGGGTGGTAGGCAACCCTGAATGACTGGGTCTAGCCACCATTTAAATTTCCCACAATGCCCTGCAGCGACATTCTGTCAGGGGCACTGTGGGAAATCAAAATGGCAATTAGATGAAGCTGCCCGGGACTGCTTGGAGCACTGGGCCATAGGAAAAAATAAATAAAGTGAGTCCAGGGCAGACATCAGTGGTGAGCCTTGCCAAGATACTGGAGCCCTTGTACCAGCACAAGGCTGCTAGGTCCTGACAGCTGCCCTGGAAAGTGAGATATAATATAGTCTGGGACAGAAAGTTCCTTCTGGAAAAATCTGCCTCTGCTAAAGTAATCTGAGGCAGGAGGGAGCATTTTTGAGCATATGCGTATAAATACAGGGGGAAAGAGCTGGCCATCAAGTACCATCACATCCAGCTCTTTAAAAAAATGGAAGTGACAGAAGTGGAAAAAATAGGGGGGGGTATAAAATGGTTCATATGCATTAAGAAAAATCTATGCAAGATTTTTAAAAAATCTTTGCAATCTCCTTTCACTTGAAAAGCGTGTGCATGTGAGGAGATTGATGTGAAAATCATGAAAGATTTAGCAAGAGGGCTGAGCTGAAGTGGCCACCTGTTCCTGCAAAACATTTTGGGAATCTTGTAGGGATGAAAGTTGGCCTTCAAGCCAAAAAGCAGGGTACAAATAAACTTTAATGATATCCTCTGCAACAGCAGCATTCCCAGTAAACAATGTTTAACCGATATGTGTCGTGCAATCCTGGCAAAGAGCTTCACGGGAGGGTACTGTGCTGAGGATCACCTGGACTGCAGGGCTCACTTTAAAGAAGGCAGTGACTATAACAGTGTTCTCCAACCTTTGGTCCCCCAGGCGTAGCTGGCTGGGGCATGCTGGGAGTTGTAGGCCAAAAACCTGGGGACCCAAGGTTGGAGAACACTGGACTATAACAAGAGCCCTGCTAGATCAGGCTAAAGACCGGCTTAGTCAAGAATCCTGTGTCACACTGCAGCCAACTCTCACTGCTGACCCCCAGCAACTTGTATTCAGAGGCATGCTGCCTCTGAAACTGACAATTGCATCTAACCATCATAACTAGTAGCCACTGATAACTTTGCATTCCATAAATTTGCCTAATCCCCTTTTGAAGCCATCTAAACTAGCAGAGATCACCATCTTTTGTGGCAGCAAATGCCATAGATCTATGTGCTGAGCCTTCCCTTACATTGCTAAGAGAGGGGGTGGGTAGATCACAAGGAGCACTGATTTCACCAAGGAGAGCGCTTCTCTGGGGGAGAAAATGTTTGAGTCCCTGCAAAATGGCTCTGCTTCTTGCAACAGATGAATGCCACAAACATTCAACACATCCCTAATTTAAAGAATGCGGCGGAATTACTGAGATATTATATATGGCCCATTAGAGTAGGCAAGCTGCATGGCAAAATGTTTTGGATGACAACTCCTATCAGCCCTAGCCAGCATGGCCAATGGTCAGATTATGGGAGGTGTAGTCCCAAACATCTGGAGGGCACCAGCTTGCTTGCTCTGCTATACAGGTACTATGAAAGTACAGTAATACCTTGGATTGCAAGTAACTTGGTTTGAGAGCATTTTGCAAGACAAGCAAATTTTTAAATATTTAATTTTTTTTTACTTGATATACAAGCGACGTCTTGCAATACAAGTACTGTAGTACGGCTTAAATTAAAAAATCTCTGTACAAATTTTTTTGGGGGGATTTCATTTTGATATAAGAGTGTTTTGGATTACAAGCATGTTTCCGGAACGAATTATGATCTCAATCCAAGGCATGACTGTAAAAGAAAGGTGTCTTTAAAAAATCAAACATACATTCTTGCCACTGTGGGTTTTACATTCCTGTTACAAATGAGCAAACACAACACCCTGCATAACCACCACCTGCTGGCCCCACTTCTGTGATGAGAGGGGCTTTTAGCCAGAGCTCATCCCCTACTCCCATTTTGGAAATTGAGCACTATTCTAAACTCAAATGCGAATTGTCCTGAATATTTAATCATTGGACACAAGAACAACCAAATCGTCAATTACAAGCTGCCTTCCTCTGAGATATTACAAGGAAAATAAGAACTCTCATTCCCCAGAAAGGATTGCGGTTAATTTCTGCAAACTACTATGCCTGTACTCAGAGAGGCCACCAAGCCATCTGTCTAGGCCTACTGTCAATCTACCGTACATTTTCATTGTGTCTTGCAGGTAGGATGCCTTTTTTCGTGACATTTGAAATGCAATAGCTGCTCTCCACATACTATTGACTTGAAGGGTAAAAAAATATATCCTGATACCTTTAAAAGGTTGCAGAATATGGCCACCCGTTTTTTCTCTTAGGGCACCTGTGCTTTAAGGGCTGTGAGAAATTTAACAAGCACAGCTGACTTTCTCAGCACAAATTTACACCAAAGGGTGAAAGTGAATTTCTGCATCTTGGGGGATGGTCTAAGGAGCCCTAACAGAAGAACAAGAAGCAACTCTTATTCTGAGATGAAGAGAATACTTCATTTTACCAGGCATTTTAAGTACTCGTTTTATTTCCAATTGTGGTTTTATGCTGTTCTACCCATCCTTGTTTCAACTTTCATAAATTTGTTTTTATTTGTCCTTATAATTATATTATTATGTTTGGTCAGCCACCCTACGAAGGTTTTCAAAGAGAGTTATCTAAATCCTTAAAATAAATGAAAATAAATTAACTCTGCATGGGATTATTTATACGAACACAACACAGTTCATAAATACGCGACCCGATCCGGAATACATGAGGGAAACTTGGCTTCCCAGCATGTGGCAGCCGCGATGGCCCCGCCTGAAGGGGGCGCCACACCACAGCACCACCCACTTCGCCTGCGCCTGTGAAGCGCCAAGCGTCCCACGCCCTTTAGGTCCAGGCCGCGCGTGACAGCGCAAGGGACGTGACGTCACCGCACCCCTACCTCCACGTCCACCGCGGCCCTTCCAGGCCCTCCATTTGAAGTTGGCGCCCAGCGGCCCCTCCCATGGTGCCCCGCGCGGCCGCTTCTCCCGCTCCCTCCTCCCTTCGCTCGGCTCCGGCGGCAGCGGCTGCCGGGCTCGCGCAGGCGCACTGGTCGCCTCGACCGCCATTTTGTGTCCGAGGCGACTGTGGAGCGATTAAACCGCGAGCTGGTGCTGGGCGCTGGCGGCGGCCGCTAGCGGCGGGGCAGCGGCAGCAGGAGCTCCGCAGGGCCCGAACGGGGCGGGGCCCGGGGCAGCAGGGGCGGCCCGGAGGCGCCTCCGGGGCAGGTAAGCGGCGCGGGGGGTTTGCAGTCGCTTTCTCCGGCCTCTAGGTGTCACGATGGGGCTCGGGCTGGGACCCGCCGCGGCGCCGCCGATGGGGAGCGGGGCTTTGTCTCCCTCTACCGTCCCCATCGCCCTGATGCCGGCCTGGTACTGCCGCCCATCGGCCTCCCAGCGCAGCGC
Source organism: Shinisaurus crocodilurus (assembly GCA_021292165.1). Lineage (NCBI taxonomy): Eukaryota > Metazoa > Chordata > Lepidosauria > Squamata > Shinisauridae > Shinisaurus > Shinisaurus crocodilurus. The sequence continues at coordinate 18,459,064 of CM037887.1, read as the reverse complement.
CTCTGCCGGAACCAGGCCGGGCCTGGATAAATAGAGGCGCGGCTGCTGGGAATGGCCTTGCTCAGCCCTCCGCCGTCCTCACGGCCGTCACCAGCGAGGGCCTGTCGGACTGACCCGATTTTTTTTTTAACTCGGCCGCCATTGTGGAAGCTGCCAACCCGGGCGCTCCCACCCGCGGCAAAAACCGTCCCCGTCCAAAACACCACCCCGCCCGCCCTTCCCTTTCCTGGACGAGTCAGCGGATTTCTCCCCTTCGCCAGCCGCCCCGCCGCCCCATTTCTACGGCCTGATCGTGCCGCCTCCCGCCTCTTCTGGCTTCCTTCTCGTTCCGCCCGATCGCGTCCGCCCCACGTCGCTTCCCGCCTGTCTTCGCTTCTGTTTCCCCCCCGCGCTCTTCTCCATACCCCGGTTCCGTCATCCCGTCGCGGCTGACCGTCTCCGGCCTCCGTCCGCGTCCTTTCCCCGTTGTTCCTGTGTGTCCGTCCCGCTGTCCGTCCCTGCCCGCCTGCTCCCGCCGGCCGCCGCCTCGCTGTGCGCGCTGCGGAGTGAGAGGCGCTGCGAGCGCAAGATCGGGACTCGAGCTCCCTCTTGCAAGGCAGGCTGAGCTGCAGCGCCATGCAGCGCGGGCGAGCGCCAGGCGGGGACGCCCGAGCTCGCCCGCCCTGGAGCCGGGGATGAGCTCACTCCGAGGTCGCCGTTTCCCTCTAGCCTTGGCTAGCGAAGGGCCTCCCGGAGAGTTGGGGTGGTGTCAGAGACTCCGGGGGGACTTCACGATCCCTAGTTCATTTCCCAAACCATGCCTTGTCTTCAGTCCCTCCAGTATCGGCGTGCCATCCATTCTGCCCGCATTATCCTTGTTTAGACGCTACTTTTTCTTTTCTTTTTGACATCTATACAGTGGAAAACCTTCTGAGACTGTCAGAAAGCTGGGCCAGGCAATTGGGGAGGCTGTCTACTCATTCTCATGCCATAAGCCCATGAAAGTCTGTGGACTGTCCGGGGGGGGGGGGCTCGCTCCCAGTCCTAAAAGAGAGGGTATTCCTACTCTAGAGTGAAAGGATCTGCCTTTTACTTTTATCTTAAGGGAGAAGAGCTAAATCACAACGAGGATTTACCAGAATTCTTGTATTGATTTTTATGTCTTGCTTCTCAAGCATTTTAATATGTTGCTTTTTGAATGTGTATGCTGTCAGTTTGGAACAGAGCACATGTCAACCACCCTTGTGGCTGCTATTGTGAAGTTGGTAGGCCTATTGGCTGTAATCCTTCAAAGTAGGCTAGGCCACAGTGAAAGCTAGTGAGTTGTCCAAAACCATCCTGTGTAATTTCGATTTATCAGTCATATTAAGCCCTTCCATGCATTGCACCACACCAGTGGGCTGCCTTTTCCTGAAATGGGAGGGGGTGGTGAAGAGGCAAAGAAATTCCCTTTCCAGTTTTAACATGGTACCTCCTGTCCAATGTTTCCTGTTATGTCAGTATGGCTTGCCAGAGCCATACAAACTGCTAAGATTCTGAACCTTTGCTGCTGTGTGCTCGCTACAGAATGAAGCAGGCTACTTGGTGTTGATGGGGAGTTCTATTTGGAATTACAGAACTGTGTTACTTTGAATACATTAAGCTAGTTGGTGCAACAATTGATGTACCTGATATTTCTATGATGTGTCAATGGCCACCATTGCTGGTTTGCAAAATTCTGCTTGTGTTGTTTAGAAACTATAACAGGTTCCCCAAAAGATTATTACCTACCTCTAACATTGTAGTGATATTCTGAGTAGTCCTGATAGCTTGCCCACATCTAGAATCTTTTTTATTAAAAAGTACAGTTCTAAAGTATTGCCCATTTGTGGTTAGTCTGTTTCCTTTGCCACCCTGCATATAATTATCTCTAAACAGCATTAACTGTTGGTTTTGTGTAAGCTCTGCTGTTGTTGTTTTTCTTTTTTGAACTCCTTTTCCTGTCATGAAAGCAGGTGGGCATCACCATCTGCGGCCGTTGGGCAAGTAGTGAACTATAGGAAATGGTGCATGGGAACAAGTGGATTTGGGAGGGGGAGTAGGTCAACCTAGGCAGCTCTTACATATTTCTGCTGAACTGATGATTTTAGAGTTGGTTAATATTGGAGACAATGGACTTAATCCAAGCAAACATTTTGTGACTGCTGCATTGAAATAATTGGGATTTCACTGTGCATTTAGTTTCATTGATTTCAGTGAGGCTTAATCCTGACTAAATTTTGCTAAACTGTCCCCAATATCAGAGATATTTTCTAATGGCCTGATCTTATGAGATTGTTGTGAGTTTGTGTAGCCATAAAGCATCCTGAACTCTTCTGGTATGTTGGCTGACCTAGACGCATTCACCTTGGCTTTAGGTCAGATAGCCATGCAGACTCCATCTCCAAAGGTCTGAATGTACCGAATATCAATTTGTACTTCTGTCATAATTGTGTTTGATTCTCAGTTAGCAGTACTACCAAGGACTGAATGTACTCTTGCTGCTTCTGACAGAACTTGGTGTTTCTATGAAAAATTTGGAATGGTTGAGCCAAAAACCAACTATTTTGAAATCTGCTTCATAAATATGGAACCTAACTTTAAAGTTGCATTTAATGTTATATTTAAACTATTTTAATTTGTAAAATTCTTGTATCTGACGAAATGAATCTTTTTTTCTTTTACTATATATATCTCATCTTTCCTGTTGTACTGCTCCATATAAGTCACTGCCAGCTTGCACAATCTGAGGCAGTACTAGACTCAGTTTAGTTGTTCAGATGAATATTTAAGATGAGAAGAGCCCAGGAATCTCAGAAATCAATCTAGCTTATTTGCAAAGCTTTAATTACAGAATATAATGTAACCGGAGAATCTAATTAGGTTTTGAGAGTCCATTCCCCCTTTTTAAATTTTAAAACACTCGTATAGCCCTTATGATTAGAGGCATTTTAAAACACACAAGCACTACTCGAGGCACATGGCTCAAGTGCACACCCTTGTTGAGAGAGGCAATTTGGTATAGTGATCAGAATGCTGAGTTTGGATGTCTCCATTCAGGTTTTTAATTCACTGGGGTAGCATTGGGCAAACCGCTTTTGACTCACCTGCCTCAAAGGGTTGATGTAAAACCAGGGTAGGGAACATGTGGCCCTGCAGATGTTGTTGGACTCCAACTCTGATCAGCCCTAAACAGCATGGCTAATGGTAAGGAATGATGGGATTTGGAGTGCAACATCATCTCAAGGGCACACCTTGTTTGTAAAACTAGAGCAAAATCAATGCTCTGAGCTTCTGGGGGGAAATATAGGCTATTTATTTATTTATTATTGTACTTTTAAACCTCCCAATAACCAAAGTTCTCTGGGTGGTGTACAATACATTAAAAACATAGTGCAGACATTAAAGCAAAAAGTAAAAACAGTGCAGGATAAAACCAGCAGCAAATAATAAAACCATTACAACATCATAAAACCAAATTAAAAGTCAGTAGCAGAATAGAGTATTAAAAGCACTAAAAACTGTTCTTAAAATGCCTAGGAGAATAAAAAGGTTTTCACTTGGCACCAGAAAGACCATAACATAGGCGCCAGGTGCCCTCTCTCAGGAGAGCATTCCACAAACGGGGTGCCACCACTGAAAGGCTGTCTCTCTTGCAGCTACCCACCTCGCCTCATTTGGTGGGGACACCTGGAGAATGGCCTCAGACGGTGATCTTACTGTCTCGGTAGGATAAATATGGGAGAAGATGTTCCTTCAGGTAACCTGGTTCCAAGCTTTTTAGGGCTTTGAAGGTTAAAACAGCACTTTGAATTGGACCCAGAAATGCCCTGGCAGCCAGTGCAGATGAAGAAATTACTGGCACAATATGATCACATCCGCCAGTCCCGGTTAACAGTTTAGCTGCCCTATTTTGGACTAACTGAAGTTTATGGACCATTTTCAAAGGGATACAAATGTTCCTTTATTCTTACCCTTCTGCTGTTAGTAATAAACGTTCTACAAAATAAATGTTCTACAAAATAGCCTTCAGAATAAAGTAAACAGACTGAGCAGGTTTTTGTACAGGATAGCTGATCTTACAGAAGTTATAGCTGTTGTATTGGGGTTTCTATAGTCATGTCCTAGCCTTAAACATAAGCATCTTCTGGAATTGTGTGTAAAGCAATGCTCTGGAGAATTTAGCTGTAGGTAGCGGGTAAGAAAAATCTGTGTGTTTAACTTTTGACCCAAAAAAACTAGTGCTTATGGCTGTTGAGTTAGGCTGTCCCTTGAACATTCCATCATATTTGCATTGGATGTGAACTTTTAACAGCTAGTATAGTCTCTGTAGTACTGAAGCCAAGAGCAGAGAATAGCAATAACTAAAAGTTTTCAAGATAACATGGGAAAGATTTCCATATCTGTTTCCCTGGCAGGCATGTGAATTCTATTAACCATATTGCTTCCCTAATGCATGTAAGTGTGATCAGTGTTGGTGAAAGCAACTTAGGCTGCAATCCTGTACCCACTTACCTTGGAGTAAGCTCCATTGAACTTAATGGGACTTTCTTCTGAGTAGACATGTATAGGATTGTGCTGTTAAGAACATCAGAAGATGCTGTATATAGGAAATGTAAGTCAGGCTACTTGTCCATGAGCCCAGTGTTGTCTGCTCCAGTTGGCAGGAGGTCTTTGTGGTCTCAGGCAGGGTCTCTCCCATCACTTGCCATTTGATCCTTTTAGCTGGAGATGACAGGACTTGGACTTGAGGCCTTCTGCATGCAAAGGATGTGCTCTGTAACTGAACTTTGAATTCTTAAGTGGACCTTGGTTGCACTTAAATAAGAGAATCCTGTTGAAACTCACTGGAGTGGAAGAGTGATATCTCTGAGTGAAATCTGCTTGGATCAAGGGGAAATTTATCTCAACATGCTACTCCCCTAGAATTTTCTTCTTCAAAGTTGTGACTTTGCTTGCTAACTAGTAGCTTAAATAGCAGCATCTCATGTATCAGCGTTTCATGCTCTTACGCAGATTCTCTTTCTCCTGAGGGAAATCTAGATACGTCAGTTGTGAATTTACTAAATTGGGAAGTTGTTTTGGAATAAGGGTAAATTTAGAACCTAGGACAGCTCCCCCTCTCTTATTGCTGGATGGGCTACATGGGGAGTGCTTGTATGCAAACATATGAAGCCGCTGTATACTGAGTCAGACCATTGGTCCACCTGGCCCAGTACTGTCTAATCTGACTGGCCATGGCTTCCCAAGACCTCGGGAAATGCCAGGTGCTGAACCTGGGGACCCTCCCCCCAAGAATATGCCCTATCATTGAGCTTGGCCAACTCCTAGTTGTTTTAACTTTACCTTGTTCTGAATTCCTAGATCTGTGTGTGTGGGTTTCCTGTAAGCAAAAGATCTCACAGGCTGAGGTCAAGAGGATTCTTTCATTGCTTTGGCTACTAGAAATAGGATTGAAGCCTTAGCCAAAGGAGCCAAATTTAGGAAAGGCAGAAGCTGAGGGATTCATTTCTCCCCCACCACCCTTCACCCAGAAGATGGGAAATACTCTTTCTGTATGTTCTTGGGAAATGCGCTCTTTCTGTACACTGATTAGTCCCAGTGAAGTCAGTCACCTTGATACCTTGTTGACTTTGCAGTGTCATGAAGGACCATTCTCATCAAAAGGGCTGCTCGCAGTGGCACCTGATGTCTCGTCCTGCTCTTGGCAGCAAGAGAATGAGAGACAAACACCAGTTTTGCCCTTAGCCATAGCTGACTGCTAATGCACTATCCTTTTACAAAACTCCCTTAAAAACGGAGGCAGGAGGGGATCAGGAACTGGAGGAGGCACAGCTGGGAAGAGCTGCTGCTTGAAACCTCTCCAGTACTCCCCGTTTCACTGGAAGCAAAAAGCCACATCAGTGAAAGCTTTCAGTGTGTGTTTTATGGGAGAGGGATTCCCTGACACTCCAGCTTCATCTGAATTTATGATTTTTCCAACCCTGGTCTAAAATAGGATGAGAGAGTTCATATATGTGTGGGTATGCAATGATTGCAAATGATGCCTCACATATGTACATAAGCGCTTATAAAGCTTTCGTATACGGTAAGCTTGGGATGCTGGTCACTTACTGGAATATTCCATTAAGACAAGAACACCTTTGTGTAAGTGACAATATCCTCTTTATTATTGCATCATGGAGTCCTGTGATTGCAGCAGCAGGAGTGAAGGCCCCTTACTCCCTAGCCTTGTGGGAGTTAGGGACACATCATTAAGGACCTGTAGGGACCTCCAGCCCTACAAGTCTCCACTGAGCTGCTACCCTCCCTCTTCCTTCCCAGTTAAGACACATGACCTTGCTTTTCCTTCTGCCCATGAGCTGTAACTAGCCATCACCTCTTAGATACATTGCTTTCCGGTGGAGGCAGTTTATATATTCAAGTGTGAGTGACATAAAGACACATGAATCAGACCTGAATTGACAAAAATCTTATGTTTGCAGCATGTGATAAGAAAAAATGTAGAAAAATGGGTTCTTATGCAACTGAGCATCTTTTAGTAAGAATATCTGTTAAAGTTGTGCTCTGTTTCTGTTGGTGATCTAGGGTCACTGCCCTTATAACTGCTTTAATTAAAACATGGCTGTACATTGTTCAAAAGCCAAGCAGTCAGAAATCCAGAAATTGACTCTCAGGTTCTTCTGAAGCTTTCTCCAAAGCAACATTATTTATGTAAAATCCTTTCTAAAGTTGCCTTGGCAGAATCCTTAAGAATCTTAAAATCAGGATTGCCTTAGACTACAAATTATACACACCTTCCTGGGAGTAAGCCCCATTGAACTCAATGGCACATCTGAGAAGTCACCTATAGAAGTGTGCTTTTTAAGTGTGCATCTCTGCCATGCTAGCTTGCGGTGAAAGCCCTGCTGGATCCAACCAGTGGTCCTTTTAATCCAGTCCAGCATCTTGTTTCCAACAGGGATGAACCCATTGAGAGCACATAATGCAGGCCACATGCTGAAGCTAAGCAGGTATGAGCCAGGTCAGTGCTTGGATGGGTGACTGCCTGGGCTGCCCACATCTGTTCTCCTGCATTGAGCAGGGGGTTGGACTTGATGGCCTTATAGGCCCCTTCCAACTCTACTATTCTATGAAACTGGAAGCCCACAAGCAGGGGTTGAAGGCAACAACCGTCACCTGCCACTTGCCTGTATCAACTAGTATTCAGAGGTATATCTTCTGAATAAGGATATTGGCTATCATGGGTAATAGTTTTTGATAAGTCTGTCCTCAATACGTTTAACACTTTTGTCATTACATTTTATGTTAATTAATTCTTGATGGAAAGTTTATTTTATTTTAGTTACTAAAATATTTTTAAGCCACCCTTCATCCTTGTGAATATCAGGGTACAGTGAGCATGACCGAACAAATCATACAAGAATAAAATAGATAATAAACAGGTTGTCTTAGAGGAAAGAGAAAATCATGTCTGTGACCTATAGACCTCAATGGCAGCAAACTATTGTGAGGAGAAAGGGATTTGCTATAGTGAATGAATTTAAACTTTATGATATGGCAGAGCATTCTCTGCCTGTTCAAGGTATACCGTAACTCTTTAAAGATATAGAGAACATTTCAGAGAATTATCTCCCATTGGCACAGAACCCTTCCTTTTCTAATACACTTTTAAAGAAGCCAGTATCTCGCAATTTAGCTCAAGCCATAAATACAGCTTGTCCCGGATTCAAAAAAGTATTAGTATTTCTAGAGTAACTACACCTGAACTTTTACCCAATTTTTGCTATACTTGGAGAATGGCCTTCATGATCATCAGAAAGCTTTCTCTAACAATCCCCTGGTTTTGATAGTAAATTTTCAGGACTGGCTGATGCCTTGCACACTTCATGACTATCAATATATAGTGGAACAAAAATATGCTTGTATTGTGGACCTTGAGGGTTAGTGGCTTGATCTAATACCTGATATCATAACTCTGAACTGCAGAGGTAACTGAGGGAATGGGCATTAAAATGGCAAATACGTTCCAATGTAACCAAGCGTAAGGTGATGCGCATAGGAGCAAAAAAATCCTGACTTCACATTTACGTATGCTGATGGGGTCAGAGCTGGCAGTGACTGGCCAAAAAAGAGATGTTGGGGCTATGGTGGGTAGCTCAATTAAAATGTCGACTCAGTGTCGACAAAGGCTTGTCTGAGTGTAGAAAGCTAAGCAGGGTCAAGCCTGGTTATTACTTGGATGGGAGACCCCTCCTCTAGTTTCCTGCAATGAGCAGGGGGTTGGACTCGATAGCCTTGTAAGCTCCTTCTAACTCTATGATCTATAAGGCAAATTTAATGCTGGGGATCATTAGGAAAGGATTTGAAAATAGAACTGTCAATATCACAGTTATACAAATCTGTGATGTGACCGCACCTCAAAAAGGGTATTGTAGAGCTGGGGAAAATGCAGAAAAGGGCAACCAAAATGATTGAGTGAGGAAAGTTTACAATGTTTAGGGCTTTTAAACTTTGAAAGTAGGTGAGTAAGAGGGAACATGACAAAGGTGTATAAAATTATGTATGGTATGAAGAAAGCAGGGTTTTCATAATACTGGAAGCTGGATCATCCAAGGAAGCTGAATGGTAGGAGGACCAGGACAGATAAAAGGAAGTACTACTTCACACAATACATAAATTAAACCATGGAATTCACTACCACAAGATGTGATGGCCCCTAACTTGAACAGTTTTAAAAGGGGATTAGACAAATTCATGGAGGATAAGGCTGTCAATGGCTACTAGTCATGGTGAGTATATATTACCTCCAGTATTGGTGGCAGTATGCCTCCCGGTACCACTTCTTGGGAAACATGAGCAAGGAGGGTGCTAAAATTGTGCTCATGTCCTGCTTGTGGGCTTCCCATAGGGGTATCTGGTTGGCTGCTGTGGGAACAGAATGCTAGACTAAATAGGCCTCTGTCCTGATCCAGCACGGCTGTTCTTATAATACAGTAAAGCAGCTTTGCCCAGTCTGGCACCCTCCAGATCTATTGGACTAAAACTCTCATCCTCAGCCAGCGTGGGTTATAGCTGGATGATGGAAGCCAAGGTTGGAAACATTCCAGTATCTAAATGGTTTGTGCCTACAAAAAAAAAAAATCCAACCCAATATGATCCCTAAAAGTCATGGAGACAAATAAAAAAAATAATTATGCTGCAGGCGTTGAGGCTTTCCGCTGGCTGGGGCATGCTGGGAGTTGTAGGCCAAAAACATCTGGGGACCCAAGGTTGGAGATTTCCCTCTTTTCTATGTTTTTAAAATAGGAAAAAGTTTCGGTGTGGCACAATAACAGTTGATGACATCTTGTTATTAAGTGATCAGTAATGGTGTTAAGTGCTATGTAGAAGTTATAAAAATAGACAAGCCCCAATCTAAAGAGACAAAGCACAAAAGGTAGGGTAAGGAAAGGGAGGGTGTAAAAAAAATATATAGAATAATTTACTTATTTTGGAAATGAAAAGGTGAGGGTAAAAGCTTTTTTTAAAAAAATATAAGCTTTCACACTAGGTGAGAATGCATAGTTATTTACACAAAGTGGGCGTATCATTTTAAGTGTCAGGACTGCAGAATCCAAAACTGACCCACTGAAAATGCCTTGAATTTACTGATGCTCAAATCAAATGCTAAAGAAATATGTTGGGTCCTTTCCATCAGTGATGCAATCCCTTCTTTTGAATAGGTGGTGAGTATGGTTGGGGGATGAGAGGTATGTGATTCATCACTGGGGGTCCTTGGGCTGTGTTGGGACTGCATCCTATGGAGGTGGTTTAGAGCCAAATATTTTGCTGTCTTCCCTCTTTTGGAGTTTCTTGTCCCTGCTTCCTGGATTTTTTTCTAGCCTCCTCTTGCATCAGCCATTCAGTAATAAATGAGACAGTGAAAACCACCTCTTTCCCCATATGCAGAAACATTAGCTGACCTGGCAAGATGCAAGATGATTTATTGTGGGGAAGTTCAGGCAAGAGAGAATTCCTGGCTCACATCAGTAGATGTGTCACTGTTGACAAGCAAAACCAGCCACCCACACTACTAACCATGTGATCCACTTCTGGGCAGGGAGATTTGAGAGATCTAGGGAGAGCCTCTCATTAAGCACATGCACTGCATCACACTATTCACTGTCATATAGGGAGTGTAGTACGGAGATTGGACTGTTGCTGGCAGAAAATGGAAAATTTGCTTTTCGGAAGAGGAATGGACTTAGGGCTGCTGGCTGTTCATAGAGCAGATGGAGCTACTATGCTTTGCTTCCAGTTAAAACATGTTGTTCTTCCTTCCTTTGTGATCTCTTATAGACCATTCCTCTAGGGAAACTGTATGCACACCCATTTTACCATCATCCCTTAAGTCCAGATGTTGGTGACCTATTGAAAAGTACCCCTTACTGCCAGCCATGAAACTTCCTTCTTCTGAACACTTGCCAGAGCAAGTTTGAGAGTCTTTTGGAAGGCTTGCAAAACCTTGTGGCAAGTGAGGTTAAACTGCTAGCTGGTTGGGGTTTACTTGGATATTTTTAGCTGCAATCCAGCAATGTAAAGCATTTACATTCCATTGATTTTAATGGAAGGATTTAAGTATATGCTGATGACTGACCTCCTGAGGTCAGTGGGGCTTAAAAATGCTTGATTTTGGCTGGAGTGCGCCTTCTGTTCGTTTAACTCAGGAGTGGAGAACCTGTGGCCCTCCAGGTCTGTCAACCCCAGCCGGCATGGCCAATGGTCAGAGGTGCTGGGAGTTGTAGTCTTTGAGTGCCATTTTTGGTAGAAAGGTGGAGTACAAGTCAAATAAATAAATAGTCCAACAACATCTGGATAGCCGCAGGTTCCCTACCCCTGCTTTTAACCCATAATCAACCCATAGGAACAGCAGTTTACATATGAAGTTCCACAGGATCTAATATCAGCCAGTGAGGCACTGCTTCAAGTTCCACCTTGTTTGGAAGCAAGATTGGCTTCTCAAGAAGCAGTGTTTCTTTGATTGTAGCACCAGAGCTTTGGAATGTCCTTCACTTATCGCCCTCTTTAATATCATTTTGTAAACAAGTGAAGACCATTCTGTTCCCCTCTGCCTCTGGAAGTTAGCCCCCTTTTATTATCATCTTTGTTCTGTATTCTTGCTTGTTTTGCTGATACTTTTATGTTGATCTTAGTAGTTCTATATTGGAACCACTAATTTGGTTCTTATATAACATGTGTTCATTGCTTTGGGAGCATAATGTTGAGAAGTGGTATATAAATTCTGTAAATAAACCTGCACCAAGCCTTAGGACTGGCTTTAGACCTTTTTAACATCTGTCCCCTCCCCCATCCCACTCTGTTGCTGAAGCTCTGGGCAAATTACCAATACTGAAATACATTTGAGAACATCAGTAATATGCATACGTGAAAGTAAGCTCCTTTTGAAATCAGTGGGACTCCTGGCATGTACATTTTGTGTTGGGATGTAAAATTTCCAGTTCTTAGTCATGCTGTCAGTAAAATCAGTGTGTTTAGGGTTTGTGCAAGATGTCGTATAATGCTGAATCACTTGGGCTCTAAAAGCATAGATAATGTTGGAAGAAATGTGAGATGGATGCATGACACTATTTTTGTGCAAGAGAAGTATCTTCCAAAGGCAAAGAGCAAGGCAGGGCAGTTACCTATAGCAGCAGCAGGGAGAAAGCAGGTGATTACATTCCTTACACCAGGGGGTGAGGAGCGTCTGGAACTTTGGCCCTCCAGATGTTGTTGGATTCCCAACTCCCATCATCCCTGACCATTGGTCATCCTGGTTGGACCTGATAGGAGTTGGAGTCCCAACAACATCTGGAGGAACATAGGCTCTCCACCCGTCTTACACCTTGTCTACTAAATGCACATCCGGGCTGCACACTGCCTCTGTCAGGCGGATGCAGTACTCAAGATGAGGCCTAACCAGTGCAGCCACACTGTTATTACTTTCAAAGAGAAGAGGTGGATCCTAGTGGGGCCTAACTAACCACTGCCTGTAAAACAGAGCAGCCGTGTAGCACTCCTCTAATTTGTTTACTTAGTCATGACCCAGCCTGAGGGCTTGGAGCAAGTTAACAAACATGTTCAAAGCAAAACAGAAGCAAATGAGCCAGTTGAAATAAACCCCTCCTTCCACAATGCCAGCTACCAAATGGTAGTCTGAAATAAGTTCTGGCACTTCTTCCATTCCATTTCAATGAATGTAGCTGTTAACCTTCCCAAGGAGAGTATCTTCTCTAGGCATTGGGGCTAAGCAGGGTGGGTTTGTTTGTTTTTAGTGCCGTGTTACATTTTTTAAAATTTCAAATGCTTAGGTGTTCTTCACGTGTGTGGTAGTATTACAGAACGCACAAAATACAGAAGGGGAGTGCCAAAATGAGACCAAATGCAAAAAGAGAATGCATTCTCAAAGCTCCAATGAAGAAAAGTTTTAATAAATCTAATGCGTTTCAGGATGAAGAGCTCCTTCAGGGCAGTCTTAAATATCCAAATTCTAGGAACAGGCTAAGTCAGCTTCCAAAGAGAGCTCCTGTCTCTCTTGGCCCTTGTCCTCGACCTCCTGTGAATGGCATATTGGGTGTTTATATCGAGAACCTGTGTTCTGCTTCCTCTCTGCCCTTATATCACCTCTGTGCAAATGTCTGAGAATGGTATGGGATAATTGTTGGCCTCTGTGCAGCTTCTCTATTTTTCACTAGAGAGAGAGAAGGGGAAAAAAGAGAGAGAGAGCTATTTAGAGTCCTGTAGGGAGGCGCTGCTTTGAAGCAATAGAGTCATGTTAGTGTCCCCTGGTGGCCAATTTCTCTCACTGCAAGCAACACCCAATAAATGCACTTCAGTATGTTTTACCTGGTCAGAGAGAGTTGTAAAGTAAGAGTCTGCCCACCACTACCTGTCTCCCACTGCAGTGTGCAAGGGCAGGCATGGGCAAAAGATAGATTGGGATCTACTAGTAGGTCTCTAGATAATTTTCTCTGGATCAGTGAGGGTTTCTGACTCCCAATTATTTAACATTCACACCAATAAAGCTGGAGGCCTATCCATACTTACTTGTCTAATGCACAGACAAGTTAGTTGTATATATTTGAGCCTCCCTGGTCCCCAGGTGTAAAATGGGATGTTCTGCGTAAGACTTCTGACACATCTTGCTCTTCCTTAAAATTGCAAGTAAAAACAACAGTTTCTCTGCCCTGTCTGGCTTTGTACTTTTTCTCTCAGTCTCATTATTCCTCCCTGTAAAATATGAGTATTTATTGGTTATCTTTGATTTTCTGCAGCTCCACTGGACGGTGTTCGAGTTTTCTGTGAGGATCCCTGATTTGTAGTAACTCAGACCCACCACACTGACTCCGCTCACCACATGAACAGAGTGTGCTCCCTGGAGGAACAGACATCAGGCTTGTGGACTCTGTTTCTTACAGATCCATAGGATCTACCAAGCGGAGCCAGGTGCAAAAGAGTTAGCAGGGAGGTGAAGCCAGGTGAAAAATGGTGGCTTAGGAGGCAGAGCCAATGGCCTACTGTGCACCAGGAGACATACCTGTAAACTCCATATGCAAATACAAATCTACATCTGAGTTACTACAGATCAGGGATTCTCACAGAGAACTCGAACATTATCCAGTGGAACTGCAGAAAGTCAAAGATAACCAATAAATACTCGTATTTTACAGGAGAGGAACAATGAGACTGAGAGAATTGCAACGCCAGTCTGACATTGTAACCCAGCCTTCCTCAACCTGGTGCCCTCGAGATGTTTTAGACCATAACTCCCAGCATTCCTGACCATTGGCCATGCTGGCTGGGGCTGATGGGGGTTAAAGTCCAACATTTCTGGAGAGCACCAGGTTGGGGAAAGCAATGTCAGACTAGGACAGTGATGGCGAACCTTTTTGAGCCCGAGTGCCCAAACTGCAACACAAAACCAACTTATTTATTTCAACGTGCCTTAAATGTGGCAGGAAGGAGGAGGGGGCACTAGCTAATCGCGCCCCGCTCTGTCTCAGGGCATGGCTCTTCACCGGGCGTGCAAAGATTCGGGCGTGCAAAGATTCGGGCGCGCGCGCGCTGTGCTTCTGAGCTGTCTGTTCAGTTAGGAGGAGGGCTGGGTGCCTGCGCAGTCCGCTTCTGGGGGTGGAGATGCTGGAGTGTGTGCCTGTCTGTGGAGGCCAGCGAGGAATGAGTGGAGAGGAGTTACTATGGAAACCCGACGCTGAATGCAGAAGGGGACAGTCTTTTCGCGATCTGGCGACCAATGGCTCGAGTGCCCACAGAGGGGTCCCTGCGTGCCAGCTGTGGCACGCATGCCATAGGTTCACCATCACTGGACTAGGACTTGGGCAGAGGCAAGGGGAAACAACCCAGGTTCAAACCCCTCTTCAGCCATGAAGCTCACTGGGTGACTGTTACGAACTGTGAGGCACTCCCCAAGGGAGATGCTCTTCTTTGTTGTTATTGCAGCCACCATCTTCATAATCTGCATGGCCCGGAACCTGAAGGCACTCCAGAATTATGGGACTTCTTGAGAGTAGGAAAGTAGCACTTCTCGATCCTGCCAGGCTCAATCTTGTTTTTCCTAGTATCTCTCCCTAAAAGCTTGTAGCCTGTACCGAAGGCTCAGTACAGTGGATGAGGTTGTATTCTGCAGCTAGGCAAGAATCTAATCAACTTCAGAATTCAAATTAAAAGGGGAAGATTTATTTAAAGCGGAATAAGAGAATGGGTGAAATATAAAGCTGCAATAACAGAAATAAACATATATTCACTATTTGAACTGAATTATAGAATCAGAAAAGTAGAGTTGGAAGGGGCCTACAAGGCCATCAAGTCCAACCCGCTACTCAATGCAGGAATCCAGGTCAAAGCATCCCTGACAGATGGCCGTCCAGCTTCACCTTGAATGCCTCCAGAGTGGGAGAGCTCACCACCTCCCTAGGTAATTGGTTCCATTGTCTTATTGCTCTAACAGTCAGGAAATTTTTCCTGATGTTCAGGTGGAATCTGGGTTCCTGTAACTTGAGCCCATTATTCCGTGTCCTGCAAACTGGGATGATCGAGAAGAGATCCTGGCCTTCCTCTGTGTGACAACCCTTCAAGTACTGGAAGAGTGCGATCATATCTCCCCTCAGTCTCCTCTTCTGAAGGCTAAACATGCCCAGTTCTTTCAGTCTCTCCTCATAGGGCCTTGTTTCCAGTCCCTTTATCATCTTTGTTGCCCTCCTCTGAACCCTCTCCAGTTTGTCTACAACCTTCTTAAAGTGTGGTGCCCAGAACTGGATGCAGTACTCAAGATGAGGCCTAACCAGTGCTGAGTAAAGGGGAATTATCCCTTCATGCGATTTGGAAGCTATACTTCTGTTAATGCAGCCTAAAATAGCATTTGCCTTCTTTGCAGCCACATCGCATTGCTGGCTCATATTCAGTTTGTGATCTACAAGAATTCCAAGATTATTAAAGGTTAAAACCAGCACTTTAAATTGGGCTTGGAAACACCTGGCAACCAGCGTAGCTGGTGCAATATCCATATCACATGAGCTGACTGCTTGGCCCCCGCCAATATCCAGGTGGCCATATTCTGCACTAGCTGGAGAAACCATTGTGGGGGAGTAAAGGCCAGGTAGCAATTGTTTTAAACATTTTATTCATCATTTTTAAAGAAAATAAAATGGGGGGGGGGAACAAAGGAGGTCCTTGGGAAATAATGTTTTCTCCGGGTCATTCCATGTAAAATCAACCAATGAATTTACCTGACCGTCACCGATTTTGAAAAAACTTGGTGAACTTGTTGGGTCTGCTGAGAAAATAAGCTGTTCCAAAAATTAGACTTCTGGGACAAAAACTTTTGGAGATATGGCAATCAAAACTATGAAGAAAAATGTTAATTTTTGTGTGTCGGCCATTAAAATTACAGTAATTCCAGTTCTACACAACCTAGAAAGTTAATAATGGTGTTGATGGAAAGCCTTTGAAATGCTCTTTCATTTGATCTGTAACATAAGTGTTTTTTTGGAATAAATATATATTCAAGGTCAAATAGTAAAATTTGACCTTGAATTCTGCAAAAACTAAAAAAAATTTCTCCATGATTTTTGTTTTAGTATTTCATCTGACAGTGCTTAATACATGTACCAATTTTCAAAATGGGGTTCTTAACAGAAAACGAGTTACATCTTTTGGGGCGCTCTGTGTGTATGCGTCATAGTTCATATGAATTGCTATCTCACTGTACGTATCTTAAAAAATACGCATTATCACTTAGGTTTTGAATAAAACATTGTGCACAAGTACAAGCTACCCTGTCATAATTGTGCAGCTCTAAATTAGGTATTCTTATTCGCAATAGCATACGGTACTTCTGACATTTTGTGTAGAATAATGATACTTCCTCTGGGTGGTCATTGTGGTATGAAATCAATCAAAGAATATTTCCAACTGAAAGCAAATTGCTTAAGATTTGGTGAACTTGTCCTGCTTATTAAAAAATAAGTTGCAAGGCCTATTGTTTTCAGAAGAATGAGGTTTAAAATATGTACTTTAAAAAAGGTACTCACCAGTATGCTTGGGGAAAACATGTTCATTTTATTTTTTCCAAATAAATATACAAAAGTTTGACCTTGAATAATGACAAAAAGCTCCTTTTGTTTTAAATAACATTTAACATCCCTGGAAACATGTACTTGATTTCAAAATGGGACTAGCATAGTTATTTTGATTTACTTAGATGTGGGCTTGAAAAACCATTATTGTGGATAGATGAGATTTTCCATTTTACTTTTATATATGCTGATCAGATTTTATGCAGTTCAAATATTACTTGCTAACATTTTGTTAACAAGTCCTAAATTAAGGAGCTTTTCATAACAGTAGTTTCTAGTCTTGAAGTTGCTGCTTGACACCAAGGCTGTGGAGTCGGACTCGAGGAGTCGGAGTCGGAGGAAATTTTGGGTACCTGGAGTCGGAGTCGGCAAACAATGCACCGACTCCGACTCCTACTGAATTTAGATTGGAATTTTTAAAAAAGCAAGTTTAAATGTCCCAATTCACAAACAGTTATAATTAATGACTTCTGTTTTATAATAAATGCCCCTCCTGGATCCTCCCACTGCCCTATCTTCAGCAGCAGATCAGCACACAAAAAGGAGAAGGCAGCAGCTTCTGCCCAACTACCTCGCATATTAATTAATTAATTAGCATATTAATACAGAGGAGTCGGGGAGTCGGAGTCGGAAGTACAAAAAACTGAGGAGTCAGAGTCGGAACATTTATCTACCGACTCCACAGCCCTGCTTGACACTCTGTCTGTTAGTGTATAGAAGTGCCCTGTTGGGCAACAAGGATCAGCTTTTGTCAAAACATCTGAAGATGGTATCCATAGGACATCTTGTTTATCTGGATACATAAATGTTTTTGCTGTTCCAGCTGGATGAAGGAAGCTCACTAACACTTCTGCTCTCTGATCATCTGTTTGTAAAACACAACCTAACCACCATTGTGAGATATAAACGCATGTAACAAATCCTCGTATTTCTTGCAATTCCAGTTCTCCTTTAATAGTCACTGTCTCTTTTCTGGATTCGCATTGAAATGAATATCTTTTAGTAGCAACAGTGTGTTTTGTTAATGGAATTACAGCGTGAATTTTCTGTGTCCCAGGAATCATCTTGAATTCTCGAAGCGACATTTCAGAAGCTTTTCTTCCAGTTCATAATCTTTACTTGTGGTGTATTGAAATGCAACCTGTGTGATGTTCTCCTTTGCCCAATCAAAGAGCTGATGAGGGGTCATGATTTGTTTTTCATACGGATGCTGCAAACTTGCTTGAGCAGCTAACCTTTTCACAGTGCCACCCAAACCATCACAGGGCCCTTTTCCATGCGATATGGCAAGGAAGTGCCATTCTGCATCGATACCGAAATCTGACTTATGCTTAGTTAAGTTGAAGTTTTTACTGCTTTTATACTGTGCTGCTGCACCATCAGAGAAATAATAGATCTTAGTTATGCTACCTGTAGAAATGGTGTGCAGGAATTCAACAATTTGAAAAGTCATGAACACATTGCAGCAGAACTGGGGTTGGCACTTCACGGCTTCAGGCCTGCCTTTTTCTTTCTTATCAGAATCTGTGAATAAAGCTTGATTTAATGTAGACATCCAAAGAAATATATATCTGTGAAGGTTTGATGCCTACCAATGCCTGGTTTGGTTTCAGCCTGAAGACCCCGGAAGCTCCGGAAGGGAGGGGGCGGGCTTAAGTTTAATTTCCCTCCAAAAAAAATCTGTTTTAAGTGTGTATAAGGGGGTGAAGTTATTGTAGGGAGGTACTGTGCATGTATAAGAACGTTCACATCTTCTGAACTGTTTGGAACCCCGTTCTGGAAATCGGTACATATACTCAAGGTAAACATGGGTTATCTGAGGAAAAGAATCAGCAAAAAAAACCCATTTGGTTATTTTTGGAATTCAAGGTCAAATTAAAGAAACTATGACCTTGAATATTTTATTTCACATGCATGCTTCATGTTACATATCAAATAAAAGGGTAGTTCGAG
This sequence comes from Shinisaurus crocodilurus, assembly GCA_021292165.1. Lineage (NCBI taxonomy): Eukaryota > Metazoa > Chordata > Lepidosauria > Squamata > Shinisauridae > Shinisaurus > Shinisaurus crocodilurus. The sequence continues at coordinate 18,440,483 of CM037887.1, read as the reverse complement.
AGCTTTCATATGACACCATGATTTACTTTCTAGCTCAATTCTGAAGGAAGTTATACTTTTTGTGTAGTCACAAATGCTGAAAAATAATTGTGGAGGAAGGGGGGGCTGGCTGGCCCGCCACACCCCCACCCTTTCCTACTCCAAAGGAACCAAGACCCCCAGAGATCTCTAGGTACCAGATTGCCAGCCTCAGCTGTCTGCAACCCTACTTGAATCTCTATTCAGGGATTCGCCTTCAATTCTGTAACCTGGATTTAGATACTGAACTCACAGAGTACTACAAAACCCATGTGGGGTAAAACCAGGACAAGGTTTATTCTGGTAGCATTTTACAACAAGATTAGGGAAATGAGAGAAGCACTCAAAATAAAGAGATAGACACTTTAGTACACAGTAAAGCTGCAAAACAATAAAACCTGATTCCTTAATATCTCTCAGGCATATACCTATGTTACCTGAGGGTGTTCTCTTCAAGGGTTAAATCCAGCACAGCCTCACTGCCAGAGGGAGATTACCACACCTACCCGAAGGTCGGAGATGGGTAAAACTCCCACAAGGCTTGCCTTTACTAGAGCCCTCAATCCAGCTAATTTTACCAGGAGCTGCCTGGGGTCGGTTCCTGGGGGGGGGGCCTAAAGGCTTGGGCCCCTCTTTGGCACGCTGCAATGGCTCCAACCGCTGGGCAGCCACGCTACCAAAGACCAAGAGACAAAGACCAAAAACCACGCTTTGGGAAATATACCTTTTCCCCCCCTCCCCTCCTCTGCTGCCTCTTAGCCAATCACCATGCACCTCACCTGGCCAGGCAGGGGGAAGGGAACTCATGACTCATGGCTTGAACTACATTTACATATGAACGCTTTCAGCCTGGCTCCTCCAGACCTCCAGGCGCCAGGCCCCAGGCCCCATCCTATGTTTTATGTACCTTTCGCTTCCTCCCAGCCCCCTCAACTGGCCCCACTTGGTTTACACATGAGGAGGCGTGTGTGTGTGTGTGCGTGCATGCATGCAGGAACCCCCAAAGGCCCCTTTCTCCACACACTAACTATGCACACCCCACCCCAGCCGGTTCACACATGAGGTGTGTGTGTGTGCCCCCAAAGGCTCGTTTCTCCACAATCATGTTTTGGGCATTTTTTGAGCACACTGTACTTTTGAACCATGAGGTATAATGACTTCTAATTTGGTGTATGTTCATTTCTCATGCTGGTCTACTAGTATGCCAGTTATTTAAAAAATCGCAGATGGTGAGGTAAATTTTTCATTTTGGGGGGTTGATTTTACATGGAATGACCCCCCCCCCGGGGTTTCTGCCTAGCAGCAGAACAGGCTGTGGGGGAGATTTAAACCTCCCCGCTGCTCAGGAAACAGCTGAGCAGCAGCAAACTGCTCCAGGCTCCTTAAGCCACTGGCTCCAGAGGAAGCTGGCTTCCCTTGCCCCTGGGAACTGCTGCTTCAAGGGGCTCCCCTTTCCCAATTATGCAAGGGGATGTCTTTCCCTTGGCTGAATACAGGCTGGCAGGAAGCCAAGAGGAGATTGGTCCTATTCACACCTCTTGACACAGCTTACTGGGTCTTCGACAGGTGCTATTGGCTGATTGCTCTCCCTACCCGATGTCCCTCAGGTGTCCCAAGGAAAGTTTACTCTGTTCCCGATTGGTTGGGTTCCCACCTTTCTCCCCTAGCCCCTCTCCTGAACCTCCAGTGATAAAAGCAGTAAGTTTTCCCAATGCTTTTGTCTCCCTCCTACAAATTGCCTGAAATGACCCATACTGTTCTGCGTCTCAGTTGAAAATAGTTACTAAGTCTGCCTTAGATATGGGCTGGGCCGAAGTTACTTGGAGGACTGCCCTCTCCCCCATACCATCCTGCGCGCACTCTGAGGTCATCAAGAGAGGCCTTTCTCACTTTCCCGCCACCAAGGGTGGTTAGGCTGGTGTGTGTACAAGGGAGAGAGAGCCTTCTCAGTGGTGGTCCCACACCTCTGGAATTGGCTTCCATCAGGGATTTGTCAGGCCATCTTTGCAGATCATTAGGAAAGCTCTGAAGTCCCACCTGTTTTCACTGGCCTTTCCGCAGTCTTGGGCCTCTGGTTTTATTGGTAATCTCTGTTTTTATGGATTTTTATTGAATATGTACTTATGGGTTTTTATTGTATTTACTTTGTATGGTTTTATCTTGTACACCGCATTGAGAGGGTTCCACATTTAAAGGCGGCCTAAAAATAATTTTAAATAAAATAAAAACTATTTAATATAAGACTAGAAATGTGGAATTTCTGATATGATGAGGAAAACCTTTTTTTTAATGCTCTCTAAGATTCCCAGCATAGCTATTTCTTCCATTCCTTATTAAGATTATTGATCTAATGTATCATTTTCTGATAGAAACGTTTAGAGATGCTGCAAGTCATGCTTAGTTTCCCAATATGTGACTAAACACCATACCATAATATGTCAAAAATGTGTATTCTTGACAGTTCAGGTTTTGTTCTTTAGAGTCCTGTGTTTCTGAGCTTGTTCTGGTTGGATGCTGTAGCAGTCAGTGAGTGTAGTTCTAAAATCAGGTTATCCCGGCACTGCCACCACATGTGATGGAACAACACATAAGTTTCTGCTTTTAAAAACAAAACACCTTTGAGGGTTAGGTCTATGGAACTTACTGCCACTGTTTTTAATAAAATTTCCAATTAGACTACACCATTAGGGAATGCTGCCTCAGCTATAAAATGTAACCGCTGCCACCAAAATAACCCTCTACATCTAAAAGAAACTCAGTAGCCTGGTTCCTGTGGCATAGTGATGGGATTGGCACCATCACTAGAGACAGCCTTTCAAAATGAACAAAAATGTAAGAGGTTTCTAAAGGGGAATTATTTCATTACTTACCATTCCTAATAGGTAAGTGGGTCTTCTCCAGCTAAATATGCTCCCAGTAGCTATTCCTTTAGACTAGGTGTCCCTAAACTCCATCCCAACCAATTCCTCACAAACAGGAACAGATGATATACACAAATCTTCCTCTGCCCCCAGCTCTTCCTGCTTCTTCTGGCTTCTAGAATGATTCAGATGTTTGAACTACTTACTGAAGTTCCCTGTGGTCAGGCATAAAATAGGAACCTAAAGTATAACTTGGCTTGCTCATAAAATTAACATGTTTGGTATATTACATTTAAAAAAATGTTTACTCAGACAATAACTTCTGAGTTTACTTTTAAATGTTTTTAAATTGGTGATAATTTTATTAGCAAACTAAGTTATACATAATACATTTTATGTTCCTAAAGTAACAAAGTGCCTTTGCATCTGTAAAGAACACTTTTTAAAAATGGTATTGCACACACACACACACACACACACACACACATTCTGTCTTTTCCAACTCCTTGTCCCTCATCCCCCAGGGGAAAAACATGTTTTTTCCGCGGCTTCAAAATTTCTGGAAATTCTGCATCTCTACGTGCTTCTTAGCTGAGCAGTGGAAAAACAGCTGAGAAGGTCGGTGGGAGGCAGCGTCCCCTTTGCCATGCTCTTCAGCTGTTGTGTTTTTGTTCCTTTAGCAAACCTCATCTTCTCTATGATCTCTCCCCTTCACCCCATGTGCTTCTCAGCTGATCATTAAAAACAGTTGAGGAGTGCCTGAGACTTGCACATTACAAAAAAAATTAAAAGGGAATCCTTTCATCATTGTGCCATTCTCAGGCACTCCCCAGGCAGCCATCTGGGCTGCTTGCACTTTGCAGTCCTCCCATGCGCATTCAGGAAGCATAGGGATCCTGGGAGGCTGCCTGTTGAGCACCTGAAACTGGTGAGATTTGTTTTAAGTTATAAAGGACTTTTATTTATTTATTTATTTATTTATTTATTTATTTTAAATGAGCCAGTCTCCGGAGCTCCACAAGCAACCTCCTGATCTGCCCATGGCCCTGCAGGCCCTTTGGAGAACCTCAAAGAACAGGCAGCCCAGGGAGTGTAGTCTGTGCACATACGTACCTCTGACCCCACTCAGTTTTATTTCCTGCCCCACCCCATGCACCACAGGAATGCCCCCCCCTTCACACACAGCTTGTTCATAGTGGGGGAATGCAGCCCTCGGGCTTCAAAAGGTTCCCCACACTGTACTAGAACATACTCCAGAATTCTCGGCACACACTGGCATTTAGACACTTGGAAGTTCCTCCGCAGATAAGCAGATGCTCAAAGTGTTCCCTGAAGGGCCACATTTGGTAGTCATTGACCATCGTGAGGCTACCAGGATCCAAAACTTCCTGTGATAGAGCCACCTGGCCTCTAGGACAAGGGCCCCCATTCTTTTTGGACCGGTGGACACATTTGGGAATTTGAGAAAATGCTGTGGGCACCACCACAGAATGGCTCCCGTGGAGGATGTGGCCAGGCTAGGCACATAATGGCTGCAGTCGGGGCCTGGCTAGGCAAAAGAGGTGGGGGGATGGAAATAGCAAGATAAAGCGGTGAGTGGGAGAAGAAAGAACAAGGCTAGGGGCAGGAAAGGGAGAGCAACAGCGAAGAAGGGGTTGGGTGGAGAGCAATAGCAAGGCTAGAAGCTGAGCGTGGGGAGATCGAGAGATACCAAAGTGGAAAGGTCTGTGTGGATGGAAGAAGAATGGGTGGGCCCAGGAAGGAACTCTTTCCTTCTCTTCCTGCTTCCTGATCAGTGGTGGGTTCAGAAACAGGAAGGAGAACCTGGCACCCTAATGTTTTTCAAGGTCTTATTAAAAATAAATTTGTGAAGGGGGCAGGGAGTAGTGAGCTTCACGGACACTGTGTTGGGGACCCATGCTCTAGGATTTGTCCATTTAAAGTAAGAAGCATAAAGCACATGTATCCTTGCAAGCCTGTTCATATACCCCAAATCCTACCTTAGAATGAATTATAATTATTTTTTTACATTATGGAGTATATGAGAAATTTATTTCATTTTCATTTATATATTTTGGTTCTGAGCAGTTTGCAAGCAAATACAACCTGTCATATTTATCTGATCAAATTGCCTAAGGCAGCGGTGCCCTGTGCCCGCGGGGACCTCCAGCACTGCCCATAAGACACTCCCCTCACTGCCCCTTCCAAAAAATTGTTTGAAGAAAAACCTTGGAAATGTTAGGGCAGTCTTCTTCCTCTCCCTTTCTAACCTCTAGCCTTGCTCTGTCTCTCCCCTCTACCCCTTTGCCTTGCTATTTCCCTCTCTCTCACAGCCTTGCTGTCTCCCCCTCCATACCTCTAGCTCATTGTTTCTCCCCCTCACAATCTCTAGCCTTGCTGTTTCTCTACCTCTTTGCCTTGCTGTTTCCCCCTCCTCCTAGCTTCTGGCTTTGCTATTTCCCCCCTCCTCTTTACCTTGCTGTTTCTCCTGCCTCCCAGCCTCTAACCTTGCTCTCTCTCTCTCCCCCTCTACCCCTTTACTTTGCTATTTCTCCATCCCTCCCAGCCTCTAGCCTCACTATTTCTCTCCCTGCCCCTCTTTAGCTCACTGTCGTCTAGCCAGGCCCCCACGACAGCCATTATGTGACTAGCCACATCCTCTGTGAGAGCCGTTTTGTGGTGGTGCCCACAGCAGTTTCTCAAATTCCCAAATGTGTCCACAGGTCCAAAAAGGTTGGGGATGCCTGGCCTAAGAGGTGAGAATCTGTCCCATTGGTTCTAAGCTGCCAAGATGATTGCCTAAGCAGAGCCTTTGTGTCTGTTTTGTTTCCCATCAGGAAGGTGACATGGAAGGAGAAACAGTTGACGCTATTGGTGAAGAGTCTGAAACTTTCATTAAAGGCAAAGAAAGGAAGACCTATCAAAGGCGCCGGGAAGGTGGGCAGGAAGAGGATGCTTGCCCAATGCCACCCAACCAGACAGATGGGGCTGAAGTGGTACAGGATGTCAGTGCTGGCGTCCAAATGGTCATGATGGAGCAGCTAGATCCAACGCTGCTCCAGATGAAGACGGAAGTCATGGAGGGTGCCGTGCAACAGGAAGCCGAGGCTACTGTGGATGACACACAAATAATAACCCTGCAGGTTGTGAACATGGAAGAGCAACCTATAAACCTTGGAGAACTCCAGCTTGTCCAGGTGCCCGTCCCAGTGTCTGTACCTGTTGCTACCACTTCTGTGGAAGAACTTCAGGGGGCCTATGAAAATGAGGTCTCCAAAGGAGGCCTCCAGGAGGGGGAGCCCATGATCTGCCACACCCTCCCTTTGCCAGAAGGCTTCCAGGTGGTGAAAGTTGGGGCAAATGGCGAGGTGGAGACACTGGAGCAAGGTGAACTGCAGCCACAGGAGGATCCTAATTGGCAGAAGGACCCAGACTATCAGCCCCCAGCCAAAAAGACAAAGAAAACCAAAAAAAGCAAACTCCGTTACACTGAGGAGGGGAAAGATGTGGACGTGTCTGTATATGATTTTGAAGAAGAGCAGCAGGAGGGCTTGCTGTCGGAGGTCAATGCGGAGAAGGTGGTGGGCAACATGAAGCCCCCTAAGCCAACAAAAATTAAAAAGAAAGGTATGTGAGGTAGTGTATTGGGGGGGCGGTTTACCTTCCAAGCCCCGTGCAGGATATAAATTACTGCTCAGCTAGGCGGGTTCTAGTCCCCGCTCGGCCATGAAACTCGCTGGGTGACTTTGGGCCAGTCACGGACTCTCAGCCTAACCTACCTCACAGGGTTGTTGTGAGGATAAAATGGAGAGGAGGAGGAGGATTATGTAAGCTGCCTTGGGTTCCTTGCAGGGAAAAAGGCGGGGTATAAATATAATAAATTGAAAAAGTAACTTTGCTCTTTTTATGCTTTGATTGTGACCCACTGAGGTCAGGAAAGGGTTTTTTCATGCACTTTTCTGAAGAGTCAGGTGTTGCCATGCACAAAGATTTAGATATGGGGGGGGGGGTTCATGACACAAAACCCAAGTGCCAGATTTGGGGCATGGAAGCCATTTTCCTTGAGGTCAGACTGGCTCGCTATCCAAAGTTGGGAGAGTTGCCCTCTGTTGTACTGTGTGGCTTAGCTAATTGACTTCATCCATTTGCATTGGATTTTATTAATGCTGTCCCTTCACTTGCCCTGATGTGGTACATCTTGCGCCTTTTGGTTAGATGCAGTAGAATGGGTGAATAACCTGAGGAGGATCCTGCCTCATAGTGGAGGCTTTGGGCTGGATTACCTCTGTGGTACTCCTGGCCATATACATGCCTGTATAGAAGGGCTGCCATTTTAAGACTGCTAAAAAGCCTTGCTTTATGGATAGGAGTGAAGAAGACGTTCCAGTGTGAACTATGCAGTTATACTTGCCCACGCCGTTCAAACCTGGACCGTCACATGAAAAGCCACACGGATGAGAGGCCGCACAAGTGCCACCTGTGTGGTAGAGCCTTCCGGACAGTCACGCTGCTGAGAAATCACCTCAACACTCACACAGGTACTGTGTAGGCTAATGCTCTCAACCCGTTTCCTGCCTGTTTCCTGCCAGGTGCGCCTGTGTAACTTCTTTGAGGGAGCCATGCTCTCAAGCTCGCCCACCTTTGTGCTAATCATGATTTACCACCAGCGCCAGATACTATAATATGAGAAATCTGTGTTTGATGAAATGAACTGGATAAGCCCTCATGTATTTGCAAAAAGTTTTGAATGGTTGGTGTTTTTGTGTTTGGGTTATTTTGGCTGAATCTTTATTTATTTATTTTTAAGTTGAGGCTTGTAGGGATGAGGGAATAATTTACTCTAAGGGGAGAGACCCTATTTCTTTTTCAGTAGGGTTCTCTGACCAGGGCAGATGGCCCAACCAATCCTTGTAGCCATAACACTTCATGTTGTGAAACTTCAAAATGCTGGTATTAACTTTTAAAGTCCTAAATGGCCGAAGGATCATTACGTGAAGGATTATTTCCTCCCATATCTACCTGCCCAGACTTTAAGATCATCTTCCGAGGCCCTTCTCTGGCTGCCCCTGCAAAATGAGGTGAGGCAGTTGGCTATTAGGGCCTTTTCAGTGGTGGCACCCTGGTTGTGGAATGCCTTCCCCAAAGAGGCTCACCTTGTGGCTTTGTTATGGTCTTTTCAGTGCCAAGTGAAGATCTTTTTATTCTCCCAAGCTTTTTAGTCCTTCAGTTTAAAAAAAATGTGTTGGTATGTTTTAAGATCTTTGCACTGCTGCTGGCTTTTACTTTGCTTTTTATTCTAGTTTTATTCTGTTTTTAATGTTTTATGTTATTGTTTTTAATGATTTAATGTGAACCACCCAGAGAGTTTTGGCTTTTGGGCAGTATAGAAATATAATAAATAAAAAGTAAACAACATAGCTGGGATCACACCACAAGGTGTAGAATATAATTTCTAGTAATGTAGAAGTAATGTAGTAATGTAGAATATAATTTCTAGTAATGTAGAAGTATAATAGAAATAAAAATGCTTTACCTCAGAGAAGCAAAGCTTTCCCATTCGTTGCCTGTGAGACAGTGACATCCTTTACCAACTAATGGGGGTGGCTTTTTGTTACAATCAGTGGATTATAGAAAACAGTCTCACACTCAATGGCATGTACCATACTGAGCTTTTTCAAGCATTCCGGTCCTTAGACCTCTGGCATCTGTCTTTTACTGGTGTGTGTTTTAAATAAATCAGTTTTTTAAATAGAGATTTTGTTTGCCACTTCTTTCCCCTCTTAGTAAGAAGGTACATATAAGACTCCTACAAATGGAGCCACTGCCTGTTTAGAGAGTGTCTCAATTTTCTTTCTCTCTGGGATCCCACAGGTACTCGTCCTCACAAGTGTCCTGACTGTGACATGGCCTTTGTGACGAGTGGCGAGTTAGTTCGGCATCGCCGCTATAAACACACCCATGAGAAGCCATTCAAGTGTTCCATGTGCGACTACGCCAGCGTGGAGGTGTGTTTGAGGCCATGCCAGCCTATTTTCCTGTTAGATCCTCTGGGGTGGTTGTTGTTGTTGTTTTAAAGGTTACATAGTTAACAAAGCATGTTTCATATTATTTATTTCTGGATTCCACATGCTCAGTGAGCCCAAATCTGCTTACTGCCAGCAAGTGCCAGGTGCTTCCGCGATCCTTTAGGTGTCTTGTGGCAGAAAGATATTTCCTATGCAGTGGATGGGCGTCATGGACTGCGCTCACAGCGTAGAAACCAATTTGCACGGTCTGCTGCCCACCTCAAGCTTGGGGAGCCTAGTTCACCTTTCTGTGATGCCCCCTCTTTTGCTCTGTCTTGTCTTCCCATTCAAGAAATTCAAGGGTAAAAAGAATAACTTGGGTTCTTCTGTGGGAAGACAATGACTAGAAACTCATTGCAGCCCTTGATCATCATGTCGCTCGCTAATCCAGTCTTGGTATTCTTTGGGTTCAGGTCAGCAAGTTGAAACGCCACATTCGCTCTCACACTGGGGAGCGTCCATTCCAGTGCAGCTTGTGCAGCTACGCCAGCAGAGACACTTACAAACTCAAGAGGCACATGAGGACCCATTCTGGTATGGATTGTATTCTGATGGAGGTGGCACAGAGGCCAGTGTGTGCTAGATTTCCTGTGTGCTGCTCCTTTACCCTGTAAAACTAGTGTGCGATTTCTGGATTGTCTTGGAAGGAGGGGGTCCATCTTAATGTTTCAGTGGTTTTTGCTTAAGGGCTGCCATGGCAATTGGGACTGCTTGGATCAGCATTGTGAGAAGTGGGTTGACATAGAGAAGCCTTGCCAGCCCTTTGTCACATTTGTCCCTGCTTTTTCTCAAACCATTATGAAGTGTGTTGTAACCACTAGCCGAATTCCAGAAACTGACGTTTCCTACCGGTGATGGGAGTTTTGTAATTGGGCGAGAGGAAGGGAGATATACTGGCACTCGACCAAACAGAACCATAGTGGTTGTATCTGATGTACAACAATTTGGAAATATTGCTCTGCTCCCTAAATTTTATTTATCCCTTCACTTGGCTTTGATTAGCAGGGGGTCTCTCCAGGCTCTGCCAACAACCGAGCCTCTTGGGCTAACTGTTTCTCTCCTTTCTTCCAAAAGGTGAGAAGCCCTATGAGTGTTACATTTGCCATGCTCGCTTTACCCAGAGTGGGACTATGAAGATGCACATCTTGCAGAAGCACACGGAGAATGTGGCCAAGTTTCACTGCCCTCACTGTGACACAGTTATTGCACGGAAGAGTGACTTGGGTGAGTGCCATGTAGCTTGAGGTTGAGGTTCCAGACTCCAGTGATGAGGTGGGGATCACATTTTTTGGAAGAAGGTCTCAAATTCTGAAAGTTAATGGATGCATCAGATTGCGTTACTTTGATGGTCCAGGGAATAGGCTGAAGGAATAGAACGCAGTTCTGTCCATGCAAGCTGCCTGGGTGGGAGACCTTCTGGAACCATATATAAGGTGCATTGAGCTCCTTGGAGCAAAGCAAGGCATAAATGCAGTTACTGACTGCCTCTGTGGGTCTGATCTTTCCCACTAGTCACGAGGGTTACAAATTTGCTCACTGAAGTGGAAGCTTAAAATATAAGATGCGTGTCAAATGCCGCACTAGTTACTACAAATGCCTTCGATGTGTATAGTTTTGTAATGCTTTATATTTTTAAATCATGCCCTGTCCTGAAGAAAGCTCAGAGCCAAGTAGCAGTGCTAAACAGAAAAACAAATGCAGAAGACTTGGAGTCTAAGATACTGGGGACTAAAATGTTTGTCTTCACACAGTAGAGCCGGAATTTGGTGGCTCAACTGAACATTAATATAATCTCCAGTGAATGTGCTTAAACACCTTGGTGTATTCCGCAGGCTGTGCAACAGAAGCAGAGGATTCTATGTGCCTTATTTCTCTTTCCAGGAGTCCATTTGCGGAAGCAGCATTCCTACATTGAGCAGGGCAAGAAGTGTCGTTACTGTGACGCTGTATTCCACGAGCGATATGCACTCATCCAGCATCAGAAATCTCACAAGAATGAGAAGCGTTTCAAGTGTGACCAGTGTGACTATGCATGTCGACAGGTGCGGATATGGGGCGAAAAATTTTCCTTTTGAAAAATCATGGTATACTAGACCCTAGGTTAATGATGCCCCCCTCCCTTTCCGCTTACTACTTGGGGTTTTTTTGGGTTCCTTCTAGGAACGGCACATGATCATGCACAAGCGAACCCACACTGGAGAAAAGCCTTACGCCTGTAGCCATTGCGATAAAACCTTCCGCCAGAAGCAGTTGCTGGACATGCACTTCAAGCGCTACCATGACCCAAACTTTGTCCCGGCTGCCTTTGTCTGCTCGAAGTGTGGCAAAACATTCACACGTCGTGTAAGTGAGTGATCACAGCAAGGTTGGGGACAAGGTTGTTGCATGGAGCAGTAAGTGGAACGCTGAGGCCTCAGGAGGTGTTGGGCACTGCTCCACACCAGTGAATCTTCCAGTTTCCCTGTGTGTGATGTCGCTAATACCTAGGCCAGCTTGAGCAGAGATTTTCTGCTAACAGCCTTTTAAAATGGGAACTGTCGGTGGGACTGTGCAACTTAAATACATACTGCTGTCTCCTGTTCTCTCTTGTTGGAACTCTTCAATGTCAGTCCTCAGAAATTGTTTTGGAAGTCAGGAATTTGAACCCAAGCTTTCCATATTACATGATGATCTCCACTCCTTTGGGGAGGTCGCTCAGGAGGGGGACCAAGTACTCTTTGTTCATCACCTTTGGTAATCTCCAGTGTTGGGACTTAGGGTCTAATTTGGCTTTTTGCTTGGGGATGAAATCTGTACTTCTGGATTCAGAGGGTGGCTTCAGGTGCCTCCCATTGGATACTGCCAACACCTTAACACTTGCCTGTCTTTCCCTGATCAGAACACCATGGCCCGACATGCAGATAACTGCACAGGCCCTGACGGGGTAGAAGGAGAGAATGGTGGGGAGCCCAAGAAGGGAAAGCGTGGGCGAAAGAGAAAGATGCGCTCCAAGAAGGAGGACTCCTCTGACAGCGGTAAGCACTATAAGCTATCTCCAAAACAGCTGGGACATCCTAGCCTTAATTATGGGCTCCCAAGTCACTGTATGTTCTCTCACACACCACACAATATAGCTACCCAGCCTTGCACTTACTGTGTGTTAAAGAGGACCGTTATGGCTGGAGTGGTGATTGGGTTTCTCTCCTTCGGGTTCTTAACCTGTTTTTTACCTACAGCCTATAAGTAGGGCACTTCTCCGCAAGATGGTAACGTTATTCTCTGAGGTCCTGGACCAGATAAGAGCATGTTCATATTTGTACATTAACTCATCTTGGGGGCTGGACTCTCTCCTAGTAGCAGGGAGTGGCAAGAGTCATGGACATAAAACACTAGGAATCTGTTGGCACTAGAGTACATTGTGTGGATTTGGGGTGTGGGGGGACGATGAGTGGGAGAGAGCAGGCATGCTGCCTGCAGTGTGCCAGCCACTCTCGCTTTTAATCAACAACCTACGACAAGCTGTTTCGGAAGTTGTTGAGTGTGACGCGCAAATCAAGGCCGCTGGGTTGTTTAGGGGCTAAACAACTCAGAGGTCCAGGTTCGCACATCACGCTCAACAGCCTGTGAACGAGCCGATTGTAAGTTGTTGAGTGGCGCACAACAGGAAGTGCGCTCGCTGTCTCCCACTTGTACATGACAACCCATGGGTTGTTGTTCTGTGTGAACTAGGTCTTGGTGTAGCTGAGGAAATTCCTTAGCAGCTGTGTGTGTGTGTGTGTGTGTGTGTCTGTCTGTCTGTACATCCATCCTGCCTTTCCGCTGCATTATAGAGCATTCAAGACAGCTAACGTCATTCAATCAAAAGCAATTGCAAAAGAAAATAAATGTTATAACTAAAGCTGTATAACATTTTTCCTGCTGCCACCCCATGCATGCCTGCTCACACACATACTACACACACACACACACACACACACACACACACACAGCCCCCTGTTCCATTGCAGTGAAGAATGTACTGAAAACATGGAATAAATTTTCATCATGGTGAAATGGAATGTAGCATTCTTGGTTTATCTCCTCTGCTGCCCAGCCACCTTCAGAAGTTCTGTGTTTTATTCCCAATTAAAATTGAAACAGCAATCCTGCCTTAAGGGGAGCATATTCAGGCTATTCTCATCCTGTTTTCTTCATATTCTTCTTCTTTTTTCTTCTTTTTTAATATTGAAGAGGAAAATGCAGAGCCAGAGTTGGATGATAATGAAGAGGAGGAGGAGGAGGAGACGGCAGTTGAGATAGAGGCCGAACCGGAAGTGGAACCTGTGGCTCCAGCACCACCACCAGCTAAGAAGCGAAGAGGAAGGCCGCCAGGCAAAGCCAATCAACCAAAACAGCCCCAGCGTAAGTCCTGGGCTCGGGGAAAGAGGAAGATGCTGCATGCTTTATTCAGACTCCCAGTTTTTGCATGGTGATAGCAAAACAAAAAAAGTGGGGGGAAGCGATCAAGAAATATGGGGCAGAAATGATATATGGAGAGAAATATGACTGGTGGTCATGGGAAAGGGGGGGATTGTCCATGCAAGGTGCACCACAGTCATTTGCATCTGCTGCTGACATCCTTTCAATAAATTAACTTCAATAAACTAAATTTGTAGGGATCTAAAATCTTGGGAATTTGCATCAGATATTAGAATCTAGAATTGCTCAGTGCTCAACTGAGATTTGATTTGCATGATATTTTTTTTAGCGGCCCTAAGATAGATATAAGCATCTTGGTCTTGTGAATGACTCGGCTTTGTTCAGATTTCAGGCCTTATGAAATCTAGACTTCTAGACTTGACACAAACATTCACAGGACAAGGATGCAGTATATTCTATCCTAGGAGGTAATGAAGTACTCTTCTGTCAGTGGACAGAAGCTGGTGAAGCGACAAGGAGAAGGGCTGTAGCTCCGTGGTAGAGCACATGATTTGCATGCAGCAGTCCCAGGTTCAGTCACTAGCATCTCCGGATAAAGTGTGTGTGGGGGGGGGGGAACCCTGCCAGAGACCCTGGTGAGCCACTGCCTGTCAATATAGACCAGTCTTCCCCAACCTGGTGCCCTCCAGATGGTTTGGTCTACAACTCCCAGAATTCCTGACCATTGGCTATGCTGGCTGAGGGAGTTGAAGTCCAAAACATTTGGCGGGCACCAGGTTGGGGAAGGCTGGTTTAGTTAATACTGGCAGTGTTGAATGGGGCCAAGCTGTAGTGAGCATTGGGCTCATGTGCTCCCCCCCTACTCCTCTACAGCTGCTGGAAGGAATTTGGAAGCTTTTGCTTCTGTTTTAGACTATCCGCAGCTTGTCATGATGTCCAAACCTACACAAACTGCAGTTAATCTTAACTATGGTTGGTGGAAACATGCCAACTTCAAACTATAGTTTACAAATTAGGCTTATAGTTAAGATTAACCACAATTTAGGGTTTGGATGTAACAGTAAACTATGGTTAATCTAAAACAAAGCAGAAGTGTCTGATCTTGCGGCCCCAGCAGAGGAGGGAAGAACACACAAGTCCAGTGCTTGCGTCATGTGAAAACTGGGCCACTAAGTTGGATGAACCATTGGCCTGACTCAGTATAAGGCAGCTTCCTACGGTGATTGTGAATTTACCCTTAGGCAGCCAGCCTAAAAAAAAAAATCTATTCCCTATCTCCAAGTGCAACTTAGACAAGTGTGAGTAATACATGTCAGGATAGATTCCTTGTGATGGCATGGCATGGCCAAGGCTCAGCTGTATATGTATACCCTGTCTGACACACAAATTCCCCTTCCCTGGAGTCATGAAATACATACCAGTTTGAAGCACCATAGACAGAAATCATTTCAGCCAGAACTCCTGGTAATCATTAAAATATAGGGAGGAACACAATCCGCACACCCACAAAATCACAGCATATACACAGTCTTAGTTATGGCTTTGTGAAAGTACTCAGAAATAGTATCTCTAGAAAAAGTCTGACTTTTCCCCCATTCTCATTCACCAGCAACAGCAATCATTCAGGTGGAAGACCAGAACACTGGTGCAATTGAAAACATTATAGTAGAAGTCAAGAAGGAGCCAGAAGCAGAGACTGTAGGAGCTACAGCAGGAACTCAGCCGGCTGCAGTGGAAGCGCCCAATGGAGACCTCACCCCGGAGATGATTCTTAGCATGATGGACCGGTGATGGAGGAAGGGTTGTGCTCTGACTGAACTGGCCTGGGCTCTTTTGAAGTGGCTCAATCCCTTTTATTTTTATTTTTTTCCTTTTTACCTTATTTTTGGCTTTGGGAAATGCATCATTTTTAGGCCATTTTACCAAACAACCCGGGAAACAAAACTCCAAATGATGTTAGAAAGTGATTTGCCTAGAACTCTCTCTCTCTCTCTGTTTAATGTTAGCTCTAACCGGATCATGGAACGTGGGGCGATGTCTTTGGAGTCTCCAGGGGGTCTCCTGGAAGACACTCGATCCATTAGCTCTGAACTGCATTGTAGTGACAGGCCACGGACAGCCTTCACACATAATGTGGGCGGGGGGGGAGAACGGAAGCCCAGACTCAAGTCCACGCAAACTGCTCTGGATCTGCTTGCGCGTCCCTGGAAGCCCTCTGGCCTCATTTTGCTCTATAGAGGTTTTTAATTGTAAATGCAGACTCAGGAGGGTTGTAAAACTTTTATTGCATTTTTGGTTTTGGGTTTCCCCCCACCCCACCCATCCACTGACTGGCTCTGCGTCAGCACTGTAGGTTCGGCATGCTCCAGCTGTGTCTTTCCTCCCAGATGCTTTGCTTTCTGCAGGGCATCTCTGTAATGATCAAGCTTGTAAATAACTTTTTTTACATTTTAATCTTTTTCCATTTAATTAAGGGGGGGGGCGGGAAATTCAGTTTAAAAAGAAAACCCTGTCATTTTAAAACTATTGCAAAAAGGAATTATGCAGGAATTGGTACCAAATGAAATATTGGAACCTCCTTATCACATTAGTGGAAGCGTGCTACCCAAGTGTAAGGTGGTAGAAATCCACACCCCAGCTCGGTTTCGAAGTACATGGACTTGGTCACGAAACGTGTCACTTAAAACTCCCTTTTTGAGTTTCAAGTTTTCACAACTCCATTTTCTTTGCTCTTTTTTTGTGTTTATGAATTCTGTGTTGAAAGCCGAGGTGTTAATTTGTAATAGGGCTTCCCAGCCCTTGAAACCTAGGGCAGGAAATTTTACTAGGTCAGTAATTACAAGATTTGGGGTCTTGAATTTAAAAAAAATAATAATGTGAAAAGCGAAATGACTGTATATGAACCATCACATGTTAAAAATGCGTAAGCTTTTTATAGAGCCTCAGTCTTGCTGATTTCAAAAGAACTTTCTTCTATGTATCGCTTTTAAGAGAGCTATCAGGTTAGCTATCCGATTCTAGGTTGATGCATTTTTGTACTTAGCTGTACTGTGTGATATTTTTCATTATTTTAGGAAACCAACATGAGATAAAATGTTATAAAATACATAATGGGGTTTGGACTCTGGGAAGGAGAATATACTGCTGTACAGCTAATAAATAATAATGATTATCTTGTGTGTGTGTTTTCTGCCTCCTTTGAACCTCAAGCAGCTTGTGTGAACAATAGGGTGGAGAAGTCTTAACATGGTTCATAATGATTTTCAGTAGAGGGGAGTGACTATATGTTGCTTTTTTTTAGTTGTTTGCTTCTGGGTTGGGGGAGACTCTTCTGTTAGAGATGAATGAGTGGCCCATACACCATAACTCTTTTAACACTTACTAAGTATGCATCTTAATCTGTTGGCAGTCTCAGACAGCACCCAGAGTTAATTCCATCCTTAGGGTGACTTTGCTCACGTGTTGTGTGAATGTGGCCTAGACATTTCTCCCACAAAAGATGTGTAAGGTGCACATGTAATCGGAGCCCATGCAGGGCATACACAGGTTCCCTTATTGCAGTGTTTCTCAACCTTGGGTCCCCAGATGTTTTTGGCCTACAACTCCCAGCATGCCCCAGCCAGCATAGCTGGCTGGGGCATGCTGGGAGTTGTAGGCCAAAAACATCTGGGGACCCAAGGTTGAGAAACACTGCCTTATTGCATGTTACACATGCCAAAACCATAACCACACGTGGACCTCTGCATCTGCTTGCCTGCTCTTTGTAATGGGGCAAAGCAGCCCTCTGAATGTGCTGTTTGGAGTCTTGTCTTTATTGCTGCAGCATTAACTATCTACACTCTTGCATGTAACAACAGAAAAAGATGGAGATCTTGGGTTTCGCCTCTTCCAATTTCTTAGAAGTCTAGACCATTTAACAACATCAAACTTGAGAGCTGTGTTAAATAGATGTGTGCCTGCTGGCTGTTGTGCGCCTTGTTCACTTAAGATAGCTTTAGTTTCATGTACTTGGAGAGTTGCATTAGGTGCACATTAGGGTCTAGACCAGTCTTCCCCAATCTGGTGCCATCAGGATGGGCTGGACTACAACCCTCAGCATCCCACAGCCAGCAATAGGATCCAGCTGGTAGTCCCAACATATCTGGAGGGAGCAGTTTGGAGAAGACTGCTAAAGACAAGCCAGACTGTTGCCAGGCAATTAGCTTTCCCAGTAAAGTTGGAGCCTTCTCTATTGTCTTCTGAACTATCTCCCTGGGTTTTATTTTTAGCAAGTGCTAACCACAAAATCCTTTCCCTATATAAATGTAGGGGAAAGGGGACTGGCTTTCCCTTTTATTTTTTAAAGGAAAATATTTGCACTACTAGGGAGCTGGCAGGAGGCTGTGCAGTCCTTAAGAACTAGAAGGGGGAAATCCAGGAAATGTTTCATGAAATGGCTGGGCATTGCTGTGATGTTTGGGGTGGGAGGATTTTTGCTTAGCTGCCGTTCGACTTCTGGCTTTTCCGGAGTGCTTTTCCTAATTCTCCCAAGTGCAGTTCTCAGTGATATTTATGACAACCTGGTGATGTGGGCCAGTGTCAGAGCTGAGCTATGTCATCAATGGCTCTTTCTGCTTTTTACCATTTCAGTTGGTGAGTGTATTGTTAATGCTTCCCTGTACTTGATTCTCTCCCCCCCCCCAAAAAAAAACCCCAACAAATGTATTTTTCTAGTGAGGAGGTTCTAGCTCATGTATTTTGCAACTTTCTAGTAACAGGAAAGAAAAATACAAATGTTCTGTGGGTAACCAGAGTTGGTTATCTCCCTATGGTGTGTGTGCATTACAGGATGCCTGAGTTCTTACTAACTTTGTAATGTATAAGAACATAGAGCCATACTGGATCAGACCATGAGTCTAGTCCAGCACTCTGTTCAAACAGTGGCCAACCAGCTGCCTGTGGGAAACCCACAAGTAGGACATGAGTGCAACAGCATCCACCTGCTTGTGTTCCCCAGCAACTCATTGAGAGGCATCCTGCCTCTGATACTGGAGGTACTATCTAAGTCCAGGTAGTAAGGTGCCATCTACAGGTAAACGTAAACAACCTCCCAAGAAAAAGTATGCGTGTTTGAGATGATTGGAAAGTTCTTTGGTAATTCTTCTCTCTTCACATTGGATTTGTCTATCTTGAATACTGCAATCCTAGAGTGCCATGTGTCAAATGTGAATTGGCCTGCACAATTTGTGACCCACCAAACTATGCACCAGCCAGTAGGGGCTCAATAAACTGGTTTTTGTTTCCTGCCCAGGGCTTCAAAAACCCGTGTGTATGTAGTCAAGCACATGGCTGCTGATCTATGTTCAGTTTATGAACATACCCCTGCTGGATCAGACCAAATGTCCATTGAGTCCAGTATCTTGTTTCTTCCAGTGACTGGCCACTGGTCTTTATTGTGTTTTGTGATTCTTGTGTTAATAGCCTTAGACAGTACAAGGCTTTTGTGGGTTATAAATATTTTAAGTAAAAAATAAACCAGATGCTTCTGGGAAGCCCACAAAGCATTAAAAGAGGCACCGGTCCTCTTTTACTATTGCTTCCTAGCAGCTGGAATTCCATGGCAGTATGCCTCTGAATCTGGAGGTTTCATATGGCTATCACTCCCTCGAATAGTGCTCTCAGCTGTGAGTGCCAACAGATCTGGCCAAAATGGGACCACTCCGAAACGAGAGGGAAATATCAGACCGCTTGGAGAACCCTGAGGTTTGCAGAAATACCAAGGGGGGGGGGATTAAGCATGCTCAGCAACAGAACCTTGAGCGTCAGTTGAAAAAGAAAAATTGAGAACTTGAAAGAGAGTGGGAGGAATAACCTGGCTGAACTCTTTACAGTTTAAAACATCTTGAGGATTGCTGGCACCCTCAGCAGGAGTTGAGACACTAACATTTGTCATGACTGGTAGCCATTGATCGGATGCTCCATGAATTTGTCTAACCCCTCTTTAAAGCCATCTAAGGTTTGGTGGGTCACGATTTTTGCTGGCTCAGTAAATAGTAGTAGTAGCAGATTAAAACTAGACAAGGTTCAGAAGTCCCTGTTTTCATTGGTCCAATGGCCTTTCTGGGCTTCTATCTTCAGCTGGACCAGCCGATTGTTTTTTGGATGTTTGCTGGAGAAGAACAAGCAGATGCCCACCTGTACTGTTCAGCACTGTTCTCACCTGTGTGGTCTAGCCATTTGCCTTTTGCTTGCTGCTGCCTGTTTGCTTATTCGTTTTTCTTTTCTTTTTTGAGGTGGGTGGGAGACAGGAAGAGGCACCTTGAGCTGAAGAGGAAATAGGAAGTATAACCTGCGGTGCTTAAACTTGACGGAAATGAGCCTTTGTTCTGACTGGGGCATTGCAGAGGGAGCCAGGCTTCTGCCTGAGCAGATCCAGAAGATGGCCGCCTCCCTCAAAGAGATTCCAGCAGAACTGCATGGTAAGCAAAAGCCGCTTTGTGCCACTTGGCACAAGCAAGGATATGCCAAGGGACCATTATGGTCCCATGCATTCTAGATGTCAATTTTCATAGTGGGATGCTTCTATGGAAACCTTGCCAGTGTCTCCTCGATGTCTGAGCTCTTGCTGATTAAATAGAAATAGTCTTGAGCTTGTTCCTAGCTCAATTGCTGACCCATTTGTGTTGGGTTTATTCAGGAAAGCCGCTTAGGTGTTGGGCAGGGGTGGAAAATAAAGGCAACCAAGCTGAGGCTCCAAACCGTTATTTTCAGAAATACTGAGTGACGTTGGCGTCAGTTGCGTTAAACAGGTGTTCTAGATGGTTAGCAGCAATTTCTCTAGAACCATGAGGGTTAGAACCCCACCTTAAAAGAATTAAGTGGGGAGACACAAATGTTGTAAATCTGTGTCTTGTAGGAAGACATCTGTAGCAAGACATCTTGTAGTAAGACAAACTTTCCAACAGTTTGCATATACAGATGCTCAAACAGGCAGTTCAAAAGGCCTGAGACGGACAATAGTCCCAAGAACTACTTTGAAACCCCGAAGCCATCTCTGCTGAGATATCTCTGCAACTCGTGCTGCCACCTAATAAGCAGTAGCTGACAAACCTCACAAGGCGTGGGAGTTTAATGAGAAATAACGGCACAATGTGCGAGTTTCCTTCGACTGCCAATGCTTACAATTGACTTTTGAAAAAAATAATATTGGGCACACAGCTAACAATACTGTTTTCAGCAATCCATATATTTTATTGCGAAACAAACACACACAATGTGGTGGTGGCTCTATAACATCTAGAAATTCCTGATAATGGAATAATTGTAACACTGACTGAAAGAGGCAGTAGATCAGGCAAAAGTAACAGGCTTCTTGCTTCTTTGATCACCTTTCATGCCACTTGTGCAAATAGAATGGGGGAAAAATGAGGGAGTGGGTTTTTTTGGTTCAAGACTAAGAAATTAGACTGAGAGCCTGTGGACCGAACTAGACATGATGTTAAATGTCTTTGTATTTCAGGTGCACATTAAAAAAATTAAAAAAGCAATACCAGCAGTTGGGGGGCTGATAATGATAAGGATTGCAGCAGGCATGGAGGGTGAATTGAACCCTTTCAGCCCATGCTACAGTCCTGCAGGAAATCCCTCCTCTGAAGTTTTTATTTGCATTGGCAGGGAATCTTACACGGGTGCCAATTCCCCCTCTGTGCCTGCAATCCCAACAATTATCAGCACCCCCAGTGCTGTGTGCCTGTTGCATGCAAAAACGCATATAAGGCGCAATCCTATGCAAGTTTAGACAGAAAAAAGTCCTACGACTCCCAGCATGCCCCGGCCAGCCAGCATGGCTGGCTGAGGCATGCTGGGAGTCGTAGGACTGTTTTCTGCCTAAACATGCATAGGATTGCATCTTTAATATCACAACTAGTTTGGCCCTGTGAAGGGAATTTTTCTAACCAGAGAGCTAACTCTCGTCCTTCAGGACAGTTTTTAGACAGTTGCATAGCCCCTGGTTCTTAACACCACCCCCACTCTGCCTCTACACATCTGGTGTATCCCTATTTCTATTGATTTATTTTTATTTTTAAACTCCGTTTAGCAGCTAAGACTACATTTTGCAACCCTAATCCATGTACATTTCTGCAAAGTTGATAACTTCGTTTAATTTTATCCAAGCACATAATATGTTTAGTTTTTAGCAGTCTTCTAGACTCTGCCCTTAACTTCATCCATCGATAACAACCTTCTCCAACCTGTTGATCTCCAGATGTTTGGGACTTCAGCTCCCACCAGCCCCTATTCAGCATGGCTAATGGTCAGGAATTCTGGGAGCTGTAATCCGAAACATCGGGAGGGGACCAGGTTGGGGAAGGCTGCTCTAGACTAGTTGCCTTTTATAGATTTCATAGATCATCGAGTTGGAAGGGGCCTACAAGGCTATCGAGTCCAACCCCCTGCTCAATGCAGGAAACTAGAGGAGGGGTCTCCCGTCCAAGTAATAACCAGGCTTGACCCTGCTTAGCTTTCCACGCCCAGACAAGCTGAGCCAGCGTGAGCCACAGGCCTTTATTAGTAAAGCTCAAACTTATCTGTCACAGCAGCAAAGACCTCTCCCTGCACCCCACCCGGGGCTTTCTTAACTGAAAGTGAAAGGCTGCTACCAGTCTAGAAGCACTCTGCTGGTATCTTTTATCCTGTGTTGTTGCTTTTTCAGAAAGCATCATCAATTTCCTAGGGACACAGGAGTTTATCCTGCTCGATGCTCAACTCCACCTCAAATCCAAAGCTGAAGATATTGTTATGGTATGTATCGACGGCTCAGTTTTACCACTTTTGTGTGGCGGTGGGGGCATGTTTCCCAGGTTCCTTGCACAAGCAAGGTCACTTACGTTCTCCTAGATTATATACATTCGCACAATTTGCTTGCAAAGATCTTTCTTGAGAGGTAGTAACTATATATATCTACCTAGACATAAATAATGAATTAGAGCAGCATTTTTGCATCCCATTCTTTGAGACTAATATTACTGTGTAAACTGGTACTGGTGTGTGCTTGTTTCTGCACTCCTGTAATACCTGTTCAACCTGTACATTTGTAAATAAACATATTTATTACAAAGTTACTGTAAGTCTTCTGTGCTCTCTCCTCTCGAAAGAAAGTTGCCCTCAAAAGCCTATCCTGGACATGCCCGGGGTTTGAAGAAGGGGCAACACAAACCATTATCTGTCTGAAAATCTGCAGCATTTAAACATCCAAAAAGTGGCAGCTGATCTAATGTACAACTGATCTAATCATTTTTATATGGAAGTAGTGGATCCTAATGATTTAATGATTGTCACTGCACGTTTCTCTCAAGTAACTATGTTTAAGGTTGCTGCCATTAGAAGCAAAGTGATTCTTATTTTGTCATGGGAATATATTTGACTTTGGTGGAAATATAGACATTGCTACAATTCACCTATCCTGCATGAAACGTGCAGTGGTACAAACAAGGAAAATAACATGAGTAGTAAAAGGCAGCAATGCTATACACACTCACAGCTAAAACAGACAATACTTTAAAGACATAGCTAGCAGCTGTGTCTTTCATTTTTAGGATTAGGACCCTAGCTGGGGGAGGGGAGGGGGGAGGTTTAGGGGTCTGATCCAGGGGGGAAAGTTAGAGCCCCCCCCCATGTACCCATGCTTAGGTCCCAATTTGGATCGAGTCCCTGTGCGCACTCTAGAGTAAAACTGAAAGAAAGATGCAGCTGCTAGGTATAGTGCCTTGCAGAAGTATTTACACACACCCTTTGACTTTTCCACATTTTGTTGTGTTACAACCTGGGATGGAAATAGATTTAATTGGCGTTGTTAGCACCTGATGTACACAAGATACTCAACACTGTGAAGGTGCAAAATATTTTTATTGTGGCACAAAAGTGAGATAAACAAAAACAAACTGGCACTTGTTGGTTGCATAAGTATTCACCCCCTTTGCTGTGACACGCCTAAATAAGCTCTGGTGCAACCCACTGCCTCCAGAAGTCACATACTATACTGTAAGTAGTTGAATGGATTCCCTGTGTGCAATTCCAGTGCCACATGATCTCAGATTAAATACACCTGTTTCTAGAAGGTCCCAGAGTTCGTTCATCTTCCAGCAGGACAATGACCCTAAACACACAGCCCAAGTAACACTGGAGTGGTTTAAAAACAAGAACCTGAAAGTATTAGAATGGCACAGTCAAAGCCCAGACCTCAATCCGATTGAGAATCTGTGGCAAGACTTGAAAGCTGCTATTCACCAACGGTCCCCATCCAACCTGACAGAGCTGGAGCAATTTTTCCAGGAAGAATGGGAAAACATTGCAGGATCCAGATGCACAAAGCTGATAGAGACTAACCCAAGATGACTTGCAGCTGTAATTGCTGCCAAAGGTGCTTCTACCAAGTATTGACTTGGAGTGGTGGTGAATACTTATGCAACTAACAAGTGCCAGCTTATTTTTGTTTACTTCACTTTTTTTTGTGCCACAATAAAAATATTGTGCACCTTCACAGTGTTGAGTATCTTCTGTACATCAATCCATTTCCATTTTCCACAACAAAATGTGGAAAAGTCAAAGGGGAGTGAATGCTTCTGCAAGGGGCACTGTATGTCTTTAATGCCTGTTTTGGCCCTCATTGAACTCAAGGGGACTTACTTCTGAGTAGACATGCATAGGATTGAGCTGTTAGTAGCTTTACAAAAGCTAAGTACACCAGATACAAAAGTGAAGTAATAAATTGGCATGGGCATAGACTGTAGCTACTGTAATATAAAAATGTGATAACTTAGGGTATAATTCTATGTATGTTCAGACAGAAAAAAGTCCTACAATTCCCAGTATGCCCCAGTCAGCGCCCTTAAAACCTCTTGTTGTATTTATTAAATTTGCTCTTGCCTTTCCTCCAAGAGGCACCATACATGGTCCCCACCCACCCCATTTTATCCTCACAACAACAATCCTATTTATTTATTATATTTATACCCCGCCTTTTTTCCGGCAAGGAACCCAAGGCGACTTACATAATCCTCCTCCTCTCCATCTTATCCTCACAACAACCCTGTGAGGTAGGTTAGGCTGAGAGTCAGTGACTGGCCCAAAGTCACCCAGTGAGTTTCATGGCCGAGCGCGGACTAGAACCCGGATCTCCCGAGTCCCAGTCCAACACTCTCACCACTACGCCACACTGGCTCTCACACCACACTGGCCTATGAGGTAGGGGGATGTGGCCTGGACTTGTGGTAGGTTTGTACACAGTGGAAGAGAGCGTTTTCCATAGCGAAGACCAAAACAGATGTGGTGGGATTATCATTCGCATGTCTGCTTTGTTCACATATTAATGGGGGGGGGGGAGGTTGAGGGGTCTAAGAGTAAAAGAAGTGTGCAGGAGAGACTGAGTTGCCAAAACCTCTCCCCTCCTGTGCCTTACCTCTGCACAATCGGTTGCGCCAGTCACCTCTCCCAACTCCATTACCCAAACCTGAAGTAGGCCAGGACCAGAGAAAAGTAGCCGGAGCAACAAATGGAAGGTGAAGGCAGAGAGCAGGGGGAAGCTCTCCTTTTCTGTGCATTCCTGTAACTTAAAGTAGCACAGACACTCCGCTTTAGTTTATATACAAATGGGGCACAAGTGTGACAAGAAGTGTATTTCTGCCTTCATCCCTCCTAGTTTTGCCCTTACTCTGCAAGATAAGCAAGAGGCACAATACTTTATTTGAGGAGTGGGGGACCAAGGCCTTAGCTTATTATAACTCCAGGCCTTCTCAAAGTGGTCCTCCGGCAAAATTATCTGCTGACCTGGATTACGTTGACAATAACAAGAAGAAAGAGCATCTTAAACTCCATGTGGACGTTGCCCAGGGTTTCAACATAAATTCCTGACTGCCAGTGTGTACAGCAAAGCAATTAGGCCTCAGCCACCTTATGTCTGCTTCTTTTCTGCTTGTCTTTCTATGCAGGTTTTGATGCCGTGGCGAGCGCTGGTGATACTGGCAAAGCTCCCAGTCAAGGTAAGTCCTGTTCTCTTCATGGACCTTGTCTTTTCCAAACAGGCCCTGTCCTGCCAGGCAGTCCTGTACATCTCAGCTACTCATGGAAATGCTGAAACGGTGGCTGGGATCAGTAATGGACTGAACAAAGTTAGTCATGACTAACTTAAGTCCCATTCATTTCAATGGGTCTACTCTAAGTAGGACTAACATTGGATACTACCCAGTGTATATAAACATCATGTGCAAGGGGAATACTTGCATATGCATATTCCAGTATCAGAGGCTGTGTGCCTATGTACTCCAGTTGCTGGGGAACATGGGCAGGTGGGTGCTGTTGCACTCATGTCCTGCTTGTGGGATCCCGTGGGCTGCTGGTTGGCCACTGTGTGAACAGAATGCTGGACTAGATGGACCCTTGGTCTGATCCAGCATGGCTCTTCTCATGTTCTTATGTTAAGGGGTATTTGTCTGGATGGGTTTGGGTTGTTTCTTTTACTGTGAATTACCAATCCTGGCACAGTCCACATTTACAGATGTTTTTCAAAATATCCCAGTTCATCCCAGAACATGCTTGACAGTATTCAAGGATCCAAAACTGGCAAATTCAGGGTGCTTCCAGACCAAGGGCTCCTAGCGCTAATAATCAAAACACATTGTGCAGCTATTCCATCTTTTCTTCCTTAACAGATCCCCCCCCCCCCCCGGTAATAAAAAAAGACGGAAGAAGCAGTGGGAAAACACGGGAGGATTACAGATTGAAGACATTATCTGGACCCCGTAAATTTCTGTGAAGGAGGCAGTGTGATTGCAGAATAAAAACCTCCTCTGGAAGCACCCTTACAGAGCAACCCTATACTTCACTTACACCGGTTTGGGGGCTATAAAATATGGCAGGAGCCCAGCTATACTGGCGGGACACAAGCTATGCTGTCAACAGGAAAGATATGTTGACAGAACATCTTCAGATACGCCGGTGGAACACTCTGTCCGTGCAGCTGTTCTGCCAGCAAAGATTCACCCGTGAAACAGCTGGAACAGGCTGGAATTCCACTGCTGTAGCAGCAGCACGTTTATTTATTTAATTATTATTTATTACATTTCTAATCAACCCAATAACTCATGTTCTCCCCCACAAGCATAATTGGAGTATAGGATTGTTTGGTTGGTGACGAATCCTTCCCAATTTAAAAACGCCCACATGGGGTAATGTGATGGCATATCACATATGCCGTCACATTACCCCCCAGGGGATGCTGGTGACTCCTAGTGTCAGTGGGGCCCCTTATCCATTACAAGTTTTATGCTGAGCTTTATACGAGCTATCCATGGTGCTGTACTCCATCCCCCAAATAGGTTCAGCACCACAGATAGCTCCTATATAGCTCAGAATAAAAGCTGCAATGGATAAGGCACCCCACAGACACAGGAGTCACCGGCCTTACCTTAGGAGTCCCCATTTCAATCCTAGGCCCACGGTCAATGATAAACCAGTGAAACTACACATTGTCCTTTACTTTTTGCTTCGATTCATGTTTCATTTTAAGACTCGCTATTTAGGTCTCTCTTGATTGCCGGTGGGAGAGAGGTACATCCTAATCTAAACTTTGTGCAGCTCTCCCCTTGCAAAGCTTACCTTAACCTGCAGGGGAACTGTGCTCTTGCAAGGTAGGTAGATACTAAGGGGAAACTTCTCACATCTTATTTTCTACATTGGTAGATTCCTGAAGGACAAAATACACTGGAGTGCATCAGTAATAAAGGGTGTGCACATATGTAAATCTCCGCTTTCCCCTTTAAAATATCATAGATGCCTGATTATAACTATGTAACAGGCAACTGAGAAGAGGATTCATCCTTGAATGTTTCCATCTGCAGGTACACGTTAGCTTCAGCTTCCTAGCTGTGCAGATGATCAGGATGGGAGAAGCTAATCAGGTGAGTGAAAGACGGATTGGGATCAGGCACTCCCTTCCCTGCAGGCCAGGAGTTTGGCATCTCCCTGGGAGGGATGCCAGATAAAATTTCTCCCAGGGTACATGCTGCAAAACTGTCATTGGTGGTACACATTGACCAAGAATTTGTGTATTACTACTGATCCCAAATATCCATTTGTGATGGAAGCCTTAAAATTATAATATTGTATTTAGTGTTGCCATCTTTTTTTTACTAGCTCAGCTCCTCTGCCTTTTTTTGCAACAACGCTGACATGCAGAAATTAAGGCGGGTGACATTTTCTTGACAATTGGGATTGGAAATAAAATCATAGGAAAGCTTTCATCCGCTCATTTTATGTACGTCAGACTGCTGTAAAAGGCACAGCAGTGGGGCTAGTAAAATTCTTAATGGCCCTGCCATTAAACAGTCTCATGTCATTAAAATTACTCATGTCCAGCAGCCAAAGGGCAATAGACGGCAATCTCTCTTGGGATGAAACCCAGTTTCTGGTGCTCTCAGAAGAAGCGAGGGACACTCCCTGGATTAAAAACAGAAACTGCTCTGCCCTCTATTTATGGTTAGTTCAGCAGAATAAGGATAACAGCTCTCATGACTCAGAAGGCCCGTTCTAAACATACAAAAGGAGGAGTAAACACAGACAAATTTGTTGAAAACTGGATTCCTCAACTACTGGAACATTAATTTTCAAGATAATTGGGTTGGATCCAGATGTAGTCATACTTAGAGTAGACCTATTGAAATCAATGGTAGATATATATAATATACCAACCAGAATCTGGTGCAAAAGACATACTCTTAGGGTGCTTCTGGGTGAGGCTTTTGTGATGCCAGTACCCTGCCTCATTTATGGAAAATTACAGGGTGTCCAGATCATGTCGCCTTCCTCTCATAACTGTCCCATGTTTCCCAGCTATGTGTTTTCCCATCTGTTCCAGAAGAAAAGACAGAATAGCCACACAATTTAAATCACCCAGTGACATACCAGTAGATTCAGATCTACTGTCTGCTCAAAATGTTGATAGCCTGCTGTAAGACAATTAGGTTTTATCTTTGGTCAGAGGTGGTGTTAGGGAGCGGCCCACTAGGGCTGGAGCCCCGAATCTTTCAATTGGAGCCCCAAATCTCTGGGAGGCCATCTGCCCCACCACCCTGCTGTCCATGAGCACTTACAATGGGCACATCATCAGGGCCCCTGTAGCTTTATGGGTACAGGGGCCCTGATGATCTGTGTCTTGCATCTGATCTCCCTGGATTAGCTGGCTTTTTCCCATATGTGATTCATCTCCTGCTGCCCCCCAACCTTGAATCTTTCTGCCTGAGGTTTTTTTCTGAAATCAAATGCCCTCCTCTACCCTGTCCATACATCTCTTTTTACAAATGGGGTGTCTTAGGAGACAGGGTCCGTTTAAAGACACACAGAGAGAGAGACTTTAGAACACATGTAAATTAGCATATGCAAATTTGTGCTCTTTTTTTTTTGTCCCATGGGCCTGAGTCCCAGATCTTTTCAGTACCTAGCACCGCCCCTGGCTTTGGTCTTGTTAAACACCCTCCTCACTTTTTAATCCGTGGTAAACTGGCTACTGCAGTGCAAATGAATACCGCAGACAGACAGAGTAGAGCCGTCCACAGTGTGGAACGGGGCAGCTTGAGCAGAGATCCTTGGGATGAGAATCAGATGTCCAAGAAGTGTGTCCCTATCAACTGTTGACAAGTTATGGGGTGGGCCTTATTTTTGCACTGCAGGAACTGGATGAACCCAGATTTAGCAAGAACATTTCCCCAGAAGCCTCTGACAGAGAAGATTACACACACGCATACAGACCTAATTGATAGTTCTCTCTAAACAAACAGTAACCAAAATAGAGGTGTTTAGAATAAAAATGGCAGTGAGCCGGTTTGTAGCCTGCCTTTTTGCCAGGGACGTTAGCAGCCGCACCTGGCAATCTTGCACCTGGCAATCTTACTAATCAGATTAAAGTTTTGTGGAGAACACAGCGTGAGACCTGCAACATCGGAGCTGCTTGCTGCATGGCTACAGGGCTGTATGCATCATTTTGCTAGTTTGTTTGGCGCCAGGTTTTCCTTCAGACACAAAGTAGTGGATTGTTTTTACACAGCTGTTTCCTTCGTTCAACGCTTGGAGTCCTTCAGCCTTTTTATTTTTAAATAAAAAGGTCTGACTTTTTAAAAACAAGAACCCCTAGTTTGTTGTCCTTGTGCCCTGTCCTTCCTTTTTAAAACCCAGAGCTGCTTCTGTGAGGATCCCAGACGTTGCTCAAGTGCACACCTACTCAGCAACAGGGGTGGGCAGAAGGTCTTACAGGTAGATCTCTTGGAGTTTTGCAATAGATCAGCAAAGATTTCTCCCAGTGGTTTAACATTAGCAATGACAAAGTGGCTTTTCCCACCTAAATTAGACTGCCAAAACAAAGTGAGCTTAAAGGCACAGTCCTACGCAAGTTTAGACAGAAAAAAGGCCTACAACTCCCAGCATGCTGGCTGGGGCATGCTGGGAGTTGTAGGTCTTTTTTCTGTCTAAACTTGCATAGGATTGCACCTTAAGGTGTCCACGAATGGACTTGTGTGAAAGGACTGTGAGTTTAGTTCTGGAAACAAATTCTGGGATCAAATTCCTAGGCTCAGGCTGTGCTCAGAGGTACCTTGTTCTTTAATTGTAAGTGTATGTCTTTTGCACCTTGCTCCAGCTGGTGGATCTTGGGGTTCTAAAAACAATAGCAATGTAGATTCTACCAGCCTGAAGTCCCTCTGCACCCAATATAGCATCAGACACTGTCGGACCATTCCCAGAGTGACTGTCTCTTTAGCATTGTGATCACAATGGAGGGGCAGGGAATAGCATGAAGTAAAGTGGTGTTTCCCTGGGGAAGACAAGTTTGGGGGGCTGGGGGCGTAAGCATTTATCCCTATGTAATTGTTCAACTTTTTAGTCATTTTGTTGCATAAATGTTTTTCAGATACCAAGTGGGGAATTGTTTTATATACTTTTTGTACTTGTTTTCCATTTTTAACATGGCTTTTTGGATTCTTTGCATGCTTCCCCCCCCCCCTATGTTATGAGCTCCTTCTATTTATTTATGTACGGTATTTATGTATGTATGTATTTATTTATTTATTATATTTATGAATCGCCCATCTGGCCAGACATCCGGCCACTCTGAGCGATGTACAGTCAGTAGGATGACCACTTACGCATCACCAAAAAAGAGGACAAAAGAGGATACAAAATTTGCACAGTGTATATAGTGACTATAATTTAAACAGAAATACAGCACATCCCACCATATTGGGGAAGATTGTGACCTGTGTGTGTACTGTCCAGATATAAACAGTTAATGCAGCCTTCCTTAACATGATGCCCTCCAGATGTTTTGGACTACAACTATCAGAATTCCTAACCATTGGCCGTGTTGGCTGGGGCTGGTGAGAGTTTGTTCAAAACATCTGGAAGGCACCATACTGGGGAAGGCTGAGTTGATGGGCAACTTTAGGTTTGTGCCTTTTCCACTCTTACAGGTAATATTAAGCATCCAGCTTAAGTTGGAGGAGTTGGAGAGCATTTGTCTTGAGATGTGCGTTAACTTCAAGGCCCCTGCTTTCCCTTCTTATGGCTCTGTATCTTTAAACCAGACTTGGACTTGATTGCCCTTCAAACAGAGGACCGCCCTCTGTAAATTAGGACACACTACCACCCTATTTGCTGGAGAAAACAAGCTTGGAGGCTACTAATTACAGAAGTTTCACACTGCAAAATTGTACTTTTGTGTAGGTCAAGTGAATTTTGATGAGCCAGTTAAATTTTGAGTGTAAAAAAAAATACAAAGGAGTAGGAAGAGACATACTACCGTATGTTAGTCTTGGATGTCTTCAGAATTTCACTGTGCTGGTACACAGTCTGATCCTAGGCATGTTTACTTAGAAGTAAATCCCACTGAGTTAAGTGGGATATACTCTCAAGAAAGTATGCATAGGGTCACAGCTGTAGGCTGCAGCTAAGCACAGTTACTTGGGAGTAAATCCTACTGAACTCAATGGGATGCACAAGTATAAACATTCTTGGACTGGGCTGTTAGGAGAGTTGGTGTCTTGCGATCTGGGTTCAGAAGCTAACCCTACAGGGGCTACCATGTCTGTTCCATAGTGTCCTTCAAGAGACTATATATAGAATATGGAGAGGGAAATTAGCAAATTGATGTCTGGTGTGTAAGCAGTCATGGATCATAGCCAGTCTCTCTTGCTCTCTTCAAATCCCTTCTCAAAAACCACCTTTCCCATGAACTGTTTGTGCATCCCACAGTTCCCCTGTCCTGTTGTAATTAAGCCTGGAACTAAAGCCTAAGTGCATCATGTAACAAAATAATTGCACATTCTTCCCCTGTTTACATCTGCCTTCACTTCCCTCCCCTTCCTGTTGTTTTCCCTGTGTCAAAATTTAGACTGTAAGCTCCTTGGGGCAAGGACCTGCCCTCTTGTACAGTATCAGCTGACACCAAAGGAGAATCATGGAAATACACGTGTGTGTGTTTTTAAAAGTGTGAAAACACCACCGTGATAAGAACTTTTTTCATCTGTTTTTTTAGACTTTTTAACCACTTTTTACAATGCAAGTTGCAATATTAAATTTATTGTATTTATATAAACTTTTTAAAAATTGTTCAATAATCAAACTTTACAATGTTCAATACTCATGCTATAATATAGAGTCTAAAACAACAAGCTCCTAAGGATATACCCACCCCTGATTTATCATATACTGGTTGGTTTACAATATCTTCTTCCCTTAATTTAATGTATACTGGGTGCCCCTTACCAAATATAGTAAAGCCTTGTGATTTTGTGAGGGTTGAGGACTTGAAACCACCCAGTATACGTTAAATTAAGGGAAGATATTGTAAACCAACCAGTATATGATAAATCAGGGGTGGGTATATCCTTAGGAGTATCTTGCAGGGTAACTCCCGAAATATTTAATTAACTGAAATAGCCTTGAGGGAGCATTAACTGGTTCTACTGAAATGATTTACAGCTGTTTATAGAGTATATATACAGGCATGTAACAGTATGGCCACTAGAGGATTTAAGCGTAATAGCAACCCACAAAAGAGATAACGTAAGTAAAATATTGGATTTGTGGTGGTTGACTGTTTTGTAAATATGTTTAGCAACACTGCAACAAGTGTTTTTGTATTATAGAATGTAGTGAAACTGATACAGTCCGCGACTATCCTTCAAACCCTTGATAAAGGCAAATATGCACGAAACAAGAATTCCAAACTGGTTTCTTGTTGGGGAAAAAATAAGTGAGGATACGGTGAATATCAGGATTCTGGAAACCACTCCAAGGAGAAATAATGCTTTAAGCAACTCAGAAAGAAAAAATGGAGAAGAAGGCTTAATTGAAGGCCATCTAAAAAAAATAAGAGTAAAGGCTGCAGCAACTCCATAAAGAGAAAGAAAAAACAGAGGAAGGTTTTCATTAACTCTATAAAGCACAATACAGCAAGTTTGGTGGATGCTAAACCCCTGAAGTATTGGGGGGGGGGGTAATTACCAATGGTTATTTGTAGAATTATACATGTTTTAGACTTTATATTATAGCATGAGTATTGAACAATTTGTAAAGTTTGATTATTGAACTCTTGTACAATATGCCATGCACATTGATGGTACTATGTAAATAGGTTATTGATAAAAATAATAATAGTGGTCTAGTGGCATGGCATTACAGTATAATGACATCACAGTATCATCCTAAATGGAAGGATAACTGTTCTGATCCACGTATTATTCCAGGAAGTTTGAATTGGGTCAGCTCGCTTAAAAATCCAATCTGAATTAAATCCTTGAGCATCCCTACTCGAAATGCAGTATATAGAACCTCCCCTAAGTCGTCAAACCACTTTGCATTCATGGTCTCAGTAATCCTTGCTACAACCCTGTAAGGTAGATCAGTGTTATCATCCACATCTTTCAGACTGTGTTTGAGACTAGGAGAACAGTGACTACAGCCTCTGACTGGGTTTCATAGATTTCATAGATCACAGAGTTGGAAGGAGCCTACAAGGCTATCGAGTCCAACCCCCTGCTCAATGCAGGAAACTAGAGGAGGGGTCTCCCATCCAAGTAATAACCAGGCCTGACCCTGCTTAGCTTTCCACGCTCAGACAAGCTGAGCCAGCGTGTTCAGTGGGACTTGCTCCTTAGAGAATCTCTTTAGTATTGCCAGCATAGCCAGAGCCAACGTTTGGGTTCGGAATTAGCTTCCATTCACAAATCAAGAGAGGTTTGGGAGAAAACTGTGGAAAGCTAAGCAGGGTCAGGCCTGGTTATTACTTGGATGGGAGACCCCTCCTCTAGTTTCCTGCATTGAGCAGGGGGTTGGACTCGATAGCCTTGTAGGCTCCTTCCAACTCTATTAAGGGAAACACCTCATCACATATATATATATAGTGCTGGTGCTAACATTTAAAGCCCTAAACGGCTTGGGGCCAGGGTATCTGAAGGATCGTCTCCTCCCATATGTTCTGCCCGGACACTAAGATCTGCATCAGCGGTCCTTCTCCGAGAGCCCCTGCCAAAGGAAGTGAGGCAGGTGACTACCAGGAGGAGAGCCTTTTCTGCTGTGGCACCCCGGTTATGGAATGAGCTCCCCAAAGAGGTTCGCCTGGCGCCTACTTTGTATTCTTTCTGGCGCCAGGTGAAGACCTTTCTGTTCTCCCAGGCATTTAAATCATTTTAATCAGAATCATTTTAATCATTTTAATCTTGTAGTTGTTTTTAATTCCATTATTGTAACTGCTGCTGCTAGCTCTGCTGTTTGTTTTTAATCTGTGGCTTTAAATTTTATATTTTATAT
This sequence comes from Shinisaurus crocodilurus, assembly GCA_021292165.1. Taxonomy (NCBI): domain Eukaryota; kingdom Metazoa; phylum Chordata; class Lepidosauria; order Squamata; family Shinisauridae; genus Shinisaurus; species Shinisaurus crocodilurus. The sequence goes on along the minus strand of CM037887.1, from coordinate 18,406,309 downwards.
TGTATTTTATGATTTTAACTGTTGTAAACCGCCCAGAGAGCTTCGGCTATTGGGCGATATAAAAATGTATTAAATAAATAAATAAATTTGTTCTGTATTCATCTCTCCAGGTTGTCATAAAGACAAACACATCTTCCTTCGAACTGGAGTTCTTGTCGCTGGACGACTTGGAACATGCCGTCATCCACGTGGTCACGTCCCTTAAGAAGGTCATTCCGAATTCTTCGCCTGGGTAAGGGGGTCCTGCTGCACTTTATAAACCACCAAAACCCAAACCTGGACGTCACAGCCTTCTCTGACACGGTGCCCTCTCGATGTGCCCGCCCATCATCCCCAGACGGCACAGCATGGCCATGCTGAATGCAGGAATTGTACTCCAACAAATCTGGAGGGCATCGGGTTGGGGGAGACTGTTTTGATGACGATGATGAGGATGATTTATTTATTTATTTATTTTATTTATGAATCGCCCATCTGACCAGACATCCGGCCACTTTGAGCAATGTACAATCCAATAAAATACAAGGGGACACACACACACACACACACGCACACTTAAAAATCCTCACCCACCCCATATTCCCGCCTGAAAAGCCATGTTTTTAATGCCCGGCGGAAGCTAATCAAGGAAGGGGCATGGCGGAGGTCACTGGGGAGAGAGTTCCATAAATTGGGGGCTGCCACAGAAAAGGCCCTCCTCCTAGTCCCCACCAGCCTGGTTTCTCTGGCTGATGGGACAGGGAGAAGGCCGTCCGTGGCAGATCTTGTTGAGCGGCCTACTTGATGTTGCTGGAGGCGCTCCTTGAGATAAACTGGACCGGATTATGATGATGATTTATTTATTTCATTTCTATACCGCCCCACAGCCGAAGCTCTCTGGGCGGTTTACAACAATTCATACAATAAAATCTACATAAAAGCCAACAATAAAAACATACAATGTAGTTAAAAAGTTTAAAACCAAATTTTAAAGCGGTTTAAAATGACAATACTAAAAGTTAATAGTATTACTAAAGGAATACTAAAAGTTAATAAAACTAAGCCTACAGGTGACAATCACCCCGCCCCCCACCATGTGCTATTTTGAACAGTTAAATATCGAATGCCTTGGCATAGAGGGAAGTCTTAACCTGGTGCCGAAAAGATAGTAAGGTTGGTGCCAGGCGGGCCTCAGTGGGGAGCTTATTCCATAAGCCTGTTTTTGCAGCCTTGATTAGAAGAGACAGACAGGATGTTGGTAACCAAGGCTATAAACCAGCATGATGGGCTGGGTTTTTATTAAGCATTTATACAGCACTTTAGCGTGCTGAAAGCTCTTTGCAGCACAAGCGTATACATGTCTACTCAGAATAAATCCCACTCCGGTCAATTAGACTTACTTCCAGAGGACTGTGTAGAGGATTGCAGACTCAGGTACGTTATCTTAATAATCTTTACATTTATACAGAGATGGGGGACCTCCAGCCCATGGGTTGAATTCCCCATCTAGCCCAGAGAGCTTTCCTTCCCTAGCCCCAAACCTCCCCAGGCCCCAACCCCTCTCTGTGGGGAAAGGAATCCCCACACTATTATCACGAGACCGCTGATAACAATGGGGATTGTCCTTCCTGTGCTACTGGTCATCTCAATCAGGATGACAGGCGGCACAGAAAGGAGGTGCCCAGCTTGGCGGGTGCCTGGACGCCCTTCCTTTGTGCAAAGGGAGGGGAAATGTGGGGTGGGGGGGTAGAGTGTTGATGTCAGTGGGGGATGCAGGGCTTCGGTACAGGAGGTCTGACTGGTTATGTATTCGGCTACCCTTAAGGGTGAGTGAAGGGTTTATTTGGGGAAACAATTGGGATGGGAGGTGCAGTTGCTATATCTGCCTTCCCCAACCTGGTGCCTGTCGTACCCCACCGCTCAGTAGGACCTCAAGATTGCCCTCCTTGTTGGGGATCTCTGGGCGCACTTACGTAAGGTTGGGGGTTTCTTTTCCTCAAACCCTTACCCCTCTCACACTGACTTTGGGATGTCTAATCCCTTCCTTATACCTCTTTGACCAGTACAATAAGCACAGCTTCCCACACAGACTGTTTCAAATAACAAAGAAAAGTTTATTTTAAAACACAACAAGTTCTCATGTGTAAGTTTCAGATACGCTTCAGTAATGTACTATGATCTTATCCTAGCACCGATCTTCCCTCAACAACTGTTCCCAAATTCCAATATCAATCCCTCCACTCACTAGCTCAACTCTTGATAATCCTAATATACCGTAATCGCTCAGGTCTCTCTAGTCAGCTTCACAGACTCCCAAACAGCACTTCACATTCCTCTCTCTTCCCCACAAAAACCTTCAAACCTCTTCACAAATCTCCACACACTCCTGCCTGGCTAGCGCCGCCCACGGTTTATATAACACAGGCTCCACCCCCTTCTCACTCTCTCAGCCAATCATGTCACATACGCAAATACACCCTTCTTCCTGCCCATCCTTTCTCACGCACCCAGATACAGCAGGAATGCACAGTTATAATCATATACTCTATACCAGTGTTCTCCAACCTTGGGTCCCCAGATGCTTTTGGCCTAAACTCCCAGCATGCCCCAGCCAGCATAGCTGGCTGGGGCATGCTGGGAGTTGTAGGCCAAAAACATCTGGGGACCCAAGGTTGGAGAACACTGCTCTATACAAAAACACACTATACTTACCACCTATACATTTTACACGTATCCGCGTATAACACATCACAGTGCCTTCCACATATGTTGGACTACAACTCCCACAATCCTCAGCCAGCACTGTGGGAATTGTAGTCCAACACATCTGGAGGGCACCAAGTTGGGGAAGGCTGTGCTACGTACTAGCTCAGCTCAGATATTCTCAGACATAGAACTGGACACACACACGGGCAGGGCATTGTGGCAACAGGCTCTGGCCCCAGCGATGTGCGCTCGCGTCACTCTGAAACACATGCATAGATTGGGGTGGAACCTGCCGCCCCCAAACATATGTTAATTTCTGTACATCTCATAGAAAGCATAGAAAAGTAGAGTTGGAAGGGGCCTACAAGGCCATTGAGTCCAACCCCCTGCTCAGTGCAGGAATCCAGGTCAAAGCATCCCTGACAGATGGCTGTCCGGCTGCACCTTGAATGCCTCCAGAGTGGGAGAGCTCACCACCTCCCTAGGTAGTTGGTTCCACTGTCTTATTGCTCTAACAGTCTGGAATTTTTTCCTGATGTTCAGGTGGAATCTGGGTTCCTGTAACTTGAGCCCATTATTCCGTGTCCTGCAAACTGGGATGATCGAGAAGAGATCCTGGCCCTCCTCTTTGTGACAACCCTTCAAGTACTGGAAGAGTGCTATCATATCTCCCCTCAGTCTCCTCTTCTGAAGGCTAAACATGCCCAGTTCTTTCAGTCTCTCCTCATAGGTCCTTGTTTCCAGTCCCTTTATCATCCTTGTTACCCTCCTCTGAACCCTCTCCAGTTTGTCTATGTCCTTCTTAAAGTGTGGTGCCCAGAACTGGACGCAGTCCTCAAGATAAGGCCCAACCAGTGCCAAGTAAAGGGGAATTATCACTTCACGCGATTTGGAAGCTTTACTTCTATCAGTGCAGCCCAAAATAGCATTTGCCATCTTTGCAGCCACATCGCATTGCTGGCTCATCTGATAAAGGGCTGCTACTGGACTGCTTTGAAGCTGTCCAACTCTGCGCCTGACAGCCTTCGGGCCAAAGTGCGCATTGCACCCAGACGTGTGCAAGCATAGCCTCATTTATTTATTTACAACATTTGTATACCGCTCCACCTTTACACAGATTCTGGAGCGGTGAACAATAAAAAGACAAAATAGATTTAAAAAGAATAAAACACGACGTTAGAAACAGAATATCAGTAAGAACAGTGGTTGGTCTACCGAGGAAAGCTTCCTGAAATAAAGATGGTTTCCCTCCTGCCAAAGCTGACTAGGATTCCCAGATGCCAAACAGGGCAGGGCTCCGGCACTGTTCATAGTTGCAAAGAAGAGGGAATTTCAGCATGCGTGGCTTCCATGGCAAGCAACAAGTGCTGAAATGCCCCCTTCTACACAACTATGAAATGTGCAGGAGCCCTGCCCTCTTTTGCATCTGGACACCATAATGCTCACTTTCCTATGGAGCTATTATAAGTGCAGGAGCCTCCTCATTCTTTGCATCTGGTCAACCGTCTATTGCATTTTCCTGTTTTACCTACCAAATGGGACTCGAGTCTCCGCCCGCAACAAACACACACCAAGGGACAGCATAGAAATAAATGGTATGAAGAGCTTCACCTACTTAATAGTTGTGCTCTTAAAGGCACAGGAGCAGGGCCACTAAAAAGAACAGTAAAAGGTGGCAACCTTACTCGTCAGCATGCTTCAGTAGAACATCATGGCCCTGAAAGTTTTATAGCAAAAGAGCAGTAATAAGCTTAGACCTGCTTGAAATAAGTCTCCTCTAACTCAGGGCCTACAGATACAGCAATTTATAGGCTTTGTCACGAGGAGGAGTTCATTCCTAATCACGGATTGGTTGCCAAGCTTTTCTTTTTTCCTGGGCAGGGCTTTTGTGCTTTTCACTTCCCCAGTATGGGAAGCCTTTTGAGCTCACAGACTTCCTGACTTCATCCACAGCCTAACAACCTCTCCCTCCAGCTTTTCTTCCCTACTCCCTATTGCCCTCAGACATTTTATTTGCCACCTGCAAAAAGGACAATTGATACCACTGTGACCGTCCTGTAATGGAGTGCCCAGCCGGGGCCTAGCTTTGAATATACTTAGAGAATTCTTATACAGTAAACCTGGGATGAAGCCTAATTCGTTCGGATGCTGTAAGCAAACATGTTAATGAGAAAAGTACCGGAACTTGGATACATCTCGGGGTGTGATGTATTGATCATTACAGAAAACGTGTGAATCAGTTCCGGTGAGTTCCACCAGAAAAAGCCCTGATCTCTCTGGCAGGCGGTGGGGGGGCTGATTTTGGCCTGTCGCCTGCTCAAGGCGAGCGTTACATCCCTACGCTACTTGTGTTGCAAGACTTCGTTTCGCTTGTTTATCAAGTCAAAATTTATTTTAAAAATTTGCTTGTCTTGCAAAACGCTCTCAGATCGAGTTACTTGCAATCCAAGGTATTGTTGTAGCTCAATTATAATCCCAGCCAACCAGCCCACCTCTTCTTGGAGGAAGAAGCCCAGAAATATGACAGAGGTGAAAGCTCTTCTCATAATGTTCGTTGTTGTTTTTAATGCAAATGTAATTGTTTTTCTTTGTATTAAAGAAACCTACTCCAGAACGCCTCCCCCATCTTGCTTGGTAAGATTCAAGCACTAATCAATTCCTTGGAAGACGAGCTGAAGGAAAACCAAGGCCCATGTGGTAATCTTTATGTATGAAAATTAGTGGAGGAATTATTATTATTTGCAAGTAATCGTTAAACCAAACTGCACTTGGGGAGTAGGAGAGGTTAGTCTAAACATATTCTTAATTTGGTGGCTAAAACTAGATCTTACTTCCTTGAGAGTGGGGTTAGTCTGTTGTTTAATTGCTTTTGCTGATCCCATTGTCCAAGCCTATAAATATTAAATATATATTTCTAGCCATTCTGAATTCATATGAACTCAGAATAAGCGTACATTGGAAAATGGGGCAGGGGTGTGTATTTGTAGCCTTAAGCTTTGGGAGCACCACTGGCCTACTCTCTGGGAAGCATTTTATGTGCAACTTGCCCTAGACTGCACACACACCCCTGCCTCCCAGTTGCACATGTGCGGGGTGTTTGATTTGATTAAGACTACAATCCTCTACTGGTTTACTTGGGAGTAAGCTCTGCTGATCACAGTGAGAGTTATTTCGGAGTAACCCATGCATAGGATTGGGCTGTAAAAGATATGTATCCCATCTTACTATTCCTGAGATTTTTCATCGCTGTCTCAAAGTGATAATATATAAAACTATTTTTTAAACCTTCTCAAAAGGCGACATAAAATTTAAAAAGCGACACTAAACGCAACAGTCTGATCGTAAAACAGGAGATAAAATCACAGATGAAGCTAAGCCCAGTGTTCACCAACCTTGGCTCCCCAGATGTTTTTGGCCTACAACTCCCAGCATGCCCCAGCTGGGGCATGCTGGGAGTTGTAGGCCAAAAACATCTGGGGAGCCAAGGTTGGAGAACACTGAACTAAGCATTCAATTTAGCATGAAAAACATGAAAGGCCTGAGCAAACGGGCTGCTTCGTGTGCCAGTTGCAGATGGGATGGCCAGGGACCAGGGAAGGTAGCTGAGCTCCTGTATTTTTAAAAAATAGTTATGCAGAAGAGAGAATTTTAGCAGTGGCAACTTTTCTCCTACTTTCGTGACAGTGAGAACCAGCATGGTGTAGTGATCAAGACGAGTGGATTAAGACTGGGGAGACCCCGGCTCAAATCCCCACTCAGCCATGAAGCACGACATAGAGCCTCTCGTTCACGCTCTCTCGCTCTCTCTCAGCCTCAGCTAACCTACCTCGCAGGGCTGTTGTGAGAATAATATGGGGGGGGGGTGAATCATATACAGTCAGTGCCCTGAGTTCTTTGGAAGAAGGGCAGGATAAAAATGCAATAAGTGTTTATCCTTTAAAAATTCTCTCTTGTATGCAAAATGGAGGGGGGCCCCCCCCGAGAATAAACGAGCTTGTTAGAGGATAAAATGGAATGAATAAATGAACAGTTCAATCATGATTTATAAATAAAATTCTCTCTGGTATGCAAATATTAACCTGCATCCCATGTTTGGATCTGCTCATCCAAGTTGAAGGTGAGCACGCACACACACACACACACACACACACACACACTTGGAGGTAAGGCTGTAATAAAAATGCTTAGTTCAGGCATTTTAAATTTTTCAGTAGCTACATTTGCTGTCCAATGTGTTCTGTTGAATACTTTTATGTTTTTATGTATTTCTAAAGGGCTTGTGGGCTTTTTTGCGAGATGGGAGAGGTTACTAATGATTATTCTGGTGAAAAAATATACTATTTTGGCAAAGGATCTCTTTGGCTCACAAGATCTTATCTTGTGGTTTTCTTGTCCTACATAAATTGAGTTCATGAAGGCACTTTTCTATAATGTTTTGGAATGTTCAAAAAGCATCCTATGCACTATCTCAGTAATCCTTATAAAATTCCTGTAAAGTAGGTCACTGTTCCCTGAGGCTGAGAGATAGTGGCTTACCTAAGTCCAGCTACTGAGTTTGTGACAGAGGTGAGATTTAAATCCAGGACTTCCTAACTCATAAATTGGTTTCTTGGTCACTATGCTACCATAGCTCTCAATAGACTGTCCATCTCTCATGTTTCCCAAATACATTATGATCAAACTGTTCATTTATTCATTCCATTTTATCTTCTGGCTCACGCTGGCTCAGCTTGTCTGAGTGTGGAAAGCTAAGCAGGGTCAGGCCTGGTTATTACTTGGATGGGACATGGGAGACCCCTCCTCTAGTTTCCTGCATTGAGCAGGGGCTTGGACTCGATAGCCTTGTAGGCTCCTTCCAACTCTATGATCTATGAAATCTATAAGCTCAAGTTTATTCTCTCCCCCCCCCCTCCATTTTATCCTCACAACAGCCCTGTGAAGTAGGTTTGGCTCAGAGATATTCATCAGCTGATAGTTACCCAGTGAGGTTAATTGCTGAATGGGGATTCGAACCCTGGTCTCTCTGGTCCTAATCTGACACTCGAACCACCACCATGCCATTTTACCTTAATATTATCTGTGGCACTTTTAATGCACAATGTGTCTTTTATCGTGTTTGTTCTCAGAAGCACTGTGTGAGGTAGGCCTCTGGGGTTCCCATTTATAGGTGGAGAAGAGGACTGAGGCTAAGAGAACAAAATACCCAAAGCCATGCATTAATTTGCAGGGCTGACTCTGGGATTTGAACCTCTATTTCCAGGTCCCCTCTTATCTAACCTTTCTCCTTTGGATCCCTAAAAGGATTGATTTTCTATCTGCGAATGCTACCTTTCCTTGCACAGAGACTTCTGCTAACATCCTCTCACCTTTACAGGTGGGTTTTCAGAGACGTACGCTGCCCTCTGCGATTATAGCAGCCTCCCTTTCCAAGAGGAGATCCAGTGGGTAAGGCAAAACAGAAGGGAAGAGATTAGCAATTCACAACAAAATGAGAAGCATGAAAATAACCTGTGACTGTGTGGAGTGGTCAGTATATTTGCCTTTCAGATGTTTTGGACTACAATCCCCAGCATTCCTTACCATTGGGCATGCTGGCTGAGGCTGATGGGAGTTGAAGTCCAAAACATCTGGGGGGGCACCAGGTTGGAGAAGCTGGTTTGTGTGTCAGCATCTAATCTTAACAAGGACTGCTTTCAGTGAGAGATGAGTTTTGCTAAAGACGCCTTATTACCAGATCACCAAAAGGTATCTCTATATCTATATCATCTATATCTATATATAGATATCCCACCCTTTTTCCTGCAAGGAACCCAAGGCAGCTTACATAATCCTCCTCCTCTCCATTTTATCCTCACCTTGACCCTGTGAGGTAGGTTATGCTGAGAGTCAGTGGCTGGCCCAAAGTCACCCAGTGAGCTTCATGGCCGAGTGGGGACTAGAACCCGGATCTTCCCCAGTCCCAGTCCAGTGCTCTAACCGCGACGCCACACTGGCTCTCAGTGGTGCTCTCATATGCAAGCTGCAGTTTTGGCTGGGGAGGCCTGTGGATTGGAGTGGTCGACTGTCTACCTCAGCGGATGACTCCGTTGAAGAGATTCAGGAAAGTAACTTGAAAGGAACAGAACACTATTATTTTCCTTCATGGTATGAGAAGGTTGCCAGCTGACAATCTGCAGAATGGACTGTTGCACATTCCTGATTTTTCCTGTGGTGAGAAGTTCCAGGGCAGCGCTACCCATGCTTGGTTTCCTCTCAGTTTATACATTTTTCCCTGTATGCCTATGTAGGAAAAACGGTATATGTAAATGATGATGATGATGATGATGATGATGATGATGATTTATTTCATTTCTATATTGCCCAATAGCCAAAGCTTTCTGGGCAGTTCAGAACAATTCATAAAAACAAACAAGATCCATGCCAGTCGGGCTTCAGGCCTGGACATGGGACGGAAACGGCCTTGGTCGCCTTGGTGGATGAAATGAGGAGGGCTTTGGATAGGGGCGAATGCTCCTTTCTAGTCCTCCTCGATCTCTCAGCGGCTTTTGATACCGTTGACCACGGTATCCTCCTGGACCGCCTGGAGGGCTTGGGCTTGGGAGGCACTGTATTGCAGTGGTTCCGGTCCTTCCTCTCTGGAAGGTACCAGAGGGTAGTTCTCGGGGAGGAGGCTTCGGACCCTCGGCCGCTCACTTGTGGAGTGCCGCAGGGTTCCATCCTCTCCCCGATGTTGTTCAATATCTACCTCAATCCGCTGGGAGCTATCATCAGGAGGTTTGGGGTGCGGTGTCATCAGTATGCGGATGACACACAGCTCTACCTCTGTTTAAGTTCTCGCCGAGGTTGGCCGTTCAGACCCTGTCCAAGTGCCTGGAGGCAGTGGGTGGCTGGATGGGAAGGAACATGCTGAAGCTGAACCCCGACAAGACCGAGGTACTTCTGGTGGGGGACAAGGGGAGGTTAGGGGATGTTGACCTGGTGCTGATTGGGGTACATCTGCCCCTGAAGGACCAGGTCCGCAGCTTGGGGGTCATCCTTGACTCCCAGCTGTCCACGGAGGCTCAAGTGTCCGCTGTGAGCCGGGCGGTGCTGTATCAACTCCATCTGATATGGCAGCTGCGCCCCTACCTTCCTAATCATCTGCTCCCATCAGTGGTTCATGCCTTGGTCTCCTCTCGCCTAGACTACTGTAATGCGCTCTACGTGGGGTTACCCTTGAAGACAGTTCGGAAGCTACAGCTGGTACAGAACGCGGCGGCTCGCCTGGTTAAAAGCAGCCGCCGGCGGGACCACATCACGCCAGTGCTGAAGGAGTTGCACTGGCTAGTACCAGTTGCTTGCCGAGCCGAATTCAAGGTGTTGGTTTTGACCTTTAAAACCCTATACGGCTCCAGTCCAGTCTATCTCAAGGAGCGTCTCCAGCAACACCAAGTAGGCCGCTCAACAAGATCTGCCACGGACGGCCTTCTCCTTGTCCCTTCAGCCAGAGCAGCTAGACTGGTGGGGACGAGGAAGAGGGCCTTTTCTGTGGCAGCCCCCGTACTGTGGAACTCTCTCCCGAGTGACCTCCGCCATGCCCCCTCTCTGCTGAGCTTCCACCGCTCATTAAAAACCTGGCTGTTCAGCCGGGAATATGGGGTGGCTTAAGATTTTTTTAAAAAAATTATACTGTTTTAAATGTATTTTATCTTGTTTTTATCCTATGTACATCGCCCAGGGTGGCCGGTTGCCGGTTGCCGGCCAGATGGGCGATTAATAAATGTAAATAAATAAATAAATAATAACAAACAAACAAACCACAATATAATATAATACAGCATAAAAATTCCAATGTACAAAAATTAAAAACAATTTAAAACAATTTAAGCAGCTAAAACATTTAAAAAAAATACAGCAAGACTGATATATGCCCCCCATATGCCATTAAATGCCACCGATGCCTTGGAGAAGAGGGCAGTCTTAACCTGGCGCCGAAGTGATAACAGAGTTGGCACCAGGCGGGCCTCAGAGGGGAGAGCATTCTATAATGTGGGGAGGGGGAGATACACACCTGCTGAGAAGGCCCTCCCCCTTCTTGCCACGCCCCGAGTCCCCCTCAGCAGAGGCACTTGAAGGAAGGCCTCAGATGTTGAGCATAGTCTCTGGGTAGGTTCAGGCATGCCAAGAATCTGGGTCAGCATACTCATGTGCAGCTCTGATGTTACCATTTTAGCTACTGTAAGAGGCTTTTATAGTGTTGTTACCAAAACTGCTATCTCGTGTCTTCGATCACATGTTGCAGGTAAACATGCATCCTCTACAAATGTTCTCAAATCAAATGCACACATTAAAACTAGGATCTTTGGTAGTGGTGTGGCATACACGCAGTTGATTGCATGCTGTGTTAGATACAGAGGGGAAATTAGCTCAAGGACACCGACAAAGTGTAAGCATAGAGAATGCATGTTTTTATTTTGCCACAGACATTTACAGAAAGAAAAGATACGTAAGTTAGCGCACCACCCTTAGAACTGCACCGGCAGTGATTTCAAATAGCGGCATTAGAGCAAGAGAAGACAGAGGTGGGGTATTGGCTTGCCACATAAGGAGCAGAGAGGATGCTAGGGTCATAGTGGGGTGGTATTTGAAGGCCTAGATACTATGGGAAAACTCAAGTTTCAGCTGCACAGGATTGGCCACACAAAGAGATGAATTGGCCACACAAAGACACACACAGGTCATGAATGTTAAGCTCACCAGGTGCTAGTAGCTTGAACTTTGCTGTCAGAATCTTAGCTGCTTATGTGGTGGGAATGAAGGCAGGTAAACAGGTTCTGGGGTAAGATATTTAAAGAAATAGAAAAAATTACCGGACAAGAGATATGTAAAACACCAGAATTAGCTTTGTTGAATATGTTTGTGAATGAAAATAGAGATGTAAAAGAGAAAACGTTAATTGGTTATTTGTTGACAGCTGCAAGGCAATTAATAGCAAATAATTGGAAGACAGCTCGAATGCTGACACTAGCTGGAAAAAGAAAATATGGGATATAGCAATTAATGAAAAGTTGACACAAAAGTTAAGATTGTATAGAGGGAGGAACAAAGAAAAAAGATACTTTTCAGAAGGATTGGCGGCAGTACATAAGAGTATATGAAAAAAGATTCAGATAGATCAATGTTGATAGAAGCGTATAAAAATTGTGGGATTCATGAAAAGAAGTAGTTTATAAAGAAGTAGTTTATAAAGAAGTGAAATATAATAATCTAATGTGGATTGAGTGGGGAGGGATTGGGGTGGGTTTATGTATTAATATTGTTAAGTTTTATTTGTTGTTGTTGTATGTATTTTGTTTTGTTACATTTTTTTGGAAATGTAATAAAAAAATATTTTTTAAAAAAAAAAAAGCATCGTAGCTGCTATGAACAGACTTTTGGAACAATAAAAACATGTTAGACAACGTGCCAGGAAGATGCTTGCAAAAATAATATGTGAAAACCAGCAGGGCTACAAATCTTAGTAACAGTGTGCCCTTACGGGGAAACAAAAAGCAGTCCTTAGAAAAAGCAAGATAATACTGTGTTTTGATTAGCTTCTTTACAGTTTTGTTTATATGCTTTTTTCTTTTTTTCTTTCTTTTTTTTCTTTTTTTGCAGGATGTGGATAATATTTATCACAACCAGGAATGCAGGGAGTTCAGCCTGCTGGATTTCAACCATCTGCACTGCCAGTGAGTCTGTGCAAAAGGATCATAGTCTAGCTGTTTCTACCATACTGGAGTGGGATGGGGAGTGAGTAGGTAAAAATCTGCAGGGCCTGTGGTCACACCGAGACAGTGTTAAAACATGATGGGATTTGCAGAATCCTAAGGACTTCAGCTGTCATTTGAAAAAGCAAGGTTCTAGCCCTCGTGTTTGCAGAAAAAGTGTCTTAAACACCACCACCACCACAACAGAGCTACTGCATACTAAATCTCAGACGCTGAAGAAAAACCTGTGTAGAGCTCCCAAGGCAAGGAGACTAAGCATCTACGCTCTGTAGGCCTCCTCCTTCAGCACGGGCCACCCAGTCCCTTCTCCCTTTGCCTACACACCCGTTTCCCCTGTTCATATTTGTTTCTTTACTGTATTTTATCCTGCTTTTCAGCCAATTGTCTCACAAAGCGGCTCACATCAATTAAAGAGAGAGAGAGAGACAGGCCCTGCCATCAGACTTACAAACTAAAATGTCAAGACACATAATGGAAGGGGAGTTCAGGGGAAAGGAAGAGGAAGGGAGATTAGCTTTTCAAGGCCAGAGCAAGGTGTTGAGCTGTAAGTGGGCATTTAAATGCACTTTATTTGAACAGCAGTTGGTGGCTATTTGGCCGGTGAATGGGGCCAGAGTGTTCTTTCCCCTTATTACTTCTGCAGTTTCAGGGTGGCCACCACAGGCAGTTGGAGCTGAGCTGTTCTTTCTAACAGAGAGGGAGAAGCAAGGTCCTTGTAGCTGCTCCTTTCTATGGCTGGTGGAAGGGTCAGGTTGGTCTCCCCCTTGGCTTGATGGTTATTTCTGGGAAGCAAGGGGTGTGGCCTCCCAAAGGAAGAAGAAGCCTTGGTAAAGCACCAGGGTTATATGTGTCATGTAGAGAAGCCCTTAATCTACCAAAATATCTACACCCAGGCACAGACATTAATATTAGTAGGTTTGAATGAAAGCCAATGTAGAGGCTTGGAGGCAGAGTGACTCCCAGCATGTGAATTCAGTATGACATCAGTGAAGAAGTGGTGGAAATGAAGCTGCTCTTAACCTTTATGGCCCCTGTATGCCCAGCCTATCGACAAGAAGAGGACCGGGAATCCAAACTGATGACACATCTCAACAATTTTTTAAAAAAACTTTTTATTATTATTACAAAGTTCCAGTCAGTCATTTGGCTTGAGCCCTACTCTATGGCCAGCCAAGAGCAGTGTCTTTGTATTAATGTCCTCCAGGTGGCAAGTGGAAACAATGAGGACCTTATGCCAATTTCTGTGTTTACATGGCAACTTGGTAGCTATGAAGAAAAATGCTTTTGTGGCCTGCCTCTGCATTGCCTTGATCAGCCTTCCCCAACCTGGTCCCCTTCAGATGTGTTGGATTACAACTCCCAGATTCTGTGGGCTGTAGTCCAACACATCTGGAGGGCACCAGGTTGGGGAAGGCTGGCCTTGATAACCTATGGAAGGTCAGTTCACATGTGTCTCACTTAGTCTTTAGACGACATTGTGATCCTCCAGTTTCACTTCCGCTTTTTTAAAGTCCACTTTCCCCGGCGGGGTTTAGAGTGGGGGAAATGGGGTATTATTTCTGAAAGCGAAAGGACTGCTTGTGTATTTGCACTGTTCTGCTATAGCACAGTGCCACCTAGAGGTTATGTAGCAGAAAAACAGGAAAGGAGAGGCTCTTTGTGTAGAGCTCGGATTTCAATTCTGCGACAAAACCTAAAGTAGATACAGCGATTAACAGCCTTATGTAGAAAAGCTCTATAACTGCATTTAACTGCATTGTTGCTTTGTCCTGCTGCAGGGATGTGGCTCTTAGTGTGGCTGGCTTGTCATATAATCCGTGGTTCACGAGGCTGCATTGCAAAGACTTCAAGCTGGTGAGTGCGGTGAAGGGAGTGGAAGAAGAGCCAAATGCCACCAAGTATCGTTGACTGAGAGCTCTGACAAATGAATTGTAACATTCCAAGCCCGACTTCCCCAACCTGGCACCCATCTCTCATCAGTCCCAGCCAGTATGGCCAGTGGACAGGGATGATGGGAGTTATAGCCCAAAACATCTGGGGGGGTGCCAGTTTGGGGAAGGTGTCCTAGGTCTTTTGGAATGTTGATGAGGAATTGCATGTGGCAGAGAGGAGCACTGCGGTGGGACCATCGCTCGGGGTAGAGTATATGCTTTGCATGCAGGAGCTCCAATCTCTGCCATTCCCAGTTGAAGGAATCAAGTAGGCCCCATGGAAGACCTTTGCCTGAGACCCTGGAAAGCTGCTGCTAGTTACAGTAGGCAGTAGTTGGCTAGATGGACATGTAGACCTGGTTCACACGTAATGCCAATTCATGGGTTGTTTAACCCATGAATTGGTGGGGCTGCTGCACTGGAGCAAGTGAGTGCGCTGCCTCCCATGTGCTCACTGCTCCCACTTTGCATCCACTTTAATCAACAACCCAGGAATGCCCCATTCCTGAGTTGGTTGATGCGGTGTGCGAACCCGGAACTCTGGGTTGCTGAGGGACAAGCAACCCAGAGTTTGAACCCAACAACAGACCGTGGTGGCCCCGACAGCACATGGTTTAAACAACCCATGGGTTGTCGTTATGTGTGAACCGGTAGTCTGACCTGGTATAAAACATCTTCCTATGTTCCTGTTGCAGGGCAGAGTCAGTTAGGGATTGCCAGAGTAGGATGAAGTAGAAAAGGAGAAATAAAGACAGTTTATAGTCTTGGAATTTACTGTTGTTTATGAACAAGTTATAGGGATTATGGGTTAAGAGGACTATGGTTTACTTTTTCAATAACTGTTTACAAGTTCTTGGATAACAACTGCTTCTGCCTCTTTCAGGTGTCTGAAGTAAAATTCCTACCTGAATTTCCTCATGCAGTGCTTGACAGTATCTTTTTCTTCTGTCCTAGAATCTGGATGTTCTGGAGCAGATCCTCCATGTGCTGAGTAAATCAGTGACTTTGGAAGAGCTGGTGTTGGAAAACTGTGGCTTGAAGTTGTAAGCACAGGGGCTTTTGATCTTTGATTATGAATATCTTGTGAATTGGTTAATAAATAAAATTGTGGTTGCTGTTGGAACAGGTCAGCTTTTTTCCCGTGAAGCCACCGCGGGCCCGGGGTCCATAACATATTAATGCCAGCCATGGAAATGAGCAAGCCAATTATTTGGGGCTGAGCAAAATATCCTGCAAAAAAATTAGAGATGACACCCGATGAAAGGGATCTGAATTGATTAATCAAATTTGTTGTAAATGGTTGATTAATTTAAATCAACATAAATTTACATTTATGTAACAAACCAGCTCACTTTCTTTGGAACAAATCAGCATGCTATCTTTGGTTTTAAGTGGTGCGTGTATATGTCGCAGCAGGTGCCCATCTTGGAAGAGTCATTCCTGCCTCTTCTGTGACAGTGCCTGCCGTCTGTAATTTTTATAAATACTTACACGAAAACATAACATTTTAAAACATTTTTTTTAAATGTATTGCCCAATTAATTGGGGATACCCTTTCATCAATTAAATCCCTTTTTAATTGTGCTGGCTGGCTGGGGATAATGAGAGTTGTAGTCCAACACATCTGGAGGCACCTGGTTGGGGAAGGCGGCATCTAATTGGCATCTAATTGTTGGAAGGAAGGAGAATGCTCGACTCAAATGGAGCTTTGGTCTGATCTTCAGAGCTCATCTTGCATTCTTAAAATTCTGGAATTCATAGATTCATAGATCATAGAGTTGGAAGGGGCCTACAAGGCCATCGAGTCCAACCCCCTGCTCAATGCAGGAAACTAGAGGAGGGCTTTCCCATCCAAGTAACAACCAGGCCTGACCCTGCTTAGCTTTCCACGCTCAGACAAGCTGAGACAGCGTGAGCATTGATTAATGACAAAATATATATTCTCCACACAGGACCAGAAAACCACAGCAGAGCTCCTGGAAAAGCACATCTTCACATTTAGGTGTCCTAACTTGTGCATTTTAATTCAGGCAGCACTTCACTCTGCAAATATTTTTTTAAAACTTCACAGAATTTCATAACTGCAGAATCCCCCGTAAGATAGACAGCATTGTGCCAGTCGAATATAAGGTGGCTGGCAGATAAACACCAATTTAAGATACAAATGCAGCACACATACCAGCAGCATGTACACAGTGAGAAAATAAATGGTTTAGCTATTAATATGAATTCTACGCTCTGCCTCTTACGTGTCTCCATGTCTCCTGCTGTAATAGCTAGAGCAGTGTTCTCCAACCTTGGGTCCCCAGATGTTTTTGGCCTACAACTCCCAGCATGCCCCAGCCAGCTTTGCTGGCTGGGGCATGCTGGGAGTTGTAGGCCAAAAAACATCTGAAGCTGGAGCTACATGTGATCTTCTCTGACCTTTTGTTTCTCCTGAGAAAAGGACTGGAGGAGAAGGCTTGAGTAGGAGTTTGTGCTGCACACATGTGGCTTTCAAAGCAGATTCACGTGGGCATGCCACCAGATTGTTTGTTTTCAGTCAAGTTGACTTCGACAGTGACTCTGGGGTTACATTTGCTCACCAGTCAGCAGGCAGGTGCACACAGTCAGTCCCCATCCAGGGGTCCACAATTTTTCTTGCAATGGCAAGTGTTCCGCCGCCCTCTGCTACGTGTGGCAAGTCCCCGGGCTTCCCCGCCGCCAGTCTTGGGGCCGGAGATGGGATCGGGGATTGTCCTCACAGTTACGCAACACTTTGGAGGTTCTCAGAACAACTGCAGGGTTGATCCCCATCTCTTCCCCCCTCCACAGCCCCAAGGTTGCAGGGTGTCATGCCCCCACTGGAGGAATCCTCCTCTGCGGAGGGGCTAGAGCACCCAGAAACAGACAACACCAACGAGTCACCCATGGCAGGAGGCCTGGGGAGCCTGGGCCCCCGGGAGATCACCGGTCGTCCATCCCCCAGGGATGTGTGAGGCATCCGGTGGGGGTATGTGTGAAAATCCAACAGATTTTCTTGGCTCCGCTCCGCGGATTCCATTCCGTCAACCCTGCTACTGGTGCTGACCCAATCTGATGTGAGTCAAGCCAGCACGCGGACTTCAGTTTTTAAAGTGGGCTGCGATTTGCGTAATCTTTTTTTTTTTTTTTTTTTTTAAGTTGCGGAAAGCTGTGCAAAATTCAGGCCTCCGCTCCACAAGTTTGCGCAAATTGTGGCGTGGAGGCCCAAATTTTGCACAAATCTGAAATTGTCAGAAAATTCAAGGTGGCCCATCTGGAGTGTGTGCATCTGCAGTGAGAGGAGGATGCTCCCATACTTCTCATGTTAGATGCTAGAGCAACCATGACTCGAATCTAACGAGCTGGCCTCAATTTGTGCAAATTGCACTAGAGATGCTCAGTTCTCAGCTCCAAATTTGCTCAAATATTTCAAACAATTTTGCGGAAGCCAATCCAACCCCCCCCCCCCCCAGACTCAGCCTGCTTTTGGCCATCAGGTTGGGAAGGTGTCAAAAGTCCATCAAGCTCAAACGGAACGAGTTGTCCAGTGTGTCACATCCCTACCGTCCCCACAGGAAGAAGGGAGTTCTGCCTCTGAGGCGGAGGCTGGGCGACCACCTAGCCCCTGAGAGTGTTGTTGCCTCAGGAGGTAGACCAGTAGGGCTCCTTTGAGAAGAAGTGCTCCATTACAAAGGAAGACTCCTCAGGAGCAAGGCCCTCCTCCCAAGTAGGACTTTTGCCAGCGGGCCTGTAACGCACTATAGCTGAGCCCTGAGTTGGACTCAGGAAGCTCTGGCTATATAAGCCTTCAGTTTTAGCCTAGCCAGGGTCTGGAAGAACATCATCGTTCTTTCATTTCCAGTATCTTGTACCTTGTTTTCTGGACCTTGCCTTGTGGTTGAACCTCAGTACAACTGAGCCTTGGACTCCTACTTGACTCTGCTTATGGACTGTGTATTGTGTCTGACTGCTTAACTGCTTTGACCTTTGCTTGTATCTCGACCACTCCTGCCTTAGCCTGATCCCATACTAGACTGAAATCTTTGTGCTCGACCATTTGCCTGTTTTGTTGCCTTGCCTTTTGGATTGCCCCATAATTTGCTGTTTCGCTGAATCTGACTCAGCCATGTCAGGACACAAGGGAAGCAGGATTTGCTTTGATGTTGTGCTTCAGAGGTGTTTTGAGTGCCTTGGCAGCAGAGAGCCAGAGCAATCCCTGGGAGGGCTGGATCTTGCTTTTATGTAAGGTGATTCCAAGAATGACCTCCACCCCATGCCCTCCGCCTGGTGGGAGGAGAGCAGGGAATTGTCCCTGATGTTGCACTTTGCTTTGGGGGTGTAGTGCAAGGACAAGACCTTGACCCTCATGAGGAGGGGGGTGGGCAGGTTCCTGATGACCACAAGCTTTTGGTTGGCCACAATTTGTGAACCCCTAGCCTTGTTCTCTCTCTGTGGAGCTTCTTGTTATTGTGTGAACTCTTTTCCTTTGCAGCGATTTTGCTCAAGAGATGGCCCAGGTGCTCCATGATCATCCAGACTGTGCCTTAAACACAATTAATCTCTCTGGAAACCCGCTAGAGGATCGAGGTAGTGCATTCCTAATCTCTCAGCCAGTACTTCACAGTAGTGGCTTGTGTGTATCCTGTCCATAATCATGAATTTGGTTTACTAGTCCTGTTCGGGCATTCAACGGCCACACGATTAGAATTGTGAGAGGCGGGAAGCAGGACCGAATGATTGGCCTCTCCCCTTCCATCATGTTCCCATCACTTGGCTCGTATTGGCCTCCACATGCTGAAGGGCGAACGTCCACAGAAGAGAGCCTACTGTAGATTCCCTATGGAATTTAGAACGCTGTGTGATCAGGGTTCTAAATCGCACAGGAAGCCTACACAAGTAGAACAGAAGAAATTACCCCTCAAATACATAGAGCAGGGTTAGGCAAATAAAATATTCACCCAACAGCATTAAATGTAGAGCTTTTCTACACAAGGCATTTATTGTGCACTTGCGATTTCTTTCTCACAGTTGTTTACAGGTTCTTTAGGCGATGTTGTGATCCTCCAGTTTCGCTTCTATTTTTTAAGAGCACTTTCCCGTTGTTGTTTTTAGATTGCGGAAAATGGGGTATGATTTCTGAAAGTGAAAGAATTACTTGCGGATTTGTGCTATTCTGCTATAGCACAGTACCACCTAGAGGTTATGTCGTGGAAAAGCAGAAAAGGAAAAGCTCTTAAAAAAAAATATTATTTACTTTTCAAAACAAAATATAGCAAAATACAAGAATAACACAAAAATATAACTTAAACTACATACAATAAATCATAAAGTGCACCCCCCCACCCTCCTAGGGACCAATTTATATACTTCCATCCCCTTGATCAAATGAATTCCAAATTCCAAAAATATAACATATCATGACAAGGCATACTCCCCTTCCCCTTTATTAATACATAGTCTAATAATTTATTCTATATATCCATAAAATTATTCTTCTTTAACTGTTCTTTTTTGCATTTGATACTACAAGTTAGTTTATCGTTTAGGGCTATATCCCAAACTTCCTTATACCAGTCAGTTATTAGGAAAACATGTTGTACTTTCCATTTTCTCGCTATCATTAGCCTAGCCGCAGTATTTTGGTCGCAAATAAGTTTCTTCATTATTGATAACAATGCTAGTTTTGGACAGACCTCTAAGTTAATACCAATAATTTCCGATATTTCTGTAAAAACCTCTCGCCAAAAAACCAGTACATTTTTACAACTCCACCACATATGAGCATATGTCCCTTTTTCCTGACATCCTCTCCAACAAAATGCAGAGCAATTATTATCTATTTTATTTAATCTTACTGGAGTTAAGTACCATCTCCAAATTAGTTTATAGAAATTCTCCTTTATCCTAGCTTGACATCACTTTCACAATCCGTCTATCCCAAGGGGAAAGCTCTTTGTGTAGAGCTCGGATCTCAATTCTGCGATGAAACCAAAAGTAGATACAGTAATTACAGCCTCATGTAGAAAAGCTCAAAAGAGTGTTACAGTACTAATTTTTTTAAATGATTTTTTTAAAAAACCTCCACTGCCTTTCTGGTCACTGCCATTTTAGCAACATGTGATTTCCCCTGCCCAATTAAGGCACTTTTGATCTAAAACGCACAGAGAAAATGTTTATTTTTAAACATTTCTTACAAGTCATGACAGCAATTAGTGTTACTTAAATAAGTCAGTACCATAGTGCAAATTAAATTTTGAATGGGAAAAAATGATTTCACAAATGGCTATTTTATCTTCTCTTTCCCTATCCACATTCTATGTCACTCCCACTAGTGTGGATGAAACATAGCAGGATGTGCAATACCCCCAGAAGTGTGGCAAGTCAGTTACACAATTCTGCTTGTAGTTTACAAGGGAAGAGTAACTGATTGGGTAGCACTAGGAGCCGCCTCTCTGAGAACATTCCAATGGTGCTGGTGTATGGTCATCCGGTTGCATCCCACATCTCCTGGGGGGTTCTCTGACCTCGGTTATTCTGTTCTCCCTTCAGGCATAATTGCTTTGAGCCAGAACTTTGAGCAGCGCATCAAGAACCTCAGAAGCTTGAACCTCGCTAGGACCTCCTTGACTCAGAAAGGTACAGAGGAGATGGCCGCCAGCCCACTGTGGAGTGGCCGGGGTGGTGCTGTTTTAGGCTGGCATTAGCTCAGCAGAGAGTACAGAAATCTAAACATCCTCCATTGCTCCAAAATACACAGCATCCATCTGTTAAAATGTACAGTAATTTTCTTTGTAAGATCATTATTTACGATAACTTGCTGTGAGACTGATTGCATTTATTAGCCTTTCTTCAGTATTGACTTCTTCTTTTCTTAGTTTAGGTAAATACTGATTGGACTCTCCATGTATTTACTTTTTAAAAGACACATAACCTTTTCCCCCTCTCTAAGCATACAGCTCTATCAGTGTCCGGGCACCCCCTTGGAATCTTGGTGCAGTTAAAACAAACCAAAACCTGAACTTTTTCTGCACTTTAATACCTCCAAGGCTGTCCCAAGCCAATTTTCTGCCTGAAGCGCAACAGCAAATGTTGCCCACTCCTTCCACCAAGTCAAGGTGCATAGTCCTCAAGTTATTTTCACACCTGAAGCAGAAAATCCCACAAACCTCTACCTGGGAGTGAAAACACAATAATAATACATTTAAAAGTAACAATGGACCGACCTTTCCTGACACACTGAATCAGCTGCCTGAGGCAGCCACCTCACTCTGCCGAAGGGTAGAGCCAGTCTTGGTTACAGCGGCTTCATTGGAGGGAAGGCCCTGCATGTAGAAGTTGTTGATATTTAGCAAATCTGTTAGTTGCACTGGAGCGTATAATTCAACGGTGCCTATCTGGCTGGAAGAATACCTGCCTGCTTTCTTACTTCAGGTCAAGATTTAGTTCTCTGGTACATACTGAATTTTACCCACAGCAATTCAAGCTAAGCAAGGCCCTACAAACGAAGAGTTTGGCCTTGCGCTCCCCCCCCCCCGTGTGTGTGTGTGTGTGTGCTGTCTCCCTCCCTCTCTAGGGCAGCGCTCTCCAACCTTGAGTCCCCAGATGTTGCTGGACTACAAGCTCCCAGAATCCCTTGCCATTAGCCATGCTGGCTGGGTATGCTGGGAGCTGTAGGCCAGCTACATCTGGGGACCCAAGGTTGGAGAGCCCTGCTCTAGGGTCTTCACAGTAACTTGGCACTTGCATCCGCTTCAACTCCATCTCACCTTCTCTTCATGATTTCTCTCTCTCCTGCCAGGAATGACTGCCCTTTGCCTGTCTCTAGTCTTCAGTGGTCTATTCAGGACCTCTCTGTGCCACTTGGACCTCTCGGGAAACCCAGGCAGCCTGGCCCCTGAAGGTGCAGCAGCAGGCGTGAGTACGGACGACATCTGGGACCTGTCTAGTAAATGTATCCTTCCTCCTGTGCTCCTTAGAGTCAGACACAGCCGGGGAGTCGGGCTTTCCTCCTTCATCCCACCCAGTGCTGCAATCCTGGAATGACAGTATTCCCAGATAACACACCCAGTTCTCATTAGTCTCCATTCTCTGGAGCATTGATCTCTACTTTGCAGGGAGAGCTTTCTGGGCCTTTTGGCAGTTTCATTTCCCAGAGCTGTCCTTCCTTCGTTGCCTGGCCCCTAAGATCTGTTTCTGCCCATTTTTGGTTTGCCAGTCTGCCAGCTTTAAGCTGGCCCATCACCCTGTTTGACTATCAGACAGTCCAAATGCAAGGCTCAAGGGGTTACTTTTGCTGGTGGTCCAGGTGGCTAGCCAGAATGGGCTAGGGCACTGCAGATGCTGTGGACTCCTACTAAGCTACCCTGTCTAAGGCGCTCCTGCCCCAGAGTCGGAGGATCTCCAGAGAGCATATCCATTTATATTTAGAGTATTGCAATCTGCCACATTCAGGCTAGAACGGCATCTGATGAGGCAAGTGCAGGGTTCCCAAGCCCTGCCTGGGGTCTGCCTGGTAACATTTGCGCGGGGCTGGTGGGATGTTTGCAAGGGAGAATTGATGGGTGGGCTTCCAACTGGCTAGCAATGGTTCTTCAGGGCTTTTCTCAGCCCTGGTATTGTTTAAGCAAAAAGTGCTGTTGATGGAGCCTGTGACCACTTGCGTGTAAAAACTCTTGTTCTTGCGTAACTCCAGCTCTTTCTGGTTTTAAGCATCAGACCTGTGACAAGGCCCGGTCCCACAAACCTAAATCCATCCTTTGTTCATTCATTTTTTTCCAAATTCCGTCCTGCTTTTCTCCAGTTAGGAAGTCAGAGTGACTAACAACATTAAAATACAAAAATAGTTGAAACAAGACGATGATGCAGCAAAAAAGAAAGAAAAGAAAAGCAACCAGCAATGAGGAAAATAGCAGACCTTTCCCTTTTTCACCAGCAGCGCAGAGTTTCCAAGCCTTCTTGAAGAGCCATGTCTTCAAGAGCTATCAGAAAGCATATAATGACAGGGCCACACAAGCCTCCCTCAGCATGGTATTCCAAAGTGTCAGTGCCACAACCAGAAAGGCCCTGCTCATCATTCTCACCCACCTCAGTGGGCGGGGGAACCTGGAGCAGAACCTCAGAGTGGAGCGTATGGGAGGGAATACATGGGTCAATGTAGTCCTTAAGGTTAATGGGTAACTAGTTTATATTGCTTATGTGGTGGCATGACATTATTTGCCATAGTGGCTAAGAAATCATCAAATATGTTTTTCACTGATTCTGTTATTGATTGAGCTGAATTGATTTGCATGGATAGCCATCATGGCTGATGAGGATTTTTAATTAAGATGTTTTAGTCTTGATTTTAGCCACGATCAATTTTATGAATATTGTAACATATACTGGAGTCCTTGATGGTTTGTTTATGTAACGTATGGATTTAGGGGTTGACAAGGCCTTTTGGTTATAAAAGGCCACATTCAGTTCAGCTGGGATGGAGATTATGGATGTTGTAGTCCAAAACATCTGGAAGGCATCAGGCTAGGGAAGGCTGCCTTAAGGCATCCCAGTCATAAAGCACTTAGGGCTTTAAAGGTAAGAACCAGTACCTTGAATCGAGCCCAAAGCAAATAGGTAATCAGTGGAGATCAAACAGGACCAGAGTCCCATGTTGCAATCTAGCAGTGGCATTTTGGACCCGTTGAAGCTTTAGGACACTTTTCAAGGGCACCTCCACCCCACGTAGAGTGCATTACTGTAATCTTTGCTGTGGACCTTGCTGTCTCACACCTTTAGCAGCATTGCAAATTGCCCTCTCAACCAGCTGAAGCTCTGCTTTCTCTCTCCCAGGGTTTGTTTTCTTTCCTGAGTCAGCCAAATGCTTTGGGTCACCTTGATCTCTCCGGGACGGACTGTGCTTTGGATATGGTGAGCGCTGGCAGCTGTTGCTATTTCTTACTCTTTTTGAGTGTGTTGTGCCGTGTCATTTCCCCACAGCACTGAAGACCCCGTATTATTGGGGAGAGCTGTCACACGAGTGAGTGTTACGAGAAACACACGAAGCTCCCTTACACCGAGTCAGATCATGAGTCTGTCTAACCCAGTATGGTCGAGTCTTAACTGGTAGCGGCTTCCCAAGACCTCAAGCAGAATTCTTCCCCAGCCCTGCTACTTGTTGTCCTTGAAGAGGAGGAGATGCCGGGGGTTGAACCGGGAACCTTCTGCGTGTGAAGCTGGGGCCCTGCAGGAGACCTCGGCTCCCTCCCACTGGCCTGGATGGCTTTGCGGGGAGCACAGAACTAAAAGGCTGGCAAGGATCAGGCAGCTTTCCCCCAAACTGGTGCCCTCCAGATGTATTGGACTACAATTCCCATCATTCTGAGGATGATGGGAATTGTAGTTCGGCAAATCTGGAGGGCACCAGGGTGGAGAAGGCTGGGATAGGGTGTGCCTTGTATACTGAGGTGTGAGGGCATCCAAGACTGAAGGGGGCAGCTGGGAAGAGATGGTTGCAGGGTTGTAGCCGCAGTAAGCCAGAGGGTGGGTGGGTGCTGAGCTCCAAAGATGCTCTAGACTAGAGATATTCCAGGCCCTTTCCCTGAATTTTCACTTTTCGTTTAAATAAAAGAGCAAGCCTCTAGCCCTCTTATTTGTGGAGCTGGAAGGAGAAACGTTGAAGGGGGATTCTATCTACCAGTTGCTCACTAAGGGGTAACGGTTCTCCCACCTTTCCAGCGTTCTGGCCAGTGTGTGCAAAGGCACTGGGATAACTGACAAGCGCTAGGCCGTGATTTGTAAATTTTATAAAACTAAAGTTTAATACAACTCAGAAACTTTAAATCTATTCGGTTTTATTTATCTGCAGTTATTTCTTGCCACCTCGCCATAGCCTTTCTGGGTACAGGCCTGGGTAGTTAAGACAGGTGGGGTCAGGGATATGTGGTGTCGACCTGCATAGGCAAGGGGGGATTTGATGTCCGACAGGTTCCTCTACCCTGTTCAAATTCAATTGCTGCTTCTGCTACAGAATGGGGTTAGCCTGTTTTGGGGTGGATGGGGGGGGGATTATCTCGTTTTCCCACAATAACCTGTGACCATCTTCTCCCGGTGTTCCCAGCTCTTCGATGCCTTGGCTGGTGGATGCTGTGAAAGCCTCGTCCGTCTGGACCTATCCAAGAATGTTTACTCTCGCAGGTAAGAACTTGGGCGTGTTTCCCTGCACTTTTCTGGCAGGCTGCTAGGAGGAGAGAGGCATTATGTGGGCCTGCAGCCTGGCACAGTAAAGCGGGTAGAGGGAACGAAAGTGAGACACTGGGCTTGTTTTCTTTCATTTCTTTTTCAAAAAGTCCTTGTGGTTTTGGACAAAAGCATGAAAATGTCCGTGAACAGCACAGGAATTTAGAAAAAGATGCTCCCCCACTGACCCATCTTTTCCCCTTGCTGCTGCACTTGTGCCCCCAATTCCACATAGTAATGAATCTGCAGTTTCCCGGGGAATGCAATATTGGATGATGACTGCTTGGGAAATACGATAGCCTCCATAGCAATATTGCTAGTTGCTACTTTGAGTGAAAATGTACAGACTGTGGGAAGCAAAGGCCGCATTTACGGTGCAGCAAGGCTCTTAAGAACGGCAATCAGTGTGGAAGCAGGCCTAGGCATGAACCGCCATTCCCTGAGCTGGAACCTTTGCCCTTTGTGGAAGGCCTCGCTCGCTCTTATGCGGCTAGGGCCATTCATTGGAGCAGTGGCTTCGGTGGATCTCTTTTTTTCTCTTGCATGATGTGGTCTCTGGAATCAGGGCACAAGCATTTTGCAATGGCTGTTCTGTTTTTATAACCATTTGCCATAATATTTAGCACAGGACGCCCTGAGTTAAGATAGCCCACATTCAGGGCTAATTGATACATGGTGTGCCAGCAAAATACAAATTCTGGGCCCAGAAAGCGTTGTTTCTGCCATCAAAATACGCAATGCACACTACTTATCTTTGAAGTTAGTTCCTGTAAAAATTGCTTATTGCATTACTTAATTTTAACAGTATTTGGCGCTTTGTAGGATCTGTGATGTTTTTGACTGTGTGTGTGTGAACAGTGTGTTGGTGGGTAGAGACTTATGGGTAAGATGCGTGTTCAGTGCTTTGATTCAGTGTGTTTCTAGGGTAAAGGGGTTCATTTTCTGATTGGCTCGTCCAGAGTATTAACTTGATTGGCTCCTGTTCTGCGTAAAGGATCCACGTTGCTCCTCATGGAAGCTTGAGTGCTGATCTTGTATGGCAGCCTCTGCGGGGCCAAATCTGGCCCGCCTGGGGTCCCGATCCAGCCCTGTGCAGTTCTTCAAATGGCCACATCTCTTAATTGCTATTTTGGCCCCGCCCCTTCTGCCTTTGGCCACGCCCACAGCCAGAATGCAGCCACCCGACAGCGTCTCCAAAATGGAATTCAGCCCTAAGGCTGGAAGAGGTTCTGCACCCCTGTTGTGTGCAACGGTGATCACTTACATGCTCATGACTTTGGCTCTTGATCCTCTAATCATCTCTACCAGAATATTAAAAAAATATATATCTTAACTGTTTTGCATTTTAATCTTGCATTTGTAACCTGTTACAAGATATCCTTTTAGATATGGTAAGCAGCCTATAAATCGATTAAATAAATAAATCATGTGTTTCCAAATCAAGGGTTTGGACCTTGACAATTGCTGGGAGGGGGGTGGAGCGAGGAGGGCGGTCTTCACTTAGGTCCTTGGGGCTGCCCTGCAGTCTGTTCCCTTGAAGGGATGGGAATGCCCGGCAGGCAGGCAGGCAGGCATCTACTTGGCTGTCCCATTCCAGCCTTCCCAGACAGGCAGGGGAGCTGTCCAGCAGTCACGGCAGTCAGAGGGCCTGGAAAAGGAGCCGGGGAAAAGGAGCTGTCCTCAAGATCACTAGGCAGCCAGGAGCAGGTGGGAGGAGGCTCCTTCATCAGCTTCCAGGCAGCAACTGAGGGGTTTTTTCACTATTCACAATTTTAATTTAACTTTGATACTTTCCAAATAAAACAACTCACGCTCATACAAATATAAAAAACGATCAACTGCGAGTTTAAGTGCTCAGCCTGGCTGCTCCACCTTTCCTGGTGTACTTGTGGGACTCCGATCCTTACCATGCTTATGGTCATGTTTTCTCCTCGGGGACCCTGAGATGGGATGCCTTGACTTGAGCTGCCAGGCGAGCGCTATGTTGTCAGGACCCTGCTTCAGCTCTGTCTCTCTGCCTTCACCATTCCTGAGCACCTACCTAGTGGCAATTGTGGAGGGTCCAGAGAGTCAGGGGATGGGTCCAGTCAGGACACATTGGTCCTCTGACTCTGCAGGTCCCCTAGCTGGGATATTGTCAGGGTGTGGTCTCAGATGTTTCCTGTGGGTGTCCAGTCTCCCCGTGGCCCTAATTCATGCTGCGGGCCACGGGGGCCTCATAGGATCACAGGAAGCTGCCTTATACTGAGTCAGACCCTTGGTCCATCTAGGCCACTATTGTTGGCACTGATTGGCAGCAATGGCTCTCCAGGCTTTCAGGCAGGATTCTTTCCTAGCCCTGCCTGGAGATGCCGGGGACCGAACCTGGAACCTTCTATGTGCAAAGCATGTGCTGTTTCCACTGAGCTACAGCCTCACGCCCTGATTAAGAGACTTCATCTGATCCCGTTCCAGGAATTTGCGGGTCCGTACACCTGCTCACAGAGCTTAAGAGCCTACCTTTCTTTTCAGAAAGAACAGAGATGTTCCTCCTGCGATCAGCAAATTCTTCAGCAAGGCCTCTGCCCTCCAACATGTTTCACTGGCTGGAATCAAGCTGCCTCCAGAGGCTTTGAGGTGAGGGGTGGATAAGTGGTTTGAGCTGACTCCCATGGAGGGGTGATGTGGGGGGGGGGGAGTTGAATGTGGTCTGGATTCAAGTCCTATCTCTGCCACAGGCTGGTGTGGTCTTGTGAACATCATGGTTCTCCCAGCCTGGGTCCTCTATTTTGTACATGAGCAATCTGTATCAAAGAGTTGCTGTGAGGATGATTGTAATTTAGGGGTAGTCAATGTGGTGCCCGTGGGCACCAATGTGCCCCTGGACACCATTCTTGGTGCCCACCAAAGTGCCCTACCCCTCCCACTGTTGTTGTTTTTTAATTAACACATTTTGTTACCAGCAGCTGGGATTGCTGTGAAATAGGTTTCTGTTGGTGCTGAAAACTGTGGGTTCAAAGGAGTTATTTAGTGTCTTGGGGATCAGACCCCACTTCTGCGTTGTACTCAGTTCTTTGGGCAGGTTACTCGTCCTTTGCCACACATCCCATGGCAACCATTTTGTGGTGGTTGCCCAGGGTAGTTTCTCAAATTGACAAGTGTGCCCACAGCCCAAAAAGGTTGCCTATGTCTGGTGTAACTCATGCATCCATCTGTGCAAAGTAAGATGTTGCACCAGATAACTAGTAA
Source organism: Shinisaurus crocodilurus (assembly GCA_021292165.1). Taxonomy (NCBI): domain Eukaryota; kingdom Metazoa; phylum Chordata; class Lepidosauria; order Squamata; family Shinisauridae; genus Shinisaurus; species Shinisaurus crocodilurus. Next base: position 18,377,499 of record CM037887.1, on the reverse strand, counting down.
TAGCAGTGATGACAAGGGAAGCAAGGTTGCTAGACAAGCACAGAAAGGTATCCTCAGCCATCTCTTAGTTGGGTGGGCTGGGAGGAAGAACGCGTAGTCAGGGTGAATTCCATAGCACACGCATCGATTTGTGGCTGGGGACCCCGGCTGGGGACCCAGCTTCGGCACATGCAGGCTTGTCCTGGCAGGGGAAATCCGACACACACCGAAGCCACCCCAGCTGAAGCACAGGGCGAAGGAGTGCTCCTCCACCCTATACCCCAGTTGGGGCAGCTTTGCCTGCCCCATACCTTCCCCCACTGGGGAGGACATGGGGTGGCTGAAGCACTTAGCACCCCACTCCTCCTCCCAGCTGGCAGTGGGGGCAGCACTCATGGGAATCGCCACTGTTATCTCTGATTACCGATTGGAGATAACCGTTGGCAGTTCCTCTCCCTGCTAGCCTCCAGGGGTGGGGCCAGGTACCGGAAAGATCCAGGGCTTAGGCCCACGGGGGGGGGGAGCACAAATTTGCATATGCTAATTTACATATGCTCTAAAGTGTGTGTGTGTGTGTGTGTTTGCCTTTAAAGGACCCTGTCTCCTAACGACACCCCTATTTGTAAAAGGGATGTATGGACAGGGGAGAGGAGGGCATTTGATTTCAGAAAAAAACCTCAGGCAGCAGGAGGTGAAGCACATGTGGGCGAAAAGCCAGCTAATCCTGGGGGATCAGATGCAACAGAGATCATCAGGGCCCCTGTACCTTTCTTTCAGCATGGACAGCAGGGTGGTGGGACACAGATGGCCTCCCAGAGATTCTGGGCTCCAAATGAAAAATTCAGAGCTCCAGCCCAAGTGAGCCACCCCATAAGACTACCTCTGGGGTAGGGGCTTGGGGAGGAAACGTAAGCCTCTACTAAGCTTGGTTTGGCCTGTAGGCTGAAGCTACCCCACCCCTGCTTTAATGGGGTGCAGAAGCAGTCTTCACGCATGGTACTTGACCTCATTTCCTTTCTGGTTTGTTACAGAGCCTTACTTCAGGGTTTGGCGTATAACACCCAATTAAGCAGCCTACACCTGGACCTCAGTAGCTGTGAGGTAAGATGTCATCCCCCAAAGTGTGTCTGATATATGCTGCCAGAGGGGTTTCAAGACCTTGCAGGCTAAGGGGCAGAAGTTGTGTCTGAGACCTAAGGTAACCGCTTGGACATTTTGATGAGGATAAGCCAGTTGAGCACAGGGTGAGTTGTGTCCTGTGAAAAGAGATGCTAGTGAAAACATGGTACCTAATGTATGTCAGTGAGAAGACCAGCGACAGGAGATTCCTGTGTGCAGGGCAGGTGGCATCTTTACATAATGTATCACAAGAATATCCTGCTAAACATCGTATGCTTGCTGCATTTAAAAAAAAGAAAGAAAAAAGGATGCTTACATAAGTATACTTTAAGGACAGAGATGTCTGGAGAGCTGGAGGCCAGCATGGGCTGTAGCTACCCTAGAGGCTGGAATATGGCTTTTCTCATTTGGAAGACATGGAAAAGGTGCAAAAATGTCAAGCAAAATTATCAGGAGGCTGGAGCATGTTCCCTATGAGAAAAGGCTGCACATTTCAGGGTTTTTTTTAGTTTAGAAAAACGGTGACTGTGGGGACATGATAGAGTTTTATAGAATTATACAAGGTGTTATAGAGTGGGAGAGAATCTCCCCCCCCCCCAGTCCCTAATACTAGAACTTGGGGTTAGTCAATAAAACTGATTGGCAGAATATTTAGGACAGGTGAAAGGAATTACTTTTTCACACAGTGCCTAATTAATATGTGGAATTTGCTGGCTTTAAAAGGGGATTCGGTAAATTCATGGAGGATAAGGCTATCAATGGCTACTGGAGATGAGGACCCTATGCAACATCCAGGTTTAGGGGCAACTGCTGGGAGTAAGAAAAGGAGGGGGCCCATTGCCTCCATGCCCTGCCTGGGGGCTTCTTAGAAGCATCTGATTGGCCACTATGCGAAACAGGATGCTGGACTAGGCGGAACTTTGGTCTTATCTGGAGGGGGCTCTTATGTTCATATAATAAAAGCCTTCCCCCTGCTGTTTTTGTTACAAAGCTGAGATCGGCAGGTGCCCAGGTGATCCAAGATCTGGTTTCGGATGCCAGCTCAATCAGTGACTTGGATTTGTCGGACAATGGTAGGTCTACCAATTCCTTTGTTGTGACAGTGCAGGCTGCCTCTGTCCTTGAGAGTGAGAGAGGCTATGTGTGCTCTGTAGCTCTCTTCTTCAGCCTATCTAGCCATATCTGGATTGCAGGGACTAACATTTGCCCTAGCCTTAGGCTAGGATTTTTAGATGTTCCTGGTTCACACATTATGCTAACCCATGGTTCATTTACCCCATAGTTAGTTGCCCTATCCAGGGTTTGTCTGGCAGATGACTGAATAAACCACGGTTTGTTTTCTTGGTCCCTGAGTTGTTTGTTTCCCTCCTCCTTCACCTGCTCCCTCCCTGTATCCCAAATGACTTTGCAGCACTGTAGTACTGGCACATAGAGTAGCTCAGTTGTTGTTACCATTCTTGCCCTCTGCCTTCTGTAGCCTAATGAAACAGCCCATAGACAACCCACAGTTCTAGGTTCACGCGTAATTACAACCCGTGGTTTAAACAGCCCAGAGTTCACAGCCCAACAACAAACCAGGGGTTCTCTTTCTGGGTTGTTGTGGTTAACAAACTGTGGAGAAAGACTGCAACTGTCCTTCTTGGCGGGTTCGGCCACTCAGGGGTTAACCCGGACTCGGGTAGCCCTCTATCAGCGGTACGCAGCTCTCTGGCAGAAGCCACGACCAATTATAACGCAGGCAAAGTGAGGAGACCGAGTTTTGAATGGACGCTACTACACTGTTATGGGTAAACAGAGTTTAATGGAGCGTAACAGAACATATACAAAGCGCCACGCTAAGCACACACCTACAATTGAGCTGGTAGCGAGCTGCAAAAGCAATACAGACAGTCGTACCTGGAAATGCCTTGTTCCTAGAAAGCCGCTTAACTCCAACAGGGCTGTTCTATGTTAGCATTGTTCACTGGGAGCTCCCCCAGGGTTGAAGGTGGTTTGACCTGAGCCATGGACCTTGCAGCTTGCTGCCTCACGACCAACAACCCTTTTCCCACCACTGAACCTGGGCTTTATACCCTCTGTTGGGCCTCCTCCTTGTCTTGCCCCCTCCTGGCACGACTGGTTTTTCTTGTTTGCCCAGCACCTAGGAGTCTTTGGCTGTTCCTTTCTTCTATCCAACACCTGGGAATGAATATTCCACAGCTCCTTCGGCTGCCAGACCAGGGACTTGCCAGGGGGCATGTTAATGACTCCTATTGTGATTCTTGGGTGTCTGATGCTATCTTGCGTATGTGTGCATATACGTTTGGGGGGGGGGGCTATGGCTTTCTCTTCACACAAACCATGTATTTTATTTATTTTATTTATTTATTATATTTATACCCCGCCTTTTTTCCTGCAAGGAACCCAAGGCAGCTTACATAATCCTCCTCCTCCTCCTCCTCCTCTCCATGTTATCCTCACAACAACCCTGTGAGGTAAGTTAGGCTGAGAGTCAGTGACTGGCCCAAAGTCACCCAGTGAGTTTCATGGCCGAGCGGGGACTAGAACCCAGATCTCCCGAGTCCCAGTCCAACACTCTCACCACTCTACGCCACACTGGCTCTCCATGGTTTGTTAGTGCAGCCACATTCACACATCATCATGGCAACCCAGAATTCAGCAACCCATACTCTTTTCTGTGTAGGATGTTAAATAAGTGCTCAGCCAATTCATGAGGTTTGGCGCATGCCTGTACCTACCAAAAAGGCAATGCAAGTAGGCCTTTGCTGGCTTACTAGAATCTGAGTGCTGTTCGTTGTAAGTGTTCGCAAGACTGACCTCCTTTCCATATCAGGCATGGTGTTGCTTCTCCTGTCTTGCTGAGCACTTCTTGGTGGAGGCCTTTGCCTGTCCATGCTCAACTAGTGCTCGACCCCCATCCTCCTTCATGAGCTAGAGACCATACATGCACTGTGGCTTCCACATCAGCTCCTCTTTTCTGCAGGTTTTGATTCTGACATGGTGACATTGGTGCTGGCCATCAGTAGAAGCAGATCCATCAGGCATGTTGCACTAGGGAAGAACTTTAATATCCGGTCCAGGTAAGCACTTGACACTCAGCCTTCGTATTTAAATGAGAGTTGGTGTGGTTGGCCATCTTGGCATGCCCAGGCTGTGTGTCTGTCTGTTTATATTTATTTAATTAATAGTGTCTATCCTGTTTTTCCACATCCAGAGACAAACCCAAAGTGGCTCAGAAGTTAAAAACATCATCATATGGTAACATGCATTACAAAATGTAAAAAATACAAATGTAATGTGTTACAAAATGCAAAAACCACCACAATAAAAATAACAGTAGGCATAGAAAACACAATTCCATAGCAGGAGTGAAGCTTGACAGATTACCATAACCAACAGCACTACCAAAAAAAACCACGTTAAAAATCTAAAAATAGAGCCAAATAAACCAAAGGCTTCCTGAAATAGCAAGTTTTGACCAAATGCCGAAACAAGCAAGAGTCTGGGCCTGATGTCACAAAAAAAGGGTCATTACACAAAGTTGGCACTACCACCGAAAGGGCCCTGCTCCTAGTGACCTGAAAACCCACCAAGCCTCATTCTGCAATGACCCATGGAGCAAGGCCTCAGATGTTGAATGGAGCATCCACAGGGGCACATAATAGAAGAAGGCGTTACCAGTGGCTGAAGCTGTTTAGGGTCTTAAAGGTCAAAACCAGCACCTTTAATTGAACCCAGAAACAAACAGGCAGCCAGTGCAGATTGCATAAGATTGGAATTGTTCGCTCCAATCGCCCAGGCCCAGTCAACAAACTGGCGGCCACATTTTTCACCAGTTGAAGTTTCTGTTTGAAGTGTTCTGTATATATCCAGTAAACCAACGTGATGCACCCATTAACCAGCTATATGAATCCAGAATCAGGGTAGGAAAATTAGTCGCCTTTCTGCTTTCTTTTAGGGTGACCCTGATTGATACTTTGCACCGGATTGTTCAGCTCACTCAAGATGACGACTGTGTAAGTATGCAGTTCTAGAAGGACAGCTTCAACACCCGTGCCTCAGCCTGTTTGGGGCAAATTTTAAAAGCTTGGGTATTTCTGTAAATTACTTGTTTCCATAGCCCAGTGATGCATCCTGCTCTGTGCCTAGTTTCCACTGATTTTAGTCTGACCATGAACTGGATGGGGGGACCTGGTAATCTGTCTGCAGTCTCTGTGTCACAGACGTAGCTCTGTGTATGCATGCATGTGCATGTGCTGTCCCTTCTACAAACAACCAAGATGGAAAGGCATTTGGGAATCCCTGCTACATTCTTCCCTGATTTTATTTCAGTCTGTCGAATCCCTATCAGTGGCAGAATCCCGCCTGAAACTGGGAACCAGCATTCTCCTAGATAGCTTGGGAAGCAGCAGCAGCTGTCTTGTCAAGCTGGACATCAGTGGCAACGCTATGGGAGACTTCGGTGCCAAGATACTGGCAAAAGCCTTGTCAGTGAATACAACACTCAGGTGAGTTGGCCTAACTTCTTTCCCCTGCATCAGTGTGTGTGTGTGTGTGTGTGTGTGTGTGAGAGAGAGAGAGAGAGCGCCTACACAACTTGTAGGGACCATGGCTCAGTGGTGGAGCACATGCTTTTGCTGCAGAATTCCCAGTAGACCAGGGGTGGAGAACCTCTTTCACCCTGAGGGCTGAACGCCGTTCCAGAGAAGCTCTCATGGGCCGCCATCCTAATGGTGGGCAGGTCCAAAGGCAAAAGGAATGGGGTCAAAAAACAAAGTATACCAGCACATTTTACATTAAGCTCTTACTGCCAGTAACTAAGGCTTAGGAGAGGCATTTCAACCTTTTAGAATGGAAAAAAAACTGCATAAAAGCAGAGAAACTACGAAACAATTTGCAGTCGGGGGGAAAGGGGTTGGGTGCAGGAGAAGGGGAAGGGGGCATGGCCATTTGGGGAACCCCAGAGGACCAGAGTGGGAGCCCAGGAAGGATGGATCCGGCCCCTGGGCCTATGGTTCTGCACCCCTGTACTAAACCTTGGGTTAGCATGATGTGCACAAGCAGGAAGGAGCCACAGAGAGCTTTGTGCTTGCACACTCCCCCCTTTGCTTTCATTTTTCCATGTGGCTGGGAGAAGGTTTTCAAAAGCGTTTTCTTTCCGTTTTAGTTAACCGCAGTTTGTTATTTCACCTGGCATGACAATCTGCAGTTAGCACTAACTGTGGTTCATTTCAGACAAGCCAACTTCAAATCAAGGTTTCTGAAGCTGGCTTGTCGAAATTAAGCATGGTTAGTGTTAACCACGAGCCGGTTCAGACAACACCGGAAGTTAACTAAAAGGGGAAGAGAAAGCTTCTGAACTCCTCCTAGCTGTGTGAGAGGAGAAGAGGAAATGGGGGAGTGTGCAAGCCCGAGGCTTGCTGCAGCTCCTTTCTGCTTGGGCACGTTGTACTAAACCATGGTTTAGTGTGACATGCAAATGCAGCCTTTTCTTATTTTGCAGACTTTATATGCCACAGAGGAAAAACTAGACGTTTGAGAGAAATGCAGGGCTTCCAACTATCTCTTTCCTACATAACATTGATGTGTGTGTGTGTGGGAGTATTTACAGGAGAGAATGGGTAAACAGGAGGGGGAGTGCTTGATCCTTCCCTCTCATATCAATTCTGTCCTGCAAATGCACCCCCTTCTAGGTCATTTTAAAAGGTTCCCACGCACCCATGCCAGCTGGGCTCTGGAATGTGAATGAAGTGAAGCCAGCTGGGGGAGCAGATTTGCAGGAAGAGAGAGCAGGCACGCATGGGAGAGGGGATCATGACCCCTTCCTTCTGCTCACTAAACCTCCCCTATCCATTTCCCTGTCCCTGCATGTCTAGTTCATTCAGCAAATATGGGGTTGAGGCCATATATTTGCCAAGATATCATCTAGTTTGGCCTATGGTATTCAGCTTTTCTTAGCATATAATTTTGGTTAACGTGACACAAAAGTTGTGTGTGTGTGTGTGTGTGTGTGTGTGTGTGTGTTTAAAGCTTTGATATATATATTTTTAAAAGCTTTTAACAATTTCTTTGTAATTAAAAGGAAGGGTACAAATATCTTAAATAAAAAGGTAAAGAGTATAGATTATGTACATAAATGGTTATTGCCTGTATATCAGAACCTGCATGCTTTGATTGTGGCGTCTTCCTTTTTCATCTAAGGACTCTAATTTGGGATAGGAACAACACAACATTGTGTGGATTCCTTGATGTTACTCGTGCTTTGGAAAGGTGGGTACCTTGTCACTTTCCTTGGTGATGGCCATCTGCTCAAAACATAATGGGGCAGGGGAGTCACCCTGCAGGTTGTACAAAGCCTGGTCTCTTCTGGAACTAGGGGGCACTTGTCCAGGCACCAATGTTATCCCCATATCTGCTCAGGCAACTCTATTACAATGCCTAATAATGTCACCCACAACATCAAAGGTTCATTCAACTGCTCATCTTCCAATGTGTGATATATGCTATCATCTGCCAGCAATGCCCTCCTACATAGGACAGGCCAGTCTCTATACAAAAGAATAATGTAGACAAATCTAACATCAGAAAGGGCAATATTTCAGAGACCCACTGGAGAACATTTCAACCTCCCAGGGCACTTTGACCTGGTTTATACATAACAAGAAGCCACCGTGCGTGAATTTTCCTGTTGTGGTGGCAGCCGCCATTTTGAATATTTGAGGTGCACCATCGCTTTTTGTTACATTACATTCCAGCCCAGCGAGGGTGGGTTCTTGGGGTGCTTGACAAGCCACCCAGAACACAGGCACGGGTTGTTTTAGGTTTGCGGGTGTTACAGGTGTTAATTAGCTTACCAATGCCTGGATGTTTGTGCTACCACCAACACTGCTTTGTGAATGGTCACTGTAACAATTTTACATACATTTAAGCTTTAACATAATTGTCACAGTCTGTACTTTTTGCATTACATTTTCCTTGAACCTCACTGCTTACAATTCTTAACCCTGCCCCCCTTTACAATGGATAGGCCAGTGTTCTCCAACCTTGGGTCCCCAGATGTTTTTGGCCTACAACTCCCAGCATGCCCCAGCTGGCTGGGGCATGCTGGGAGTTGTAGGCCAAAAACATCTTGGGACCCAAGGTTGGAGAACACTGGGATAGGCAGACAGACAGATAGATAAATACTAAATAGATAGATAGATAGACAGATAGATGTCAACTTCGGATAACAATTCATACATTTGATGAAGTTGACTCTAGTCCAGAAAAGTGTATGCATAATAAATCTGTTAGCCACAAGACCCTCTGCTGTTTTTGCTGCAACAAATTAACATGGCTAACTCCTCTGCAAATTGCCCAGGATAACAGAGCTGATTCCCAAGCTCTCTGCCCAAGCTTTCCACAGCTGGTGCTGGAAAATCATCCCCTCTTAACCCAGCACTGGGTGTCTGCTGTACAGAACTGCTCCCACTGTGATACGCCGTGCCTGCACTAATGTGCTACGTACAGTCAAAAACTGCTTCGTATGCAATCATTTCCTGCCACGTGTCACTTTAATGTGGAGAAAAATGGCCCATTCACTGTGCGTACACAAAAACACATTCACCTTTCGTGTGGATTCACCTCTGGAGGTCATTTGCAGCCCAGGGCCATCTAAGCAATACCTCTTTCCCAGGAATTTTACCCTCAAGACGATGCCTTTGCCCATGAACGATGTGGCTCAGGCTTACCGAAGCCATCCAGAGAAGATGGAGGAAGTCGTGCACACGGTAAGGAAATTGGGGAAGGGCAGAATTTGGACATTTGAACAGGGAAGCGTTCTTGCTTAGCCTTGGATTCCAATTTGAAGGCCAGGGGCACAACCGAGTGTGCCGAATGCACGTACGCGTGGCTTATGCCTGGCAAACTGGCAATAGGCTGAGCGAGCAGATGTTACACTGGGGCTGAGTAAATGGAACCAGTTGTTTCAGCCGGGGTGGGAATTGGATGGGGGAGGTCATGCAAGTCCATGCCTCTTTTTTTGTTCGCTTGCAGATACAGTCTTACCTCGAGAGGAATCTGATGCACAAGACCCTGCCCAAGGAGAGATGCCAGTTCGAGCCAGACACTACAGCCAGCTCTTCTGAACAGGTGGGGATGCTCGGACGCCCGCCCCACCTCCATTGCCTTGCACCTCTTGCCTACCTGTCTCTTCCAAAGGAGAGCGTCAGGGAGGACAACAGGGCAAAACATGTCATCTAAATTGGGGGTGGGAGTGTGTGGCCCACCAGGTGTTGGTGAACCGCAACTCCCATCAGTCCTAGCCGCCAGCATAGCCAATGCTGAGGGATGATGGGAGTTGCAGTCCAACGTCTGGAGGGTCACATGTTCCCCATCCCTGCTCTCAATGGAGCAAGAACACTGGCCCAGAGCAGTGATAAGAATCCTTAACGCCTGTATGGCACATTAGAATTTTCAAAGTGCTTCACATGCATTATCCCCTAGTACAGTGTTCTCTTGGGTCCCCAGATGTTTTTGGCCTACAACTCCCAGCATGCCCCAGCCAGCGTAGCAGGGCATGCTGGGAGTTGTAGGCCAAAAACATCTGGGGACCCAAGGTTGGAGAACACTGCCCTAGTAATCCTTTTAACAACCCTGCAGGTAAGTATTGTTATCTCCCATATTGCAGATGGGGGGGGGGGGGCTGAGGCTAAGAAAGCTCTAGCTCTCGGCCTAGTGCCTGCCAGCGCCGCCCCTCCCCACAGCAGCCTTATTCTGATGGTGCAGTGGTGACCCCTAGCTTGCCTTCTGTTCTAGTCAGTGAAGGATACATGCCGGTCTGTGCAGAAATACATTGAGATGCTGAACTCTGTCCAAGATGTGGAAGTTAAGGCTGAAATCCTGTGGGCAGAGGAAACCATCAAGGATGCAAACCTTTCAATTGATGTGAGTTCTCCTTCACGTGTGTTAAGTTATTGCAAGCCCACCCACACCACCCACCCACATCCCTGCCCATCTCTAATTTTGGAATTCAGTCATGATCGCAGTCAACCTCATTTCTAACTTTTGCCCGTATTTGCTTGCAGTAGTGCCACAAATCAAGCAATACAGGCAAAAGTCAGACTGCTAGGCCTCAGTGCCTGAAATTACCCATTTAATTTAATTATGAATTTGGAAATGATCGCATTCTTTTCTTAGAAGCACTCCAGATGTATTACTCCGCTCTCGGAAGCACGCTCACCATGTTGTTATCACCTGTGCAGTCTTCTCTTGAGGGTCCAGCTCAGGGAACAGATTCTGCCATTATGAAGCAGAAGGGGCTATGTAAAGCTCTGATTGGCTGGGGATCTCTGACATCATAAATCGCTCTCACTGGGATAGTTTTTCAGGTTAAAAACAAACGATTTTTTCCCTAAAGAACAACGAGCAGTAGGTGCTGTATACTTGTTTAATTGCAGTGCTTTAAAACAAGGGTAGGGAACCCTTGGCTGGATGTTACTTAACTGTAGCTCCCTCCACCCGCGAGCATTGGCCATGATGGCTGGGGTTGATGGGAGTTGAAGTCCAACAACATTTGGAGGTTTCCCATCCATAAGGACGTAAGAAGAGCCATGCTGGATCAGACCAAAGGCCTATCTAGTCCAGCATTCTGTTCACCCAGCATCCAATGAGCTGCCTGTGGTAAGCCCACAAGCACGACATGAGTGCAATAGCACCCTCCCGCTCATGTTCCCCAGCATCTGGTGTACCTAGGCATGCTGCCTCTGATGCTGGAGGTAGCATATAGCCAATCAGGACTAGTAGCCATTCATAGGCTTCTCCTGCATGACTTTGTCTAATCCCTTTTAAAGCCTTTCAAATTGGTGGCCATCACTACATCTTGTAATAGTGAATTCCATAGTTTAGCTAAAGAAGTACCACTTCCTTTTATCTGTCCTGCATCTTCCTCCATTCAGCTTCATCGGATGACCCTAATATCATGAGAGAAGGAAAAGTTTGTCCACTTTCTCCAAACCATGCATAATTGTGTACACCTCTATCTATGTCTCCCCTTACTTGCCTTTTTTTGTAAACTGTGGCGCAATCCTATATGTGATGACCGTAAGCCCCCCCGAACTCGGAGGCTCGCATGCATCCTATGCAGGGCGGGAGGAAGGGACGGAGGCGATCTTCACACACACACACACACCCCGTCCTCCTTCCCTGCATTTTTGCTAGATGGGCTTTTTTGCCCACAGAGGAACAGCATTTCGGAGGGGGGAGGGAAGGAGGCTGGGGAGGCCTCAGGATAACTCGTATCTTGGCCTCTCCAGTCTCCTCCCCTCCCCGCCCACCAGAACGCCCTTTCCCCCCTCTCCGAGGTTGCTTTCCTGACCTCGGAGAGTAGCTGGCACGGTTCTTTCCATGCCAGCTGCAAGGGGAAGGGGGGGGGTCGGAGCTCCGATTCCCAGCTCTGAGGTCAGGGCGCTGTCTCCGACCTTGGATCTGGGAATATGAAATATCCAGTGGCCCCTCAGACACTGTCTAGGGACCGTAGGATTGCTGCCCTCACCATCCCAAACATAGCCTTTCCTCATGAGGGAGTTTCTCCACCTTTCCCAACTCTTTTGGAGGTGCGGTGACCAGAAGCGTATACAGTATTCCAAGTGTGGTGACACTAAAGATTTGTATAAGGGCAGTATGATATTGGTAGGTTCCCCCCCCCCAATTATTTTCCTAATTATGCCCAACATGGAATTTGTCCTTTTCATAGCAGGTGCACACTGGGTAAACATTTTTATCAAGCTATCCACCACAACTCCAAGCCCTCTCTCTTGGTCAGTCTCCACCAGTTCAGCCCCCATCAACTTGCATTGGGGATTTTTTGCCCCAGCATGCATCACTTCACACTTGCTTACATTGAACCGCATTTGCCATTTTAATGTCCATTCCCCCACTTTGGAGAGATCCTCTTGGAGCTCTTCACAATCCCTTTTTGTTTTAACCACCCTAATAATTTGGGGCCAACAGCAAACTTGGACACTTCCCTGCCCACTCTTAATTCCAGATCACTTACGAACAAGTTTAAAAGCACTGGTCCCGATACAGATCCCTGTGGGACTCCAGTGTTTACATTCCTCCACTGCGAAAATTGACTGTTTATTCCTACTCTTCTGCTTTCTGTTTTTTAACCAGTTACCAATCCATAAGAAGATCTTTCCCACTATCTCATGTCTGCTAAGTTTGCCCAGGGGTCTTTGGTGAGGGACTTTGTCAAAATATTAGCATATTAATATTAACATATTCGAAATATGGTTTCCCTCTCCAGATGTCTCTGGCATTTGCATTTTCCGCTATGGCTCTTAGGCCTCTTTGACTGGCTATCGTGTTTTACTGGATGTTCATGACCTATTTCCTTCCCATCCCCATTTGGGCAATTGGAAACATTTTCACCTTCATCCTCTAAGGATGATTCAACCTGAACTGGATGCTTCCCAGCTCCTGTTGGCTTTCCCCCAGGGTTCAGCTTAAATGCTGCTCTGCCGCCTTTTTATGTTGTGCCAGCAGTCTGGTTCCATTCTGGCCATTTTGTACTGGCCCAAAATGTTCCCCAAGTGCCTAAACAAATACAAAGCTGAACCCCTACTCCCTATACCACCATCTTATCCACGCATTGAGATGCCTCAGCTTCGCCTGTCTAGCTGGCCCTGTGCATGGAACAGGTAGCTTTTCAGAGAACTCTACCTTGGGCGGCTTTATGCATGGTGTGGAGAAAGTGGATAGGGAGACATTTTTCTCCCTCTCTCATAATACTAGAATCTGGGGTCATCCCATGAAGCTGATCGGTGGGAGATTCACAGATAAAAGGAAGTACTTCTTCACCCAGCGCATAGTTAAACTATGGAATTCACTTCCACAATATGTAGTGATGGCCATCAATTTGGAAGGCTATAAAAGGGGATTAGACAAATTAATGGAGGAGAAGGCTATCAATGGCTACTAGTCCTGATTGGCTATATGGTACCTCCAGTATCAGAGCTAGTATGCCTATGTACACCAGTTGCTGGGGAACATGTGTTTTTTGGCCTACAACTCCCAGCATGCCCCAGCCAGCTGGGAGTTGTAGGCCAAAAACATCTGGGGACCCAAGGTTGGAGAACACTGATCTAGACAGATCTTGCTGGTGGCCATAAGAACTAAGTTTGAACTTTTGATGGAGGAAAGGGGCTTAAAGCCATAAATGTGCTTATGTTTTTCCCACCACCACCATTATCCAGGGAGATTTAATTTGGGGTGGGCCACCCGCCGCCCTGAATTACAGTATTTTTCCGCAGTTGGATCGTTCTTTAGAAAGTGCATTTGATCCCCTATGTGTGCTCTGTGTGAATGTCGCTAACATGGAGTAGGAAGAGAAATAAAATGTGCAGCCTAAGCTAATGGTAGGTTTTACATTTGAATTATAGATGGATTGAAACACAACCTGGTTTAAACCTAACCCAGAGCTCTCCAATGCAACACCTGCGGGTGCCATGGAACCCACAGGCATCTCCAGCGGTGCCCACGGAGGGGTCCCCAACATGGTACCCGGTTTTTTTTTCTGTTTTTAAATAAATATATATATATATATATATATACGTGCATGGATTTGTATGAAATGCATACAACTTCCTAGCAATAGTACATAGGCTTCAATAAAAGCGGACCAAATATCCAAATAAGTATCCATTTGAAGGTGGCATCCATATGCTGCCTGTTCAAATACTGAAAGCGTTATAAGGTCCTCAATCCATAAGCTAACTTGTAGTATCAAATGCAAAAATGGACAGTTAAATAAGAATAATTTTATGGATATATGGAATCAATTATTAGACTATTTATTAATAAAGGGGAAGGGGAGCATGCCTTGTCAGGATATGTTATATTTTTGGAATGTGGAATTTAATTGATTAAAGGGATGGTTGTATATTAGTTGGTCCCTAGGCGGGACCAACTAAAATAAACCTTATGATTTATTTTAGTTGTATGTTTGTATTTTATAGTTTTGTATGGTCCTCAATCCATTGCATTATAGGAGGTGAGTGTTGTAATATCACTCTTTTGGCTCTCATAAGGGATCCGAAAATCCATTTACGCTGACCATTTGCTAATTTCCATGAAGCAAGTAAATGATTTAAAAGAGCGTATACATCAGTAGATATTAAAGAATGTAACCTCCCTGCAAAAAGAAGCAACTACTCAACATTGACAAAACATACATTTAAAAAAGCACTAGCTGTGTATTGCACTGCCAACAATTGGCTGAATTAGACCATCCCTTATTAAAGAGATGTTGCGGTTTCCAATAGACACGAAAAACGGAAGTTTTTGCTGAATAAGACACAGCCTAAGATCCATAGACACAACAGGTAGATGCCGAAGTGGCATTCCCCTGATCAGGCATTTTGTGGTGCTGCCCACAGCCATTTCCCAAATTCCCAGCTGTGCCCACCGCCGGTCCAAAAAAGGTTGGGGATCCCTGACCTAACCTGTGAAATGCCCTTAGGCTTAGATTGCACTCTCTTTTCCAGCAGATTTTGCCCATTCTGTATGAGGCAGGAAGCTCTCCCCACCAGACCAGCAGGCTTCAGCACAAACTGGAAAGCCTTGTGGAGGAAGTCTGCCAGAGCTGCAGCAGGGAGATTCAGGTAGGGCAAGGCTCTGTCGTCACCGAGTAGCAGTTGATAGGAAGGACCTCTCTCTTCCTAAGACCCCAGGGAGCCGCTGCTGGTCAGAATAGATGCTCGTGGGCTAGACAGACTGTTGCTCTGCCTCCGTGTAGGGCAGCCTCCTATGTTCCCAGGCTACAACCTTGTTGTGCCACAAAAGCCTAGAATTTGGTATATGGTGCAGAAATGGTCAACCTGTGGAACTCTGCTGCAATTGTGTGGGGGTTTTTTTTTTTTTTTTTAAGGGTGTGTTAAAAAGCCTGCACAGTGGAAGAAATAAGTCTGAGAATGTGCAGGTCAACCGGGCTGGTTGGGGATGATGGGAGTTGTAGTCCAACACATCTGGAGGGCGGCGTGTTGGGTGAAGCCTGCTGTGGGCGACGCCTGGTGCCATCTGCCTCTGAAAGTTCATCTGAGCCGGTGGTGGGGGATGGATCTGGTGCTCTGCTCTGACCTTGGCTCTGGTGCTCTGACCATGCCCCTTCTTAGGGCCATCAGAAGTTGAATAAATCATGCAGATATATGCAAATGCTTCATTTTCATGATTTATTAATGGGGCCTTAGAGATGGGTGACCCGCTCATCAGCATGTGGGTTGGAGGCCCTGCCTGGCATGGAGTGGCGTCCCAGTATATGTTACCAGATAGAAAGTAATAATTACAGTGTTTTAAAACAAGCAGCAAGTTTGAATCTTTCTCCTGCCACAGATGCCCATTGCTTGTGCTCAGGGTTGGCAGTCACACTTCAGCAGAGGCTCCACTGCCAGGCTCCAGAGTCGTCCCCCGTCCCCCCGACTCTGCTCCTTGTTGCTTCTGCCTCTTCTCCTGCCTTCTCCAAGCATGAGGAGGACTGATGAGAAGAAGGAGAAGGAACATCAGCCATCTCTCTCCTTGCCCTGTCCCTCTGGGCCGTTGTGTGAATCGGGCCCAGAGGCAGAGGGCAAGCGCATACACAACAGCGACAACAATGAAGAAGAGGCAGCCCTCTGAGGGCATCTTGCCCAAAGGTCCCCCAAAAAACCTTGGCGCCGACGCTTGCTTGTGCTTTCTTCCTAGGCCGTCGTGCAAGCCAAACTGGATGCCACACAGAATTTGTGCCCCAAAGTCCTGCAGAAAACTGGCTTTTGGGACCACCTGATCTGCAGCACGCCAGAGAAAGCTGTCCTGGACCAGTTGCTGATGGAGGTGCACGGCAAGCTCATGTAGGTGACGGGCGTAACCTCTGTGTCTTCAAGCCGCAGCAAGATGCGTGTTTGGGTTGGAAGCAGCTGCTACAGCCTGCCTGCTCACCCCAACACTGAACATTTAAGCGAAAGGAAAAGGTTTTTCCTGCAGGCTGTGTTTTTCCTTGAGATTTCAGCTTGCCTGGCAACATGTAGAGGAGAGGTGGGCTTCCTTCAGCTGTCCTCTTTGCTTTCATATGAGTAGCATTCCCCCTCTGCAGTTTAACCCCATGTTTTGTAAGAATCTCATCCACCCCTTGTCCATTATATGGGTCAGCTGAACCATCTCCATTGAGGAGGCAAAAAAAGCCAGTGTCTTATGCCTTCCCCTCCCCATGTTATTTTCTGCTCTGCAGATACATCTTTATGACAGCTGTCTATGCTCCTAGGGCATATCCACAGACAGACTTAAACTAGTGGAACAGGCATTCCTTCTTCCCAGGGAATTCTGGGAACTGTAGTTCTGTGAGTGATCTCTTAACAGAATTCTCAGCACCTCACGAAACCAAAATTCCCAGGATTATTTTATGTGTGTGTGTGTGTGTTCATTTTGTTTAGTTAATATTACTAATATTTTATCCAACTTCTAATTCATTTTCACATTTTTGTGGCAAGTATTGTAGGGGGCATTCTATATTTCTGTATTTCCCCCCCCCCCACTACCTAAACTATTTGCTTAAATTCTAAGGATTCTTTTGGGAGAATAACAGCCATGGATTTCTTCCAAGTTATCTTGGGTATTTTTGTCTTTAAAGTGGTATACAAACCAATATAGTGCATAAAGGACCCCAGTGCAGTGCCCGAAGCTCACAGAAAATATGCCTGGAAAAGGCAAGTCCTTTCCCACTCCACTTGCCCCCAGAACACCTGAGGCCACAGTGGGAGGCACACCTGATGACATATGGAGGGTGGGGGATTACAGCCACCCCCACCCTCCATATGCCCTCATACAAATGCTAACAATGTGAATAATGTCACATTTAGTCTGGCCCTGAATAAGGGGGATATCATAGGCTGGGTTGGGGAACCGGCCAGACCACGATCGAGATCTTGACTTTGAGACCTCAGAATCCAGGCCACGGAAGATCTCCCCAGGCCACGGCCCCACCTGGTGACACTCTGTGTTTGGCTTTCCCGTGTTTGCCTGCCTGCCTGCCTGCCAGTCCGCATCTCTGTCTTTCTCTGGAGAGCAGGAGAGGGAGAGAGAAGCTGACTGGGGGACAGGCAGGCTTCAATTCCCTGATGCATGCTGAGAAAGGAAGCAAAGCAGGCTGCCCGTAGAGGAAAAGAGCAATGTCTTCCTCCATGTATGGGTATGTATATGTATGCTTTCACCCCATCCACTCAACGGGGGCCTTACCAGTCCATTTTTCCCACCTCCCAGCTGACGTCAGTGCCTTCATAGTCTTCATAGACGGCGGAATCATGCAAGGATTGCTCATGCTAACAGTTGTCATGCTAACAGCCCTGCTCTGTCCCTCTTCTTTGATAGGGAGATCCAGCTGTCAGTCACTGAGGCCATGGCCCGTGGTATTATCGATAAGACTTTGGAGGAGTTGACCGCCATTCAAGGCAAGCTGGTGAGTCCCAGGCAGCGTGCTGTTCAACGTGCAAAGGCAAGGATGGCCCCAGTAGGAGTTTTGTCTGCGGCTGCAATTCCTTTGCACTCCCACAGTTCCTGCAGACTCAATCCCCCACCGACCCAGGAAGACCGAAAAATGTGCTCGGAAATCAGTATTCATCTATTTGTGTTCATTTTAAAACATCAGGATTCATTCCACCTTTCCACCATCTGTGGCCAAGGCAGCTTGCTATGTATGAGTTTAAGACAAGCTTCAGAAGCAAGATAAAAAGCACCGTCAACACAGCAACAAAATGATCAGCATGATGTTATTAATACAAAAGTTTTTAAAAAAAATTTTTTTTTCCAAGGCTGACTTTACATCTGTTGCTTTGACCAAGGGGAAGTGCCTGTCCACTTCAGTTCAGCCTGTGCTGGACTTTTCAAAAGGAAACTTGAGATTGCTAGACTGGATCTGTAGCCAAGGCGTAAGAGCACAATCCTATGCATGTTTAGGCAGGAAAAAAAGGCCTACAACTCCCAGCATTCCCCAGCCAGTGGTAGGACTTTTTTCTGTCTAAACCGGTGTTCTCCAACCTTGGGTCCCCAGACTGTTTTTGGACCTACAACTCCCAGCATGCCCCAGGGACCCAAGGTTGGAGAACACTGGTCTAAACATGCATAGAATTGCACCCTTAGTCTGCCAGATCCCCAGATCCTCAAGGGGATGCAGGTGGCAGTTAAAAATAGTGATTCCTTAGAAAGAACCCACCATTACCCATGCCACCTGCCCCAGTGTGCCTTGTCAGAATAATGTTTTGACCCTTCTTAAACCATCTCAGGCTAAGAGCCTCCCAAAACGAGCCAACAAGGAACTGCAGGTGGAGAATGCAGACTGGAACACTTTGCAACAGAGGCATGGAAGCCTGCAGGATGTTGCCGAAAAGAACTTCCAGAATGAGGAGGTATGTGATATTCAACGCTCAGTGAATGAATGAATGTGCTTGCATGAACCCTGCCGCAAGTTCACACACAGGGGTTGTCCTAGGCATTTAATTGCTCTGAACTGGATTTGCGGGCTATGCCTCCATACCACATCTGTGTCTCCCTTCCTTTTGCCCCTACTTACCCATTTCATAGATTACATAGATCATAGAGTTGGAAGGAGCCTGCAAGGCTATCGAGTCCAACCCCCTGCTCAATGCAGGAAACTAGAGGAGGGGTCTCCCATCCAAGTAATCACCAGGCCTGGCCCTGCTTAGCTTTCCACGCTCGGACAAGCTGAGCCAGCGTGAGCCACAGGCCTGTAGTTGAAGAGTGCATCGTGCAATTACTTATTCTCCTTCCCTCAAGCCAGCAGCAGGGAAGCATCCAAAGGTGGCAATAACCGCACAAAGTAGATGCATGTGGCTTACGCTGGCTCAGCTTGTCTGGGCGTGGAAAGCTAAGCAGGGCCAGGCCTGGTTACTACTTGGATGGGAGACCCCTCCTCTAGTTTCCTGCATTGAGCAGGGGGTTGGACTCGATGGCCTTGCAGGCTCCTTCCAACTCTATGATCTATGAAATCTATGTTTGACAATATGAGAGCCCAGCTGGAACAGATCAGAGTCTAGCATCCCATTTCCCACAGGGGCCAGTCAGGGGCCTTTGGGAAGCCCACAAGGGAGGCATGAAGCTCGCAAGCAGGGTGTACGTATCTCTCCCCTGTTGTTGCTCTCCAGCACTGAAACTCAGAGGTCTCTGCAAGCCCATTAACCCGGACAACTGTCTTGTGCATCCAGTGGGCCAAAACATCTGGAGGGACCAAGCTGGGGAAAGCTGTGTTAGGCGGAGCAACTGGATTTATACCTCTGGCTGTTTTATCTTGAGGTGCCTTTGACATTTTGAGTCCTGCTTTACAATGCTGGGCATTGTGACATCTTTGCTGTGACAATGCCTTCAGCTGACAAGGCTTTTGAAAGAACACAGGTGGAAATTGCTCCTGATCTGTCATTGACACCTACAAAATTATGCTTACCAACCTCGTTCGATAGCCAAATTGCATCACTAGACCTTGCTATTGTATGCTTTCCCCTTGGATGCCAGGGATTTACTTGCCAGCTTCTGATGAAGCTGCAAATTGATCAGCTCGAAATAAATTTCCATCTTTGCTTCTGGAGACTGCTAAGGGCATATCTGCACCATAGACTTAAAAATGATTTAATAGCCATCCCTTCACTCCAGGGAATCCTGGGAACATGAAAGCAGGCAGTCTTCATACTCCAGCAGAGAATTCCCGGTGCCTCACCAAACTAAAATTTGCAGGCGTCTTTGGGTGAAGTTATGATGGTGCAACTAGTATAACATGGAGATTTGCTTGTAGTGGGTTCTTCAGTTGGTGGGATGGGGCCCACTACTGAGTCGCAACCTGCTCTAAGGTGGGTTGCATCAGCAGCACTGCCATTGTACAAATATATATTGCAAAACAAAATGAAGAAGTGTGTCCCCAAATGCATGTTTGGGTTAAAGGTGGCTCCCAGGTCTGAAAAGGTTGAAGCCCACTGTGAATGGAAGCCATAGCCCCATCTTAGTAGCCGGGAATCCTGCTCTTTCAGATGTCCCAGCCCTGCTGCCATACCACCCTCACAACTTTGGCTTATTTCAGAGGACTGCCTCCTGCCTGCACTTAAAGTATCCTTTCCTCTCTCCACAGTACAAGATGGGTACACAGTGGAAGCCCAGCTGCTCCGCAAGCAGTCAGCCAATAGCTGATCTAAATAGTAAGGCTTACTCTATGCGTTAGTGAGTGATATCAATGTGCTCCTGTCCTAAAAGCCACAAAACTGGGGAGAATTTTAGGTGAACGCCAAAGAATTTTGTAAAAGAATGGAAAGTGACAAACATGTGTTTGAAAGTACATATAATAGAGACGCTCTTCAGAGAGTTGGGATTGACTTTGGTGTCCTGTTAACTTGGCCAAAAAAAACCTGTGTAATGTGTGAAATGGCCCAAATACATAATGACCCAAATCCAGTGAACATGAGTCACACTAAAGCCCCATTGAAATTCATGGGACATAAATGAGTCATGACTAACTGGTTCTATTGATTCCAATGGGACGTAAGCGTGATCTCCTTTGGATTTTGGCCGGTGTGCTTTAATTCCTATTTCCTTCCATCTGAGGATCAGTTTACACATCGCCCGGTCTCCAGGGAAGGCTGTTTTCCCTAACACAATTCTCTGCACTCTGGCTGTAGCATTAGGCATGGCATGGATCACCCGACCTAAAGTCATTGGTCTGTATACAGCAGTGATTCCCAAAGGGTGCCTGAGAACATGTCAGGAATAAACACATCCACCATCATCTCTTAAATAAACAAATCCACCATCATCTCTTAAATGCTCCATGACCAGCTTGGCATTGAAGAATCTCCTCCGTTCTCCCTCCGGTCTTCTCCTTCAGCCACTCTTAAGAAGGAAGAGAGAATGAGGGACCACAGCTCAGTGGTAGGCTACCTACTTTGCATTCAGAAGGTCCCAGGTTCAATCCCTGACATCTCCTGTCCAAAGGTCTTCTGGGAAAGACCCAACTGAAATCCTGGAGCACCACAGCTATTCACAGCTGGCAACGCTAGGCCGGATGGACAAGTAGTCTGACCCTGGCCGCTTGCTATGTTCCTATGAGGAGAGGGTAATGTCTAGGCAAAGGCAATCTGGTGACACGAGTGGAGGTGGCAGCAAGAAGAGCAGGAGAAATGTGGGTTTCACATGTCCCATGTGACTGGCTCCGGTCCAATCTATCTCAAGGAGCGTCTCCAGCAACACCAAGTAGGCCGCTTGTGAAGGATCAGCAACAGGATCCTTTGCGTGAGTTCGGCAATTATAGGGTTAACCGGCAATGAGAAACAGCTTCAATTAGCGCCGGCAATCACCTCCGAGCTCTAGGCAACCACCCGCGAGGCTTTTACTCACAAAAGGAAAACCGCAGCCCTTTAAATGCCCAAATAAGGCTTTTATTTGTTTATACAATAACACAGGATGGAACTAGCAGGTCTTTAGGAATACTATACTGTCAACACAACCTTATCTGACCCCCGTCTTACCCAATGAGCAGGCTCCCAGGCTAGCAGATCGAATCTTGTCAGTGTCCTTAGATCAGAGACTCTAGCCTAGTCAGTGTCAGCCTAACTCCGGATCGGCGCCTCGTGGATGAGAATGGTGTACCCGGACTGCTTGCTTTAAGGTGGATCTGGCCCTGGCGTACCCGTGGTTCCCAACAACCCAAACCCGGAAGGGAGAGGGGTTTTCTACCCCTGAGTTCCCGCTTCCCCGCCCTCCAGGTCAGGTGGGGGCTTCTGCCTGCCCCCTTCGTTCAGGTGGGCTTATCCCTGCCCGGGAAGAAGGTGACGTACTGGTACTCTGCAGCTCTTTGAGACTGCCCTGATAGCTTGATGATCCTTGAATGGCTCTTCCTTGGTTTTGTGGATCTCCACCGAGACCCTCCTTTGGTGGGGATGATGGTCCGTCTGCTACTTCTCCGATGACTTCATCCCCCCTCCCTTGCCCCCTCCCTTGGGCGAAAGCCGTGTGTGTGTGTGTGTGTGTGTGTGTGTGTGTGTGTGTGTGTGAACCTGTGTTGGGCTTTCTCCACACCCTCCCATTTGGGGGAAGATGGCATTGGGGTCCACCACCCCAATCCCTATCTAACTATCTCCAACTGAGAAAGCCCGGGACAACCCATCTGCCACGATGTTGTCCTTGCCCTTGATGTGTTCAACTGAAAAATCAAAATCCTGCAGGGCTAAACTCCACCGCAACAGCTTCTGGTTGAACCCCTTCACCCTATCCAGCCAGCACAAGGGGGAATGGTCGGTCTGCAGCCGGAACCGGCGGCCCCACAGGTAGGGGCGAAGCTTGGTCACTGCCCACACTATTGCTAGGCACTCTTTCTCGACAGTGGCCAAGTTCCGCTCCCGAGGCAAAAGTTTTTTACTCAAAAAGGCGACCGGGCACAGCCCTTGCTCTGGCCGCTCCTGCAGCAAGACGGCTCCCATCCCCGCTTCCGAGGCATCCGTCTGCAGAACAAAAGGGGCTTCAAAGTCTGGGGCTTGCAGCACAGGGGCTGCCGTCAGGCAGGCTTTCAGTCCTTCGAACGCTGCCTGGCAAGCGGCTGACCATTGGACCTTAACGGGTTGCCGCTTTTTGCACAAGTCAGTCAGGGGGGCGGCTAGCTGGCTAAAATGGGGCACGAACTTACGATAATAGCCAGCCAGCCCTAAAAAAGCTTGGACCTGTTTTTTCATCTGGGGTTGGGGCCAGGTGCGAACCGACTCTATCTTGGCTTCTAGGGGTTTAACACTTCCTCCCCCCACCTTGTGTCCCAGATACTCCACCTCCCCCCGCCCAACCTGGCATTTCTTCGCCTTCACCGTCAGCCCTGCATCCTGAATCCTCTGAAATACCTGGCGGACATGTTGCAAATGCTGCTCCCAGGTGGAACTGAAAATGGCGATGTCATCTAAATACGCACAGGCGAACTCCCCCAGCCCATTTAACATCCCGTTTACCAGCCTCTGGAAGGTAGCCGGACCATTTCGGACCCCGAAAGGGAGGGTGGTGAATTGGAACAACCCCAGGTGGGTCACAAAAGCAGACTTCAGGGCAGCATCCGAATCGAGCGGGACCTGCCAATAACCCTTCGTCAGGTCCAGGGTAGTAATGTACTTGCCCCCCCCCCCAAGCCTCTCCAACAGCACATCCATGTTGGGAATGGGGTAGGGGTCAGGGACGGTCACTTTGTTGATTTTCCGGTAGTCTACACAGAACCGGACACCCCCATCTTTCTTGGCTACTAACACAATCGGGGAGGACCAGGGGCTCGAGCTAGGAACAATCACCCCTAGGTCCAGCATGGCTTGGACCTCATCGGCGACGACTTGGGCATGGGGCCCCACGGCTCGGTAGGGTAGGGACTGTATGGGGGGGCTGTCCCCTGTATCAATGGTGTGTTGTGTGAGCGTGGTGCATCCCGGACGGTCCGAGAACATGGGCTGAAAATCCTCTAAGACCTGGGTGATCTGTTGCTGCTGCTGTTCTGACAGAGAGGGGGACAGTTTGATCTCCTCCAGTCCTCCCCCTTCCCCCCACTCGGCCAACAACTCTTCGTCAGGGTCTCCCTGTTCCACACATTCCTGCACGCCCCCCACCTTCGTTCCCCGTTCCACATACAATTTCAGCATATTTACATGGAATACCTTTTGCCTCCCCAGCTGTCCAGGGAAAGCCACTTTATAGTTCACCTCCCCCGACCTTCCAATCACAGTCCCTGGGCCCTCCCACTTCAAGCACAATTTGTCCGTTTTTTGGGGGTGCAGTACCAACACCTGGTCCCCCACTTCAAAAGTCCGTGGCACAGCCGTCCTGTTGTACCATGCGCTCTGCCGCTGCTGGGCTGCTCCGAGATGCTGCTGCGCCGTCTCCCTTACTTCCCGAAGGACAGTTTGGAGGTGCTGCATGAAAGTATGCACCGGCATGGAGGCTTCTGCGGCAACCCCCTCCCATTCCGCCCGCAACAGAGCCAAAGGTCCCCTGAGCTCCCTTCCAAACATCAGTTCGTTGGGGGAGAATCCCAGGCTCTCCTGGGGGGAGTCCCGGTAGGCAAACAACAAGTAGGGGAGGGCTTGATCCCAAGTCCCAGGGTGCTTAGCCGCATAAGCCCTGATCATTTTTTCAAGAGTCTGATTGAACCGTTCCACCAGCCCATTGGTCTCGTGGTGATATGGCACCGAAGTCAGGTGCTCCACACCCTCCAGTTCCCACATTTTTTAAAACAGTTTGGACACGAATCCCGTGCCGCAGTCCGAAACCACCGTGTGGGGCATTCCTAGGCGGGCGAAAAGAGAGAGGAGAGTCTTAGCCAGGCTGGTGGTGGAGATGGAGGCTAGAGCGAAAGCCTCGGCATAGCGAGTGGCAAAGTCAACAACAGTCAATATAAACTTCTTCCCCGTCTTGGTGGGGGGATTCAAGGGTCCCACGATATCCATCCCTATTCTTTCAAAGGGGATGCCCACAATGGGTAGGGGTTGCAGGGGGGCTTTCGGATGGTCCCGGTTATGCCCCACTCGCTGGCAGACATCGCAGGACCGGCAATATTCCCGCACTTCATTCGCCACCATGGGCCAGTAAAACCCCTCTGTCACTCTGGCCAATGTCCGTTTCTGTCCCAAGTGACCCCCCCACGCCACATTGTGGGCCAGCTGTAGCACAGCCTGGCGGTACCTCGCAGGCACAACTAATTGTCTTTTTCTTGGTTGGGGACCCGGTTCAGTCCTTGGGCAGAATTCTCGGTAGAGGGCTCCTGCCTCCCACAAAAACTGCTCTGACTGGTCCCCTGACCCTGACCCTTGACTGGCCCGATCCCGACACCCTTGAAGGGATGGGTCGCTCTGCTGCTCCTCCTGGAATGCCTTCTGAGTCCCAAAATCTCGGGCCATTGGCGTGAACCCCCCTGGGTCTTCTTCCTTCCCCAAGGCCGAGGGGAGCGGCGGGGGACGGCTGACTGTCTCGCCTGGGGTCACTTTACTGCGACCGGGATGGGAAACCGGGGACCGGAGAGGCTGCGGGGCAGGGGCTTGCTTGGCCTGGCGCCGTGTCACCACCCCCACCTTGACTTGGGCAGCCCGGAACGCAATGTCGTTCCCAATGATGATCCCCCATTCTTGTTGTCCATGCACTATAACATCCACCTCCCCTTCCCATCCCTTGTACTTGACCCAGACCCGGGCGAGGGGAACAGCTATGTTGGGGGAGTTATAGGGCTTTATGGCGCAGGTGCGCCCTTTTAGCAACTGTCTCTTCTTTACCTTACTCCGAGGTAAAGCAGTTATGTCCGCCCCAGTGTCCCTATACCCCACATGGGAAACATTGTTCACAGAGATGGACTCACAGAATTTGCTCTGGCTCCAACGCAGCTGCTCCGGTGAGGCAATGCGCATCAAGGATGCCTGCGAGATGGCCCCCAGGGAATACTGTCCTCCGCTCCTCAGGGACCGCACCACGTCTTCCCCGTCTTCCTCGAGGGACGAGCTGGACCGCTGATCCTCCTCGTGTTCCTCCGGTTCGCGGGACTCTGGAGCAAGCATCCTCCCCACCTTGCCCGGGGATGCCTTGGCGTTACGATTCTTCACGAGGAGTTTGGGGCAGCTCCTCTTGAGGTGCCCCGGTTCTTTGCAATAAAAACAGCCACTGGCGCTGGGGCTTTCCTTGGGTTTGCCTAGGGCCCCCTCCCGAGGTTTGGGGTTGCCCTTTTCTGCGCTCCCTCTAGCCCCGCCACGATTGAGGTTGCCCCCCTTTGTTCCTTTGGGCTGCTGATATAGTCCCATTTGGTCGGCCAACTTGCCCATTTCCCGACAGTTTGGGGGGTCCCGATCCCTCACTGCTGTGGCTAAGTCCTCCGGGATAGTGGCACAAAATTGCTCTTGAATCAGGAGCTCCCGCACCTCCGCCAAAGTGGTCTTCCCGGTGGCCCCGATCCATGCGTCCCAAACCTGCCCCAGGTGCGCCATCCAGGAGGCATACGTGTCCCCTGGGGTAGGCTGTCCGTAACGAAATTTACGGCGACAATGTTCGGCGGTGAGGGCAAACCTCTCTCTCACCGCTTCCTTGAACGCCACATAGTCCAAGGGGTCAGTTTGGGTGTGAATACCCAGGAGATCAGCCAGCTCCCCGCTGACTTGAGTCCTTAGGGCAGACATTCTTAAATTGTCCGGCACCTTCTGCTCCAGGCAGGCAGCCTCGAACAGGGTGAAAAAGATCAGCACATCCTGTCCAGACTGGTAGGTGGGGAATTGCTTCCTGTCCCATTTAGGGGTCGGGGTGCCCCCACCCTGGGGTGCAGGGGATCCCCCTTGTCCAGTGCCCCCGGTCAGCCTGGCCAACTCCAGCTGCATCTGCAGCGCTGCTTGTTGCTGCTGGAGCATTTCTTGTTGATGCCGCATCACCTCCCTGGCTTGCTGCCAATTAAGTTGGGGAAAGAGGGCATCCAACCCTCCTCCCCCCATGGCTCCACCAGCAGCCCTTCTATCGAGGTCTTCCTCTAACTCGGGGCCCCTCATATCGCTTCTCCTGCCGCTGCTGGTAAGGCTGGGGCTACCCCACTGCTTGGGTTCCTGCCCTACTAACACAGATGAGGGGGCTCCCCCCCCTTCTTGCCTTGCAGTCTTCGGCCGCACCACCCACTCCATTGTGGAGGTCTGGGTTGGGGTCTCTGGGCTGCTCACTAGCTCCAACTGCTCTTGGCTCAGGCTATTCATTTTCTTTGGTCTGAGCGCTTCCCAGCAATCTACTAGCCTGCCCCAAGCCCTGCTAGTTCCGCCTGTCAAATGTGGTTTCCAATTGTCCCGTCGTCTGCCACCATGTGAAGGATCAGCAACAGGATCCTTTGCGTGAGTTCGGCAATTATAGGGTTAACCGGCAATGAGAAACAGCTTCGAGGCTTTTACTCACAAAAGGAAAACCGCAGCCCTTTAAATGCCCAAATAAGGCTTTTATTTGTTTATACAATAACACAGGATGGAACTAGCAGGTCTTTAGGAATACTATACTGTCAACACAACCTTATCTGACCCCCGTCTTACCCAATGAGCAGGCTCCCAGGCTAGCAGATCGAATCTTGTCAGTGTCCTTAGATCAGAGACTCTAGCCTAGTCAGTGTCAGCCTAACTCCCGATCGGCGCCTCGTGGATGAGAATGGTGTACCCGGACTGCTTGCTTTAAGGTGGATCTGGCCCTGGCGTACCCATGGTTCCCAACAACCCAAACCCGGAAGGGAGAGGGGTTTTCTACCCCTGAGTTCCCGCTTCCCCGCCCTCCAGGTCAGGTGGGGGCTTCTGCCTGCCCCCTTCGTTCAGGTGGGCTTATCCCTGCCCGGGAAGAAGGTGACGTACTGGTACTCTGCAGCTCTTTGAGACTGCCCTGATAGCTTGATGATCCTTGATGGCTCTTCCTTGGTTTTGTGGATCTCCACCGAGACCCTCCTTTGGTGGGGATGATGGTCCGTCTGCTACTTCTCCGATGACTTCATCCCCCCTCCCTTGCCCCCTCCCTTGGGCGAAAGCCGTGTGTGTGTGTGTGTGTGTGTGTGTGAACCTGTGTTGGGCTTTCTCCACACCGCTCAACAAGATCTGCCATAGACGGCCTTCTCCTTGTCCCTTCAGCCAGAGCAGCTAGACTGGTGGGGATGAGGAAGAGGGCCTTTTCTGTGGCGGCCCCCATACTGTGGAACTCTCTCCCGAGTGACCTCCGCCATGCCCCCTCTCTGCTGAGCTTCCGCCGCTCATTAAAAACCTGGCTGTTCAGGCGGGAATATGGGGTGGGTTAAGATTTTTTTAAAAAAATTATACTGTTTTAAATGTATTTTATCTTGTTTTTATCCTATGTACATCGCCCAGGGTGGCCGGTTGCCGGCCAGATGGGCGATTAATAAATGTAAATAAATAAATGTGATTGATTGAAGCAGCAGCAGCATTGCGTAGGTGTGGGGTGGAATATGGGGCGACACAGGAGCCGAGAGGATAAGAATGGTCTGCTCTTCACGTGTGAGTGGGTGCCTGGCTTCAGGGAGTCCCGGCGCATGTTCACTTGGCTCATTTGCAAAGGCGACTTTGGCAACCTCTGGTCAGTAGGAACCCTGCCTTCATGAATAACAGGCCCTGTGGCTCACGCTGGCTCAGCTGGTCTGAGCGTGGAAAGCTAAGCAGGGTCGGGCCTGGTTATTACTTGGATGGGAGACCCCCTCCTCTGGTTTCCTGCATTGAGCAGAGGGTTGAACTCGATGGCCTTGTAGGCCCCTTCCAACTCTATGATCTATGAAATCTATAAGAAAGGAAGTAGACCAGGCTCTGTACAGAACCACCCACCCCTGGTGGTTTTTTCTTTCTTCTTCTTCTTCTTCTTCTTCTTCTAGATTTCCAGATTGGAAATGAAAATAAATCTGGAGCAGCTCCAGCTTCCATCCCTCAAAGCAGGAGCCAGCCAGGAAATAACACCCTGGCAGCTCGTCACCTTGGGGGGTGTACAGAGTAAGAGTTGTGTGTGCTGTGCGAGATTGGCCCAATCAGCCCCAGCCGGGAGATGTGCGAGTTGCTCCAGTCCTCCCCGTCCTCTTCCTCCCTGGGACGAGTCAGGCTTCCCCCATTGGCACACCGAGCCCACAGCCCCTGAGCCGCAGCAGTAGCCAAGTCTGCCTTGTCAGTTTAGCTGCCTGCCATGTAACAAATCTGCCTCTGTGACAGGAGAGGTTGCTGTGCTGCAGGGTGGCAGCCTGCCGTGCTGTCCGCCTGGCAACTCCAAGGATCTCTCTCTCTCTCTCTCTCTCTCTCTCTCTCTCTCTCTCCCCCCCCCCTTCCATCCTCCTCCTCCCCCACTGACCACTCCTCCCACTTCTCCCTTCCAGGTCTATCGGAACTCGATTTTAAGGTAGAGGCAGAAGATAACAAGATTGGGACTCCCCAGGCTGAGCTGTCACTCAGCCGTGCCTCCGCGAAGTCACGCCCTGCCTCCACAAAGGATGCTGAGGCTGGGAGCAGGCGGCTTCCCTGCACAGAGCCTGCATCCGCACAATCCCTTATGGACCTGCCGATTGCAGGAGAGAAATTGGAGCATTACACCAGAGACAGGCCCAGGCCCAACCGCAGGAACAGGCAGCCCCCCAGCAAGCCCAATGTAAGAGCCCCCCCCCTTCTTTCTTTGTGCGTGTGTTGTTATTTTTGCAGATGCACAAGGCTTGGGTTTTCTGTGTGTGTGTGTGTGAGTGATGGGCAAATGCCTTACTGGGTATTTATTGCAGCCCTGGAAGATGAAATGAACAGAGCAGCAGCTGTTTGATTATGCGCTTGTCAGTTGGGCACTGGCCACTGCTGTGTAGAGGACAAGGTTGTTTATATATGAGTAGATGCAGCATTTGGCGGGGGGGGGGGGCAGCGGTGGGCTGGAAGCAGATCTTTGCTGCTTGTGTTTATGTCCTGGGTATTGCAGGGGGAAGGGGAAATCCTAGTGGTGCCCAGGCTGGAAAAACTGCAGTCTGGGGGGTAGTCTGTCTGTGTCAACCCGTCCGCATGCATGCACTTGCTTTCTTGTGATATGTTTATGATCATTCAAGCATTGATGCAGGAACAAACTTACACTGCTGCATGGAGCATCTCCTTGCCTCTTTCTGAAAAGCTGTGGATTTATGTATTTATTTATTTGTGTTAACTATTAGCTGCTTATTTATCCCAAGGATCCAGTGTCATAATCCCTGCTAAGTAAGGCCTTTGCTGTTTGAACATTTTGGGCATTGACTTGATTTGGTTTTTTCCAGGTGAAGGAGGGTGAGGGAGAGTGTGTGATTAGCTCCACGAGACGTCCTTTCATCAGAAAATAGCCCATTTATAGAATTACAGTTTAGCCCCTCGATTGTACTGGGAAGTAAAATCATAATAATAACTTTGTGGTGCAACCAAGCTATATATTTGAGGACAGAGTCTGTGTATGTGTGTGTGTGTGAGTGTGTGTGTGTGAGAGAGAGAGAGATGCCTTGAGCAATATGTACCCAGATTTTATACATACACACACACACACGTGTGTGTGTGTGTGTGTGTGTGTGTGTGTGTATAAATATATACCGGTACATGTACATATACATATAATAAGATGCCTCAAAAGATGTAAGGTGGAGAGTGGAGTTTGGTGTCTTTGCAAAGGTAATTTATTTCTTCATTCTCTGTTTAATCAGCAAGCGTGGCCTTGAAGGCTGAAGGCCATTTCCTACCACTACTTTTAAAAATAAATAAATCGTAAAGCCAACACACTGATCTCTCTCTGTGTGTAGTGCATGAATTCTCCGATTAGGCATGATTACAGTTAACCAAGTCCTTCAAAATCTTCAGTACGTGGGTTGAACCAGGCAGTGATGGGTGTTGAGTTGTGATCTCGGCTGTCTGATAATTGGTGTTTATGCAAGTGGCAACCTACAAGGAATTGCAGGGGGAATGAATGGAGAGGGCAGAGGGCTTGTTGTATTTATTTTTGCCCCACTTCTTTCCCCCCTGCAGTGAATTTATCCCCTGTGACTATTTCAGTGGTTGAGGGAAGCAGGGTTTTTTTCATCCCAGAAGCAGCAGGGAATTGGGCTCAGGAAAAGGCCACAAAGGGCCTCTGCTACTTTGGCACTTTTTGCAAGGATAGAGACCCTTTCCTCCCTCGCCTGCCTCCCACTCCCTGATTTAGGCATGCAGGGTACCACTTTTCTTAAGTGCTTAAACTGCTTCCCACACATTCTCTTAGTAATGCTTACAACAGCCTTGGGAGGTAGGCCTGTATTATTATCCCCATATTGCATGAAGGTGGAGTTGGGTAGGCTGAGAACTTGTGGCTTGTCTAAGGCCATCCAATGAGTTTCCACACTGAAAATGGACCAGGGACTGCCTGGCTCAGAGCCTTTTCTCTTCACCAGTGTGCTGTACTATCAAGCTGCCGTTGTATAATAAAAGGTGCGTTGGAATGTTCACAAAAAATCAAAAGGCTAGAAATTAGCATCCAGACATCAATAAAGAGTGACAAAGCACACTTACTAGGAAATAAACCCCATTGAATTGAATAGGGCTTTATTACTTCTGAGTAAGCATGCGCTGGATTGCGCTGCACGTCGTAGAATTCCCAGGGACTGAGCATTAGTTGCCCTGGGATGTTGGTGTTCATCCACAGAAGCTGGGTTCAGACAACACGATAACCTACACTGAAGGGTTGAGTTTGGGTTGGGTGTGAGTTGTCGTTCAACTGTGGGCTGTTGTTGAAACGTTGGCTATTGTGTTGTCTGAACCCAGCTGCATTAGCAAACCATGGTTTGTTAACCACAAGCAACCCACAGTTCACAACCCAACAACAAACCATTGGTTCTCTCAATGGGTTGTTCATAGTTAACAAACCATGGTTTGTTAGCGTGGCTCGGTTCAGACAAGATAACCCATGGTTCAACAACAACCCACACTCAACCCTTGAGTCATCGTGTTGTCTGAACCCAGTCAGTGTGCCTGCTGCTCAGACCTCCATCCCAATTGTGAATGAGCCCCCTTAACAAACTCCAGTGCACCCTTCCCAACCTGGTGCCCTCCAGATGTGTTGGACTACAACTCCCATAATCCCACAGCCAGCTCAACACATCTGGAGAGCACCGGGTTGGGGAAGGCTGCTCCAGCACATCTTCTGACTGCTGCCCTGTCATAATAGAGTGTTTTTTGGGACTTCTCCCTTAAGGCCCTGTGATTGCATCCTCTCACATGCATGTGGAAAATGTAGCCACCTTGCTGTTTCCATGTGGCTCAGCACAGGGTTGGGCAGACTTCAGGTTTGCAGGATCTACTTTGGTTTTTACTAGAACCTCCGGATCCACCAATATTCTGAGCCATTTGTTTTCAGTACTGTAACTGGAGGTCACAGTCCTTCTCTCTCTGTGTGTGTGTGTGTGTGTGTGTGTGCATGCATGCGTATATAAATAACTTTTTAAAATCTCGCACCTCAGTGTAGATTACTTTGTGCCATGGTATAATCTCCAAAGAGGACAGCAGTTCGTTCTGACCAATTGCAGTAAGTTGTGTGCCCTGCCTTGATTTGATGTCCCAGGGGAAGGAGCACATGCACTCGCGGGTGATTCATGTGTCAGGTAGAGAGGGTCACGCCCGGTAAAGCATTGTCAGGCCCAGGAGAGCAGGGTCACAACAAGGGAAGGCACTGACAGGGGATACTGACAGAACAGAAGTGTTTCATTTCAGGAGAGCTGTTGTCCAAGCAAGGGACTGCAGCCAACTGAGGCCTCAAGAAGGCTGGCAGGCCCAGGACTTTCAGAGGTCCAGCAACTTCTGCTGGATGCTAGCTGTAACCCTTAAAGGACCCATGGTTGTTTCTGTAGGCTCCTGGTGCTCCTGCATGGCTGAGGGACAGGAGAAATTGTAGGGGAGTCGTCCTCAGAGTCTGATGTGGAGGGGAGAAGAGCTACATCCTCAGGCCTGGAAGGTATACGAGGGGGTGCTGAGGGTTCTCCCTGAAACTGGGCAGCCAGTGGCTCATAGGACTCTGAGTCCTCCTGGGTGCAGCTGAGCCTCTGAGCATGAGCGCATGACAGGCAAAAGCTGCTTTCAGATCAAGTTCTCACCCCAGCTCATGAAGGTGTGTGTGTGTGTGTGTGTGTGTGTGTGTGTGTAGGGGGGCGAGGAACTGGTTGGTGTGTCAGATTTTCTATATTTCTTCTTCATGATTCCCCTCTTACCAGTGCTGGAAGCAAAGTTTAATACTTGAACCCAGGACCATTCCATCAAGATGACTGGCACTGGCAGCAATTTCAGCACTTCACACAGTGCACATTTTTAATATATGGAATTCATGGTCCTTTAACAGGAATAGATGATGTCCTTTAACAGGAATAGATGATTTAATGGAGGATAGATCTACGAATAGCTACTAGCCGTATGTCAAATGGGACCGCCATATTTAGAGGCAATCCATCCAGTGTTGGCTCCTGGTTTTTTTGGGGTGGTGGTGGTTGCTGTTGGGTAAGCTGCTCTCAGGGCCCCCTGCCTGAGTGGGGTCCCCCTTTTGCCACTCACCACTGCCCACTCCCTTGCCTTCTCCCTCTGGGCTCCATCCATACCATTCCCCAGAGGGAGAGAGCAAGGCAAGTGAAGACTGGTGCTGCGCTTTCTCCTTGCTCTCTCGTCGCTGCTCACCTGCTTGGAGAGGGCCACAGCAACAACAGCAAAGAGGAGGAGCAGAGGCAATGCCCTCTGGAGGTCAGCAGTGGGACCCCTTCTGGGGTGTGGACCTCGGCAGGTGCCCAACAACCCCAAACCCTGGTGATGTGATACTGGGAGCGAGCAATAGGATGGCTATCTCCATGGTGCTCTGCTTCTCAGCCTCCCAAGGGCATTTGGCTGGCTACTGTTGGAAACAGAGGGCTGGACTAGAGGATTCAGAATAGGCAGTTCTTGTATTCTTTCTATGGATGTGCTTTTGAGGCAAGGCCGTGTGCCTCTGAGAAACCAAAAGTCTAATGCACACCTCTGGCTGGAGCATGTAACACACACACACCCCACACACACACCTCCTTTTTGCCTGGCAGCTGATCATGTATTAATTTCCATGTGTGCCCAAATACCCATAGTCATCCTAGAGATGTGAGGAAAAGGTACTAGTGCTTGGGATTATTGAGAGAGGAAGAGAGGAAGGAGATGGCTGCTTTGCACCCGGATCCAGCTCAGCTCACCTGGCTGGAGAAATGGCGGCAACGAGGCAAGTTGGATGATGTAGCTGGCGGGGTTGTTGATAGGTTTCTTAATGAAAGTCGTCCATTAATGAAGATAGTTTGTGAGGCTTGTTTGTGGATGTTAATTGGACTGCATTGTACTTTGCACGGCATCTTTGCTCTGTTGCAGTTTGTTGGGCGTTACTGGGCCCATGGTCTTCGGCTACCACAGTTCTTTTACAATGGAGCACCAAATACATGCAGGGCAGGCAAGGAATAGTTGACGCATGTCTATTAACAAGTGAGAGTGAGGGCAGGACAGTGAATGATAGCTATAGCTCATCCTGTTGTTCTAAAACAGTGTTCTCCAACCTTGGGCATGCTGGGAGTTGTAGGCCAAAAACATCTGGGGACCCAAGATTGGAGAACACTGCTCTAAAAACTCTTGCTGTTGGGCTGTGTGGGGCAAATTTGTCCTGAATGAATGCAGCGGGCAACCTCTGGAGATGACCATTGCTTTTGAGTGGCAACGTTGTTAAGTTGTGTGGTGAATACCAAGCTGTGGGATTAGGTCTTTGGGACCAAAGTGCTTGTTCTTTTGCCAGTCTGAATCCATCGAATCCCTTGCCATTTACAGGACCAGAGGAGGGGCTTAACTATTTAATATAGGAGTCACTGACATTGTTTCAGATGGCCTGTATGGTATGACCAACCAGGCTGAAGAAAGAAACCCACAACAAGCCATTTACCATGGCCTATCCAGAAGCTCAATAGACCTCCAGGGAGGCTAAGCATCTGGCAGGCCACAATACATGATAGGTGGGCTGTGTCTGGATGTGCCTAGCCCAACCCCCACCCGCCCCACCCCCACCCCGATCCTACCCAATTATTCTCCACTTTCTCTCCTTCTCTGCCATACGTACATATACACATATTTGGTATGCATGTTAAGGGCCTTTGCACATGCCTTCATTTAGGGTGTGTGCTGAAGATTTAGCTGTATGCATAAACTGTAAAAGCGTGGATGTTCCAACCGGTGTTTGAAAACACCTGTATTGCCTAGGTCACTCACTGGAGGAATGGGATTAGCTGCACAGTGGCAAACCCAGATTTGTTGCTCTGTAATGTGTAAACTAGACCTAGTTAAAAGGCCAAATAATCACAGCCAGCTAGCACTGATGCCTTATACTGAGTCAAAACATCGGCCCATCTATCCCAGTATTGTCTGCTACTCTGATGGGCACTAGCCATCCATGGTCTCAGGCAGGGGTCTTTCCCATTACCTGATCCTTTTAACTGGAGCTGCCAGAGGCTGAACCTGGACCCTTCTGCATGCAAAGCAGGTGCTTTTCCATGGTGCTGTGGCCCCTTCCCCTAAACCAACAGGACCCATCCAGCAAGCTTTTGGATTGTGTTTAACAAGTGCCATGATGATGATGATGATGGGTGATGATATTTATATCCCACCTTTCCCCCTGCAAGGAACCCAAAGCGGCTTACATAATTCTCCTCCTCCTCCTCCCCATTTTATCCTCACAACAATCCTGTGAGGTAGGTTAGGCACTAATGGAATATTATAGTAAGCTAAAATGTTTTAAATATAATTATAGTGCCTGAGACTCCCTAGCATTCTAGTCCATAGGCGTTCTCCAACTTCACATTGTGTTAGGTGTTCAGCATGTTCAATCTCCCACAAAAACTGCCCAGCCCAGCCAGCGTGCACTTGCATCCGTTGATTCCATGTGCAAATTCAAATTGGCTAGCATTAAATTTGAGGTTAAAAATAAACTCTGTAGGAATTGAACAGCCTGATTAGGCTAACCAGTCAGATGGCAACCCTGTTCAGATACTCCCTTAGTTCACAAGGGTAGACAACAGTGTGCCGTGTAATTTCAGGGAGTTGCAAATTGGCTTTAAAGTTGGGAAAACAGCCAATGCCTCCTGCATGCTTAATTTTTTTTATTTTTTAATTTTTATTAGTGATATCCAGGGCCACGATAAAGCTCACAGCATCCTCTGCAGACACACATTGGGGTGCCACATGACTTGGAGCAATGCTGTCTTGACTTGAAGCATGACTGTCTTCTGCCAATGCTGACACAGAGGCAGGCCCCCACACTTGGGTTTATACGTACGCATACACAGAGAGAAATAGGCACAAGTGACGCTCTCTCCTGAAAGAGGTAGACGTAAGTGATGCTCTCCCCCGATATATTCTGCAGTCTAGACGACGGTGTTCTGCTCCCTGCACTGGTCAGATTACCCATGTTCTAACGTGACCAGTGCACAGAACATGACCACTATGTCCTTCTGTTATAATGAGAGGATGAGCTCTGTTCTCTGAAATGCAGAGAATTTTAAAGGAGCTGAGCTCAAAGGAACGGGATGCGTACATTATCTAGGCTGAACAATACTTTTATTTATTTATTTATTTATTTATTTATTTAGAACAGGTGTAGGCAACGAGGTGCATGTGGGCTTCAATGTGCCCCAGACACTTTCCTTGGTACGTGCCAAGGTGTTCTACCCCTTCCACTTAAAAAAAATAAAATAAAAAATGACAGTTTTCGCTGTGAAATATTTTTCTGTTGGTGCTGAAAACTGTGGGTTCAAAGGAGCTGTAAAATGTGTTGGGGCTCAGACCCCACCTCTGCCTTGTGCTCAGTCTTTTGGGCAGGTTACTTGTCCTTTGCCAGGACTCCCATGGTAGCCATTTTGTGGTAGTGCCCAGGACAGTTTGCCAAATTGCCGAATGTGCCCTGCGCCCACGGCCCAAAAAGGCTGCCTACCCCCAGTTTAGAAAATGTATATCCTGAATCACAACAACACAGCAGGGGCACTCTCCTTTGCTGGGAATCTCACCCCTCGCATCAACCGAACCTATTTACAGGCTGTGTAAACCTGTTTGCGGTCTATGCCAGGCTGTCAGGGTTGCTTAAACTGAGCTTGCGTTGCAACCACTTTCCCTGAAGTAGACGCAGGTGGTACCATGTGATCTCCTGGCCTCCTTCACTCCCCACTTCCCTCGGATTGCTTATAATTTGCATCCCCCCCCCCCCAGCATCCATTCAGGTGGCTGATGTCAGACAGCACAGCCTGCCTGTGCTTGCGCCCTTACCCTAACAGTGCCCACACAGAGGCCTCTTCTTACCTCTTCATTTATCACTTGCTACATGGCTTCCGCTTCTTCTGCCATTAAGAGTAATTGGAGTTTGAAATCATTAATCGCAGGGCATATTTTGAGTTGTAATTTCCTTTATTGAAAACACTGCAGGTTCTGATCCTTACTGCAGGACTGCTTGCCTTGAAAGGACTCAGGCTAGCGCAGAGGTGCTAGTGTGCTGCAAGGCAGAGGTGCGTGTCCTAAGAGGTTGCTTGGGAGCTTACATCCTGCACTGCCAACATGGGACCTCATGCTGGGTGCCTTCCCCCAAATGCAGTGCAAGATCAAGGGATACTGCCATTGATTGAAACTCCACAATGCGTGGAGGGTGAGTCTAGGAACCTCTCTCCTCACGTGAACATATCTCGCTTGGGTTCCACTCTACAACCTACAGGCGTGTTGGGAAAGCAACTTTTTGATTTTTGGAACATACACCATGTGCTAAAGAAGGGCCTTCTAAGCTTCGTTCTCAAGGGATTCTGCAGCAAGGCAGTGAAAGCAGAATATGGGAGCAGACCAGAGGTGCAGCCCGAGGGCCAAACTGCATTTCGGAGCTGGGGGGGGGCCTGCATTCCAGTGGTGGGCAGGGACAAAGGCAGAAGGGAATGGGCCCAAAATACCAGCATATTTTAGCTTAAAGCTCTTACTACCAGCAGCTAGGCCTTAGGAGAAGCATTTCAACCCTTTAAACGTGTGTGTGTGTGGGGGGGGGGGGGAATTGCACAAAGGTTGGCAAACCACCAAACTGTTGGTGGTTGGGGAAAGGGGCATCACCTTTTGGGGAAGCTGGGGGGCTTGGATTGGGACCCCTGGATGTCCAGATTTGGCCTCTGGGCCAGAGGTTCTGCACCCCTGGAGTTGCCATCCTTGACCTCAAATTAAATTGCCCCATTTGTCAATGATTTTTTTTTTTTTTAAAGTGGGTTGGAGAATTAACCAGGTTTCTCTTGAGGAAAGCCTTTGTAGTTCTCAGATTTCAGTGAATGACCTATGCGACTTTTAGATGGCATATTTATTTTATTTATTTATTTTATTTATTATATTTATATCCCGCCTTTTTTCCTGAAAGGAACCCAAGGCGCAGCTTACATAACCCTCCTCCTCCTCCCCCTCCCCCTCCCCATTTTATCCTCACAACAACCCTATGAGGTAGGTTAGGCTGAGAGTCAGTGACGGGCCCAAAGTCACCCAGTGAGTTTCATGGCCAAGTGGGGACTAGAACCCGGATCTCCCGAGTCCCAGTCCAACACTCTCACCACTACGCCACAGTGGCGTAGCATTTACGTAATCTGTGGTTTTGTGAATGCGGATTGGGTGAGATTGAAGATATGTTGCATTACCTCTTTTTGCTGCTCCATAACCCATCTGTGAGAGAGATGTTACTTCCAAAGTTGCTGGAAGGATGAGAGCGCCGGTCCAATTTACAGAAAATTGACTTGCTGCTCAGAAATACGGTAGTAATGGCAAGATCATCAATTAAATGGCGGTGTCTGCACTGGCTCTGGGCAAAACTAGACAAATGTATATGGCTCCATGTCATTGACAGTACTGTGGACACTTTTTAGTATTTGTATCATGCAACTGAGTGAGACATTGTTTTAGCACAAACCCAGCACACAACTCAACCCACATGATTTACTGTGCTACCGCTGAATCCATTTCCAGTGATGCCATAGTAAATGTGGACTGAGTTGCGAGTCAGGACATGTCATGATAAGGCAGCATTACAATGCCTTGATTACATTACACTTTCATAAGAAACACACATTGGCATAGCTAGAGAGGAAATTATTTTGTTGTCTGCTAGTCAGAATTGGGTCAACAGTTGGTGGTTTCAAAGAGCTTCACTTCAAAGGAATTTGTAAGAATAGATGCCATCAGTTAGGAAGAAAGGCATTACCACCAGGTTCCAAGCCTAATAATAAAGGCCATGTCAGACAGGACTCCTACTGTGAACATTCACCAGTCCTCGTCTTTCCTGTCTTCCTATTTTTTTCTGAAACCCAACTGGAACCTCTTCTGATCAAGGGTCCTGTGTTTGCCACCAAATATCTACCGGTAGCTCCAGCCTTAATGTCCTCCCAATCCTGAGAACCAGTACAAGGATTGGCTGAGGAAACCAGGGGGATTGTGAGGCCACCAGCCTAATCCTCCCCCCCACCCCAAGTCTGATGACTTTTGTGGAGGGAGGGGGGGCTGGCTGGCCCGCCACACCCCCACCCTTTCCTACTCCAAAGGAACCAAGACCCTCAGAGATCTCAAGGTACCAGATTGCCAGCCTCAGCTGTCTGCAATCCTACTTGAATCTCTGTTGAGGGACTCGCCTTCAATTCTGTAACCTGGATTTAGATACTGAACTCACAGAGTACTACAAAACCCATGTGGGGTAAAACCACGACAAGGTTTATTCTGGTAGCATTTAAACAAGATTAGGGGAAATGAGAGAAGCACACAAAATAAAGAGAGAGACACTTTAGTACACAGAAACAGAGCTAAAACACAATAAAACCTGATTCCTTAATATCTCTCAGGCATACACCTATGTTACCTGAGGGTATTCTCTTCAAGGGTTAAATCCAGCACAGCCTTGCCGCCCGAGGAGAACCACTCCATCTACCCGCAGGTCTGAGATGGGTAAAACTCCCACAAGGCTTGCCTTCGCTAGAGCCCTCATCCAGCTCATTTCACCAGGAGCTAACTGGGGTCGGATCCTGATGCCCCCCCCAAAGGCTTGGGGCCTCTCTTTGGCTTGCCGCCATCACCACAGCCGGGTAGAACAAAGACAAACCAAAAACCACGCTTTGGGAAATATACCTTCCCCCCCCCTCCTCTGCTGCCTCTTAGCCAATCACCATGCACCTCACCTGGCCAGGCAGGGGGAAGGAAACTCATGGCTTGAACTATTTACATATGAAAGCCCTATCCAAGGCTTTCATTTCCTCCCAGCCCCCTCAACTGGCCCCACTTGGCTTACACATGAGGAGGCGTGTGTGTGTGTGTGTGTGTGTGTGTGTGTGTGTGTGCATGCATGCAGGAACCCCCAAGGGCCCCTCTTTCCACACGCTAACTATGCACACCCCACCCCAGCCGGTTCACACCTGAGGTGTGTGTGTGTACCCCCAAAGGCTCGTTTCTCCACAACTTAAAAAAAAAAAGATGTTTTGATAATACTCATTTCTTGGCTTGTGGAAGGGGGCTAAATGTCAACATCTCACCATGTGAGTTTAGCTGGTGCTCTGTGTAATGCATGTCTCCTTAGCAATCAACATCTAGCTAGGGATATATTTAGGAAGTGCATATTTATTTTATTTTTCACCAAATGTACCGTGAACGTTTAGCAAACTGTTTTGTCTGTTAAATTTGTCTTGCTACACCAATTCCCATTAGCCTTTGGACATTGTCTGACCTTTACCACTGGTGTACCAAATGACCATGCTCCAAAATGTTGGGAAAGTGGAGGGCAAAAGTGTAGGGGCCCTGCTCTAGCCCAGAAAGAGAGGTATATTAGAAGTTTCCCACCATAACCATACCCCTCTTTGGTTTTATAAGCCTCTTGGTCAACTGTGTAAAAAGAAAGGGAAAGTGGTGAGGGTGATACCAAAAATTAAGATCTACCTCAGACACAGATTATTTAATCTCCTATATTGCAGGATTTCCATGCTTGGAAGGTACGGTAAATCGTGGTCAAGAGACCATGTAAAGTGGTCTTTCCAAGAAGTTCAGCTAGCTAGCACAGTGCTCAAAGCAGATAGCCAAACGTTCCTCTTCTGATGAGTTTGCTGTGGCTGAGCCATGACTGGATATGAACTGAGGGTAACTGTGAATCCAGGTGTTAAATACATGAACACCAGTTGTTTTGTAGAGGAGCCCATCCCAGTCACTGAAAACAGCCAGATCCTAAAAATCCTAACAAAAGCTTTCACAGATTCCCCAGAAGCAGGCAAGAACCTTGGGAAGGCAGCGAGGGGCAGGAAGCTGATGCTCAGTGACATTTTAAGGGCTCCCAGCAGAGCTGGTGAATCGACTAAAGTGCTCACAAATAAGTGAGATCTCTCTATTGCGCATACTTTTGTGTAACATTGCACAGGTACTAGCAACAGTGCTAAGAGTTCTGTGCCCTGGTCATCTTCACCTGACACAGTGTTCCTCTGAGGTTTCAGTTAAGGGTTCTCTAGAGCAGGGCTCTCCAACCTTGGGTCCCCAGATGTTGCTGGCCTACAGCTCCCAGCATACCCAGCCAGCATGGCTAATGGCAAGGGATTCTGGGAGCTGTAGTCCAGCAACATCTGGGGACCCAAGGTTGGAGAGCCCTGCTCTAGACAAAAACATTGAAGGATGTTTCTCATCTTAACACTTGAGTGGCCGACCAGCTGAATGGCTCATTCCCACCCATTGAGCTTGTAATGAGAACAGAGGAAAGGAGCCTGCATGGTGGATCTTTTCCCCCAATGTCATTCTTCCGCTTCTTGTTTCTCCTGCGTGTCACTGACGGTGGCGCTTGCTCCTAGGTGCAGCCGCCTGTGCGAGAAAATGATGAAGACAGAAGCATCTCCAGGCTCGATGAAGGGCTAGACGAATTCTTCACAAAGACGGTGATTCACGAACACTTACCGTAAGTGAAGACTTTGTCTCGCCTGGGAGTCTCCAATTAACTGTCATCGAGTGGTGGGGAAGGGCAGGGGCCATGTCTACTTTTCTTAAAATGTGGGGTGGAAATCAAGGAACCAGCCAGCACTAATGGCAAAGGCCTTTTAAAATGGATAGTGATGAAAGTTTAATGAACATTTGCTAACTATTTTCTCAGTAGGCATGTTTATTAGATATAGGACATTCCTTGGATTCTGAGATAAACTAGTGACAGCGCGAACTTATGTAATGCACCAATGTCCTCCCAAGCAGAGTGGCTTCCACTGGTACTACTGAATTCGCAGTTAGGGTGCTTCCAGACAAGGCTTTTATGATGTCAATGCCCCTGCCTCATTCATGGATGTTTACAGTGGCGAGGTCCATGCCGTCTCCTACTCGTAACCCTCCCGGGTTTCCTCACCACTTCTTCCATCATTTCCACCCCCAAAGAACAGTAGAGTTGGAAGGGGCCAATAAGGCCATCAAGTCCAACCCCCTGCTCAATGCAGGAGAACAGATGTGGGCAGCCCAGGCAGTCACCCATCCAAGCACTGACCTGGCTGCTCATACCTGCTTAGCTTCAGCATGTGGCCTGCATTATGTGCTCTCAACGCCACCTGCAGAACAGAAAATCCATTAAGGCAGGGTCTTCTGCCTGAGGCCAAACTCCATTCCAGAGAAGCACTCGTGGGCCTCATCACAGTGGTGGGCAGGGCCAAAGGCAAAAGGGGAGGGGCCAAACAAACCAGCATATTTTAGCTTAAAGCTCTTACTGCCAGTAACTAAGCCCTTACGAGAGGCCTTTTGGAATTAAGGATTCCAACCTTTTAGAATTGGTGAAAAATGCAGAAAAGCTGAGAAATCACTGAACGATTGGTGGT
Source organism: Shinisaurus crocodilurus (assembly GCA_021292165.1). Classification (NCBI taxonomy): domain Eukaryota; kingdom Metazoa; phylum Chordata; class Lepidosauria; order Squamata; family Shinisauridae; genus Shinisaurus; species Shinisaurus crocodilurus. The sequence goes on along the minus strand of CM037887.1, from coordinate 18,335,033 downwards.
TGGGGGCAAGCAGCTCTTCAAGTAATTCCGTTGTTCTCTCTTTATTGTCTGGCTGCAGCCCCGTTTCATTGGAAACCTCTTCGGCAGCAGCCACACCAACATCTTCTGGCTCTCGGACCTTCAAAAAGAAAATAGGACACTTCTTTGCCTTCAAGAAGCCAAAGTCAAGCCGGGGTACCAGGCCAGAGAAAGAGCCTGAGGGCAGTCCCTCGGCAGCGAGGGGCAGGAAGCTGATGCTCAGTGACATTTTAAGGGCTCCCAGCAGAGCTGGTGAATCGACTAAAGTGCTAAGCAAGTCTGAAGAAGGAGGGCTGGCTGTGGAGAGCAGAGGCTACTTGGAACAGAGCCAGACTCCAGACAGCACTCGTAGGGCTAGGCCGAAGTACTCCAGGGAAGGCAAGTCCCAGTCCCTGATACTCCTGTCAGGGGAAGATGAAGAGGGACTCGGTGTGAGGCATGAGAAGGTAAGTCTCTTCTATCTCAGGTGTGGCTCCATATTTGTTTGCCACCGATATCCAGCCTTTCTTCCATCGTGAAAGTCAAGGTGAGGTACATGAGGTTCCCGGACAGTCTCCCATCTTGGCACTGATCAGACCTGGACCTGCTTAGCTTCAGCAAAGTGGCTGCATTACGACCCTTTGGGCCATATCCTGTGATGAGAGTCTTTTGTCTCTGGGCCTTTAAAAGTCAGGGATGTGAAGACTCAGTTTTACCTGAAGATGGACACTGGCAAGTCCTATGGTAGAGGTGACTGGCCAGGCCCCCTCTGTTATAGGCATAAAGAAAATTGGCTACTTCCCAGCAGAGTTAGGCTTAAGATGCCCTGCAGTTTTCTTTGGTTCTACTCGCAGACGTACTGCCAAGGTGTCTTCAAAAGATGGCTTTTGATGGACACAAGCTTCTAGCTATGTTCATGTGAGAAGGCAAGCATCCTGAGGTTTCTGTCTGCCGCATGGCAAGAGGGATGTGATATATGTACGTGATGTTGTGCATCTCGTCACTTCATAGATCATAGAGTTGGAAGGGGCCTACAACAAGGCCATCGAGTGCAACCCCCTGCTCAATGCAGGAAACTAGAGGAGGGGTCTCCCATCCAAGTAATAACCAGGCTTGACCCTGCTTAGCTTTCCACACTCAGACAAGCTGAGCCAGCGTAAGCCACAGGCCACCTCAGCCTAATCAAATCTAGTGAGACGCCAGGAGTAGCAGTAGCAGTTCCTTGTCTACTTAGCAATGATTACTGTGGGAACAGAAGGATAAAACTGGCTGACATTTCAGCTTTTGGTGGGTGGAGGAGGAATGGGACTGGATACTTTATTCCCAACCACTGAGGTGCCTGGGTGAGTGTTGAGAGCAGATGGTAATTTGTGAAAGAAGGCACCTGGTCAAGGCTCGCTTGTCTGTCTGTCCTGGTAGTGTCCCCGATAATTGATCTCAGGAAAGATCCCCACACAAAGTGTGCTGAAAGGAGTAAACAGGACAGTGAGGCTAAGTTGCATGGTGTAACTAAACAAAGCTCCCACCCTGAGCTGGTGAAGTAGCAAGTGCCATTGCAGCCTGCCATCTCGTGGAGGGTGCCCAAGCTTGTCTTGTTTTGCCCTACAGAAAAGGCCCTTTGAGAGGAGTGATGGTGAACTGCCCAGTTCCTTCGAACAGCGTGTCCATGTCATGCTGCATCGGATTGGTGTCACCAAGATGTTATCCACTGAAGGCAAAAAGAAGCAGGTGAGCGACAACCTGGTCTTTGGTGATAGGCCCTTTAGCAGTTACACCACTAGCTCGAAGTACCGGTAAGCATCTGCTGTGGCTAGATAACACTCTCCCACAGGGCTTTCCCTGGGAAAAGTGTAATGAGATTTGGGTGCTGGGATTTGTTGCTGAGCTGGTCTTTTCTTTGTCGGCTTCCATGAGTTTGATTTTAAGTAACCCACTGTACCAATCTTAATTGCATCCATCTTTGTCTTAAATTAAAAAATTACTAATATACACTTACCTGGGGGTAAGCCCGACTGACCATAGTGAGACTTACTTCTGGGTAAACAAGCTTAGGATTGTGTAATTAAAGTGTGAGTCTGTCCTCTTTCAATATCAGTAGACACGAGACTCTGTTAAAGGAAATGCATATTCCATGCAATCTGCTGTTTTCCACTGCTTTTGCACGTCGGGGTTATTGTATATGGTCCTCTCTTTTGGCAGAAAGTTAAGATTGTGTGGTTTTTTGATCCATTCCAGTTCCGAGATACATTTGTCCCTGGTTTCTGAATAGCACTCTTTGATGAGCATAATGGGATATTCTGGTTGTTCAAGAGAATGATAGTATAAAAAATTCCAAGAAAGAGCACCCTCTAGTAGTAGCACTCCATTCATGTATTATTCACTGGAGTCTGTCCCAACAGCATCCTAATTCTTGCTTCTCTCCAACCGAGTTCCTCTCCATTTCATACCAGGTCGTGGTATTTCCTTTTCCTTGCTTTCTTTATCTAGGCCATTCTACAAACAGTATGTTTTCAGGAAAGGATCCTCCCCTAAGAGTTTATTTCCTTGTTTGTTGTTGTTGTTGCTGCAGAGCAAAGATGGGGAGATCAAAAAGGCTGGTTCTGATGGTGAGTAGCAGTTTATCCTACTCCTCCCCTCCCCTTCCCTGGTACTCATCACTATATTAGGATTTCTGCCTGTATTAGGACAGGGGAACTTATTTCTAGGTGCCTAAATCGAATTTCCCCACCTCATCTTTCCCGAGTAGGTGGCATGGGGGGGGGATTCAACCCTGGAATCCCAAAGGTTATGTTGTGCACCCAAGGATTTGCACATGCTAAGTACATCACAACCTTGCCACATCAAAAACCTGCCTTTGAAACCCCCCTATGTTTTTTTAAGCAGGTTGCTCTGTGACATGGATGGTTCACAGTTGCAATTTGAGAAACCCAGGTTCATAGCCCCCTTGGACATGTAGCGTCAATGTTTATCATTCTGAACCATAAAGAGGCCCTTGGAAATGTATCCAAGTTAACAGGGAACATTTAAATGAGCTGGTAGTTTAGAGACAGAAGCACAGGGAGAACTACCATCGATCTCTTGCCTATAAATGTGTGTTAAGCATGGATGATATCTACTGGGACTGAAGGAGAAAACACTCAATATATTCTCGGTAGACAGCAGAGCTCATGCCATGGTGTTTCTCCACCACCCATCTCTTGTTTTCCTTGTTAAAAGGAAAACTAACAGTGCAGCTGGTCTGTTTGTTTGCAACTTCCTTGGTGAAGTGCTTCCTTAGAAATCTGAGGATGTCTAGCTACAGCTGATGATGACATGCTGTTTTCATTGATATAGGAAGATAATAAACAACAAGTTGGAATTATGTTGCAAACATAACAAAACACGACTACCACGCTCAGTGTTTATAAGCCTCACATATTAGCTTGTGTACATTGTGAGCAACTAGTCCAGAGCAAACCTGCTACAGCCATGTGAAGTCCCCACGGCCAGCAGGACAGGGAAACAAATTCCCTTTATCTACTGTAATTAGCTTGTAGGGGTGTTATGGCGGCCTAGGTCTCATTGAGGTGGTCAACTTGTGTCTGGGCTTCACCACTCCAGACTGTAGGTAGGGGCTCACATGACGGAATTAATTCATTTATATTAGGACATTTCTACCCCACCTTTCTTTGATCATGGAACTCAGGTACATGGGGTTCCCAAGCAGTCTCCCATCCAGGCACTGACTGACCCCTGACCTAAACCAGCTTCAGCAAGTGACTGCACCATGTGTCCTCAGACTATTCTCCTTACAAAAATATTTCCTGCACATAGAAAACTAGATTTCAAGAAGCGTTCTAGCATATACCGTACTTCTCCCTGTCATGCTAGTTTTGTGCGTGTAGGGAATGGTTTGTATGAAGAAGGCTTCCATCCTATGAGCCCTGCTTGAATTGTGAGATGGTACTATCCCAGATGCTGATTAACAGTCTCAGGTGAGAACTAGGTCTAATTTCAAAGTCCTTTACAGACTAGAGCTGCACTTCCAGTAAGTAACTCATTGAGTTGCCTTCAGGTATCACTCTCTTTCTGCCCCCACCACCCAGTTTTTGCTCGCTCCCTGAATGTGGCTGCTTGATTTTTAGGGGACATTGTGGACTGTTCAGCAGAGTCTCCTCCTTGCTCTTTGAAATCACGCACACATTCCATGTCCACAGGTAGGTGTGTTTTTGACATTGGGGATTTCTGTTCCATGGGGCTTAAAATACTGTTCTTTTTCACGCTCACCACCTAGCAGAGCCAGTCTGTTCAGCTGTTCACACATCTGCCATTGCAATCTGCATGCAGAGCCCAGGGCCACACTAGACATGGGCCAATGGGGGATTTCCTCCCAATGCAAATAGCAGCTTCAAAGGAGCAAATTTAGTCAGGGCCACAGCCAGGGGTGAAAAGGGTTAAACTCCCACTTCCCTCCCGCTGAACTCCCAATAATGATCAGCATTTAACATAATGTCTAGTTTAGCTCTGTCTCATACACCATAGCCCAGAGGTCATGGGACTAATCTTCTTATAGTAAACCCCAGGCAGTGGGATGGCGAGTAACAGACCATAACTCCATAGTCTCTTTGTATTAGGCTTGGACCGCATTTCTCCTCTGGAGGCTGAGCAAAAGCACACCTGCCTCATGCTGTGATTTATCAGGGGGATGAACAGAAACAGTTTCGACAGAATGTACTTGTGTGCTAATGGGGTAGACAAAATGGAAAAAGAGAATGTATTCTCAAAGATGCCAATGGAAAACTTTCATTATTCATTAAAAGTTTTTCATTGGCACCTTTGAGAATACATTCTATTCCCATTTTGTCCAGCCTTGGTGCTTCCTCTCTGGATTTTGTGTGCTGGTGGGGTAGGCCGCATCATTTTAAAAAATGGTAAGGTAAGCTCTAACCAAAGCTCTGCTTCTCATTCCTCCAGTTTTGACATGGGTAAAAGGCACTTCGGATACCTCTGGGCCTTTACGTTAGGATAGCCAGTCCTGAAGTACTGTGCCAAAGAGTTCCAGTGTGGTGTAATGGTTAGAGTATCAGGCTAGGACTCAGCCTTGAAGCTCAGTGGGTGACCTTGGACCAGTCACTGTCTCTTTTCCTAACCTACCTCACAGGCTTGTTGTGAGGACAAAATTAAGAGGAGGCCCCATGTACATGGCCCTGAGCATCTTGGAGGAAGGACAGGATAAAAACATAATATAATAAATCATGAGTAGTTGTCAGAAAGGGAGATTGCAGATAATAAATGTTGCTTTGGAGATAGAGACATTCCCAAAGAGCTGATCAAGCAAACGTACGTGGGGGGATGCGGGGCCACCTTATGGGATGAACTACTGATAGCACATAGCACTCTATTGCAGATCCCTCTGTGCGAATCAGTCCTGCTGATGCTGCCGGCAGAACAGGTACAGAGCCGAGCGGTGGGTCTGGTGAGGGGAGACTGTCCTGGAAAGCTCTTGGGAAGCAACTGAATGCAGAGCTCAAGGGCAAGTGTTCAGAACTCAGCTCTTCCCCAAGAAGAGCGTTGGCCATTCAGGAGCCAGCCAGCCCCAGAGAGCAGAAAGAGAGGGAGAGCTGGAGCAGCAGTTTGCCAAGGATTGGGAGAAGCACAGCAGGCCCTCATCCTGTCAGGAGGACCAGCAACGCTGGAGAAGGACGGTCAGTTCGCAGAACTACAGAATTCATATGCTGACATAAACACGATTGCAGGAGGTATGTTAATGCTGCTCCCCAAAATTGTACTGTTTGTTTCTCCAACCTCCCTCAGATCCACAGAGGTCAGAGCACAGTGCAGCAGGCTTTCTCAATATCCCAACTTGCTGGAGAGGCCTCAGTTTTTGTGTGGCTGCCCCCAGAATTCCCCTGCAATTTGCCAGGGCCAGCTTGAGTACCAGATATAACCGTATCCACTTCTTTTCAGACAATCAACTCAAACCCAAACCTCGTCTGAAGCCTGTGGCAAACCGGAGGGCCATGTCTGTTCATGAGGAACAGCTCAGGGACCAGGCCTGTGCGGCAGAGCTGCACCGTAAGTAAAGACTGAGGGAACACGTTTGCAGGGAGTAAGTCATGGTCTAAAGCAGGGTTGGGCAACTTGTGGCCCTCCAGATGTTTTGGCCTACAATTCCTATCAGCCCTAGCCCGCATAGCCAAGGGTGAGGGATTATGGGAACATTTGGAGGGCCACAAGTTGCCCACCTTCATCTAAATGAAGGAATTTACCATCTAGGTGGATCTTGCGAGTAGCACATGGGGAAATCACTGCCTCCGTACATCTGGGGTGCTTTTCAGATAAGGGGACTTGGAGAAAGGGCTTTTCTTTTCTAAATATATTTTTAAATTGATTTTCTTATGACGTAGATACAAAACATACTCCTTCATTACAGGCCTGTGGCTTACGCTGGCTCAGCTTGTCTGAGTGTGGAAAGCTAAGCAGGGTCAGGCCTGGTTATTACTTGGATGGGAGACCCCTCCTCTAGTTTCCTGCATTGAGCAGGGAGTTGGACTCAATAGCCTTGTAGGCTCCTTCCAACTCTATGATCTATGAAATCTATGAAATTATAAACAAACTATAATCAGTCACTGAAGTGATCTGCATATGATGAAAGTGACATTTTACAATTAATTAGGAGTACAAATGTGCTTATGTGTCTCATTGCCTTTCACTGCTAACCATATTGATTACTTTTCCATTCATCCCAAAACTACTTTCCAACATGACCCATGTGAGAATGGAGGCACCGCGGTAGCATTGTTATTTGCGGAATTTATAGAAGCTTCCTAATTTTTATAAAAACCCATCTCTATAATTTTTAAACCTAACCTGTCTGCCCTGGTGTGTTAATTTTTCCATTAAGGCAATTGCAAATCCCCTTTTCTAATAGTAATTTCAGATTTTGTTAACACGGTCCAGCTGCCAGCATTTTAGACCAGGTAGTGCCCAACCCTCCAGCTAAGCACACCAGTGAGTGAGATAGACCCTCATCATGGTGGTCTGTTCAGTAGTAAAAGTAAACAAGGTGAAGACAGGTACAAAGTACCAGTGTAAGGTTCAGTGGTGGTACGGGAACTCTGTAAGGCACAAAGTTTAAAAGTTTTAAGAAGGAACCGTTCTAGACTCTGTTCACAGAATGCTCTCAGCTGAGAGGTACTAGGCCTCCGGGTCTACATGGGATCCTTGTAACCTGCTGTACTCAAGTTTAAGGGCATGGGACAGGCTGCTGTTGCTCAGAGGGGAGGGCATTCTGCTCATGCTGAGAAGTGCCTTGCATATAAGGAAATCCTATATTGTTGCTTCATATCTGTTTGAAAAGGGGGTATGAACGAAGATGAGAGTCTTTGGTGCTAATCATGGGGTGACTAAATTGGGGAGAGGGGCTGTAGGGCCAAAAGTGACAGTACTTATTTTAAAAATGTTTCTATTTGGACCACTAGCCTTGCTTCAACTTGCCATCCTTATTCATTATTATTAGAATATAATTAGAATGGTCATTAACTTCCAACTGGGATATCCCTTCATGCACTACAGGCTCAATAGGATGAAGGGGAGGTTAAAAATATGCAGGGGGACAGGAAGTGTAAGGCACATAGGCAACAGATGACCGGGGGGGGGGGATGTGAGGAATCTGAAACAGGCTGAAAGCTGATTAAATAAAGAGGAGAGAGAATAGTGCAAGCATAAAAGACAAAGGCTTATTATTAACAAGAGAAGAAAGAAGGAAAACAAACTACCACCCTACAGTATACCCAAAGCAAGACAGTTTTAATAGTCCTACCAGATTCCTTTCTAAGGAAGTTGGAAAGGTAGGTTAAGCATTTAAAAGATTGCCCTATTGCAGGTAGTTAGGGGCTATTCAGAGCTGTGGTGCAAAGAAGCCACTGAGCCTGTGTGTAAGACCTGAATCAGGTCTGGAAGAAATATTAGGCAAGTCACTGCTTAAAATGGCCATCTGGGCTGCTACTGATACCCAGATACTGGCCAAACTGGGAGCTCCTGGGTTCCCCTGAATAAGAAGATGGATCACAAGTTTGAAATAAGGTCTAAAAGACAAGAAATGATGATAGGAAAAGGGGTTTAGCTTCCTGAATGGGCTGCTAGCACAGGACTGTTTGTTTAACCATACAAGAGTCACGAGGCAATCATAAAGCCATAAGCCAAGTATGCCTTTGCATAGCATCTCTGTTCCCTACACCTCTGCAATTCAGCCGCTAGAACAGAACTGACATTCTGTCAAGTGTTATTGACAGTCTGTTATTAGAACCTAAAATGAGAAGCAATAAGATATAGAATAAAAAAATCTTTGAGCTGAGGAGTGCAATTGTACTCTGAAGGTCAGTGTCTAGAGAGCAGTGCTCTTCCGCCAATCTAGCTGCTGTTATACACACAGGGCCTTAGTCCATCTTTCCTGAGGCTAAGAATGGCACGTTCTGTCACCAAGAGCTCTACAGCAGAATAGCAGCTGCTGGAGCAATGTGTACAGTGATGCTTCAATATTACACACACAATGTACTGAGAAACATTTTACAGAACTGCCGGCCGTTTCCTGTTTCAACTGCAACAAGCCTCTTTCCAGATTTTATTAACATGTTCACCTGGCCTCACTCCCTGCAGATGCAAAACTCCCTCTTTGTCTGCAGCGTTCCCCTATCCTGAGATGGAAGATTAAGCCCAAACCCCTGTTGGAACCTGACACACCTGCACCATCTGACTCCCCAGGTAAGGGTGACAAAAAAGAAAGTACATCATCTTTCTCTCCCTAGATACAAGCTCAATTACTGTTCTGTAAAAAATTATTGGGTTTGTTCTAAAGTTTACTACTCTCCTTACTGTTGTTGACTGAGGCACAGCTGATATGATTACCTAGCACTTATGACAGAAGAGTCAGTAATCTGTCCTGCACACTTGCTTGTAGGACAACATTAAGCATCTTTTGCATTATTGGTGCTACTAGACTGAGTATAAGATGTTCTGCATTCAGATTTCCCAAAGCTGAGTCCTTTACAGTATTGTCCCATGTGAAGTCTACAGACTAGACCACTGTTGACATTACGCTAACAGAATGTTTGTGGGTTCTCTTGCAGGTACTCCACCCCAAGAAAGGAACATGACAGCCACAGAGTCAAAGCCAAGAGCAAAAATGGAAGAGTTGCAACAAGCTCTGGAACAAACTCTAGAGAACGCACAAAATACAGCCCTAGACCAAAGAACTGCTGTGCCGCTCTCCAAGTCACCAACACAAGAGCACTGAGTCAGTAGCTGGTGTTTCTGCATGATGGCAGCTCAAACAAATTGAGCACAGAATGAAGGCTTATGATTTGAAGAAGCAGCAGCAAAGCCAGCTGTGAGGGTGCAAGCAATTTGGCACAGGGCCAAGCAAGCCACAGGCCCCATCATGGCTCCTTGGTTGGTAGAGCTGCTATTTCCACTGAGGAATAGTGGTATCTAAACTCCTGCACGTCTTCTGGGTTGTCCCCTTTTCACCTTTCACCCTTGTATACTCTCATGTAAGTGCCCTGTGTTCTAATGGTTCGCATGGGAAAAGCCAAAAGCTGAGTGTGCAGGAAATCGGCCCTTTCCGGCAGTAGTTGTACAGCTGGGAGCTGGTGCGGATGCAAAAATGTATAGTGCCAGAAACTGAGAACCACCAGCAGGAGCGGGGGGGAGGGGGAAGCTATTTTACATACACTAAACTTGCCTGCCTTGCATTGTATTTTTAAGGAGTGTGGGGCTTGGCTAGCTTTGTGGTTTGCAAAAAAAAAGGGAAAAAAAGGCTAAAATCAGGGGTGCAGCTAAGCCACAAAGCCAGGCGGGTCTGTCCCACATTGACAATCTTACTCCTTCCTTCATCCTGCAGTATATCTATTCCTATGGTTGTACTTCCTCTGGCCACTTCCCTTCATAAGCCTAGGGGAAAAAATCATTCTACGCAAACGTCCACTGGCACCAGTGAGGTGTTTGGCATGAATAAGGCAGGAGGGGAGTGTGTGTTTTGGCAGCTTTCAGCAAGTGAAAACTAATAAAGTCTCAGCCCCTCCCTTCCACAATTAAATGAGGATAATTCAAATCAGAATTGTTCCTGTCTCATTTATTGTGGTATTAGGACTGTTGTCTTGCTTCCCTAATGTCTATGAGATCCAACCGTGCCTTGCTCTTACAAGGGGGGGTGGGAGAAAAGGAGATGCTTAAGTAACTTGGGAAGGTGTGAGCTGGAGGTATCATGCTAAGCCTGGAGCCTCTGTTTAAATCTACCATTTGATGATTAATCACTGGCCCTCAGGTGACTTGTCATGATTTTCAAACTCTATCTTAAAGGGAACAGCTTACCCTAATCTATTTGCTTTATGGAGGCTGCAGGTGATCATTAGGTTTCATAGTAAGTGCCACTGTTAAGTTTCCTACATGCAAAGCACCTGTGTATACAAGAGCAGGGGAATGCACACATTCTGCAGTACTGAGAAACTGCAACTGACCAATGCCAGTTACACTGTAGCCACACCCTGAAAGAGAGTAGTCATCATACATGGCAACCTATGTGTGCTTTTAACTGGTGTTTCCTACACCAAAGTGCTTTGGATATAGGAAATTCATAAGAAGTGGTCTTAATGAGCCTGTTATTTCAGTTCAGGGAACCAGAAGCACAGCAGACCACCCATCCCTTAAGCTGTTAGGGGAGATAGACAGCCACAGCCTGAGTGGTGGATACAGGGTTCTCTCATTGCACCCTTTTGTAGTACCAGTAGTGTAGCTCCACATACACAGAAACCTGTTTCTGCACAGATTGAGAGCAATCTGGCATAAGAATACAACTGCCGAACTCCTAACAGATCTTGACAAATGCTCGGACCCAGAGGGAATCTAGCTCTATGTATTGTTCTTGGGTATCTGCCATCCATTACCAGGTGATTATTGCATGTATATTTAAAAAAATTCTAGCACAAATAGCTGATTTAAGGTCATTATTTTTTCTTCTTCAGAAAAGAATCACAGGTTTTTTTATTTCAACTTTTGAACCCATGTTTAAGTTACTGTGCTCAACTTTGGAAAGTGGGCACAAAGGTATATTTTCTACAAAAGCTGTGTTGTTTTTTTCTAATTTGTTTTTAAATCTCCAAAACATTTTATCAAGCATGTAAGCTATATGAAATATTTTGTAATTAAATGGAACAGGGAAATGATCAAAACAATTAAAGACCGAAGCTATCTAGTTCAGAATTGATATTGGCACAAGAAGATATTTTTGATTTCCCTGATATTCTGACACACTTACAAATGCTCATTAGATACAATTCAAGCATTACTTAAAGGCAGAGAAGAATGACTAAATTTGTATAACACTTTTCAGGATGTGTAGTAGTTTGCAAACTTTATTTCTTACTAAAGTAACTGGGCATGTGTGGAAAAGAGCAGTGAGGGAAAGAAATGTCTATACTATTAGTTAAACACACACATCATCATGTTCTCTACTACCACATCAAAAATGTCTCTGAAGTCTGGGTCATCCAATGAAATTGATTGGCAGTAGACTGACAACAGAGAAAAGAAAGTACTTTTTCACATAACACATGTTTAAATTATGGAACCCACAGCTCCAAGACATGGTTATGGCCACAAGCTTATAGCTTTAAAAGAGATTAGACAAATTCATGGAGGAGAATAGGTATGATTAATGGCTATTAAGCATGATGGTTATATAGAACATCAGGGAAGGGCTATTTGCCTTCATGCTCTGCTTGTGGCCTTTCCAGAGGAATCGAGTTGGCCACTGTGAGAAACAAGCTACTAGATGACATAGCTCGTACCAGGTTTTAAGTTCTTCATTGTATTAAACAAGGTTTTATCTACAGACTGTGGGGTTGCATCCAGCCTTAGTCATACTTAGAGTAGCCCCACTGAAATCAATGGGACTTAAATTATGAATAATTAAGTAATAATTAAGTAATGAGTCTACTCTAAGTATGATGAAGTCTGGCTACAACCTTATTACTGAATTCTGCTTCAAATAACTCATCAGTCTGAATGGGGTGTAGTGCTCACACATTATGGGGTAGAAAAGGAATTCCTTCTAATCGTATGGATAAATTTACCGAGGGGGCAAAGAGATCCAATTATTCAAGCACCCTCAGAATATCATGTTCACTTAGTGTTATTCATTTACAGTGCAATCCTCTGGCCCCTAGACAGTGTCTAGAGCAGTGTTCTCCGAACACTGCTAGCTACACTGGCTGGGGCATGCTGGGAGTTGTAGGCCAAAAACATCTGGGGACCCAAGGTCGGAGAACACTGCTCTAGAGGGCCTCAGAATTCTTTGGAATCCCAGCTCTGACATCAGAGCTGGGACTCCACGCTCGGGGTGCACTCCCCCCTCCTCGCAGCAGGTGCAGAAAGAACCGCACCGACTTGCAAAAGCAACCTTGGATAAGAGGTCTGGGTGGGGTGGGGACTGGTGCAGCCAGGATACGAGGTATTCTGGCGGCACCTCAGCCTCCTTCCCTCCCGCTCTGAAGCACCACAGTTAGACAGCCGAAATTGGCTGTCTAGCTGCTTTGCAGGGTGGGAGGAGCACGAAGGGTGGGATGCAAGTTCAGAGGGTTACGGGCATCCCTATATGATTGCACCCTTAGTTCATGTTAGTAAGCCAACTCATATCAGCACCTGGGCTGTAGTCACACTTTTTTTTTTTAAAAACATACATGACAAACAGGTTGGCTACGTCACTTGTTACAAACTCAAAATGTTATTTTGCATACCACTGTTCAATCCACACAGGAAGAGTGGTTCCCCAAGTATTTAAGCAGTATCTTTTCATTCTGTTGAAAAAACACACAGCAACTGAACAGGAATTATAATGCAGGGACTTTCTGCATGCTTAAAAAACAATCTGTTTTTGTTGTTTTTTTACATACAAAATTTAAGAGTGGAATTCTATTAGTTACTTAATTCTTTAATTTTAAGGGTTAGAAAGAACAAAATTAAGTACTTGGATGGCTTAAATTCTGATCATTGGTTAAGAAACTGAACACTGCAGGGTTTCTGCCATGCCCTATCGCAGCTGACACATCCCTTTGTGTCAAAAGCATAGTAGCCTCTGCTATAGGCACCTGGACCACCTTGGATGAGACAGTAAAGTGAGTTCCTTCTCTTTCCCTATATGCAATTAAATAAACAGAATATTCATCTTCAAATATTAGTTTTAATATGAAAAGAAAATGGCAAAAGGTGTCTAGACAAATCCAACCTGAGATGGACAAGTAACTTCAGTAAAAACTATTGCTTCTGTGTATTGCTGAAAACCCAACGTGCCCATCCCAGCAATGCTCTTGAGATCCTGGAAAACAAAAACCAGGAGAACATATGAAAATAGGACCACAGGGTTTGGAGATAACTTTATCATTCTCACCTGCTGTGTTCTATGTGCAGAAAAATAATAGGTCATTAGCAAGATCTTATGAAAGGCAGCAGCAACTCCTGGTCCAGCAGCAGTTGACACAATTTCTTTAGACCAGCCTTCCCCAAGCTGGTGCATCCAAATGTGTTGAACTACAATTCCCATCATCTCCAGCCAGCATGGCTAATGGTCAGAGATTAAGGGAGTTGTGGTCCAAAACATTCCAAGGGTACCAAGGCTGCCAGAGCAGCCTTTTTTTGGACACTATTTATTTATAAGCCCTTCTCTCCCTCACACCCCACTTCAAAATCAGCTAGCTGGGGAAGACACTAACCTTGTAGAGCGCACTTGGGAGCAGAGTTCAGGTGTTGGTGGCTTGTACATAATATGAAAGGGGGCTCCTCTCACGCACTCCTGGGAAGAAGGGAGAGAAGCAGACTGAATTTGAAGTAAGGTTTACTACCTTGCTCTACCTGGGCTTTCCCAAACTGCTTTGCGGGGACAGGGCGGGGGGAAGATGTGAGGAGATGAAAGATGAAGGCTGCAGTCAATGGATACAACTTGTGAGGTCAAGCGTCATCCGTGCTACACTTGAATAAACATAAATCTATAGTCTTCCTGCTGGTTCAAAAACATAAATGCAAATTGGTGGTGGCAGGGCATTGTTAGATAAGGGACAATGGCTTTCCCTTGGCTTTCCCAAACAACTGTCAGGTAGACCCTACTGTTATTCATGAGAATCCTGGCCACAAGCCAAAGCTACAAAGAGTACAAATATCAATGATTTACCCGCTGTTGAACTCCTTGTTGTTGTTCTGGTCTTCTAGTGGCAACAGTCTGCTGTTCCCCGCTCCCTCCTTTTTTCTAGGAGTGTCTCTGTACGTCTGAACTGGGCAGATACCTGATGTTGTTGGGTCTCCTCGATGCGGTTCTTCTTAGGTGTACTCACAAATTTCAAGGGAGGTTTCCAAGCCAACAGCTTGCTCTCTAGCTTTACCGGATTTTGGAAAGGCCCTGGTGGAAGGCTGCCCTAGAGCTTCCGGACTGGAGAAAGTCTCAATAGGTTCCTCCTCATCTGGCATCATCTGTTTCCTTTTAGCTGCCACACATTTCCTTCCTGTATCCAGGAATTTCTCCCCAGCTCTTCTCACCACCACCTCACCCCTCTGCAAATGGGTGAGCCGATGTTCCTCCATATTTTCAGACAAGGGCCCACGGGAGATGTTACTCCCAGTGGGGGAATGGACAGGAGAGAGAAGGCACATAGGAGTGTGAGAATGTGAATTCTTCAATAGCTGACCACAGGGAATGCTCTCATCAGTACCTGGGGCTTTGCTGGCACGGTGTGCAGTGTTCAGTTCAATAGGTCTGGATTCCTGATTGGCAGATTCCTTGAAAGATGCATTGTTGTGAGAAGGAAGCAGTGTTGGGGACATTGTCTCTACTGGATCAGCCTGCTCAGAATTGCAGTGGGATGTATGAGCACAAGGCTCCAGGAAACCTGGGGTGCAGCTGCTGAAGCATGGAGCCTCTTCTTCCTCAGCAGTACTAGCCAAGAGCACCTGCTGTGTGGTGGGAAGGCCGGGCAGTGTGCTAGACGTGTCTAGTCAAAGCACAAAAACAAAAATACACCAACTACTTTTAAGGCACACGAGTGCAAGGCATACAGCACTACCAGAAGCAGGCTATGCTGAACCTAGTGCACTAGCAGCGTGAGAAGAATGTGCAACAAAGTCAAATCCACATGAAAAGAATGCTGGTACTTGCAGAGATAACCAAGACCAGCATGCTGTTCTCAATGTTTTTCTCTATTTTATGTGGGCAATTTTGCCATTTCCCCCTATCTAAATTGCCCCAACCCAAAGTTGCTGTAAGTCCCACTGGGGAAAGATACAGGCATGGTGCAAGTTCCTGTATGTTTTCCTTGTGATGCCAATAGGAGCTTCAAGGGGGGAGGTGGAATTTAGGTCAGGAAATGCCATGCGGAAAGGATTTAACATCCCTTCCCCCAGCATTGCTGCTCCAATTAAAATCAGAACCCGCCACAGTTGCGTTAAAGTTTAAAAAAAAAAAAAAAGGAAGGAAGGAAGGAAGGAAGGAGTTGGGAAATCTGATCATGATCTTCCTCATCACTTCAGTTTTGGCCCTGAGACACAGACAAATAGCAATGAACGGTGTCAAGAGGCCTTGGCAACACTCCGCCCCAACCACCACATTGTGCACCTCTGTTGCTCGTGCACCTCTGTTGCTCATGCCCCTGCATAAACAAAGACACAAGCAAAAGGGAGTGAGCAGCTGAAGTGCATAATAAGGGGAGGCCTCTGTAAATTACTATTCACACTGCAGGAGAAAAGGGTAACGAGTTTGCAAAGGAGAAAGGTACTGAAGGGAAACGGTGGTGAGGGAGTGCTTAGGTTGGAAGAGCTGGCAGGCCAGATTGAACCCCTTATTTATTTATTTATTTATTTATTATATTTATACCCCGCCTTTTTTCCTACAAGGAACCCAAGGCAGCTTATATAATCCTCCTCCTCTCCATTTTATCCTCACAACAACCCTGTGAGGTAGGTTAGGCTGAGAGTCAGTGACTGGTCCAAAGTCACCCAGTGAGTTTCATGGCCGAGCGGTTAGCTATTTGCAACTTATTTAAGCTGGTTTTCTATGGTATTTACATGAAAAGTGCAGCGCCAGGGACCCGTCGCATCACTTCCGGGTCCCAGGACTGTTTGCGGGAGCCTCCATGCCATGAGAATAGTCGAGCGAAGGAGAAAAAAGGATCGCCAGCATCCCTACTCCAGATGCATGTTAAGGCTGCCTAAGATTGTATTATTTGCATTGCCCTGTTAGCTCATGATCAACTTGTGGTGTTACTTACCACTGGAGGAGGTCAAAGTCATTCCTGGAAATATATCCCAAGGGTTTTCTAAGGTTCCATCCAGACTTTCACATTCCGCTGCCAAAAAGAAGAGTGTACTTAATCATCACCCTGCAAACAGGCCTCAGAAGAAGCAGGAGACCATGAGGTCAGGAAAAGGTCACAGGGAGCAGCAATGGGCATTCAAATATTGTTAAGTATTCTGGGAATCATCTCTTCCAAGGAGACAACTGCTGTAACCAAAGTAGGACACAGCACCCTTTCTACCCAAGCTGTGTTACGGCATGAATCTGCTTTCAAAATCCTGAGTTCAAGAATGTCAAGAGAATAATTTTCAATAAGATCACTCAAACTTTGATCTGACAAGGTCATCTTCAAAATGAGTTTCTAGATAAGCTTCATGAAGTGAAAAAGCAAGAGCAGAGTTGGGTTCTGAAGTTACAGCTACTAAGACATAAGGAATTGCTTTGAACCACGAGTACAGCATGTGCGTTTGATATCTAACTTGCACATCCTCTCCAGCCACATGTCAGGTTATACTCAGCCATTCACAATAATTAATGTTTTGTCCCTGTCAAAGAATACCTAGGATATTCTGCAGAACCACTCAACTGTGATTCTCAGTGTGTCCAAAGTCCTCATCACATAAGGTAAGACTCAATAACAAGTGAGTTCTAGGATATATCCCACCTATGGTAAATTCATACAAAGCATGGAAATCAACAGGTTTTGAACTAATTATAGTGCATAGCTGTTCAGAATCCGCAGTAGATAATACATTAAGAAGCACAGGCAGGTGAATTTTACATTTGCCCATGTCAACTTTGTATCTGAGCAAGGGACAGCTGCAGCCTTTCAAAGTCAGATTGACTAGTTCAGTCTTTGATCAGTTTTAAGATTGGTATAGTACTATTGGTTGAAAAGGCCCTCTTGGTTGCCCAGCATGGGCCTACACCAGGGGAGTTGAACCTCTTTCAGCCCGGGGGCCAAATTCCATGTCAGAGGGGCTTTCAGGGGCCACATTCCAGTGGCAGGTGGAGCTAAAGGCAGAAGGGGTGGGGACCGAAAATGGCAGCATATTTCAGCTTAAAGCACTGCCAGTGATTAAGCCTTAAGAGAGGCATTTCAACATTTTAAAATGGGGGGAAACTGCACAAAAGCCAGGAAATCATCAAATGATCAGTGGTTGGGGGGAAAGGGAGCGTGGAGATTTGGGAACCTCAGAGGGAAGGATTGGGACCCTGGGCCTGAGGTTCTGCTACCCCTGGCTTACACAGTTGGGACACCAAATACAGTTTCTATTATTATTACAGGGATGCTTATCAGCAGCGGGGTTTGGCTAAAGGCAAGCAGTCACTATCTAGATGAATATTAATTCTACGTGGGGTCTTTCTTGCAAATAGCAATGAAGGATGAGTACCAAGGAATTTTCTGGATAATTCTCTCTCCCTGTAGGGGAGGAGATTATAATGCTCCAACAGAGAGCTCAGACATGGCTCTGCCACAAAAGACAACTACTGCTACTTACCACTGAAAAAGGATTCAGTACTGCGGTCATCATCTTGAGTGCTTTCGCTAGTATCAGGAACAGCTTGAGACGTCTCTGTAAGAAAAAGGATCATCTGACTTTCAGTACCCACTCCCCAAATGGGACATGTTCTTGAGCCATCCATCCTAATAACCTTATTGGTTTGATCTGCACTCCAGCAGCCAGCATAGGAGCTCAGGATGCAGAACAATGCATAGAAGCAAATTTCATCTACATCCAATCACAAATATCCAAAGCCTGTAAAAATGCAACAAATACACCATGGGGCCTAAAAGAAATCACACAATATAGCTTAGTTTACCTAATTGTAGCTTCAGAATTGCCTTGCATTTGTAATGTCAAGACAATTGACACTGGATATTTATCAATGTAATAGTGACCATAAACCAAGGTTGACATAAGGGGACTGCCCTAGCAGCAGCCATTCTGCTCAATACCTAAGAGTGCAGGAGTTCTGTGGTCATTTTAACAGCTGCAAGAGTATAGAATCCACAGGTTCTATATAAACCCACCAGATGTGGATGATGCAAACAGCCAGTACACATCTCAGTAAAGACTGTGCACTGCCCCTTCTATGCCAACCTAGGGACCCAAAGGTAACTGCCGGATGAAGCCACAGAAATCTTGACCAGAAAACCTCAGCCTCAAGGTCTCAAACACACTTCAGCTTTGCCATTCCTTATAGGTTGCCATTAAAATTATGATATTTGGCTATAAAGTTCTATGGAGCTTGGATACTCTGAAAGAAAGAACACTGCCAAGAAATAAGACCATTGGCAAACCCATCTTCATCCATGAACCAGATCAGGGGTGAGCAACCCGGTGCCCTCCAGATGTTTTGGACTACAACTCCCACCAGCCCCAGCCAGCAGTCAGAGATTATGGGAGTTGTAGTCTTTAAAAAATGGAGGGCTCTGTGTTGCCTATACCTGAACTAGAGTGAAATTCCTCAAGGTTGCTTAGCTCTGGGCACTTACTTGGGGTGTAGGACTTGGAAAGTGCTGCCTCATTTTCCGCATTGATCACCAGAAGCTTGGCTGGGACAGTGAAAGTGTCCTGGTGAATCTGAAATCAGAATTGTTAATCCGCTTCACACACACACTCCCGATCCACACACTCCCAGTCAGTGCTTAACAAGGCCAGAGTTTCCCCACTCTCCAATAAACTAGGAATGAACAAACTGTAGAGAGCAAATCTGAGTCAATTACTGGCAATGAAAACTCACCAGAACCACTGCTTTGAGAAAAAGACAGATCTAGCAACCATTTCATTTTCAGTGATAGAAGCTTTAGCAGTTTTGAGCTTTACTTATGTTCCTTATTCTACCCATCACCTAACCACTCACCAGGGGCCCCCCTGATTCTGCCCCTATCCCCTGTTCCAAAGATTTTGGTTGAGGTTTCACAGCGAGAGTACAAAAGACACATTGACACAGACCTTATCTTGCTTGCGTTCCGCCTGCCATTTGGTATCTGGATATACTGCCAGTTGCTCAGAATCCAACAGCTTGCTAGGGTCCAATAAACTGAGACAATCCTCAACATTTTGTTTCAAAGTGCTGAACTGATCCTGCTTTATCTCTCTCAGTATTTCAGAAACAGATGATGGTTCTTAAACAGGAACAGGAAATGCACACAGTAAATAACATGTTAGCTTATGAACAAGAGTCCCATAACATTTCACTTTAGGGCTAAATGTATACACCACACAGATGCCATTAACACTAGAGAAATTTTATTTTTTTAAGTGCTTGCATCAGGCTTTTGCTCTGACGTCAATGTAAGCGTTTTTGGAAAATAACTAATCAAGTGAAAAAGTTGTGTTGTAAGCAACAAATCAGGAAGGAATCTTGCTATAAACATGTGGGACATATACTGCCAGTTACACTTTGCTGTAAGTGGTCCAAAGGATAAATCAAATGAACATACAACTATGCAATGGAGAGGAAGTACTTCCTTATAAGGCAGTAAAAAAAGAGAGGGGAGCACTCACTGCATGATATGGACAGTCACAGGAATTCATTTTATACCAATCAGCCCCTCCCATTAATTGCCACTGGTTCTTCACCAAAGCCTCTGACATTTATCATCCATACCTGAGCTGGTCCAGGGCTGCAGGGCAAGACTTTTCCTGAAACATGCAAAAAAAAACAACAACCCAGAAATTAGAGTTATGCACTACAACAGTCTTGCAAAACCTTCAAACCTCCTCCCCCTTTTTTGTTTTTTTTTAATTTTATTTACTTTTCAAAACAAAATATAACAAAATACAAGAATAACACAAAAATATAACATAAACTACATACAATAAATCATAAAGTGCACCCCCCCCTCCAAGGGACCAATTTATATACTTCCATCCCCTTGATCAAATGAATTCCAAATTCCAAAAATATAACATATCCTGACAAGGCATGCTCCCCTTCCCCTTTATTAATACATAGTCTAATAATTGATTCCATATATCCATAAAGTTATTCTTCTTTAACTGCCCTTTTTTGCATTTGATACTACAAGTTAGTTTGTCGTTTAGGGCTATATCCCAAACTTCCTTATACCAGTCAGTTATTAGGAAAACATGTTGTATAAGCCTCCTCCCTTTTGTATCTGGAGCCTTGAATCTCTCCTATGCGTACCAACTTACTTTTGCTGCTTCCTGATTTTATTCAACACCAGCCTGAACCAATCAAGGATGCCCCTGTTCCCCAGGTATCAACAATACCATTGGCCAGGGTGGAGTATCCCTCACAGCAGTGCAGTCATTTAGATAAGAACAGAAACAGGGATTTCTCCTGCTGTTTGTTCTTACTCAAGCCTCTGAGGAAGTGAGGCAAGACTCTGCCTCTCCCTTGAGATCTCCATACTTACTAGAGGCAGGGACTTCTCTCACTTTATTATTGTTAATAATAAAGTTATTATTGTTAATAGTTGTTATTAATAGTTATATATCTGTTTTTTCAGGGTTTTAAAAAACAAGTTTAATCAAGCTGACATGGAGGTATATCGAAAACCGAAAAAACAGCAGGACAGTGCCACATCATAATTTTTAGAGAGCCTTCTGGGTCATTGCACTATCAGCGATGGCAATGTACTTTCCCTTAAACAATAGTAGAGGGGTCCACTATGTCCTATGCAACCATTTCTTCTGGATGAGGCATAGTCTCAAATCCAGAGTTGATGTTTTAACTGAAGAGCGTGGCTCTCCATTGGGTTGGAAGGATTCAACTCTTCAATTCCATGTTCCTTTCTGTACACAGGCGTTGTATTAAATTTAATTCTAGCCAAACGCCAGCAACATGAAACTATAGTTGGCTTGGGCAAATCCTGGTAAACAAGATAGATCTCCTAGTGGGGGCTGGGGGCCAATTTGGAGGTGATGAGGGTCCAAACCAAGAACCATGTGGTTTATCCAATACCTAGCAGTATCAGCAATACCTAAAGCTGAAATCTGTTAGAAATCAATACATGTCTGTGCTGTAGGTATTGCCACTGGGAAGTATCAGGTGAATTATGTGTTTCTTGAAAGGGGGATGTTATTTTCCTGATCCTTTTTTCCCCCACTTAAAAAAACACAACAACTTAAAATGGAAATTTTCCTTATCTCTCAGTTTATCCAAAGCAAGGTATTCTAATATTGCCCAGGTTGGTGTTCGACATGAGGACACTGGATGCCATTCATGTATGTGCTCTGTGACACAATATGAAGTTAAAGCCTTCTTCTTGGATCAGAAGTTTATATTGTGAAAACCTGGAATATTGTGTGCTCCATATGAAGGCTCACAAAAGCTTATTGATCTAAACAAAATAGAATGTGGGATGTATATTGGATATAGGTATAATCCCTGAACATACAGACAGCATGCCCAAAGGCATCACTGAGGGCCTTCCTGTTGACTACTGACTTTTTCTGCCCAGACTAATCTAGTTCCAGGCCCCGAGACATGCACATGGACCCAGGTTTTCTTAACCCTAACCCTAACCTGAACCTTGACCCTAATACTTAAACATAGGTATACAGCCCATACACTCAGAAAGCATACATAAAGGCATAACTGAGGCTGTTCTTGTTGACCAGTAATTTCTGACCACTCTAACCTAGGTCCAGGTCCAGGGACATGGACACGGACCCAGGTTTCTTAACCCTAACCCTAACCTCAACCTTATCCCAAATCAGACAGCACGCCCAAAGTCATCACTGAGGGTGTTCTTGTTGACCACTACATTTGTCTGTCCCATCTAACCTACCTCCAGGCCCCGTCACATGCACATGGACCCAGGTTTTCTTAACCCTAACCTGAAACTTAATAATAATGTTAACATATGGGTATAATCCCCATACATTCAAACAGCATGCACAAACTCATTGCTGAGTGTATTTTTCTGGACCACTAGCTTTGTCCGTCTAATCAAAGCTACTTCTAGGCCACAGGACATGCACACGACCCCACGTTTTCTTAACTCTAACCTGCACCTAAACCCTAATCCTACCGTATGGGTATAATCCCCATACATTCAGACTGCAAAGCCAAAGTCATCACTGAGGGAGTTCTTGTTGACCACTTGCTTTGTCTGTCCCACGTAAGCTAGTTCCAGTCCCTGGTAACCCACACAAAACATATCAATCGCTAACTTTAAGCTAACTCACATATCAAACATAAAGGAGCAATTGTTGTGCCATGTACTTACTGCATAAGTTCCTTTATCTTCTGCAGCACCGATGGTTCCTTGTTGCTATAAAAAGAGGACATCTTAATATTCCCAGCTTTTCACCGCAGTCAAAAGCTCAGATAACAAAACAGCTGCCATGCAGGGTCCACCACTGAAGCTTTTCGAACAGAAAAAAAAAACACTATGGAAGGGGCCTAGAAATCAGGTTGTGATATTTTTGAAATATCAGAAATTTCTCACTCTTTGAGTATAGGTCCCACAGCCATCAAATTCTTCTTTCATTCTAAAATCTTCTTTCATTCTAAAAGCCATAATTAGTTTCTAGCTTGAAAAAAAGTGGAAATCATGCAGATAGTTTCCAAAAACAACTGAACACTAAGTTATTGGGGAACTGGAATTCTGCACAAAGTAGCAATCCTGTTAAAAAAACAACTACTGGCTATGTCCATGGCACACCACTCTCCTTTAATCCTTGCTCTTTCCAAATTCCCTTTCTCTGACAGTCTTAACAAAGCTACGGTACTTCACCATACTAAAAGTAGTAGTGTGGTTGGGACTGCCATTAAAATGGCACGCAATTCATTCTGCTCAGTTCCCTTTTCCTGGTTTAACTATGCAAATGTATGTAGATTCATTCAAAAGTCCTCTGCTCAGTTTCCTTTTCCTGGTTTAACTATGCAAATGTATGTAGATTCATTCAAAAGTCCTCTGGGCTATCCTCTTACACACACACACCCCATAACAAAGCTCAGAAAAGCTATACATCTCACCAGTCCCGCTGCCTCGTTTCAGGCCTCTTCATGGGCATCACACGGAAACATTCAAGTATGAGGTAGAATTCACAATCCTCCTGAAAATGAAAGAAAGACACAATTAGGTATGTTGTGCCTGGACAGCGACTCAGTCTCAAATAAGACAACCCAGTTCTTCCCAAATTGGTGGTAACCATGCTCAAATTGTGGGGGAACAGTAGCAGGGCCCTTAATGAAATCCACAGTCTCATCCCTGATTTCCCGGTAATTTCCCCCATAATATGGCACTAAAGGGGCCAGCATAAAAGCTTAGGAGACTAGTACAAAAGATGGGGGGAATCTACCCCACCTACAATTTGAGACTGGGGTGCACCGTAAGAAACAGCTTCTTAAATCAAAAGCAGGGCCTAATCAGGGCTGGCCCAAGATATTTTGCTGCCTGAGACAGAGCAGTAAATGGCGCATGCCCACCCCGAAAGTCAGAGGCTGGTCAAGTTATTTTTGCACCTGAGGCAGGAAATCCCACAAGTGCCTCTCCTGCTCCCCAGCAGTAAAAACAAAACAAAACACAACAACTTAAATAACTAATAATTTGTTCTCCTTTCACGATAGCCAGTTTTAACAGTTTGTCTAATAAGGCCGGCCCTGCAAGAACTCTCCCTCAGAAAACTCAGAAAGGCAGAGATAACGGGGGCGGGAAGGCAGCTTTGAATACATTAATATTTTTTAGCATAAGGTGTGTGTGTGTGTGTGAGAGAGAGAGAGAGAGAGTGAGAGTGAGAGAGAGTGAGAGAGAGAGAGAGAGAGAGAGAGAGGAGAGGAGGTGTGGTAGTGTTGCAGGGGGTGGGTGGGAGATTAACCAGCTCACATTTATAGTATATGGGAAAACCTACACACCCAATGCCTCCTTATTCTCCCTGGTTGACTCAGCTAACACAGGCCCTGTCTTCTTCTGAAAAACAGGTGCCCCACATAAACTCAACAAAACACCACATCGTCCACCTAGGACAAGAAAGGATAATTGGCATGCCCATTTCTGAGAGGCAAAAGCCATCCCAACGTAGGTTCGCCTCTGCTCAGGTTCACGGGATAAATATGGTCTCCCACAAGAACTCCAGGTTGCAGAAGTGATTCAACCACAAAATGATAATAGATTTAAAAACGTATTCCCTGTTATTCAGTTATATTTGTATCCTGCCCTTCCTCCCAGCAAGGTCAGATTTATCATTTAATTTCAAATAACCCTGTGAGGTAGATCAGCCTGAGAGATCACCTGGTGACCTTCCTGGTCGAAGAGAGATTTGAATCTAAGTTGCACACATTCAAATCCGTCTGCACCACAACCGCTCCCATTTTTAGGATGTAACAACTCACAATGCTACCACAAGGGAGTGTGTTTTCACAAGATTATATTGCCAGTGTGGTGTAGTGATTAGTGTGTTGGGCTGCGACTCTGGAGATCCAGGTTCTAGTCCCCACTCGGCCATAAAGTGCACTGGGTCACTTTGGGCCAGTCACTGACTCAGGCTAACCTACCTCACAGGGTTGTTGTGGGGATAAAATGGAGAGGAGAAGGAGTATTATGTAAGCCGCCTTGGGTTCCTTGCCGGAAAAAAGGCGGGATATAAATCCAAATGAATGAATGAATGAATGAATAACTCTCTCTCCATATATATGGAGGAGTTACCTCACAGTGATACTACCACCTTACAGATGGCAGACACTTCTCTGGTAAATTCCTCAACTCAGGCCAAGCGTCAAACTACACATTACCTTAATTAGGTAGCATGCAGCTGAGCCTTATCTCTCTTTTTAATCTAGCATAAGTGCACGGAGCATTGATTCAGATTGGGACTACCACACACCATGAGCGGAGGATTAAACCTTTCCCCTCACATCTGCTTGCTTCTCAAAATTTCCCATGCGGGGGTTAAAAAGAAAAAAAATCCCATTGGCATCAATGGAGACTTTTTTCTTTTTTAAAAGCCCACATCAGGGCAGGGGGGGAGGATTTTCAGAAGCAAACAGCTTGGGTGGGGGGAGTTTAATCCTTCCCTCATGGTGTACTGTGGTACTGATCTGAATTGGGGCTGCACGCACCTACTCCACAGTAAGAAAGATCAGCTACAGGCTACATAATTAACATAACATGTAGTTTGACCAAAAGCTTTGAGCTGAAGGATATTCTTTATTTAGAACAGTCATCAAACCCCAAACATTGCCTGTGATCCAAGCACAACTCCTGAGTAGTCCAAATACCACAGATAACACACAAGCCACCCTTTGTAGGCTTCACAAATTTCCCCGCCAATTTGTGTGAGGAACTTCAGCTGCGTAAGCTTCTAAGCACTGCTTCTCCAGCTACTTCCTGGGTCCATATCTAGCCAAATACTTCCTCTTTCCCATGTTACGCCTGGTCTGTTATTACCCCACATAGCAAATAAAGGCCATTTCTGTAAACAAACACTAGGGCTGCAGCCCAATTCAATAAATTTTAAATTGATCATATGAGTTTTGTTGGTTGATCAATTAATCTTTTAAATTTGCATTCATCATGGAAAAACAAATATTTCTGAAGGAAGACACGCTCTCCTTGTTTTTAGATGATGCACAAATATGTTGTAGCAGGCATCCTCTAGAAGAGGCTTTCTTCCTGAGAGTAACAGAATGCCTCTTGTGAGATGGTGCTTGCCGTCTGCAATTTTGATAACTTGTATTGAAAGTATTTTTTAAAAAAAATACTGCCCAATTTATTAAGAGCACCTTTTAAGTGCTCTTGATAAATTCTATAAAAAAGTGATTAAAGTGCTCTTTTAAGTGCTCTTGATAAATTCTATAAAAAAGTGATTAAAGTGCTCTTTTAAGTGCTCTTGATAAATTCTATAAAAAGTGATTAAAGTGCTCTCTTTTAAGTGCTCTTGATAAATTCTATAAAAAAGTGATTAAAGTGCTCCCATGCTGTATAAGGTTCTGCTGGGGAAGGCTAGGTTAGCTCCATTTTTTATATTCTTCCTCAAGCAAAGACATTTTTATTCGGACAGACTTTTGGCTTTTAAGCTGACTTGCTCGATGAAGTAGGTTTTAACTGGTGGGTGCCATTATTTTTTTAACATTACTGTGTTTTTAATTGATTTGCTTTTATGTTTTAATTATAACTTTGTATTTTATTGCTGATAGCCATCTCGAGCTCTATTTGTACTGGAAAGACAGGATATAGATTTAATAAATCAATCAATAAAAATAATTGTTGCAGCCCTAGAGGAAAAAAACCCACAGAACGGAGATATATTGAGATGGGGTTAGGGTTAGAGTCCAACCCCCTGCTCAATGCAGGAAACTAGAGGAGGGCTCTCCCATCCAAGTAATAACCAGGCCTGACCCTGCTTAGCTTTCCACACTCAAACAAGCTGAGCCAGCGTGAGCCACTGTCTAAACTTGCATAGGATTGTGCCTTAAGAAAATTAAAGTGGATACACTCACATTCTGTAAGCAAAAAGCTTGTAATGAACAAGCTGTTTTCCCATTATTTACTGCCAAATATTCACTTATGTCATATAAGAAGTTGTTACATCACAACCTAGAAATTACAATTGATGAGAATTATAGAATAGTAAAGTTGGAAGGGCCCCCCTGCTCAATGCAGGAGAACAGATGTGGGCAGCCCAGGCAGTCACCCATCCAAGCACTGACCCAGCTCATACCTGCTTAGCTTCGCCATGCTCATACCTGCTTAGCTTCGCCATGTGGCCTGCATTATGTGCTCTGGACGCCACCTGGCTGCCTGGCCCCAATGAACCCCTTCAGCATTTCACTTGTCCATTTTGGAATCCCTCATCGTCTCTTGACATTTTCATGATACTCACTTAGTTTGATTATTCTCTTATTTTTTTAAGTGAAGATTTTATAAGGGGGGAAATGATAAAGAGTTCATATATTTTTGTTGGTGTTTTTTAAAATCCAGTTAATAGGCCTTAATATATCAACCTGAATAAGTATTCCAAAACTGTCTCTTTTACTGAAAGTTGCTAGTTGTCTTACTCCACAAAGTATTATCAAATTTCTTAAGAAATTCTGGAATGTTCCAAATTCATAAAAAAAACATGCATCATAACCAGGATTTCTAATAACTTTCATTTTAAGCAATTTTCATTTTAGCTTTATTCAAACCAGGGTTGCAATGATTTAAATCAGAATGATTTAAATCAATGATTAAATCATCAATAAAAATCGATATATTTTTTTAATTTTTTTGCAAAAAATCATGATTTTTTGCAACCCTGTTGTGTAGGTAGCCTAGTAACCGATAATACTGGTAATGTAAAAAAAAATGAGGAAGTGTTTTCTGTATAATTTGGTGTTATTAACTATTAAGTGTAGGCTATTTGTACCTGTGGTTGCCTGAAACTTTGAAATTAATTTTACTAAATTTGGGGGGGGGATTGATTAAATTTTAAAAAATCATTGATTTAAATTTTAAAAATCATTTTTTTGGATATTTTGCAAAAAATCATGATTTTTTGCAACCCTGATTCAAACTCATAATCACTTCCAGGTCATATTCTCCCATTACATTTTTCAAATATCTCAAAAAGATTATCAACAGTATCAAGACATATTCAGTCATTTCCATGACTACATTAAAACCTTTCCAGTGGTAGAAATAAAGAACATTGGATCCATTTTCAAGGATATGTCCATAGATCTTTTGCAATTTTAAGACCAAGATACTCTAGTTTCCCCATAATATACCGTAATTATGTCCCAAACTTGTGTTTGCACTCAGAAGTTGATTTCTCATAAGAGACATTTGGTTTCTGTACTACTTTTAACATTTCAAATTTTGTCAGGGCTCTTACGTTATTTAAGAATGTTTTTATCCATTTTTCATTATAAAATAATCCCAAAGTGGGGTACAAACAATAAGACAGTTACAGGCCCATCCTATGTGGTTGCCTGTAAGCCTCCGAACCTGGAGGATTATGGGCATCCAATTGAGGGCGGAAGCAGCATGGCGGATAGGATTGCTGCCAATGCTTCCCTCGCCCTCAAAAACATTTAGACAGCTGATTTTGGCCATCTAAATGTTTTTCCTCTCCTCGTGAGGAGGAGAGGCTGAGGACAACGCCTGGGTTCCTTGGAAGTCAGCGGTGCCTCACTCCCCACTCCCCCCCCACAGGAATGCCCCCCCCATGCCGGAACCGGTCAGTCTTCTGGCTTTGGTTGCCAGCTGGCACAGAAAGAACCATGCCAGCTTGGGGGGGGAGCTCCACGGGCGGGCTACCCACTGCATCCTTGGAAGGAATTTCCGAGGTTGCAGCAGGGAGTCCAACTTCTACTCCCGCTCCCCAGGCAAAGTTGGAAATTCTAAAAGAATATGGCATTGACAAAAAATATTGCACCTTAAAAGAATATGGCACTGACCAATAATAATAATAATAATAATGCTTTGCCAATTGTTGCGACAACAAAAAAAGGTCTAAGATGAAGGTATTAAGAGACAGGAGGATTAATATCACACTATATAATTATATTGCTGTCAAATCCTTTTTTATTTTCTTTATTTTAAACTAATAATTTATTAAACTGTGTTTGTGAGGTATAAATCTGGTATAAGAAAGAAAAGTGTAACACGATTACATAAGATATTCTTCTTCTAGTGAACAAAATCTATCAGACCAATGATATACATCTCTTGATTCCTCTTCTACATCAACCAATGCACTCCATCCCCAGATCATCCTTAAAAAAACAAAACAGTTATGGGCCTTTAAAAACTAAGAGAGACAAGGTGCTTGGGTTCATAGCATGTAGAGGACTGGCTAATTTCCTTGTATGTTTCAGCTGTCAAAGGGAGCACTGAAGGGGAGTAGGTAACATACATGGAAATTGACACGGCGAGAATGCATATAGGCTAATACGCGCACAGTTGCCAGGAACCAATTGCCAAGTTGTCAATTGACAAGCACTGGTAAAGGGGAGGAAAGCAACAAAAGAAGGTACTCCAAAAGGATGTGGGATATCTTCCACTTCACAATGTAATCCTCTCAATTTTAAATGTTGAACTGACACTTCTCAGTGTCCTCCACCATTTCAACAATTCCCAGAGACTCCAGCTAGTCCAGAAACGGGAGATATTGGCTCCCCACCTTTTCGCAGCTCCTTTCCCTCGTGAGCTAGGCAACCCCAGTGGACCAATTACTCTATCTGTAATTGGTCCACAATTACAGATAGAGTGCTGACGCAGGGAAAGAAGAAACAAGGATTTCTGCTGCAAAGGTGCCTGGGATATGTACCAGGAAGGGGCAGGGGGACTGAGTGGGAAACAAGCCACAGAAGCCGCAGAGCACCTGGTCATCTGTTGGGAGTAACGAGCAAACCACCAACCCCACCAGCTTATTCTCAGGTGGCTTAGCATGACATGGGAACTTGCCCATTGTCTTCCCTTCCCTCAGTTCCAGTATATTGCAATCAATCATCCTGTTCATTCTCTCCACTCATCCTGAAGGCCCTGCTCCCTATTACTTCTGAGGCACAATTCCACAGTAGATATCAGAATTTTCTAAGACCAGAACCACCAAGACACTTCACTGGAGCAACAGAATGCATTTGCTCTCACATACTACACTGCAAAAACATTGTACGCCTTACCACTTTAGTTGCCTCTTTAAAACACACACTGTAGTTCTGTAGGATGATGAATTGGCCAACAATACTGGAAAATCCAGACTGTGGTAGAGAGCTAAGAAAGAGACAGAGGGGAAAGTGTATGGGTAAAGAAGTCTTCAAACATTCACCAGATGTGGTCAACAAAGTGGTGTTGTCTCTCTTAGACAATGCAGATAGTCTGTCACATTGTTTGCAAGGGGCAGGATTTTGTGCACCATTTGGAAAGATCCATCAATTTCCTCAGAATGCTGAGAATCTCAACTTTTCATTAAAAAAAATAAATTCAAAAACCAGTATTGTAGATAATAGGAATGCTACGTTTGAGAATATATTTATTTATTTATTTTAAAATAACCCATGGCTTTTTAAAGGCTTATTTGAGGTTTGTCCAACCCTCAAACCACTCCCGCCGCCTGGGTTCACATGCCATGGCAAGCCAAAGCGCCCATGGGTGCCATGCAAAAATGGCACTCATAGGCACCCAGCACAAGGCGACAGCCCCCGTGGGTAAATTAACCCATTGTGGGTAGTCATGTCATGCAAACCAGGTCCTTGACTCAGTGTGTGGCTGCTGTGAAAAATTCCATATTGGGGATCATTAGGAATCAAAACTAAAACTGACAGTATCGTAGTGCCTTTTAACAAATCTATGGTGCAATGAAACTTGGAATACTGCATTCAGTTGTGGTGGCCGTGCCTTAAGAAAGATATTGTAGAGCTGGGAAAGGTGCATAAAAGGGCAAGCCAAATAGTCAAGGGGCTGGAGCAACTCCCCTAAGAGGAAAGGTTACAAAATTTGGGGATCTTTAGCTTAGAGGGAGGGAAAGGCAAATAAGGAGGGACATGATAGAAGTATATGAAATTATGTATGGTGTGGAGAAAGTGGATAGTGAGGAATTTTTCTTTCTCCCTCATAACACTAAATCTCAGGGTCATCCAATGAAACTAAATGGTGAGAGATTCAGGACAGAAACAAGGAACTACTTCTTCACACAGCACATAGTTAAACCATGGAATTTGCTACCACAAGATGTAGTGATAGCAACCAACTTGGATGGCTTTAGAAAGGGATTAAACATATTCATGGAGGAGAAGGCTATCAATGGCTACTAGTCCTGATGGCTTTATGCTACCTCCAGTGCCAGAGGCAGTGTACCTCTGAATACCAGTTTCTGGGGAACACAAGCGGGAGATGCTATTGCACTTATCCCATAGGCATCTGGTTGACCACTGTGGAAACAGAATTCTAGACTCGATAGGTCTTTGATCTGATCCAGCATGGCTTTTCTTATGTTCTTATATGGAGACCAAATTTCATCCCTCTTGACTCTTTTTTTTTATTTTTTTTATGGTGAGCCACAATTCTGAAACACTAAATCAAATAGTTGTGGTTTTATATAACCACCCTGTTAAAAAGGTTGTGTGATAGGCCCTCAAAACACTTTTTTTTTTTTGCTGAGGAGCTTGGGAGAAACAGTTTGCCACAAGCTCAGGCAACTCCCATGAGAAGGAGTTGTCCTTAGCTAGAAGAAAAGCTGGTTCTAGGAACTCTCCCAAATAGCATTCTGGAAAGTAGCTATTCCTCTGCCTTATGGTCTTAAAAAGTACATTTCTTATTTTATTTTTTTGTAAATTTCCTTGAGCATTTTAATGGATATGAATGTTTCAAATAAAAATAATTTTTCCAGAAAAAGATGTTTTAGAATCTACCCACTCACGGGAAGTGGCAACTTTAAACAAAATTAATAGAAGAGTGATCCTGGAACCTAACACACTGCAAACACAATGCACCAATAAAAATGAACATGACCTGAATATGGGCTCACCCAACACACTGCTGGATTTGCAAGTCACAACCCCACGCCTTCCACTTAAGGTAGATGATAACATTCAATGTAAGATTCAGAAGAAAGTCAGCAAAGACCAAATACAACTACTATAACTTCAGTAGGAAGCACCATTTTTCTAAATTAGGTATGTCTTGTCTAAAGTGCAGTTCACCACTCTTTAGTTCTGCACCAAGGCATTGTATAATTTCTGTAATATTGTAGAGAGGGAAAAAAAAGAATTGGAATCACCAATGTTTCTGGAATCACCAGATTCACTACATAGGCTGTTTACCCAAACACCAATTTCATACAACCAACTTGATGATTTTCCAGTTAGAAAGCAGCCCCAGAACTTCTTCTACCCCACCCAAAAACCCAAAGCAAAGCTTAAAACTTACCATTTTGTCATCTCAGCAGCTTTGGCTGTAACAACCACTTGGATATAGTGACGCCCATCTGCGATGCATAGAACAGTTCCTGGACCATGCTCGTCATAATGTAGAGCCCCTGCCTTGTTCGAAACCTAGTACCAAAATTGGGGGAGAAGACAGGAAATAAGGTCAGGCATTCCCAACAAATACAGGAAACAGGGACCAAACTAGTTCAGAATATCTCATTCTTTTTTTAGGATGAGAAAGATATGGAAACCTGCAAATTTGGAAGCCACAGTAGGGCAGTATCTTTAGAGGGACCAACAAAAATGTCTCAAAGTAATGAGCAAGCTTCTGGGTTCTCCAGAAAACTTCTTAAGTTAAGCAAAACTTCTTAAGTTAAGCAAAAACTTCTTAAGTTAAGGAAAAACAAAAGGGGGGAAGAGAAACAGTGGAGCATGATGAACTGCCAAGTCTGCATTATGTAACAATTTGCAGTATGATCTTAAGATGCAAGCACAAGAAGTAATATACAGATTTAGTGCAGCCAAATCTAATTAAATCTGCGTAACGCCTCCTGCACTCCATCATAAGGCTGTTATAAACTGCAGACTTTGGGCATTTTTTTTATCATGCCCAACTTCCTGTGTTGTTTGGCTTAAAATCCAACTTTGAATAACTTGAAAGCTTGCTCAATAATTTGTGACATTTTAGGTGCTCCTAAAAAAGGCATTGCTGTACAGTGGCATTTAGATTTTCCCCCCTAACAGGCCAACCTACAATTCGCGTATGACTGGGGAACCTTGAATTTGGAGATGCTGCAGATTAACATTCCACACACCCTCCCTGGTCTCAGCTAAACCTGTGCTTTTCACGTCTGCAGGAGCGTGAGACTTCATCACTGCTTTTTGGTATGAATAGTAAACCAAACAGTTCAACTCTGCGCACATGGTTTTACATTCGAAGGGCACAATCCTGTGCATGTTTAGACAGAAAAAAGTCCTACAACTCCCAGCATGTTCCAACCAGCCATGCTGGGAATTATAGGACTTTTTTCTGTCTAAACATGCACAGGATTGTGACCCAAGTCAAACATACATAGGATTTGCGCCCTAAGGCAAAACAAGGCAGGGGAGACCAAACACGGCTTAACATATATATTGTCACCTAATTCAAGAAATCTTACCTGATTAATCATATGAGTTTCAGCTGATTAATCAGGTAGACAATCAATTACATCTGCATTCATTTGCATATGAGAAAGAACAATAGTTCTAAGGAAATAGGATCCAACTGTGCCCAAACACTAGCACTAATGAGATCGTGCTAGTGTAAACCAACACTTGCACAATGTACGGTAACTAGCGCTTGCTGGGGCAATGGTAAAAAGTAGCAATTTGCTGCCAAAGGGCAGTATTTTTAAAAATGTAATAATGTCAAATTAACCCACCTTCAGGACATGCCCAAGTTGTCCATCTTCTCTGGCTTCGGACTTCTTGTATTCCAGCAGAAGTTTCACAATCCATGGCTCCAAGTAGCTGGGATTTGTCTGGCTATTTGTCTGGCTGTCCTCACTGTCTAAACTGGAAAAAAATAAGCATTAGTGAAGTTAGAAGACTCTAAAAAACGGAGCTGAAATGCAGCAACAGGACTGTGGGGCATAGTACACAGTCTGGGCATGTGCACACGTCATGCTAAGCCACCCTGGGAAGAAGCCACGATGGGTGGCTGGCTTGTCTGTTACTCCCAATCACTTGCTTGGCGGCTTCCCATGGCTTGTTTCTCCCTCAGTCCCTCTCAGTCCTCCAGCCCATTGCCAGCAAATATCCCAAGCGGCTTTGTGGCAGAAATCCTCTTTTCCTTATTCCCTATGTTAGCACCCTTTCTGTAATTGGTGGACTGCTGCGTTTGCCAGCTGACGAGGGAAACTCCCCCCCCCCCCGCGCCCTACATCAGATTGCAAAAAGGAAGTAATTTTCCTAGCCCTTCTGAAGATGGGAAGGCGTTTGCTGCTATTATTATTGTTGTTGTTGTTTTTGTTGTCATGAAATTTGGGCAAATTTCACCTCTGTTCTACTGCTCTGCCATGAGATTTGTACAAATTTCCCCTCCAATCTACTGCTCCACCGTGAATTTTGTGTGATTTTTTGCAATCCCGCTCGCTGCTCTATAACCTTCATGTACATCTGACAGCTAGCAATGCAGCTGGCAGCTACAGGAGAGAAGGCACCTTGCAGGTGGGTGTTCTGACTTCAGTGTCACGTGAAGCAGCATTTTTTAAAAAGAGTTTGCTAGCAAGGGAAGCACTGAAATGGAGGATGAAATTTACAAGGGCATTGATATATTTTATGAAAAGGTGCTTTAGGGTAGGTGTTCTTACTTCGGTGTTCGCTAGCAAGGGAAACACCCTTTCTACAATTGGTCTGCTTGCCAGCTGACAAGGGAAACTCCCCCCACTCCAGCATCAGATCGCAAAAAGGAAATATTTTTCTGAGCCCTAATTAATGTGGGAATGCGCAAGTGTGAACAACAGCAAGAGCACTTGCCCTTTACTAAATACATCTAAATGGCACTATTAACACACTGACACTTTCTGAGTCAATGGCTCCATCTTTTCACATGCATGATGATTAGAAGGAGAACATGCATGCATAACCCCAAATGTAACCTTTGGAAACATTCCCTAAGTCAGTGTACTGCACATTCAGTTTGTTTTCTAAATAGATCTTCATGTTAAACTAAAATACTACCTTTACTTGATAAGAAGCTATTATACACAGGGCATAGCCTGTGCAAACAAAATTCAAGTTTTGCATCACTGAAGCCCAAATCAGGTGTTAGAATAAGTTATGCAATTCATGTGAATTTATCATGTATCTTGTTTGCACAATTTACTCATCACAGAAAGCACACACTGTTCATCTATTTTCGGATATTTTTGTCAGCAATCATGAAGGCTAGAAGATTGCTTTATAGATTCTCAAGAAGGTGGATTCTGTAACAGAGTCCAAACTGAGAGGAAAATAGGAATGCAGGAAGCAGCCCGAGAATAGTTTCACACACTAGCTTCACTCCTTTCTTAAATCTGGACTTATTGTGTGTTGTTGTGAATCCCTGCTTGTGCTTGCACTGTGGGACCAGACAAGAGAATTGCATTCATCCAAATCCTGACTTGCACCGGCATGCCCTCAGGATACTCAGTCCTTATCATGCTGGGTGAACAGCAGCCTAAAAAAACAGCGTAGGAATACAGGACTGGTTCCTACAACTGCCTTGCTCATAACAGCCACTTATTTTTCCTGAATGCAGGAACTCCTCCCAGCTTGTGGAAACGGGTCATCGGCAGAACCTACAATTTTGGATACTGCTGCAAAGCCTCCTAAATATGAACTGAGCAGCAGGATGCAAAAATTGCCAGTTCTGATAAAAGCAAACAAGTAAAAGCTACCATAGGTAGAACGGTTCCTTTGGTTCCGAGACAAATTCAGACTAAACTCATCCAGGGAAGCTTGAAACTATCTTATTCCCCCCCCCCGGAAATATTTGGTAGGGAAGAGGAAAAAACGTCAAGGAGAACCCCACTTTTACAAGCGACTATTTGATGCCTTGCTGATATGGTTGGCTAGATTACTTGGAAGGAAGTCCTACTGACATAAACGAAACTTCTAAGAAGTGCATAAATAAAGTCAAGAGCAGCAATCCTACGTGCACACTTACACAGAAGTAAGCCTCGTTGAAACCCACGGGGCTTACAGAAGCAGGGCTGCGCTGGAAACACACCAGGTGATCCAGGGCAAAACAACAACATAAGCGTATGAGAGTGAAAGGACAAGGTGGCTTTAAAGCTAAAACCCACTCAGTGGGTGGCCTTGGTTACAGAGACGGGAGATCCCCTAGGGGTGGTGGGATCATGCCCTACACGCTATAGGGTCAAACTTCGGTGAGACGGGTTTTGCGAAGTGCTCAGCAGCGCTTCTCCACCAGTCTGCTCGGCGGCCTCTGCCAGCCGCACCGGGGATCTGCAAAACTCACCTCTCGGGCTGCAAGCCTCGTGGTGACTTCCGCTCCCGCAGGTGGTACCACGATGGCTCCCGGTTCATGGGGGCGGCCGAAGTCCCGCGTCCAGCCCAGCCGTCCCCTGCTTCGGGTAGGAAGGAGGCCTCATTCCCGCGTCCGCTGCCCAGGCTCCTCCTCCCACCAGCAGTTAAACACAACCCGGTCTCAGTGGGCTGGCTGGAGGGGAAGCTGGTTAGGCAGCAAGGGGCGGAACTTTCGCGTCCGGCTCTCCCCTTCGCAGCCTGCAAATGACGGCCGCTGTGAGGCAGGAAGAGGAAACGGCGGCTCAGTTCGCTAATGAACCAGCCCGGCCTACTCAGGATGTCGGGCAGATGCGCGCAGGGTGAGACTCTCAGGATCTCCTGAATTTTGCAAGCTATAATCCTATGCGCGCACGCGCACGCACACAAGCTCCCTTGAGCCCAGTAAAGCTTACTTCTGTGTAAACGTGCTTTGGCCGGTAGGAGCGGACCCTGATGTTTGTTGTTGTTTTTTTGGTCTAAGCATGCATAGGATTACGCCCTAAACAAAAATTTTGCTCAGATTTGAAGGGCAAGATGGGAGCAGAAGAGGAGATCCTTGGTACAACCAGGTTATTTTGTACTTTGCTATTTGCAAGCTCCAGAATACAAGCAACCACCTTTTGTGTTTTCCCAGGCCTTTGAAATGTTTATACCGTTTTAGCTCTCTGGATGTTATTCCTCTGTTCTCAGTTTTAAAACGGATTTGTTGCTGTAAAGTTTCTTTTCCTCTGTTTTCTGTTTTAAAAGTGATTTGTGATTTTATCACAGGGTTGTAGTTTGTTGTTTTACTGTGATTTTGTCAGTTTTAATCCCCGTAAGTCACCCAGGGAACTTCAGTTATAGGGCAGCCTGACTATAAATTGCATGTATGAAAAAAGGTGCAATCCTATGCAAGTTTGAACAGAAAAAAGGCCTACAACTCCCAGTGTGCCCCAGCCAACTGACTGGGGCATGCTGGGAGTTGTAGGCCTTTTTTCTGTTCAAACTTGCATAGGATTACACCCTAAATTAACAAACAGGGTTAAACACTGTCCAAACACCGGTTGAGGCAAAATGTCATAAGCCCTTTAAGGGTGATCATACAACTTCAGTTAGGGGTGCCTGGTTTCTTTTAAAAGTTCCAGAAATGTTGCTGTGGTACCATGCAGCCCTAAGCAAATGAACATATAATAATGTGGTGTAGTGGTTAGAGTGTTGGACTGGGACGTGGGAGATCCGGGTTCTAGTCCCCACTTGGCCATGAAGCTCACTGGGTGACTGGCCCAGTCACTGACTTTCAGCCTAACCTACTTCACAGGGTTGTTGTGAGGATAAAATGGAGAGGAGGAGACTCATGTAAGCCAGGCCCCTTCCAAGAGGGAAAAAGGCAGAATGTAAATGTAATAATACCTTTAAAAATACAGTAATACCTTGGATTGCAAGTAACTTGGTTTGAGAGCGTTTTGCAAGACAAGCAAATTTTTAAATATTTATTTATTTATTTTTTACTTGATATACAAGCAACGTCTTGCAATACAAGTACTGTAGTACGGCTTAAATTAAAAATCTCTGTACAAATTTTTTTGGGGGGGGATTTCGTTTTGATATAAGAGTGTTTTGGATTACAAGCACGTTTCCGGAACGAATTATGCTCTCAATCCAAGGCATGACTGTAAATAGGAAAAAACCTTTACATTTGTTTAGTGTGATTTCAAGTGTGCAAAATACTTCATGTGCATTATCCAGTATCCTTACAACAAACTTTTAAGGCAGGCACCTCCAAGCTGGTGCCCTCCAGATATTTGATTACAGCTCCCATCATTCCCAGTCAGTGCACCCATTGGCTATGGTGTCTGGGGCTGATGGAAATTGTAGTCCAGCACATCTGAAATTTGGGGAAAGTTGCTGCAAGGGATGTCATTATTATTATCCCCCATGTTGGGGGAGGGCAGGAAGACTGAGGCTGAGAGAGAATGGCTTGCCTAAGGCCACTTAGTGATTCATGGCCGAGGTGAGATTTGAAGCTAGGACTTTTATTGAGGATGAGCAATCCTAAATTAGTTCGTGCTTAACTGCACATAGGAGCATTAAAGATTAGATAGGAAAGCATTTCTTTCACAATATTGCCACCTGTTGGATGCTTCAGGAAATGCAGATTGACACATTAAGGGCACAATCCTAGAGCATGTTTTGACAGAAAAAAAGTCCTACAACTCCCAGCATTCCCCCGCCGGCTGGAAGTTGTGGGACTTTATGTGCAAACATGCATAGGATTGTGCCTTTATATACTAGATTTGACAACAATCCAGCTGACAGTGGTGTACGTGTACAGAGGTTGAGCAGGTTGCTATGCAGACGCTCCATATATGTGCAGGCGTACCAAAGATCAGGTATGCACACAATCACCAATGTCCTGCCCCCCAGCTATGCACAGCTAGAAGCAGTGCATACATAAATGTGAGGAGGGAGTCTACATATGTGTAAGACAGGTGAACCATTCCTGCTCCATCCGAGTAGCTTGTTTCTCTAACCTGAGCAGGTGTGTCTGTGTCCCACCTGACCAAGAGAGAAAACAGCGGCCATATGGATAGACCCCCACTCAGCAACAGATTTATAAATCCCAGCTGAGTGTTTTGGGTTTCAAGAATTATTACAATTTATGGGTTGTGGTTCCTAAAGCGCCCCTTGAGCCAGAGAATACAAAGTGATACCACAAAATATATGTTTATTGCTCAAACAGTAATAGAATAACAAAACTTTGCAATGCTAAAACAGGCAAGACACATCACTTTATACAATTTGGGTGATTAGAAGTATAATAGAAATAGTGGCTAGCATATTTCTTATTAAAATTAAAGTTCTTATTCCTCTTAGCCAACAAAACAATCATCATTGAGATCTTATATTCCCCTATCTGGCAGGCATGGTTGGCAGAGTCTATGTAATCATGTTTGATAGGCTTCTTGTTCTCTGTGCTCAACCATGTGAAAGTCTCAATATTTATAACATTCTCCTTAACATTAGCTCTAGTTCTTTATTTTAAGCAAATATCTATGCACCATGATTCAAACAGGAGCTTCAGACGTAGGCATAGCTTCTGCACACAGCTCCTGAAAATAGCTCTAAGAGGGCTTCTCCTTAATGCAGCAATGGGGGTGATGTTTTAAAGGGGGGAGCGATGTCCACCAGCAAAGGTTTCTGCAGGCCAGAATCAAGAGCCCTGTCAGCCGATTTAGGCCTGCAGGCCGGAGGTTCTCCACCCCTGCTTTAGCTAGGGGGTGGGCAGGCGGTGTGTGGTGGGAGAGGAGAGGAGAGGAGGTGTGCCTGGCCTAGCCCCTCGCAACCAGCACAAACAAATGACATCATACCCCCACCTGTTCTCTCCCACAGTTCCAACAACTGCAACCTGATGTTGCAGTTCACCCCAGAGGGTTAAGACAGACACAGGTCTTGGATTCAGCTGCTCCCCTGTGCTTCTCTACCTTTGAGTAGAAGGAGAGAGGCAGATCTCCATTTCAAG
This sequence comes from Shinisaurus crocodilurus, assembly GCA_021292165.1. Lineage (NCBI taxonomy): Eukaryota > Metazoa > Chordata > Lepidosauria > Squamata > Shinisauridae > Shinisaurus > Shinisaurus crocodilurus. Next base: position 18,295,338 of record CM037887.1, on the reverse strand, counting down.
AAACCTTAACCTTCACAAAGGTTATTTGCACATTTGCCTTCAAATGTACATGCCGCACCCCAAATACATATTTTGTTTGGAACTCATGCCTGCAATATAGTCAATAATAAAACAAGGAACTGCTGCTCTGGATTTATGCATGGATCCATGGAGTGGAACAGAAAGGTTGCAAGCCTGTTGGCCCTCTCACCTATCTGCATCCTTTTATTCCTTTTCCTTTCTTCTTTCCCGAGTTAATTATTTTTACTACCAAGTTCCTTGTAAGGAACACAGTGTGGGACAAAATGTAGAGCAAAGATATGTAAGATCCAGGCTGTATATCGTACCTGCATCAAAGATCTGTGTGACTATTACAGAGTGCAGGTTGTGGTTTATATTATTTCAGTGTTCTTCCATTCACCCTTTTCTGCACATAGAGAATTAGCATGTCAGGGAGAAGGCTAGGTGTGTTCTAGTTTTCTCCATGCAGATATAGGTATATTTTTTTTTGTATGGAGCAGCATTCAATCATGAGAGCACTTGTTGGGGGTGGGGGTGGAAATATGATTAGGTGGGGACAAAATGGAGAGGAGGAGGATTATGTAAGCCACCTTGGGTTCCTTGCAGGAAAAAAGGCGGGGTATAAATATAATAATAAAATATGATTAGGTGGAGCTTTCTAACACTGTACAATGTGGATAACGTAGATAGAATCCTTTCACTCCCACCCACCCTCCCTATCAGATATATAGGGATCAGATATATATATATATATATATATATATATGAGCACTGCTGGATAGCAGGGGTGTAGCCAGCATTTAAATTTCCCACAATGCCTCAGAGCAATGCTATGTTAATTGTGTGAAATTAAAATGGCGGCTAGACCCAGGCAGTCTACTACAGCCCTCCCTTCTCGCACTTAGCGAGAAGGGAGGGCTACCAAGTCCTTCCCTCAAGGTGGGTCTTTCCACAGGGTCACCTCCCTGGCTGCAAGTCTCTTTGAGCGCTGCGTGACCCTGCATTGCCCCTCAGTTTTCATCTGATGCCTAACTTTTGGGTCTCGTATTCCCACTGCCGCCGCCGCCGCGTTAGGAGCCTGCATTCCCAGGAGTTCAGAGGGCCCAACTTGGGTGTCCTCCGAATTAGAAGACAGCTGGGCTTCCTCCCCTCTGCCATTCTCGCCGGTCTCCTGCTCCTACACCCTTGGCCCCTCTACAACACCTTCCCCTTCTGACTGAGAACCAGTTCCCATGTCTTCTTGGGGCATGTCTGCAGAGGTGTTGGGCTCAATCCCTACATGCAGTGAGCATGAAGCCCTGCGTCAAAGGAAAGGATTGTGATTCTGGCTTCTGAAGGAAGGAGTACAGTGGAATGCCTCACTGCTCAAAGCAGCCTTCTCCAACCTGGGTGCCCTCCAGAAGTTTTGGACTATAACTCCCAGCATACCTGGCCATTGGCCGCATTGGCTGAGGCTGATGGGAGTTGAGAGCACCAGGTTGGGGAAGACTGGTTTAGAAGATACCTCCTCCTTAGGTGTACTGCAGGCACCTCTGGGATCTCTCCTCCATCAAGTCCGGAACTGAGCGAGGCATGCCCAAAGCCCATTGATTTAGGAACACTTAGGAACACGGATTGCATTGTAAAAGAAATAAGTCCAGCTGTTTTCAGTGGACCTTACTCCCAGGTAAGTGTGTATATAGGATTACAGCTTTAGCTCCCTTTTAGCTTTTGTTTAACCCTTACAGAGTGAGCGAGCTTAAGCTTAACTATATAGAGAATTTGCCAGATTCGGTACATTAAAACCAATCCTCCAATTTCAGCCCATCGGCTTGTTTCCACTTACTGGTAACTTCAATTGCTATCAAAAGTATATATCACAGTTCATTTTGTTTGTTCTGGAGCGAAGTCTTCTAAGTAGTCTCCCACCACCATTAGTCCATTTAGGTTCATCATCTAACTGATGAAATAGCATATATTCTCCTATGTTATTACAGGTCAGATGGTACCCTGTGATCCCAAACTAGCATTGTTAAACTTGTTTGTTGACAATTTAAAATACCTAATGTTTAAAGAACTATTAATCTTCTTTATGACTGCAGCCAGACAAGTTCTAGCACAGCACTGGAAAACAGCTGTTAATTTGACACTGAAGACTTGGTTGGAAAGGGTATGGAATATTGCCCTCATGGAAAAGTTATCAAAGCAACTTAAAGCTCTGAAAAACACGAGAGTGAAAGATGATTTTGAGGAAACATGGTATATGTTTATTCAGTACATTAGAAGAGACAGTATAGCGATGGAACCCCCAGCAATTCATAGCTCTCTCTGGAACAACTTGTTAAGATGAGAATAGACACCAATGCTCAATAATCACAACTATCCAAAATCCATCATGTGAACGTCACTGTTACTTACCTTTTTTGGAACTAAACATGTACACATGGAATATTGCAGGGGGGATGGAAGCGATGGGAATTTACGTTACACATTTTATATACTTTTGTAATATTTTTGAAAATGCAAAAATAAAGAGTATTTAAAAAGAGTATTCTTCCAGAAAATGTGTGTGTGTGTGTGTGTGTGTGTTATTATGAAAAATACAGCGTACTACTGAGTACAGGCAGTCCCCAAGTTAGGAATGTCTGACTTACAGGCAACCCGTACTTAAGAACGGACTTCTGGGTTCCCCGGCACTACGTCATTTACATAGAGTACATTTGTGTAAATGCCGATTTTAACGTATAGGACGCTATGCTGTTCCGACTTACATACAAATTCGACTTAAAGACATTCTTAAGAACGGAACTTGTTCATAACCTGGGGACTGCCTGTACCACATTGAGATGTCTTACAAGTTTTTCACTCATAGGCCTCTTGGCCATTTTGGATAAAGTGGCATAGAGGCGTAAATCAGTCACTGAGAGCTCGCTCTGTTAATGGAGCAGCAGCCACACCGAGCTGCCAAAAGGAGATACAAATGCCGTAGCTTCCCGCTCATTTGTCAGCTGCCAAAATTATATTAGTGGTTTATACTACAGTGTGAAGGTAGTGTGAACTGGTGTGTGTAATTGGGTGTGATAGACCATGCATTGTGTACATGAGACGCAAGTGTATTAGCAGAAGCGTTGGAACAGAAATAAGGCTGTGGGGTCACATTTCAGGAACTGCCAGCCAATCCAGCTGAATTGCTTTCAGCATCCAACACCCCGCCCCCCCATGAGTGTTTTCTAGGATGTGGGAATCTGTTCTCCTGGTTCATATTCAGTTAGAGAAACACACACCCCCAGAGGCGGTGTTAGAGGAAGCCCACTAGGGCTGGAGCCCCAAATCTTTCATTTGGAGCCCCAAATCTCTGGGAGGCCCTCTGCCCCACCACCCTGCTGTCCATGGGCACTTGCTAAAGAAAGGTACAGGGGTCCTGATGATCTCTGTGGCATCTTGATCCCCTTGGATTAGCTGGCTTTTAGCTCACGTGTTTCTCCTCCTGCTGCCCCCCCCCCCTTGAATCTTTCTGCCTCAGGTTTTTTCCAGAAATCAAATGCCCTCCTCTCCCCTGTCCATACATCCCTTTTTACAAATAGGGGTGTTCATAGATTCATAGATCATAGAGTTGGAAGGGGCCTACAAGCCAAGCCATTGAGTCCAACCCCCTGCTCAGTGCAGGAAACTAGAGGAGGGGTCTCCCATCCAAGTGATAACCAGGCCTGACCCTGCTTAGCTTTCCACGCTCAGGCAAGCTGAGCCAGCGTGAGCCACAGGCCTGTCTGGGTCTTTTGAAGACACACACATGCACAGAGAGACTTTAGAGCACATATGCAAATGTGTGCTTTTTGTGTGTCCTGTGGGCCTGACTGAGCCCCCGAATCTTTTTGCCACCTAGCACTGCCCCTGCGCCCCACCCCAAAAAAGGGAGAGATGGCTGACAGAGTTACAGTCCTCCTGAATCAGATGATATAGGTTAATTCCTGCATGTTTTAAGGAGGTAGATTCAACATGCTTGTTCGCAAATCTCATCCAATTGTTCGCAAATGGGGTGTGGTAGCTCAGGAGGAAGAGGAGGAAGATTACTAATATTCCAATTTTACAGATAGGGAGCACATGCAGGGCAGCCAATAGGTCTATGGCAATGCTGGAATTTATAGCACAATCCTATAGCATGCCTAGTCAGAAGTAAGCTCCACTGAGTTCACTGGGACTTCTAGGTAAGTGTGGTGGCTTAGGATTGCAGCCTTAAAACTCCTAAACTAGCCAACACATTCAGCCTGCTTGATAGACCACACTGAAGTCGTCTCATCTCATGAGGGACTTCCTTGCCAGGGAACGTGGTTTTTGCACCATTTGAACTCTGACCGGTGGTGCAGTCAGGTAATTTTAGACCCTGGACATAATGGTCTTATGGAGGCTCCCTTTAGATGGCCACGTGCACACAACGAACATTGATCTTCTCCGCTTCTACATTCCTGATACGTTAGAACGACAACAAAACTGTTTTCCAACCCTGATTTAAAACGTAGGTGCAGTTCTGCATTTTGAGCTCGCTTAAATCATAGAACCAGCATGACTACAGGAATAAAATGAAGTTTGTTTCTGATGCCCTCGTGGTCATTTGTGGGGTGGGCTGCAGGGCCATGGACTTTGACCTCAAGGTCCAGTCTTACTTGCATCACCATCTCCAACAACTTCTTAGCAATTAAATACTGGCCATCACAATGTGGGAGAGTAGAAAGGATTTCCTAGCAGAATGTATCACAAAATAACACATGCTCGGTTCCTTTGCCTGAGCTTACCATTGATCAGCATCTTGGGCTGGTATTTTCCCTTTCAAACCCTAAATAGCCTAGGACCAGGATATCTCAAGGAAGATATGTTCAAGGAGGAGCTCCTTCCCTGTGAGTCTGCCCAACAACTTGGTTCCTCTTCTAAGGCTGTGCTTCAGGTGTCCCGTCCCCCCCACATCAGAAATACGATAGGTAAAATACGCTGCAGCACCTGATATGTGGAGTAGCCTCCCCCCCCCCCCCGGGGAGGTCTTCCCAACTCAGTCGCTGCTCACTTTTAGATGGGCAACAAAGATGATTTTATTCCAACAAGTGTTCACAGAATACCATCTTTGAACTCTGCTGCTATTGCCTTTTAGGCTGCTATCCTACACAGCCTTACCCACTGAACTCAATGTACTTTTGAGTAAACAAGTATAGGATTGCACCATCTTTTATCATCTGCTCTGTAGATTTACTAATATTTATGCTGGTTTTATTAGTGGTGTATTCCTTTTATTTTTATTTATAAGCTGCCTTGAGTATCTATTTGAAAGGCAGGGTATAAGTGCTGAATTCATTTATTTATTTTTGAAGACTTATACCCCCACTTTTCAATCAAATGAGTCTCAAAGCAGCTTACAAGCAACAGGTAACAATACAGTAATACCTTGGATTGCAAGTAACTTGATTTGAGAGCATTTTGCAAGGCAAGCAAACTTTTAAATATTTATTTTTTAAAAATTGACTTGATATACAAGCGCCGTCTTGCAATACAAGTACTGTAGTACGGCTTAAATTAATAATCTCTGTACAAATTTTTTTGGGGGGATTTTGTTTTGATATAAGAGTGTTTTGGATTACAAGCATGTTTCCAGGAACGAATTATGCTCTCAATCCAAGGCATGACTGTACAAAGGAAAAAAATCCTTGAAACTCATAAGAACTTAAGAAGAGCCCTGCTGGATCAGACCAAGGATCCACCTAGTCCGGCATTCTGTACACACAGTGGCCAACCAGCTGCCCACGGGAAACCCACAAGCAGGACATGAGTGCAACAGCACCTTCCCACCCATGTTCCCCAGTAACTGGTGTACATGGGCATACTGCCTCTGATACTGGAGGAAGCATATAGCCAACCAAGACTAATAGCCATTGATAGCCTTCTCCTCCATGAATTTGTCCAATCCCCTTTTATAATTATCATAGATACATATATACACATACACAAGCAGCTGCCCTTAATCCTCCAGCTGATGGAGCCAGGGGATACATCCCTTCTGCTCTCCAGTGTTCTTCTTCCTAGCAGGGAGTGGGGGAAGCAAATGTCCTGCGCAGCTGATCTTTCTCTGGCAGATGGACAGGGCCAGGCTGGTCCCTCCCTTGCCATCATGTTCCTCCTGGAAAGCAGGGGGAGCAACATCTTGGTCCCAAGGCCAATGGGTAGGGCTAGAGTGTGCTTCCTTTCATATCTGCAGCCCCAGAGTAACTGGTAAGGAGGGGTGAAGCAAGCTCCCTGCAGCTGCTCCTTCTCTGGCCGATGGATGGAGGCAGGCTGGTTTTCCCTTTGCCATGAAGTTTTTCCTGGGATGCAGCCGCTCCCAGTAGTCCTTGATCCCCTGGCTGGTGGCAGAGGCTGGTGCATGCTTCCTTCCTTTCTCTCCAGTCCACAGGGCAACTGGCAGTTGGAGCAGAACTTTCTAACCTTCTGTCTAGCCATGTGTTGTTGTTTGGTACAGCCAGGATCCATCCACCAGTACGTCCCACTTGGGTGCCCAGCTCAACTTCGTAGCGATGTAGACTAAAAATATATATATCTGAGGGTGGGAAACATCGGAAGGTTTTTAAAAAGACAAAACAAAGAAATCTCTCACCACTGAAGGTGTTCGATACGTTTCATTGTGTCCTGCAATGGCTGGATAAGTCTCTATGCTAAGCAAATCTAGGGATGAATCCAACAGGCAAGTCAGTTAAGCAGGCGAAAGGTTAAGCACAGTATTATCAGGCAAGTGGGAGGTCCCCAGAAGAGAGATCTGAAGCACAGCCAAGATCAAAACACAGGTAAGCAGTCAGATACAATTCCGTAGTCCAAGAAGCAGAGTCAGGCAGGAGTCCAAGGGTCAGTTGCACAGAGGTTCCAGCACAAGAGAAGGCCAGGAAAAAAAGACACAAAGCACTGGAGCTAGTAGAATGATGTTGCAGCTCCAGCCAGGCTGAAACTGACGGCTTATATAGCTACAGCTTCCTGACCCCTATCCAGGGATCCGCTGCAGTTCGTTATTTATTATTATTACACTTATGAATCGCCCATCTGGCCAGTCACCCTCTGGCAAAAGTGCTACTCATGAGGAGGGCCTTGCTCACGGGGAGTCCCTTCCTCTTGAGGAATCCTCCGTTCTAATTAAACATTCCTTCTCAATGGAGCCCTACTGGCCTACCTCTCGAGGCGACAACACTCTCGAGGGGCCAGGGGGGTCACTGAGGCTCTCTCTCAGAGGCAGAGTCCCCTGCCACTTGCCGTGATGAACCTGTGACCACCATCTCCCCTGAGGGCCCAGGCTCCACCTGGTCTTCCGACATGGGCTGTTCTGGGGTGCTCTTCGTCTTTGGGAGCTCCAGCTCCTCCTCTGACAAGGATTCCTCCAGTGGGGGCATGCCACCTTGGCCTTTTAATACGTATAGACAGAGGATTTTTGAGTGTCCAGTACGAGATTCTCAAGTTAGCTGAACTGGATTGCACAGCAAAAGGGACATCGGGGGTCTCAGCACTAGTGGCGCGGAGTCGGTAGGTGGGAGCTGGGCCATGATGTTTTGCCGCTTGCAGTGGCACACCAAATGCCAACACTACCACCTATGCCAGGGCCAGTGGTGTAGTGGAACTGGGGCTTGCAGGGACACAGCATGACGCCTGCCACCAACCTCAGGATTCCCTGTTCCCTCTGAGCTTAGCTGCAATCCTCACAGTCGCTGGGAGGGGGAAATGAATTTTCCCAGCAACAATATATTGTTCCATTTTGTAATGTAAGGTATTGGGGGGGGGGGTTCGGCCTTGAATGGGCAATTAAGACCCACGAGCTTTACAAAATAACTGCTCCTAGCACAGTGTTCTGCAACCTTGGGTGCCCAGATGTTTTGGGCTTACAACTCCCAGCATGCTCCAGCCAGCACAGCTGGCTGGGGTATGCTGGGAGTTGTAGGCCAAAAACATCTGGGGACCCAAGGTTGGAGAACACTGTCCTAGCAGATGGAAACTCCCAGAACTGGTTTGTTGATATGGATCAACAGAGCTGCCTGCAATTTTGGACCCTCCTTGGGGGCGTGACTGTGGAGACTGTCATGATGAGTGCCTGCACGTCCACACTGACCGGCTACTAGGGCCAATACTTTTAAAATGTCTCACTGCACTATTCAGACACCAATACCTGCCTACATCTATTCCCCTGCATTCCACTGGCTAAAAAGCATCCCGGCTTCACTTTGCTGCATGGTGAGGGCCTGTCTTGATCTCCCCCACCCCAGCGTGGGACTTATTACAACTAAACCTACAAAATAATGTTTATGCCGTGTGGAAGAAGACAATATGGCAAGAGCCCTTTTTAGCTCCATCAGACAGCTGCTAAATAGATACAAGATCTATTGTATACAGGCCTGTGGCTCATGCTGGCTCAGCTTGTCTGAGTGTGGAAAGCTAAGCAGGGTCAGGCCTGGTTATTACTTGGATGGTAGACCCCTCCTCTAGTTTCCTGCATTGAGCAGGGGGCTGGACTCGATAGCCTTGTAGGCTCCTTCCAACTCTATGATCTATGAATCTATGAATCCTCCATAAGTTGCTGACTTCAGGCAGGTAGAACATCCGACAGGGCGGCAGGTGCACACAAGCTCAGTGCCCGCCTGGTGGGGCAAGATATCCACAAGGCTTTCTGCAACCCATGTTCTGGACAGAGATGATAAGAGGTTTCGGCAAGACGCCAAAGTGGAACTGCCCTCAATACTTGCACCCAGCCCAGTACATAAAAAGCCATCAGGCTGCAGGAGCCACAGGCAAGGTGGGGATGAAAGCTGCTGGGTGAGGGTGAACCCAGGGCAAGCTGGATTCTCCATCCTGAATCCTGGAGCCACAAACAAGAGGTAGCAGAAAAGGCTGCAGGGTATATCAAGCCTCTAAGATCAGGCAGTTTAAGGAACAATAATCGAAAACTGCTGTGAAACCACGAAGATGTCAGCATTGCAGCAGAAGTATTATTTGCAATAATAATCACAGATCAGGAAGTTTTTTTGGTTCACTTTCCATCGCAATATACAGCCTACCTGTGGCATGCCACAGATCTCACACAGCGTGGTTGTACAGCAGTGTGAAGCCAAGGTTAAAACCAATGGCAGGATCTCCACTGTTGCAAGCATGGATTTTGAAAAGAACAAAGAATCACATCTGTGTATCGTGGGATGATGAATCATGGGATAAGCCTGGAAGCCGAACTTCTGAAATATTTGTAGCTGAACCTCACAGACTCAGCAGATTCAACCTCTCTGCCTTGGGCAGGGTCTGCCCAAGACGTTTTGCTGCCGGAGGCAAAGGACATGATGGCCCCACCCCATCCCATGTACAGAAGCCAACTGAATGAGCAGTTGAATCTTACTTCATCACTGGTGATGGGACAGCATCCTGCAGCAGCACACTTGAGGGCAGTGAGTAATTTAGGGAGTGCAGGGCAGGCCATGTAGCACACACAACAAATGGGCTCGGGAAGAACAGCTGGGGGAGGGGGCTGCCACTGCTGCCCCCAAGCACCTGTTGCCTGAGGCAGTTGCCTCACTCTGCCTAATGATAGAGTCGGCCCTGCTCCATGGATGGATGGAGAACGTGAGGAAGCCGAGAAGGACCTATTCCCTGGACTTTGTTTGCACTGAGAAATCTGAGTCTGGTGCTCTCAATGCCTATTTTGCGTCTGTGGCATTGGCCATGCCCAGAACAAAGTGAATGAGAGAGCATTTGGAGCCATCAGAAAGAAACCATAATTTTATTTATTTATTTATTTATTATATTTTTGAATCGCCCATCTGGCCAGTCATCCGGCCACTCTGAGCGATGTACAGTCCAATAAAACACGGGGGGGGGGGGAACAGAGTGTAAAATTCATAAATATAATAAATAAATAAATAAATCACAATTAAAAACAGTACAAAACTTAAAAATCCTCACCCACCCCATATTCCCGCCTGAAAAGCCACATTTTTAATGCACGGTGGAAGCTAATCAAGGAAGGGGCATGGTGGAGGTCACTGGGGAGAGAGTTCCATAAATTGGGGGCTGCCACAGAAAAGGCCCTCCTCCTAGTCCCCTACCAGCCTGGTTTCTCTGGCTGATGGGACAGGGAGAAGGCCGTCCACTATCTCGTCAAAGACTGAAAGGGAAAAGAAAACACAGCTCACGCCTTGCACCTGGTCACTGCGTCAGCCAGGACCACAGCTTACAATAAATCCTGCAGGGGAACGGACCGAAACGTTCCCATTAATACCAAATGGCATCTGCACTCTCTGCTCTCCCGCTGCCCCAACCCCCACAGCAGCACAGCCTCCTTCACAAGCATGAGGCCCTCCTCACAGAAGAAGTACAAACTAGTTCAAGGTCGTCCAGAGAAGCTGTTGTACAGCAGGGGTTGCACGTTAAAAACGAACAAACTTCAGCCTCCGGTTGGGCGGGGGAAGATACAAAAACTTCTTCATTTATTAGCTTCTCTCAAAAGACAGTCAGTAGAACTTTGGGGCCACCCAATAAAATTGTTTGGCAAGAGATTCAGGACAGGCAAAAGGAGGGAGAACCTTTGCACAACAGGGAATTAACTTACGGAGTTCGCCGCCACAAGATGTGACGATAACAACTAGCTAAGATGGCTGTGAAATGGGATTGGACACATTCGTGGAGGGTAAGAGTGGAGCAGCTGTGGCTACTTTCCATGCAGAAGGCCCCAGGTTCGATCCCCCCCCCCCGGCATCTCCAGGTAGGGCTGGAAAAATTCCTGCCTGAAACCCTGGACAGCCAGCTGCCCGTCAGTGTCAACAATACTGAGCTAGGATCACAGGAAACTGCCTTATACTGAATCAGACCATGGGTCCATCTAGCCCAGTATTGTCAATACTGATGGGCAACAGCTCTCCTGGGTTTCAGGCAGGGGTTCTTCTAGCCCTACCTGGAGATTGAACCTGGGACCTTCTGCATGCCAAGCATGGGTTCCACCACCGAGCCACAGCCCTCCCAGCTGATGGATCAATGGTCTGACTCAGTATAAGGCAGCTTCCTATGTTCTTAAGTCTACCAATAGTGTTAGCCATGATGGTTATATGAACCTGTGGCGGAAGTGACAGGCAGAAGCCCAGGGAGGGGCCATCCTGAACATTCCAGAGGCTCTGATTGGTTGAAGGAGAGCATAGAACCCCAGGGAGTTGGCGGTTAAAAGGGGAGTCAGTTGTCAGTTGGGGAAGAGAGTGGGTTGGAGTGAGAGGGGGAGTGGAAGGTTAATAGTGTAGGTAGGGAAAGGTGGTGTTGAAGAGAAGAGTTCAGACAGGAAATCTAGTAACTAAGTTGTGAGAAAGCAAATGTGAAGGTGTTAGTAAAGAACAATTCACAGGAGTCTCCACTCCACTGAAGGAGTGAAGGACCTTCTGTCTGAGGAAGAAGGTGAAACTCTGGACTAGTGTGAGGGACAGTTAAGTTCCCTGGTCTGATACTGTAACTTTCAAGTAACCAAGCCAAATTGATACAAAGAGCACTGTATAACATCTGCCTGCCTTTAACCTGAATCTAAGCAAAGAACAAGTTTGAATTAACTGTTGAAAATCCAAGTTATCTGTGCCTGAGTTGAATATCAGTTTTGAGACTTCGTTAGAACAATAAATCAATCTTTTTATTCAAAGTTCTAATTCTCCAGAGTCTGACTGGTGGACAGGAAAATAAGAAGGGGGTTAACGGAGTGCGGCACCCTGCTTCAAGTAATCAAATAAAACAAACTGCTCTTAATAAAGACAAACGTGGGTGAACAGCTACATATAAGTCCTAAGACATATAATCGGCTAACGCAGTTTAAGAAGACAGCTTCAAGTCTGAAGTGACCCATGCAAGGGGGCACTTGGTGAGAGCGAAGTACACATTGAGGGCGTGGGCTTTGAAGTAAGGGGTCCCATCCGCTACAGAACCTTCCAAAGATGCCACTGGATATCACTTGGGGCGGGGGGGGGGGACAGATCTGCAGGGGAACTGTCTTTATTTTTATTTTTATTTTTAAAAAGCCTGTAAAGTGCTTAGCACACTCTTGCCAAACTGATACATAAACAGGGAGAAGAAAAACTCTGGGCTGGACTGTTGTTGTCAGCTCCTGCAAATTCTATTCCAAGTCTTGCCAAGCCTGTAGATTCTTCTAAAGCGTAAAATCAAACAAAAAAAGTGCATGCAATAAAACTGTGAGAAAAAAAATCTCTTTCATGTTTAAAAAGCCCATTTCCAACCCCTGTGGTGATAGAAAAACTTGGCAAACAGTCAACGTGACAGAAAAAAAAGATCTAAAGGCTTTGATCCAAAAATAAATAAAGGAATAGCATCAAGAAACCTTAAAAAAGAATTAAGTTAAAATCCATGACGTTAAAACTATCTCGTGACGCTGGGGAGGGGGATGTTGACTCAAAGTTTTGAAGACTTGACTGCTGACAACTTTGTTCCATTCCTATTTTTAAAGATTGCGAGGACTGGAGGCATAAACTGAGTCTGGGTTTTACATTTGGGGCGGGGAGGGGAAAGTGTAAGAAGGGACAGAGCTAAGCCACTTCTTAAACAACCAAGAGTCCTGTGTCACCTTAAAGGCTAACACATTTATTATGGCATAAGGCCCGGGGTGGGCAAATTGTGGCCCTCTAGATGTTGTCAGATTGCAACTCCCATCGGCTGTAGCCAGCATAGCCAATGGCAAGGGATCATGGGAATTGTAATCCAACAACATCTGCAGGGCCACACCTTGCCCGCCCCTGGCATAAACTTTCATGGACTAGAGACCAGTTCAGCAGTGGACTCTAGTCTTATGTACAAGCAAAACCAAAATGCAGCCACGAGAACAAAGAGTACATAACAAGAGCCATCCTGGATCAGACCAGGGGTCCATCTCATCCAGCATTCAGTTCACACAGTGGCCAATCAGCTGCCCATGGGAAACCAACAAGTAGGACATGAGTGCCACAGCGCCCTCCTGGTTGTGTCTCCCAGCAACTGGTATACATAGGCAGACTGCCTCTGATAATGGAGGTAGCATATAGCTATCAGGACTAGTAATCAATGATAGTCTTGCCCTCCATGAATTTGACCAATCCCCCTTTAAAGCCATCTGAACTGGTGCCCATGACTACATCTTGTGCTAGTGAATTCCATAGTTTATCTATGTGCTTTGTGAGGAAGTACTGACAGTTATTGACCTGGTCCCGTGGGTTGGCCAGGATGTCACTAAGCAGCAGCTGCAAGAGGATGGGTCCTGTGGTCCTATAGGGAATGCAGGCTCCTCCTTCTGCCATCTTGTACCCCTGCTTGGCTTGAGGCTCCCTTCTCTTCCACACTCCTCCCAGCCGGTCCACGGCAATGGTGATCGTCCATCTGACTCTAGCCTATGAAAGCTTACGTCGTAATACATGTATTTGTATTTGAAGTGCCACATGACTCTTTGTTGTTCTTGCGGCAGAAGACTAATAGGGTAGCCCCCTGGAAGCTGCTTCTCGGGCAGGAGTTTGGGACAGAGGTTATCATCCCCCACCCGTAGCCTTGCAAAACTCTGCTCAGAAGTGAGCATCACAGGGCAGAATAAGAGCAAAAGAAGAGCCCTGCTGGATCAGACCAAAAGTCCATCAAGTCCAGCATTCTGTTCACAAAGTGGCCAACCAACCAGTTGTCTGTGGGAAACCCACAAGCAGCAGGGCACAAGTGCAATGAGTGAAGAGACATGGAGGAGAACAAAGAGGTGAGAGAGACTAACAAGAAGGAAGGGAAACAATGATCTCCCTATGATTCTGGGGGGACTCTTAACAGATGCAGGAAAGGGAACATCAGTACCGGAGGCTGCTTGAAAGAAATCTAGGGGAAGCTGATGATCATAAGCCCTCTTCTCCCCATCCTCTGTTACACTACATAGCAAGAAAAGAAGGGGGGAAAGACTTCAGGTAGATAACTGCCCCCCTCCACCCAGAGCAACAGGCCTCAGGAATCTTGCCCACGCCTGTCACTCTCAAGGGCTCTGGCAGCAACGAGCATTGGATGCCACAGGCCCAAGAGAACTCTATTGGGGGATATATTTTCCTCATATGATCATTGCTAGAAATAATGTCTGATGCTCATAACAATCTGCATACAGAAATTCTGGTTGGGTAGCCCTGTTGAACGGTTACAGCAAGGTTAAGATTGCAAACCTATTCATGCAATTCTATTATTTAGAAGTAATTCATACTGAGTCCAACAGGACTTACTTCCAGGTAAGAGGGTGTGTAAGATTGCAGCCTTATCGTGGCAGAAACCTTTATGGGCTAGAAGCCACTTTATCAAATGTATGAAGCACTATCCTCAGTTGGTAGATACACGATATACACATGGGGATACGGTGTGTGGGGTGGGTGGGTGGGATTGTAAACAGTGGGGGCAAAAGGTCATGAAATGCATGAACAGTGTTTCTTATATTTTGTGGCCTTTTACCCCTACTGTTTCCTCTACACCCATGTGTATGTGTATATTATATCACCCGGCGAACTAAGGATGACATTTCGTGCATCCGATAAAAGAGGTTCTAAACTGAGACTCAAGGGTGCTGTAGTGTCATCATGGCCTCTGACCTTGAAGCTTTCCCCCCATATTTCCTGATGCATGGGCATCAGTCAGCATTGCCAGGCATGCGCGGATTCTAATATATGCACAAGAATTAAGGACCTCTGTGTTAGCTACGAGGCCTTTCGCACTGAGCAGCATAGTAGTAATTCCTAGTGTGGCCTGTGAGTCAAGCAAGACCAGGAGAACGTGCTAGAGAGTGTGCTTTTTCTGCTTTACGGCTGTAATTTCCCCAGTAAAGGACAGTTCCGGTTATGTGGTCACCCCACTTATGGCTCCAGCAGCTGTCTCAGCAAAGTATAAAGCAGTGTTCTCCAACCTTGGGTCCCCAGATGTTTTTGGCCTACAACTCCCAGCATGCCCCAGCATAGCTGGCTGGGGCATGCTGGGAGTTGTACGCCAAAAACATCTGGGGACCCAAGGTTGGAGAACACTGGTATAAAGGAACAGGCTTACTTCTCCTCTTCTTCTTCTTCCTCTTCTTCTTCTTCTTCGTCTTCTTCTTCAGTGTGTCTATGTGGATTATGAGTAATGCTACTGAGGATAGGGCCCAGTCATTATTTTTGGGGTTGGCACAGTGCAAGCTCGTAACATGGCCCCCTCCTACACCCTATGCCATGATCCCATCCCACACTTACAACATCACGTCTCCAACTGGGCTCCCTCCACAGGCATTGGACTACAGCTCTCATCACACCCAGCCAGCATGGCTCTGGGGATGATAGGGGTTGTAGTTCAACATTTCTGGAGGGCGCCAGGTTGGGGAAAGGCTGCTTATGAGTCGTGAAATAACAGTCTGTATTTTAATTCTGAAATTACTTTCCCCGCCCCCCCACCTGAGCCATACTGCAGAAAGGCCTTTTCTGTTTTGAAAAACTATGCCTGATGTCCTTTAGTTTCTTTTTTGTTCACTTTGTTTAACCTCCTTATGTTTCTGGCTACCTGATTTGCATTTTTAGCCAGACACACCATGTGTGTCTCTGTGTAAACTAGACAGTTACTCACATGTATTTTGAGCCTATAAATCCTACCAGCAGCCCTGGCTCCTACTGTCTCTGGGATCAATGCCTCTGATTATGATGGTGGTTTGTCCCTCCCTCCTGCCTATGCACATGGAATTCTGGGACTGGTAGTTCTTGAGAGAGTATGTCACATGGGGAAGCACAAGTCTCTCTGTCTCTCAAAGGATGCTTGGGCCCTGGTTGGAGAAGTGGAGTGGAACAAACTGGGGGTGGGCAGTTTGTTTGTTTTGTGGGGAGAAGGCAGCAGCAGAAAAAGTGGGATCTTCACACCATGTTAGATGTGAGAGGTAGCTGATAAACTGAGGACTACTGCTGCTTGAGAAGAATGCAGAGGCGTGTAGGAAGAAGCTATGTTTGTCTCCCCACCATCACCTCCTTTTAGAATCTGGGCCAAAAAAAAAAAAAAAAAGTTTGTGACTGGAAAGGAACTCCAAATTGATAATCTGGCAACACTGTCGTCAGTAGTAGGCCTTCCACCCACAATTAAAGGCGCTCCCCTCTCCATTATTTCATACCAGTATCCCAGAACTGAATACTGCCAAAACACATACTGGGACTAAGTTCTGGTGAGTCAACACCACCACAGGTCAATACTGCTGTAAACTATCGACACTTCCCCCATAGAAAACATCTGCCATATGCCAAAGTAAATAATGTACAAAGCCTCTATTACTATTGATCAATACTGTCCACTCAATCCTTTTTTAAAAAAAATCTATGCTCTTATGTCTTTATAAACTCCCCGGTGCATTTCAGGTCACATGACACCCATTTTCTCAAGGGTAATTAATAAAAGAATTCAGAAAGCTGCAATCATTCAACAACATCATGTCTTGCTGTGTTCTCTGCTGTGCTAGATTAGGAGTGTAGCTCCTAATCTAGCACAGAATCTGGACCCTTCTTCAGCACATCAAGAATCTTAGGTTTCCTTCCTTCCTTAAGTTCTTCGCTCTCATAATCATCAACAATACACTCCAAATATCTCTTGATCATGCAGGAAACCCAAAATAGTTCAGTTACAGACACACGCGTTAGCCATTTATGCAAGTGTGTCTACCCTGGATACACTTATTTTACATAAAATATTAGGGCTTTGTGTGTGTAGCACTTGGTATCTTTATGTTGGAAAACTTACAACTTCTACCTACCATGAACTTCTATAGTCCTTTTAAGAAATCAGAGGGCAGAACAGTATCCCAAGGGAGTAGAGTCCAAAAAGCTGGTAGAGGAAAGGTTTTCTTAAGGAACCACGTCATTTAGAACAGGGGTTTCAAACTGTTTGAAAGTCGGTTTTGTTAGCAGTACTTAAAGCCCGACCGCCCTTTTGTCCATCTCTACGAGGGGAAAAAGCAATGCAACTGGCAACTTCCTTTAATTAAATTGTCATAGGTATGATACTGGCCAACCAGACATATTTAGCTC
Organism: Shinisaurus crocodilurus; assembly: GCA_021292165.1. Taxonomy (NCBI): domain Eukaryota; kingdom Metazoa; phylum Chordata; class Lepidosauria; order Squamata; family Shinisauridae; genus Shinisaurus; species Shinisaurus crocodilurus. The sequence continues at coordinate 18,278,311 of CM037887.1, read as the reverse complement.
ACCACAAAGTGAACTGAGGCACAAGCATAAACTAAATTTTGTTTTAAGAAATAAAGAGTTAAATTATAACTGCAACTAGATTATAGAGTTCAGAATAGAGTATTTTCTGCTTGGTGTTAAGTGAACACCATGGAAAACGGGACATGTCCACTCATCCTCAGGTGGGGTTTACTTGTGTGGGGGGCAGTCTCCCCACCCACCACCCAGTGCCCTCCAGATGGTTTGGACTACAACTCCTGAAATCCCTGATCTAGGCCGGGGTTGATGGGGGTTGTAGTTCAACACATCTGGAGGGCACCGGGTTGGGGGAAGGGGGGGAGCATCTTCACAGCCCGTAGTGTATTGTGCATCAGCCACCAACCAACATGACGGGCCTCCAAGAGTACAAAACCCATGTCCCTCCTTACCACGGGCAGGGCTCCCGGGCTCTCCTGTACCGCCGGCCTGACCTCATCTCAGCCTTCTCCGACGCAGAGGTTGGACAGGAGCCAGAAAGTTATCGCTTGCTTGAGTTGCCGGCTAGGACGCCTGGAAAGCGAGCGCTCCTCGCCCCGCGGTCTGATTCCGCGGGCAATCGGGAGGAGCGGTTCGTTTTTGGTACTACTACAGCAACAGCTGACTTGTCTGTTCACTCTGGAACCTAACGATGGCCCTTTAGTAATTCATCAAGGCAGACAAGCTCGACCTCCCCACCCCCTGTTTCTGCCTTATGGAGAAGCCAGGCTGCCCCGAGGAGGCGGATCCCTTCGCTCGCGCGCGCACGCGAGCCACCCAACTCGCCCTCGCTTTGATCTCACGCTGATGGATACACCTTGGAACGCCCCGGGCGCCGGTTACCTAGGCGACGTTGTCAGCAACCTTCCATCCTAGCGCCGTGGACGTTCTGAGCCCGCCCCCGTCGGCCAGTTTACGCCAATCGCGCGGCATCCCTCCCCCCAACCTGCTTGAAGGGGCGGTGGTGACGTCATGGCCGGTGAGTTCCCCCTCCCTCCTTGCCTCCTCCTCCTCCTCCTCCTGCTGCTGGCTGTGCTCGCTGGTGGAGCGGCAGCAGCAGCGGCGGGAGGCAGTGCGGGGCGGGAGGAGCGAGCCGGCCCTGCCCGCCTGCCCGCCTGCCCGCCCGCCCGGCGCAGCATGGCCAAGCACCACCGCACACCGGCGCGCAGCCCGGAGCCCGTCATCGAGGTCAAGAGCAAGGTGAGCGCGCCTGCCCCGGGGTGGGGTGGGGTATAAATTGGGGTGGGGGCCAGAATCTGTTGCTGCTCCTGCCCAGGAGCCGAGCAAGGCAGGCGGCGCTGTGCGCGCTTCCTCGGCGGAGCTGCAACCTCCCCAACTCGGCGGTGGTTTTGCAGACTCACCAAGCCAAGATCCGCCGGGCGCGCTCCGTTCCCCTCTGGCCCGGGTCACGCCAGCGGCGCTCGCCCTGCTGGGGGCAGCCTTGATCCGCCTTTGCAGCAGGTGCACCAGGCGGGCGCCCCCTCCCCCCTCCCCAGCTGGGCTTTCGGCTCCCACCGCGGCTCGACGGGCTTCGGGGCTTGCGCGCGCGACGCATCCCCCCGCCCCCGCCTTTTCTCTCTTGTCCGGGGCGTCTGCTGTGCGTCTCGCCTGGCCTAGTGGATGGCGGCGGCGGCGGATTGTTTATGCCCCCTCCCTCCTTGCCTCGGCAGTGCGGAGGTTGCCAGCCGAGAGGATTACCGCGCTCCGATCTGGAGGGATTTCTGTCTTCCGTAGCTTGTGACTCCGGGTGTGTGTGTGTGTGTGTGTGTGTGTGTTTCTGTGTATATGCCCTCTTCTCCCGGGAAGGCACCCGGGACTTCCCCGCGGCCGCGAGTGATTATGCAATGGTGCACCACGACCGGGCTCCGGTGACTACTTAGCATCGGGCCTCGAGCTGATATCTCGGCCGGTAAATGCACCCGGGAACCCAGCGGTCCATCCCGCTTGGAAGTGATGGGAGGTGGTGGATGTTTGCGTGGTCCATAAGGGATGCGGTTCTGCCTGTCTTCAGGTTGATTAACGTGCGTTTGGGAGCATAATAATAGGCATAATAATACCTAACTGTGTAGCATCCCCACCCCCCAAAAAGCAATAGGAAAGCAGGGACAGGTTGATTTCTCTTCCAACTCAGGACTGGCCCTCATGGAATTCTACTGCTGGTGGACGTGGACGGCAACTCTCCCTTGAGATTAAACTTACTTGACCTCTGAAAAGGGGGCACCATTTTCCCACAGGGAGCTGGGACAGGACTCCAGGCCGTCTGGCATCTCCGGAGCATCCCCTGACTACCAGGTAGCAGGAGATGGTAAAGGCCTTAGATCAGACCCCCTCCTCCCCCAACCTGGTGCCCGCCAATTGCTTTGGACTACAACTACCATCAGTCCCAGCCATCCTGGCCAATGGTCACAGAGGATGGGTGGCCCCTTTGGTGAGGCAGAGCAATCCTCTGTCTAGGGCTAGTATGATTTCTCCCTATTTGGAGGGCACGTCAAATGGATTTGTAGTAGCCCCTTGTTTGTGTGAACTCAGCCTGGACAAACAGGCCCCAGCCATGGAAGGTCCCTCCTATGCTCCTCTGGACCAGGCTTTCGGTCCGGTTCCTGTCGGGTAGGGCAGCCCTTCCCAGCTGGCTGGGGCATGCTGGGAGTTGCAGCCCAACACATCTGGAAGAGGCCAGGTTGGGGAAGGCTGCTCTCAGGCAGGGATGGAGACATACCATACGTCACCCTCCAGATGTTAGACTACGACTCCCAGCATCCCTCACCATTGGTTGTGCTGGCTGGGGCTGATGGGAGTTGCAGTGCAACAACATCTGGAGGTCCCCACATCTCCCACCCGTTTGTAGAGAGAGGCTGTCCCAAAATTGGCCCTCTGCAATGAGCACCTGGTCTCATACAGGACTGATTTTGGGGTTTGGGAGGGGAAATGGCCCATTGAATGAGGTTGAAGAGGGGGAAGCTGCCGGGTGTGTGTGGTCTTGACAACCTTTTCAGTTTGACCCATCCCTGGGGATGGTAGCAAAAGCGAGCAGCTTCCCAATAACATTTCTTGCTATTCCTAGTCACGTCTATCCACGTTTCACTGCTCTGTTCCTCTGCCATGCCCTATATATATGTAGCAAGCTCCTGACTGCCTCGAAGTCTTTGCCATTTCTTTGTACCTCTACATTAATTAGGAACAATGCCTCCGAGTACCAGAAGGAACATAGGAAGATGGATCTGGTCCATCTAGCTCAGTATTGTTGACACTGACTGGCAGCAATGGCTTTCCAGGGTTTTGGGCAGGATCTTTCCCAGACCTACCTGGAGATGCTGGGAATCGAACCTGGGACCCTTTGCATGCAAAGCATGTACTCTACCAATTATTTCAGCATTAGTCCAAAGATGCTCTTTGTTTGCAACTTTGCCTTTTGGTGGCAGAAAATTGCCCTCTTGGGGAGATGCAATCCAATATGCAGCTGCCCTTAAAAATATAAGGGCTTGTCTATATATATATATATATATATATATATATATTTCATTTTAGAAAAATTCTACCCTGCCTTTCGGACCCTAAAAGGGCCCTGAAGGCAGCGTACTAGATTAAAAACACAAAAATACAATACAAATAATGAGATGAAACAAATGTAACAACAAATACCATAATAAGTAGATTATATCTATTTAATTTTTTTTTAAACAAAAAATGTACCGTAATTGCTTCCCCCAAGAGGATAATGTATTTACAGGATTGAGGGGTATGCCAGCAATTGGTTAAACATAAAGGAAAGAGAACCCAGATAATCAGAGGGTCTTTCTCCACCTCAGTTATCATGTTCAGGTAATTAGCCATGTAAATATTACCATGATTTGTACCTGCGCACTGCACAGGTGGGAAAGAGAGGTGCATTGCCTGTCTGCTAGCAGAGAGCCAAAGGATCACCCCCTGCCTGCTGTGCTTGGAGTGGCAAGGTCTTGATCACAGGAGATGAGCTAGCAAAGTACCGTAACAAAGAATAAATGCATAAAGGAAACCTTGCCCTCCCTATGTTGTTGGACTTCAGATCCCATCAGCCCCAGCCAGCATGGTCAATGTTGATGGGAGTTGTAGTCCAACAACATCTGAAGGGCCCAGGTTCCCCACCCCTGACTTATAATAACTAATAAATGATCCCTGAGCACATACATTTATTTATTTATTTATTTATTTCATTTTTATACCGCCCAATAGCCGAAGCTCTCTGGGCGGTTTACAGCAATTAACAAGACAGTCCCTGCCCGCAGGCTTACAATCTAAAAAGACACGACACACAAGGAAAAAGGAATGGGGAGGGAAGAAGGGGGAATATGAATGATTACTCCTGGCAGGGGCTGGTGGAATGGCCCTGCGCTCCCTCTCTTCTCCCTCTGCACGGCCTGCTGGAATGGCTGGTGGTGGTGACAGTTGAGGGAGGAGGAGCCATCATGAGGGAGGCCTTTCAGCAGGGCTGGTGGAATGGCCCTGCGCTCCCTCTCTTCTCCCTCTGCACAGCCTGCTGGAATGGCTGGTGGTGGTGACAGTTGAGGGAGACATAAGATACATAAGATACAACTGTTGAGTTTAGTATATTATCCCAATGCAGAACAAACCGTCTCTAATGAAATGCCAAGGCAGCTGTTCTTAAGACAATTCCTTCATCACAGGAGAGCAAGAAATAATAGAAGAGACATTTTCTTATGTTGGGCTCAATTCTGATAGTTATGTGTGTAAGCTTTTGAGTTACACAGAACTCTTCATCAGGTAGAATGGAAAATATGCAGAATCAAGGTATATAGAACAAGACTGGTTACTGCTGCAAATGATTTCAGATAGTGGCTGCCTATCCACAACTTAGCTTTGCCACACATTAGTGATGTTACTTAGCAAGAGATATAGACAGTTATAGCAATCCCAGAACCCTGAGATCCTACTTAATACTTTGTCCTTCATCTGCAGTAAGGCTAGAGATCTTAACTTTCTGGCATATCTTTCAGGGAGCCAGTGGGCTTGTTCGCACAATACGGGAACCGTGGGGGAGCAGAAGTCCCCCGCGGTTCCCGTGTCGTGTGAACGCCGACCGGGGGTGCCCCCGCGGGACAGCCACGCGTGGGACGCACGCAAAGTGACCATGGGCAGTAGAGGGGTAGGCCCCTACCGCGCGTGGCCACCCTGCCGTGCAAACAGCGGGCAGCCATCCCGCGGGGTCCACACACAGGCGGCTGCCCAGAGCGGCCGGAGCTGCCGCCGCTTCCAGCTTGTAGGGGCAAACGACCCCTCTGGGCATCCCGAGCCCCCGCCCCCTAGCGCCAGGAGGCCCACACTGCGGAGCGGGGACTGCCGACTCCACCAAGGTCCGCCAACGCGCGCGGGGCGCAGGTCATCTGCGACGCCCCGTGGTGCCTCCCCCGCCCGCAGCCTGGGTGGTGCGAACCGGCCCAGTGTGGCATAATGGTTAGAGTGTTGGGCTGGGACTCGGGAAATCCAGGTTCTATTCCCCACTTGGCCATGAAGCTCACTGGGTGACTTTGGGCCAGTCACTGACTCTCAGCCTAACCTACCTCACAGGGTTGCCGTGCAGATAAAATGGAGAGGAGGAGGAGGATTATGTAAGTATCCTTGGGTTCCTTGCAGGAAAAAAAGGCAGGATATAAATATAATAAATAAATAAATCTGTTAAGGGCGCTACACAGTTGTTTTTCTTTCAAAGAAAGGATTTGAAAGGGCTCTTGCAAATGTTCATGTGGGGAGAAAGATTGACTGACCAAAGTAGAGCCCAGAGTCTGTGGGTGCCTTTATGGGTTGTTTGCCATTGCCGACTTGGCTGGGCCGTGTTAGCAGGCAGCTTGCCGCTTTGCCTTTGACCCTCTCCTCCTCTTGTACAGTTCGATGCCGAGTACCGCCGCTTTGCCATGAAGCGCTCTAGCGTGGGCGGCTTCCAGGAGTTCTACCAGCTGATCCAGAGGGTCCACCAGATCCCCTGCCTGGACGTCCTGCTTGGCTATACGGACATCCATGGTGACCTGCTGCCCATCAACAATGACGACAACTACCACAAGGCACTCTCGTCTGCCAATCCCCTGCTCCGGATCATCATCCAGAAGCGAGGTAAGTGGGCGCGCCCAGGGATTAGTGCTTGCTCCTCCTGTGAGCCTGGTGCATTTATTTTGTTTGCTTTTATTTTATTTTTTTTATCCCGCCATTCGTTCAAGGAGCCCAGGGCAGCACAGAGCAGACGCAGGCAGATGGTAGAGTGGGATCTACTCAGCCGAGGATGGTTGCTCCAATGTCAGTGGGGTGGTGCATCCACTCTGGATTTTAGTCTGAACTTTAAGGGGGCTGTCCATGGTGCCGAACCCCAGCCCCTAGACCCAATGAGTTCAGCACCATGGATAGCTCCTTAAAAGTTCAGACTACAACCTGGAGTAGATACAGTGCCCCACTGATATTCGAGCCACCAGCCTCCACTGGATCTACCGGTAGATCTCTGGGTGATCTGCAGTAGATCAGCGAGGGTTCCTGACTCCCAGTAGCTTAACACTAGAGCAGTGTTCTCCAACCTTGGGTCCCCAGATGTTTTTGGCCTACAACTCCCAGCATGCCCCAGCCAGCATAGCCCTGGCTGGGGCATGCTGGGAGTTGTAGGCCAAAAACATCTGGGGACCCAAGGTTGGAGAACACTGCACTAGAGAGTAAATTACCATGTGAAGAATTCCTCTCCATGACCCGGTCTTTGTGAAGTCCTGCTGGCCAATTTTAGGACTGTGTTTCGAGTCCCTGATCTAGATCCGCCTTCGCCCAACCTGGTGCTCCCCCGGATTAGTTGTGCTGCAATTCCCACCCTCCCTGACTGTCGATCATGCTGGCTGGGGCTAACAGAGTTGTGGTTCAAAACATTTGGAGAGCACCAGGTTGGGTTAGTTTTAATTGATTAAAAACACTTTGGTTGACTGAAAAGGTGACCCTGATTAAGATGCTGCCTCCGCTTCGTAGGGAAGCAGGTTGTAATACTCATTGCATTTCCTTTGTAATACAAATACTTATAAAAATTGCAGGCAGTATGCACCATCTTAGACAATGTCTCCCATCTAATGTGTGAGATAAAGGGGAATGTCCTGTTTCTGAGATTATGTCTGCTGCAATATAGGCATCCATAATCTAAAAACAACATAGTCCAACACATCTGGTGGGCACCAGGTACGGGCAGGGCCGGTGCTACCATTAGGCCAACTAGGCGGCTGCCTAGGGCACCGGGCTAAAGGGGGCGCCAGGAGCATAGGGCTGGAGGGAGGGAGGGCTCAAGTGGGAAGAGGGGGGCGCTAAATATCTGATCTTGCCTAGGGCACCAAACTGCCTTGCACCGACCCTGGGTACGGGAGAGCTGAGCTAGAGTAATTCAGCTGTAGATTTCTCTATGCAGCTCATCCCAGCCTGTGACCCAGTTCACACGGTTGCCGGCGCGGTTAACAAGCCACAGTGGCTTGTTAACCACGCTGCCCGTGCCGGTCACCTACCAGCCCAATTTGCTTCCTTTCCCTGCTGGCATGCCTTTCCGTGTTGTCCAAACCCGGCAAGGGTGGGTTGCTGCCGTGGGCTGTTTTAGGGTTCTGGGGTGGTTTCTTAACCACAGCATCAACCGACCCTCACTGGGTTCAGACGACACGCTAAGCCACGCCTTCAGGGGCAATTAAACAAATCGGGCCAGCGTGTGACCGGCACATGCAGCATGGTTAGCAAGCCACTGCGCTGGCGATCGTGTGAACTGGCCCACGGTCTCATGTGCAGTGATAGATAATTGGCTCTGCTCGCTTGAGCAGCATTTTGCCTCCGCCTCCTTCATGCTCCCACCTCAATCTGGACCCAGTTGTGGGTAGACCTTCTAGTAAAATAAAACAAAGTAGATCCCACAAGATTGAAGTCCGCCCACCTCTGGTTTAGAGGTCAGGGCAGTGTACATAGCTCTCCCCTGTGCACAAACCCATTTTACCCTCACAGCAGCAGCCCTGCGAGGTTGGATAGGCAGAAAGTTGAGTGACACCCAGTGAGCTTTGTAGTTGTGTGGGGATTTGATCCTGGGCCTTCTTGATCCTAATTTGACACTCCAACCCAGCCTTCCCCCACCTAGTGTGCTCCAGCTATGCTGGCTGGGGTTGATGGGAGTTGTAGTCCAAAAAATCTGGGGGATGCCAGGTTGGGGGAGGCTTGTCTAACCACTATACCACACTGGCTATCTGCTAAGAGCTGTTACCTGCAGGGGCAAAAATACCAGGAGACCAGATCCTGCAAACTGCAGATCCTGCAATTATTTGACCTGAATTATAGGCAAATTTGTGTGTGTATATTGCATAAATTAGTCAGCAAGGAACTAAACAGAGCAACAAAGTTCTGCCCCAATTAGTCCTGCTTTGTCTTGCTTCTAAAATTTCAATCATCCCTGCCTGATTGTACTTACGCTTATCTTTGTAGGCAAAAGGACTAGTAGCTTGATTTTTTTAAAACAAAAACAAAGGCACATGATACAGCAAATCTGCTGTAGCTAAGTAAGTCTGGGTTTTCTCAGTGCCTGGATAGGAAACTACCTAAGAACCCCATGTATATCCCACCTTGAGTTCCATGATGGATACAAGGTGAGGTATAAAGGCAATAAAGGCAATCTAACCACTATGCCAGTGTGGCGTAGTGGTTAGATTGCTGGACTGGGGCTTGCGAGATCCTGGTTCTAGTCCCCACTCAGCCTTGAAGCTCACCGGGTGACTTTGGGCCAGTCACTGACTCTCAGCTGAACCTACCTCACAGTGTTGTTGTGAGGATAAAGTGGAGGAGGATTTTGTAAGCCATCGTTGATTCCTTGCAGGAAAAAAGGCAAGATATAAATATACCGTAATAAATAAATAAATAAATAAAGCTAAACAAAGGCTCTCGTGCTCAGACACTGAATTCTGTGCCGGATCCCAGATCCTGCACTTCCATGGCATGCTGACAGATGCATGAAATGTGCGCTCAGGCCATGCATGCATGTGTCAGGGGCCGAGTCTGTGCTCTCTGGTTTTCAGGGTGCTCTGGCAGGGAAGGTGTGAAACAAGCTCCCTGCAGCTGATCCTTCTCCGGCTGATATATGGGGTAGAATGGTCACCCCCTTGCCATGATGTTCTTCCTGGGAGGCAGGGGATGCAGCTTTGTTCTCCAGGCTGATGAATGTTGTTTTGCCCTCCGGATGTTTCATAGATCATAGAGTTGGAAGGAGCCTACAAGGCCATCGAGTCCAACCTCCTGCTCAATGCAGGAAACTAGAGGAACGGGGTCTCCCATCCAAGTAATACACCAGGCCTGACCCTGCTTAGCTTTCCATGCTCGGACAAGCTGAGCCAGCGTGAGCCACAGGCCTGTTGTTGGACTGCAACTCCCACCAGTCCCAACCCGCATAGCCAGCGGTCAGGGTTGATGGGAGTTGTAGTCCAAAACATCTGGAAGGTACCAGGTTGGGAGAGGCTGATGTACATAGAAGCAGAACAGCCTGAATAAGGCTTTTGTCTTACCAAATGGTGTTGGTAACAGTGCCTTCTGAAAACTGAGGGGCTTGTGCAAAAAAAGCGTGTTTTGCTTTCCTTAGCCATTAGTGTTGTCCTTCGGAGGAGACTTTTGTTCTAAACGGGAGAGGCGTTTTGCTTCTCCGAGCCCTGCCACCACCAGCCAACCCATACGAAGCTCCAGACTGGTTTATCACTGGGCTTTATATGGGCTTTATAAGGCAATAACATCAATTGTAGCAGAGGCTCTTTTAATAGCTTCCTCAAGTCACGGTTCTCTCCTTGTCTGTCTGGGGAATTGGAGTGGACTTGAAAATCCAGAGAGATTTAGCCCAGTCAGAGGCAGTGGTCCCTTAGAGAAGCCCTCCAGATGTGTTGCACTACAGACATATCACCCCCAGCCAGACTGGGCATGATGAGAGTTTTGGTCCAACACATCTGGACAGTTGGGGAAGGCTGCCTTAAGGCACAATCCTATGCATGTTTAGACCTGGCTGGGGCATGCTGGGAGTTGGAGGCCTTTTTTCTGTCTAAACACGCATAGGAGGATTGTGCCCTTAGAGCAGGGCTCTCCAACCTTGGGTCCTCAGATGTTGCTGGATTACAGCTTCCAGAATCCCTTGCCATTAGCCATGTTGGCTGGGTATGCTGGGAGCTGTAGGCCAACAACATCTGGGGACCCAAGGTTGGAGAACACTGCCTTAGAGAGTTACCCTGCTATAACAGCGCTCTCCTGGTTTAAAGCCTTGTTCTGCTCTTCTCTTCCAACACAACAAAACAAAACTTGCAACAAAAAAAACCCACCACCACCAAATCGAAACCTTGTAACTTGAAAGCAGGACTGCCAAAAATCTGCGATCAGCATAAGCTATGCAAATTAGGGAAACCACATACCCTTGACAAGGGTCTCTAAAATCTCAGCTTTCGTATACTGGAAGTTTATCTTGCGAGGGCTGGATGCCAGACAGCAGGGGAGAGAATAATGAACCATTGGGGGGGGGGGTTGATGCTAAAAATATCATCCTGAGCACCCAGAAATACCTGGGCTGCAGTACAGGTGAGACGACCTCTCCTGGGTTTGCCTACTGCAGACATTGGAAACACCGTCAACATTGGAAGCTGCCTTATACTGAGTCAGACCCTTGGTACATCTAGCCCAGTATTGTCGGCTCTGACTGGCAGCAATGGCTCTCCAGGGTTTCAGGCAGGATTCCTTCTTAGCCCTCCCTGGAGATGCTGGGGATTGAACCTGGGACCTTCTGCATGCAAAGCAGGTGCTCTGCCACTGAGCCACGGGTCCCTCCCACCATAATAAAGGCCTTGGGAAGGGCCTGTTCTGATGCCCAACTTGAAGCCTCCTGCTCACCCGCTGGCTCACCAGCCGGAGCCTAGCAAACAGAGCCGGCCCCGGGTTTGAGGTGGCGCTGGGCAAAGTGCCCTCTGGTGAGCCCCCATCCTCTGTCAATAGGTGCCCTCCTTCATTGGGAGGCGCTGGCGGCCCTGGTGGGCGGCGGCAGTGCCCCGAGCAATGCCAGGCTGCTGGTTCTGGCCACCCTTTTAATTTCCCACATGCGCCTGATGTAGCGTTGATCCCAGGCATTCCGGGAAATTAAAATGGCAGCTAGACTCAGCTACCTGGTGCGGCTTGGAGCACCGGGCCTATACACTTTTTTTTTTCCCACAGGGGTCCAGGGCAAGCATCAGTAGTGGGCCATGCCAGCGTGCTGAGGCTTTGGCAGGTGCCCCGTGATGCCCCGTGTTGGTTCCGGCCCTGTTAGTGAAGGCTGCTGAGCCAGGTGACAGAGGGCAGCCTGTGCATCCTCTCTCTGTCCCCTGCCCTGCCCTCCGCTCTATGGCTTGAGTCTGGGCCTCCCAAGCCACACAGAAGCTGCCGAGTAGGTAGATGCTGGTTCCTCGGAACCACCGGGGCCCCGGACCCTCCACCAGCTCTCTGGCCCGGCTTCTCTTCCTCCTCCTCCTCGTCTCTGCCTGTTCAGAAGCTGAGGCGCCCACTCGCCTTCGCCTCTCCTTCCGGGCAGTGGCGCTATCTGGACTGGGCCGAGAGGGAGAGGGCAGTCGAATTGGCGCTTGTGACCACGGCGAGGAGGAAGGGGCATCTCCGCCCAGGAAGGGAGGCTCACTGAAGGCACCTTGCTCAAGGACCCTTCAGGACCTGGACCCGGCACTGCTTGGACCAGCTGCTGGAAAAGGAGGGAAGGAAAGACTTCCCACCGTCTTGCATGGCCTCCCTGGGCTAAAAATAAGCCGCTGCGCCAAACTCACAGCGAGATATTTATAACTTAGGAACCCTGTCTGACAAGCTCTGCAGAGCGAGGGGTGTGCGGCTTCGGCGCCGTGGCCTGCCACAGCCTCTCTGCCTTCCACTTGGGGAACTTCCTGTGACTGTGCAGGCTCCCCCAACCCGGTGCCCTCCAGTTGTGTTGGAGCGCAACACATGGCTGGGAATGCTGGGAGTTGCGGTCCAACACACCTGGAGGGCACCGGGTTGGGGGAGGCTGCATCACAGTCTCTGCTGAGTGAAGAGACATTCCTCATGGGCAGCAGGCTTGTAAACAGCACGTGGCCGGTCACCTATGGCAAGCACGAATCTCCTCCAGGCCACCAGGGCAGGGCGAAATTATAAACAAGGACAGCGTTGGTCATTTATTTTCAGACTCTCAGGATGACTCAAATGACTAAGAAAGCAAGCGGGCTCATAAAACAGTTTTGAGGCCGGGGCTGGCTGTTTCCGTGGGCTTCACTTTGCAAGGCTGTTTGGGCCGGATTGTAAAATGGGACACGCTCCCCAGGGCGCATTGTGTAGGCGTTCCAAGACTCTGACAGCGTTGTTGCCTGGGCTTCCTGTGGTTTCTTTTTTTTTTTAAATACGGGTTCAGGTCCTGAGTGCCTGTTGGCTCCCAGCTGTTGTTACGGCAGTTGTGCCAGAATTGAAGCTCAAACCTGTTCCGGCTCGGCAAGTCTTGCTTTTCTGTGTCTGTCTCGCAGCTCGTCACAAAATGTCTCTGGTCTGTTTAGGGGACTGGGTGAATCATCCATCCTGCGCTCAGTACAATGGGAGACGTAGCTGTGGCCAGTGAGTGAGCCCTGCTTGTTGGACAGGCATCGAATAGGAACAGTGTGGCGTAGTGGTTAGAGTGTTGGACTGGGACTCGAGAGATCTGGGTTCTAGTCCCCACTCGGCCATGAAACTCACTGGGTGACTTTGGGCCAGTCACTGACTCTCAGCCTAACCTACCTCACAAGGTTGTTGTGAGGATCAGATGGAGAGGAGGAGGAGGATTATGTAAGCCGCCTTGGGTTCCTTGCAGGAAAAAAGGTGGGGTATAAATATAATAAATAAACAGAAGAAGCTGCCTTATTCTGAGTCAGACCCTTGGTTCCTCTAGCCCAGTGTTCTCCAACCTTGGGTCCCCGGATGTTTTTGGCCTACGCTGGCTGGGGCATGCTGGGAGTTGTAGGCCAAAAACATCTGGGGACCCAAGGTTGGAGAACACTGCAGTCTAGCCTAATATCTGGAGATGCCAGGGATCGAACCTCTGCATGCAAAGCAGGTGCTCTGCCACTGAGCCACAACCCCAGAGACCGCTGGTCCTTGAGAATAACTTCACCATAAAGCATAGCTTGCCCGCCTCGCCACATTTATTTTTTTAATTCTTTCGTTGGCCCTGGACGCCGGATTTGTACATAAAGCACATCTTCCCATTCACCAGCGGCTTCTCTACGCAAGCACGCCTTTTAATTTTATGACATTACATTGCTATTCTTTTTTTTTTTTTAATTACGTTTTTATCCAGGCCCCCCCCTCCAAGTGGTGCATGTGATCCTCTCCACCACCACCTTTCATCCTCACAACAAGCCTTTGAGGTAGGCTAGGCTTAGAGAGAATAGTTACCCAGCTTGGGGGGGTGGGGGCGGGTTCAAGTATACTTCTTTGTTCAGAATTATTTTGAGCCCACGTCTCCCCAGTCCTAGTCTGGAACCCTAACCTAGGGGTTCAAAAACAGAAGCTTTTAGGGGCTGCGTTCCAGGGGTGGGCGGGTCCAGATAGAAAAGGGGCGGGGCCAACATACCAAAGATACCAGCTTATTTTAGCTTAAAGTTCTTGCTGCCATTAATTAAGCATTAGGAGAGGCATTTTGACCTTTTAGAATCGGGGAAAAGAAGTTGGAAAACCACCAAACAATCCGTAGTTGGACGAAGGGGACATGCACTTCAGGGGAAGGAGAGGCCTTCTGGAGAACAACCAGACAGCCGGATCGGGACCTTGGGCCTGATGTCCTGCACCCCTGCCCTAACCACCGCCCCACAGTTGTGTTCCGTATTTCGATTTAGCCTGCCCCCTGCTCAGGACTGCTGTGGTTACGCCAAACCGACTGTTTGACTTAATCGACTAAAACGCGTGGGACTAATTGGCTCACCCTTTTTTTAAAAAAATCAGGTGGCAGCCAGCCCTCGAAGCAAGGAGCCCCTGGGGAAGCTCAGAGTTTCAGAGAGGCACAGGGGACCACATGAGGTCCCACTCCTCCCCGTGCCCCTCCAAGATCTACCTGTGGCTGTCGGCCTTAGCCCAACCTGGTGCCCTCCAGATGTGTTGGACTACAGTACCTATCATCCCAGCCACTGGGGATGATGCAAGTTGTAGTCCAACATATCTAGAGGGCGCTAAGTTGGGGGAAGGCTATGTCTAGCTGATTTCTCCCCAGGGCAGCAGCCTTTGGGCCAGTTCCTTCCTCGAAAGGAGCCCCTTTCCAGCCCGACAGCCCTTCAAGTCTTGCCGGCTCCTTTATCTTGCATGTACAGACACTTCCCCACTGTGGCGTTGGCAGGCGGCGCAGATCGGACAGAAGAGCAAAAGCTCGGCAGGCATCCTTGCAAGCGGGGTGGGGGGTGGGCGGGAGAGAACAAAACTAGGAAAGCACGCCCCCAACTGAGTCATCTATCCTGTTTTCTGCAGAGCCCAGAGGTTTCTCCGATTACTATGTAATAATAGGACCTTCGTCCATACCTGACCTGCCTCTCCTTCGGTGGTCACTGAAGGGGAGAGGGCATCTGTCGGGCCATATCTTGAGCCTGATGGTTTTCTCCCTCGCTGTTGTGCCAAGATGAGCTGACCGTCTGCTTGGGAGCCTCTGTTAACCATTACGTGGGAGGGAAGCATAGGCCAGGAACTGTGCGCTCACAATGCAGTGTCAATTGCCAAGGGAGGTCGTTGGCTCTCCCACACTGGAGGCATTCAAGATGCAGCTGGACAGCCATCTGTCAGGGATGCTTTGACTTGGATTCCTGCACTGAGCATGGGGTTGGACCATATCGGCCCCTTCCATGATTCTTTCATAGACACTTAGAATTGAGAGGATTACATTGCCAAGGGGGTCTTTCATAGATCATAGAGTTGGAAGGGGCCTACAACAAGGCCATCGAGTCCAGCCCCCTGCTCAATGCAGGAAACTAGAGGAGGGGTCTCCCATCCAAGTAATAACCAGGCCTGACCCTGCTTAGCTTTCCACGCTCAGACAAGCTGAGCCAGCGTGAGCCACAGGCCTGTATTCTATGATTAAGTAATTTCCAGAGGGGTAGCTGTGTTAATCTGTTGTGGCAAAAACAACAAAAGGGTCTTGTGGCCCCTTTAAGGCCCACAAATTCATTCTGGCATACGCTTTCGTGGACAATGTCCACGAAAGCGTATACCAGAATAAATGTGTTAGTCTTTAAGGCAGGGATGCAGAAAAACTTTCAGCCCAGGGGCTGAATTCCATTTTGGAGAAACTCTTGGGGTGGGGGGCACTTTTCAGTGGTGGGCGGGGCCAAAAATACCAGCATACTTTAGCGTAAAGCTCTTACTGCCAGAAACTAAGCCGTAGGAGAGGTATCCCAGCCTTTGAGAAAGGGGAGAAAAACGGCACAAAAGCCGAGAAAACACCAACTGTAGGTAGCTGGGGGAAAGGGGCTGGGTAAGGGGGGAAAGGAGTGGCCCTCTGGGGAACCTCAGAGGGCCAGCTTCTACCCCCAGGGCCTGAGCTTCTGCACCCCTGCTTTTAGATTCCGCAAGACTCTTGGTTATTAATGCAGAGTTCCCTCTTAACTAGGTCATGATCGGGGACAGCTTCCTCTCCTCCTCCCTCTGCCCAGACTTTACATGCATTTTTACTGGGTTTACCATTTTGGGTTGCCAATTTTCAATAATAATCCCAAGAAATGTTTATCCCACCTTCCTTCTCTGGTTGTGTGTGTACGTGTGCACACGCGCGCTGCTCTGCCTAAATACTAATCAACAGACTGTTTTAGATTAACATACATTGAACTCAATCAGCATATGGAATTGGAAAAATGACAAGGTGTCTCTCTCCACCCTCCCAACCTTGCAGAATTTGGCAGACTAAATGTTTGTATTAGTATATTTTGAGCCGTGGTTATTCCTGCCGGATTCCTCCGGAATCCAAATGCGTCTGTCCCCCACCTCTGTCGCTGGGATCTAGAGACTCTGTTCTCAGTACTGGCAATCGTGGTCGATGAGGGGGCCTTGGCAGATCCTGGTTTTTTTTAGGGGGGCGGGGTTTCTTGCTGCACGACCGCCAGAGGCTGCTCCGTGTGCTCTGAGCTGGCTGCTACTGAGTTAAGTCTGCAGGGTACAGCGCAAAGTGTGATTAAGACTGAATTATTCATACCCCTTTTAATCCCAGCCTGACATACAATGTGTAATCCTGGCAGAGGCTGGTGGGTTCCACAGCACTGGCAGGTAGCACACAGCCAGGCAGAACGGGTCAGAATCTGACCTGGGTAGAGAAGGGTGGGAAGCGGGAGCCACTTCTGTTGAGCAGAATGAGGCCGGCTCAGCGTTTTGAGTTGGCCGAAGTCTTCTGGGGCCCAGCGAAACTGACTCCTAACCTCTGCTGTGAAGACCAGAGTCGCACCACACACAGTCACGGGCCAGTTTGTGCAATGCTGTCGGTGTCCGAATGTAATCAATAGCTCCCCCTTGCTGTTCCCCCCCACCCGCCCACATACTTCTCCCCACCCACCCCCCGACCAGAGGGAGCAGCTTCCGTACCATCCCACACACTTAACGGCGGAAAAGCAGGCATAGGAGTTTCCCATAACCTACACAAGGAGCTCATCCCATGGTAGTGAGTAAGCCATGCGCTCTTACAGAACTTATAAAATGCCACATCCGGCTGACGGTCCCCTCCCCAGCCAGAAAGACACTTTTGCATTCAGATCCCGTCACTCATAAACGTTTCTGCCACTGGACGTCACCACAGCTCCCATAATGCTAATATGTCCAGGGTTTCCTAATTCCAAGGGTGTGAAGGACCCAGCTCCAAAGGCAGAGAAGTATCGGCTGGCAAAACGTGGACAGGTACGGTGGGAAAGCCTTGCCTGTTGTATGAGGTGGAAGATCGAGTGCCTGGCCACTGCCTCTGCAAAGTAGCCTGCAGGGAGAAAACAGGTGCTGTTGCTCTTAAGTAGACAGAGTTGTTGTGTGCGTCCCTGTGTGTCTGTTTTTTATCATCTCGCCACTGCGCGGGTCCTAGAGAGCTGGAAAGGCAGGATAAAACTCTCTTGGCAAATAACGTGTTTAGGCTGGGTGTTAGGCAGGGCCGGCGTCAAAGGTAGGCACGGTCGGGCACCCGCCAGGGGCCCACACCCCAGCCAGGGGCCCAATGACAAGAGCCTCCTGGAGTCGCTCCTCTTCCCTGTTGCAACCAGCTTGTTTACCTGCCTCTCAGTCTGGCCCAGATAACGGTGGTGGTGGTGGTGGTGGTGGTGGTGGTGAGCAGCAGCAGCAGCAGCAGCAGCGCCCGTGTGGCGTAGTGGTGAGAGTGTCGGACTGGGACTCGGGAGATCCGGGTTCTAGTCCCCGCTCGGCCATGAAACTCACTGGGTGACTTTGGGCCAGTCACTGACTCTCAGCCTAACCTACCTCACAGGGTTGTTGTGAGGATCAAATGGAGAGGAGGAGGAGGAGGAGGATTATGTAAGCCGCCTTGGGTTCCTTGCAGGAAAAAAGGCGGGGTATAAATACAATAAAAATAAATAAATAAGAGCCACCGCTGAGTTGCTCACTGGCTCTCTGCTTGTCAAGCGAGCAAGTGGTAGCGCTGACGAGGAAGAGGAGGAGCAACAGCCACGGGTGGTGGCGGCAGTGAGGAGGTACGCTCACTGAGGGAGGGGGCCCGTGGAGGGCGTCTCGCCCAAGGGCCCTTGAAAACCTAGAGGCGGCACTTGTGGGAGGAACCTCCACGCTGTGTACGTGTGTGGAGCATGATGGTGGGGTGGCAGCGCAGGGGGGCAGAGAGGCAGAACTGAGGGATCTTGGCAGCTGGGGAAAGAGGGTTTGGCGCGAGCAGCACGTCTGACAGACTCTTGCTTTCCCGCTTCCTTGCAGCAGAAGCCGACAGCAGCGTCTTTGCCTCCAACTCCCTGCAGCGGAAGAAAAAGGGGCTCCTGCGCCCGGCGCACCAGCGAGCCAAGCCCCACTTGCTGATCGGCATGCCCCAGGACTTCCGACAGATCTCCTCCATCATCGACGTGGACATTCTGCCCGAGACCCACCGCCGGGTGCGGCTGCACAAGCACGGCTCGAGCAAGCCGCTGGGCTTCTACATCCGGGACGGGGTCAGCGTGCGCGTGGCCCCCCAGGGGGTCGAGAAGGTGCCCGGCATCTTCATCTCCCGCTTGGTCAAGGGCGGGCTGGCCGAGAGCACGGGGCTGCTGGCCGTGAACGACGAGATCCTGGAGGTCAACGGCATCGACGTGGCGGGCAAGTCGCTGGACCAGGTCACGGACATGATGGTGGCCAACAGCCACAACCTCATTATCACCGTCAAGCCAGCCAACCAGCGCAACAACGTCATCCGCAGCAGCAAGGCCTCGGGCAGCTCCGGGGTGTCCACGGACAGCACCCCCAGCCAGCAGACGCCCAGCCCGGCTTCCCAGTACCTGAGCAACTGCAGCACGGCGGAGGGGGAGAGTGACGAGGAGGGCGACCTGGTGATTGAGAGCGATCTGCCGGCCAGTTGCCCCAACGGGGGTCTCCTCGAGAGCCTGCAGCACAGCCTCTCTCTGTATAGCTCTCAGGGCTCGCTGCCCTCCCTGAACAGTCACAGCGGCAGCGGCAGCCCAGTCCGGGGCAGCCGAGCAGGGAGCCTCCGGGAGGATGGCACAATCATCACGCTATAGCCCCGGGCACCGTCCCTCCCCTCTGCCCCCCCCCCGGTGTATTTGAATCGCAACATTTCCGAGGTCAGTTTGGCGGTGGCCTCATTCCTGGACAGCGGAGCTGAAATGCAGAGCCCATCTGGATCCTGAGACATGACCCTCACTTGCCCTCACTGACCCTTCCTTGCACACTGCCTGCAAGCCCAACGGTGCTCTCTGTGACTGCCGTAGCCAAGGTAGCAGATGGGACTGGACCCACAGGCGCTGGCCCATCTTCCCTGAAACCTTTGCCACCCAAGAGGTCCCATCCTGTCCCCATTGAACCAAAGTGATGGGAGTTTTAGTACCTTTCCCCGTTCAACATCATTCCCTGCCCCCTACAGCCATCTGTGTTCCAGGCAGAACTGGGGCTTGCCCGTCTCACAGCCCACGGTCCCTGCCGCCACCAACAGTCGACTCTCATGAAGTGTTTGGGTTTTCGGTGTTTGTTTTTATGATAACATGCATCACAGATTAATATATTGCAACAGACTATTAAACTTTTTTCTTTTTTAGGAACCGTATTCTCACGTGGTTTTTAGAAGCATGCTGCAGTAGGGCGGGGCGAGGCGAAGGACACACAGAGAGAAAGGGCTGAAACATCCTGGGATGGAGGTGGGCCGGGTCATTTGGGAGCGTGGGGCTCTCCTGCCCAATTTGCATTGGTTAGCTCCAGTTCAATATGGCATCTAGGCAAGCTGGTGGTCCTTCTATCAAATGGTATCCTGGCCCATCTTGCATGGTAAGGCAATCAGTTCCCAATTCTCCCCTATCCTTTCCCCCATCCCATTTATTTATTTATTATTTATTATATTTCTACTATGCAAGGAGCCCAAGGCAGCTTACGTAATCCTCCTCTCCATTTTATCCTCACAACAACCCTGTGAGGTAGCTTAGGCTGAGAGGCAGTGACTGGCCCAAAGTCACCCGCTGAACTTCACGGCCAAGTGGGGACTAGAACCCGGATCTCCTGAGTCCCTGTCCAACACTCTCACCACTACGCCACACTGGCTCTTATTGGCTTTTACTTGTCAATAAACAAAGCACACCAACCAAATACAAGAGTACAGAAAGGGGCTACAGCATAAAGCAGGGATGCAGAACTTCTTTCAGCTGAAGGGCCAGATTCCATTTTGGAGAAGCTCTCAGGGGCCGTGTTCCAGTGGTGGGCGGGGCCAACGGCAAAAGGGGCGAGGCCAAAATACCAGCACGTTTCGGCTTAAAGCCTCGCATAGAAAAGCCCAGACAGACTCTGATATTGGATGTAGCAGATCGCCATCAGGACTAGTAGCCACTGATATCTTTATCCTCCATGTCTAACCCCTTTTAAAGCCACCTAATAATTGGTGGCCATCGCTATATCTGGTGGTATAGAATTCCGTAGTTTAACTACGCACTGTGTGAAAGCATCCTTTTATCTGTCCATAATCAGCTGCCATTCAGTCCTCTTCACCAGAGCCAAGCTCAAGAGAGAAGCTGCCTGGTGGGGCTTGTCAGGTTGCATTTCTGAGGTGCTTGGAGCACTCCGGGTGTGCCGTGGAACTGCGGGAATCCTATCCAGCTCCATATTCTGGACAAAGACTGGAGCTTGTCATGCTCACAGGGGGAGGATGGGACACTTACCGCAGGGAGTGCGGCGAGGATGAAAAGAGTTGTAATGTATTATATATATATATATATATATATATATATATATATATATGAATTTAACTGTGTTAGGAAAGGTTTCTATCAATGTGAATAACACACTGGATAGGTCTTCTCTTTGGCTTTTATCCTGGAACAGTCAGTCAGTCAACATTCACAGTTCTTTTAAAAAGAAAAAGAAAAGAAGACAGAAATGAAGCAAAGTAAAGGTAACTATTAAAAACAAAAGTCAGTTTTATACAATCAGAATACAGTAATGCCTTGGATTGCAAGTAACTTGGTTTGAGAGCGTTTTGCAAGACAAGCAAATTTTTAAATATTTAAATTTTTTTGACTTGATATACAAGCGACGTCTTGCAATACAAGTACTGTAGTACGGCTTAAATTAAAAAATCTCTGTACAAATTTTTTTTGGGGGGATTTTGTTTTGATATGAGTGTTTTGGATTACAGGCACGTTTCCGGAACGAATTATGCTCTCAATCCAAGGCATGACTGTAGTAGAGTTGGAAGGGGCCTATAAGGCCATCCTGCTCAGTGCAGGAATCCAAGTCAACTGAAAGAGTTTCTACGCCTTTAGCTTAGTGAATCCATTGGTCTTTAACTGGTGGGTCAGAGCCCAAAGATGCAGTTGTGGCCAGCGCAAGGTAGGCCGCACTTTGGGCATGACTGCCATTTTCTGTTTGTTTTTAAGAGAAGCAGAAAGACAGAGAAAGAGGGAGGGGAGGATTGAGGAGATAAAATGAGAGGAAAAACGGACATATATTTAACACACACAAATCAAGCGTTGGTTCCATGCTGTGGGCTTGGATTCAAAGATGGGTCCCAAGGCTGAAAAGGCTGAAGACGTAATGAGCTAGCTCTTTTGTTGATAGGGGTTCGGGTAGCTGGTCCCTCGCTTGTTCTCCATTGTGTGCACACACAAAAAAAATCCTACCCGTTGGCAAACGGAGAGAGCTTATTCCAGCTTCAGTGACAGTGAACACAAAGAAATCTGCATGATGATGCAAAGTATGTGGTTTATGCAAATGTGATGCTAATTTGAATTCTCCCTGGGTGGTGTTTTTTGCTTGATGATGTGAGATACCTGCTGGCAAGAAGTGTGTGTGTGTGTGTGTGTGTGTGTGTGTGTGTGAGGGGGCGGGATTGCATCACAGGTGTTAAGCTAGGCTCCTGCATAGAGAGATCTGTGGCCTTTTTTAAATTTTCTAGAGAGTGGAGTAGCCATATTAGTTTGCAGCAAAAACAACCAAGGCTACAATTATATCCATACTTGCCTGCGGTGGTATAGCGGAGGCAGTGCTTGCGGGGGCAGGGGGGGCAGCACCAGCAATTTTATATTAGCAGGGATGCTGATGTCATCCGCCGCTGCCCCGCCACCCCTCCCTCGGAGTTCTCGCTTCCCTCAGCTTAGCTGCAATCCTCAGGGTAGATGAGGGGAAATGAATTTTCCAAGCAACAATATATTATTCCTTGTGGTAGTGCAAAGTATTTTGGGATGGCTTCTTCTTGAATGGGCAATTAAGCCCCATTCACTTTACAAAAGACCTGACCTGCTCCTGGTGGAGATGAAAAGGAATACAAATGTGTGTCGATATGGATCAACACAGCCAGCCTGCAATTTTGGACTCTCCTTGGGGGCGTGGCTATGGGACTGTCATGATGAACGCCTGCACTTCCACATTGACCACTGCTTACATGTCAGTCAGCCCCAGTGAATGCAGTGGGGCTTATTTCTGAGTAGACATACATAGGATTGCATTGTAAGTATTGTGGCATCGTAAAGACTTACAAATTGGTTAAACGTTAAGTCTTTTTTGTATTTGCTTAAAATTATTTCTGTGTAGGCAGTGTACAAGATTAAAGACATAAAACAATACAACATCATTAAATTAAAAACAGTTGATTACAAATAAAACCAGCAGCTCAAAAATTAAGAAAAGGACAGGGAAAACAGGTGGGTCTTTGGAGCTTTTCTGAAGACCTGCAAAGAAGGGGCCAGATGAATCCCTAATGAAAGCTCATTCCAGAAGTGCGGGGCCACTGCCAAAAAGGACATCTCCCTTTTACTCATCAACCTAACTGCTCTTGGCAGTGGGCAGTCTTTCACGCAACTTGGGCCCAAACTGTTTACGGCTTTAAAGGTTGAAACCAGGACTTTAAATGGGGCTTGTAAGTGCACTGGCAACCAGTGCAGTTGGCACAGTATCAGTATCACACTGCATCTGCTGAAGTTTCCGAACCACCTTAAAGCTCAGTTGTTCTTGCTTTATCATCATGCTGCCTTGATCTGGCCTTGCAAGGTGGCTGGCCCACCCACCCAAAGCATTTTTGCTTGGGCCCTTTCCCACCTGCCTTTGTGTTACAGATTAGGAACCAGCCACATGCAGAATATCTTTCATTCTTTCCTGCAAAAAGCATCTTAAGAAGGGAAGCAAGGGATCTCTTAATGCATAAGCCATTGATCCCAGCATGTCACCAGCCGCTGCATCTCCCACCAGATCCATCTGGCTCATTTGCACCCAAACAGGCTTTTAGGGAGGAGGTTTAATTTACCATTTTAAATCCCAGAAGTGAGGACTTTTTGCTTTGTTCACTTTAAAGTCTGACCAGCTAAGAGGTACTACCTGCTGGTTGTGGATTTCTTGCTATTTAAGTCAGCCAGATCCAGGTAGAAACTGTAGTGGCATCAGCTTTTCTCAGTCCCAAGCCCCCCCCCCCCGCCCCTCAAGCATTGGCACGAGCAGGCAACTGATGCCTTTGGATGTCCTCTTGTGTCTTGGCGATGTGAGTCATTTGAAGAGCAAGTCTCTTGCTGGGCCTCTTGGAACGAGAACGTGATCAGGATGCACACGCTCCCTCTTACCGCCTTGCAGAAGCTATTTACCCTGTAACAAACAGTGTAGTAGTCTCACTCGGATGGCTGATGCCCCATTTAGTCAATGACTGTTTCAATATATCCTAATAGCTACTGATACCGGCTTACACAGACCACATATAGGTGTGTATCTCATTCCAAAGCTTTGCTGGGAGCGGCGGGGGGGGGGGGGGCAGATCAGAAGCATTTATCCTTGACAGTCTGTCATAGGGAGCTTAATTCCTGGCTGACTAGCCAGCACCAGCTGCTCCCACGTCAGGCTTCACTGCCTAGAGACCCTTGATTTGCTGTGAATCATCTATTATATAGTTACTAGGGCTTGCCACCAGATGGCATCAGGAGCAATGTTCAGGGTTCAAGCCATCTTCCCCCCACACCACTCCGTTGGGCTGGAAAAACTAAACCAGTACTGTGAATTCATAGATTTCATAGATCATAGAGCTGGAAGGCCATCGAGTCCAACCCCCTGCTCAGTGCAGGAAACTAGAGGAGGGGTCTCCCATCCAAGTAATAACCAGGCCTGACCCTGCTTAGCTTTCCACGCTCAGACAAGCTGAGCCAGCGTGAGCCACAGGCCTGTATCTATTTATTTTTTAGGTCTAAATCGTGTATTGCTGGTCTAAACTCTGTGGGGGGCTGCAGACTCTACCCAGTCCATAACATAACTACCTGCTCCCTACCCCATCACAAGAGCCTTGCCAAGAAAGAGAGCCAAGCTTTTCTCTGCACCAGCAGGCCAAGCCAACCGTTCTTCCACCTTCTTGAACTGACAAGCTTTACATCCATGCAAAGGGCAAGGGTGCAAATCGCCACAGAGCTAATGATGGGGCTTTGCACAGTCGTTGCATACACAGCCCTCAGCAAAAAAACACCACAAAAAACCCCAAACCCAGCTAGGGAAGCGGGGGCTGGCTTTAAATTGGCCTGTTTGCACAGCTGATGATCCCGGCCATCTGGGTCATAGAAAGCAGAAGGCAGTTAACTGCCACCTGTCATTTCCACAGGGCAGGGAGGATGTTTGACAACTGCTAATGTGCTTGGACTGTACCGCCAGGAGGTTTTTAATCCTGCTACTGCAGTCTATCACCTTCCCTTGCAGCTCTGCACAGTCAGTGCTTTTTTGGGGCTGGGGGGCATTGCACAAGCTAAATGCCTGGCCCCTCTTTTGCAGATTCCACAGCCAGACCTCGAGGACAGACTTCATGGCTTTGTGGGCACGATTAACCCTTCCCAAGCCTTGCAGGCAGCCCAATCCTGCTTGCTCTTAGAGATATGGACTAGCTTTGCAGCGGATATCGTTTCACTATCACTTGGCTCCAGGGTCCTTTGGGAGTGTAGGGCAAGCCTAAATGAGGAGACTTCCAGGCAGCAAAACAGACAAAGCGGCCCCGTCTCCTCCCCATGAGCTTTGCGTTGGGAGTAAAGGCAGAACTGCGGCATCTTTCTCCTGACACAGAACCAACTACAGCTTTTCAGATTAACTGAAGGGGAGGGGGGAACCTTCTGAAACTTGAAATCCACATCACACCATAAGAGCCATTGACTATTAGAAGCTTCTTGGGCTTACTTAGCATCCTATATATGAATAGCAAACTTGAGCTCAGAGAGTCGATCCTCATGGAGTCAAAACGGCAGTAAAACCACGCACAAGAGGCCAGGAGGCCTCGGGGAACCCAAAGGTTTGCAGAAGTATAACAAATCTTTGGGGGGGGGGACCCTCTAGAGGGAACGACAAAACAGCCCAAATCAGGATTGAGCATGCTTAATGGTTACAGAATGCTGGCTGAACATTGGGAGAGAAGGGGAAACTAGGGAGGGACCTTATAGAATGGAGTACCCTGGGACCCTGATCTGGAGCACTCCACACCGCAAGTGTGTTGCAGGCCCCACTGGGTTCTAAATTCAAACTGAACTATTTGCCTCTGCATCCATGTTGCCGAACACTCCAAACAGGGCTGACCATCCCATCTCCAGAACCGGGGACCACAAATTTCTTATCACATCATTAAGTCTCTCCTGCACCCAACCATTATGAACTGATTTTACAGCAGAAAAATAGGGCTAAAGGCTGGGGCCTTTGTGGCACCACAGTCGCTGGGCTACATTACACCAAATTTAGGTATATGTTTGGATGCAATAAAGGTAAAGCAGTTCGAGCCCCAGAAGGCACACGCCAGAAGTATATTGTTTTTATATCACTTCCAACTGTAATGGCTTCCCCGACAGATTCCTGGAAATTATAATTTGCTGGAGGTGCTAAGAATTTTGTTAGTGATTCTCTCTCCCCCTCCCCCCATTACAATTCAAGTAGATCAGGATCTACTGGTAGATCTGTCTGGGTGATTTGCAGTAGATGGGCAAGGATTTCTGACTCCCACTTGTTTAACAGTAACAACAAGATTACCGCCTTCTCCTGCCCTGAATTATTCCACTGAAATGAGAATGCTTGGGGTAAGCAGGAGGAGTGGGGTTTTGTGCAGGACTGTGAGCTATGTTCAGTTCTGGTACTCAAAACAAACTCCTGGGCTCAGAACCTTTCATTTCTGAGTGTATTCTTTTTTTCTTTTCTTTCTTTGCACTAGGCTCCAGCGGCTGGATCTTGGGGTCCCAGTGAAATTTTTAAAAAACCCAAAGTAGATCCCACAAGCCTGAGGTCTGCTCCCCCCTGCCCCAGAGGACGAATGACTTGTTAAACCACTTTATGGCTAGAAGTAAAGTAACAGCATCATGTGAGATGAAAGGGGAAACTGGGCTTGCCCTTTTTCTCGGAGCACAGGAGAAAGGAAGGAAATCCCAAGACAAGGAATACATAAGTCTGCCTCATTTGGGGGTGGGGGATGCAGCTTGGAGAGGGCCATTACCCTCCCTCCATTTTAAGCATTTATAGACACCCTTTCACATTATACATGTCCAAATGTGAACATTTTGTTATGCTCCCTCTACCATATTCTCGTGCAAGAGAAATCATGACCTTGAGGAAAACCTGGGCACTATATTTCTCTATGGAAGAAACGGTGATTGATAATGTACTTTTTTAAGGTGACTTAGGGCGCAATCCTATGCATGCTTAGACAGAAAAAAAGGCCTGCAACTCCCAGCATGCACAGGACTGCGCCCTTAGGAACATAGGAAGCTGCCGTACTCGCACTACTTCTCTACCAATCTCAATGTTCCCTGCTCTGACAGGCAGAGGCTCTCAAGGGCCTAAGGCAATGGATCTTTCCCAGCACCCGCTAGCTGATTTCTTTAACTGGAGGTGGTACCATGATGGAAGGACTTTGGGGCAGATTGCTAGGCCCCCACACAACAGAATGAACAGGGGGGCTCCCAAATGTAGCAGGGCTGGTGTAACACATTTTGAAGTGAGTGACACAATACACATTACTGTTGAAGGAGAGGGTCGCACGTAAGTCCCGAGTCTAAAATTCCCTAGCTGCACCACTGGGTGCAACGGAGCGAACCGTCTGCATACAAAGCATTGCTCTGCTCCAGAGCTATGATCCCTCTTGGGACTTCTGCTCAGGGAAGCGGGGCATCTACACCTACTCGACTGGATCATTGGCATGACTAGCTACATGTGAAGGAACCAACACCCAAACTAAATGTAGCCGTTTCCTGAACTAAGCATGTATCAAAATACCCGTGCCATAGATTCATAGAGTTGGAAGGGGCCTACAAGGCCATGGAGTCCAGCCCCCTGCTCAATGCAGGAAACTAGAGGAGGGGTCTCCCATCCAAGTAATAACCAGGCCTGACCCTGCTTAGCTTTCCACGCTTGGACAAGCAGAGCCACAGGCCTGTATGCATTTGTTCAGGATGGCTCGTGAAGGTACTCACTTTCGGCTTCTGCCCTATGACAAGTACTTAAGAAAAGATTGCTTTATTTATTTAAAACTGTCCAGCCACTTAAGTTATAATTGCACACACTCCTCTCAATGCTGGCTGTTTGTCAAGCCACACTGTGTAGCTGCAGCACTTCTTGTACTGCCTCATGGAAAGGCCGAGAGCCGTCGGCATCTGATCGCCTGCCAGGGTGCTGCCTCTCCTCTGCTATATGGGTCTCCCATGCGCACGTCCCTCTCCTCACGCTCTGCAAATCCAAACTGCAGCTACAGAGCTTTTACAGCTCTCATACTGGTCAGACTCCCGGGACCAGGGAACACCCCCGACCGCCTCCCCACATGTTTTTGGCAATCTATCCCCTTGGCTTGTAAAACGAGACAAGCAGAAAGATATAAAGTAGGTTGGGGCTGGGGAATGTGTGGCCTGCCAGATGTTGTTGGACTACAACAGCCATCATCTGTGACATTGGCCATGCTGGCTGGGGCTGATGGGACAAGGGCCACAAGTTCCCCAGCCTTGAAATAGGTGGGCCTTTTTGCTTCCTAACGCTTACCAAGATCAAAACATGAGAGAGGGCGAGATCAGCCACAAGAATGGGTCAGAAGCAGCTTGCATCACTGGGTCAGTCAGTGGCAAGAGAGGCTGCCTGGCTGAGTGCAAGAGCAAGGAGCAAAATCTAGACACTTCTTCTCCATGACAGTCCAGAGGGGGAAGCTGGCAAAGGGAGGGCCTCGTGCCCCTGTCTACGAGTCCAGCTTGATGAAGACTTTGGGCCGGGAAAATATCTTGAGGGCCTCCTCAATCTGCGACAGCTTCTTCTCCAGAGCAACCCGTCGGTTTTGGACACTTAGGCTGTCAATTCGCACTGGAAGCAGCAAGAGGTCTTTCAGGAGCTGCTCTTGGCCTATTAGCAGAGGGAAGAGGAGAAGGAAGGGCAGTCAGGTTATAATTCAGACTGCCTGTCCAATTAGAAGAAATCTCAGTCAACTCATCAGCTACATTCACACAGAACCATGAACGAACTCCCAAAGAAGCCAGGTTTTGCAAGCCAAGAACAAACCTGGTTTGCAATCTTGGCTTGTAAAAGGCCCAACAAGCCAGGATCCCAGATTTGCATGACACACTAAGTTTCCAGTTTCTGCTTAGTGCAGCCTAGTGCGCTAGCAGGAGAAGCCAAGCCAGCCCGAACAGGCTGTGTGCAAAAAATACACAGCTTGTTCATAGCAAGCCAGGATCCTGTAGGATTCTTTAGAATCCTGGCTTAGCACTCCATGTGAACACAGCCATTGTTTTTGAAACCAATTGTGTGTATGAATAAAACAAGAGCTCTAAGAGGGTGGGGGAGCATTCTTCTTCTTCCGATGTTTGCCTGTGCTGCTTGCAACAATACTTTAATATATATATATATATGTTGTCCAGTTAATTCGGGGCACCCATTTAATCAGTCAGAAGATTAAGTGATCCATCAACTAAACATTTCAAGTCTCAGTTGCAATCCCTACAAGCGCCACAGGAAATCCCACCATACATAGCCAGGAGGATGAGGTTACCACTGCTCCAGAGAAAGGGTTCAGGCCCCCAGACGAACTGGCTGAAATCAGAGCACAGAAGAGAAGCAAGAATCCCGTGTGAAAACTCTTGTCTCAGATCCCATGGTATTGGCAACTCAGCTAGGCTAGAACCCCGGGTAGGGGAGAGGCTCCAAGATCAGATCTAGGAAAACCCGGCTAAATGAAGTTAGCAGGAGACAATCCCATTCTCAGAGCAAGGCCTAAGACAGGGGGGCAGGGGAACCTTTTCCGTCCAAGGGCCGTATTCCCTTCTACCTAAGTTTCCAGGTGCTGCATTCCATGGTGGGTGGAACCAAAGCAAGAAGTGGATGGGGCCCCTCCATCTCTCACATACATGCATGCAAATGCACTTCCCCACCCACCCCGGGCAGCAATTAGGGTTGAAAAAAGCCCCTGATAGATACGACAGGATTTGTTGCCTAGTTCTCAGAGGATCCTCAAGAAGCCAAGAATGTAGCAGGGGGGTGGAGAACCAATGTTTATGTATGTATGTATGCATGTATTATATTTATATCCTGCCTTTTTTCCTGCAAGGAACCCAAGGCAGTTTACATAATCATCTTCCTCTCTGTTTTATCCTCACAACAACCCTGTGAGGTAGGTTAGGCTGAGAGTCCATGACTGGCTCAAAGTCACCCATTGAACTTCATGGTCAAGTGGGGACTAGAACCTGGATCTCCTGAGTCCCAGTCCAACACTCTAACCACTGCGTCACACTGGCTCTCAGTGTTGGACTCCAACTCCCATCAGCCTCAGGCAGCAGGGCCAATGATCTGGGATGATGGTGGGCCACAGGTTATCCACTCCTGCGATAGCTGTTCCCAGAGATACTCCCCTGAACCATAAGCTTGCACCAAGAGACGTGACACATGTGAGGTCCTGCATCCTGTCCCTGCTATCTCCAGTAAAAACCAGTAACGGGGCTGCGGAAGGCCTCTGCCGGAGGCCACAGAGACCCGCTGCCCGTCAGGTGAGACAGTCCCGCGCTGACTTAACAGAAAACAGCTCCGTACGTCCCACCTCCCACCCTTCTTACTCTGTTGGAGGTTGTTCAGCGTTTCCAGCCGCTGGGTCTCGGGCATCCTGGTGTGGCCAGGTGGCATGTCGGGGTCAGGCATGCTGCGGTGGCGCTCCTCTGCCTCTTTGCGCCAGTGGTCCTTCCTCTCGATCAGGCTAATCACAGCAGAAAGAGTGCATCGATCAGAGCAAGACGGGGAGGGCAGAGAAAGCGAGAAGGAAACAGCATCCTAGCTCAGGGTTCCCCAACCTTTTTGGACCTGTGGGTACATTTGGGAACTTGAGAAACTGCTTTGGGCACCACCACAAATGCCTAATCAGTAGATCACCATTTTGGCATCTACCTGTCACATTTATGGATCTTAGGCTGGGTCTTATTCAGCAAAAACATTTCTTGCCTGTCTACCGGACACAGCAATGTCTCTTTAATAAGAGCCAGTGTGGCGTAGTGGTTAGGGTGTTGGACTGGGACTCGGGAGATCCGGGTTCTAGTCCCCACTCAGCCATGAAACTGACTGGGTGACTTTGGGCCAGTCACTCTCAGCCTAGCCTAGCCTACCTCACAGGGTTGTTGTGAGGATAAAACGGAGGAAGAGGAGGAAGATTATATGGGCCGCCTTGGGTTCCTTGCAGGAAAAAAGACGGGGTATAATATAATAAATAAATAAATAAATAAAGAGATTGTGTAATTCAGCTAATTGCTGGAGGTGCAATGCAGCCAATTCTTCTTTTAAACATATGTTTTGGTAATGTTCAGTAGTTGCTTCTTTTGGGGAGGAGGTTATTACACAGATACATTTTGTACTGGAACAGTCTTTAAAATTCACTGGTGTAAACGCTCTTTTAAATTATTTACCTGCTTCATGGAAATTAACAAATACAAGGGGAAATTGATTCTCTGCACCCTTTTGACAGCTGAAAGACTGATATTACATCATTGGAAGGATAAACATTCACCTCTTATAATGCAATGGATTGAGGACCTCACAATGCTTTCGATATGTGAACGGGCGGCATACAGACACCACTTTCAAATGGATAGTTATTTGGATATTTGGTCTGCTTTTGTTGAGACCTATGTATAATTTCTAGGAAGCTGTATGCATTTCATATGTATTCATTGCTATGGATATATACAAGTCCATGTACGTATATCAAACAAAAAGGGAAAAAACTAAATCTTTTTTAAAAATTTGTGGGGGCCCGTGGGCACCACATTGTGGACCCCTTGACGGGCACCATTGGAGACCCCTGTCCTAGATCGCAAGGAAAAGAGCACGGCCTGGCTTTCCCCTCTCCTCTCGGGTCCATACAAAGCAGCCAAGAGGGACAGCTGCATGCTGGTCAGCAGCACTGTTTCATAGATTCATAGATCATAGAGTTGGAAGGAGCCTACAAGGCCATCGAGTCCAACCCCCTGCTCAATGCAGGGAACTAGAGGAGGGGTCTCCCAGCCAAGTGATAACCAGGCCTGACCCTGCTTAGCTTTCCACGCTCAGACAAGCTGAGCCAGCGTGAGCCACAGGCCTGTATAGTTGTTGCTTAGCCTTTCAGAACGGGGAGGCTGTACCCACAGGGAAGCCGTGGCAACATACTGGTTGTAGTAGCTCTCTAATAATCTGTGTTGTCATCTTCCATCTCTCCCCCTACAACAGCGATTCCCAACCTGGTGCCCAGCATGCCCTAGCCAGCCAATACATCTGGAGGGCACCAGGTTGCAAAAGGCTGCCCTACAAGCCCTTCAAAATCCTCCTATGGCCAGAGTCACACTGGAGTGTCAAGGCTCTAGCACGGTGACACAACAATGCAAAACAGGTCACGTGGGGGGCTGAGAATCTCTGCTTTAAAAAACGCTTTAAGAGGGACTGGGAACTTGCACAAAGAAGGGAAAGAAAGCCAAGATTCCCAGGAAACTAGGTCCAACAGCAGGCATGATGAGTTCCCAGGCCAGCATTACTCCCAGCCCCGGGTGCAACAACCATCCGTGCGAGGTGTGTGGCAGGACAGCACGCTTGGTCCCGCAAACATAACCTGCTGCCACTTAATGGACAGGTGAGGGTGGCGAGCTTTATACATACTAGCGGGGGACGTGGCCTTTCTGCTTGGCGTTGTACTCTTCCTGCTCCTTGCGTTTCTGCTCCAGCACTTCGGACAGCGATTGCAGGGAGCGCGAGCGCCTCAGCTGGGCTCGCTTGGCGTTCAGGGCATTGTGGCTGACAAAGTCCACCTCCCTGCCATCCTCCTGGATCTGAAAGGAGGGGGGGCGGAGTTACAATGCTGGGATGCAGAGAGATTCTGGTGCTGGGAGCCCGGAGACTTTGCCGGTTACGACACCCCTGGAACTGGGAACTGGGGGTGGGTGGGCTGGAGCACGTAGGGGGGCACAGGAAGTATAAAGCAGAGGGCACCAGCACTGGCGGGTGCATGCATGCAGCACCTTCCCCACACTCACTGCCGTACCTCGGCACTCCCGTTCTGCGCTTTTGCGGCTGCCGGGTCCACTGTTGCACTTGACCGGGCGGGGCTTGGAGATGTCGACCTGCGCGGGCGAATTCCTGTGCCACAACGAGAATAGGCTCGCAGATACCTCTGAGCCTCCGGATTTGGAGGAATGGGACCCTCCTGGGAAAGGCAGGAAGAGAAAAGCAGGGAGAAGTGGAGGGGGGGGGCAGAATTACAGCATGGCCAGGAAGAGCTCCCAAGTACCCAGGGGACATCTCTGCCGGGGCTGTTGACAAACTAAACTTAGCTCAGTTTATTCCTGCATTCACCCCTGTTCCTGACTATCACTCCTACGTTTCTTTGAACGGGCTCATCCAGTTACACTGACTCAGTCAAGGAACTAGTCAGATGCTAAGCACCACCAGGCATCTGGGCCAGGAGATTCAGAGGTCTGGATGAGAGAGTTTTGACCACCTGGGCTGGTGTCTCCATAGCAGTGTTCTCCAACCTTGGGTCCCCAGATGTTTTTGGCATACAACTCCCAGCTACACTGGCTGGGGCATGCTGGGAGTTGTAGGCCAAAAACATCTGGGGACCCAAGGTTGGAGAACACTGCTCTATAGGTAAGGCCTGCCCTGCCTCCTGGGTGAGATCCAGCAGGTGGATAATGAAGCATCCTCTTGCAGACATAGTGCATGAGATTCTGAAGATCCTATGGCTGATCACTCCTTCTCACTCCACTTTGGTGTCCTCGGCTTAACACAGGGCTCGGCAACCTTTTTTCCGAGGCACTGCATTCCCTCAGTAGTGATCTATTGGGCCACATGCTGGCGGCGGATGGGACTGAATCCAGAGGTGGGTGGGGCCAGAACAAAAAGTAGGCGTGGCCGTAGCTCAGTGGTAGAGCACACACTTTGCATGCAGGAGGTCCCTGGTTCAATCCCGGGCAGCATCTCCACGTAGGGCTAGAAAAAATCCTTCCTGAAACCTTGGAGAGCTGATGCAAGTCAGTGTTGACAATACTGAACCAGATGAACCCATAGTATGACTCAGCATAAGGCAGCTTCCTATGTCGCCTAATGATGAAGGCAATTCTGATGTAGGAGAGATGGAGCTAGCTCAGTCAGCACAGCTCAAGTGGCAAAAAATATATATATATCCTATATAGGACATGCAAGGACCCAACTCTGAGACCATAGATAAGTCCCTAAGGGCACAATCCTGGCTGGGGCATGCCGGGAATTGTAGGCCTTTTTTCTATCTAAACATGCATAGGATTGCACCGTTAAGTCTATTGTGGAGTGATGCATAGTGGAACGTTCTCTGCCACGTGGTATAATGTTCTCTGAGCATAACAAGCTGCCTTGCGCTAAACCTGGCCCAACATGCCTTTGTCCCAAGACATGAGGCTGGTGAGCACAAGAGCCAGGGGCTTCTCAGTGGTGGCACCGCAGCTCTGGAATACCCTTCTAGTGGAGATCTGGCTGGGTCCTTGTCACTGGCTTTTAGACCAGCCTTTCCCAACCTGGTGCCCTCCAGATGTTTTGGACTACAACTCCCAGAATGCCCCAGGCAGCATCTCCAAGTTATACACACACACACACACACACACACACAATGAAGGGGAGCAACCAAAGGGCAGCTTGGGCTCAGCCTACCTGCAGCTTGGCCTTCACTTTGGATTCTACGTTCTCGTACTTCTGAGACTTCCACAGGGCTTTCACAGGCTTTGGCTGGCTCAGCTCCCGAGCCTGTTCCTTCTCTCGGCATTTCTTCTGGATCTCTCTCATGCGTCGCAGGTTCTCCTTCTCGTGGTCCTTGTGATCCCTGCCTGCGTGGCGAGAGAAATAAAAAGCCTGCCCTCGAAGACTGAACGGAAGCTGCGGCAGCCAGATTGATAGCAAGGGCCAGAAGGTATGAGCATGTAACACCGTTTCGGGCCTGCTTGCACTGCCTGCCTGCACGTTTCCGAGCCAAATTCAAACTGCTGGTATAAAGCCTTACATGGCTCAGGACTGAAATACAAGATGGAGCACCTCTCCCAATATGAACCTACCCGGACACTATGATCAATATCTGAGGCTCTCTTCAAAGTGCCTCCCCTGAGGGAGGCTTGGAGAATAGCAACAAGGGAGAGGGACTTTTCAGTGGTGGCCCCCCATTGTGGAATGCTCTCCCCACTGAAGTCCACCTGGTGCCAACACTGTCAGTTTTTGGACCCAAGTTAAAACTTTCCTTTATTTCCAGGTATTTGATGGCATATGACAGGACATTTAATGTCAGTTGTTTTATCACGTATTTTATTGTTACTGTTTGTTTGTTTTTCATACCTGTTTTAAATTTATTTTAAATGTTCTGCATTAAAGACTTTATATTATGTGTTTATTGTCTTGTATTTTGGGGTTGTAATTTTCGTGAACTGCCCAGACAGCTTTGACTATTGGGTGGTATAGAAATAAAATGAATGCATGAGAGCCAGTGTAGCGTAGTGGTGAGAGTGTTGGACTGGGACTCAGGAGACCCAGGTTCTAGTCCCCACTCGGCCGTGAAACTCACTGGGTGACTTTGGGCCAGTCACTGACTCTCACTGATAAAATGGAGAGGAGGAGGAGGACTATGTAGGCCGCCTTGGGTTCCTTGCAAGAGGAAAAAGGGTGGAATATAAATTTAATTAATTAATTAATTTTAAAAACCACAGCAACTTAAAAATGCAACCCTGATAGGCTGGCATCAGCAGATCAGCAGGTGCCCCACTTACGCTTGGCTGTAGGCTCCTGGCAGAAGGAGATGCCATCTAGCTGCAACAGGACTCCCACCGTGCCTTTCTGTCCCATTTCCAGAATGTCCTTGGCATTGGGCTTAATCCGTGGAGGAGGACGAGCGAGGCGAGCACTGTAGCATGTGGGGTAGAGGCTGGACTCCAGAGGAATGGGGCCAGGGAGCAAATCCAGCTTCAAAGCATTCCCTTCCAGCCTCCCTCGTGCTAAAGATACAGAGAGTGAGAGAGAGAGAGAGAGAGAGACAGACAGACAAGAAAGGGGCTGTAGTAGCTCTGTGGAAGAAGAGCACGCACTTTACGTGCAGAAGATACCAGGTTCAATCCCCAACGCTTTCAATTAAAAAGACCGCATATAGCCGGTGATGGGAGAGACCTCTGGTAAGCCGCTGCCAGTAGAGTAGACAACGGAGAAATAGTTTGACCTGGTAGGAGGAAGCATCCTATGGTGCCGTTTTCCTAAGGGGGGGGGGAGAATTTAGTCTTCCGAAGCTAGCTCTTTCCCAGGCCCGTGTAAGTCTTCATCAGTGCCAGTGAAGACCTCCTTTCCCAGCCTGCTCCAACTCAGCCCCCAGGACTCACTCACATACAGTCCCTAACAGATTACCACTGAGGAGACACAACCCTTGACAGGAAAAACAAACACAACACAAAAAACGTCCCCACCCCTGCTGCAGCATGGGCTAGTGCAGTGTTCTCCAACCTTGGGTCCCCAGATGTTTTTGGCCTACAACTCCCAGCATAGCTGGCTGGGGCATGCTGGGAGTTGTAGGCCAAAAACATCTGGGGACCCAAGGTTGGAGAACACTGGGCTAGTGAGTGCTCAGAGGATTCAACCCTTTGGAAGAGAGAAAGAGAGATTCCTTCCATTTTCTGGGTGGGGAAAGACCACACTTTCCCCCATGCCAAGAGCAGGCAAACTGATTAAGCACTGAGATGATCAGGACACATGATAACCCTGGGACCATGCAACACACTCACCAGATAGAGGGCGTCTGTAATAATCCGGGCAAAGGGTAGGGTCTGGGGGAATGGGCCCTGTGATCCTGGAAGGCCCCTCGGACATCTCAGCCTCAGCTCCAGGCCTGCAACCCCGAACTGCAAGATCTCTCTTTCTTAGGCCTGATGCACTGGGAACGACTTCTCAGTCTAAGTCACTGATGATGTGTAACCGGTATATCTGGAAGCACAGGGAGCCGTAGGGAAGTTGCTACAAATGGAAGGCAATGTAAGAACCACCCTGCTGGATCAGAACAAAGGCCTCTCTAGTTCAGCATTCTGTTCCCACAGTGGCCAACCAGTTGCCCCAACAGGAAGCCCACAAGCAGAATATGAGAACACAACCACCCCATCGTGTTCCCCACTACTGAGAGGCCTATTGCCTCTGATACTGGAGGCAATATATTTCCATCATGACTATTTATTTATTTGATTTGTACCCCACCTTTCTACCAAGAAAAATGGCAATCAAGGCAGCTTTCAATCATAAATAAAACTTGATTAAAGCAATAATAAAACAAATAAATTTGTTTCCCATCTCTCCCTCTGGTGCAGCCTGATGGAATGCCTGTTTCCAGGTGACCACTGATGGCAGGAGGAGTCCAACAGAGCTGGTCTCTTAGCAGAGCCAATGGGAGTGCCCATGCTTCCTATTGCTCCCTCTAGTGCAGCCTGATGGAATGGCTGCTGCCAGGTGACAGTTGAGGGAGGGAGGAACCTGACTGATTTGGCTTCTCGACAGGACTAATCCCTGCTTCCCATCACTCCCTCTGATGCAGCCTGATGGAATGACTAGTGAGGGAAAACCTCCAAGGAGACAGCTTCTGAGCATTTTCTGTGTGCATTCAAGTAGACAGTGTACGGAAACATGCCTCAAATCACCACACTACAAAGCTACACACAAAGCAGCCCCTCCCCCGCCTCCCCTGCGGCTATTTAAGACCTGTGTGCCCTGAGGGAAGGCAGAAGAGAAGCCCAGGCCAGCGAACCAGCAGCTCCAGAAGAAACCTTCAGTTGTGTTTGGTTGGGGGACACACACGTTTGTTTGTTTATTTAAACATTGTAAACCGCTTTGGGTGCCTTAGCAGAAAGGCGGTATAGAAATGTAATAAATAAATAAATAAAGCTCTGGAATTCTGCCTGCACCGAACAGGTGCTACTGTCATGGCTCCAGTGCAATGCCAGACACCACAAATGCTATCAACACAATCAAGAAGGCACAGAGAAAGCAAGAAAATCACTCGAACATCTGCCTCTCTTCTGGAACTTCCCCCGGCCCGAGATGTTCTCCAAGCACATTTTAAACCATCTCTCGTCCTGCCCCAGCACCCAAGTGAGGCAAACCTAGGTAGATTGTCACCGATTTGCAGACGGCTGAAATCCAGAGCTAAAACAGACATCAACGAGGCCAGATGCCTTCCTCACACCTCCATTTAAAAAAGAAAAGAAATAAAGCACTTAGCAAGGCACTCTTGGCCCCATTCCAGGCACAGCACAGAGACATGTTTATTCTGTTGGCTTGGAGGGCAAACGGCTGTTAGGAGCCAAGTACAAACAAACTGCCGGAAGACTGCTTTGCCCTAAATCAGGGGGACTGTGGGGATATGAAAGTGAAGGAAAGGAGGCCTTTTGAGATAAAGCTTTGCAGTACCATCAAGGGGCAGGTGGGTCAAGCCCTGGGGGGAGCAGCTTGAAAGGCAAACTCCACCTGCAAAAAGCCCATTTTGGTAGGCCTCACTGGGATGGGCCACTGGCTTCAGCAGCCTTCCACAACCGGTGCCGTCTGGATGTATCGGACTGCATCTTCCGCCACTGGCCATCCTGGCTGGGGATGATGGGAGTTGCACTCCAATGCATCCAGAGAGCACGAGGCTGGAGAAGGCTGTGCTTCAGCAGTGGGGATGCTAAAAGGGCCAAATAAGCGCGTGCCCGCAGAGACACTCAGGGATGCAATCTGTTAACCTAGGCGAGGAGCTCGGGGCAGATTAACGGTCTTCAGTGTCCTAATGATCTGCACCCCAGTTCCCAGCCCACATAAGCTCAGGGCTGTTTCAGACTGCATTAGGGCATACTTGCAGCGAACAGGATCGCCTGAATCTTTTGCCACAAGCACAAGCTGCTGCTTTGTGCACCATTTTGGGACCCACACTTGGAAGCTGGGCAGCCGTTCATAAAAAGGGTAGCTTGCCACCATGGCAAACAAGTCAGGAAGGCCATTTGCTGCAAGCACGGCCTAATCCAGACAAGAAAAGGAAAGGACCCAGTCAGCAACAGAATAGTTGTACTGATTTCATTTATTACATTTCTATACTGCCCAATAGCCAAAGCTCTCTAGGCGGTTTACAAAGATTAAAACCTTTAAAATACATTTTAAAAACTGTATACATACATATAACCATACAACACGCAGAGAGAAACACATATCTAAAAACAATTTTAAACAATCAACAAGAAAAATTCAAGTCCTGATTTGAACTGCATCATATGCTGCCAAATGCCTAAGAGGAAGGTCTTAACCTGGCCCCGAAAAGATAACAATGTTGGTGCCAGGCGGGCCTTGTCAGGGACATCATTCCAGAATTGGGGGGGTCACCACTGAGAAGGCCCTCTCTCTTGTTGCCACCTTCCAAGCTTCTCTCGGAGGAGGCACCTGGAGGAAGGCCTTAGATGGCGATCATAGTGTACGTGTAGGTTTATGAGATTGGCCATGAGATTATGTCAGATGGGAAAGAATAAGAGATGACAGCATTTAAATTAATCTATCTCATTTCTTCCCATGGTAACATACTCCGTCACTAAGTATCACCTCATATCGAGGCTTGATGTAACTTTCTAAACCAGAAATAGGCTGACTTCAATCTTGGGTGGTCTATTTTAAAAAATTAAAAAATGATAATCCCATGGCCTATGATGCATGTTATGATTATAACACACGAGTGAATACTCAGGTTTTCCTTAAAGTTAAGACGTAACCGTGAGAGTGTAGTGCAGTCTTCCCCAACCCAGTGTCCTCCAGATGTTTTGGACTTCAAATCCCATCAGCCCTAGCCAGCATGGCCAATGGTAAGAAATGCTGGGTGCTGTAGTCCAAAACATCTGGAGGACCCCAGGTTGGGGAAGGTTGGTGCAGTGCCTCTGGGGAGATTTCAACAAGTCTCCAGTCAGCCATAAAGCTCACTGGGTGACCTTAGGCCAGTCGCATTGTCTCTTTCTCTCTGACTAGCCTACCTCACAAGGCTGTTGTGACGATAAAAGGAAGGGGGAGAGAACCATGTACACTACCTCGAGTTCCTTGGAGGAAAGGCATAATATGAATATAGTAAATACTAAAATAATAACTAAGCTGTGTTAAGTGTAAAACTCTTTCTTAAGGCAGGGTTAGACCAGAGTCTTAACTCAGAATTCTGTGCAACAATCCCAGCACTAGGTGGTCTACAAGAAACTGCCCAGTGCACCACAAATCTACTTTCTACCAGCCCCTGATCTAAACACCCGCATGCTTTACAGTTACTGCCTTACTAACAAAGTCCTGCTAGAAAAACAGTGTGATCTAGTACATCTTTATTTAGAAGCACAGCCCCACTGTGTCTAGTAGGGTTTACGTGTTTAAGAGCACAGCCTAAGCCACATTACCTCCTTCAGCCATTCCCCTACTTCCCCAAAGCTGATCCCACTCTCCCTTCAGTATGTTATAAAAGTCAGCACGAAGTCAGTCAGCAGTACCATCAGAGCAGGATTTTGGAGGTAGAAGCCCAAGACCCCCACTCAACAGAATGTGCGGGAGGGCCCCCAAACGCAGCAGGGCTGGCTTACCACATTTTGGAGTGCGTGAAGTAATACACACTACTAGCTAAAGAGTGGAAACTTCGGATAAGACCATTAAGAGTACCAGTGTGGTGCAGTGGTCAGAGTGCTGGACTAGGACTCGGGAGATCCAAGTTCTAGTCCCCACTGGACCATGCAGCTTACTGGGTGACTTTGGGCCAGTCACTGACTCTCAGCCTAACCTACCTCACAGGGGTGTTGTGAGGATAAAATGGAGAGGAGGAGGGCCATGTAAACTGCCTTGGGTTCCTTGCAAGAGGGGGGAAAGGTGGGATATAAATGTAATAAATTAATGAAGTATGGAGTCTAAACATGATCTCTAACTCCACCATTGCGGCCAGCCAGCGTGCCACGGCTTCGACAAAATCTGGAAATCCGTGGCAAGCGGTTCTATTGAGGAGGAGCATCCTCCAACCTCAGCAACAGACTCCTTTGCGCATTCCAACCAGCTCCAAGGCAATTTCCTAATTACTGGGCCTCCCCCAACCTTTGCTAGGGAAGCCAAGCCTCCCTCTTTCTCTCCATAGGAACATAAGCAGAGCCCAACAGGATTACACCAAAGGTCTGTTTAGACGTGTTTTCGACAGCCACAGTGGCTAACCAGGTGCCCCCAGGAAGCCCACAAGCAGGACATGAGCGCAACAGCCCTCTCCCCGTTGTGTGTGTCTCCCCCTCCCCTGCTCTGAACCCCTCACTCACGTTTCTGGCGCCTCTGCCCAGCAGCACTGCGTGGCTCTCCAAGGGGGGCGGGGGAAGTCAAGTCCCAGGCAGTTATTCACCCCGCCTCCCGTCTCTAAGCAACAGTGACTTCCTGTCGCAGGTTAGGACCGGAACAGAAGCTGCTGGGAAATGTAGTTGTGTGTTTTTTCCCCTCCTCCCGAGGACCACGCGTTAGTTAGCACTTGGGAGAGCGCCGCTACGCACCTCTGGCAGAAGCAAAACAGTGTTTGCCTTCTTTCCATGGGACTCTTGAAATCTCGCCAGTCTCCTCCCCTCCAAGGCATCATTCCTAGATTTCTGATAAACTCCCGAAGAGGAACCATCAGACGCAGTATGTGATCCAGCACCCATAAGTCATTAGAATGGAGAGATCGTGGTGGAAATCTCTCAGTTTTCAAGTTCTTAAATCTAGGGATGCTAAAGAAACGCTCAACTTTAAGTAGTTAAAAAAAACCCCACCTCACTATTATTTTGTTGTTTTAAACACACATGACACAATAATTCCTTCAAACTTACATGTTGGCTGCAGATACCAGGCAAGATCCAACAGGTGTTTTCTCTTTAAGGCAGGCAGTTAAGCGTGCGAACCTATGCACACTTACTTACTTGGGAGTAAACTGCACTGAACTCAAGGAGCCTTACTTTGGAATACACACGATTGGTCTTTAGTATTTGTGTTTATTGTTTTAATAGTGTTATATTGCCTCTGTTGCTATTTTATTGTTTAAGAGACTTTATTTTATTGACTTTGCCATCATGCAGTGATTTTGTTAGCCGCTTCGAATATATTGTATAAGATTTTTAAAAAAGAAATCAAACCAATTTTTTACAATGGTAATTGGATCGCAGAGAGCACATATCTCATGTTCTTATTCAAAGTACTTCGCATAATTATATTGTGGTAATCTTCACAACAGCCCTCTAGGGTTGGTCAATATTATTATTACCGGTATCTCCACATTGCAGAGGGAGTGGAGCTGAAACAGAGAGAATGGCTTGCTTCAGGCTACCTAGTGATTTCATGGCAAAGGGCAAATTCATAGCGAGAGGAAAATTCAAAACAAGGGACTAATCGATTCTAGGTCTATCAGGCTGCAATCCAAAAACCAGCCTTCCCCAATCTAGTACCATTCAGATGTTTTAGACTACGACTCCCATCATCCCTGACCATTGGCCATGCTGGCTGGGGCTAATGAGAGCTGTAGTCGAAAACATCTGGAGGGCACCAGGTTGAAGAAGGCTTCTATACACACTTACTGGGGAGAAAATCCCACTGAACTCAATGGGGCTTACTTCTGAGTAGACATGTATAGGATTGCACTTGTGTCTATTACCCATGATTGCTGTATAGAGCCTCCATAGTCAGAGGCAGAATACCAGTTGCTGGAAGACTCTTGACTTTCTGCCCTGCTTGAGGACTTCCCAAAGGCAGCTGTGGGAAACTGGATGCTGGACTAGGTGGAACTTTGGCCTCATCCAGCAAAGCTCTTTTTACATTCTTACGATTTTTAGCTCGGTTGCTTAGCAGCTACTGTCTTATACAATGTCTAGAGACAAATTTATGGAAGATGTTAATAACCATCCAACATGCACTACCACTGCTTCAGTCTGGCCTGCCAACCACCAATGGAGCAGAGTAGACAGAATGCTACAGGCCTTGCGTAACCTAGCAACTGGTACTAAGGGAAAACAGAGCGATACCTGCAGGGCCTGCCAAGCCAACCACCACCGCCACCCGGACAGAGCAGACTGCTCCCTGCGAGAACTCACCTGTGCGCTTCAATCTCAACAGACTATCACAGCCTTGGTGGGGAACACGTACTTCTCTTAATCAGGGAGATAAAATGGCCAAAATCTACCCAGCTCAAGCCCTCCTTGATTTGAATGATGGCTCCAGCGGACTTGAATTGAGGTTGTTGGATATCAAAACATGGTCCTTGCATCCCAGTTAGGAAATAATTTCTTTTTCCTCTCACTCACAAAGGCCACACACATATTTAAAAATCTGTGTGTGTATTTAGGATCCCAAGTTGCTGTGTGCGCGCGCGCACATGTGCGTGTTATGTTCCCCAAAGTGTTTACAGAGACACTTTGAGGAACATCACACACACATACACAGCAGAGAAAGAGAACAATGGCCAGGGAACAGCTTCTATATGTTTTAAATATAGAAATATTGTCCACCCTCAACCCAGTTTACAGCTGTTTCAGAGCTGTGTGCCAATTGGAAGAGGGGACCCTCACTTTTTAAAGGCACTTAAAAAAAAAAAAGTCAGATTTAGGATTTCAGGCTTTAAGAATTAGTCAAAACCACTGGTGACCCTGGATCCAACAGCGAGATGAGACGAGCGGTGACCTTGTTGACTGCCGTAGCACTGAATAAAACTCTCAACAGGAGTGGCTCAGTTAAGAGAGTAGAGAGCATCTGTCGGTTAAT
This sequence comes from Shinisaurus crocodilurus, assembly GCA_021292165.1. Lineage (NCBI taxonomy): Eukaryota > Metazoa > Chordata > Lepidosauria > Squamata > Shinisauridae > Shinisaurus > Shinisaurus crocodilurus. Next base: position 18,235,423 of record CM037887.1, on the reverse strand, counting down.
TTTAAGGGTAGATCTGCAGGAGGGAGAAGCTGTCTAGCCTGGGCCCCGTCAAGAATTCATACACAAGGCATGCCTTCCATGCTACAGAGCGCCTCTGAAATCAAGGGCTGCAGGAAGTGTTATTAGGATCAGGGCCTTCATCCAGAGGATTCCAGGGGTATTGGGTAATCTTCCTTGTAAGGCTTGGCCAATACTTCAGAAATTGGTATAGGTGTAAGGGATACTTAGTCCCCCTGCCCCACTGCACCCCACTTAATCACAGTACAGAAGGCACATGGTCCCAATCATTTATTATAGATTACTTACCTTCTTGAATAGATGTTGGCCACCATTTTTGTATTTACAATGAGAGTACAAAAGAGTGGTGAGACAAAACTGGCATAGCATAGTGACTAGCGGCTCAATCCTATAACATATCTATGCAGAAGTAAGCCCCGCTGCATTCAATGGGGCTCACTCCCACTGGAAGTGTGTATAGGACTGCAGCCTAACAGATGGAGTTACAATTCAGGAAGCTTCAGATTCAAATCTCTCCTCTTATATTAATTCACCAGGTGGCCTTAGACCGCAACAGTGTGATGACTTGCATGTGTTACAAGGCCACAGGTAAAGCTTTCATATCTCCCACCATGGCCTCAGAACACAATGCTTTTCAGTGGAGTCAGTCAGTTCATATGTTCAAATGCCAATCTTCTCATATGCAGTAATCAAATGATGTGCCCAGATGTATGAACTAAGCCTTTGTCAGATTCATTAACTCAGGATAGAATTTTATTTATTTATTATATACTTATACCCCACCTTTTTTCCTGCAAGGAACCCAAGGCAGCTTACAGAGTCCTCCTCCTCTCTGTTTTATCCTCACAACAACCCTGTGAGGTAGGTTAGGCTAGAGAGTCATTCCCAAAGTCACCCAGTGAGTTTCATGGCCGAGCGGGGACTAGAACCCGGATCTCCCGAGTCCCAGTCCAACACTCTCACCACTATGCCACACTGGCTCTCTAGCGTGATCCTCTATATACAGGTCAAATGTTCTGTACAGTGTTCATAGGGAATAAAGGAAGGGAATGGTACAATTCACTGCTGCTAAATAAACATGTGTCATAAACAAGGCCCCTTAGCCTGAATGGCATTTGTTTCCTTGGTACACAAAGGCAAAGAACAGCTACTGCAATACAGACAACCCATCTTAAGTAACTTCAAGTGCATTTGAAAGTTAACATGCTTTCATAACTCTGTTAAGAGCTGCATTATCTTAAGAACGGTTTTCAAACAAAATGAACTGAGTAAATGGCAAAGTGCAAGAGGAGTTGTTGCTACCAAAAGACAGTACTAAAAGTTATTGGGGGGGGTAGTCTTAAAACTAGGGTTCAGTTCAGTCAGTCACATTAAGAAACATTTCACTAAAGACGATGCCAAATTGGTACTCACTTATCCAGAAGCTTTTGCCATGAATATTTGGGATGGTCAGTTTGTTCTTAGTGTAGCCCTTGAATTAAATGGGCAAATTAGAATTATACCAGGGATTGGCAACCTGATGCCCTCCAGATGTTTTGGACTACAATTCCCATAACCCCTGATCATTTGTCATGCTGGCTGGGGTTGATGGGCATTGTAGTCCAACACATCTATAAGGTGCCAGGTTGCCTACCCCTAGGCTATACTATTACAGTAATCTTCATACATTTCAGATCCATCTGTCACATTAATACCAAACTACAACATAAGACCCACTTCTCAATTTTCCATATATGCCTATTTTTCTCCTCCTCTCTTTACAATTATCATATGCGAAGGAAGGGAAGGCTCATATATTTTTAATAGGTGTACAGAAAAGCCAAGTTTTGCAGGCACAAACCTGCAAAATGCAGGGGTGAAAGCATCCATGCATACCAAAATACCTTCTTCTACACAGCTATTAAAGATCATCTTTGTCTCCTCTGCATCCTTTCTTTTTCTCTGCTGCTTCCATCTTTAAAAACAACCCACACATACGCAAGTCAAAAAAGGACATCAGTGATGGTGCCACATATAGTATGACCTTGGTCCCAGACCTACCAATGAAGTCTACTGTACTATTAGATTGGAAATTCTAACTTGCCTGCTGTCAAGGTTCCGCTACTGCAGGGACCCCTTAACTTTCCTTTGGGAGATCTCTGCCTCTCCTCAAAGCCCCTCCCATTCCAGGAGATCAAGTCCTTTTACAGCTTCCAATAGCATGGGTGTAGGCTGTAGACGTGGTGAATAAGTCACTCCAAACTCTCAGGGTAAACAACAACACTTTACTTATAATATTTGGGTATTTACTTAATAGAGTGGCTATAATTCAAAAGCAAGTATGATAAAATAAAAACAATCCACCGTTCTCTAGTATAACTTCAGACTACCTATCTGCTATGCAGCCAGTTTCTCTTTTCTCTTTCTCTTTCTCTCCTTCTCTCTGCTGTTTCTCTGCTGCTGCTTCTGGCTCTCTCTCAGCACACTGACTGCTAGCTGACCACACCCCACATATATAGCCTTCCCAGGAATGGAAGGTTATAATCATGTGACCTTGAATAGGATATCTAATTCTTAACTTCTATTGGGTAACTTAAAACTCTCAAACTCCCCCTCCCATCCAAGTGTTTGGGCCTTCAGGCTTCAACAAACTGAAGCCTGTGTAGGCCTCAACAAACCCAATCCTGTGTAGGCCTCAATCCCTCACACCTGCCAGCCTATACAAAAGTATAGGCTATATCATTTCTGAACTTTCCCCCTTTGAAGGCAATGGCTAGTTCTGCAAAGAGCCCCAGTGAGAAAAAATCTGGAGGAAAGGCTGCACCTGCTTACTTCCTGTTCCAGCTGGCTGCAGCTTTGGACAACCCGACCATCAAGTCACTGGAGGTAAAAGATTAACCCGTTTATGAGAACAAGTATGTGAATACAGTAATACCTTGGATTGCAAGTAACTTGGTCTGAGAGCAGTTTTGCAAGACAAGCAAATTTTTAAAATAAATTTTGACTTGATAAACAAGCGATGTCTTGCAATACAAGCCTGTAGGGATGTAACCGCTCAGCTCGAGCGGGCGTAGCAGGCCGAAATCGGCCCCTCTCACGCCCGCCAGAGACTCACTTTGATATGAGTGTTTTGGATTACAAGCATGGTTCCAGAACAAATTATGCTTGCAATACAAGGTATTACTGTACAGACAGTGCAGGATACACAGGCTGGGTTCAGACAACACGCTAACCTACACTCAAAGGTTGATTATGGGTTGAGTGTGGGTTGTCATTGAACCGTGGGTTGTTTGAACCCAGCTGTGCTAACAAGCCATGGCTTGTTAGCCACAAACTACCCATGAAGAGAACTCATGGTTTGTTGTTGGGTTATGAACTGTGGGTTGTTCACCATGGGTTGGGTTCAGACAACACGACACACATTTCAACAACCCATGGTTCAATGACAACCCACACTCAATCCTTGAGTGTGGGTTATCGTGTTGTCTGAACTCAGTCACTGTCTACATCAGGGGTGGGCAGAAAGTAGATCTCCAGATGTTTTGGACTTCAACACCCAGCATTCCTGATCATTGCCCATGCTGGCAGAAACTTCTGGAAGTTGAGGTCCCAAACATCTGGAGGGAACTAGGTTGGGGAAGGTTGGTCTACTGATACTGAGAATATCCCACCAGGTTGTTAAACTGGAGGGAGTAGAAAGGGCATCTTGTTGCAAGAAGAAATGCCAACCCTGAGGACCATGTTTGAATTCAACATTGTGAAGGCCTTTTACATAAAGAAATGACTCCCTCCCTCCCTCCCCCGCCCCAACTTCCAACTCAGCAAGCTGGAGCCAGTGAAGATTGGACTTTCCAACTAGCAGCTCCAAAGCTAGAACTCATCCTGCTAGAACTACTCGGCCAGAGATAGTAGTGCAAAGAAGAAGAATCCTGGATTTCCCCCACCCGACCCTGATAATTCTTTGACATCCCCTTGCTCCCGGAAGCTATTCCAGAGTCATTCTGTGCAGCTGAAAATTTCCTCAATGATCTTTACCTTTCTTGGTGTTTTACCTTTGCTAGTTAACCAATCCCTGCAATAGAGTGTGCTCTAGGGCAGGGGTGGGCAGAAGGTAGATCTCCAGACGTTTGGGACTTCAACTCCCAGAAGCCCCTGCCAGCATGGCCAATGGTCAGGAATGCTGTGAGCAGAAGTCCCAAACATCTGGAGATCTAATTTCTGCCCACCCCTGCTCTAGAGGTAGTGGAAGGGTGTTAGACAGAGCCTGCACTGTTCTGAACCTCTGCAGCCCCAACTACATGTTATGATAAAAGTGCAGTCTCATTCAATGAGTTTGCTTGTTAAATAGCTCAGTCATGATCTGGACTGCTTGGTAGGGTTTAACCCTTCTCCCGCCTTAGTGAGATCCTGATGAAAATCTCTCACACACCCACACCCACACCCAGCACAGAGAGAGAGAGAGCGAGAGAGAGCGAGCAGCTATTTGCTGCTGGAAGCAGAAACCTTAAGGAGCAGAAACTCTCTGGTGATGCCACCTTGCTACCCTTCTCCAGAACTTGTTTTAGGTCCCAGGATGATTCATTTCAAGCTTTAGATAACCATGATCTGAAAGTATTTCCCTGCCCTGTAGAACTTCCATGAAATGGCAAATGTGACAGGCTGCTGGCTCAATATAAACTCAAACACAAAACCTGCACCCTTCCCTTCTGTAGTGATCATGAAACCGAGTCTGTGTTCTTCTCATTAGCCTCTTCTACTGAGTAACTGTCTGCGTGTTCCCGCAGTGGCATGAAGATGGGAAGGGCATTCTCCTCCACACCAAGCTGTATGAGGAAGAGATCCAGAGGCACCAAGAACTGTTTCCAGAACTCAAGAATCTGAAATCAGTTTCTGTGCTCCAGGCCTGGCTGGCAACCTATGGTTTTAAAGCAAGAATGACAAAGTAGGTCCTCATGAACAGATTTCTGGATCTGTCCCACAGCACAGAGGTAGAGCACATGGGAATAGGAAGGGGGCCCCTGTTCCTGACATCTCCAGTTAAAAACTTTAAGGAGGTCATGTAGCCCTCCTGGGAGAAACCTCTGCCCAAGGCATTGGAGAGCCACTGACTGACACGTCACCTGTCTATGATCTGACTTGCTGTAAGACAGCTTCATCAAGGTACAGTATTTCAGAATGCTGCAGGTTCCAGCTCTAATAAAGCAGCCTGGCAATGCAAGGGAAGCAGAATGACGGTGCTGGGGCATGGGGAGCGGAGTGAGGGTGCTGGGGTGTGGGGGAGCACTGGCAGCAGCCCCCCACAGCCATTCCTTCTGATTCTCCCCCGCCATTTCCCCTCTGTTGGAGGGCACAGTTGTAGGCTGTGTGGCGCACGCGCGCACACACACACACACCGTACTCCTAAAGCTAGCCCGCTGCCCGTAGGTGCGGGTGAAGGATGCTGTCTGATTGCCAGTGTTGAAGATTCAACTGCCAGTCTGGTGGTGCCATCTTGTCCTTCACCTCAGGCAGCAAAATGTCTTGGACAGGTCCTGGCCTTGCTCCTACTGGCAATGAACTTTTGACCAAAGAGCTTCAAGACTGGAAAAGGCCAGTGGCTGCATGAATACAGAGCTGCTCCTCGCTGAGGGATTTCATTGCAGCAGACTGTGCCTTTTCCCTGCAGACAGGAAAAGCAGATGGAGGGAGACTAGTCCAGACAGGGGGCTGTCAGGACCTAGCAAATGCAGATCACGGGAGGCTCACTGGAACCACATCTCCTCTTCCTTCTTGCTCCTCAGCCCTCTTGTTCCTGGCGTCTTGTTTCTACTGCACAAAACTGAATCCAACATACCGTACTCGCTTTCCCCCACAGAACCGACTCTGACATGCTTGCTTTCCAGCATGCAGACTTCAAGAAGCTCCCTCTCAGGGCAGAGGAGGCAGAGGGCCCCAAAGTTGAAGTTCCTCTCATGCCAAAGCAGACCAAGAAATCCAAGAAAAGGAAAAGTATGCTGGATATCACGGCAGCCCCATCTGCCAGCACAGGGGGTTCCTTGCCTCTGGAGTCTGCAGGTGCAGAGAGTGAGTGCACAAAGAGATGGGTGGGACTACAGGCTTGGTCTCCCTCAGCAGAGAGGGATTTTGGAGGGGGAGGTGATGGAGTGGCTGTGCCTGGGATACTAATATTCTAGTGTATTGCTATGGGGGGGGGGCAGGAATTTCTGGCCAGTAGAAGACTACTTCCTATAGTGAGGGTTTGGAGGTGAAGATAGCAGTCACCTCCTGCTATCTATGAGTTGTATCTTATATAGATGGCACAACTGCTCGAGCACCAGAAAATCAAACGGGATAGATACTTCTAGCCTTCAGCCCTGCGACCAAAAACCATCTCTAATTCCCAGCACTTAGTCTGTGCACTTCTTCAGAAAGTGTACACAGGTATCAAAAACAGGCAGTTGCATTTGCTTAAACTACCAATAACTTTCCCTCAAACACATTTCAACAAGGGGGAATTGGGAGTTCTGAAGATTAGCTCTTCATCAAGGGGCATAAACAGAACCCTTTGCAAGCCATTACTGCTAAAGCTACGGTGTGAGCTTGCAAGGCTTGCTGTTTGCTGAGGTAACTACCAAGAGAAGCCAGATGTAGTGGGGCAGACCATCTTTCCTTTGATGAGGATTTCCGACCCTGGGGAAAGGGATGGGCTGTGGCTAAGGTAGAACTTCAAATGGTACTACAGTTCTCATCTCACCAACAGCCTTAGAAACAACCTGCCCTCCAAAGTTCATTTCATCTTATTATTTCTAGGAAAGTCTCAGCGTCTGCGGCCTTTATACCAATACATCAACTACGACAACCCAGAGATGAACAGCCCATTGGATAAGGAATGTGATCTGTTCCAGCTGGAGGCTCCTCCTACTCTAGAGAACAAGACAGGCTCCTTAGAACTGAGAATAACTACACCCATGGGTAACAAGCTGGGAACAAAGAGGGAGGTGTACATGCCCCTTCCCCCAAATCCAACACAACAAAGGTTGGAATCACAGGTTGGGCAGAACTTGGTGCTTTGCAGGACCAACAAGATATGAAATGAGATGAACTGTTCTTGATGTGGTGTCGACACTCCCCTCTCCCTTTTTAGAAGCTGCTGAGTGCAAATAGGTGGCTGCATGGTAGAGCTGAGAAAGCCACTGGTCACCTAGCATTGCCTTTCCCTATCCGCTCATGAGATAGGGCAATGGTTCATACTGACCGTTTATTCTCTGTTGCAGTTGCGGAAGACAAAGGCAAAGAACTGAGAAGTTCAACAAGCACCACTTCAGTAGCTGTAGCAAAAGCAGAGGTAGACAAGTCTACTCAGGTGGACATCGATAAAATGCTCAGTGTCTGTGCAGCTCATCTAGTCCCACCACTGTCACCACAGCACAAGTAGCAACATCTGGCAGGATGCATAGCTACGCCCTGAAGAGACAAGACTAAGGCCAGCAGGGCTGACTTTGCTCCTCAAATTTGTACATCAGAGACAGATGTTTTGCTAGATGTTCCTTTTATCCCATTTCCCCAACCATTGTTCATTATATTCAGGTGTCAAGAGTTCACATTTGTCTCACGGTTTGCTTGTAAATGAAAGGGAAATTGGATGCCAGCACATGCAGACACAAAACACTTATCAGCTAAACAAACCAAACTGCTAAAGAAAACACATAGACAGCCCATCCATCTCAACACTCTCCCGAAGCATCTAGAAAGGGTATTGTCTAGTAATTGAACATGCCATTATCAGGAACTCTGTCTGATCCTGGGTCAATTTAATGCATGTATGACTGAAGTGAAGCTCTTGAAGCATGAAGTATTGTGAATCCTCTTCATGGAAGGTAGATCTATCTTGGCCAAGATAGCAACTAAATGCAGCTTCCACATTCAGATACTATGATCTGGTTTGCACATCACACTGCAGCTCCTGGGTTGTTTAACCAAGGAATGGCCAGGGAGGAGGAAAGCAGCAACGAACGTGCTGCCTCCCATGCTCTCGTCGTTTCCGCTTTCAATTAATAACCCAGGGTTGTTTCATGACGTGCAACCCCCAAAACTCTGGGTTTATGGGTTAAACAACCCAAAGTTAACCCAACAATTGCTCATGGTTGGTTGTTGGGTTAATTTTGGGTTGTTTAACCCATTAACAACCCAGAGTTTCCAGGTTCCCACATCAGAAAACAACCCAAGAACAGGGTGTTCCTGGTTTGTTAATTGAAAATGGAAACAAGTGTGCAGGAGGCAGCACACTCATCACTACGCTCGTCCCCAGCAATTCCTGTGTTAAACAACCCAGAATTGCAGCGTGACAGGCAAACCGGCCCTATGTTTCTTGAATACCAGTTGGTCGGGGCCAAACAGTGGGAGAGGGCTGCTGCCTTCACACCCAGCTTGTGGGCTATCCAGAAGCATCTAGTTAACCATTGTGGGAAACAGCATGCTGAACTGCATGGGCATTTGGTCTGATCCTAGCAGGACTCTTCTTATGTTCTTAAGACCTTTCTGTATCATTGAGTACCCTACTTGTATTTTACCCTTTACAAGACACGCCCAACCCAGCAACAGTGTGATACCCCACCTGTTCTGTGGAGGGAAGAAGGAAGTGTCAGGGGGCAGTAATGCCCTTTCCCCCTTAAACCTGTGTAGATGTGCACTCCAACACAGGAGAAGTAAGAGTACACAACCACCAAATAATTTAAAAGCAAAGAAGAAAATGAAAGGCTTATACAAACGAAGGAGTGTGGAGGAAGGGACCACACTGCTCTTTGCCACTAAAAGAAAACAAGAATATACAGATGCAATCAAATAATGGACCTCTGTTAAATAATTCCACCATCTTTCCATTTTTGCACTGCACTTTAGGGGTGGGTGGTATCACTTGTGTGAACACGTGCATGAATCCTTATTAAATTGCCAGGGAGAAAAGTACCCAAATCTAATCATTTTCTAAAACAAACAAGATCACACTGCTCTACCGTTAGTACTAAAGTACAGAGAAATTGCCAAGCTTTAACAGATCAGATAATTCATAAAAGAGTAGAGCTGATGACTCAATAATAGGTCAGCAGCTTGGTGTTTACATGAAATACCAAGACAGAAATACAAACAAGTCACTATCCAGGGCAGATTTATTTTGTGCACTTGGGTGAAGCATGTATAGGAATCTGAAGAAGAAATTTGACTGAGAATCTTGGTTTATATTTTAAAAACAAATGTATAGCCTTCATAAAGATTCTAGTGGTCAGATCTTCCACCTTAAATCTCCTCTAAAAGCAGCTGCAGTGGGGAAATTGGATCAGGACTGTGACACTGGGGGAGGGTGGTTGTTTTTTTAAACTTCTCCCTATAACTTTTCATGTAAACAGCAGCTTGGTGGAAGAAGTTTAGAACAGGAACACAGCACAGGGGTAGGGTTAACCCATTCATCCAGTGCAATTCCCCCACTGCTGTGGCTAGGTGCTTGGGTTGGTTTTTTTTGGTGCTTTTTAAAGAGACAGAAAATCCCATCATGGATTCCCATTGTCTCATTTAGTGTGGCCCTCATCTTCAGTGTGATTGCCAAAGCATTGTGAATTCTTATATTCTACATATTGGAGTTCAGAGACTCGTACTTTAGAATTTAGGTTTTCCTAGTAGAGAACATGGTTGTACAGTTGTACAAAACCAACATCTGTAACTGGAATTAAGGATACAGCTGTTATGGTTAAAAATAACTTTAAAAGCTCAGAAGAGAAAAATAGTGTCTTTTCCCCAAGGAACAGAATGAACAGCTGATTTGGTTCAAGATTTTATCTGTTCTTAGTTTCTCTTCCATAATAAGTCACCATTTATAAGAGACAAGAAAGATTGCTTGTTAATGCTTTATATTAATGTAAAGGATTAAAACCTAGTAGGAAAACAGAGTAGGAAAACAATTTTAAAAATTCAAGTAAACAATACATTTCATACAAAAATTAGCTCCCCCTTCTCAGTTTCAGCCCAGTGAAGAGCAACTCTGAGATCTGGTAGTTGTGCATGAAGATCTGCTCTACAAGCAGCACCAAGATTCCCACAGGATACAAGACAGAAGGGGAAGGGATAGGGAACATTGTCCAGTGTTTAGATTAAATCCATTTATCTAACCAAAACTGTTCTTTATCATAATGTCTCCAGGGAACGCCGATCCCTACCAGCATACAGCTGAGGACAACAATGGGATATTTATTTTCTATCCAGTTTTATATCCCCAAACAAATTACATACCAGCCTCATTAAACAGCCAGATTGATCACTGACTTGTCAAATGTTCTGACTGGTAAAATTGGCCAAGCAGCCAACATCAGCATTCTGAATTCTTATACTGTATTCTACATATTGGAGTTGGTCAAAATTGGTGGTGTTTGGTAGCACTGAGCAGGGCAGGAGAGAATGTAGGAAAAGAAGTGCAAAAGGTCTTCAGCCTCAGACATCTGCCAGGGAAAGTGGTGGGTGCTGATATGCACAAACAGCAGATGAGCTCAAAGCAGCATTCCAATTCTAGAAACAGGGAGAGAACAGCTCGTCTCATAGAACTGACTAAATTTGAAACCAAGGCCCAAATTAGATGGATGGAACCATAATTCATGTGTCTACCTTGTAAAGCAAGAAGTTTGTGGGGTGTCTTCTTTAATCATAGAAAGAGTGCAGGAGAAGGGTACAGAATCCTCTCTCTTCCTGCACCTTACCTGCTCACAGTCTACTGCTCCAAGTATCATTCTATATTCCCAGCCCATTTCCAGTAACAGAGCAAGAAACAGAGAGGAAAAAGCTGGAGCAATTTACTGTACGAGTTAAGGCATGGGAGAGTTCACTGTCCCTCTCCCACATGGCATGCTTTTTGATTGTTACAATAAGCTCCGGTGCTTTATGTGCAAACAGGAAGGATGCATAAAAAGAAATGTGTGCAACACCTAGCTTAGCCCTGAACTAGAGAGGCTGCAATCTGTCCCTTCTAATCCCCTGAAGGACTGAATTTAAAGATTTGCCTCATCTTATCCCTTTTGGGCAGGGTTTTTTCCCCATCAAGAACTCGAAGCCATAACTTGTGTTCCTATTAGAAAATGCCAGCCTTCTGCAGCACTGCATGCCACCATGTTCAGTTTTAAAATACACATGAGCTGTGTGCAGCAGGGAAGACAGTGGTAGGGACTCCACTCTTTCGTTTTAGCTACTGCTGACTGCAAAGGGCAATTCAAGTTTTCCTAGCAACATGTAATTCAGAAAGTTTAGCTTTAAAATAACAATGGCACACACACGCACAGCTGCAACATTTAAAACTGAGTTTAAAAAACAAAAGCATTTCCTTAGCGGTTTACCCACAAGTATAATTCCCTATTATTATTCCTCCTCCCACCCTGCCAACCCCAATAGAAAACAAAATGTGCAGAAATCTTTAAGATGGATACATTTCCAATTGCTCTGCTCTCCAGGAATGTTTCTGTTATAGGTTATTTCTCTGTAGTGCCTCACAGAGGTTTTGATTGGCATCTGGCTCCTCAGCCATCACCTCCACGGTTTCCCAATCCCCAGACCTGCTGGATTTTTTAATAGCATCCACTACACTCTGCATATAGAGGCCATCTTCAAAAGAAGCTGCCATCGCAACTGGCTTGGGATCCCAGGTTCGCTGGTCTTCCTGGTCCTGGAAGGAGTGACGTAATGCTTGCACCAAGTATACCATCCCTTTAAGGTACAGAAGGGGTATGTCTTTGAATTCTTTTTCCAAAAGCCCTGCATGGACATTCAGAGAGTCTGCAAGCAGGAGCTCTTCCTGGGGAGCAGTGTTCTTCTGGCCATACAAATCTGTGCCACGTGCTATAAGGCGTCCAGACGACCCAACAATCATGACCTCATGGACAAATGACCCAGGCATATTAAAGTTCAAAGTCACTGTGCTACAGATGCCTCCTGTCATCAGCATCTGGAAAAAGCAAAAGTCATCACTGGTGACGTGGCGGATACCGCTGATGGCAGAGTTTTGCTTCACAAAGGTTTTCAGCAACCCATGGACCTTCTCTGCCTTTCGGCTTGTCAGGTGCATGAGGAGGTCTATGATATAAGTCCCCATAGAGTGCAACCCACCCCCACCCATCAGCTCATCGCAGATCCAGTTGTATTTGTGGCTGAGAAGGCTTCCCCAGTACACTCGCACGTCACAGACCAGAACGTTGCCCACATAGTGCTCTTCTATTAATTGCTTCATTTTCACGAAAGCTGGTAGAAACCGCAGGACATTGCCTACAATGCTCATGAGTTTGGGGTAATATCTGGCAGCTGTGACCATCCTGAAAGCATCCACAGAGGTAGCAGCTTTCTCGCATATTATGTTCTTTCCGATACCTGCAAACAAAGACACCATTTGAATTCAGACTGATAATCATCATCAATCTATATAGCATCACTGTGCATAATGTTTTACAAAATAGGTCCCTGCCCTAAAAAGCTAAATGTCAACTGTCGGAGAGAAAGAGATGGGAAAGGAAAAGTAACAAGGGATCAAATAAAAGTGTGTTTTTCCAGTGACAAGGGGACACAGGAGACTGGAGTTTCACTCTCTGAAGTGGATCTGTTGTCATCTCACTCAAATAAGGCATCCAACACTGGATGGTTGTTTAGCAATATCTAATAAGTTAGGAGAAAACGGCTAATTTGCATGTGCATAACTAATCTGTATAAACATCAACCATGTTCATTTAACTTAAGTCACTATTTTACATTCATTATGCCATACCTTTAACACACTGCTAGGCACAAAATCAAAAATACCTCACAGCACAATTCTATAGCCGCTAGACAGCATCTAGACAGGCATAGGATTTTTTGATTCCTAGCTATGAGGTTGGGAAATCGCTCTGACCTCATAGCTGGGGATCCATGCTCGGATCCCTCTACCCTCACAGCCAGGACAGAAAGAACCACGCCAACTGCTTCTCTGAGGTTGCAAAAGAAACCTCAGAGAAGGGCTTTGGGGGCATGTTGGGGAGGTGAGAAGACCAGCTACAAAGTATCCTGACAGTCCCTCAGCCTCCTTCCCTCCCGCACCGAAGCGCCACACCTAAGACTCCCAAAATCGGCTGTCTAAGTGCTTTGCAGGGTGGGAGGAGCACGGAGGCAACCTTTGCTTCCGCACTCCTACTGCCCTCCATAGGATGCCCGTAATCCTCCGAGTTTGGAGGGCTATGGGCATCCTGATTGGATTGCGCCCTAAATCTCTCAAAAGATGACTGCTTTAAAAGGCACGTCTTGAAAAGCAACTACACTGAGCTTTTTTTATTTGCTTCCTTTTTTCCAGAGCTCTTAACATACTGCCACTGCATATTCAATTTATATCACAGACAAGGTGGCTTGAAACTTTTTCTTTTTTTCACTGGAAATCAAGGTTTGCAGGGTAACTCAAAAAGCCTTTGAGCTTAGTAGAACTGTGCTAGGCCACATAAGTTACACATGCTCTTATTCTCTCAAGACTAGTGCCAAAATCAGAAAAGCCCGGATCACATTGCACTGCTTGTTAACCTATACAGTTGATCAGCACTACAGTTTCAGGCAGATGCTTTTAGGAGGGGTTGCTGTCAAATCATCCAACTTGGAACGGTTTTCTGGCTAAGATTCAATGTTTGCTTTCTGATTCTGTTCTTACTTTGGTTCATTTTATTTTGTCCCAATTGGATTATTTTAATGCTCTGTTAATTGGTCTTTCCTATCCCTACATTAAGCCTCTTGTTTCCATTTTGCTTATCTTCCATCTCGGATTCCTTCTTCTTGCCAGTCTTTGCATACTTCCGGTTCTTAGCTGCTTGTTCAACCTTGCATCTCTTCAGCATTCTAGCTGTTCCAGTTCAGCGAAAAGCCAATACATTACCAACCATTTCTAGCAATTCTTCAATGACAAGTTTAATAGCCCACCTGCTTTTATAATTTATAAGATATAGCAATAGGGAGAATTTCCAGCACCGTGTGAAAACATCAACATGTCACTTTTGCAGGATGTCCACAATTGTCCTCCCCTCCCGAAGGATTAAATACCATGATGTGGTCTTTGCAGACACCCAGTGGTCATGCTGGTGTATTGTATTCTGTCCTTCAGGGGCTTTGGAAATGTGGCAACTTAATTTAATCACAAACATCGTATGATTCCTCCTCTAACCTCTATAAAAATCATTCTTGTTTTGGAGGCCTGCCGTCCTGTATCAACTGTCCTTAAGGAAGAATGTAAACTCTATTCAATTGATACTTTCAGCTTCCTGTTTCCTGTGTACTGTGCTCCTGAAACATGCAAACCCATGCCATACTAATATTAAAAGGGAAATATGCACACAGACAAGCAATCATACTGTGTGCTCTTTCAACAAGTATTTAACTGGAACTTCCTTTGCACCACTTCCTGCTGGTCTATGACTGTAATAAACTGACTTTGCTATGTTGTATAGCAAAGGAAGAATAGGGTAATAGGTAATACACAAGTCAGAAAACATCAAAGGCTTCCTTACAACACCTTAAAAACCAAGAGCTTTCCCCTTCCGTCAGCCCCTACAAAAAAAACACATTTTGGGATCAGTGGAAGTAGGTGTGGTAGCATTAACTCTGGCTATCTGACAAAAGTCAAGGGATCATTTCTGCTTCCCTCTATTCTCCCGATATTTTTGTTCAGTATGTGATGCATTGCTAGACAAATCCACCCTCAGAAAAACAAACTTATAAAAATAAATAAAAATAAACCATTAACAGAACAGAAGTCTGCAGTCAATCATTTTTCACATATGTCAGACTGAAACAATGTATTTATGGGTGTAAGTATACTCCTCAAGCAGTGTATCGACACAATAACCTACAAGAGGGCAGAACAGGTTTCACTCCACGTTAGGCAACATGACACGATCCCCAAGTAGGACTTAATTTTTTAGGATTCTACAGCTGCAAACACACTGCTCCAAAATGAAGCATTCAATTTTACTCTGTCAATTATTAAGCAACAGCCATCATATCTCAGCTGGGATCTACTCAGGAGGAAGTGAATTTAAAATAATAGCCAGAACTTGCAATAAGAACACAGTACCTAGAGCTTTCACAGCAATTTGTCGCGTTAGCGGTGGGGGGATATTGATGCAAACCAGATCGACATCCTGGTGCAGCAAGACATCATCTGTCCGACTTGTGTAGAAGGAAATGTTCATTTCCTCAGCTAGTTGCTTTGCTTCCTCTTCAGTTTTCCCCCAGAGCGCCTCGATGGAGAAGCCTTCTGCTCTCAGAAGAGGTACCAACACCCGAGCCGAGCTCCCGGTCCCAAACACCCCCACGCCGGGAAGCATTTTCATTTTGTGTTCTTTACACAATTCAATTCCTGAGGGTGACACTCAGGCATAAAAACCAAACTCTTCAGCATATTGTTTCATCCATGGTTCCTAAAACAGAAAAAAATAATGAATTGGCAAAAAGTACCTGTTAGTGTTACATGCAATGCATAAGTCACTAACTATTCATATTCAACAGTACAAGGTTAGCTATTCAACATCCAATTTGGATGAAACTTCTCATTTTAATTATTCTTCTCTATACTTCTATTTCTTAATTTTAATCCTGCACATATTTAATACAACCTGCCTGACTTACTATAAACACCTATTGCTGCCTTCAGAGGAAATCCAAGCATGTCTTTATAGTTTGAAACTTGTCCTTAAGATACTTTTCTCTCTAGTCTCTGCAGGTAAATTCAGTCTTTCAAACATAAAAGGTTAAAGCAGTCTCTCAGCTAGCTGCCTACAGCATTTCTAAGATGCATAGAAGTATAACAGCTTGAAGATGCAGATTCAAGTACCAAGGGATCAAGCCGTTAAAGGTTAAGAAGGAAAATTTTAAGTTTTCTAATCTTCCATATCCGTAATTCTTGGGGATTCAGCAACGGTCATTCCACCTGACACTGAGAAAGCATTTGACAAATTATACTGGCAGTTTATGTTTGTGACCTTGGGAAAATTTGGATTTCCACAGATTTTAAAAAATGGGTTAGTATTTTATATCTTTCCCCTGTGTCGGGGCTGTCCTCTGTCTCCCTTGATATTTGATTTGTACTCTGAACCCTTGGTGTATGCAATTAGGCAGAACAGTGATATCTTTGGCTGTTTGCATGAGCAGGCTGAATATAAAATGGTTTTAATGGACTAGATGAGGGCTAATAAACTGAGACTCAATCCAGATAAGATGGAGGTTAGTGGGTGGTTTGTCTGCCCGGCTAAGTGATATTCAACCAGTTCTGGATGATCCCCCTGAAGGATCAGGTTCGTAGTTTGGGGGTGCTCTTGGATCCACAACTGTCACTTGAGGCACAGGTGAACTCGGTGGCACGGAGCACCTTTTATCAGCTTAGGCTGATATACCAACTATGTCCTTATCTGGACAGAGATAGCCTAGCTACAGTTATCCATGCTCTGGTAACCTCTCGTTTAGATTACTGCAATGCGTTATACGTAGGGCTGCCTTTGAAAACGGTCCGGAAACTTCAGCTGGTCCAAATAGGGCAGTGAGATTGTTAACGGGGACTGGCTGACGAGAACATATTATGCCAGTGCTTTCTCATCTGCACTGGCTGCCAGTCTGTTTCCGGGCCCGATTCAAAGTGCTGGTGCTAACATTTAAAGCCCTAAACGGCTTGGGGCCAGGGTATCTGAAGGATCGTCTCCTCCCATATGTACCTGCCCGGACACTAAGATCTGCATCAGTGGTCCTTCTCCGAGAGCCCCTGCCAAAGGAAGTGAGGCAGGTGGCTACCAGGAGGAGGGCCTTTTCTGCTGTGGCACCTCGGTTATGGAATGAGCTCCCCAAAGAGGTTTGCCTGGCGCCTACTTTGTATTATTTCCGGCGCCAGGTGAAGATCTTTCTGTTCTCCCAGGCATTTTAATCATCTTAATCATTTTAATCTTGTAATTGTTTTTAATTCCGTTATTGTAACTGCTGCTGCTAGTTCTGCTGTTTTGTTTTTAATCTGTGGTTTCAAATTTTATATTTTATATTGTATTTTATGATTTTAACTGTTGTAAACCGCCCAGAGAGCTTCAGCTACTGGGCAGTATAAAAATGTATTACATAATAAATAAATAAATAAATACGGATGATTTGTTATTTATTAGTAGGTTGAAGTCTTCTATACCAACATTAATGTGATTAATTGTGTGAAGGATCAGCAGCCTGGATCCTTTGCGTGAGTTCGGCGCTTAACGGGTTAACCAGTGCAGCGTTACAGCCCGTACAAGCGAAAGAAACCACCTAAGAGGTTTCTTACAAACAAAAGGAAACTCAGCCTTTGAACTGCCAAATAAGGCCTTTATTTATTTACACAGGATATGGAGCGGAACTAACAGCTTTCTAGGAAATACAACATCATCAATAAGACCTGACGTGACCTTTAAGTTTATCAATGACAGGCTCCCAGGCTAGCACATTTGGATTAGTCAGTTACCTTAGATCAGAGACGTCACGCTAGTCAGTTTCAGCCTAACTCCGGGTCTGTCCGATCCGGGGAAGGAAACAGCTTACTCCAGCTGCTGCTGGAGGGTGGTTCGTACTCAAAAGTACCCTGGGTTCCCAACAACCAACAAAAGGAGGGGAGAGGGGTTTTCTACCTCTGTTTCCCACTCTCCCGCCCCTTAGGTCAGGTGGGGCTATTGCCTGCCCCTTCGTGTCAAGTGGGCTTATTCCTGCCCGGGAAGAAGGTGACGTATTGGATACTTTACAGTTCTTTGAGACTGCCCTGTTAGGTTGATGGTCTTGATGATCCTTTCCTGGGTTTTGTGGATTACAAGCGAGATCTTCCATTGCTGGAATGCCGGTCTGTCTGTCTGCTTCCCTGTAACCCAATCTCCCCTTCTCGCCCCCCTCCCCTGGAGGACGGAGACTGGTGTGTGCGTGTACATGTATACTCGTGTCAGGCTTTCTCCACAAATTGATACCTTTGATACACTTTCAGGTTATACAATTAATTGGATAAAATCTGAATTAATGCTTGTAGGTAGTTTCAAGTTACCCAAAGTAGTTACTAATTGGCCATTTTGTTGGTGCTCAGAGTATCTTGGTGCCTAGAGATATTTTCAAATGGTCAAATTGAATATAAGCATATTACTGACAGAAATATCTCTCAGAAAGTTGGCATCACTTAATTTAAGTACTTGGGGTAAGGTTAAGATACTTAAGATTAGTGTCTTTCCATGGGTAAGAGGGCCAGTGTGGCGTAGTGGTAAGAGTGCTGGGACTGGGACTTGGGAGATCCGGGTTCTAGTCCCCGCTCAGCCATGAAACTCGCTGGGTGACTTTGGACCAGTCACTGACTCTCAGCCTAACCTACCTCATAGGGTTGTTGTGAGGATAAAATGGAGAGGAGGATGAGGATTATGTAAGCTGCCTTGGGTTCCTTGAAGGAAAAAAGGCGGGGTATAAATATAATAAATAAATAAAATAATATGTATTACATAGTATTCCTTTATATATTCCTCAAACATAGTTTCAAAAACTTTATTTAGTGTTTTGGAAGTTTATGCAGAGGAAGTGTCTCCTCCCCATTTTTCATTGAAGAAGATGCAGCTGACAATTAAAGAGGGAGGATTTCATTTTCTAGTTTATATCATAAAACTTATTTGTTAACTCATACTAATGATTGGAAAATAACTTTTTCCTGTAATACTCCTCCATGGGCTGTTTTGGAGTAAAATTATCTGTTATCCCTATCTGGCTGGACAGCGTTAGGGTCTTGGTATATGAAAGGAATGGCTCCACCAGCAATCTTAGTAGTAAAAGAGACTTGGAATGCAATGGCTCACCAGCTACAGTTTGATCCATATTCTCATGTTAAACTAACCTTATGGGAAAATCCAGTTTTGAAAATAGAGAGACCACCTTCTATGTGGAGGAGTTGGGCTGACAATGGAATTTATACTTTAGATCAGCCAACAGGTTTGGACAATGAATTCTTACCATTTTCAGTATCACAGATTAGAGATCATTTATCATATAGTACTAGCTGGCAGTACATTCAGCTTCACCATTTGTTGCAGTCTACATACGGCCCATCAGCGATGAGTGCTTCAGCCCCTCCTGCACTGTTGGAGGAATTAATTGGTTCCTTACAGAAAACTACGGTAAGTCCACAATAGCTGTCTATAAAAGTCTTCCAGAAGTAGTTGTTCAGAAGGTCAGAGATTAATGGTATGTTATCATGGTGTTGCAAATAAAAAGATTTTAAAAGAGAAGGACATATCCACAATTCTTTGGGATTATATCTAAAGGAAAGAAAGTAGATACTGAAATATTTGATAGTATATTTATGGATATCTAATGACATTATCTTTAAGTAGCAGCAGTGCATGTTGTGGTTTTCATTTTATTTTTTTATTTTTTGGACAATATATACCATTTCTGTAGAATTCTGTTTAATACTATTATGCCTTATTAGTATATCTGTACATGTTGCTGAAGTCTTTGGCTCCTGCAACGTAATGAAATCTTCATGGGCATAATATTTAATTTCTCTTTGAGAGGTTAAGCCAAACAGTTACGGGTAATTAGTATCTCCTTGCATCTGTCAATATAGGTACTTAACTGCTCCACAAAGCTATGAGCAAAATTGGGCAGATGTGGATCCCACCATAAAACTTCTTACTAATCTGTACAGTTCAGAATAAAGAGAAAGACTTATAAAAAATCCTACATGTATTATTTTGCACCACAGCCATACAAGTAGACACACAAAAGACAATCATGTGCAGAACACGCAGCAAACGAAAGATTCAAAGGGAGGTTTTCTTGTTCATAGTGTCTAACAGCACTAAAGTCCAAGCTGATCCAGGCAAGAAACTTAACTTTTCCAGGGATAGTATAAAAATAATAATTCAAGCAACAGTTCGGCCAATGACAGATTTCCCCAAAGTTCCAGTAAAGGTGGTCAAAACCAAAAAGCACTTCATACACTACAAAGTACTGCAAGTATGGTTAATACCACCAACACTCCATCTATCCCGAGCCCACATTCTTCAAGATGGCACCTTCTCACTTATTCCTCCTCCCTCTTTCCATTGCATTTTACATACAGTAATACCTTGGATTGCAAGTAACTTGGTTTGAGAGCATTTTGCAAGACAAGCAAATTTTTAAATATTTAATTTTTTTTTTTACTTGATATACAAGCGACGTCTTGCAATACAAGTACTGTAGTACGTCTTAAATTAAAAATCTCTGTACCAATTTTTTTGGGGGGATTTCGTTTTGATATAAGAGTGTTTTGGATTACAAGCATGTTTCCGGAACGAATTATGCTCTCAATCCAAGGCATGACTGTACTTCCTTCTGTCTCCATTCCTCACGCAGCCCTCAGCCACAGTCATCCTTACAACCCTGTTCATATCCCCATGTTTACATATCCCATACACTCATCATTTCACACCTATGCGCTGCTGCAGCTGCTCCTGGTCTTACACTCCCATTCCCCATCCTTATAGCTCCTGCTCAGACACACCCAATCTTATACAGGCAGTCCCCGAGTTAAAAACATCCGACTTACAGACAACCCATACTTAAGAACGGACTTCTGGGTTCCCCAGCGCTACGTCGTTTATGTAGATTACATAGCGTAGTATACTACGCAATTTGCTTAATTTACGCAATTTGCGTAAATGCCGATTTTTAACATATAGAACGCTATACTGTTCTGACTTACATACAAATTTGACTTAAAAGACATTCTTAAGAACGGAACTTGTTCATAACCTGGGGACTGCCTGTACTTAAAATAGTATCTTCAAAACCTGTAACAAACACGAAAAACATCTACTGCAAAATAACTCAATATGAGTGTTTTGTTGTACACTGATTCAGGCAGTGTAAGGGAGAGATAATTCATAAAGATAGCATAAAAACACTTTTTTGCCAAAGCACCCTGCCTGCCCTCCACATCCGTCTCACTTAACTCCTGCACACTTTATCTGCCCTTTCCTTTCATATCCATATCCTCCCACAGCATTGCTGTTTATCGCTGCTGTGAATGGTTGCTGCATACATTGGAGCTTTGTATAGAAATGTCACAGACTGTACCACTTGCATTTCATAGCCTTTGGGCCCCAATGTTTATAGTTCCTCCCTCCTCTGAACCCATGAACGCTCTGTGTCTTAGACACACATATACACATGCTTTGACCATCTGACCAAGTAGGCTCTGACCCACAAATGTTGATGCCACAATAAATCTATTAGCCTTTAAGGTGCCACAAGACTCCTCAAGCCTCTCAAACCCGCCCCCCCAGCACAGTCTGTACATCGTTTCACAGATAGAAATAAGGGCAGTTGGTTGGATCCAGATTTAGTCAGATCCAATGAAATGAGTCCAGTGGGTCTACTCTATGTTTCTCTCTCACACACACACACTCACATTCACACACACACACACACACCGAGCTTTTCCCACACAAACCTTTTACACTTAGCGAATGACTCTGCTTTCCTGCTATATAACGCGCGCGTAAGTAAACTGTCCTTCACAAAAGAGAGAGAACATTTAATAGCACAATGAATCTGATCGTGCTATAGAATGGCTGAAACTCAAAACGCATTCAGCAACATTTACTATCTGATGCAAAGGTGCTCCATAACACAAAAGCTTGTGCTACAAACATGCCGCAAGACTCTTGGTTGTTTTATCTAAATATGTGAAATTGGGAGCGGTTGAAAGGGAACCAGATGCATTACATACGTATGCGCGCGCGCACACGTGTGTGTGTGTGTGTATTCACAAGATATCATATACATACACCCCTAGCAGGCTAACCCTTCATGTATCCGATGAAGTGGACTCTTAGTCCTCGGAAGCTTATACCACAATACATCTGTTAGCCTCCTTTAAGGGCCCCAACGCTCCTTGGTTTTGCGGCCACGGACTAATACGGGTACCCAGCTCCACCCCACCCTGGAAGCAAAAAGGGACACTCTTGGGCGTGCTTGCTGCAACAGGCTAACAGGACCCCAACCCCCCAATAAAAACCTAGAATCCTCCCACCTGCCCCGCTCCAGAGGACACCTCACCTACCGTAGCCCCCCCTCCCCAGGAGACCTCACCTACTGCAAAAAACAAACAAACCCGGGCACCTCACCTACCGCAGCCCCCCATGAGGCCTCACTTACCGCAGCCCCCCCCCCCGAAGGAGGCCTCACCTATTGCATCCCCCGCCCCCTGGGAATCCCTCAGCCTCAACCCGCTTCTACCACACCCTCCTCCCCCTGATTTCTTTCTGCTTTTCAGGTTCACACACCTCGCGTTCATGCTTGCCTCAGGGCGGGCTCCTTCTTCTCCCGCCCCCTTCCAGGGGGGGGCGGAGCGGGGAAGAGGGCGAGGAGGCAGAAACGAGAGAAAGAGAAAGGAGCAAGGCTGCCGGACGGACCCGCCCCGGCTCTTTCACCTGAAGGCCGCCGCAGGGCCTTTCCCTCACGCACGCTCGCCTGCCACACGCGTGTGCGCGCGCACCTCCGTCTCGCGAACGGCGCAACGTACCGGAGACCTCCGCCACATCTCCCATCCTCCCCACAGTCCTCCTGTATCAGCGGGGCGGGTACTGTGCGCATGCGCAAGCGCGGGGGGGCTGGGGTGGGCGGAAGGGGGGGGAAGAAAAGGGGGGGAAGGAGGTGCCGTTGCCGGCTCCCTCTTAAAGGCGCCGGAGGCTCGTTTCTCCTCCCGCCCCCCCCCCCGCCCCCGCGGGCGGGTCTTACTTGAACTGTCACAGAAAGTCGTCTGGCCCACAACATTTTGCTGCCTGAGGCGAAGGATAATTTATTCTTACATTAACATTATTATTACATTACATTATTACATAATATGGCACACAGCCACAATACACCCGTTAGCCTTTAAGGTGCCGCAAGGCTGTCTCCTCCCGCCTCTCTCTCCCTCACAGACCATACAACATTTTCACAGATAAAACTAGTGCTTGGATCCAGATTTGGGCATAGTTACACGCCCACACATTGAAATAAATCGATTTGTGAACGGGCCTACCAGTGTGGATTTCTTTTCACACACATATTCCACCTACAGAAGCTGACCAGACTTGCAGTTGAACCTTCAGTACAGGTGTCTGGGGGCACCGTCCTCCACTGCACCTGAGGGCAACAAGCTAGCTTAGTGGGCACCTGGCAGACATCTCATGGAGGAGAAGGCTATCAGTGGCTACTAGTCCTGATGGCTATATGCTACCTCCAATGTCAGAGGCAGTGTGCCTATGTGCGCCAGTTGCTGGGGAACATGGGCGGGAGGGTGCTGTTGCACTCATGTCCTGCTTGTGGGATCCCGTGGGCAGCTTGGTTGGCCACTGTGTGGACAGAATGCTGGAACAGATGGACCCTCGGTCTGATCCAGCATGGCTCTTCTTATATCCTTAATGGCCAGCAACAAGCAAGTGTTGTCACCACTGGAAATGACTGGGCAGCTCAGGAAGAAAGATGCCTCACTCTGCCTGATGGTAGGGGCAGCCCTGATGTTCTAATTCAGGGGTCCCCCAACTCGGTGCCCACTGGGTGCTAGGGTGGCCACAGGACCTCCAACGGCACCCGCGGAGCACTCTGCTCCCTGTTCCCTGCAAAGATAAATTAATAAAATAAATGAATAAATGAAAAATGTTAGGGCACCTGGTTCTCTTTCCTGTTCCTGAACTTGCTGCTGATCAGGGTTCGGTGGGTAGGAAGAGAAAGCAGGGCAGAGGGGAGAGAAATAGTGAGGCTAAAGGCTGGGAATGGAGAGAAACACAAAAATAAAGGGGTGAGTGGGAAAGAAAGAGCAAGGCTAGGGGCTAGGAAGGGAGAGAAAGAAGAACTAGGGATGGGGAGAGAAATAGTGAGGAAAGGGGTTGGGGGAGAGAAATAGTGAGGCTAGAGGCTGGGAGTGGGGAGAGAGAGAGAGAGTGTGTGTGTCTCAAGGGGAAAGATCTGTGTGGGCAGAAGAAGACTGGGTGGGCCAGGAAGCAACTCTTTCCATTTCCCCCTCCTTCCCAGCCTCTAGCCTTGCTGTTTCTTTCTCCCACACACGGGACATGGCAGCCGTTATGTGACTAGCCATGTCCTCCATGGGAGTTATTTTGTGGTGGTGCCCACAGCAGCCAGTTTCTCAAATTCCCAAATGTGGCCACGGGTCCAAAAAGTTTGCTCTGCTCCAATTCAAAAGGTTGTACTGATAAGAGATTTCCTGGGCAAAAGCATTTTGACACACATAAGGACCTTGCTAAGCTTCCCAAGCACAAGCTCCATTGAAATCAATGTGATTTACCTGGGAGCAAGGCCAGTGAAGGGAATGTGGTTTACTTCGAAGTAGACATGCCTTTGGGGCAATTTACAGCTTTTTCTTGGGGGGGGGGCTTTAAGAGAAAGGGTGTTGTTGTTTTTTTGTTAATCAGCTATGTGAAGGTGCAGAGAAGTGAACATGCAAAGGACCAAGATTTTTAAAGAAAGGGGGGAAGCTTTTCCTGCCCCACGCCCACCGCACAACAAATGGTTCCCCACCACTTTGGGAGACACATGTAACAATTGGCTAACTCCAGTGACAACACTTTCATGGCCACACCTCAGGCGGGCAACAACAGTGCCACTTTAGCACATACTAGCTGCGTACTGTGACAGTGAACCGCAATAACTGAAAAAAACATGATAAATGTAGCCCGGGAAATTCCGGAAGAACAAAGGACGATTACACAGGACTAGCGTGACCAGCACTGAAAAGTGTGTGCATAGTGTGCCCTGCAAGTTACAGTACTACAGTAAACCTTAGGTGTGGCTCCATTCTTTGTCATAACATGTCAGTCCCAACATCAGAGGCGGCTGTATACTGAGAGGGCAACAACCATCTCCAAGGCCTCAGGCAGGGCAGAACCTACCCATTGCGCCTAATAATTAGGCAGAGTGAGGCAACCACCTAAAGCAGAAGGTGCCGGGAGGCGGTATGGTGGAGAATGACAGTCCGTCAACTCCCAGTCTGGCCAGCCTCTGTAGAGGGAATGGGGAGCAGGCGCCATCTCGTCCTTTTCCTCAGGCAGCAAAATATCTTGGGCTGGCCATGGCTTGAGGCCCATCCCAGTTCATCAAGATAGATTTGGGAGATTATTTGCAACACCATCAAGCAAATGCCTGACTGCCTTGTACTTCAGCTTGTTAGTGCGTGTAATACCTCCAAGCACCACCCTGGGAGTCTGAACCCTGAGCCAACCCTGTGTTTATGCTACCTTAAGAATAGCAGGACAAGCCTCTGCTGCACTGCTGTGCATCTTTTCAGAAAATGTGACATCCCTGCACTAGAAGTGCAACTACAAGGGAAGAGGCGTGTTATGACCCACAAATGAATAATAAATGGATCCTTATTGCACACATCTGCCTAAGTGAGCACACAATAATGTGTGGAAAGACAATCACAGAAGCCTTCAGGAACACAACCCAAGGGAGGGAGGGCTCCTCTTCTTTCAGAGTGTTTCATGTGAATTTCACATTAAGTACCTTACTGCAGCGGTAACCAACAACAGGACCCATATAGAACACGTGCATGAGTTCGATGGAGCCTGCAGAGCTGGATGTGTTGATAATGGCTGCCTTGCTGCAGCTCAGCCCCTCCTGAGGACTTCTCTGAGCTGCCATCTTCAGCAGGGGCAGAAACGCCTGGGGGAGATATAGACAGTGGCTGTTATTATGTTGATGAAACAGCAATGATGTCCAAGAGGAAAGAGTTGGGACAGGTTGCATCAAGCTGAAAACATAGCAAGGCTTGTGCGTTGAGTACCTTTGAGAACAAAGTGATGGGATTTCTTCTTCCACAAAAGGCTTTCTGTGAGCTTCTTCTGTACAAAAGGTCCAAGCAGTGTGTACAGCAGGGTGAGGAATGTGTGGGCCTCCAGAAGAGATTGGACTGCAACTCCACCATCCCTGCACACATTCACCATCCCTGACCTACATTTGCTCTGAGGACAGGAGTTACTTCTCTGTTTTAATTATGATGGGATCAAAGGATTCAAAGTTCAAAGAGTAAATTTAAATAGAATAAGGATCTTCAATTTGTTCACCTTCATCCCGTCTATTACCAATGTCAGACACTGATTTAGAACTTGAACAGCTTCCTTGGATCTTGATGGAAAGGAGAGATAAAGTTGGGTGTCATCAGCATATTGGTGGCACCAAACCCCAAAACTCTGGACAACCTCTCCTGGTGGTTTCAAATAGCATGGGATTAAGATGGAACCCTGAGGGACAACATAGACCAATGGGCAGGGTGTCAAACAGAAGACCCGCAGCACCACCTCTCCTAGGGGGACTGAAGGCACAAGAGAACAGTCCATCCAAATCCCATCCCAAAAAGACACCTCAGAATGATACCATGGTCAATGGTATTGAAATTTCCAAAGATTTCTGCAAGGAGATTTCTGCTGGACTCCATCCCATCCCACTGTCTGAATAGACGCCCAGTTCTGGGGGAAAAGCATGACAACAGGTGTGAGTATGGTCTTGCAGGGCCGGTGCAAGGCAGTTTGGTGCCCTAGGCAAGATCAGATATTTAGCGCGCCCCCTTCCCACTTGAGAGCGCTGTATATTTTTTTCAAGGCGTTTCTGGCGCCCCCTTTAGCCCTGCGCCCTAGGCAGCTGCCTAGTTGGCCTAATGGTAGCACCGGCCCTGTGGTCTTGCCCTCTTCAACTGAGTGTAGGCGTCTGAAACAAGCTCTTTGGGATTTTCGAATCAGCAGCAAACAACAACAACCCCACCACTACCCCGCTCTTCAAAGCATGTGCACCCCCTCTAGTGGCTGAAAGACAACATAGCTAAAAATGGAAACGGAAGGTTTGTTAGAAATAATGAACAAAAACTGCTACCTGGGTCCAGCTCAGAAGACTTCTTTTGGGAATTAGTTCCAGCTGTGCAAATGGGCAGTCCCAAAAGACCATTTGTGCAGTTCGAGTCATGCAAATGTTTTATTAAGTTAACTGATATAGAAAGCAACTGGTAATGTGAGAACTAGGAGCCAGTGTGGCGTAGTGGTGAGAGTGTTGGACTGGGACTCGGGAGATCCGGGTTCTAGTCCCCACTCAGCCATGAAACTCACTGGGTGACTTTTGGCCAGTCACTGACTCTCAGCCTAACCTACCTCACAGGGTTGTTGTGAGGATAAAATGGAGAGGAGGAGGAGAAGGACTTATGTAAGCTGCCTTGGGTTCCTTTCAGGAAAAAAGGTGGGGTATAAATATAATAAATAAATAAATAAAAACTAAAGTGAGCGGACCAAGCTCTTCTAGAACCCCAAACCCTGATCAACCCAATTTCTCCCCCATCTGCCAAAGGCACTCCTAGCAGACTCCACTATTACTCTGCACAAAATGTTCACCAGTGCTTCCAAGATGAAGGAAGTCATTCTAAGAAAATGGCGGCCATTTTCCTGACAAATCATGTGAAGGTGTCAGTTATTTTGTTTATTTAAAAAAAAAATTCAAACAATTATAAGCTTCTTGAAAATCTTCCCAAAATGGTTTTCAGGATGGTGTACGTAAAACAACTTAGAAACAGTGCCATACCAAATAATACAAATCTAAATCTAAAATCTAAACATCAAAAAATTGACAAGCATACAGCTACTTCAACCAGCTAAAAGATACAAACTGTTGTAAGTTTGTTTTAAAATGTCTGTGCAATTAAAACAAGTTTTGGTACCAATAAAAAGTACAGCATTGGCATCAGGCAGATCCCTGATGGGAGGGCATTCCAGAGCTGAGAGATCACCACAGAGAAGGCCCACTCTGTTGAAGATGCTAAGTGTACTTCTCTTATGGAAGGAGTGCAGAGAAGGACTCCTCTGTTGATCTTAATGCATCGGAGAAGGAGCTCCTTCAGATATTTGGGCCCCAAGCTATTTAGGGCATTAATGGTAAGCATTAACATCTTGAATTGGCTCAAAATTAAGCTCCTTCAGAACTGATGTAATAGGACTCCCACCTAGGCAAACCAGCCAGAATTCTAACAGCTGAATTCTGTAATTGTTGTTGAAGCTTCCAGACCATTTTCAAGGGCAGCCCCATGTAATACACATTACATTGATCCAACCTGGAGGTTACTAGAGCATGGATTCCTGTAGTGAGACTATTCCTATCCTGGAAAGGATGCAGATTACGAACCAGACAAAGCTGGTAAAAGGTGCTCTGAGCCACCAAGGCCACAAAAGACAATGTTGGATCTAAAAGCACTCTCAAGCTTGCACCCGCTCCTTCAGGAAGATTGCAACTGCATACGGAATAGGTTGTACACCAAACTTCCCAGACCTGAGAACCATCTGCTGAGATTAAGGAGAATCAACAGAGTTGCACTCTCCCTGGCTCTAGCCCGACAGTGCCTGCATCTTGTCAGGATTCAGCTTCAATTTATTGGCCCTCATCTCTCTCATTACTGAGTCCGGACAACAGTTCTGCACCTCCCCTGCCTCACCTGAATCTGATGACAGACAAAGTTGGGTGTCATCTGCAAACCGATGACACATCTCTCCAAATCCCTGGACGAACTCACCCAGTGACTTCATATAGATGTTAAAGAGCACAAAGGATAAGATGGAACCTGTGGGACTCCACAGCTCAAATGCCATGGAGTTGAGCACGAATCCCTTCTGAAACTGACCCTGCCGGTATGAGTGAAACCATTCTAAAACAGTTGGTGTAATAAGATATTATGATCGATAGTATCAAAAACTGCTGCGAGATTAAGAAGAATCAACAGAGTTGTAATCTCCCTGTCTTCCTCCTGACAGAGGTCATCCATCAGGAAGATCAAGGATGTCTCACAGCCACAAATAGTGGCCTAAACTCAGATTGAAATGGGTCAGTTATGCAAAACTGAAATCAATCATTGAATCAAGCTGCATTAGAATGCTATAGAATCAGTTCATTAATGCAAAACAACCCAGTTGAAAGTTGATTCCAAACTAATTGGAACTGACTAATGCCCTTCCCTTCCCTGGAAACCATTTACCAAGACCCAGCCTTCAAGGCTGTTCCTTACTTTGCAGAACCAATGGCTTAGAACGCCTTGTTACTCTCCGTAGTTCTTCTCTCCTTAATTGCTATCATACCCTTGGATCTGTCATGCCCATTCCCCCTGCTGCTCCTCTTCAGAAAGGCTCTGGTTTCCCACGGTTTCAGAAACACGCTGTCTTTCTCCTCCCTCCTCCATTATCTCTATCTCCTCTGTCCTTGGCTCTTCATCCCCCACTTCCTCCTCCCCTTCTTCATCGGAATCAGAATCTATTCTCATGCCCCTTTGAGGCTCCTCTGTCTGCAGAACTAATGGGCCCGATCCTCACATCCTCAACCCACCCAGTCAATCCCCTTTGACTTGATGTAACTAGCCAAAGTGGGCAAGGGTCAAGAATACAGGTTGGACGAATCACTCCATGCACTTCATTGACATCCTCAGGCTGCATCAACTGAAACTGATCCCATAAAAGTGGACCAGATAGTACTCCAGACACCTCCACAGGAACTGTTCAATAATGGCATTAAGGTCAGAGCAAATACAAGCAACTTTATCCTTGAAGTGCCCAGCTAATGTGCCACAGCTGGCCTTTGTAGGATCCAAAAGAACCTTCCAAGGTTTAGATGTAATAACCACATTACCACTCTCTATCCTGCCCTCACCACCACACAGTAGGCATGATAATATCTCCAGTCATACTCACTCTGAGACTTGCCCCATTTCTGTGCTAATCATCACCCTGTTGGTTTCATCGCTCCAGCTCATTAGTAAACCAGGAAGCCAGCTGGGCTCTATAGTGCCAGAGAGGAAACTTGGGAATGAGCAATTGTGTCAACAGCCCTAGCCATCTCAGCATTCCATAGTGAGACCATAATGAGTACTAGCCATGTCAACCTGGAAAATTCCTTACTCACTCCACAAGTCTCTGGGCACGGACCAAATTAATGGGTCCACCACAGTGCAGAAGGTGAAGCCACCAGCATTCAAAACTTCACCAGGAAGTGGATTGACCATGACAATAGGTTTAAAGAAGACACCCCACCCCCCATTTCAGACCACCAGCCTTCTGCTCGGTTAAAAACACCAGGTCAAGAGTGTGTCCTGCAATATGAGTTGGGTCGATGATATATTAAGACAGCCCTATGGTTGTTATGGCAGCCATGAAGGGCCTCCTAAGCCTGTCCCACCCAACATGGATCTTGAAATATAATAAAGGAGATAATGCTAGAAAATATCCAGTGTGACATTCTTAAGAGGGACTGCTGCCCTGTGTTTGTGCATTCCCCCTTCACTTTCTTAGTTCTGCCCACTCCGCAGTCCTCCACTCCAAATAAAATTATGTTGGAGTTCATGATGCCTCTTGTGTGAAGCTTGTGTAACACCCTTCAGCATTTGTGCATTCAAATTCCCAGTTCTAAGGATCTCCTGCTACTCTGTGCAGGCTTCTAAATGTTACAGCATGTGACTGTAAGCAACAAAGCATATGCATGGACACACAAGGAAAATGCACAGGTGTGTTGTAACAGTGCACACCTCACAGCACGGTGAAGTACAAAAATGTCCTTTAAAAGAGCCATGCTCTACAGCAAGGAAAAGGGTTTGGCATTGTACATGCACTGCCCTGATCCCTTAGACCCCAATCTGATTCCTTAGATCCCAACCTTAGACATTATGAAAGCCAACACACATATTAGGCATCCTGGAGTGTACATGTTATCCAACAACAACGCGCCCCAGCAGAATAGAGCCCCACCATGAGAAATATTCTGGATATACCTTGATGCTTATTCTATCCAAATGTGAGGCCATCACAACTCTTACCAGAGGAATCACTGCGGAGTAAAAGGGGTTCTCCAACTGCAGGAGAAGAAAGAACTTACCGTACCTGGCTCACCTGTAGCAGCCCAATATTATTGGTGGCTTATTCAGCTGCTGTGTCCTTTGCATTTTCTGTCTCTAGGGCAGGGCTTTCCAACCTTGGGTCCCCAGATGTTGCTGGACTACAGCTCCCAGAATCCCTTGCCATTAGCCATGCTGGCTGGGTATGCTGGGAGCTGTAGGCCAGCAACATCTGGGGACCCAAGGTTGGAGGAGAGCCCTGCTCTAGGGTGTTGGAAAACAGAATGCCAGCATTGTTCATCAGGAGGGTCGTCAGCCCACTTCACACTTTTCTACTTCTTCCACAGCTGCCTTGATGCTCTTGAGATCAGTGACATCTGTAGAAGGACAACATTATTTTCAAATACTTTAGATCTTGGGGGAGGGTGGGGAAGGTAGAATGGCTTATTTTTAATGCCTATTTTAAACTGGCAAGGGCTATGGTTTCTGAAACTTCAAGACCTGAAAGACAGGAGAGGTTCTTGTCAGTAAACCT
The DNA here is from genome assembly GCA_021292165.1 of Shinisaurus crocodilurus. Taxonomy (NCBI): domain Eukaryota; kingdom Metazoa; phylum Chordata; class Lepidosauria; order Squamata; family Shinisauridae; genus Shinisaurus; species Shinisaurus crocodilurus. Next base: position 18,204,017 of record CM037887.1, on the reverse strand, counting down.
GTTTGTCAACGCAACTCGCCAGCTCTGATAGGTAGTGCGGCAGCTACCACACCTGGACTGGCGAGGAGGAACATGTGCTTCTGTGAGGAAGGAGCACTGAGAGTATGATTGTCAGCAGGAAACACAGAGAGGAACAGGCCGTAAACCAGAATTTTGAAATAAAGAACACAACACGAGCACTTTGCCAGAGACTGGGCTCAAAAGGAGGCCATGTGAGGTCCAGAGTACTTTGTTCTTGACAGCTAAAAGACTGATACTACAACACTGGAAATATAAAAGCTCACCTCCTATAACGCAATGGATCAAAGACCTAACAACACTTTCAAAATTTGAACGGATGACATACAGACACCACTCTCGAATGGACATATATACCGATATTTGGACTGCCTTCCTTGAAGCTTATGTATAACTGATACATCTGGATTTATGCTGTTATATGGATATTAACACATAAGCAATTGTCAATTTCAGTTTTTTAAAATGTATATATGGTTTGTTTTGGTGAAAGTCACAATAAAAAATAAATGAAACAAACAAACAAACCAACAAACAGAGGCAAGGCTTCCATGACAAGATACCATAGCAGCCCAAGGCTTTTGTAGGCCTTCTTTGAAAGTTCCTTTGCACAGTGAAAAATAGGACTTCATAACAATTAACAATTTTATTGTTTATTTATTGGCATCAGTATTCAAATAATCATCCAATTGCTTTCTAATAACATTTTGACACTTACCTTGTTGCTCTAATTTGTATGCTAATGATTTCCCTGCCTTTTCCCCTGATACAAAATATCTTTGTCTAGTGCTCATTTTTATGAAAGTAGATGCTTCTAACTTTTCCAGGTGTGTGTATGTTGTAATTGTTGTTACTTATTGTTGTATTCAGTTGTGTTAATGCATCCTTGTTTGCTTTGTTCTTCTGCAGTATTTCTAAATCAGTACATTGCATTGGTTCTGGCTGCTGGTTCCACACTAGGGGCAATTTCTATATGAACTGCTGACAATCAAAGGAAGAAAGCTGTGAGCACACAGAACTCAATACCCACCTAACTGCAGCAACACCAGATTTTGGTGCTGGGATACCAGCCAGCTCTTTTATCTCCTGTGAAAGAGAAATATATGTTTTCCTTGATCAAACTGAAATTAGGCACCAGTTGTGAGCTATATGTTTAGCTGGAATCTAAAATGCGCAGAGGAAGATTGGCACCCAGGAATCAGACAGGGGCAGCCTCTAGCTCAGTGCTCTCCAACCTTGGGTCCCCAGATGTTTTTGGCCTATAAAACTACACTGTAGTTTTTTGGATATGCTGGCTGGGGCATGCTGGGAGTTGTAGGCCAAAAACATCTGGGGACCCAAGGTTGGAGAACACTGCTCTAGCTAGAACAGTGTTCTTCACTGCAAGGCCTGAGGGTCACTGGCAGCTGTCAGTCGCTTCAAGTATGGCTCTCCACCTCTCTCTTCCTCTATCACTATCAGCTGTATCTCTCATTTTGCTGAAGCTGCTCATTCTTAGCAGGGGCTCTGTATCGTTGCCTTGCAGTTTGCTTTAGCAGTGGGTTGGCAACTGTGAGATCTGGGCTACCGCAGGAGGCTTCAGGGGTGGGGAGTCTGGAGACCTGTGGCTCATCAGCTGTAAGGTGGGTGGAGAACAGCAGTCAGCCAATTAACTGTGGTGGGAGAGGAGCCCAAGAGGCAAAGAGCAATGTGTGATGATTGGCTGTCTGCAGCAGCAGCAGGGATGTTGAAGAGTCCTTGGTCTCGAGTCACGAGTCGAGTCACGAGTCGAGTCACGAGTCTTTGGACCCGAGTCTCAAGTCCGAGTCTAAGTCCTTGGTCCAAAATGGTGACTCATGAGTCACGAGTCACGAGTCACTCCCAAAGCTGACTCCACGAGTCCCTATTAAAATCAATGGGGGTTTTCCTCAACAAAATAAGGCTACTTCAGATGTGTGGCTTAAATAAATTCTAGGTACAAGTGTGCCTTTTTATTTCAAAACTCTGCAACTGATTTTGACAAGAACCAGGCAGACAAACCCAAAATAACCAGACAGGCAGAGGAGGCAGGGAACCCCAAAGCAGGCAGGCAGAGGCAGCCAAACCCAAAATGTCTGAAAGGTTGCATTTTAGGAAAATGATTTTGAAAAATAAAATCTTCGCCGGCGATCACACTTCTCTCCACTCCTTCTGGCACAGCCCAGGGATGTTGAAGAGTCCTTGGTCTCGAGTCCCGAGTCGAGTCTCGAGTCCCATTAAAAATATCAGGACTCGAGTGGGACTCGAGTCAGAGGGGGGACTCAGTCCGACTCACGAGTTGAGTCCTGCAGTCCGAGTCCCCATCCCTGAGCAGCAGTGCATTGCAGAGGTGTTGGAGGTGGAGGAAAATTGAATGCGCGGGCAAGAGAGTGCAGTGCGGACCTGTACTGGGAGATTTTGCAGGACTGAGTAGAGCGGAGCACTCTCGGTCAGAAATGGTTTTATATGAGCGGCGTGGGAGCGGTGACCCCCGAAAGAGATCTCCCCAACAACTTACACAGACTCTGCATGTTTTATTTTGCCATGTGCAGAAACTGCGTTCCTGCCACCATCCCCAGTAGGCACCAACCACCACTGTTGGGAGGGATGAGAAAAAGACCTATCCAATTCCAGGTCCATGTGAGCCTGTCGGAATTCACCTGCCTGACGACTGCCTGATGAGTCCTTGCCAGGACAACGGGCAGGGGGAGGAGAGACCTGAAAAGGCCTGCTGCTTGGCCAGGGGGTGGGGGAAAAGGAGAGGGGCCCCCCACGCTGTGGGAGAGGTCCCCCAAATAGCCTTGGCGGTGGTGCTGAGAGCCAAGATGGCTCCTGTGTCAACAATAGTGAAGTCCCCGAGCTAGAAGAATTCCCTCTGCTACAGTATCAATGGAGTGAGTGCAACATCAGAGATGAACAGAAAGCTTTGTTCAAGGGGAAGCAGATAACTCTGAAAGCTTTCCATTTCCTCCCCCCACCCCCCAGCTGTCCTATGCCACAGCAACACAGCAAAGATCTAATTACAAATACTCAACTTTTCCTTAAGCATTAGCGGTTCCTCCACCCAGTCAGAATCTCACCAAACCCACATGGCACCAGCATTTTGTAGCTCAGCATTTCATCACAAATAGGCCTCTTGCTTGGGGTAAGTTTTTGAAGGCCCCTGTGATGCCACCGGATACTGAATCAGGCCACTGGCCTTCCTCAGTCAGTGTTGCAGAGGCGCAGAACCTCCTTCAGCCCAAGGGCCCGATTCAATTTCTGAGAAGCGCTCAGGGGCCACCATTGAGTGCTGGGCGGGGCTGAAGGCAAGACAGGGCAAAGCCATAGGCAAAGGGCGCAGGGCCAAAATACCTAAACCAGCAGCATATTTTAGCTTAAAGCTCTTACTGCCAGCGACTGAGCCTTAGGAGAGGCATTTCAACCCTATAAAATGAGGAAAATCCCACGGGAAAGCTGGGAAATCACCAAATGATCAGCTGTCAGAGGAAAGGGCTGGGACCCAATAGTACATATAAAATATCAACTATTTTAGGAAAATAAGTAACACCGTACAGGGTATAATAAAATTAGGGTATACGGGTATATTAGGGTATAATCCTATGCATGGTTACACAGAACAGAGTCCTTCAACTACCCCCTTGAATGGATGGAAAGCGGAATATCGGTGGTCAATATAAGAGGTTTAAAGATGTTCTTAAGGCTAATCTAAAAAAATGCAATATAAACATCAAAAACTGGGAAGCTCTGGCCCATGAACGATCTAACTGGAGGTTGGCCTTTCACAAAGGTTCCATGGACTTTGAAGAAGCCCGAGTGCAAGGTGAAAGGGAGAAACGTGCTAAGCGAAAAGCACGTCAAACGAATCCTTCACAGGACCATCTTCCATCTGGTAACCTGTGTCCTCACTGTGGGAAGCTGTGTGGATCTAGAATTGGCCTCCACAGTCACTTACGGACCCATCACTAGAGTCTACACAATTTTCTTTAGAATTTTCCTCCTTTTAAAATCTCCTTTTTGTAAATTAAAAAAAAAAAAAAAAATCCTGGAAGACAATCTTACTCGGTCACGAGTGATCGCCTGACTGACCGACCTTCAACTACCATGCTGGCTGGGGCATGGTGGGAGTTCTGTGTAACCATGCATAGGATTGCACCCTTAATCTGTTTATTTGTCACTCATTATTATTCCTTGGGAATAGTAGTCTCTACAAACAGCTGCTGCAACAGTGCTGCTGTTGAGGTTGCCTGCCAGCCACCCAGCAACGACCTCTCCTAGGACACTCCATTCCATTCCTCATCCCTCACCCCCAGTTTTCCATCCGCTCCACCTCAACAGTCAGTCTGAATTCCAACAGCAACTCCCACCTCCCCACGCAAGAATCCGCCCTGTCAGAGATGCGCATGCAGCTGATGCTGTTGCAACAGACCAATGTGGCGATTCTTTCGTGCCAAATTACTGATTCTCACCTTGTTTTTCTGGTTCATTCATCTCCCGGCTTGTAGCAAAGACACACATGGGTGGAGTGTTGGCAGCGTCAGAAACTGCTTCACCAAAGCTAGACCAATTCCCGAACTGGATCCTGTCACCAGGACACTGTGAACATCGAAACACGCCATCGTCATCCTCCTGGGGCTGCAGCCCCTGGCTCCTGCTTCCTGTTTCCTTGGGACATTACTCCAAATGAGACTCTATCTCAGGGCTCTCCAACCTTGGGTCTCCAGATGTTGCTGGCCTACAGCTCCCAGCATACCCAGCCAGCATGGCTAATGGCAAGGGATTCTGGGAGCTGTAGTTCAGCAACATCTGGGACCCAAGGTTGGAGAGCCCTGCTCTATCCTCATCATTAGATGAGACACTGTTATGTGGAACTGCAGCTACTTGCACTTCCTGCAGTTAGATGTTCAGATAAGCTGCGCATGACCATATAGAGCCTGCTTTGCTTTTTAACCAACTTTCAGGACCAATGTAAAAAAAAAGGAAGGTGTGGAAATGTTAGCGGTATAGTTGATGGAGTGAGTGGAGAAAATGACTGGGTTATTGTGGCAGACCGAACCTGGTCCGTTGCGCGGGTCTGGCACCTTAAGAGTTAACCGGCACCAATGTGCCCTGCAGCTGTCAAAACCTTTACTTTCAGCCGTGAGTGAAATTGACAAGGAATCCCCTTAGAAACACAGGGAAGCCACAATCTAGTCAGTTACAAAAGAGTTTAATGGAGCCGAACTAATAGACTATAGGAATTTCATAGTATAAACAGAACAGTCAATTCAGATAGGAAATGGAAGTATTCAATTTGCTTTCTAGGAGGCCTAGCTCGAATGCAGAATATTACCTGACACCAGAGACTCTGACTCTAGGTTCTAACGTAGCGGTTTGCTTGCCGACCTGACCTGTGCAAACCTGCACCGTGTTCCCAACAACACTTTGTTCTTTGGCCTGTACCTTTTCTACCATCTCTCACCCCCTCCCCACCCTTGATGATCAGGTGGGTTGGTCTTGCCCTGCGGGGTGGTGGCGCCTTTTGGGGTGCTGGCATCTCCTGGGTACTTTGGGGTACTTTGCAGCTCTTTGAGACTGCGCCCCCCCCCCACCTCCAGAATGTTATGCACTTCCTCGAGGCAAGTGTAAATGTGCCCCATTGAAGGTATGCAGATGTGGCAGATGTGGTTTATGTATAACCGGTCTGCTCAGAGTTGTGTCTCCTGTGCCCCGGGTGGGGATTATGCAGACAGAGGGGTGACAGGGGAAAGCATGTCAGGGTTCAATATGTCAGGGTTCAGCAGTGTGCTCTGGCTTTCTCTCCACAGTTACTATCTATCTATCTATCTATCTATCTTATTTCTGGCTGCTCCTTGCCCTTCCACCAATTCTGCTATCCTGAAACAGATATTGGGTCTGCTGCTATAGATTGCCAAAGACTCAGTACGTTGCTGCTGTAGCTCTACCTTCATTTTTTCAAGCCTAGCGTTAGCCCTCCGGTTTTGCAACCCCAATTCCATTGCTTCATTAGCTGTGTGTTCCCAATTGCATCAAGTTTGGCAGCAACTCCGTCTCTTTTTTGATCAAGCTGCTGTAGCACTTTAACCCATTCCTCACGGAGGTTTTGTATTTGAGAACTGGTTATTTGTAAATGGCCCACACTTTCTTTTGCTGTTCTAGGTGCTTTTTGCATCATCATAGGGCGACCTAGGGATGTGTGCGGAGCTCAACTGGGTGGGGGTGGAAGTCCAGCAAACTCGCCAGGCTCAACCCCCCCTGAGTTCTGCTCGCCCTACCTGCTTCCCTGGCTCGATTCGTGTTGAGCCAGGGAAGCAACTTCCGGGTTCCTGGTGCTACAATGTTTACGTAGAAAATGGCGTAAGATACATTAAAAACAGCCACGATTTGTGCAAGTTACACAAAGGGATCTACGTATGGTCTTTACCCGCCTCCGTTTTGAACAAACAGATATGATGATACAGCAAGGCAGATTTCAGGGCATTCCAGTGCAAGATAGATTGTGTATATGCGGTGCTCTGGAAATAGAAGATCTGGCTCACTTTGTACTGAAATGCTGGTTATATTGCAGCTGTAGGGAACATTATTTGTCTTTATTTCTTTGTCGTATGAGAAATTGGGCGGTTGAGGACAAGTTGAATTTTCTTTTACGAGGATCCAACCAATTTGTGTCTCAAAGGGTTGCCCTTTTCGCAATTAAGGTGGCCAGTTTAAGAAAAAAAGAAAAAGAAAGTGCATCTAAGGATGCTACGGCTAGCTCTTAAATTAGGTGGGTTTTAAGGGATCTTCTTATTAAAATGTATATGTAATTAGTTTTACTCTATATATTCATTTTAGCTGTATGTATTAAGCATTATTGTGGAGAAAAGAGCCTCTGGGGGTTCCTACACACACACACACTCACACACATACACACACACACACACCTCCTCATGTGTAAACCAGATGGTCCCGGAGGCTGGGAGGAGGCAAAATGTGCATAAGTATCTGATAAAGCATGGCGCCTGAAAGTCCTGAAAAGCCAGTCCAATCTACAGTGACCTGGCTTTCATATGCAAATGTGGTTCAGGCACGGTAACTCATGAGTCATCCCTCCCCTGCCTGGCCAAGTGAAGTTCATCCTGATTGGCTAGAGGCAGCAGAGCTACAGAAAGGAGGAGGGAAGGAGGAAAGGTATATTGCCAAGGTGTGGCTTTTGTCTTTTGTCTTTGGTCATCGCGTGGTTGCTGTGGATCAATGGCGGCAAGCTACGCAGAGGCCCAAGCCCTCGGGCTGGCCTCAGGATCTGGCCCCAGGTAGCTCCTGGTGAAATTAGCTGAATGAGGGCTTTGGCAAAGGCAAGCCCGGAGGAGGGCTACCCATCTCGGACCTTAGGGTAGGTGTAGTAGTCTCCTCGGGTGGCAGGGCTGTGCTGAAACCAACCCTTAAGGGAACCGGCCCCCAGGTAACTAGCGTGTGCCTGGGAGATATAAGGAATCAGCTTTTATTGTTTTGTAGCTCTATTGTTTGTACCAAAGCGTCTCTCTATTTTTGTGTCCTTCCCTCATTTCCCTATTTTTGTTGTAATATGCTACCTGAATAAACCTTCTTGGTTTTTACCCCACATGGTGTTTGTGGTCGCTCTGCTTGGTTCAGCAGCTAAATCCAGGTTACAGTCAAGGGCAAGTTCCTGAACAGAGATTCAAGTAGGATTGCAAAGAGCTGAGGGTGGCAGTCTGGCACCTTGAGATCTCTGGGGGTCTCTTGGGCCTTTGGGTAGGAAAGGGTGGGTTGTGGCGGGTCAGCCAGCCCCCCTTCCTCCACAATTATGTATTAACTTTCTGCTATTTTAATGCTCCTTTTTTAACTGTTACCAGTGTGTGGTTATTATGTGTGAAATGGTCTGAGGACTTATTCAATAAAAAAAATTGTTGTTGTTGTAAACAATGTAGCACCAGGAACCTGGAAGTCCGGCGAGTGCCTCAGCTGGCGCTCACTTTCAGCCTGGTTTGGCAGGCGTGGTGGCGGCAGCACTTGCCGAGCATGCCACGAGTCGGGTGGTGGGCGGATCGCCCACCCTTATAAATCCCTTCTGCTGCCTCTTCATCTAGGCATGAGTCCGTAGCTGTGTTTTTTGCACCAAAATAGGAGGTAAGATGTTTGTTTTTATTCTGTGATGTATCCTGAGACATCTCCTCACAGAGTATTCGTTCTATGGCTTTTGCAAGCGTGCTGTTTACTACCTCTTTTTTTATTGCTTCTCAGTACAGACCTCGGGGTTAAGGGGCAGCCTTGTTGGTTGCAAGCCGACTCTGCCTGCCCCCTCCGACCCAGAGTTTTGACAGCTAGCCAGTCTCAGCTTAATGTACTTTGCAGGATTGTTGTGAGGATTTAAAAAGCAAGGGGTGGCAGAGGAAAGAACCATGTACATGACCAGAGTTAATTGAGAAAAGGGTGGGTTGAAAATGTAATATGCGAAACGTACAATGCCATTAGGGAATGTGTAAACTCAGCCTATTAAATAAAGCCCGCAAAAGTTACTAGCCTGCAAAAACCATTTTCAAAACTATTGTGGCTTGGAAGAGTAGGGACGGAGAGTTCTGTCCCACCTGCAGCAGCCTGCTGCATTTCTATGGTGGGCAAGGAGGAGGGACAGCTTGCTGAGTTTCTAGTCTGGACGCGGTCGCCTGCATGCAGTTACTTGTCACCTCCGGTGACCAGGCTAGTGCTTAAATACAAGGCTGCATTTATTGGCCTTCGATGACCTATCAGATTTCTCTACCCTCCCACACACATAAGGATATTAATAGGCAGATTCTCTGGAACCTTGTGAAGAAAAGAAAGAAAGAAAAAAACAGGAACATTTTCCTTGTAATTCAGGTACTTTATTAGTTGACTGGAAGCTCTGGAGTCAGTGTGGTCAGCCCAGTGGCATCAGGAGACAAACATCTCACCAGGGAACTCTGCGTCCTTCCCAGTCTACAAAGGTACCGTTATCCTCCTCCGAAAGCCTGGAGAGCACATTCATGATTCCTTGGGTGCTCTCCTCCACACTCAGGTCCCCCTTCCACTGAAAAAGAACCATGAAAGCTAGGGAAAAAACCACTGCTGCCAAGTAAAAGACCCACAAGTAGCAGAACAATGGCTACGTGCCGTCGGATGTCTTGGTCATAACATGTCAGTCCCCACATTGGAGGCAGCTGTACATTGAAGGGTGACAACTACCTCCAAGGCAGGCCTCAGTCAGGGCTGGCCTTAACATTAGGGCCTAATAATTAGGCAGAGTGAGGCAACCGCCACAGGCAGAAGGTGCTGGGATGGCAACAGCTCCCAGGCTGCTCCTCCTGTGCTCCCCAGGTGTTTCCCTCCATTGGAAGGCACAGCAGTGTATGCCACATGGCCTGTTCTGAGGCCCCTCACTAGCCTGCTGCCTCGGGTGTGGTGGAGAATGACAGTCCATCAACTGCCAGTCTGGTCAGCTTCTGTACATGGATCGGCGATTGGGCGCCATCATGTATTTTTCTTCAGGCAGCAAAATATTTCAGGCTGGCCATGGCCTGAGGCCTATCCCAGTTGATTGTAATAGATTGGGGGGGGGGGGGTTATTCGCAACAGCAACCTGTGGATGCCTGACTGCCTTACACATCTGCTTGTTGGTGTGTCCAATATCTCCAAGCACCACTCTGGAAGTCTTAACTGTGAGCCAACCCTGTGTTTATGCATGAAGCATAAGTGGGGGCATGGAAATCTAACTTTGTACTGAACATGTTCAACTTGCTTCTTCAAGATTGCCTTTTCTCCATACACAAGTTTATGAATTGTCAGAAAACAGACAATTTCCATGTTTTGGGGGGCGGGATCCATTGTTATTTCCCCATAGCATCCCACCCCCTCCCTGACTGGGCAGCACGAGGCCCATGGGTTGCATGTGCCCACCAGCCTTGTTTGCAGCCCCCACTTCCCCACCTCCCACTGCCTCTGCCGTGATTTGAGGGGGAAGCCTGGAAGTTGCCCACCCCTGGCTTAAAGGTTCAGGTGGATACCTCTGTTATTTTAGTCCTCACATAGCCAGGATGGATACAAACACACAGAATCCCATAGTCCGGGTACTCCAGTGACTGGCACTTGGTGACCATGTTTAAAGCAGTCTACAGGGAGAAAAAAACAAATGGAGAGCATTTGGGGGCTCAGATAAATAAGCACCGGAAGGGGAGGCACAGACGTCTGTAAGAAGCAGGGAAACATCACTAGATGGTTCCTGACACAACATCTAATACCCTGGACAGAAGAAGGGAAATGCAAGAACCAGGAATTAAACCGGAGGGATACTGCAGCTACATTATCACCATCAGCTCCTGTGGTCTTCTCGGGAGAAGGGCGGAATGTCAAGGAAGTGCCCAGCTGCCCGGACAAGTAAAGAAACTGGAGGGTGGCGTGGGGAGGGGGGGAGATGCAAATGCAAGTGTTCCTGCTATATCAGTGTCCCCCAACCTTGGGTCCCCAGATGTTTTTGGCCTACAACTCCCAGCATGCCCCAGCCAGCATAGCTGGCTGGGGCATGCTGGGAGTTGTAGGCCAAAAACATCTGGGGACCCGAGGTTGGAGAACACTGTGCTATATAGTAGTACAGCTAGGTCATTAATGGAATTACGGAAAGATTTTGTGGGGGCCATTTTAGACAGCCATGTGTCTAAGCACCCTGTGTCTTCAGTTAGGAAGAAGCACACCAATCACCTTTCCTTTCTCTTCCCCCAGCCCTGCCCCGCCATTCCATGAATTCCTACTGCTTCTGGAGTCCTTATACAGCAAAATGAAACAAAGACAAAATGGAAATACCCTTGAGCGTGTAGCGTTTCACGTTTTCAACTAACTTCAGTCGTGGCACCCACATGACTATGGGAAGAATAAAACGGAGTTTGCTTCTGCTGCCCTGATTCTAAACTTGAAGCTAAACCTACTTGGAAATAAGTACCATTTGGCTGTAGAAAGGGAGAATATATTTTAAAAGTAAAAATAAGAAAATGAGCATCTTTAAGCATATACATGTCTGGCTGTCCACTTCCTGACTATAAAATGTTTTTTAAATAGAAAGCAAGCTGTAGTGACTAACGTCAGCGCTGGTACTCCCATCACCTGCCGCTCTCTGGGTACTCTTTTGGGGCCCCTGGGCTGCAGGGCTCTGGACATCAGCCCCGAGGTCTAGAGCTCCCTGCCTCACTCATACTATATAATATATAAGCCCAGGATATGGGGGTTGTGGCAGGCTAAAATATCTGGCAGCAACTGAAACTGTGGAAACAATGCTTCTAGTCCTCAGTATTAGCGCGGTGCAAAAGACATGCCCCAAGCGAGACACAATAGGCACTATTGTACCTGATTTGGGGTCACACCTTCTGCACAGCTCTGACACTGAGGACTAGAAGCATTGTTTCAGCATTTTCAGTTCCTGCTGGGTACTTCAGCCTGCCACGGCAAGTGTCTGCCCAGTGTCTGCCCATACAGCTTGCAATGATCAGAAACTATAGTGTTAAATTTTAAGTCTTCTCTATATTGGGTTGGAGCTAAAGACTCCAACCTTGAATGGTTCTAGTGTTTTATTATCTTGTTCTGTTTCCTTGTTCTGCAATAAACAACTTATAATTAGGGCTAACAATGGTGAGTAGATCATGGCCGACTTTGCAGTCTGCCTGGGTAGCTCATCACAGGGATTATAGTCCCAGGGGAAATATGTACCTGTCTTTCCTTGCAGTTTGGATGGGCTCCCAACAGGGCCGGTGCTACCATTAGGCCAACTAGGCAGCTGCCTAGGGCACAGAGCTGAAGGGGGCGCCAGAAACGCCTTGGAAAAAAAATACAGCGCTCTCAAGTGGGAAGGGGGGCACTAAATATCTGATCTTGCCTAGGGCACCAAACTGCCTTGCACCGGTCCTGGCTCCCAAACTGATAAAAAGCAGGATTTTGCAGAAATGGTGAGGATATCACTTTTTTCCTGACTACAAACTAAGCGATACTTTGCACCCATGAAAATGTGATTATTCCCCCATTGCTGTTGTGAGAAATGTTTGAGTGATGGTTATGGATACATCTCAGACCTTATTTATGCCAAGCAAGCATCAGCAGTAATTAGTAACCGCTGCATGGCCCCATCCTTATGAAAAACTAGCAGAGAATAGCAAGACAAGCCTCCCCCGCACTGGTGCGCATCTTTTTCTTTTCAGAAAATGTGACATCCTTGCAATAGAAGTGCAACTACATGGGAAGAGGCATGTTATGACCAACAAATGAGTAATAAATGGATCCTTATTGCACATATCTGCATGTGTGTGCACACACAATAATGTGGAAAAGGCAATCACAGAAGCCTTCAGGAACACAACCCAAGGTAGAGAGGGCTCCTCCTCTTTCAGAGTGTTTCATGTGAATTTCACATTAAGTACCTTACTGCAGCGGTAGCCAACAACTAGAGACTTAGATTTCTGCTTCGACACGAGTTCAATGGAGCCTGCAATGCTGGATGTGTTGATAATGGCTGCCTTGCTGCAGCTCAGCCCTTCCTGGGGACTTCTCAGAGCTGCCATCTTTAGCAGGGGCAGAAACGCCTGGGGGAGATATAGACAGTGGCTGTTGTTAGGTCCATGAAATGCTGCCTTGCAATGGCAATGACATCAAAGAGGGAAGAGCCAGCACCGGATGCAGTAAGATGAGGATACAGTAATACCTTGGATTGCAAGTAACTTGGTTTGAGAGCGTTTTGCAAGACAAGCAAATTTTTAAATTTTTATTTATTTATTTATTACTTGATATACAAGCGTCTTGCAATACAAGTACTGTAGTACGGCTTAAATTAAAAATCTCTGTACAATTTTTTTGTGGGGGATTTCATTTTGATATAAGAGTGTTTTGGATTATGTGGAGAAAGCCTGACACGAGTATACATGTACACGCACACCCCAGTCTCCGTCCTCCAGGGGAGGGGGGCGAGAAGGGGGGATTGGGTTACAAGGAAGCAGCCAGACAGACCGGCATTCCAGCAAAGGAGGATCTCGCTTGTAATCCACAAAACCCAGGAAAGGACCATCAACCTGACAGGGCAGTCTCAAAGAGCTGTAAAGTATCCAATACGTCATCTTCTTCCTGGGCAGGAATAAGCCCACCTGACACGAAGGGGCAGGCAATAGCCCCACCTGACCTAAGGGGCGGGAGAGCGGGAAACCCAGGGGTAGAAAACCCCTCTCCCCTCCCTCTGTTGGTTGTTGGGAACCCAGGGTGCTTTGAGCACGAACCACCCTCCAGCAGCGGCTGGAGTAAGCTGTTTCTTTCCCCGGATCAGACGGACCCGGAGCTAGGCTGAAACTGACTAACGTGATGTCTCTGATCTAAGGTAACTGACTAATCCAAATGCGCTAGCCCAGTGATGGCGAACCTATGGCACGGGTGCCACAGCTGGCACGTAGGACCTCTCTGTGGGCACTCGAGCCATTGGTCACCAGATCGCGAAAAGACTGTCTCCTTCTGCAAAACACTAATGATTTTGTTCTTTCTCACAGTGTGGAACAGAATGATTTTATTCTAGAATTCCTGTTACAGAATTCTTTTCTACATTGTTATCACATTTAAAAGATTTTGAAGAATGATGCACAGAGCATGGCTTGGATGTAAAGCCCTAACAGTTGACCTGAGTGCTGCATGTGTTGCTCTCAAACTAACGGAGTATGAGCCAAAGTTTGACAAATTATCAGCATACATGCAATAGCAAAAATCACATTAATTGTACAAAAGCATGCCCAATGCAAACTTTTACCTAATGCAGTGTTTGCAGTCCAAGACATAAAGTGTTTAAAATGTGTTAAGCACATTTAGTTTTCTTATTTATCTTGCTCATCCTAGTACAGGTTGACTTTTATTTTACTAATCTGACACCTGTAGAAGCAGGGAAAGGACCCGGGGTAAAGCTTGCCCCATACAATTTCAGTCTGGCATATAATCATATTACAAGTTGAGAATCCCTTATCCAAAAATACGTGCACCTAATTATTTAAAAAGTTTGTATAAATTCCCTTCAGGCTATGTGTACAATGTAGTACTATAATAATTTTTTGAGTTGATTTTTTTTCCAACAAAAAACTGTTTGTATCATTGAAAGTTCTGTTATTGTGTTTTTCTTTTAAGACATAATTAGTTCGGACAACTGTATGAGTTGTTTTTCTAAAACTAAAACCTCGGTATTCAGGTTTAATTGCAGTGTTGGCACTTTGAAATAAATAAGTTGGTTTTGTGTTGCAGTTTGGGCACTCGGGCTCAAAAAGGTTCGCCATCACTGCGCTAGCCTGAGCCTGTTCATTGATAAACTTAAAGGTCACGTCAGGTCTTATTGACGTTGTAGTAATTCCTAGAGAGCTGTTAGTTCCGATCCATATCTTGTGTAAACAAATAAAAGCCTTATTTGGTAGTTTAAAGGCGGAGTTTCCTTTTGTGCATTTAGAAATCTCCTAAGTGGTTCCTCTTGCTTGTACGGGCTGTAACGCGGCACTGGTTAACCCGTTAAGCGCCGAACTCACGCAAAGGACCCAGGTGCTGGTCCTTCACAGATTACAAGCACGTTTCCGGAATGAATTATGCTCTCAATCCAAGGCATGACTGTATAAGCAAGGTTTGTACTTTCAGCAGCCTTAAAGACATTACTGTGGGACTGCTGCTCTAAAAGGCTTTTCATGAGCTTCTTTGGTACAGCAATCAGTACCTATCACACTTGTAGTGGTGTTGTTGTAACAGATAAGTAAGTGCATTTTGCTTGTTTGGCCACAAGCCATACCAAAAGTAAAATATAAATACAAACCACTAGTATAAAACAATACTTTTTGGTGGAGATGTGCACCGATCACAAGATTCAATTTGAACCTTGCTTTGGTATTTCGGAAAATGGCCTGATTCTGCTCAGACTGACTCAGAGGTTATTTGCTTCAACTCAGGTACCAAACCGGAGTCATAATTCAGAAATCCAAGGTTGTGTGCCTCCTATTGTCGATCATGAGAAATTTAAAAATAGCAATAACTTTTTTTCTGTTTGTCAGAAATGGATGAAATTTGCAGGTCCTTTATGCCTGCCAAAGTTCAGAAAAAATATGTGTAGTGGTTTTTGTGCTATGCATCTTTATAATTTGGGTGTGTGTTTTTTTTTAAAAAAGAGAACTGCTGAAAACATTTCTATTTCTTGGCAGACCTGGATGAAATTTGCAAGAATAGTTGCCCCTTTTGACGGAACAAGCCTGCCAAGTTTCAGATGAATAGGTGCAGGGATTTTTGTGCAAGAGCAGCTTTTACATTTGGAGGGTATCCCAAAGAGGATGTGCTTTCCCCCCTACGTGCCTTGCAGACCATTCTTCTAAAAATGTCAGACAGCATAAAGTTGGCCCTAAGGAAGAAAACTGCAAAGTTTCAAAAGGATCGGTAGAGTGGTTTATGTGGAAAGGGAGCCTTCAAATGTTTTTGTGGGGGGGACTGAGTGATTTGCTTCCCCTCCCCTCCCTGTGTTTATTTTGTGGGTGGGGGGCAATTAGTATGAAAATGGCATTGTCGAGGGCGAAACTCCCCCCCCCCCTTCCAAGAAGAATCTACACTCAGGCTTCTAACCGAAAAGCTTTATTCAGGCCAGCCTAGCAATCTGGC
Source organism: Shinisaurus crocodilurus (assembly GCA_021292165.1). Taxonomy (NCBI): domain Eukaryota; kingdom Metazoa; phylum Chordata; class Lepidosauria; order Squamata; family Shinisauridae; genus Shinisaurus; species Shinisaurus crocodilurus. The sequence continues at coordinate 18,188,360 of CM037887.1, read as the reverse complement.
CTTGAATTACAAAAGGAGTGATGAGCAGAGTCAATCACAAGAGACATGCATGCTAGTAGAATAATAGCCATTTAGGAGTTCCCCTCCCTTCCAGAGTCAACCTGCCCAGAGCCAGGTCCTCTAAGGCGGGTCCTTATGCTTAAGAGCTAATCTAGCAGAGCACCTGATACTTGTGTCAGCTGTTCCCTCCTCCTAAATTGGCATCTGACTGGGGGGGTGGGTGTCTGTGACGCTGGATACACCCTCCTCCCCATCAGAGAGCTCAGCCTGCTTTCCCCACGGAATCGGGACACCATCCCTCCCGGCCTGTAGAATCTATCTCTAAAGCTCTCGGCTTTGGTTTGGATTGCCAGGTGCCGCTTCCCCCCCCCCCCTTCGAACTCGCCGTCCTCCCCCTCTTTCTCCGAATCTGTTTCTAGGTCCTCCACTGCAGGAAGAATGGGCCCAATCCCTACAGGTACACACACCATAGAGGAGTCCCCAAGCAAGAAATTTACAAAACTTCAGAAAGATAGGTGCGGGGGGGGGGGGGGGGCTGCGTAGTTATCATGCTTGAAAATCTGTTCGAGGCTTTTTTCATAGCGAAACCTGGTGGTGGTGGAAGAATGGCCATTTCACAGTCCCATCCTTGCCCTCCTCCACAGCACAGTGATTGGAGAGCCTCTGGTGAAATGTGCCTTGTGATTAGAAAGTGGACCTGTCAGTCACCCAACCCCCTTCCCCACCCACTCACCAGCTTTTAGAGAAAGAAAGCAAAATACACCATTTCTGCAGACACCCTGTGTGTCTTTCGAAAACCATAATGGTGAATGAGGCCTTGTTCAGGGTCTAGCTCAGTGTTCTCCAACCTTGGGTCCCCAGATGTTTTTGGCCTACAACTCCCAGCATGCCCCCAAAACATCTGGGGACCCAAGGTTGGAGAACACTGAGCTAGCTTCTGTTCTGGGCACTTTGGAGAGAAGCCCACTTCGCCTCAGGCAGCGCCAGAAATGAAGAAAGCTCCTCCATGAGAAGCAAGAGCTTACCTGGGTCACCTGTAGCGGCCCAATAGTATTGGTCGCATATTCAGTCCCCATGTCCGTTGCATTTTCTGTCTCCAGGTCATTTACAAATCCAATGCCAGCATTGTTCATCAGCAGGGTCAGCCCATTTTCTCCAAGGTACTTTTGCACTTCCTCCACAGCTGCTTTGATGCTCTTGAGATCAGTGACATCTGCAGCAGGATGACATTATTTTCAAATACTTCGGGATTTTGGGTGAAATGACCAAAGCCCTGATTTTTAAAAATGTCCATATTTTTAAAAGCCCCCTTTTAAACCAGCCTGGCTATGGCTTTTGGAATTTCAGAAGACCTGCAGGTCTATACAGGGCAGGAGATGTTCTTCTCGATGAACCTGTTTGTCACCTCAACCTGCTGGCTCTATGAGACAATGCGGAAGCTACCACACCTCGGCTGGAGAGGCACAAGTGCTACTGAGTGTGTACGTGTCAGCAGTGACTAGTACAGCGAGGCACTGCCTGGAGACCGCAAACCTTTTAAAATCAGCAGCAAATCACTTTGCTGGGCTCAAATGAGGCCATTTCAAGTCCAATGCACTTTGTTCTTTGTGGAATCTGACACAACACAACGCACAAAGCTATGGCTTCCAGGGCAGATCCCCTAGCAGCCCATGGCTTTTGTAGGCCTTTCCATAAAGTTCCTTTGCACAGGCACTTACATTCTGGGCTGCACTGGTTCTGCGAATGGCATCTAGCCAGAAACGTGGGGCTATTTCCACAGGTACAAGCCTTGAGCCAATTCACTAACAATCATAGAGCAAAGCAGACAGTAGCACAGGGGAACAGAATACCTACCTAACTGCAGTACCACCAGATTCTGGTATTGGGATGCCAACTCCATTACCTCCTGTAAAAAAAAGAATATTTTTTTCTCCCTGGATTAAACTGGAATTACGTAAGTTTAATTCCACTTTGCTTCACTCACTCCTCCTCCTCCTGTGCAACCACCGCACAGGTTTTACAGCTATGGTGGTCCATTTGCTCTCCAGGACACAGGATGAGTCCTGACAATCTCCTTGTGTTTCATGCTCACCAAAGGTATTGTGAAGCAGGAACTAGCAGGTATGGTACTCTGGCAATTTATTTACAGGTCGGGGAACTTGAACACAAGGGACTGTGTCCTATAGGAATTTGAACACTGAAGGAATATGTCTCATAGAGGCCTGCAGTCTCCCCCCCTCCCTTTTTGCTAATATCTTGAGCATTACCAATGGGAGTTGGTTCCTCCACCCAACCAGTATTTCACCAATCTCACATAGCTGTACCTTTTTGAAATTATATTACAAAGCATTATATTACAAAGAAGCCGATGGTACCTTAAAGCCTAATACAGTCATGCCTTGGATTGAGAGCATAATTCGTTCAGGAAACGTGCTTGTAATCCAAAATACTTGTATATCAAAATGAAATCCCCCCCAAAAAAATGTGTACAGAGATTTTAAATTTAAGCCGTACTACAGTACTTGTATTGCAAGACGTCGTTTGTATATCAAGTTTAAAAAAAATTAAATAAATATTTAAAAATTTGCTTGTCTTGCAAAATGCTCTCAAACCAAGTTACTTGCAATCCAAGGTATTACTGTACCTGGCATGCATTTTTGAAGGCCCTTATGAAGCTACCTGGTACTGACTCAAACCACTGGTCTCTCTTGCACAGTATTCTCTCTGCTCCAACCAGCAGTGGCTCACCTTGGACAGGTGTCTCTTTCCCAGTCCAGCTACCTAAGATCCCGTTAACTGGAGTTAGCAGCAGTTGGACCTGGGACCTTCGGCAGACACTGTGCTACAGGAAGTCCCCAAGCAAGATTCTGCTCTGTCAGAGGTGCAGATGCTGTTACTGCTGTTACAACAGACTAACATGGTGATTCTTTCATGCTAAATTACTGATTCTCACCTTGTTTTTTGGTCCCTCCATCTCAAGGGTTGTAGCAAAGACCCACTGGGGTGGATTTGGCAGCATCAGAAACAGCTTCACCAAACCTAGACCAATTCCTGAATTGGATCCTGTCACCAGGACACTGTGAACGTTGAAATCTGTCATGGCCATTCTCTTGGGGCTGCAGCTTCTGGGTCCTGCTTCCTGCTTGCTTCGATGTTGGCTTCAAAATGCATCTCCTCATCACATGAGACACTATTAAAGGAAATAGTCTCCAGACACGAGATCTTCAGATAAGCTTCTACTAGGTATTGCACAAGGCTTGCCAAACTAATTGCTGTCATCGGTTGGTTTTTTAACTAACCAACTCTCCAGGCCAATGGAAAAAACAGGGACACTGCAGGGGTGGCAGTGTGGAGCAGTGGACAGAGTGAATGGAGATTTTCAATTCCAAATCTTACACCATGACCTTGAGCCAGTCTCAGCTTCACCTACTTTACAGGATTGTTGTGAGGATTTAAAAAGCAAGAGGTGGCAGAGGAAAGAACCATGTATATTTCCCTGAGTTAATAGGAAAAAGGATGAGGTGAAAACGTAATGAGCTAAATGTATAATGCCATTGGAGTATGCGTTAATTCAGCCTTTTAAAATAAGTCTGCAAAATTTACCAGCCTGCAAATACAACTTTCTAGCATGTTGGAGCTTGGAAGAGTAGGAGGGAGAATTCTGTCCCACCTGCAGCAGCCTGTTGTATTTCAGTGGTGGGTAAGGAGGCGGCAGCAGCCAGCTGAGTTTCTAGTGTGGATGTCTTCGCTTGCATGTAATTAGTTGTTGCCTCTGGTTACCAGGCTAGTGCTTAAATACAAGGCTGCATTTATTGGCCTTCAATATGCTATTTTTATTTATTTATTTATTACGGTATATTTATTAATCGCCCATCTGGCCAGACATCCGGCCACTCTGAGCGATGTACAATCCAATAAAATACAAGGGGGGGGGATGCACATGAGGATATTATCAGCCTAAGTCTCTGGAACCTTGTGAAGGAAAGGAAGAAAGAACACAAACATTTTTCTTGTAACTCAGGAACTTTATTAGTTTATTGGAGGCTCAGTGTATTCAGTGTAGTAAACCCTGTGGCACCAGGAGACAAACATCTCACCAAGGAAGTCTGCGTCCTTCCCAGTTTACAAAGGTACCGTTATCCTCCTCCGAAAGCATGGAGAGCACATTCATGACTCCTTGGGTGCTCTCCTCCACAGTCAGGTCTGCCAAAGCCGGTCCTTTGCGCGGGTTCGGGCACCAAGAGGTTAACCGGAGCGGGGTTAGCCCTTTACGCACAGTTCGCAGCACCTAGGCAGAAGCCGCGACCAATTTTAACTCTAGGACAGTGAAAGAAGCAGTCTTATGAATGGGAGCCACTACACTGTTTATAGGTAAACAGAGTTTAATTGAGCGTATCAAAACATACACAAAAGCAGCATGCAAAGCACACGTCTGCAATTGACATTGGTATAGAGCGAGCCGTAGCAGTAATACACAAAAGGCTTACCTGGAATGACCCTGGTTCCTCGACAGCCGCGTATGCTAGTGACTGGGCAAATTCAGCTAGTTTCACCGGGAGCTTCCCGGGGCTGGATCCTGAGGTCGGACTGAAGCCCTGGACCTCCGCACAGCACGACCAATAACCTTTTCCCACCACAAGCCCCCTTCTTTATCCCCTCTTCTTGGCTCCCTCCTCCCTCCTGCGCCCCCTCCCCTCCTGGCCGGTTGAATGAGCCAGGAGTACCTGTTTCTCTGGGTGCTTTAGGGTGCTTAGGAGTACTTGCCACTTCTTTGTGGCCACCAGGCATCTTGGCGCCCCTCTTGTTGTTTGGAATGTTTTACAGCTCATTTGGCTGCCAGGAGAGGGGAAGTTGCCAGGGGGTATGCAGATGTGTTGCATTGTGATACTTGCATGTATCAAGTGCGGTACCAGGTGAGAGGTGGGGGTCTGTGTGTACCTGCCCTGGCTTTCTCTTCACACCTACCATGAAGAAGAATCTTGCAAGTTAGAAGGAATGACTCCTGCCAAGCCAAAGACCTTCAAGTAACAAAAGGGCTGTATGTAATCGGATGTCTTCAGCAGAATGTACACTGCAGCTCTTCCGTTCCTGAGGTACCGCTGTGCTGGTATCTATTCCAAATGAAGTTGCTGTTCTACGGGCACCCATAAATGAATGCAGTGCAGTAACCACTGTGTTTATAGAGCATTCAACTTCCACATACCAATGGCCAATGGTCATAACTATGGGAGAATCAGGTGGAGTTTGAAAGATGTTGAGTGTTTATAGCACAAGTGCATGACACAAGTCACAGTATAGAACTGCGGGAGAAAGGAGCTCATGCCGCTGCTTCAGATCTCCTTGCTTTTTTTAAAAAAAAAATGTCTGGTAAATGCGCCTCCATCTGCATAGATCCGTAGGAATGCTGTGTAGGTGCGCACTGAAAAATAACCAGCCCGGAAAAATGGTAACAGCTATCCAAACATCCTGCTTGTAGAAAGAGACAAAATAGAGGACTGTGATGCTATGTTATTTGGGGTTAAATTTAAAGTATATTATATTATATATTATAAATTTAAAGTAAATTATATTATATATTTTGGCACATGCTTGCAGCATTCTGGTGTCTTCATTATTACTACTACTACTATGTACCATATCTCATGTTGATTGTCACAACATGTTTTTTCACTGTTAGTTATTTATATATATATATTTGTTTATTCCTTGTCATGGTCAATCGACACATATCTCTTTCTGAGGGGCTACCATGATAATTTTCGATAATATATTTTCTTTCTGTGCAGTTGTGTGCTCTGTGGCACTTTTGTTTACGTATTATCCATTATCAACTGCAGCCTTCGCTGTCTTTGTATTTGCATATGTGACATGATTGGCTGAGAGAGTATGAAGGGGTGGAGCCTGTGTTATATAAACGGTGGGCGGTGCTGTTCAGGCAGAAGGTTTTTGAGGGGATTTGTGAAGAGAGTGCAGGAGCATGTGGTGCGTGAAGTGCTGTTTGAGAGTCTGTGAAGCTGACTGGAGAGAGTTGAGCCATTATATTAGGATTGTTAAGAGTTTAGCTAGCGAGTGCAGGGATTGATATTGGGAACAGTTGTTGAGGGAGGATTGGTACTAGGATAAGATCGTACACTATCGTAGGATTAGGATTAACTGAAACTTACACATAAAACTTATTTCCAGAACATGTTGTATTTTAAAATAAACTTTTTCTTTGTTATTTGAAACCGCCTGTGTGGAAGCTGTGCTTATTGTACTGGTCAAAGAGGTATAAGGGAAGGTAGAGATTAGACATCCCAAAGGCAGTGTGTGAGAGGTGTAATTCTGCCTTCAAAACTCGCCCGCACCCCCAGGTCAAAAGAGAAGGTGGGGGAAAGGTTGCAAAACAGATTCTACAGCATTGATATCTGCAGGCCTGTAACTCATGCTGGCTCAGCTTGTCTGAGTGTGGAAAGCTAAGCAGGGTCAGGCCTGGTTATTACTTGGATGGGAGAGCCCTCCTCTAGTTTCCTGCATTGAGCAGGGGGTTGGACTCGATGGCCTTGTAGGCTCCTTCCAACTCTATGATCTATGAAATCTATGAAGCCCCTCCCACCAATAAGAGTTGTACGACTAGACTGGAATGCACATAACATGGTAGTGCATGGAAACTGCAGTCGATGAAAAAAAATGTCATAAAAGTGGTCTGGAAAAAAGGTTCAGTATCGAAGGAGAAAAAAGCATCAGGACAAGGGGTTGGGGCGTGGAAAACAAACCATATATACGTGGAATTTATCCGAACACTCAGGTTATTTGCAACGCATTGGAAGAAACTTCCACAGAAAGTTTCTCTCCCTGTGTGACGCAGCACACTTCCTTTAAAAGGCATTGCAGGTTAGACAGCACTGATTGGTTCATTTTGTTACCTAGGAAAGCCGTTCAGTGGATTGGCTATTTACAAACATGCCTAATCTACAAACACCGCCCAGTTTCTACATTCTTAACATTCCTCATTCATCCTTTACTATCCCTTGCTGTTTCACATCCCATAAAATGGTTTCCACAGGGGTGTACGCTGTGTACAGGGCACCATGCAAGTGCGTCGGAGACATTACATTATCAAGATAAAATGCTAGTGTAGATTGGCTGTCACCAAAGTGAATGGGCAGCAGCTCTCCAATGCCTCAAACGGAGATCTATCCCATTCTATCCAAAAGCAATTTGGGATATCATTCGAAAAAACCAACGAGAGTATGCCTGATTATCTTGCATTTCTGCTTCTTGGTGCTTCTAGAGAGACTTAACTAGCATATTAGGGACTGAAGTTTGGCCATTTACAAGCATGCACTTTCCTCTGGAAATAGTTTTTTGAATATCTATCTGCAATTCAGAGATTCCAAGAGGGGGAAAGACTTTGCATGTTTCCTTCAAGGAGAGGATGGAAATCAAGCTTCATATTGAACAACTTGCTTCTATGAGATCTTCAGATAAGCTTCTACTAGGTGTTGCACAAAGTCTGCCAAACTGATTGTCGGGAACCCTTGATTTTTTGAATAACCAACTCTCCAGGACAATGAATAAACAAGAAAGCTGTTGAGGTGGCAGTGTGGTGTAGCGGACAGAACAAATGGAAATTTTCAAAATCAAATCCTTCTAAGGTGGCCTTGAGCCAGTCTCAACTTAATGTACTTTGCAGGATTGTTGTGAGGATTTAAAAAGCAGGGGGTGGCGGAGGAAAGAACCATGTACATAACCAGAGTTAATTGAGAAAGGGTGGATTGAAAATGTAATATGTGAAACGTACAATGCCATTAGGGAATGTGTAAATTCAGCCTTCTAAATAAAGCCCGCAAAAGTTATTAGCCTGCAAAAACTATTTTCTAGCCTATTGTGGCTTGGAAAAGTAGGGACGGAGAGTTCTGTCCCACCTGCAGCGGCCTGCTGCATTTCTATGGTGGGCAAGGAGGAGGGACAGCTTGCTGAGTTTCTAGTCTGGACGCATTCGCCTGCATGCAGTTACTTGTCACCTCTGGTAACCAGGCTAGTGCTTAAATACAAGGCTGCATTTATTGGCCTTCGATGACCTATCAGATTTCTCTACCCTCCCACACACATAAGGATATTAATAGGCAGATTCTCTGGAACCTTGTGAAGAAAAGAAAAGAAAAGAAAAGAAAGAAAAAACAAGAACATTTTCCTTGTAACTCAGGTTCTTTATTAGTTGACTGGAAGCTCTGGAGTCAGTGTGGTCAGCCCAGTGGCATCAGGAGACAAACATCTCACCAGGGAACTCTGTGTCCTAACCAGTCTACAAAGGTACCGTTATCCTCTTCCGAAAGCCTGGAGAGCACATTCATGATTCCTTGGGTGCTCTCCTCCACACTCAGTTCCCCCTTCCACTGAAAAAGAACCACGTAAGCTAAGAAAAAACCATTGCTGCCAAGTAAAAGACCCACAAGTAGCAGAACAATGGCTACGTGCCGTCGGATGTCTTGGTCATATAACATGTCAGTCCCCACATTGGAGGCAGCTGCACACTGAGGCGGCTGAGTGGTTATACCAAAGGGCAACAACACCCTCAGTCAGGGCAGGCCCCACCACTGGGCCTAATAATTAGACAGAGGGATGCAACCGCCTCAGGCAGAAGGTGCAGGGATGGTGGCAGCCCCTAGGATGCTCCTCCTGAGCTCCCCAGGTGTTTCCCTCCATTGGAAGGCGGAGCAGTGTATATGCCACACGGCCTGTTCAGAGGCCTCTCACTAGCCTGCTGCCTTCGGTGTGGTGGAGAATGACAGTCCGTCAACTCCCAGTCTGGCCAGCTTCTGTAGCGGGAATGGGGAGCGGGCGCCATCTCGTCCTTTTCCTCAGGCAGCAAAATATCTTGGGCTGGCCCTGGCTTGAGGCCCATCCCAGTTCATCAGGATAGATTTGGGAGAGTATTTGCAACACCATCAAGCGAATGCCTGACTGCCTTGTACTTCAGCTTGTTAGTGTGTGTAATACCTCCAAGCACCACGCTGGGAGCCTGAATCCTGAGCCAACCCGGTGTTTATCCCACCTTTCTGCAGTTCAAGTTGTCAGGGAATCACATGTTCTCTTCAGTGGGGGCTTTGTACTGAACATGTTCAACTCCCTTCTTCATGATTGCCTTTCCTCCTTACCATTTTTATGAATTGTCAGAAGACAAAACAATTTCCAGGCTCATTTTGGGGATTCATTTTTCGTTTCCCTTGGCATGCCCCCCCTAATGCTTAAGCAGGAGTGGGCAACACGAGGCCCATGGGTTGCATGTGCCCACCCGCCTTGTTTGCAGCCCCCACTTCCCACCTCCCACTGCCCCTGTCGTGATTTGAGGGGGAAACCTGGAAGTTAACACACCCCTGGCTTAAAGGTTAAAGTGGATACCTCTGTTAGTTTAGTCCTCACATAGCCAGGATGGATACAAACACACAGAATCCCATAGTCCGGGTACTCCAGTGACTGGCACTTGGTGACCATGTTTAAAGCAGTCTACAGGGAGAAAAAAACAAATGGAGAGCATTTGGGGGCTCAGATAAATAAGCACCGGAAGGGGAGGCACAGACGTCTGTAAGAAGCAGGGAAACATCACTAGATGGTTCCTGACACAATATCTAATACCCTGGACAGAAGAAGGGAAATGCAGGGACCAGGAATTAAACCGGAGGGATACTGCAGCTACATTATCACCATCAGCTCCTGTGGTCTTCTCGGGAGAAGGGCGGAATGTCAAGGAAGTGCCCAGCTGCCCGGGCTAGTAAACAAACTGGAGGGTGGCGTGGGGAGGGGGGAGATGCAAATGCAAGTGTTCCTGCTATATCAGTGTCCCCCAACCTTGGGTCCCCAGATGTTTTTGGCCTACAACTCCCAGCATGCCCCAGCCAGCATAGCTGGGAGTTGTAGGCCAAAAACATCTGGGGACCCAAGGTTGGAGAACACTGTGCTATATAGTAGTACAGCTAGGTCATTAATGGAATTACGGAAAGATTTTGTGGGGCCCATTTTAGACAGCCATGTGTATTACTTCAGTTACGAAGAAGTGGCGCACCAATCACCTTTCCTTTCTCTTCCCTCAGCCCTGCCCTGCCATTTCATAAATTCCAACTGCTTCTGGAGTCCTGATTCTTTAGAGCAAAATGAAACAAAGACAAAATGGAAATACCCTTGAGCGTGTAGCGTTTTGCATTTTAAACTAACTTCAGTCGTGGCACCCACATGACTATGGGAAGAATAAAACGGAGTTTGCTTCTGCTGCCCTGATGGTAAACTATCCTGATGGCAAACTAGAAGCTAAACCTACTTGGAAATAAGCACCATTTGGTTGTAGAAAGGGAGAATATATTTTAAAAGTAAAAATAAGAAAATGAGCATCTTTAAGAATATACATGTCTGGCTGTCCACTTCCTGACTATAAAATGTTTTTTAAATAGAAAGCAAGCTGCAGTGACTAACGTCAGCGCTGGTACTCCCATCACCTGCCGCTCTCTGGGTACTCTTTTGGGGGCCCTGGGCTGCAGGGCTCTGGACATCTAACCTACCTCACAGAGTTGTTGTGAGGATAAAATGGAGAGGAGGAGGAGGATTATGTAAGCCGCCTTGGGTTCCTTGCAGGAAAAAAGGCGGGGTATTAATATAATAATAAAATAATAATAAATCAGCCCCGAGGTCCAGAGCTCCCTGCCTCACTTGTACTATAAGCCCAGGATATGGGGGTTGTGGCCGGCTAAAATATATGACAGCGACTGAAACTGTGGAAACAATGCTTCTAGTCCTCAGTGTTAGAGCAGTGCAGAAGACATGCCCCAAGCTGGACCCAATAGGCCCTATTGTATCTTACTTGGGGCACATGTTCTGCACAGCTCTGACACTGAGGACTAGGAGCATTGTTTCAGCATTTTCAGTTCCTGCTGGACAGCTTTCAGTCATTGGAAACGATACTGTTAAATTTTAAGTCTTCTCTATATTGGGTTGGAGCTAAGGACTCCAGCCCGAAACAGTTCTGGTAATTTTTTTTCTTGTTCAGTTCCGTTTGCCTGATTGGCAATAAAGAACTTTGGATTAGGGATATTGAAACAGCAGGTAGATTGTGCCTTTGTTAAAAGGGAGGGAAATGACACAGCTGTCAGTGGCTACATCTGGGACCATGGCCGACTTCGCAATCTGCCCTGGATAGCTTATCACAGGGATTTTAGTCCCAGGGGAAATATGTACCTGCCTTTCCTTGCAGTCTGGATGGGCTCCCAAGCTGTGGGAAAGCCGGATTTTGCGGAAATGGTGAGGATATCACTCTTTTCTTGAACACAATTAAGCAATACCTTGCGCCCAAGAAAGTGCAACTATTCCTCCATTGTTGGTATGAGAAATGTTGTTTGCATGATGGACACATCTCAGACCATATTTATGCCAAATATCAATTCGTAGCTCCTGCATGGCCCGTCCTTATGGAGAACTAGTAAAGAATACCACAGAGAAGCCTCCTTCCCCCGGACCCCTGTGCATCTTTTCAGAAAATGTGCCACCCCTGCACTAGAAGTGCAACTACAAGGGAAGAGGCATGTTATTTATTTATTTATTTATTTATTATATTTATGAATCGCCCATCTGGCCAGACATCCGGCCACTCTGAGCGATTTACAATCCAATAAAATACAAGAGGGACACACACACACACACACACACACACACAGTATAAAACACAATTAAAAACAGAACAAAACTTAAAAATCCTAACCCACCCCATATTCCCGCCTGAAAAGCCACGTTTTTAATGCACGGCGGAAGCTAATCAAGGAAGGGGCATGGTGGAGGTCACTGGGGAGAGAGTTCCATAACTTGGGGGCTGCCACAGAAAAGGCCCTCCTCCTAGTCTCCACCAGCCTGGTTTCTCTGGCTGATGGGACAGGGAGAAGGCTGTCTGTGGCAGATCTTGTTGAGAGGCCTACTTGATGTTATGACCCACAAATGAGTAATGACCTCACAGTCAGAAGCCCTCAGGAACACAGCCCAGAGCAGGGCAGGCTCCTCTTGTTTCAGAGTGTTTCATGTGCATTTCACATTAAGTACCTTACTGCAGCGGTAGCCAATAACAGGAGCCACATAGAACAGGTACATGCATTCCATGGAGCCTGCAGAGCTGGATGTGTTGATAATGGCTGCCTTGCTGCAGCTCAGACCCTCCTGGGGACTTCTCTGAGCTGCCATCTTCAGCAGGGGCAGAAAGACCTTGGGGAGATATAGACAGTGGCTGTTATTATGTTGATAAAACGGCAAAGATGTTCAAGAGGAAAGAGTCAGGGCAGGTTGCATCAAGCTGAAAACATAGCAAGGCTTGTGCTTTGAGTACCTTTGAGAACAAAGTGGTGAGCTTTCTCCTTCCACAAAAGGCTTTCCGTGAGCTTCTTCTGAACAAAAGGTGAAAGCAGTATACATAGCAGGGGTGAGGAGCATGTGGGCCTCCAGTGGAGGTTTAACTGCAACTCCCATCAGCCAGAGTCACCATAACCAATAGTTAGGGATGATGGGGTTTGCAGTCCAACCTTCTCTGGAGACCCACACGTTCACCATCCTTGACCTACAGTACCACATTTACTCCGAGGACAGGAGTTACTTCTCTGTTTTAATTATGACTTATTGCCCTAAGGGTTTCCTGCCACTCTGTGCAGGCTTCTAAATGTCATGGTATGTGACTCTAAGCAACAAGGCATGTGCATGGACACACAAGGAAAATGCACAGCTGTGTTGTATCAGCACCACACATCACAGCACTGTGAAGTTCAAAAAATGTCCTTTAAAAGAGCCATGCTCTGTAGCTCAGAGATCGGTTTGGCACTGTACGTGCACTGTGGAAGGCCTTGGGGGCAGAAAGCTGTGCCCTGATCCCTTAGACCCCAACCTTAGACATCATCAAAACACACACATTAGGCGTCCTGGAGTGTACATGTTATCCAACAACAACGTGCCCTAGCAGAATAGAGCCCCACCATCAGAAATTTTCTGGATATACCCCTGATGTTATTCTATCCAAATACCAGGCCATCACACCTTGTACTAGAGGAATCTCTCTGGGAAGTAAAATGGGTTCTCCAAACGCATGAGAAGAAAAAGTTTACCTGGCTCACTTGCAGCGGCCCGATAGTATTGGTGGCATATTCAGCTGCCATATCCTTTGCATTTGTTGTCTCTAGAGTGCTGGAAATCATAATGCCAGCATTGTTCATCAGGAGGGTCAGCCCACTTTCTCCAACACACTTTTGTACTTCCTCCGCAGCTGCCTTGATGCTCTTGAGATCAGTGACATCTGTAGTAGGACAATGTTATTTTCAATTACTTTAGATCTTGGGGGTCGGGTGGGGAAGGGAGAATGGCCTAAGTTATTTTTTTTAAGGCCCATTTTAAACTGACCAGGGCTGTGGTTTCTGAAACTTCAAGACCTGCAAGACAAGGGAGGTTCTTGTCAGTGAACCTGCTTGTCACCTCAATTCACCAGCTCTACTAGACAGTGCAGCAGCTGCCACACCCGAGTTGGTGTGGAGGAACAAGTGTTTCTGTGATGGAGTCCTCTGAGAATATGACTGACAGCAGGGAACACAGAGTGGAACAGCCCTTAAACTGTATCTGTATCTATATCTGTGAAGGACCAGCACCCGGGTCCTATGCGTGAGTTCGGCGCTTAACGGGTTAACCGGCACTGAGTTACAGCCCGTACAAGCAAGTGAAACCGACTAGGAGGTTTGCGTACACAAGAGGAAACTAGAGCCCTTTAAATGACCAAATAAGGCTTTATTTATTTACAGAAGATACGGAGCGGAACTAACAGCTTTCTAGGAATACTATAATGTCAACACAACCTGAGGTGACCTCTACGTTTATCAATGAAACAGGCTCCCAGGCTAGCGCATTGGGATTAGTCGGTTACCTTAGACTAAAGACTTTACGCTAGGCAATTTCAGCCTGGCTCCGGGTCCGCCGATCCGGGGATGAGAACAGCTTACTCCAGCCGCTGCTTGGAGGATGAACCTTGTTCCAAAGCACCCTCTGTTCCCAACAACCCCTCACAGGAAGGGAGAGGGGTTTTCTACCCCTGAGTTTCCCACTCCCCCCACCCTCCAGGTCAGGTGGGGGCTTATGCCTGCCCCTTCATATCAGGTGGGCTTATTCCTGCCCGGGAAGAAGGTGAGTACTGGGTATTTTACAGCTCTTTGAGACTGCCCTGATAGTTTGATGGTCCTTTCTTGGGTTTTGTGGAATTCAACCGAGACTCTCCATTGTTGGGGATGCCGGTCTGTCTGGCTGCTTCCCTGTAACTCAATCCCCCCTCCTCGCCCCCCTCCCCTGGACGGAGACTGTGTGTGTGTGTGTGTGCATGCATACTCTATCAGGCTTTCTCCACAATATCAAACTTTATTGTTCATAGCCAAAGGCCTTTACAACATACAACATATAATAGAGAAGCATACAGTACATTAAGAGAATTTAACAGTATTATAATTTAGACAATTTATTATAAAACTCAAGAGAATGTTGTTAACACAGCCCTTAAACCAGAATTTTGAAATAAAAAACATGACACAATCATTTTTCCAGAGCCTGGGTTCAAAAGGAGGCCATTTGAAGTCCAAAGTACTTTCTTCTTTGTGGAATCTGAGACAGCACAGCACGAGACAACACAACACAACAGCAAGGTTTCATGACAAGATACAGAGCAGCCGAAAGTTTATGTAGGCCTTTCTCGAAAGTTCCTTTGCATATGGATTTTGTGAAAACCCCTGTGCAAAGAACTTCATAACAATGAACAATTTTGTTGTTTATTTTATTGGCATTAGTATTCAAATAATCACCCAATTGATTTATAATAAACAATTTGACACTTACCTTGTTGCTCTAATTTATATGCTAATAATGTCCCTGCCTTTTCTCCTGATACAAAATATCTTTGTCTAGTGATTATTTTTATGAACTTTATACTTCTAACTTTTCCAGGTGTGTGTATGCTACTGCTTTTTGTTGTTGTTTTCCTATATTCAGTTGTGTTAATGCATCTTTATTTGCTTTGTTCTAATGCAGTATTTCTAAATCAGTACATTGCATTGGTTCTGGCTACTGGTCCCACACTTGGGGACATTTATTCATGAACTGCTGACAATTATAGGAAGAAAGCTGTGAGCACACAGAACTCAATACCCACCTAACTGCAGCAACACCAGATTTCGGTGCTGGGATACCAACTCTTTTATCTCCTGTAAAAGAGAAGCATATGTTTTCCTTGATCAAACTGAAATTAGGCACCAATAGCAAGCAATAAACTGAGCTGGATTCTAAAATGCCCACAGAAAGATGGCATACAGGAATCACACAAGGGGCAGCCTCTAGAACAGGGCTCTCCAACCTTGGGTCCCCAGATGTTGCTGGCCTACAGCTCCCAGCATGCCCCAGCCAGCATGCCCCAACAACTTACACACACTGTGCACATTTTATTTTGCCATGTGCGACAACTGCATTCCTGCCACCATCCCCAGTAGGCACCAACCACCACTGTTGGGAGGGATGAGAAAAAGGCCTATCTGATTTCAGGTCCACGTGAGCCTTCCTGGTGACTTGCCTTGTAGGCTCCTTCCAACTCTGATCTATGAAATCTATGATGAGTCCTGGCTTGGACAACGTGGAGGTTGAGTAGTGACCTGAAAAGGGCTGCTTGACCAAGGGGTGGGGAGAATAGAAAGGTCCCCCGCAGTCTGGGGGAGAGGTCCCCCGCAGTGGCCTTGGCAGCAGTGCCTAGAGCCAAAGCAGCTCCTGCTTCAACAAAAGCGAAGTCCCCGAGCTAGAAGAACTCCCCTCTGCTACAGCATCAATGCAGTGAGTGCAACATAAGAGATGAACAGAAAGCTTTGTTCAAGGGGAAGCGGAGGACGACTCTGAAAGGGCTCCATTTTTCCACCCAGCAGTCCTGTGCGATTTAGTCTCCCGGATGTCCCTTTCCTTTGGTCACGCAACCCCCCCATTCGAACCACCCTTTTTGCAACCAACCACACGGGGTTTGTGGCTGTGTTGGTCCATTTGCTCTGCTGCAGGACACAGCATGAGCCTTGATAATCTCACTGTGTTTTTGTGCTCACCAAGGGTGCAGAGTAGAGGACACAGCAGGTATGGCACTCGGGCAATTTATCTAGTTCTAACAGCCCTCTGGCCAGAATATTTGTGGTTGTGAAAGGCCTAAAATTACATTGTAAAGCAGCCACGGCTATACAGCAAAAATCTAATTATAAATACTCTACACTTTTCTCATGATATACCCTTTGAACATTAGCAGTTCCTCCACCCAATCAGAATCTCATCACACCCACATGGCATCAGCAGTTTGTATTTCAGCATTTCATCACAAATAGGCCTCTTGTTTGGGGTAAGTTTTTGAAGGCTCCTGTGATGCTACCGGATACTGAATCAGACCACTGTCTTCCTCAGTCAGTGTTGCAGAGGCGCAGAACCTCCTTCAGCCTGAGGGCCGGATTCAATTTCTGAGAAGCTCTCAGGGGCCACCTTTGAGTGCTGGGCGGGGCTGAAGGCAAGACAGGGCAAAGGGCGCAGGGCTGAAATACCTAAACCGGCAGCATATTTTAGCTTAAAGCTCTTACTGCCAGTGACTGAGCCTTAGGAGAGGCATTTCAACCCTATAAAATGAGGAAAATCCCACGGGAAAGCTGGGAAATCACCAAATGATCAGCTGTCAGAGAAAAGGGCTGGGACCCAATAGTACATATAAAATATCAACTATTTTAGGAAAATAAGTAACACCATAAAGCTGTATATATAACACCAAAGTGACATCCAGAATCTTGAAATGCCCATTTTTCAATTAATCCTGTGCAATCCTGTGCATGGTTAGATAGAAAAAAATGTTGCAGCATGCCAGTTGGGGCAAGCTTGGAGTTTGTAGGACTTTTTCCCCCCTGTCTAACCGTCCATAGGATTGCGCCCTTAGTCTGTTTATTTTTCTGTCATTATGATTCCTGAGGAAGCAAGCAATAGTTTATACAAGCAGATGCTGCAACAGTGCTGCTGTTCAGGTTGCCAGCCAGCCAACAATGACCTCTCCTAGGACACTCCATTCCATTCCTCCTCCCTCACCCCTGGTTTCTTTTTTCTTTCTTTCTTTCTTTCTTTCTTTCTTTCACTTCTCTACCGCCCAATAGCTGAAGCTCTCTGGGCAGGTTTACTAGAGTTCCTAGGCAGAACCATGATACAATTAAAAAACATAAAAACAGTCCATAATACAAAATTTAAAAGTTTTCCATCCCCTCCCCCTCAACAGTCAGTCTGCGTTCCATGCCCCTGAGCATAACCTTCACTGGACCGTTGGGGGGGGGTGGTGGCTTTTCCATCCTTCTGTCCAAGATCCTTTTAACAGGAGATGCCTGGGAAAAGACCTTCTGCAGCCACTGTGCCGCCCACAGCAGCAACACCTCCCTCCCCTCTGCTCCGTCAGAGATGCGTGTGTCGCTGTGGCTGTTGCAACAGACTAACACAAGGCAATTCTTTCATGCTACATGGCCGATTCTCACCTTGGTTTTTGGTCCATCCATCTCACGGCTCGTAGCAAAGACCCACCGGGGTGGATTTGGCAGCATCAGAAACTGTTTCACCAAACCTAGACCAATTCCCGAATTGGATCCTGTCACCAGGACACTGTGAACATTGAAATCTGTCATGGCCATTCTCTTGGGGCTGCAGCTTCTGGGTCCTGCTTCCTGCTTCCTTGGAGGTTTGCTTCAAAAAGCATCTCCTCATCACATGAGACACTATTATAGGACTTAGGCACCTTACACAAGATCTTCCTCGGATAAGTTTCTGCTTAGGTATTGCACAAAGCTTGCAAAACTGATGGTTGACATCCCTTGTGGTTTTTAATTAACCAACCCTTCAGGCCAATGAACAAACAAGAAAACTGCAGAGGCGGCAGTGTGGTGTAGCGGACAGAGCGAATGGAAATTTTCAAATTCAAATCCCTCAAGGGTGGCCTCGAGCCAGTCTCAGCTTAATGTACTTTGCAGGATTGTTGTGGGGATTTAATAAGCAAGGGGTGAGGGAAGAAAGAACCATGTACATGCCCAGAGTTAATTGGGGAAAGGGTGGGGTGAAAATGTAATATGCGAAACGTACAATGTCATTAGGGAATGTGTAAATTCAGCCTTTTTAATAAAGCCTGCAAAAGTTATTAGCCTGCAAAAACTATTTTCTAGCCTATTGTGGCTTGGAAGAGTAGAGACGGAGAGTTCTGTCCCACCTGCAGCGGCCTGCTGCATTTCTATGGTGGGCAAGGAGGAGGGACAGCTTGCTGAGTTTCTAGTCTGGACGCACTCGCCTGCATGCAGTTGCTTGTCACCTCCGGTGACCAGGCTAGTGCTTAAATACAAGGCTGCATTTATTGGCCTTCGATGACCTATCAGATTTCTCCCCCCTTCAAAGCACATAAGGATATTATTAGGCAGATTCTCTGGAACCTTATGAAGAAAAGAAAAGAAAAGAAAAGAAAGAAAAAGCAAGAACATTTTCCTTGTAACTCAGGTTCTTTATTAGTTGACTGGAAGCTCTGGAGTCAGTGTGGTCAGCCCAGTGGCATCAGGAGACAAACATCTCACCAGGGAACTCTGCGTCCTAACCAGTCTACAAAGGTACCGTTATCCTCTTCCGAAAGCCTGGAGAGCACATTCATGATTCCTTGGGTGCTCTCCTCCACACTCAGGTCCCCCTTCAACTGAAAAAGAACCATGTAAGCTAGGAAAGAACCACTGCTGCCAAGTAAAAGACCCACAAGTAGCAGAACAATGGCTACGTGCCGTCGGATGTCTTGGTCATAACATGTCAGTTCCCACATTGGAGGCGGCTGTATACTGAGACAGCCCAGTGGTCATACCGAAGGGTGACAACTACCTCCAAGGCCTCAGGCAGGGCAGGCCCTAACCATTGCACCTAATCATTAGGCAGAGTGAGGCAACAGCCTAAAGCAGAAAGTGCCGGGAGGCAATGGTGGCAGCCCCCAGGCTGCTGCTCCTGAGCTCCCCAGGTGTTTCCCTCCATTGGAAGGCACAGCAGTGTATGCACCACCTGGTCTGTTCTCTGAGCCCCCTCACTAGCCTGCTGCCTCGGGTTTGGTGGAGAATGCCATTCCAATTCCATCAACTGCCAGCCCGGTCAGCTTCTGTACATGGAATGGGGAGCGGGTGCCATCTTGTCCTTTTCCTCAGGCAGCAAAATATCTTGGGCTGGCCCTGGCTTGAGGCCTATCCCAGTTCAACGAGATCCTAATCACCTGCTCCCATCAGTGGTTCATGCCTTGGTCTCCTCTCGCCTAGACTA
The DNA here is from genome assembly GCA_021292165.1 of Shinisaurus crocodilurus. NCBI lineage: Eukaryota > Metazoa > Chordata > Lepidosauria > Squamata > Shinisauridae > Shinisaurus > Shinisaurus crocodilurus. Next base: position 18,169,013 of record CM037887.1, on the reverse strand, counting down.
CTGTAATGCGCTCTACATGGGGTTACCCTTGAAGACGGTCCGGAAGCTTCAGCTGGTACAGAACGCGGCGGCTCGCCTGATTAAGGGCAGCCGCTGGCGTGATCACATCACGCCAGTGCTTAATGAGTTGCACTGGCTACCAGTTGCTTGCCGAGCCGAATTCAAGGTGTTGGTTTTGACCTTTAAAACCCTATACGGCTCCGGCCCAGCTTATCTCAAGGAGCGCCTCCAGCAACATCAAGTAGGCCGCTCAACAAGGTCTGCCACGAACGGCCTTCTCCTTATCCCATCAGCCAGAGCAGCCAGGCTGGTAGGGACTAGGAAGAGGGCCTTCTCTGTGGCAGCCCCCACATTATGGAACTCCCTCCCTAGTGACCTTCGCCATGCCCCCTCCATGATGAGCTTCCGCCGTGCATTAAAAACATGGCTGTTCAGGCGGGAATATGGGGTGGGTTAGGTTTTTAATGAGAATTTTTTATATTGTTTTAATTATTATATTTTATTGTCTTTTTTTGCTGTATTTTAGTTGTACATCGCCCAGGGTGGCCGGGTGACCGGCCAGATGAGCGATTGATAAATATAATAAATAAATAAATAAATAAATAGAGATAGATTTGGGAGATTATTTGCTACTCCAACCTGTGGACTCCTGACTGCCTTGCACTTCTGCTTGTTGGTGTGCCTAATATCTCCACGCACCACTCTGGAAGTCCGAACCAAGAGCCAACCCTGTGTTTATGCCCCCTTTCTGCAATTCAGTTTCTCAGGGAATCACATATCCACTTCAGAGGGGGCATGGGGATCTAGCTTTGTACCAAACATTTTCAACTTGCTTCTTCAAGATTGCCTTTCCTCCATACACATGTTTATGAATTGTCCGAAGACAAACAATTTCCAGGCTCTTTTTGGGGATTCATTGTTAGTTCCCCTTGGCATGCCCCCCCCCCCAGATGCTTGGCAACCCTTGGAAAGCATGCAACCATGCTTTCCAAGGGTTGCATGCACCCACCCACCCACCTCATTTACAGCCCGCACTTCCCCCCTCCTACTACCCCTGCCGTGATTTGAGGGGAAACCTAGAAGTTAACCCACCCCTGGCTTAAAGGTTAAAGTGGATACCTCTGTTAGTTTAGTCTTCACAGAGCCAGGATGGATGCAAACACACAGAATCCCATAATTTGGGTACTCCATTGATTGGCACTTGGTGAGCATGTTTAAAGCAGCCTACAGGGAGGAAAAACAAAAACAAATGAAGAGCATCTGGGGACTCCGATAAAGCAGCAAAGGAAAAGTCCGGAATCCGTTGTATGACTGGGCTAAGGAAGGAAGGGGAGGCACAGGCAGGGAACATCACCAGATAGTTCCCGACACAAGATCTAATAGCCTGGAAGGAAGAAGGGAAATTCAAGCACCAGGAGTTAAACCTGAGGGATATTGCAGCCAGTGTGGCATAGTGGTGAGAGTGTTGGACTGGGACTCGGGAGATCCGGGTTCTATTCCCCGCTCGGCCATGGAACTCACTGGGTGACTTCTGGCCAGTCACTGACTCTCAGCCTAACCTACCTCACAGGGTTGTTGTGAAGATAAACATAGAGAGGAGGATTATTATTATGTAAGCCGCCTTGAGTTCCTTGCAGGAAAAAAAGCGGGGTATAAATATAATAAATAAATAAATAAATATTCTCACTGTGAAGAGAAGAGCCTTTGAGGGTTCACACACACACTCACACACACACACACACACACACACACACACACACACACGCCTCCTCATGTGTAAACCAAGTGGGGCCAGCTGAGGGGGCTGGGAGGAAATGAAAGGTACATAAAGCATCGGATGGAATGAATGGCGCCTAGATGCCTGGAGAAGTTGGGCTAGGGCTTTCATATGTAAATAATTCAGGCCCAGTAAGCCATGAGTCATGAGTTCCCTTCCCCCTGCCTGGCCAGGTGAAGTGCATTATGATTGGCTAAGAGGCAGCAGAGCTACAGGGAGGAGGGGAGGGGGGGGAAAGGTATATTTCCCAAAGCGTGGGTTTTGGTCTTTGTTCTACCCGGCTGTGGTAATGGCAGTAAGCCAAGGACCCCAGGCAGCTCCTGGTGAAATTAGCTGGATTGAGGGCTCTAGTAAAGGCAAGCCTTGTGGGAGTTTTACCCATCTCGGACCTTCGGGTAGGTGTGGTAATCTCCCTCAGGCAGCGAGGCTGTGCTGGATTTAACCCTTGAAGAGAACACCCTCAGGTAACAGGTGTGTGGCTGAGAGATCTTAAGGAATCAGGTTTTATTGTTTTGCAGCTTTACTGTGTACTAAAGTGTCTCTCTCTTTATTTTGTGTGCTTCTCTCATTTCCCTAATCTTGTTGTAAAATGCTACCAGAATAAACCTTGTCCTGGTTTTACCCCACATGGTGTTTGTGGATTGCTCTGTGGCTTCAGTAACTAAATCCAGGTTACAGAATTAAAGGCGAGTCCCTCAACAGAGATCCAAGTAGGATTGCAGACAGCTGAGGCTGGCAATCTGGTACCTTGAGATCTCTGGGGGTCTTGGTTCCTTTGGAGTAGGAAAGGGTGGGGGTGTGGCGGGCCAGCCAGCCCCCCCTTCCTCCACACTCACCATCAACTCTTGTAGTCTTCTTGGGAGGAGGGTGGAATATGTCAGGGCAGTGCTCAGCTGCTGGCTAGTAAAAAAAACTGGGGGGGGTGACGGAGGGGGGGAGAGATGCAAGTATTCCCGCTATACAGTAGTGCAGCAAGGTAATTCATAGACTTAATCATATAATGGGGCCAATTTTAGACAGTCATGTATATTACTTCAGTTATGAAACATACCAATCACATTAGCAGGACAAGCCTCTGCTGCACTGCTGTGCATGGTTTCAGAAAATGTGACATCCCTGCAACAGAAGTGCAACTACAAGGGAAGAAGCATGCTATGGCCCACAAATGAGCAATACATGGATCCTTATTGCACACATCTGCATGCGCGTGCATACAATAATGTGGAAAGGGCCTCACAGAAGCCCTCAGGAACACAGCCCAGAGCAGGGCAGGACAGGCTCCTCTTGTTTCAGAGAGTTTCATGTGCATTTCACATTAAGTACCTTACTGCAGCGGTAGCCAACACCCTGAATGCGATCCCACTTGAGCATGAGTTCGATGGAGCCTGCAGAGCTGGATGTGTTGATAATGGCTGCCTTGCTGCAGCTCAGCCCCTCCTGGGGACTTCTCTGAGCTGCCATCTTCAGCAGGGGCAGAAACGCCTGGGGGAGATATAGACAGTGGCTGTTGTTACATCGATGAAACAGCAATGATGTCCAAGAGGAAAGAGTCAGGGCAGGTTGCATCAAGCTGAAAACATAGCAAGGCTTGTGCGTTGAGTACCTTTGAGAACAAAGTGGTGGGATTTCTCCTTCCACAAAAGGCTTTCCGTGAGCTTCTTCTGTACAAAAGGTCCAAGCAGTGTGTACAGCCAGGGTGAGGAATGTGTGGGTCTCCAGAGGAGATTGGACTGCAACTCCCATCAGCCCCAGCCACCATAGCCAATAGTGAGGGATGATGGGGTTTGCAGTCCAACCTCCTCTGGAGACCCACACGTTCACCTTCCCTGACCTACAGTACCACATTTACTACGAGGACAGGAGTTACTTCTCTGTTTTAATTATGACTTATTGCCCTAAGGGTTTCCTGCCACTCTGTGCAGGCTTCTAAATGTCATGGTATGTGACTCTAAGCAACAAGGCATGTGCATGGACACACAAGGAAAATGCACAGCTGTGTTGTATCAGCACCACACATCACAGCACTGTGAAGTTCAAAAAAATGTCCTTTAAAAGAGCCATGCTCTGTAGCAAGGAGATAGGTTTGGCACTGTACGTGCACTGTGGAAGGCCTTGGGGGCAGAAAGCTGTGCCCTGATCCCTTAGACCCCAACCTTAGACATCATCAAAACACACACATTAGGCGTCCTGGAGTGTACATGTTATCCAACAACAACGTGCCCTAGCAGACTAGAGCCCCACCATCAGAAATTTTCTGGATATACCCCTGATGTTATTCTATCCAAATGCCAGACCATCACACCTCGTACTAGAGGAGTCTCTGGGAAGTAAAATCGGTTCTCCAAACGCATGAGAAGAAAGAGCTTACCTGGCTCACCTGTAGCGGCCCAATAGTATTGGTGGCATATTCAGCCGCCATGCCCTTTGCATTTGCTGTCTCTAGAGTGCTGGGAATAAAAATGCCAGCATTGTTCATCAGGAGGGTCAGTCCACTTTCTCCAACACAGCTTTTGTACTTCCTCCGCAGCTGCCTTGATGCTCTTGAGATCAGTGACATCTGTAGTAGGACAATGTTATTTTCAATTACTTTAGATCTTGGGGGTCGGGTGGGGAAGGGAGAATGGCCTAAGTTATTTTTTTAAGGCCCATTTATACTGGCCAGGGCTGTGGTTTCTGAATCATCAAGACCTGCAAGACAAGGGAGGTTCTTATTGGTGAACCTGCTTGTCACCTCAACTCACCAGCTCTATTAGACAGTGCAGCAGCTGCCACACCTGAGCTGGCGAGGAGGAACGAGTGCTCCTGTGATGAAGGAGTCAGCAGGAAACACTGAGAGGAACAGCCCATAAACCAGAATTTTGAAATAAAAAACATGACACAATCACTTTGCCAGAAACTGGGCTCATAAGGAAGCCATTGAAAGTCCAAAGTACTTTGTTCTTTGTGGAATCTGAGACCACACAACATGAGACAACACAACACAATGGCAAGGTTTCATGACAAGATACCAGAGCAGCCAAAGGCTTTTGCAGGCCTTTCTTGAAAGTTCTTTTACATAGGGGATTTTGTGAAAAATAGGACTTCACAATAATTAACAATGTTGATGTTTATATTATTGGCATCAGTATTCAAATAATCATCCAATTGCTTTCTAATAACAATTTGACACTTACCTTGTTGCTCTAATTTATATGCTAATGACTTCCCTGCCTTTTCTCCTGATGCAAAGTATCTTTCTCTAGTGAATATTTTTATGAACTTTAGATGCGTCTAACTTTTCCAAACATGTGTATGTTGTTGCCCCCACCTTTTTTGGCTATATTCATTTCTGTTAATGCATCTTTATCTGCTTGGTTCTTATGCAGTATTTCTCAATTAATACCTTGCATTGGTTCTGGCTACTGGTCCCACACTTGGGGGCATTTATTCATGAACTGCTGACAATTATAGGAAGAAAGCTGTGAGCACACAGAACTCAATACCCACCTAACTGCAGCAACACCAGATTTCGGTGCTGGGATACCAACTCTTTTATCTCCTGTAAAAGAGAAACATATGTTTTCCTTGATCAAACTGAAATTATTTTTATTATTTTTTAATTTAACTTCTATAGTGCCCAATAGCTGAAGTTCTCTGGGAGGTTTACAGCAGTTCCTAAATAGGACCATGATACAATAAAAACAACCATAACATCTTTCCATAATACAAAATTTAAAAACAAGAAAATTTTTAAAAACAATTTTGCAGCTAAAATAGTATTTAATATAAAATAATCTTGTTTAAAAAAGCAAACATGGCTACCACCATCAAGCCAATAACCTTAAATATCTTTAAGTGCTTCAGCACAAGGGGCTGTCTTAACCTGGCACTGAAAGGATGACAAAGTTGGTGCCCAGTGGGCTTCAGTGGGGAGATCATTCCACAGTTGGGGGGCTGCCACTGAGAAGGCCCTCCCCCTTGTTGCTGCCCTCTGGGCCTCCCTCGGAGAAGCCACTTGGAGGAAGACCCCAGATGCTGATCATAGTGTACAGGTAGATTGCAGTTGGGAGAGGTGTTCCATCAAGTATTGGGGTCCCCCCCCCAAAAAAACCTCAGATTTCAGGGGGGGGGAACCAGGCAGAAAGATTGGGGGGGCAGGAGGTGAAGCACATGTGGGCAAAAAGCCAGCTAATCCAGGGGCATCAGATGCAACAGAGATAATCAGGGCCCCAGTACCTTTATTCCAGCAAGGGCCCATGGACAGCAGGGTGGTGGGGCAGAGGGCCCCCCAGAGATTTGGGGCTCCAGATGAAAGATTCAGGGCTCCAGCTCTCGTGGCCTGCCCCCTAACATCGCCTCTGCCAGCCAGCCAGCCATGACCTCTCCTAGGACCCTCCATTCTGTTCCTCCTTGCTCACCCCCCATTTTCCATCTGTTCCACCTCAACAGTCAGTCCACATAGCATAACCTTCATTGGGCTGTTTGGGGGGCCCTTTCCCACCCTTCTATCTAAGATCCTTTTAAGTGAAGATGCCTGGGGAAGAGACCTTCTGCACCCTACAGCAACACCTCCTTCCCCACACAAGAATCTGCTCTGTCAGAGATGCATGTGTCGCTGAGGCTGTCGCAACAGAATAACAAGGCAATTCTCTTTCTTGCCAAATTGCTGATTATTCTCACCTTGGTTTTGGGTCCATCCAGCCCACGGCTTGTTGCAAAGACCCAGCAGGGTGGATTTGGCAGCATCAGAAACTGTTTCACCAAACCTAGACCAATTCCCGAATCGGATCCTGTCACCAGGACACTGTGAACGTTGAAATCTGTCATCGCCATCCTTCTGGGGCTGCTGCTTCGGGCTCTTGCTTGCTCGGAATGTTACTACAAATGAGTATCTCATCAGATGAGACAGTGTTATGCGGAACTGGAACTAATTGCACTTCCTGCAATTAGATGTACAGATAAGTGGCATGTTACCAAATATGCTATGTAGCCTCCTTTGCTTTTTAACCAAGTCTCAGGACCTATGTAAAAAAAAAAAAAAAAGTGTGTGTACTGGGGTGGGTGGAAAGGAAGCTGTGGAAATGTTAACTTGGTATAGTTGATGGAGTGAGTGGAGAGAATGAGTGGAAAGTTGCAAATTCAAATTCCCACTGGATGAACTTAAACCAGTCATTCTCTGAGCCTAATCAAACTCACCATGTTTTTATTTTATTTCAGTGCAATCAACTCAGTTAGCCAGGGAGCTGCATAAGGGAGTTTTTACCTGTACCGGTTAACCCGTTAACTCCCAAACTCACGCAAAAGGACCGGCGGAGGTCCTTCACAATATTATATTATATCATATTAATATCCTGCCTTTTTTCCTGCAAGGAACCTAAGACAGCGTACATAATCTTCCTCCTCCTCCCCATTTTATCCTCACAACCCTGTGAGGTAGGCTAGGCTGAGAGTCAGTGACTGGCCCAAAGTCACCCAGTGAGTTTTATGGCTGAGTGGGGACTAGAACCCGGGTCTCCCAAGTCCCAGTCCAATACTCAACCACTACATCCCACTGGCTCTGTTGTGAAAATAAAAAGGGATACGCTCACGTACACCAAGTTTAGCTTCCTCAGGGAAAGGCATGAGAAAAGTATGATGCATGTAAATACATAGATGCCAGCGACTCAGTTCCTCAAATTTCAGAAATGCAAGATGTGAGGAGCTTGGCCTACAACAGCTGTGATTGCCGTTTTTCGCCAGCTTGACAATACTAGTTTAAAAGAGCAAAATTTTATTTTGGCAACCAACAAAGTTAGTTTTGTTTTATAAGGTATGTGGATGGGTTGGATCTATCACTCAGACAACACACCCCAACCCTCTCCTCCTTTCCATCCATTTCCGATTTTATTTATTTATTTATTATATTTATATCCCGCCTTTTTTCCTGCAAGGAGCCCAAAGCAGCTTACATAATACTCCTCCTCCTTTCTGTTTTATCCTCACAGCAACCCTGTGAGGTAGGTTAGGCTGAGAGTCAATGACTAGCCCAAAGTCACCCAGTGAGCTTCGTGGCAGAGCAGACTTCAGCAGGGACTAGAACCCAGATCTCCCGAGTCCCAGTCCAACACTGTAACCACTATGCCACACTGGCTCTGTTTCATTTCCCAGTTGCCCTTTACTCATAAACACTCTGAAAGAGAACCAGTCAGACTGCCTGTGTAGGTGTAAATAAACTGCACTCCCTGGATTTAGAATGATTAATTTGACCCAAATTAATATTGCCTGTTTATCATTAGCAGTGAGATTGAAAATATCGGGTGCTTCCAGACAAGGCTTTTATAGCACCGTCTCCCTGCCTCATTCATGGAATATTGACAGGGCGCCAGACAGTATTGGCTTCTACTCATAACCCCTCCTATGTTTTCCCACGGCTTCTTCTGTCTTTTTCCTTATTGTGGAAAATCCGCAAAGGAGCAAAAGACAGAATTGCTGTACAAAGCTTTCTGGTGGGAAGTACCTGGGGCCCAGACATCATTCATTTTTAATCTTCCCGTGTTTCCCCATTTCTTCCATCTTTTTTCCTTAACAGAAAAATATGTTAAGGAGGGAAAGACAGAATAGCTGCACACAATGCCTTTTGATTGGTAGGACTAGGAGGCTCCCATCTGGAAGCACCCACCATCTCTGAATTAGTTTCCCTGATGTATGGGTGGCATTACTGTATACCCAAACTCAAATGAAAAGAATCTATACCCTTCCTACTACAACATGTTGGAGATACAAGACAGTGCTGTAGATTAAGACTACTCTAGATCAAGGTTATGAGAAGTTTTGTGAAAGGATTTTAAATTTACTCCTGAAATGGCTTTATTACTGGATTTGAGAAGCATTAAAAAAAAAATAATGGAGAGAGAACGAGAAGAAACATGATATGATCTGGGCATATAGTACAGAATGCTCAAGGATGCTTATAAGGATACTTATAGTACAGAACTGGAAATCAAAACTTTTTATATGACTGGCTTCATAAAATCTGTGACATTATTATTAGAAATGAGATCACTGCTAGCATACATAGTAGAGCTGGGAATATATATGCTATTGATCACTTTGTTAATGGAATAGCTTTATTCCTTATTGGAATAATACATTCAAAGAAAACATTAGGAGCACAAGTGTTAAGTTCAATTTTAATTGGACCACTTGGCAGCTCTCATTCTATTTTAAAGCATTTTCATTTGATATGGATAACTTCTCCCCTATTTTATGTTTTTGTCAGTTTTGTACTGCTATACTTTTTGTATTGTTTTAAATATGCAATAAAACTGAAAACAATGATCAAAGAAAACTGCACTTTGGTAGTTTTTTTTTTGACACTTTATTAGCAAACCAATAAAGTATAAGCAGACCATTGTGACTGCTGGCCAACCTTTCCTTTGTTAGGCAGATTATGAGTCAATAGTCTAGGGACAGGGTCGGGCAACTTGTGGCTCTCCAGTTGCTTTGGCCTACAACTCCCATCAGACCTAGCCAGCATGGCCAATAGTGAGAGACGTTGGGAGCTGTAGGCCAAAAACATCTGGAGGGCCACAAGTTGTCCACCCCTGGTCTAGGATGACTAGTTGATGTTTTATTAATGGGAGAGAGCTGGGGACCTCTCTGTGTTTTTGAATGAGATATGCATCACAACTTTGGAAAGGTGACTCCACTCAGAGGGGAGATGGTAGGTGTGTGCAATAAACAGGAGCTGGCAGCTTGCTAGAATTGTTGCTTTTCTAGGAGGAGTTTCCTAGAATTGGGAGATGCAGCTTTGGGTTCTGCCTCTTACTGTCTGGGGATCTGCCTCCATTTATTTCCTGCTTGTATATTTACATAAACAAGTATTACAAGTTCTGTAGTGCTTTCTTTCATCTGCAGGAAACGAAACCCGGCTGTGTTATCTCAGGAACGTCTCACTGCTCATAGAAATGGGGCACAGGTAACAATATATAGTGTAATCAATTGATATTTTGATTTATTTTATAAATAAGTTATGCTAAGCTTTATTTATTTATTTATTACCGTATATTTATACCCCGCCTTTTTCTCCTGAAAGGAACCCAAGGCATCTTACATAATCCTCCTCCTCTCCATTTGATCCTCACAGCAACCCTGTGAGGTAGGTTAGGCTGAGAGCCAGTGACTGGCCCAAAGTTACCCAGTGAGCTTCGTGGCCGAGCGGGGATAGAACCCGGATCTCCCAAGTCCCAGTCCAACACTCTAACCACTACGCCACACTGGCTCGCTTTTACTTTTCAGAAATTTATTCTACAGATTTATCCTTCATTGTGACACTATAATAATGGTCTATATAGTGTTCTTTGATAATTGGCATTAGCTTTTGAATATAATTTAATTTCTTAAAAAGAATAGCAAGTATAACATTGTTTCTTTGATATTTGTTGGCCCTGATTCTTACAGCACACTGCTTACCTTTGCCAAACCTTGCCTGTTAAAGAGGCAGGGCTCCATATTCCTAGGAGATCCTAGCGATGACTCTGATGCAGTGGGGAGTACTTTTTTGGTTGCTAACTGAAACCTGTAATCAAATACAAGGACAGACCCTGCCTGCAACATGTAAAGATTTAATAATATATATATTTTGTTTTGAATTGCAAGTGATGCAATTTCCTAAGAGCAAGCTTATTTAGCAGTTCCACCAATTTGTTGCTAGATTTAGCACCCACCACACACACACACACACGGCTCAGTTGTGCTCTATGGTATTGGCAAACAGATGTCCCGGTTTAATCAGAGAAACTTAAGGAACTCCAAATGTCTAGACGGGGACGCGAAGGAAATTAAGGCCCATTTGCAATTGTAGCGAACAATTGAACAATTAAGGTATGATGTTTAAGTGAACAATGAAGGTATGATATCTAAACAGATAAACATCTACAGATCCACAGTGCAAAGGCTGGTTAGAATGCTTGCTTGGCCCTTCTTTGCTCCCCACACCAAGTTACTGAAAGCTGGAACTGAGCCACTACTGGTCTGTCTTAAACCATCTTTCTCAAGAGGCATACGGTCTATTTACTCATATGGGTATTATGGTGGCTGCTGTGGATTTTGATATTAATGCTTTGTTTTGTTTGTAGTATGTTAGATTTTATGGATGTGTGATTTTATTTTTTGCTTTAATAGCTGCTGTAAGAATTTTTTAAAACCTTGGAAACCGTCATAGCACTAGCTTACCTGAAGAAAGCTCAAGTCTCTAAGATATGAAGTGAAAACTTTCACATTCTTGTATCACCGATCTAAAGCTTGTCCTCACCCTATTTCATACTGGTGTATTCATCCAAAAAGTACACATCTGCCTGCTATACATATTTAAGAGGTCAGGAACTACCCCACAAAATCCAGTACAAATAGTCTTGCATGAGCCTGCTCAAACTAACGTTCTGGCACACAGACATGGATGCACCCTCGCATACATCTACAAGCTGCTGCCTCGTACCAACTTCGGGTGCAATTCAATGAGGATGTCCGTAGTCCTCTGAACTCAAGAGGATTACAGGCATCCTATACAGAGGAGGAGCACGGAGGCGAAGGATCTGCAAAACAGCTAGATAGACGATTGCTGTCCACCTAACTGCGGTGCTCTGGAGGGGGAGGGAAGGAGGCTGAGGTGCCGCCAGTGACCTTGTCCCCTGGAAGGCCCCCTAAACCCTTCTCCAAGGTCGCTCCTAAGACACATTTCTTTCCATGTGAACTGCAAGAGTGGGGGGGGGTATCCAAGTGCAGATCCCCAGATCCAAGGGTGGAGCTCTTTTCTGACCTCAGAACTCAAAATATCCTATGGCCCTCTAGTCTAGACACTGTCTAGGGTCCATAGGATTGCTCTGTTAGACTATTGGTCTATTCAGCTCAGTATTGTCCTGAGCAGCAGTGGCTCTTCAGATTTTGAGATGGGGATGTTCCCCAGCCCTACCTGGAGATGTCAGGAATTTAACCTGGGACGTTGTGCATTCAAAGCATATGGTTTACCACTGAGCTACAGCCCTTCCTCAAGCAGACACCATACACAAGCAGCACAGGAGAATGACACAGGACACCAGCAATTGCACATGGATGTATATTTAATAAAAATAATTCTGTCAAAATACAACAGAATGTGTTTCTTTACCATATTTCCAGTACATTTTTTTTTCCATAATTTTTTTTTCTTCAGTTAAAATTTCCTCCCCTTGGGAAGTTTCATGCTAGCGTTGGATAACTGAACTCACAAATACTAAGCAGAGACTGAACCAATGTGCACAGCTTGGCAGGATGTCCATCGAGTTGAAGTCTTCAATGAAGAGAAAATCCCAAGTGATGACAGATGCCTTTTGGAGCTGAGGTTTTGCTCACACTGTTTATTGGGTGGCTGGGTTTTTTGTTTTGTTTTGTACAGTTGATGATGCTATTTTAAAAAATTAATGAAACTAAAAGTGTCCTGACATTCCATGCTAGAGCTGGTTACCTGAGTTCTGAACAACTGGGAAAAGGTGGAGGGGGGGGGGGGTCAAATTAGAATCTGTACTTCATTAGGTTGTTTTGATTTTTGTCCTAGCTTGAGTTCGAAGATGCAGTCCAGTCACAGCCTGACAGCCACCAAACATGTTGCCGTTAGAAGATTCAAGATGAACACACACACACACACACACACACCCGAAAATTAAAAATCAAACAAAAAAACTTTACTCAAACCGAAGATTAAAACCTTAAATATTCCCACTTTGTGGTAAATCTTAAAAAATTCATTCCAATACACTTCAGAGTATTTCCGTAAGCAGTGTCAGCCCACTAGACAAAAGTGAATTATTTTTTCCCAGAATCTTAGTCACGAACTAGTTTTGCTGAATGTCGAGAAGGGAAGTGTGGTGGACAAAGCCCCAATGCCCACTTGCCAATGGCATGCCAGCAAACCCCAGTGACACACCTGTTGATCCCTCTACAATTTATTTATTTAAAAAAAAAACTCAGGGTTGGCTACTGACATCCCGCTGGCCAGTTTTTGGCCCAGTGCTAAAAGCAGTCTGTGCCTGGTGAAGGGATGGATTCTTGGGGTACTGGTGGGAGGCATTCTCCCATCTGGGATTAAAGGATTAATATTTCTCTTGGATCTGAATCTGTGATGCACCAGAAATTTTTACCTTGCCAGATCTCTGGTGCCATTCTTACCAATGCCATATTACAAAAGGCCCACAGAACCAAAGAACTAGCTTAGGCAAGTGTATGGTGTGGTAGGTCTCACTCTGCATGACAGGTAGGTTGGCTGAAAAGGAGATGCTAATCTAAAACCAAGACCACAGGAAGGCTTTTGCAAGCCGCAGTGAGATCATATTCTTATTCAAAATCTATGGGACTGCAACTATCCCTCTAGAAAACCCCCACTTGTTACAATTCCTGTTACTATATGAGATGAAACCCCCATCCCTCTATCTGTGGGAATTGTTTGTATGGTGCTAAGTGAAGGGGGGCTTCTATCGGAGAGAGATGTGCTGGTTTATCTGTTGATGGGGAAACATTCCCTAGTGTAGGATTTCAAACCACAGGCAGTTTAAGCCAGCTGTAATATACAGAGTCCATTCCAGCTGCCCGATTACAGAGCAATCAACAGTGAAACAATGCTGGATTCTGGAGCTGCTGAGATTTCCCAGTGCTGACTCTACAGACAATGTAACTAGGAACTTTCGGTCCATGTTCCATCTATATGGCAAATGTCCAGGAGTGGGAGGATATCAACTCTGTAATTTCCCCCCTACAGCCCAAATAAATAGGACCTACTGCTCTTGATCATCATAGCTCTGAAGACCATTAACTAAACAGATGAAAATTTGGGGTAAGATATATTACATCTAAATCTGATTTTCATTTTTATTTTTGGTGGTGGGGGGAATGTTCACAGTTAGATGGCATCCAAATTCCCCACTACATGTTTATACTGTAGTCTGTTCATTTGAGAGCAATTGTTATAGGCTTTGATACAAACAGCCACACCTTGGCTATATCCTCAAAGAGTTTCTGGCTCTGAGCATCAGCTCCACCACAATAAGGAAATTCTTGAGTCATGAGCTGAACTGAATGGCACTGAATGTTTTCCTAAATTGTGACGAAGGAGATTTGCAGTGTCTACAGGGCCGTAAGATCAAACACTTGCCTGAAGACTGAGAAAAAGACTGAGGAGGGACCCTCAAGCCAGATCAACCACAGCTCAGAGAAAGGAGAAGCTAATCGACACAAGTAAGCCCCTGAAAGCAACTTCGTAAAAGAAAGGAATGATATGGAAACGGAATAAAACCCGGTTGGGACAGAGAGGAAATCTGTACGAAAGCAAGGAGGAGTCTGCTTGCTGAAGTCTCATCCAGAACGGGTGAAAATTAAAAATGGAATCTTAAAATGTGAACTGCTGTAAACAGCAAGAACAGCCAAAGGACAGACTGCAAAACAGCTGGCACGGTGAATGGGATTGTGGATGGTGTGAAGACATGGCTGTTGGCACAGACATTTGCTTGCTAAGATGCTACTAGAGATGGATTTTTAAAAAAAACAATCTGTGTTTTTAAGCTGGCTTTGATGAGAGATCAGTTTCATGGTATTATAATTTCATTGCTTGGATTTAAAATATGCAAGCCAGTGTTGACAGCGCTTACAAAGATAGGATAGAACTGTTAAAAATAACAGGAAAAAAGCGACACATTTGGAGATCATGTTGGCCAGGCAATGCTGGCTATTGCTGACACCTGGCAAAAGGGATAACGAAGAGGGACGTGTTTTCCTTGAGCAAGTGGAATTTAAGAAGATATTTTGCTTTGATTTAACCAGAACTAGAGAGCAGTTACAGCCAGTTATGCAATGCTATCAAACAGTCAGCAAAAAAGGGAAAGGAATCAAGAACTAGGAATTGTGTGATCCATAGTTGTCTCTTTGGTTTGCAATTTTTTTCTTGTAGTATTTCTCACTAATGTTCAGTCCAGCTCTGCAAAGGATGAAGCAATGTGCTCTCTTCCAACCCAATCCCCAAACACTTACTAGCTGCTTTATGTCCACACCTGGAAACAAAGGTGGATCTTTACCAACCCTAACAGAATCCATAGAGAGCTTCTCTGCCCTGAAATTAACTATGATTGTGGAGGAACATTCCCATTAACTGGGACAGCTCCCATTCCCATCAGTGGTGCTTGTACAGGAGATGTTCCAAGTGTATTTCACTTGTGTATGTTCCTCCTGTCATCCCTGCAAGCCCCAAACCAAAGGGCCACTTTCCTTCTAATGTGATGATTGTTCTCCAGCTAAAAAATGGACACACCTGTTATTTGTCACATCAAGATTCCCTCTGTTACCTAAGCTTCTGCATCACTGAAGGACCACTTTAACTAAATGCCTTGCTTGCTAAATTCATGGAAAATAGTTTTTTTTTCATTTTCCCATTAGAAAAGCATTTTAAAAGAGGGACAAGAAATTGAAATATACCAGCAAGCCAACGATTATGACGTTCATTATCCACACTATTCCCAGACAGAATGGGTTTCAGTACAGCGTGCTTCAGACGTGCATTGCAAGAAATACATATATACACCCTCATATTAAGTTAAGCTGGTGTATGGGGTTTCCACCCACAATATCTAGCAAATTTCTGCAATGTACTGGTTTGGAAATGGACTGCCCAACAATAAAAATAATAATGGCTACTCCCTGGAGTAAAAACTAGTTTTTTTTTAAAGGAAAAGAAATATTGGCTTATGTCCTCAATTTCACATTTTAGTTGGTGATTAATCAGGTAAAAATAAGATTTTCATACTATTGTCATAGAAATATCTGAGAGCCTAAGATCAGTGTAAAATCCAAAATCCACAGGCAATAAGGGAGATATAAGCTGGCTCCCCATCTATCTAGGTAAGCCCCAAATGCTAGATTGGGGGCTTCTTGTCAGCTGGGACGACCCAATGACTCAGTGGATTCGACCGCATGAAGAGGCAGCCAGCAGCCAAAGTTAAAGCCCCTAGCAGAGCGCCTCTAACCCAAACAGAAAAGGAGAGACTGGAGTGACACACAGCATCGACTTTCCATTCCATTGGAAAGATACCATTTGGATGGCAGGACAATGAAGCAGACAGGGGGAAGACACTCTACCCCCTACATCTCTATGGGGCAAGCCCTACTTGTTAGATGCTAGTTGGGAACTTGGCACCCAAATGACCATGTTAGATTGGAAGTGCTTATCTAACTGCAGTGGGCCTGGATCACATCCTCCATCCAACTGATGCATTTGAATCAATAGCATCTCCTTGATCTCTATAGTGGTTGGGGGTATGCTCAATTAACAGCATTTCCCTCTGCTAAAGGGCTGCCCTAAACTTTCCCAACCTGATGGCCTGGAGTTGTGTTGGATTATGGGAGCTGTAGTCCAACACATCTGCAGGCCAGCAGGTTGGGGAAGGCTGGGTCGGGCCAAGGTAATGAGCACCTTTGGTTCTCATTCTCAGCCTTTTCCCGGGATGATGCTTAGCAATGATCATCTGTTAAGTAGAGAATTCTCAGACTTCTCTGTCACGCGGCTTGGAAAAAATAAAAGGGAACCATTCTGTTGAACCAGCAGAGCTCTGGCGGCAGGGGGTGGAGTCCAAGGAGCACACTAAGACCTCTTGCCCTCCAAGAGGACTAGTACTAGAGAGCAATCCTGCACCGCTGGCATGCTTGCCAACAATTTCCCCTTGTGAAAATAAAAACAGGCCATCACCAACTCAGATACACGTTTATCTCTAAATTAGTAGAAACCAGCTCAGCACAAACTCTCCAGATATAAATACTGGTGGCTCAGTCAGAGAAATAAAATAATAAAATAAAGATAAAATCCTAAAGTCGGAAGGCGCTACATCAGAATGACCAGTGAAAATACTGAGTGCTGCAGGAGCTGCAGGGCAGCAGAGCAGGCTGTAGTGATGATGGGGGGCCCTGCCAGCAGTTTCCAAGGTGAGAAATGAAGGCGTAACAAGGATCCCCCCTCAGTCAGCAATGTGTCCTTCTGCTGGGCAGCATGTGGGGAGGCTGGCGGGAGGGGGGGCGGTGGGGAAATGTGAGGCAGGGAGAGGTGATGGTGGCAGCACTGGAGGGGTCACTCTGTCTCACTCAGTGGCTAGTGCAAATAGTCATCCACTCTGGCAAAGGAGCAGGAGCCCAAGCCCACGCGAGCCATGAGCCGCAAGCACTCCGAGGCCTGGCCCAGGGCGAGCAGCAGCGGGGGCTGCTTTGGCAGGTTCTGAGACTCTGGAGGGAGGGAGAGAGAGAGAGAGAGAGAGAGAGAGAGACATTACAACATGTGGTGAGGTGCAAAGGATGTGTCATTCATAGAAATTACCTCCTTTCCTTCCCTCTCTTCCCACATCTTCTCAAGCCCTAACAAGGCCCTCCCCACTGCACAGAGCTCAAAAGTGACAGGAGGGGTCATCTCGCTCTGTTACAACATGCCCTGCCACAGCTGGAGGAGAAGACTGCAGGCAAGTCCCTATAATCCTGGCATGCACACAGGCCCTATTGAGGGAAAGGCCCTCTGAAGCCTAATCAGAGAGCACCAAGATTGACTAACATATCATTTGGTTATGGATCCAGCCGAGGTTAAGCACTTTTATGATTCACTAATTTCAACGTGAAAGTCAAACACGTGCTTAGCTTTCCCCTATTATAACTAATGAGACAAAAAACACCCTAACTTCATTTCATTTGTAGCATTTATATCCAAGTATTATAAAATCCCTAAGCGGTTTACATATAACTACAGTATTAAAATCACATTTACAATATTAATATTAAAATCATATTTAAAATACAATTTTAAAAACAAGTCCAATTACAATAATATAGACCAATGTGTAATCTGATAATTGTATTTATGTGTAATTATGTGTAAATGTGTAATACAATAAAATACATTGTATTTTATTGTTATAATAGGTCTCCTATTAAAGCAAGCAACTGTGGACAATTGGCACAAAAATATAAATAAATAATTTAAAAGAATAAAGCAACACAGATGTGGGAAATGTATATTTATGGTACCATCTCAAAATAATAATAATAATAATAATAACAATAATAATAATAATAATTATTACTACTACTACTACTACTACTACTACTACTATTATTATTATTATTATTATTATTATTATACGACACAAAACCAATCAAGATATATACTCCTTGTCAGTGCGCACTGGTACAGGCCCAAGGCCTTTCCACTCCATATATTATTTGGTAGCAAGCCTGGGTTTGTCAAGCAAACCCACTTTAAGTATCAGGGTGCTGCAGCCACTCTCTTTGTGGCGGTTTGTGCCACTATGAGAGCCGTGTATCCAAACAGAGGTTTATCTCATCCACATGTTAAATTTTAACTTGGCTGGATTGTGTTGTTGGCTTTGGTGGGGTATCCAAATTGTTCACAACAAATCTTTACAAAGGCCCTATAAAGGCAGACAAGAGCTATTATGCCCATGAAGCAGATTGGGAAGCTGAGAGACCATAGCTTGTCAAAGGCCAAGTTGCGAGTTCATGGGTGGGGTAAGGTGAGATTCCAGCCCGGGACTTTCTGCTTCCTATCTCATACTGTTTGCCAGTTCACCACACCAGCTCTCATTTCCCTCTGTGGCTAAGAAGCTCATGTGGCAATAAACTAGCTGTGGCTTAGCTCAGTGACTCTTAACATTGCGACATTCGCCCATGGTTAACTTTCAGGAGTCCTACTTCATGGGCCATGATGAAAATGCCAGGAAACCGCTCTTGCATTATGGCCACCTCAGAGAGCAGCCGCTATGCAGAAGCCTTTATAAGTAGCTTCCCACGTGGTGGCAGTAATGTAAACACGAGTCTGCTTTGACTAACAAGTGTCTCAATGACACAAAGGAAGAGCAAGCTTATTAACACTTTCCTTTTGCCTTAACATTCTCTTTGGAGAATTAAACAACACTGTACAGCTGCATCCCTCCCCCTGCCCCCACCCCACACAAGAGAGATTTGACAAGGTCAGCAAAACCCCTGCCAAGTGCCCTCCAACGTTAATTGCCTCACTGCAGAAACAGGTGCACATGGGAGGGAAGGCGACATCTGCGCTAGCTCGCCATGCACCAACTCACCCAATATAGCGCTATTGAGTGCAGCACACACAGGTTCCCTCTGGATCGGGTCCAGCTGCTGACCGACAGGACAGTTCCATGGATCAGAATAGGCTAGCAAGCTGAACGCATCCTGAGTGAGAGGAAAGACAAAACTGAACAGCACTGCAAACACACATACGCACACAAAACACCAGGATTCTCAAAATGTCTCAGTGGGTCTTTCTCAAATAACCCACCCCACAGGAAGAATCAAAGAAGGGGCTCAGTTTGGCACATGAACTCTCTCCTCTGCCTGGGAGGAAGCAGATCTGAAGAAATTTCAGGAAGACACTATTATGTCTTCCAGCCGGGTGACCGGCCAGATGGGCGATTAATAAATATAAGAAATAAATAAATATTATATAGATCTCCAGCATACCTTAAAATGCTGGATTGAAACTTTTGAATCCAGAGGGCAAGGGGTTGTTTGTTCCACTGGACCTGGTAATCCACTAGACTGTTGATTCTTGGCCCAATCAAGATACACAAATGCTCATTTCAGACACTATGGCAAACTACAATGAAGGAATCTTAACTATGGCTTGGTATGCTGTCCAAATAGACAAACCATAGTTATTTCTATCACTTGGCCTCCAGAGCCTCCTGCACCATGAATGTTGGAGTGACGATGATGCTGAACTCTGAGAGGACAGAAATGAAATCAGGCAAGTGGCTCTAAACCATGGCTTACCTGTTGAATCGTTGGAAGCTCAAATGACGGCTTGGGATCATAGCTACAGAAGCACAAACCATGGTTTGGCATGATGTCAGAACTGAACCAATGGGAGAGATAAATGGAGGAATCTAAGCCCTCACTGGTACCTTTCTGTATTGCCTATATCCTTTTAAAACCACTGCACTAACAAAATGAACTGGGGAAAGGAAAAGGAGAAAAGCAAAGGGCTAGCAGATTGGCTTACTGATAAGCAGGGAATCTGACCCCCTTCTTCAATTCAGTACATGGTAGCCAGGGTATCACTGAACAGGATGTGTAGAGAGAGCAAGCTTCCTTCACATTGCAGGAAACCCTACCAACACAAGATTACTTATATGCAAGGAGGGTGGACACAGGGTTTCCTTTCTGAACAGTCACTTCTCATTGCACCAAGTCTAGTACCTTCTGATGCACAATTGGGGCGGGGGAACTACCAGGGACAGGGTCTTCTTGGTAGTGGTGCCTCATCTGTGGAACACTCTCTTCTTATTGGCTCCCTTGGAATCAAAGCTAATGACCTGTAGGTGCCAGGTCAAAAGAGTTCTATTTTTCAGGGCTTTTAAATGGCTTTTATTGACTTAGTGCTCTGATTGGGTTGTGGTGGTTTTGTTGCCTTTTAACATTCTGGCTTTAATGCTGCTCTTTTTAATTGTATTTAATTGTATTTTATTTTTATTGAATGTTGTTTTAAATAAATAAATACTGTACACCTTGAAAGTTTTATACTGAATGGTGGGACAGAAACATTTTGAATGAATAAATAAGTTGTAGGAGTCCTAGCCACAAATGTGGAAGAGCTCTTGGCCAAATGGCACACCTGCAACATTTTTTTATGTGTTGTATTCTTCCCATACTCTCTGCACAGCTGCTCGCTCAGGGTCTGCAGTTCCCGGCCAAACTGGATCATCCGCTCAGTGGCAGCATGGTTTCCTCCACAGAGCTGCCTCTGAGGACAGCCATCTTCTAGAGCAGAAGAGAGAAGAAGGGAAGATGAGCAGGGAGGTACCTAAACAGCACCAAAGCAATTCCCTTCCTTCATCTCCAGTTCCCCAAAAAGCCATTAATCCCATTCCAGTGAGGCAAGGAGGACAAGCATTGACAGACGTCTCATAAGAGCCCCAACGCTAGAAGCATAATCCAGTCCCCTTTTTGGTTTCCAAGTTTCCAGCATTGGCTGCATCTCCACAAACATGAAGCCTAAACATTACTCACTACAAGTTACAATTACGTGTCAGAGCCCACATGAAGTGCAGCCCTGTGTGTAAGATATACAAATTAAACCAACGTATGCCCTGCACAGAAGCATGTCTGAATATTTTTTGCAGCCCATGCCTTCTCTCTACGTAAGGAATTTCTAGACTGGAAGAGGCCTCCTAAGTAGCATTGTTTCCCTAGGACAGGGGTAGGCAACCTGGCACCCTCCAGATGCTTTGGACTACAGCTCCTGTAAGCCTAGCCCGCATGGCCAAAACATATGGAGGGTAACAGGT
Organism: Shinisaurus crocodilurus; assembly: GCA_021292165.1. Taxonomy (NCBI): domain Eukaryota; kingdom Metazoa; phylum Chordata; class Lepidosauria; order Squamata; family Shinisauridae; genus Shinisaurus; species Shinisaurus crocodilurus. Next base: position 18,147,902 of record CM037887.1, on the reverse strand, counting down.
TGCCTACCCCCGCCCCAGGAAGCACCACCCACACTTGCTAAATTCACTGCATTCTGGGAGGGGAGGAAAGCGTGTCTTCCACCCTGAACCCTACCCATGCTGGAATCATCTGTCTGCAGGATCTCTTCATGCTTGTAAGTGCCATTCATTATCCTCGTTGCAGAATTCTCCAGGACTCCATTGGGGTAGTGTTCTGCCTCCATCTCCATCTCACTGTCACTGCATGGAGGAAAAAGAGGGAGGGCATTAGGAAGGACCAAAGTACACCACGACACACACACACACACACACACACACACACACACATACACACACACCATAGGTACATAAGAAGCTGCCTTATACTGAGTCATACCCTTGGTCCATCTAGCCCAGTATTGTCAACACTGACTGGCAGCAGCTTTCCAGGGCTTCAGGCAATGTATTTCCAGCCCTACCTGGAGATGCCGGGGATGGAACCTGATATGTTCTGCATGCAAAGCATGAGTTCTACCGCTGAGCTATGGCCCCTCCTTAAGTGGCTGAGGGGGGGGGGGGAGAATAGCCTCAGTGAGGGCTGAAGCATATTGTGGATTGATCAAGCATTCTGGGTGGATTCCGAGAATGAAATTATATTTTTAGAACAACAAAAACAAAACTAGCCATGTTGACGATAAGAAAAATCCCAAAATCCATGTAAATTTAATACCTTCATTAGGCCAACCAAAAGATCATCCAAAATGTGCACATTTTTGTTATCCTTTGGTTGGCCTAAGAAAGGTATTACACTAATATGGATTTTGGAATATTTATTTAGGCTATTTAAGCGCTGCTTTGGTAACAGAAATATTGAAAGGGAATTCAATCGGCCCGGAAAAAAAATCCTGGACATAAACAGCAGAGCACAGCATCAATGTTCACCACCTGTTATTACAGCTGGCTGTTACACAGATCTCCCTAGAAAGAGAGCTTCTGCGCTACCTGGTCTCTTGGTTGCTGGTGCTGCTGTGCTGCTGGGACTTGGTGGAATCTGTGGAGTTGGACTCTGAGTAGTTCACTGATGAAGGGGATGATGAGGAAGAGGACGATGACGACGAACTCAGTGCATGGATATTTACTGTGGCTCTGTTTGGTTTTTATGGAGATAACTCCATTGCTACAGCTTGGGCTGTCTGCTCCTGAAAATAGAAGGAGAAGCATAAAGACTGAGCCCCCATCTGTTTTAATGTCACAAGGGGATCTGGCTGAATGTACTTCATAGTCCATCATGGGCTGCTTGATCCATATTTCTGGTCCAGCTAATCAAACTGAATGTGATATTTATCATCTTTGAGTAAGAATAAAAAACGCATGACTTCTCAGTGGAACGTACACAGAAAAAACATACCCAGGCAAGGGCAAGCAAGCACGCACTTATCCCCCTATAGATGGGCATTGACAAGGTAAAATGATATAAGGAATGCACCTGAGGAACACTGATTTGTTAATGCACTCCGACCAAGGCATGCATATTGGATAGCACATCTAAAGAACTTACCAGGAGAGGCATCTTCAGAACATTTTCCACAAATGGAAAATACACAGCTCTTGAATATTACTTAGATGAGGACAGAGTTGTACACATTAGGGAACTGAGAAGACTACTGGAAGTGTGTAACCACCATGGTACCGTGGATTAATTCCAAAGACTATCTACTCATAAACAGCCAAAGAGTCTTCTCTGTGATAGAAGACAACCTGGGAGTCTCCAAGGGCACTCTCATTAAAGACTGGCTGTCGTCACAGTTGTGCAGTACCAAGGAACTGGTAACATGTATCATAGGATTCCCTCTATTTCTGATGTTCAGGTGTGAGTGCCATTGTTTATGTAACCAAAACAGCATCAGCCACAGATAAGGAGGTGGTATCAGCAGGCTTGGGGGAAACTCCAACATTTGCAAAGGTAGAAAAAACATTTAAAAACCTTGAGCAGGGAAAATACCCCAAAACGGCCCAAAGAGAACTGAGCATGCTCAGTGGCCACCAACTGGCTGCTGGAGGTGGAAGCAAAGAGGCAGAAAACTGGGTGGGAGGGGGAATGATACGGAGTGGCTGGAATCCTGAACAGGGAGCACTCCACACTGCAACAATTCCTGCAGGTCCCTCTTGTATGTACTCATGACGATCTCAATTCGCTGAGTGCTGGTCCTTATGTAGACAAAAGAGGGAGGTGTCAGCAGGTTCAGGGGAGCCCCAAGTCTTGCAGAGGTACAAAAAAATTTTTAGGGAAAAAAACCCTCACGGGCAATCCCCAAAAGCAGCAGAATGAGGAATGAGGGTGCTCAGCGGCCACAGAATGCTGACTGCCGGAAGACTGCACACAAACACTCCACAAGGCAACATTGTGTTGCAGGTCCCACTTACATATTATATTGCTTTTATTTGTAAGAGATGCTTGCTTGTGGAAGGCAATTATCTGCTTGTTACATGTAAAGCAACAACATCTATCATATAAGGCAGCCTTCCCTCAACCTGGTGCCTTCAGCTGTGCTAGGCTACAACTCCCAGCATCTCCAGCCAGCAGGCTTGTTGCTCCTTGCTATTTCTACCGGGGCGAGAGAAGGGTGGCCAGGGATGTCGGAGGAATTTGCAACGGATTCAGATGGGTTTGGATTTCTCTGAACCCGACAGGTGAATTCTGCAGTGGACGGGCTTTTTCCAAGTCATGTGGATTCCGGGGACTTGCAGACTGGTTTTTCATTTTTGGGGAGGATTTGTGCTAATATGGGCTCGTGCGAATGCGCACTTATGCTAAAGTGGGCTGGCGCTGATGCGCACCAACTAATGTGGATTAGCGCATTTGCACAAGTGTGCATTAGCGCAAATGAGAATTAGCGCAAGTAGAACAGAATTCCGGTACAAAAAAATCCGATTCCGTCAATGAGCGAATGATGGAACGAAAAACACCTGACAATCCGTGAAACACAGACAGAACGGATTTGACAAAATCCATACATCCCTACAGTGGTGACGAAATGACAAGTAGTCCTATTAAATTCCTCCTGGAGAAAATACAGTTCAGACATAAGTGGATCCATCTCTGAAATTATTTATTTATTTATTTATTTATTATATTTATGCCCCACCTTTTTTCCTGCAAGGAACCCAAGGCGGCTTACATAATCCTCTTCCTCCTCCTCCTCCTCCTCTCCACTTTATCCTCACAACAACCCTGTGGGGTAGGTTAGGCTGAGAGTCAGTGACTGGCCCAAGGTCACCCAGTGAGCTTCATGGCCGAGCGGGGACTAGAACCCGGATCTCCCGAGTCCCAGTCCAACACTCTCACCACTCCACCACACTGTAATAAAAATTACAACCTAGTTTTATAAGAACCATGTACTGACCAGAAAAAAGCACAGCAGCTCTCACTGGCAGTGACAGCCTTTTTAGAGAACATCTCAGCACACTTGAGAGTTGAGTGTGTTGGAGATCTGCAGCTCCTTATTGCTTAAATCAAGGGCGAGGAGCGCATGGCCCTCCAAATGTTGTTGGACTGCAATGCCCATCAGCACTAGCCAGCATAGCGAATGGTGAGGGACGATAGGAGTTCCAGTCCATCATAATCTGGAGGGCCACACGGTCCCCATTCCTGCCTTAAATATTTATCAAATGCAGTTGCAAGAGGGAAGGGGGATTCTGATCAAGACCACGGTGCTGGGATAGGGGTTACCTCTTTCCCTTGTGCCGTATTCCTGATGAACATCACTACCCATCCATCCCAACTGCTATTTTCCCCATTCAGGAAAACATACCAGTTCACTTCAGGAGAATAAGCAGCAGGGGGAGAGATTTACATCAAGCAAGCAGCGCAAGGGGGAAAGGGCTGACCCCTGTTCACCTAATCCCATGTCCTTGATCTGAATTGAGTACCTCCCTCTTTTGACAGCTGATCTTTAAAACAAACATTAAAAAAAAAAAGCCAGGACATCGTAGTACAATCCACGTCACGTTTAGTTTGGCCCTTACTGTGAATCTACAGTACAGACAGGGCACTGAATGTAAAGAGAGGTAACAAGTATGCGATAATACTATCTCAGCTGGCTGGGGAATACTGGGAGTTGTAGTCCATACTGGGAGTTGTAGTCCAACATATCTGGAGGGCGCCAGGTTGGGGAGGCACATCCTGCTCAGCCTTGGCACAGGATCCTCACAGGGAGAAAGTGTGAATACACACAATTCTTCTTGAACACTAATTCTTCTGGAGAACTTACACGGCTTGGGACCGCAATACCTGACAGAGCACCTCTCCCAACCTGAGTCTACCCAGAAACTAAGGTCAACATCTGAGGCCTTCCTCCGAGTGCCACCTCTGAGGGAGGCAACAAGAGAGAGGGGCCTTCTCAGTGGCAGCCCCTTGTTTATGGAATAATTTCCCCACTGAAACCTGCCTGGGGCCAACTCTATCATCTTTTTGGTGCCAGGTTAAGACTGCCCTCTTCTCCCAGGCATTTAACGGCATTAAAGGTTATCTAATGGCATGATGGGGCAGTATGTCAGCTGCTTTTAACAGGTCTAGTTGTACTAAAATTGTTCTAGCTGTTAAATCATTTTTAAAATTTTGTATATTGGGAAAAAATATGTTGTTTTAATGCTATTTTTATTGTACTTGCGCACTGCATTTTATGAATTGTTGTGAACCACTCAGAGAGCTTTGGCTATTGGGTGGTATAGGAAATAAATAAATAAACAAATAAAGTAACTTCTCATGTTTCTTCATGGATGTGCACTGGACAAGCAGTTTTCCTGGACAGGGTGCCAGAAAAATGCTAAGGTTGCTACCATCTAAATACCGCCAAGTTCAGCACCTGATCTATTGCTTGGCAACTCTTGCTGCTTTACAAGCCTCCAGAAATGTATATGGATGCTAAGACAAGAAAAGTTTAGGCACTATTATGCGCAAAGACTTTAGTGCAATAAAACCACTTTCAGCACCACAATCTGACTTGGAAGCTGTCTGTAAAATAGAGAGACTGGTGTGTGTGTGTGTGTGTGTGTGTGTGTGTGTGTGAGTGAGAGAGAGAGAGAGAGAGAGAGAGAGAGGGAGAGAGGGAGAGAGAGAGGAAGAGGAAGAGGAAGAGGGAGAGAGGGATGTTCAGATTTGCTACAGAGCTTAGGTCATGTCAAAAAACAGACAACCTGTCCACAGAGCAATGCAATGTTTACCTTCCAACTTCCCCTCTGCAGAGGGCAACGCTCAGGATTTAGGGAAGATATCCCAACCTTGGTTTCCAGAATGAGAACAGAGAGCAATGCTGATCTAGAACAAAGCCAATTAGCACCCACCTGGCAGAGAAGAAAATGCTTACCAGTGCTGTGAATGTGCAAATTGTTAGAGCCGTGCCTGGGACTTAGGTTGGGGGAGTCAGGGTAGCTGTCCTGGGATTTGGGGCTGCGGGCACTGAAACAACGTACTTCACTGTCTGTTCCATTCACCATCTCCACGAACTGCCGGCACCTGTGCACAAGGGAGGGGAGTTAAACACAAAATGGCAGAACAAGGAATATGCAGTGCAATGGTTTGTGCAAATCATGCTAGCACTCTAGCACTCTGTGGTAGCTACATATAGGAAAAAAGAAAGATCCCTAGAAACACCCATCTGACAAAAGAAGCATGCTAGCATTGAAAGCAAGCCTTCCACTAGAGATGATGAAGAGATAGTTGAAACCCAAAGGATGATGCAGGAACTGACTCTCCCATTTAAAAGCCCAAGGTAAGGGAATCGGGTACAAGAGACCAAGCCCACCCTAGAGCAAAATCCATTGCTGCACTGTCTGTGAAGGGCACTAGTGATGGTAGCTTTTCTCTCTACACAAGGCAATGTTAGGAATACCAAACTTTCTCCTGCTAATAAAAAAAGTTAGGAGTCCCACTGGTGATAAAGTCAGCAGGTAAGGTACCGGGGCAACAGCTAAAATGTTCTCTGTATGACATGGGAAGCATCCCTGTCATCAGCTCTTTGTTTCTCATAGTAAAGAGTTAGGATTGTGATGCTAGCCTCAGAGAACCGTGAAGAAAAAATAAGACTAATATTAATCCCCACTCATAGCTCATTTTTGAAGGAACACTGACAGCAAAGCCTAGCACCTGGTTGCCTCTCTAGTCAATTCAGAAATGCAAGTGACACCACTAAACTCATAGATGCACTGGAAGTAAAAATGCACAACCCCTACAAAGGTGGTATAGGCCCAGATCACTGCTTAATAGGACCAACTACCCGGTAGGTTGTAAGGTTGTGAGCCTGCAGGGCATCTAATCTCTGTAGAGCACTTAGAAAAATGTAGGCCCTTTCAAAGTGATGATAATAAATAACTAATCCTGGCCTAGAGCCCCCTGCATGCTTGACTTTAAGAACTGAGAGGGGAAAGGAGCCATTTTGAGCTGTGAGAGGCTTTCTTCCAACACACTTCCGAGAACAGAGTTCCCTTTTAAGTCTCCTCTTCAACTTTGTAGAATTGAAGGGAATGCCCCTGCAGCAATACCATAAAGAAGAAAAAAGTCACAGTTACAAAGAATGTCAGACTTCTAGAGTGGCAAGCAACTGTTCACCGGAGGATCTGCCATCTCCAGCTTTTCTGTGGCAGGCTGGAACTTGGTTCAAGGAAGGTCCCAGCCTGCCACACTACTCTTATGCCTATAGGGGGCACTCATATTTCCAGTGCTGCAAATTGCTAATAGGTTATTGGCCAAGCTGGCACTCTGACCCTGTTTCTGTCTCCTGCCATTCTCCATGTTGCAATTCTTGCTCTGTCTGAAGGGATTTGGACATACTCACTTTAACATGAACAGGAGGTTAGGATTGTGCTCTAGGAGTCCTGGGTATAGCTGCTGTGTGGCTTCAATGGCTTCCCCAACTCTTCCTGCCAAGACCAGCTTCTGTATTCCTATAGATGAGAGCAGAATCACTGGGATGCAGGCAGTCCTGCTGTTTCAGTGATAGGTGGCATATGCTATAAACCCATACATAGACAATAAGTTATTCTTGCTATTTTGCTAGATCAGATGCTCCATTTTGATTGTCTGACTGTTGCTGCTATTGGGTTAGATTTTTTTGCCTACCATTTTTAAAAATTATCTTGTTTAAAATAATTATATCCCACCTTTCTACCAGAAGGACCCTGAGGTGGCTGACAACAACCCGGTTTGCATGTAAAGGTGAATCGTGGATTCATTAACCTAAGGTTTGCCATGCACGAGCGGAAGAGAGCAGGCACGCTGCTGCAGCATGTCAGCCACTTCCGCTTTTAATCAACAATACGATCCACTGGGTCATAGGTTGTTGAGCGTGATATGCAAACCCGGAGTGCTGGGTTGTGTAGGGGCTAAACAACCCAGTAGTTGACCCATTGTTTGTTGCTGACCCTAAACAATGTTCCAGGCTCACACTTCACGCTCACCAACCTACAACCTACCCGGATGATCGTAGGTTGTTGATTAAAAGCATGGGAGGCAGCACGCTCACTCACTCACGCCTGCATGGCAAATTGTGGGTTAATTTACCCACGATTTGCTGTTACATGCGACTTGGGTCTACAAATGAGAACGAACACAATACATTTCCTTAAAAGGTAGTGGTGACTTATAAAAACTCTGGGGAGGATGATGGGAAATGTCTACTCCTCAGGCCTTGGATCCTGCTGGTGCTTGTGGTGTGGCTGTTTCAACTGCTGCTCTTTGGTTGTTCCATGGGGGCCACAGGAGAGAATCCCTCCCCCACCCTTGATGTACGCTACCTAGCAACGAGGGCCAGGTAGTACCAGATGTTTTTGTCCATGACACAGGCCAGCTGGACAATCTGCAGCTCCTGGCTCTTCCTGAGAGTGGGGGTCCCAATGAAGGCTCTGATAATGATGGAAAATGTCCACCTCCCCAGGCCTTAGATGCTATTGCCAGTGTGGCTGTTTTCTTAAATATATTTTAGATTTATTGTTAGTTGTTTCAGACTCGATAGTTGAGACAGAGGAGGTATTGTGATCTATCAGGATTCTGTCTGAATGGCTGAATGCTGGTATTGAGTGTTTGTATCTGAACTTGGATGCCTGGGACAGATTAGGAATGCTGCTCCTGTACTGATCACCCAGCTGCTTAACAGTCTCCCTAGCTTAGCTGATGGAAGTGGCCTCAGATCTGGCATTGAGTACAATCATAGGGCTGTCCCAAAATGTGCTTGGCCTACACATGGCAGATCATGCTCTAAATCTAGTTTTCTTTACGAGACATGGAGGGGACCTGTAAGTGGAAGAAGTGTTACTAATTCCTTTGTCATGGACAGATCATATCCTGGTGAGGTTTAGACTTAGATGACACTATCCCTCTGGAGCACCATTTAAGATGATTCATCCCTCGAGGCTGGTGGATTTCAAGAGTCCTCAGGGAGTTTCTGGTTGGTTGTGGCTGGCACTCATGTCATTCTGATCACCCTGTGAGACACTGAGATATCCTAGGCCATAGGCATGTTAGCCCCTAAGTTTCCTTTCCCACTGAATAGAGCCCAGTCAACTCTCGGAATTCCAGGGAGCTGGGGCAAAAAAAGAAAAAGGAAATCTCAGGGTGTGTCTGACCAAATGCAATTGCCGCAGAACCTCTGTGGCAGCTGCAGTTTTTCACTACCACTGCATCCTCACAGTGCCATCCAGCGAAATTTCAAAAACCATATTAGCGTAAAACCTTTATTGGTCCAACTCAAAGGTCACAAAAAAGATGGTTCCAACTGACACAGGACCTTCTTCAAATCGATTCCCAAGATGATCTTAGGGAACCCTTGGTGGCCCCAGTACAAGTTCATTGTTAAGCACTTTGAGAATTGTCACGTGTACTTCAACTTGGATGGCACTGAAGGCATTCCTGATTCAGTACATATCTAGGGTTCTGCATCGTCAATGTTGTTTGGATCCATTTCGGCTGTTGCAGCTTGAGGATAAGGACAAGACGCTTGACAAAGTTTGTTTATCAGCTCAACCCTTGCCCAGTTTGACATCATATGACACCTTGCAAAGGAAGGACTGACTTGGTCTAGGAGATGCTTAGTATTTTATATTGTATTTTAATCTTTTAGCTTTTATGGTCTTATATTGTATTTTATTCTTTTAATTTTGTAATCCACCCAGAGAACGTCTGTTATAGGACATATTAAAAATATAATAAACAAATAAATAAATTGTGCAATGAAGTAGAATGATATTCTATCTTGTATGCTGTTTTACATCTACAAGAAATCACTATGGGAGATTATTCAGGGATTTGCAGGAAGGTGTCATCAGTATGCTATTTTTCATCTGACTTCAGTGATGTGGTAAAGAGTCAGTAATGGATTACATAAAGGCTAATAAACTGAAGCTCAGTTCAGGCAAAACTGGGGCACTGTTGGTGGGGTGGCTCTTCTGACCTGAAAAGTTAGCATTCATCTCATTCTAAATGGGGTTGCACTCCCCCTTGAAGAGCAGGTTGCAGCTTGGGAATGCTGCTCTATCTGGTCTTTACTATCCAGAATCTATGGCATGAAGTACCTTTCATCAACTTAGGTTGATGTGCCAGCTGCAACCTCTCTTGAGCAGGAAGAATCTGGCCGAATGCTCTAGTAAAACATCAAGACTAGGCTACAACACACTGTACATGGGTTTCCCTTTTAAGACTACTCAAACTGGCGCAAACTACCAGTGATGCTAGACTGACTAGGACTAGCATCATGGAACATCAATGTTAAAACATTCAAATGACTACTGGTGAATTTCTGGACATAACTGAAAGTGCTAGCTTTTAACCATTATAGCCATCTTTTATAACTTGAGGCCTGAGTATTTAAAGGACCGCCTACTGCCGTAAGAACCTGCCCAATTAGGAAAATCTTCAGAGGTTTTTCTCTGGATGCTCCTGCCTTCAGAGGTTGGATGGGTGGTGACCAGAGATAGGCAGTTCTCTGTGGTGGTGTCACAGTTCTGGAATTGCCTCTCTGGAAAGGTTCACCTGGAGCCAACCCTGTTGAGTGTTCAGTACCAGGTAAAAACAGTTTTATTTGCCCAAGTTTTTAATTGAGCAGTGATACTGATTTATCTGCTAATGTTATATTTTAAGAGGTTTCCTGTTCTTTTATTGCTCTTATTAATTTTACAGATGTGTAAACTTTGTATTTTATAGCTGTTCTAATGTTGTTTTAACATTTTATATGGAAGTCACCCCAGGAATTTGTTAAGAGGGTGAGGTAAATATTTAAATGCCTGAAATAATTTGTTTTTCCTCCCTGTAAGCTACCTTAGCAGCCATTACGGCAGAAAGATGGTCCATGACTATAGTAAATAAATAATTCAGCAGCTGGAAGAAAAGATGGTGCCCAGAGCTAAAAATTCTGCATGAAGACATCAGAGGCAGGACTGCACACACACTGAACTAAAAAGCAAGGAGTTCAAATTCTTTGTAAAGTAAACCAAAGGATAATATGCATAGTAAGTCAGGCAGATCAAATAATTGAACCTATTTTCTTGAGCATGGGTTATCTGGCTTCTAAAACTATCAGAGAATTTGGTTTGGGAGTGGCAGAATGAAGGAACGAATGATGAGATGTTGGCGGACAGGCCACAGCAGCCACAGAAGAGAACCAGAGTGAGCAGTGCAGGGCTATGATGGTCTGCCTCCTGACCACTTCCATTTGGCATCTGAGCATGCAGACATTGGACTTATGTCATGTTGCAGGAAGCAGGGAAGGTTGTCTGCACAAGACTTTTGGGAAAGCAACAGAAGCTATAAGAATACACTTACTTTGCCTGTTCTTTATAGAGATCTGTTCTTCCTGGATTGTACTCTCCGTCACCCTGGCAAAGGCAGTCGCTGTAGCACAGTACCCGTGATGCACCAGATAGGAGGAGACCATACTGGGAAACATAAAAAGGGATTGGTACAATGGGCATCACTGTCAGCACAGATCCACAACAACCCAGAAAAAAAATTCTCTCTGGGAAGATCACGTTAACGTGAGGTCAGTTTGGTGTATCCTAGAGTTGTCTTTGCTCTGGTTCCTACTGTGAAAATAACCCACTGTCTCTGCAGTGAACAAAGGCATACTGGGAAGGGAAGGGCAGGCACTACTCCTGTGACATTCACACAAACAGAAAGTACAGGAGTTCAGCTGTTAAGAGGGAAGAGTCTTTAATGTCTGTTCCTTCTTTTCTTTAACTCCTCTCTGGAATTTGAGAGCATTAAGGGCTTGAAGTATTATTATGGTGAAGGAACCTTGGATGAATTCTGTTGCAAATTATCATCATCATCATCATCATCGAAATGTCCCAAAAAATATAGTGAATGGTAAGTAGTGCTGGACCAATTTATTGAAAAATTGGGGTGCTTCCAGACAGAGTTCCTAGCACTACCAATCAAAAGGCATTGTGCAGCTATTCCATCTTTTCCTCAACTGATTTTTTTATGGAAAGAAAAAAGATAAAAGAAGCAGTGGGGAAAAGACATGAGGCTTAAAAATGGAAGATAACAATGTCTGGAGTCCTGGACCCACTGAAACTATGTGAAAAGCGTCATCTGGAAGTACCAGTCATAAACCATGAAACACACTGACTGCTTTATTGAGGCCTTTTGCTGTCCTACAAGCTATCTAATCCTTTCTGAAAGTCAGACACAATATTAGGCTAATCATAGTGTTGTAAAAACCACCCTAAAACGTTTTAAGTGAAGGGCAGTACAAAAACCTTTAAATGTATAAATAAAAAACCCCAAGGTAATAGATTATAGAAGGGGGTTAAATAGCAAAACAGGCTGCTTGTTGATTTTGTAAAGCTTCATTTATAATCTAGATTCTCTTTTACAGGAAGCAGGAACGATCAGATTTTCATCACTAGTACCATTCTGCTCAGGAGCTCTTTATGTATAATCCCTCGCTTTCCCTTATTTCCTTCTAGGACACAGACAGATAAAGTTGTTATCCTTCTCCAAACCACTGTATCTTCCCTTCACGTCTGGATCCCTCAGTTGCTGGTGATCTGTCCCCAGAGGGGCTAAAAAGTGATCAAGTCAGGCAGGTTTCTAAAAGCAGCACATCACTCGGAGATTGCTACCAAAGGGAAGGCCTGTGTGGTTGTTGCTTTCAGACACAACTAACAACAGATCAGTTGCAGGGCAAGCAGCCAGCTCATTGCTTCCTCATTCCCATTAAGGAACCTCTCTGGCAACACATTGCTCACCAGGCTCAAAGACGACCAACATAACGGAAGAGGGGCTGGGAATGTACTTTTATCACAGACAATTCTACAGCAACCGTTGGTTTAAATTAACCTTCAAGTTGAAAGAAATCAAAGCTCCCACTCACTTCTGCAGCATGGCTTGCCATTCACCTAGCCGGTCACCTATGGGAAACCTCTTAATGGTGCCCTGAATCTTTGCTCGCCACTCCCTCATATAATCTTCAATGTCGAACACAAAAGGTTGCTGCCCAAAGTTGGCATCCACTATCTCTCCGGGTGTCTGGAGCCCCACAGTGGGATACAGATTGGCCTGCCAAAGGAAGAAACCCAAGTTAAAACCCTGGGCCCTTTATGGAAAAAAGCAAAAACATACATTTCTCTCTAATCTTCTTAGAGGAAACTTGAATGAAGCCTCTGAGACAGACAGATGTGATGGATACTGTGCAGAAAGCACATGGCGGAGAACAATTTGTAAGGAACCAACTCTAGATACAGACAACATTTTTGACATAGAAATCAGATTTTTTATTGGATCTTTTGTGACTTCCCACAGTAGTTTATGAGTGAAAGAGAACAATTAAACACACAGGCAATGTAAATCGTCGCGTGAGTAAAGAGATTGCAGGTTTCCCCAGGGGTCTTCAGTCTTCCTAGAAACAGACAGTAGAAATGCAACAAATCATGGTATAAGGTGCACTCTCTCCAAAGACAGCCACAGAAGGTGTTCGAATAATTTGTCAAGGCTGAATTGAACGTTCTCCATTTACTGCAAAGCCTCCAAAACTACCCCTTACCTTTATTCTATTTTAAACAATTACCTGTGGGAAATATACTTTGTAAATATACCCTGACACACCTTTGGGAAAGACCTTCAAGGGCAATCCAGTTAGAAGAAAAGCTGATAAAGAGAATGGGAAGAGAACTGCTTCCAGTATTTGGAGGCAGGCAAGATTTTCTAGTCCAATCCAAATGGAAATCCATAGTCACAGGTGAGCTTTTAAATATTCTACAGGAATCAAACGTCCATCCATAAGCAGAGGAAGAACACATCAGCAACTACAAGGAAGTAGCCTTGCTTACTGTCATATGGCCTAAAGCCATCTTCCCCAACTTGTGCCCTCCAGATGTTTTGGCCTATAACTTCCATCATCCCTGACCACTGGCCATGCCAACGGGGGCTGATGGGAGTTCTAAGCCAAAATATCTGGAGGAAGCCATGTTGGGGAAGGCTAGCCTGAAGTATACCAGAACAACAAGACAAGACCTCAAGTGCTTTGGAAGAAACTACTTCACCCATATTTACATTTCCTTTCCAAGAAGCTATGCTAGTCAGTGAATACCGGTACTATTCACAGGTTGTGGTTCTAGCCTGCATATTCATCCAGTTTCTCATTTACTCTCCCTAATCATTTACAGTTGGCCTTCTATGGAGCTTGTCCACATTTCCCTGCAGTATTCCCAGCTTCATTCAGGAACCTGCGGTGCTATTTTGTTTTTGCTAACTAAAAGTTCCTAAGGCATCCATCTTCTACATGCCCTTTCTCTCTCGAACCTAGTGCTCCAACAGCACAAACTAAGAAACTTTCCTGACTCCAAAACCCACTTTTAGACACAAAATTTAATAGTCTTTTTATTTCCTTGGGACTAATGTTACAAACCCTGCAGTGCTGCAGCTATTGTAATGCGGACCATGTAACATGGTCAATAATAAAACTAGAACCCACACAGTTATCATCATCTATATCAGGGTTAAGCCATGATAAAGTACCCCCTGAAATCTAGTGACTTTACTGGAAATTATTGTGATGTCTTTGGCATATGCTCTTCACTTTTTTCCAGTGAGAAACATTTCCAGTATGGAATTGCATTATTTTTCACACCACCAGGGGGGAGTGAGAGCACTGAGCTTTTGTTGAATAGATGTGGCCCCAGCCTCTGTAGAGCCTACCCAGACCTGTGTAACCAGTGATGAGGATGATATTAAAAGAGAGGTAAAGGGTATCAGTTTCGGCAGGGCATCAGTTTCAGAACAGAAATCTAAAAATTACATCTATGAAATCTGATTGGGTCAGTCTACCAGTTACTCACAGGATGGTTTTAATCCAAAGTCTTTCCTGGCACTAGTCAAGAGAAGAGGATATTTTGCCTGTCTCCTTCACTGCTGATTTTGAATTCAAGTGACATTACGGCAACAGAACTCACCAGAAAAAAAATTCACTGCCATCTGCAACACACAGTTAAGAACAGGTGTGAAGAACTGAAGCTCCAAGGATCGGAAGGTCTGGCTTTTGGGGAGCAATCAAGACCCTGCAGCTATTTTAGAGAGACCTGTATCAAGAAGTCCAGCATACAAGCAGAAGGAAAGCTGAAGAGCTAAAAGAATAAGATCTGGGCAACACTTGTTCAAGCAAGAGAATGACTGCAATGAGAAAGCTGATGTACTGCAGAGAATTAGATGAAGAACAGCTTTCAAAAGACTGGAGATCAAAGACTTTACCTGGTATTAAACAGTAAAGGGAAGAAGTCTTCTGAAGTGGCAGACGTGTCATTACGCCTATGTAGGTGCACATAAGGGCAAGTCAAGTTTAATGCAGGCAAGGATGCCACAGACCTGCAGATTACCGGTAACTGCATAAAAAGTCTCATCAGCATAGAAACATGAAGAGGATCATCCTTCACAACTATGCACTGATTTAATTTCCATTCCACTGTAGAGGACAATATGCTCTAGCTCTGGAATATGTGGAAGACCACATGCACTAATTAACTGCATCATCTAAAAGGTGGAGCAGTCTATTCTTTCATCCAGGATCTGGCCAAAGGGAAGAAGAATAGAAAAGATCAGCATGACACAGTATATAGGCAGGTTGAGTAACAGTTTTTAGATGTCCTGCAAGACATGGAAGCAAATCAGGGAGAGAACTAGCCAGGGCAGCGACATGCTAGAAAACAGAGAAGTACCCTTAAAAATTTACTATACTCAGGCAAGAGCGAACACTACAATGATCTAATCTTACATTAACACAAAGAGAGGCCCTACTCCTCCACTGATCCTTGGACCGATCATCAATTCTTTCTGAAAGAAGCAAATGCTACATACAAATCATCATCTGAACAACAGATCACAGGTCTGAACGCAACAGCAAACAGAGCAGAGAAATAACCAGATTGATAATAGCAATGAAAACCTCATCTCCTGAGCCTTCAAAATAAATCATGGTATCAACAGCTAGAAAATGATTCTCTGGTATGTCCTGGACATCTGCCTTATATTTATGTAACAGTTCTTAAATCTTTAGTCATAAGCGGGGAGGGGTGGAATAAGAAAGGAATCATTACAGTATATAGCAAGACACTCACCCACCCTATTTACACAGTCAAAGGAGAAGGCCTCAAGACTTTGTCTGGCAATATCCTTGACCCATCAAAGTGGACTGCAATTCAGTTATACCCAAAGATTTCAAGCCAAAAAGCACACAGAAGGTTTCTTCCTTGGTCGCTAAATGGATTCATCCAAAGCTAAGCAAGTACGGGGTCGCTTAACAACTGCATTTCTATACATTTCGCTTTGGTTTTCAAGAAATTTTAAAATATTAAAAATAGATTTCTTATGCTATCTATAAACAAAACTTAAACTTCTCTTTGGTACTGCAACATTTGCATATGCTCAACCTAAGTCATCAGTGGTTCTGGTCTCTGTCTGTTCTTTTCACGGGATTTGTAAAATGTTGTCTCAGCCTGTGCTCTACTCACTTTTTAGGGGCCTGCTCTGAATCTAAGGGCTACTTATTACATGGCATTTTGTACTCTGGTGCTGATGACCAAGTACAAAATATATACATCATATCAGACTTGAAAAGTGCATGCTGGTATATGTTTCTGCTTCTCCCTTTATCACAGACATGAGCGGTAAGCAAGATCACCCCACCCCCAAGTCATGTGTACTTTTGAAGAGGAAAACTATTTTCACAAACATACTGGCCTGGTTCACATGTAATGACAACCTAGAGTATGGGTTGAGTATGGGTCGAGTCAAAAGTGATACCAATCAGAGGACAGGGGGTGGCCAAGCCCTGACCCCCACCCCGTGAAAAAACAAGTAAACATTTTAAGCTTAGAGCATGGCATTGTGTGCTGGCTGCTGCTGCTGCGCTGCCACCGCGGGACCAGGAAGGGACTCCTGGTTTGGGATCATGCCATTTTGGCAACTGCGCATGCCTAATCTGGCAGGCACACATAGAGTCTTGCCCCTGTGTGGGGAAATGCCTCCTGGAGGGCGTGCTCTCCCACCAGCCACCATTTTAAAATGTAAAGTAGTCCTCGTCACAGGGTACTGACAGGGGCAGCCAGTCAGAAAGAGCCCCGTCCTTCCCAAGGGTTGCTGGAGTGCTTGAGCCTTTTCTCCCACCCACTCACCTTTCAGAGCAAGAGAAGCCAGTTCAGGTAGGGTTATCCTCATTTTACTTAAGCGCCCATAGTCTCAATTTTGTTTAGAATCATGGTGCTCGGGGGGGGGGGAGCCTCCCCACCCTCGTTTTCATCACAAAATTCCACACACACACACACACACAAGGGGATAAAAGAAGAAGAAAAGCCACCATTGGAGTTTTCTGCCCCCTTGATTTATGCGGGGGGGGGGGGATCTGCTGCTTTAAATATATGTCCTGAAAGACCATTTCTTGTGTTTGTGTTTTGGGCATTTAAAAAATAAAATCCATTTAGAATACTTGGGGGTGCTTGTATGTTTTTTAAAAATCAATTTAGTGTGCTGGGGCATTTTTAAATATCAATTTAGGGTGCTGGGGTGCTGGTGATCTCTTGGCTCCATTTCTGATGACCCTATGGCTCTGCTTCTTATAACCTGCTTTCTGCTCCTCCGGTCTCATTGGCCACCACCTACCACCGGGTTGTGTATGGGTTGAACTGTGCGTTGAGCATGGATTGAATTGTGAGTTGTCATTATGTACAAACCCTGCACTATGGTTTAACTATGGGCTGTTAACGATGAACAACTCAGGAAGAGAACCCATGGTTTGTTGTTGGGTTGTGAACTCTGGGTTGTTCATGGTTAACCACCAATAGTTCAACCACAGTGCAGGGTTTCTACCTAACAACAACCCACGATTAAACAACCACCTACAATTCAATGACAACCAATACTCAACCCATACTCTAAGTTGTTATTATGTGCAAACCAGGTTGCAGTGTTTCTATCCAAACCAACACATGTGCATTTTGTAATCCGTACTGGCATTCAAGTACAAAACACCAGAGAACAAACAGCCCTCAGAGGACCATAGATTTCAAAGATCATAGAGTTGGAAGGAGCCTACAAGGCTACTGAGTCTGCACAAACTCTCTCAAAATGCCCCTGAAAGGGGTCAAGTGGTCTTGCATCTTTGCTCACTCTGAAAAGGAAAGCATGACTTGATTCACCAGGACCATTAAGGTCAGTTGTTGGATTTGCACTTCAACCAATGAGCCCATGAGATAAGGAACTGTCTGGATTCCAGATGTAGTTTGCATAGCACAAATAGAACTGAACATTTCAGAACCTGGGAATTCCCCTTTGTTTCCTTAGCAAACTTACATTGCTTAACAATTCACTAACTTAAGTTATTTTTAGTTTGCTTGAGGCAGCCAAGACGAACATAAAAGTCTTGTTTTATTTTAGGCCAAAGTCTTGTTTTGTTTTGCTTCTTTTAAAAAGCAGGCCATATTCCTGCAAAACTATTAATATTTGCTAAAGATATTCCAATACTTTTAATTGTTATGTTAACAATTTAGTTTCCCAGTAAATTCCAGGAAAAGCCTGCTAATTACTAGCACTCTTTCTTAAACTAGTTTATCTGAGAAACTTGCGAACCCTGACTGCAATGCAAGCAAGCTGCCTAATAACCGCTTCCAGATGGCATGGCAAAGAGAAGACATTAGTATATCCCAGTCACCTTCCCCCTCCCTTCAACTGGCATCTTTTGTTAAAATACTGAAAATAGTTGTACTTACAGGGAGGTCTGTAAAGGCTATACCTGTGGGGGGAAACATATTACAATTAAGACAATGGATTTTCCCCCATTTCCCTACAACTTTAACTTGTTAAACATACTACAGTACAACTTATCAACAAATTCCAGTTTGGGTCTACTAGAAGCAATGTGTGAGTGTGAAGCAGAATCGCTTGTGCATTCCCATCTTCTGTGATCTTATGCCCATCAGGAGGCCTCACAGTGCAGTGCTATGCATTTACTCAGAAGTAAATCCTAGTGTGTTCAGTGCGTCTTACTCCCTATTAAGTGTATATAGGATTGCAGCCTATGTTCCTCAAACTAGCCTTCAACACAAGACTGAATTAGAGCTTTCACAAAGAGAAGGTTTAATTCATTATGTTGATTAATTCACTATCAGGGCAGGTTAAGTTGTCAATACAATATATTCTCAGACACAGACACACACCTGATTCTCAACATATATGGCTCCAGTGAGAACTGCGCCAGAGTGAAGGAAGGGGTTTTGTGCCAAGAGAACACACACAAAGGATCTGAGTTAGGAGTTTTCTTGAACAGGAAACCCTATTAAATTAAGGAGAGTGTTTACTTTAATGAAGATCTGTTAATGACAATAAAACCCTTCCGGAGCTTAAAAAATGTTTTTTTTTTTTCAGAGCAATTTCTCTCATTAGTTTTTGGTGTTTGTTTCTTTAAGGGAATGCTACCAAAAGGAGATGCAAAAATATCTGTGTGTGTGCGTGCATGTGTGGATACTTGAGCAACCAACAGTGACTGCTGCTAGGAGGGAGCCAGAGCTCCACAAGAGGAGAATGTCTTCGCCGCGCATACAACTCAGCAAATGCTTCAAGATGCCACACAGAGAGCCAAAGGAAGCTAAGTGGAGGCAGGAAGAGAAAAAATACATCCCTATACAGATGGCTGTAGCACAACAAACATGCAGGCAAAGTTGCCATCTTTCCATGAGGCTGAACCTTGGTCTACACATGCAGCAGAATGAGGGAGAGTACCGGAGTGGTTAAATGGACTGCCCCCCTTCAAACCACAGCAGATAGCAAACCAAAAAATGGCACACCAGCTGGGGCAGAACCTTTTCTCTCTGTCTTCTATTTGTAGGTTTTATGTGGAGGAGCAGCATTCAGAACTGGACAGTTCCCCTCCCACCTGAAGCAGGAAGTTGTCCTGCCACTCTGCCTCCTCAGAACTCTCCCCACTTCATTCTCCTGCATGAGTAAAACAGATCTTCTCAAGCTCTCCTGTAAGGAGAAACCCCCACCCACCCACTGGTGTGTGCATATTTTGTACTCCTCAAAAATCAAAATGTTTGGATTTGCTTATTTTAATCTGTATGTTGGGATGTCAGAATCAAGGACTGGGGGAATAGGAGATAATATGGCAAATGCAACTCAAGGCATGAGAAGTGAACATTTCTGGGCAGAGAGGTAGTAATGGCCCACTCCCTCTAGCTTTGAGAAGTTCATGGGGGGGGGGGGGGAGTGGATGCAATCATTACATTCCCTGCTCAAAGAAGCATAAGTGCCTGCAACTGCACTTGTGCATATTCCTCCCACTTCCCAGGCCTTTTCCTTCCCATGCTCTGCCACAATCTTTCAAGGATAAAGTTTAGATTTTAAGCTCCTTTGGGCAGAGACCTACCTCGTTTTGCTTACTGTGTAAAATGCCACGAACATGGATGGTGCTTTATAAATCCCATTTTAAAAAAGCAATCACTACCTTTCAATGATGTAATATCATTTCTTAAAATGAAAGCTAAAGAACAACTTCCCTTGTTGAGAGACCCATTATTTTAAGTGACATGTGTCACTTTGGAACAGTCTGATGCATGTACATTTCATTTCACTTCCTCTCTCCAGTGGGGAGATGGGCCTAATTTCAAAAGCTCTCTGCAAGCGAATAGTTGAGACTTCTGGCAAGAGCAATCAGTCCCTCCCCTGGCAGCCTGCTGTGCGGGGATGGGGAGAGAGGGAGGGGAAGTGGTGGTGTCCAGGACAAAGAAATGGGGTGGCAGAAAGAAAGAGAAGGGGTGGCCCTGCCCACTTTTGGCTCTGGCCCTGCCCACTACTGGAATTTGTCTCTGCCAGCACAACAAAGGTTCCCCAACCCGGCTTTAGAGAAAATTAGAAACCAGCTGATTCCCTCTATGATGAAAGTAGCATTTTGTGGAGAAAGCCAACCTAAGCCCCCTTTCTGACACACACACACACTCACCAAGGTGGGGGGAAGGAGACGGGGGGGGGGGGGGGGGGGGGGAGAGACAGTCTCCACAGAGGCCAAAGGGGACAAACAACATCTGCATAGAATCACCCCAGGGGGGAAGACAGGAAGCATCGCCAGGTTTGTCAATGCTCTCATATTTCAGCCCCATCTACATAAGACTTGAATACCTCGGAGCAGACACTTCGGCACCCATAAGAAAGGACCACTCAACACCACAGGATGGGACCATTAAGCAAGTGGCTTCAAAGGGACCCCACCCCACGGGGGAAGGCGTCACCCCACGGGGGGGGGGGGGGAAGGCGTCACCCCACGGGGGGGGGGGAGGCGTCACCCCACGGGGGGGGGGAAGGCGTCACCCCACCTGACCCAAAAGGCCGCCCCTCAGGAAGGGTGGCAACCCACCTGATTGGCAACCCACCTGATTACGGAGGGAGGGGCTACCTGAAACACCAAGTTATAAAACACCCTGCGCAAGGGAACTGAGTTGTTGGACCTGATCAGCAATCTTGCCCCATGCTTGGGGTAAGGGAACGAAGGATCGGCAACCCCGGGTAGCAGCACCCGGCGCGCTCCAGCTAGCTGAAATCACTGGCCGCTTGGGTTGACCGGACCCCCGGGAAACCAAGCTGAAATCACTGGCCGCTTGGGTTGACCGGACCCCGGGAAACCAAGCTGAAATCACTCACAAGCCGCTTGGGTAGACCAGACCTCCGCCGGGAACCCAGCTAGCCTGCTTGGGTAGACCGGACCTCCGCCGGGAACCCAGCTAGCAGCGTGCGGTTGACTGGGCCTCTGCTGGAGCCCGAGCTGAACTAACTAGCTGAGAGCCCTGAAATCACGGTGTCCTTGAGACTTCTTGCTTGCTACTTTGTACCGTACTGATAAGCTGTATTGCTGGCGTGTGTCTGGGTTTCTGAAGGTAATTTTGTAAATAAACTTGTTTTATAAAAGATACTTTTGTGGCTATAAGTTATCCCTTTGTTCTGGGCTAAGGGTGATAGTCGCTGGGGACCTCGGAGAAGGCCCGCCCCAGGACTCGCTACCCCTCTTAGCATTGAACCCGCGCAGAAGACCAGGTTGTCGGTCTTCCACTCATCTTAATCATTCAAAGGACACCAAGAAGGTCATTGTAGCAAGAGGGTGTAACAGTAACATTGGAAACAGCTCTGAGATCATCAGGTTTCAAGCTACTTGTGCAAGGCAGAGACTGCAGACATGCACAGACCTACATTATATCCCCTACAGCTTCCCCATTCAAAAAAACCCACAGCAAAAGGCATTAACGGGCAGATACCCTTGAACACTGCACTTCTCATAGATGCTTTCAAAGCACACACGGACAAAAGCTTTTTATGCCCTTACTGAAGCAACACCCATGAACCATATCTGTCTCACAGAAAGTCCTCTGACAGTGCACTGTAGATTTGAAGGCAGGCTTTTAACAGGGTATACTTGTGGGGAAGGGATGGGAAGGGAAGGGAAGTTTCTGGCACTAAAATAGGACATTCTACTTGCAGCCATTTTATACCATCCTGGCAAGATTACAGAAATTGACAGAACTCAGAGAGCACTGCATTTCTAGCAGGATCATTGCTGTCTATAGTGCAACACCCTATCACTGTAATTTTCACACACACACCTGACCTTTGTACACCAGCCTGGGCCCATCTGCACCAGCACAAGAATATACTAGACATCCACATTAGCAGGAAGGATAGCTCGCCCTCTTTTTCCCTCCCTGCCAGAACAACTCCCTGTGCATTTAACACTAATTGGGGTTTGCACAAGAGGCTGCCCATCTCTGGTGACACAGTTGTTCTACAGGCATTTAGAAAGCTGTCACCAAAACAGGAGCATCTCAGGACAGATTGCTTCCCGTTTTAGCCAAGCACAGCAGCTTGAACACGTACAGGTCAGCGATGCTGCAGGCTAGAGAGGACAACCAGCACTATATAGTGAGGAAGGGGGTATTAAAAAACATGAGTGCTAATGCGATTGCAACATAGTATTTGATTGTTAAAATAAGTAATTTGGGTGATCCAAAAGCACATGCTCCCCAACATCAATAGCAGACTCTTTTAGGAACAGGCTTAGCCTCTATATCAGTGGTCCCCAACCTTTTTCGAGTCGCGACCCCCTTTTGTAATGGCAAAGTAACCGGGGACCCCTCACCACATTTGCATAAATTTGCATTTTGGTGGGGTAAAGAAAACACATGAAAAATAGATTTTTCAGAATATAATTTAATTTAACCTAATATTCATTAAAGGTGGTAAAGCCAAATTTAAGGTAATCTTCTGAATATTTCCGTTTTTTCTCCATGGGTACAGATTTCCGAAAATATATATAAAAAATCTTTTTTGAGGAAAAACAATTTCTTTTTGTATTTCTATTGTTGTACTTGCTCACCTGCCCTTCCTCTCTTTGGACTCTGGATGTTAGTGGAAATAGGGCCCAACAGGGAGCAGGCAAGTGAGCGGATTTATTTGACTAGCAGCCAGCTTTGTATCAGAAAGGAGAAGACATGTTTATTTATTTATTTTATTTGTTATATTTATACCCCACCTTTTTTCCTGCAAGGAACCCAAGGGGGCTTACATAATCCTCCTCCTCCTCCTCTCCACTTTATCCTCACAACAACCCTGTGAGGTAGGTTAGGCTGAGAGTAAATGACTGGCTCAAAGTAACCCAGTGAGTTTCATGGCCAAGTGGGGACTAGAACCCTGATATCCCAAGTCCCAGTCCAACACTCTCACAATTACGCCACACTGGCTCTCTGTTCTGCTGGAGACAGCTAAAAATAGTTCTGCAATAGCCACAGAAGCAAGTGAAATGAAATTCATTCACACAGTCTCTCTCACTCTCTCTCTCTCACACACACACTTCATTTTCACTCAGAGGAAGCCATAGGTCAGTGAAACTCTAACCAATGAGTGTGTCAAAAAATACCATAACATGAGCTCTCCAAGTGGTGTTAAGTACCTTCTCCCAACAGAATTATAGCCAGCAGCATGCCTCACTGCTTTGCATTGGGGCTGCCAAAATCTTGAAGGGCTAAGGAGGAAGTAAGCACACTTGCCTTTGTGCAAATAATCAAGTCGCCCAGGTCGTCCTCGTGCTGCCGCTCCCCCTCCCCCAGCCGGCTGCGTCTGAGAAGGAAGGGCTGGGTGGAATGCCCCCCACTCTCCCCTCACCCCTGGACGCTGCCGCGACCACCTCCCCTTTCCAGCCCAACAACAGCTCAATCTGCCCCCTCCTCCAACTCGTTCTTACAGAGATCTTCAACAGCAGCAGCAGCAGCAGCAGGAGGAAGAAGCGCGTGTTGGCGGCAACTGCAGGCAGCGTCGTCTCCTCTCTCTCTCTCTCTCTCTCTCTCTCACACACACACACACACACACACACACCAGCATGAGGAGGAGGAGGCGAGATGTTGGCGGCAACTGCAGGCAGCGACTCACTCACTCACTCACTCCAGCACAATGAGGAGAAGCACGAGGCGAAGGAGGTGCTTGGCGGCAACTGCAGGCAGCGGCTCCTTCTCAAGGCTCACGTGCCTGTTACCCATAAAGCACCAGTGTAGGCGCGCGCGCGCGCGCTCTCTCCTTCTCCAGCAATTGGATTGCAAGCGCCTGGTGCTGTAGGAAAATACCTCCCCCTCCCTCCCTCCTTCCAGTATAGCTGGCGACCCCCCAGAAAGCATGTCGCGACCCCCTTGGGGGTCCCGACCCCCAGGTTGGAGAACGTTGCTCTATATCATCTTTCTTCCTGTGAAGAAAAGCATAGTTTCCTGTGTCCTTCCTCACCACACACATGTAAATAAGTGTAATCCCAGCCAGAGGCTGAGAATCTCCTGTGAATGTACATAGTTTCCCTTGATGGCACTGGGTCTCCTCAGAGTCTACAAGGTATTCGCATGCAAATGTCCCCCAAGCACTCTAGGTATGGTCAGGAATTCACCCTTCTGACACCGAAGAGCAACCCCCTTCCCTGCCTAGCCCAGATGAAATTAACTTTGATTGGCCAAGTGACAGTCAGCCCTGGCTTCTGAGTTTTGTTGTTGTTCTGGATGCAGGAGCGCAGAGCAGGGCTGTGGCTGAGGCAAGCCCCAAGAAGAGCAACCCCCAGGCCAACGTGTAAGTGCCTGGGTATTCTAGTGTGAGAATTAGTTTTGTTATTTTGTAGCTCTGTTTGCAACAAAGTATCTCTATTCTGTCAATTCCCTTCTCTTTTCTCCCAACCAATTTGTAACTGACTAACCTAAATAAACTCTCCCTTTTATTTCACTGAACACGAGTGCGTGTATTTTCTCCATGGCTTAGCCAACCTTGGGTCCCCAGATGTTGCTGGACTACAGCTCCCAGAATCCCTTGCTATTAGCCATGCTGGCTGGGTATGCTGGGAGCTGTAGGCTAGCAACATCTGGGGCCTCAAGGTTGGAGAGCCCTGACTTAGTGCTTAATCCAGTGTCTCAGGGGCGACAGAACGCTGGCAGTTTGTAGCCTTTGATCTCTTGCCCAGAATCAAAGGACGGGTCCCAGTCCTTCACACATCCCTTTCCAAAGTAAGAGAAAAATCCTCCCTTCAACAAAGCAATCCATAAGAGCACAGCTTAAAGGTCTGGTAACAGGACATCTGAACATAAGAACAGTCATGCTGGATCAGACTAAGGTCCATCTACTCCAGGATTCTGTTCACACAGTGGCCAGCCCATGGAAAACCCACAAGCAGGACATGAGTGCAACAGCCCTTTCCTGCCCATGTTCCCCAGAAATGGGTGTACATAGGTAGACTGCCTCTGACACTAGAGGTAGCATATAGCCATCAGGACTAGTAGCCATTGATAGCCTTATCCTTCATGAATTTGTCCAATCCCCTTTAAAAGCCATCCAAATTGGTGTTCATCATTACATTTTGTGGAAGTGAGTTCCATAGTTTATCTATGCACTGTGTGTAGTACTTCCTTTTACCTGTCCTAAATCTCTCACCAATCAGCTCCATGGGATGGCACCATTGGGTTCTAGTACTGTGAGAGAGGGAGAAAAATGTCCCCCTATCCACTTTCTCCTAATCCCTATCCACATGGTTTGCTGTTGGGTTAATTCTAGTTTCCAGGGTCACATGTCACAAAACAATGAATTAATAGTGGAAATGGCTTGCATGCTCCGTTCATCCCTACAATTCCTGGGTTAAACAACCCAGGAATTGCCGCCATGATGTGCAAACTGAATCACAGTCTGCTTTCCTTTTAAAGCTATCTAAGCCAGTGGCCTTCACCATTTCTTGTGGCAATGAATTCTCAAAGTTAATTAGGTGTTGTATGAAGAAGTACTTTCTCTTGTGTGTCTCGAATCTACTGTCACTCAATTTCACTGGTAGCACAAATTCTAGTATTGAGAAAGTAAAAAGGCCATTATATACTTTCGCCACACCATGCATACTTTTATAAGCCCCTACCATGTCTTACATCTCCCTGGCTTAGCCTCTTAGGGAACAATCCTATACATGTTTAGACAGAAAAAAATCTTACAACTGGCTTGGAATGCTGGGACTGGTAGGACTTTTTTCTGTTTAAACGTGCATAGGATTGCACCCTTGTCATTTCCCCCCTCCACTAAAAAGCACCAAATGCTTTAGTATTTCTGCACCCAGAATTAGCAAAACCACAATATGCACTTGCAGAGATGGATATTACCCATACTATGAACAAAGGGGGCGCAGGAAAGTCTGATTAAAATACATTGTAGTTCTAGGAACAGATTAGACCCATGCAGTGCCCTTACTACAGGACCGACTTCTCAGTCCTTCAATTAGAGCTATGAGTAAAACATCCAAAATCCACAATTAGGAAATACCATTTTTAGGACCAACCAAAATGCCACAGATGACTGTGCAAGCTTTCGAGTTCTCCAAAACTCTTGATCAGGTTTGGTTTTAGAAAAGGCCAGGGATTGGGGGGGGGGGGGGGAGAAGAGAAAAGTTTTAAAAATTAGGCCAGATCTTGTGCTCCTGAGGCTTGCAATATAAGCTTAGTTCCAAAATGGGGATGAAATGGGGATTGCAGACAGAATGGGCCACTTCGCACAACACGACAGCCCATGGGTTAAACAACCCACGGGCTGTCGGGGACACAAGCAGGAGAGAGTGGACACTCTGCCTGCACTGTCGCTACCACTTCCGCTTTTACTCAGCAACCTGAGAGTGGCTCCATCGTGGGTTGCTTAGTGTGTCATCCAAACCAAGACCACAGGGCTGTTTACGGGCTAAACAACCCAGTGGTTAACCCAACAACAAGCCATGGGTTAACCACTGGCTTGTTTAGCCCCTAAAAAACCATGCAGTCCAGGTTTGGATGACATGCTAAGCAACCTATGACAGAGCCACTCATGAGTTGCTGAGTAAAAAAGGAAGCAACGAGTGCGCCACAGGCAGCGTTTCTGCTCTCACCTGCTCGTGCACAACAGCCCATGGGTTATTTAAGCGTGTTGTGTTATCCAAGTCAATGAGTTACTGGTAGGTACTGCAGGTATCAGGTAACCCGGAGCATTCTGGGACAAACAAGCAATAGCCAAGCCCCATTGGGTCAATGTTAGCCCCTCATCAAAATGCAGATTCAACTTATGCACATGTTAACTACTTTGCATCATCTGCACACAGAATTTCAGTTTTCTTGAAACATCTTTTGCACTTCTAGGCAGTGCTGAACTAAGGCATTTTGCGGCTTGAAATGGAGTCCAAATGCCTTCCAGGCCAACACTTTAAAAAGTCTTGTTGCACCATTCAGACACCAATTCCTTCCCTCAAGTGCTGCTTGAAGAGGGTAAACCCTGTTTCTGGGTTACAGAATATGCCCAGTCCTGCATCCATGCAAGATACAGCATGAATGACTGGATATTAGGAATGTACTTCCTGGGTAAAGAAAAGTCACAGTATTTTAGAAGGTCAGATATTCACGAAGTGTCTCTAAAGCAGTTCAAGTCGCTACGGTTTCACTTGTGGAGCCCATCACACCCTCAGACAACAGAAAAAGCATTCACCAAGTGTACGTGTTAGTAAACACAGTGCAAGGGACCAGCTTGCCATTTCTTTCAATGTGTCTAAAACCATCAGGCATAGTGCTTGGACTAACTACCATGACGTTTCACAGTGAGCTCAAGAATCCATGGTATGAATATTGATTGGGATTCTTCCCCACTCATCTATCTTACATGCCCACATCAAAGCAATATGTTCACTCCAGCAAAGAATTGCATTGTACTGAGGCTGACATTCTGCTTCAATGTATGCAGAGCGACAGCGTGGTGCACTGAACATTTGCTCTAGATCAAAAGAAATGGGAGTGCGTCCTTTACAGTTCTACATTTCCAGAAAACTATGACATGGACCCTGTTCTCCAGCAGACAGATCTGTCTAATAAAAGTTTTTGTTCCAAATGACCAAAGATTTGCTAGATGAAGAAAAGACATAATGGAAAGGGGAAAAAAGTTAAAGTGGATGCGGAGATACACAAATTATTCACACTGCTAGCATTAGTACAAATAATTCCAACATGTTATCCCTCTTGGGTTTTTCTTTCTCCCTACAAGCCTTGTAAGTTAGAGTTTGAACTAGGAGACGTTTTAAAGCTGCTTGGTTTGTAATTCGAAAACAATACAAAGTTGTGCCAAAGGTCTGCTTGCCTACCTAAGCTGTGCCCGTTCTTTGTGTAGAAGCAGGTGTTGTTGATGAGGTTCACACAGCAGCCAATCACATCGCCAGTAGTGAATGTGGGGCCATAGGGCTGCCCCGTCCCTGAAGAGCAGAAGGAGTGTCCATCATCCCCATGGTAGCCATAGGAATGCTTATCCCAACCTAGAGAAGAGAACATCAGAGGGCAAGTTTAAAAGACGGCTGGGCAGGACAACAGGAACAAACAGGATTATAAACAGGAAATGCCCATGAGTTGCATCACACTAGTGAGATATGGAGATGCACCCTCATACAAAGCAAGGGTAAAGATAGGTGTAGTTAATATTTCTTAGGATACTATTGGAAGGAGGAAGATTTGTGAAATACAGGTTGATGATTTCCCATTAGCTCTCCTATACCAGATTCAAACAAATTCTGAGGAGGAAAGCCAGAAAATGGAGAGAGCCACTATTTTCTTGAGATTTGATAGGGAAAACATTCCAGATTTTAACACTGTGGAGGGCAAGAATAATCAGTTAGCTTCAGCTGTTATTTCTTCCAGAAACCATTGCCCCAAATGCATGATTACAAAGTTTAAGATATATATTCAAATTGTGATTTTTTAACAATTACATGTATTTGATAACGGCTCCAACTGAATATAAAAACAAGATACTATATTCAGGATTACTGTTCATAGCACAGCACAACTAAACAGAAAGGGTATTTGGGGTCTGCAATAACCTCCAGCGTTAATTCCTATGGGGGTCTCATAGGTCTTGGATCCTTTACTCATGTACTAGTCCAATCAACTCAAAATCTATTAGGAGGATTAATTAAAAAAAATAAGGAATGTTTCATACCTCCTTATTTTTTTAACTGCTTCATGAACAATGTAGCTATTAATTGTTAAATGAGAGTATTCCTGATGTTGGGTATATTTGGACCCCGCTATTTTGGATAGTGTTTCATTCCCTGACCCATAATTGGGGTCTTACCTATTAGCACAATGGCCAAATTTAAAAAGAACAGGGGGGGGAAGAGTTGAAACGTCACAAAACAGAACCGCTTTCTACACAGAGTATGAAGTGGCACAGATGAGGGGAAAGTTTTACATATATTATGACCCCAAATGCACAGCAGGGTTAAAACAGTGGCCCAGTTTGCACATCACAGTAACTGAGGGGTTTTTTTAAAACCATGGGTTGCCATGAATGAGCCAGTTTGCCAGTTGATATGGCTTGATTGCTCCTGCTTAGCTCCTCTTGCCAGTGGGAGTGGCTAAACCTAGGGATCCTGGGTTCCAACTCTAGTTTGTCCGGGAAGAGACAAGCCAAAGTTCTGGGTTCGGATGTCGCACTAAAGAAGCAGGGATGGAGCTTCCCTGGGTTGTAAAAGCTGTTCCTGCTGGCAAGAAAAGCCAAGTGGAAGCAATCGAGCTGTGCAAACTAGCACACTGGCTCATTCACAGTAACTCAATGTTTTTTTAAAAAAAAAAACTGGGTTCCTGTGACATGTGAACTAGGCCAGTAGATATACAAAAATAAACAACTCATCCTTGGTATAAACTGTGGAGTACATATATAGGGTAACTAAATACTTCTGACTGTCCCAATACATTTTGGTTTAGCATGCTCCTTAACACAATGACAAAATGCCATTGTTTATTGTAGAAACCAGATGTATTACATTATGTGGAAAAGAAAGAACATTGTTTTAGGCTTGAAGCATAAGCTATAATGTAAAGCATGCAGAATATAGGCTACCAATCCTTGGTACATCAGGCCATTCAACACTCTGTAGCAGGAATCCAATTCCAACAAGCAGAATGACTGAGTGTCTGTTTTGATACATGTGTAACTATTGTCTGATATTACACATACTGAACTGGCACTACACTGATGCAACCAGGCCATCAGTTCTCTGAGCATCACCAGTTCTGAGATTCCTTCCCACCAAATTGCGGCAAAATTCTCTCAAAAATGGAAGAAAACATTGATTTTAGAATCAGAGATGCCAACTGAAATAAAAAGTTAACAAATGCTATGGTATTATTCAGCAACCACCGTCTTGGAATTCATTCCTTCTTTTCAGCTATCAGCTTGTTTTGGAATACATATTATATATAATGCCTCTTACTGTTAATTTACATTTTTCTCCACAAATACACAATGGATTTTCCCCGATTCTTTGTGAGATCTCCGACTTCTTCCCATATCCACTTCAAGTGGCTTCCCTTTTCCTCTCCCCACCCCCCGAGTTGTTGGCATTGTACATCTCTCCCCCACATATCCCCTTGAGAGCATTTTCTTCCCTTTAGCTAAGGATGCTAAACAGTGGAGGAGAGCAGAGCGGGAGTGCACACTGTGCCTGCAAGATAAGAGCATCCTGGCAGCACCAGAAAATGTCCTCAAGTGACCTAGACACCTAGTCTTAGGTAAGTGTGTCTAACTCTGTCCACCAGCAAGAGCAGCCCAGCAGCTCAAGGAAGCAGCATCTACAAGCTCCAAGGCTCTTCTGTGAATTACAGGGGTTTGGGGAGGAATGGTGCATATTCGACTGAAGATTACAGTGTATGTTATTCATTCTAGCGGTTATTTTTCTATCCTGTTTACTGTCATTGTTTTAACTCAGGGCTTGCATTTCTCCCCCTCCCCCTGCTTTTAGTCCAGAGCCTATGGGACATTCAGTACACTATAGGGAAGTGGTACAGTCTCCTAAAAGTCAGCAAGGCAGTTGGATTTCCAGGGATAAAGTACAAAATGGGTGCCCAATTGACTATGCTACATTCTGTGAGAAATCTTAGGAAGCCACTTGAACAAAACCCAAATTCACACAAGAAATTATCTGAGATGTGCTTATTTTATGAGCACGGCACATCTTACACAAGATCTGACTAGTAAAACAAGCCCCTCAAGAACCTCCTTGCCATTAATACATCAGGGGTTGGATCACAACTAGCCCCAAATGTGAGAAATGGGATAGAAAGTCTTGCCATTTGCAAGCAGTACAGCAGAGAGAAAGCTCACCCCTAGAGTCAGCCATTTCTAAGAAGCAACTATATCAATGTGATAAAAGATGAGAACTAAATTGCTTTGGAAGGGTTTGCAGGGCACCGCTAGTTTTAGGGCAAAGCATCCAGTGTACATCCCTTTGTGATTTGGAAACACCAAAATATATACTCCTCATGTTAATCAAATTATGGTGGAGATAGAGGGCACTTGAGAAAACCCTACAGCTTCTGTGGGTCAATGAGCAGTGTCAACTGTTCTGGTGCTACTCCATAGAGATGCTTTTGTTTACTGACATGGAAGGAATAATAATCAATGGCGAGTGCCAGTGCAGCACAGATAAAAGCAAACACAGGAGCCTTCTCACAAAGCAATCCTAACAGATGAACTACCCGACCCACCCCACCCCCCAAAAAGTCAGCAAACCTCCTACACCTTTAGCCTATCAGGAATTAAGCCTACAGCTGCTAATACATCCTTGGAACAACCCACTGAAGTTAAAAAAGAAAAGAAAAGAAGTTTCCCAGTGACAGAGCAGAATGAGCAGGGTACTCTGGTCATGGTTACAGTTGGAGAAATCTGTAGGATCTCACTGAGAAACTGTGACTTATGGTGTGTCCCTAAAATTCTTCCCAGACTGGGTATAAATAAAGGGGTGAGACGAGGAGAGCAAAACTGAATGATGCCAGTGTTGAATGCAGCTGCTTTACACTCTTTAGCTGCAAGTGTTACGCCAGCAACCTAAAGCAGTTTTGAGAATGGCACAATTTTGTCTAGCAGATGGATGAGGTGCAAAATAGAACCTGAAACACATTTTGCTACATGTTGGATATAGAAGCCAGAGTGAGATATAGTGCTACATGCTGAGTGTCAACAGTTTTCAACACAAGGCAGGTAAAAGCCCAACATTTAGAACTGGTGTTCACACATAATTCCCCCCAGATCTCTCAACTATGGTTAAGATGTTGGAAGCAAACTATTGGATTGCACGCTCCCTCCCCGATCCCTCTTTAGCAGAAATTCCACCCAGTTTTCTCCCCACAGCCTTAACCATAGCTCCCACCTTAACCAGTGTTTGTGAATTAACTTCACACACTGGTTTCAAGTTCTAGTTTAAAGGGAATCTGAAGTGGGGAAAAGGGAGCACATGATCCTGTAGCCCCCTCCTAATCTCGTAATCGTGGCTAAGAGAGTGGGAAATTATGTTTGCACTGGGCTGTAGTCTACAGCAAAACTGAGCTAGCCATCAGCCCCTTTCAAGTGTGTACAATAGCTATAGTGCTACTAGAAGATCTCTGCTCTCCGCGGTGTGTGTAATAGATAGATAGATAGATAGAAAGAAAGAAGCAAGGAGGCAAAGTTTGACTGAGATGAAGAGCCAACTGTGAGCCATTTCTGGTGCTTTCAGCACTATTTGATTCCAGTTGCCTGCCAAGAGCCAAGCAAAGCTAAAGGATCTTCCATGAAAGCCCATCTTTCAACAGCTGGGGAGAAGGCCTCTTTGTTTCAATAGAAGTGCCCTGTAGTCACAAAACTAGAACTTGTGTAGCTTCCAGCAGATTTATGTTCAGCCACATGCTGCAGACATTTTCCCCATCTCTCTCTCTCTTTTAATGTAAACCACAGATTCCTGTCAAGGAGGCATTGAAGCATCATGTTACACAAACCACAGTCAAGTCATCACGGACTAAATATACTCGGCTGTTCCACAGGCACTCATGGGCTGGCAAAGGAACCAGGTCCCACTCTGAGAGGAAAGCTACCAAAATAACCTGGTGCATGTTCAGGACAAAGAGTCCTGGCAACTTAGAGCCCAAAACATGAGGATATTGCCCTATGTTCCCAGAGCAACGCTTGCCTCCTGGATTTCCTTTAACAAATGAAATTCAAGCCGCTTAGTCCCAGATTGGTTTATCTGTGGTTAAACCTATGTAATGTGAAGTATGGAATCTGGCACACAATCTGGTGGCTTGAGTAACTCTGCTTCCATTTCAGAGTAGCACTATCCCCACATAACATTGGAGCTGCTGGCCAAAGAGAAATGTTTCCGTCTCACCTCTGCAAAATGAACTCTAAAACACCACTCTGAAATCTCATAGTGGCCACAGCCAGCTTCAAATAAACATGCTCAAGCACATGACAATTTGAGCAGTTGATTGTGATCTGTCAGGCTATCTCAAACGTTGTCAACACCTTTATCTAGAATGACTCAGGAGTATATATACCAAACTACTCCACCTGAAAAAAACAACCTCTTCCTTACTACGGTAATTCAGAATAAAAACACACACAGAGTGACCTATTTCATTCTTGCAGCCACAAACTTGTAATCATCTAATTTAAGAATGATGAACAACATCTGATGCTTGCAACAATAATTTCTGGAGTGAACACCCATATGACAACTCAGCAGTGGAATCCCCAATATTTTCCAGGACTTCCTAGTCACCACACCCTTCTGGAAGTGCTCTTGAATCAGCCACCCATCAGGGCCCTCTGGATCTTGAATTGCCCCCATTTTCATGCTAAGTTAAGCACCAGGAAAGTAGGCAATAGGAAATGGATTTGACAAATGAACCTGTAGCCAAACCTGTCAAAGCCTCACTCACAGTGGGTACTGTTGCTACTTTACAAGTGAGGCCAAGAGAAAAGTGTTCTTTAACAAGGAAGTTTCTATTTTGGCTAGAACGGAAGTCACTGTACAAAGAGAGCATAAAGCAGCTTTTCCCCACCCAGTGCGCTCCATATGTTTTGGCCTACAACTCCCATAGTCCCTGACCATTGGCCAAGCTAGCTAGGGCTTTTAAGAGTTGTAGTTCAAAACATCAGGAGGGTTGAGGAAGGCTGTCATAAACACTTCTAAAGAAGTTGTGAAGGGTTTGAACTTGCCAACCCTCAGGCACCTATAATCATATACGAATAGCAAACTCAATTCCACAGGTGCCAGTCCTTACGCAGCCAAAATGGCACCATCCACACACAACGGGAAAGTATCAGCAGGCTCCTCTGATTGGCCTCCACTCTTTTGGCCTTTAGAAAAGGTATGAAGACACATTCTTTTTAATTTAGCCTTTTAAAATATGTAGTTTTAATGCTTTACTGTTTTTAATGCTCTTCTTTTTACTGTGTTATGGTTTTATTGTTTTAAATAGTTGTACACTGCCTCCATGGCTTTTTAGCAAATAAGGCAGTATACAATAAATAAATAAGTTTGTTTCTAAATATAACCTTAGGAATTTCTCAAGCATTCCAGAATGGAACAAAGTATATTTACAAAGCAACACCAAAAGTGCACAATACTGATCGCCCTGCTCATACGCTGTAATCCTAAACACACTGACTAGGAAGTCCCATTAACAGGATTCCATAAATAAAGTCATGAGTTGATGACTGCGACCATCATCCTGGCAACTGTCTGCCCAATCCCGACATATTGTGAGATGTCCCTCCCTTCCCTCTGAGTCCAGAGAATTTGGAAGGAGGGGGATTATTATCTTGCTTCAGTGCTGAGAGAGACCAGTCCCTTCCCCAACTCCTCTGGCATGTGCATAAATCTTAGTGGAGGGAAGGGTCAGCCCTCTGGACTTTGTAAACACTTGGGACCTACTTGCTATTTCTGAATACTTTTTCAAAGCACAGCGCTAAGAGAAAGACTGATTTACACACACACCCTGCACCAAGTCCTTTGTGTGTGCCAGCAGACTTGCGGGGGGTGGGTGAGAGTTGGAGAAATCATAAATAATGGCTTACTACTAAGACTAGCTAAAACCTGTGGATCACTGGTGATTACGGTAATACACCGGGACTTCCACCCCAGTAAACAAGCTATTAATCAGGATCCAAGATACCTATATTCCTGTGTCACTAGAAGTCCACGGTGTCAAAATGATCCTCATGTCTACCTCCACTCCCAACCAAGGAATAGAAGACAAGCTTTGGAATTACAAGTAGAAACAATACAAACCTTGCAAAATCGTAAGCTGCGCCCTGCTCAGAAGCCCCTGAACTTGGAGGCTTCCAAGATTCCTATGCCCTACTGGGCTGAAGCCAGCAGGGCGAGAGGAGTGGTGGAGGCGATCTTTGCCTCCCTGTCCTCTGTTTTATGCTGTTGTAGCTAGACAGGCTCTTCAGCCAGTCTAGCAAGGGTGTTTGGGGAGGGGGGGGAGGCTGGAGAAGGCTCAGGATGAATCATATCCTGGTGTCTCCAGTCTCCTCACCCCGCCCACTGGAACGCCCCCCTTTCTGAGGTCGATTTTGCAACCTCAGAGGGGCAGCTGGCGCGGTTCTCTCCACATGGGCTGTGAGGGGGTGGGGGTTGGACCTCTGACGCCCCTTTCTGCGGTCGGAGTGCTGTCTCAGACATCAGAAGGGGCTTTCCAAGATATCCTATGGTACCTGGGATGCTCACCCAGGGATCATAGGATTGTTCTCTTAAACACTCGTCTACACTACAGAAGTTAGCTGGACTCATCTAAGATAACATTTTGGAATTTTCAGTGAACATTAACATTTAGGAAATTCTATCTCCTACAGTTAACAAGCAAAAGAAGTAGCACAAGGCAGGGCCAATCTTCCTGATAAGGAACTACAGAAACCTGTGGCAATTTCAAATCACTAACATGGAAAGCAGTACACACAGGCTTAATATCACTTAGTTGCTGCATAACACATGAAGGCCAGATACTGCTAGTGCAGCAGTCATAAGGGAGCCAGTGTGAAGTTGTGGGTAGGATGTTGGGCTTGGATAAAGAGAGATGTGTAGCAAAATTCTAGCTCAGCTGTGAATCTCACTGGCTGAGATTCACCACTGTACCCAAATCTACCTCACAGGGTTATTGGAAGAATCCACTCACAGACTCTGCTGGCAGGCCACCGGGGCAATATTGCTGCTTCTTTTTACATATGATGACTCACAGGAGTCAATAAACCTGTTTTTGCTGCCTACTTGGGATGGAAGAAACAATGTGGGTGGGTCAAATACCTGGCAAACAACACCACAGAGCTTCTGGGCTGTGACCTGGTTCAGACAATCTAAATAACCCACTACTTATTTAAATTGTGGTGTGTGCGGGGCGTGATTTCCATAATCACCACCTGGACATGGCTTGTCATGTCGCCCAAACCCAGGCAGCATGGCTTGTTGGAGGAGGAAACAACCCTCAAATAACCCAAGGGTTGTGGTAGGATTATTGGAGGGCTGTTTCCTCCTCCAACAAGACATGCCACCTGGTTTCAGACAACATGACAAGCTGTGCCCGGGCAGTGATTATAGAAACCACACCCCACATGTGCTGTGATTTAAATAAGCTATGGTGGCGTATTTTGATTGTGCAAACTGGCTGTGTGTCAGCTTGGTGGGCCACAAACTGTAGTCCACAACCCATTTTAGATTCTGAGAGTAATATTTTGAAGTACAGTACCATTATCCTGTGGCTAATTTCAGCACTGAGTGTTTACTGTGATTCTACACGGGCAGACGCAATGACTGCTCTCCCTTCTGAATTGTTCCTTATGTTCCAACACCAAAATCCAACCTATGCATGCACAGGGAATAATAATCTCACAGATGTTTTGCAAATCACACTCAACACCTGCCATTTCTAGCAACCCATTGTCAGTTTGCTTTTGCTAGAAAAGCCTGGCTGTGGCCCAACCCTCTGATCAGACGAATAGCCATTCTCCTGGAAGCTGCAGCCTGATGCATTTCTAGTAGACAGCCACAAAGGTGTTAAATGGCAAACACGGCCCCCAAAGCCCTGCATTTAGCATAAATCACATGGGCACTCTCTAATAATGTTCACAGATCTCGCCTGACACTGTCATTTCCATGTGACCTTGCAATCAAGTTTAAACACTAAGCATGTGCAATTCTAGGCTAAGCAAGGAGCTGCTATTAAGGACCAGTTATTAATTAGCACCACAGTACAGGTTTTTGTTTTCCAAAGATGACCCAACTACTCAAAAAGCAGATCCCAATGTCAACTCAAACACATGAACATAAAACACAAAGTAGCTTTAGCAGAGCCTTTCCTTTATTCTGCACATCAGCCTAGTGCTGAGTTGAATTGACAGCATGTCATGTGAACCTTCCTGCCGCCAGTAAAGGTTCAACCCCAAGGGTGCAGAACTGTTCACAAGGGGGGAAATGTTGGGGCCTAAGAGGGAATGTGTTCCCATTGCCAAGGTAACTGTAATGTTCCTTCACATTGGGCCAGGCATCCAAATGATCATTAATCTCAATGGGATGAGCATTCTAATGAGAGGGCGTGTTGGCTCAGTTGCCTTGGCAAGAGGGATGAGTTCCCTTCTGCCTCCCACCAATAGTTTCACACCCAAGTAGCAGGAAATGAGTGGGGAGGATGATGGTGAACAGGTGCAAAAAAGAAACGTGTGAAAGACTCAAAAGTGCCTCTGAAAAGAAATTAGTGCAGCACCTCAACCACCTGCTTCAAGAGACAGTTGAATGGCTATTGCAAAAGTACATAATAAGGGGAAAGCTCTGATAAAGTCTCTGTTGCTGTTCGCTCTGGAAAATAGGAGGCAAAAGACCCCTTGGTGGTGGCTCAGCAAAGCCAAGGGCTCTTCAGCCATTGCTCATGCCCCTATTAAAAAGAAGTGATTGTAAACCAGGGCTGTAGCCTCTCCACATCACACAACTATCTGGTGTTACTGAGCAATTTATCTGTAATACAAGTTCTTCTGTGGTAATTGACACAAGGAGTGCCATCTCTAGGTCTCTAATATCCCAAGACATATTCAAACATGTCATGATCATTAAGATGGTATTAAGATCAGAGTGCCATCCTAACGATAACATCTCTACACAAAGTCCATTGTTTGGTCCAACAGTCACCTAGTAGCAGCCATTCCATCAGGCTGCAGCAGAGGGAGAGAAGGTCCGCATAGCTATTTCATCAGCTCTGCTGAGAAACTAATGGCCTTTGGCTCTCCCTTAATTGTCACCTAGTAGCAGCAACCATTCCATCAGGCTACCTGAACTATTTCCATCCAAGCTGGTTGTTATAAGAACTAGTTCCTGAGCTTGCTTGTTTTCTTCCTCCCTTCCTTTCTCCTTGTTGTAA
The DNA here is from genome assembly GCA_021292165.1 of Shinisaurus crocodilurus. NCBI lineage: Eukaryota > Metazoa > Chordata > Lepidosauria > Squamata > Shinisauridae > Shinisaurus > Shinisaurus crocodilurus. The sequence goes on along the minus strand of CM037887.1, from coordinate 18,109,703 downwards.
GCCTGAGGCCAGGGATTGTCTTGTTGTTTTCATGATCTGTGAGCCACTTTGGGAGCTTTTTTGGCTGAAGAATTCAGTAAAAATACTTAAATTTAATAAATAGGCATATAAAGGAGTTTGTGCCTGCACCAGAACCTTCCACTGTAAGCAAAATTTATATCTGGAAACACTTGGTCAAACACCACCACAAAGCACTGGAAGAGAACATCTAGCCAGCTCAGCACACCAAGACAGGCTCTTCCAGAGTACAAACATTAAAACCTAGATTGATCCACAACACCCTAACTGAAGAGGGTCACACAGCAGGTTTACCATACTTGAAGGAGGGAAGGGGCAATGGAAAGGCCAAAGAAAGCATTCCTCAGAGGGTGGAATTTTACCTGGGGACAATCAATTGCTGATTCCTACTCTTAACATGTCAAGAGGGTCAGAATAAAATCTAGAGATTTAAAACATCTTCGGAAACACAGAAAAAAATAATCTTCACATGATACAGAAAGGAACAGGAAGGATGCGATAATGCCCATTTCCACACTCACCTTTGACAGATCAGGTGACATTTTATAGCACAAAGAAACTATGCTGCAATTGGAGCTGCACTGCAACTCAAAGTCCTATTGCAGAAATGGAGAGACTGATGGACAGGTAAATGGTTTGTGGGAATAAAAGGAAAAAAGCATGAAATGTGAGGGTAAGTTTTGGAAGCCAACTAGAAAAAAAACTAAAACTGGTCATCACATTCAGTAAGCACCTATTTTTGGAGCAGCGTTCTACATGCCCAATGGGCTTAAAAGCAATGAGTTTACTGTTACAGGACAGGAAGATCAGATCTAGTCATGGAAACAAAGACTCAACTCAGTGAGGTTCTCCCCAAACAATACTCTGCCTCTGGACTTCAGAGGTAGCAGGAACACTCCCCCCCTCCGCACTCGCCCACTTTCAGTGTAGTGATGATTAGCACAGCACAGGAGGAGCGCAAACAATTCTTAACAGTGACTCACCAGGAAGTCTGTTCATGTTGACACCTTGGGCTGAGAGTCCTATCCCCATGTACCTTCAAAACAAACAGAAGTGTGTTAATTCAGAAAATAGAAAACAGCCAAGCAAGATCACACAACGCTACTCTTCCTTACACAAAGCACAGTCTGAATGGGAGGAAGTTGAAGTTATCACTCAGCGGGAACTGCGGTCAGAAGCCCTCTAAAGTCAGGCACGAAACGCCTCAGCCAACTGGTCAGGACAACAGCTAAAAAAATAAATAAATTCAAGCCTTTTTGGCATGATCATCTCATCTCTACTTTTGTTACCGGCTCTCCAATGCAAAAATGTACATGTCATTAATATGTAGTCATAGATAATGCATGTAAATTATTCACGCTAATAGCCATAGCCCAAAGTTGTGAATTGTACGTAGCGCTGAGTTGGATGCATCTTTAATCTGCTTGCATACTCCGAGCTAGCTCCCTTGCCCCACAGTCAGAATTAACATGCAGCAATCTGGGACCCGCAGCTTTGTAGAAGTGCTGTATGCATGCCTCATCTTCAACTGCACACAAGATGCTTCCTTCTCCAGTGACTAAGCAGGGTGCATTGCCCATCACAGATAGCTGATTTGAATTATCTGCTGCTGGCAGAAGTAATTCCCCATCATAGCCACCCAAGGTCCAGACAGCTTTTGGAGTTTTAGGCTTGTCGCCTATACAGTTTAGGCTTGTCCCTTCTACATGAAAGGAAGCCTATTTGGTTGGGACTTCTCTGATGGTTCAAGCTTAGTAACAGAGAGGTTTCCACTGTCATGGAACCGGCAATATTTAACTGCCATTGTGACACTGCTTTATAGCAGATGTCAAAGCCCCTGCTCCTAAGCAGACAACAGGTTTTGCAAAAATTCTAAGATTCTAAAGAGTTAATTCCCTGCGCTGTCACAGACTAACTGCATGAGTCTGAGAGCCAATGTGGTGAAGTGATATGGGTGCTGGACTAGGATTCGGGGGATCTGGGTTCTAGTCCCCACTTAGCCATGAAATTCACTGGGTGACTTTGGGTCAGTCACTGACTCTCAGCCTAACCCACCTCATCGGGTTGTTCTGATGATAAAATGGAGAGGATGACGACCATGTAAGCCGCCTTAGGTTCCTTGCAAAAGGAAAAAAGGCAGGATATAATACATACATACATACATACAAATCCGGTAAATCCTCACTTTTACCTTGCAGAGTACAGCTGTCTGAATGACATAAGGTGCTGCAAAAACACAACAGAATTACAGCACAATTCTGTGCATGTTTACTTAGAAGTATGTGCTCAATGGGACTTACTCCCTAAGTAAGTGTACTTAGGATTGCAGCCTATGATTAGCTACTAAGAATGTATTAGGAGATGTTAGGTTCTTCAGCTGACTTATTTGTGAGGTCAGAGTGCACCAAGCCATTTACCTGCACAAGGCCTAACTGATTTAATACACTATGCCCTTATCTTTGTTCTCAGAACAAGCTATCTGGATGTGCAACAAAATCTATTCACTGAACACCAATGCCTGTATGCTTTAAAAGCATGAGACATTAAGAGTCCATTAAAAGAAACTCTCTATTCCTCCATACATCTCATTTCCCATGCACTAAACCACAAATCATACATTCAGAAGTGGTGACTTTTTAAATATCATAGGGTCTTAAAGCTAGAAGGATCGCCAATAATCATATGTCCTGAAGCCCATAAACCTCAGAGATACTAGTCCACACTTCATTTGAAATCCTAAAACAAAGAATTCACACCTGAATTCTTAAAGCTGATGCTCTTGAAGTTGCTTGTTTGACTGCTCATCTTACCATTGCACTAACACACTGGGCGAGTTCACATATCACGGTAAGTCACCCTGAGAATAACCAACAGTGGGTGGGTTGTTCACTGAACAACCCATGGTTAGCCTGACAGACCATTGGGCTCACTGTGGGTTGTCGCCCAATTCCTTTCCCTTCGGTCCTCCAGGACGCATCCCAGGGAACTATACTGTACGCAGATTCAAGCCTACATATTTCCTTGTCAAAAAACAGTAGTGGAGATTTGCCAGAGAGTTTTAAAAGGAAAAGCATTTCTTTTGACAGCTGTCAAAAGAAGTGCTCATGAAAAGGGGGCGGCCTCATGATCTTCACTTTCCCAAGTAGCTGGAGACTAGGGAAAGTGAGGAAAAGATGGGGGCACTAGGAACTATGGGGGGAACACTAAAAACCCCGAGGATCTCACTTCAAAGGGGGAATATAGTCACCACTTGCTTTCATGAGCAAAGATCCCTTGCAGCTTTGCTTTCCCTTGACAGCTCTCCATTTGACAGCTGTCAAGTGAATGCAAAGTAACAAAATAACCCATTTGCAGGCTCTCTTGGTCAATGTCCATGGTTGGTACCTGCTGCACCTTGACAGCAGGCTCTTACCAGGACATTGCCCAGGCAAGCCTTCCCATCTTGGCTATTTGGAGTAGCGAGTTGCGCAACTCTGGAAAACCGGCAAAAAAATCCCAAACAAACAAAAATGAAGGGGAAAAAAAGTGCAAATTCAGCCTCCATTACATTTTGCTTGAAATTTTGGAGGGGATTTGTTTTTTGCATTGTATTAACCATAAAGAGGTACAAATTCTCTTTGCCATCAGGAGGTACGTACTTATTAGGGCTACAGAACCCAATGATCAGATTTCAACTTTTATAACAGAGGTACATCTTTAGAAGCTCTTATACACTAATCAAAACAGATGTACTCCCTCACCCCCATTATTTCACTAGCAATCAGTTTTTGAACAGGATGTTCTTGTCAGAAGCAAGAAAACTCTAGCTTGTTTGACTTGGTCAATAACTTCTCTTTTCTGCCAAGTTGTCTATCAGGAAAGGAGAGCAGCTGTTCTATATCAGCACTAGTAATACAGTAATACCTTGGATTGCAAGTAACTTGGTTTGGGAGCGTTTTGCAAGACAAGCAATTTTTTAAATATTTATTTAATTTTTTTTTACTTGATATACAAGCAACGTCTTGCAATACAAGTACTGTAGTACGACTTAAATTAAAAATCTCTGTACAAATTTTTTTGGGGGGATTTCGTTTTGATATAAGAGTGTTTTGGATTACAAGCACGTTTCCGGAACGAATTATGCTCTCAATCCAAGGCATGACTGTACTAGCAAAGGAGGTTTTTCTGTGTTGTGCCAAAGGACCTAAAGATTAAGATTAAGCATATCAATTTAACTATCAATGGGAATAAATGTCAACCCGGAAGGGGGGAAAGGACTTGGAAACCTGAACTGATGCTATTTTGTCTGTTGTATTCCTATGGTTTTTAATGAATTGCACAGATGCCTTATTCTTCTAGAATTTGTTGTAAGCTGCTTTGAGGGCCACACGGTCGGAAAGCAAGTAACACATTTAAAAGCAAATAAATCCATGGTGATCTGATTCTCAATACCCTATTCTTAACATAAAACTTTAACTGACAAAATAAAAATAAAAATAAAAGACACCAAAATTTATGAGTTCGTACAACAGCTGTGGAAGTCAAAGCTAAATGGCTTCCACAAAAAGTTTTGGGCAACCCCTCAAGTAGAAGCACTTTCTTCTCATGGCAGTACAGCTCACTGGGAGGTTGCCAAAGACTTGGGTACTAAGGCAGAAAAACTGTTGCTCTCATTCCATATGAGAAAAATTAAAATGCCCTCCAATGGATAATTGGCAATGACCTCTCTCTGCTGCAGGGAGGCAGTGCACATTCCAACACCGTTATAAACAATAGCTGGAGCAAAGTATTTTATAAGTGTAAGGAACTCATATAAAAGAATCCAAGTCTTTTATAAACATTGCATGCCAGAGATGAAAGACTAGTTGTGACAGTCACACAGCTCATGCTGTTTATTGTATTAATAACTCATCCCCTTTCTAAAGAATAGCAGCTTCCAGTCTGGCATAAACACACATTTAGCAGAAAACTATTTCTGGGTACAACCAGGCTTCCAGGGTACACCAAATCAAGCAAGTTAGCCAATGGTGCCATGCCAAACTGGTGTAATGATGCAAACAAACAGGTATAATTTATCAAGACAATCACCTCACTCACTAGAATACTATGAGATAGGGTCACTATTACTCCCATTTTACAGATGGAACTGAGGCAGAGAGAAAGTTTGATTTACTCCACTGAGAGGTCATGACTGAGAAAACAGATCCTCAAACCTGCCACTGCACAGCAATGTCAACACTTTCAAGATGCAGTACTAATACTGTGGGGAAAGTATAGCACAAATCAGAACTAGAAAGCCAATCTCTGCATGAATGTACAAAAACCTTACTACAGTAATACCTTGGATTGCAAGTAACTTGGTTTGAGAGCGTTTTGCAAGACAAGCAAATTTTTAAATATTTATTTAATTTTTTTGACTTGATATACAAGCAACGTCTTGCAATACAAGTACTGTAGTATGGCTTAAATTAAAAATCTCTGTACAAATTTTTTTTGGGGGGATTTCGTTTTGATATAAGAGTGTTTTGGATTTACAAGCACGTTTCTGGAACGAATTATGCTCTCAATCCAAGGCATGACTATATGTGACAGTACCAAAGTATCACAGTATTCTTTGATTTGCCCTTATCACAGAAAAACAAAAACAAAAAATCCCACACAACCTAGGATCACCAGCTGAATAGCATAACTATCAAGTTCACAGTTAATGGCAGAACAAGCATTGTGCCATTTTCAGAATAAGTTACAATTACTATCAAATCCACTGTATTCTGTCATCTAATTTGAAATAACCAGCCCTTGGTACATATTGGATGGTACTATTAGCATATTCAAATTGGGAAGTGTGGATACTTGTAATGGCTTGCCTCTGCCTACCGACACAGCAGACATCCAGCCTTTTGGAAGCCCACAGGAACATATTATGGACAGAGTATTTCTTTCATTGGGAGCTCTTCGCTTTGAGCTGTGCCTGCCTCTTGAGCCCACCATTGTTTTCATGTCTTCTTTAAGGCTCCTCTCAGCTACTGCTTGATGTCAATGCCCATTGGCTTTCACTTGTCATTACAGCTAGTTGGCACTTGTACTGGAATGAACCCCTTGCTCTGCAAGGCACATTCTACACATAATCATCCACCATCTTAAAATCAAGAAGACAGTTTTTCAGCTACTAGACGACCAATATCCTTAGTGACTCTGCTTGCTTACTGAAAGAATATACAGAATGCTGGTACATGATCTCCTTTACTCAGATGGCTATTGGCATTCTATGTTAAATTCCACGGGAAGGATATTTCAGAATATTAGATTCTGAAGGGACCCCTTTTTGTTACCATTTCCATTTCCAACATCCTTGCAGAGATTTTTCCTTGTAGTTCAATACATGAAATTCTTACCAAGTTGAAAAAGTTGCCTCACTCTATTCAGCTGATATTTCACCTACAGTTTTTCAGTGGGAAATTACTTAGCTGCTTGGCAATGTGCTTCAGTCTTCATGAAATAGGCAAGGTCCGTTCTTAACTTAAAAAACAGAAATGGTATATACATATACTCACACACACACACACACTATAGCCAAGATTAGTGCCTATTAACTGCATTTCCTGTAAGCGTGGACGTCACAATTCACACAAAAATACAATGATCTTTTATTGTAGTGGTTGAGTTTGAAGAATAGGCATGAGCAACCAAAGTGAATTAATTCTGAACAAAAACAGAATGTCACAGGAGTTATAGCTTTATTGGAAGTTTTTCAGGCTCTCATAGAATGATGTCATCAAGAAAACCACCAAGGAAACTCTGACATGGGGCACAGAGCTCCATGTTCCATATTTGGCTTGCCTGGTAAAGATTAATTAATTAATACATCTAACTTGATCCCAAAGGAGACTGGAATTAGTTGCAGGTGAAAGAGCAATGTTATTTTCCAGCACCAGGGTATTTATGCAAACTCCAAGTTTCCTGACAACAGTGTGATATTTTTTTAAAAACAGACCCCTTCTTTCACCAATGCATCAAGGCTCCCAACCTCAGCTTCGTTGGAACCCCACAACTGTAACTTGACTGCAAGAAGCATGAATTTTTTTGTGTACATATCTACACTGCTGTTTCACCAAAGTCAGTCTTACTGCAGGAATGAGAGCCCTATTCTAATGCAGGAAACTATACATTAGGCTGTAACTTACACAGCAGGTTTTATAATCCAAGTGCTAAGATGGAGAATGGACTTGGCTAAACATAGAACCAAGGCACCCAAAGGCAACTTCTTCTGGATGTAACGTGGGAGTATAAACTACTGATCCCTACAGGATACTTGACTACAAACATAAAACATTATAAACCACTACTTGCCATCACTTGCCTGGGGAGAACCTTAAAAATGGAACTATATAGAATCTGTAGAGCCTCTGGTACAATTTAGTAATGTAAGTAGATACTTCAAGAGCAGCTGGCATCTGATCTCTCACTTTAGCAACTGGGACAAAGACACAACAAATACTGCTGTGGTACCAGAGTGAGGAAACAGTATTAAGAAGAGATGCTTCTCAGTCTCCACACCCTTGCAGTGACACTGGATTCTCAATTACCTCATGTCCACATATGTGATTTCATCATTAGTATTACAACACCCAAACAACCTAAAGCAAGCCAGCGGTCCACCTTCCATTGCTAAGTGTACAGAACCAATTTCTGGCAAAGTGACTGACCAAATCTCCTTTAAGAAAAGTCTTACATTTGGCCTTATCCTAGCATTCAAGATGTTTGTTTTTTCTCATTTTTTCAAGATGTTTCTTGAAAAACCAAGTCTGAACATATGAATCGCTTCAAGAGAGCAGCAGAACTGCCAAACTTCCACAGTATTAGTCATTACCTCAAAACTACTTACTCTAAAGCAGTGGTTCTCAACCTTTTTTACCCCATGCACCCCTTTCACCATATATCAGAATGTCATTCCCCCCCCTTTCCACGATTCTGACTTAATCTGTGCCATTCAATAAGGTGTGATGTCCTGCAGATTATATACGATCTGTAGAATTGTAATTTGTAGAAAAATCAGTATTCCAACCGTTGGAGTCTGTGGTCCCAATTCCCCACTGAAACCCTAAGATCCCCCCCCGGGGGGAATTCCCCCCTGGTTGAGAACTCCTGCACTAAAGTATGTAATAGGACTGAAGACGATAACACTACCCCAGAATAACGTATTCAAGTCTACAGCCTAAGGCAGGGATAGGAAATTAAGTGACCTCCAGATATTTTGGACTACATATTTTGGAGAGCCAGTGTGGCGTAGTGGTGAGAGTGTTGGACTGGGACTCGGGAGATCCGGGTTCTAGTCCCTGCTCGGCCATGAAACTCACTGGGTGACTTTGGGCCAGTCACTGCCCCTTAGCCTAACCTACCTCACAGGGTTGTTGTGAGGATAAAATGGAGAGGAGGGTTATGTAAGCCACCTTGAGTTCCTTGCAGGAAAAAAGGTGGGGTATAAAGGTAATAAATACATAATCCATAATCCCTGGAATTCTGGCCAGGGCTGAATGGAGTTGTAGTCCATAAAATCGGGAAGACAACACACTGCCTACCCCTAGCCAAAAGTAACACAAGGAAAAGTATTTCCTGACGATGCTTTAACAGATGAAAGTACAAGATTACTGATCTGCAGTTCTCACTGGGCTGGTTCACATGTCATGCTAAGCCACCATCGGTTAATTAACCTGCGAGGCTTCATGGTGTGCGGCGCGCTGACCACAATTTTGAATATGCAAGCTGTGGTGGGTGCATAACCCTAGAACCCCCCATGGGTTGTTTAAACCTTGCATAACCCACATCACCTGGGGTTGCACAGCACAACAAGCCATGGCATACACCCGCCATGGCCTGCATATTCAAAATGGAGACCAGCATGGGTCACAGTCCACTGTAGCTTAAGTAAAGCAATAAAGAAGCTATTGTGGGCTGATTCAATTGTGCAAACCAGGTCAACGTTCTTTAGATTTAATGGACCATCTATGCACTCAATTTCCTCATGCCCACAGAACTGCTTAGCATAAGCTACCCATATCCTTTGTCCTGGATAAGTACCAGCAAATAATTCTTACATGAACTTGTTTTACAGCAAAAGGAGTAACAGTTTGCTTAGCTCCATTCAGCTACATGAATGGTTTTCCTCCACATCCCTTACAGTCACTGCCATATTGGATTTCAGTCCCAACACACTAACAAGCCACACTGGAATTTTAAGACGTAAGCTTGGTATAATTACCCATATCAGCCAGCAAAGGGAACAGCATAATAAGCATGCCTCATTTCGGTATGTATTACTGGCTTGGCATTTGATGGCAGGAAGACAAACCGGTTTTTTAAACTTGAACTAGACCTGAACCTGAATCATAGTTGCATCCTCCCAACTGAACCTGAATCCAAACTAAAGAGCTGCCTCAGCTCCTATTTTAAAATTAAACTGATGTAACTTCATACACGTTGGGCCACACAGACACACAGTGCTCCCCACCTCCCATTTCAAAATGTCACCATCTAGCTTAAGTGCGAGCAATGAGGTCAGCTCAAACCTCCCAGAAGACAGAAAGAAAAATCATCCAGGATGGATTAAAAGCACACACTTACCCATCTCTACCTTTACTGACTATCTTCACTTCAAAGTAATAAATACCACAGGCTGCAGGGATGGGGTGGGTAGCCCTGACCGAAGCAGCATCCTTGTGATTTTTCCCATGTCCTGCAAAAGCAAAAAGGAAAGGGCGGGATGTGAGACCACAAGCTCTTTCAGCTCTTTAGTGGCCACCATCGCACTAGAACAGGGACTTTACAAGAGCCAGGATCATTCTACATGGAAGCCCAGAAGAGGAAGAGGATGCCTGGCTGATAAGCAGTGGGCCCCTGCACTGCACCATGGAGGAACAGACAGCAAGCATGGCCATGGCTCTCCCTTTGTCTGTCGAGAACAACAGGCAACACAGTTTGGGGCGAACAGGCCAGCAATCCAAATTCTAGAGGGAAGAGCAAAGGAATAGTTTTCTGCCTGGATGCAACCTAAAATCCAGCCCTCAGCTCTTGCAAAGGGCTCTACACTAATGCCTCGCACCTATCAGGGCAAGGTAAAGCCCCTTCCACCTGCCCCCAATTTCCACACAGGCCGGGCAATCCCTCGGAAGACCCCCATGCCCCATCTCTGCCAGCAGAGCAACAGGCAAGTCAGATTAGGTCATGCCATACCAAGCCCCCTAACCCATCTGCGCTCCCCATTTTCAAAAGACCAACCCCCTGGGAGACTTCCCGTCGGCAGGGTTCTCTACGACTCAGTTCTCCAAGACACCCCTCAGAGCTAAGCCCCACTGCCAACACGGCCTGACAACGCCTCCCTCGACGGCCCTTCTTCTCGCTGCACCCCTTGCCCCGGTCCTCCTGAATCCGAGTCCTTCGCCGCCGCCCCGCTTCTCCTCCACCTCAACGCCTCCTTCCAGAGGTATTTTTCACGCCACCCGCAATCTCTCCACCATTCTCGCCTGCCCCCCAAAGCAGAAATCCTTCATCCCTCGCCTCATCACCGTCAGAGGATGCTCCCAAGGGACACAGGGCCTTGCCCCAAACGACCCCCGCCCTTAATCTTCTCTCCCCTCAGCCGGTCCCTCCCTCGCTACCTTTGTAGTGGACGCGCAGGTTGCCCTGGGAGAGGCCGATGTAGTTATACTTGTCCTTGGGGCTCCAGGCACGCGGCAGCGGCGTCTCGGCCGGGTTGACGGCCGGGTAGAGGCGGCGGAGGCGCTGGCTCAGCTCCTGCTCCTCCGGAGCAGGGGGAAGCGGCGGAGGCGGGGGCAGCACCGAGTCTCCCCCAGGTAAGCTCGCTGCACCCGCGTCGGCCATCTTGAATCTACTATTGTGTCAGCAGGAGGGGAGCGGGCCCCGTTTCCAAGGCTGTCCAATGGGAGGCGGGCTCGGCCACAATGGAGCCGAAGGGCACGCCGGGAAGACGAGTCCAACCGCCCCCGGAGGACCGGGTCAGCTCAGGGAATCAACAACTACAGGTCCCGAGGAACACCGCACGGGAGGGCCCGCCCACCCGCCGCGTCGCACAGCACGCCGGGACAATGAGTCAAGTAAGAATTCTGCTGCATAGAAAAGGGAGTCCTGGGGAGCTCTTCGCTTTAAGGGCTGATTAAGCAGCATATACCTGCTTAATCACACTTATTACGGAGTAAGTCGCACTGAATAAAACATGGTAGGGGGTCGGGCAGTATGGCTGCAATCCTGTGCGTGCTTAAAGCGAGAGCCAGCCCCAGTAGACAAAGCGGGGTTTACTTCAACTGGCTGTAAATTGACGGGTGAAAAGGGAGAGATGCAGACACATATCGGTATTTCTACCCGGTGCAGTCCGGGGGACAACAGTTACCCTCCGTGCCACATGCACACCATCTTAAGAACACTATATCCACCATCTCAAGAAAATTATACCTGTCTCACCCCACAAGCTCATCATTATAATGAGCTAGTTTTACGTTCAGGGTCGAGTCTCCATGCGCTGCAAGGCTGCCTTTGCAGAATCAATCAACAAAAGAGCACACAACATTTTTTAAACCCTTCTGTGCTAAATAGGATGCACGGCTTTCCATTTACAATGCATAACCTGTAGCATCTCCTCAGCAGCTCACGACAACGGCCAAGCCGTTCCCCAAGACAAGTGCTTGGCACCAGACTCCTTCGCATATAAACGCCCGCTGCACCAAGCGACCCCACCCCTCCTTGGGGCCAAGAAAGCTACTCTTGCGATCATGCCAGGGCACTCAGCGAAGAAATCCGCGGGCCGGCGGATCTGGCACCCCGCCTTCTCTCAGCCACCTCTAGGGGGCGCAGCGGCCTCGGTCTGGAAACAGTAGGTGGCGCCGGTTGCCATGGCGACCCAGTGTAAACAACCTCGGCCGACGCCGCTTCGCTCTTCGTCTTCGCGGCCATGGAGAGTCACGTCTTTTGGGGGTGAGTCCACGAGGTGGGAGCCGGTCTGGAGGAGGGAGAAGGAGACCCTTTGGGAGGCTACCTGGAGCGATACCGTTAAGCCTGGATTTGTGGGAATAATGCTTAAGGAATATACAGGCCTGTGGCTTAAGGAATATACAGGCCTGTGGCTTACGCTTAAGGAATATACAGGCCTGTGGCTTACGCTGGCTCAGCTTGTCTGAGCGTGGAAAGCTAAGCAGGGTCAGGCCTGGTTGTTACTTGGATGGGAGACCCCTCCTCTAGTTTCCTGCATTGAGCAGGGGGTTGGACTCGATAGCCTTGTAGGCTCCTTCCAACTCTATGATCTATGAATCTATGAATCTATGAAAGGCGCTTCGCACATGCTCTGAGACATTTTATTTTTTATAGTGTCTCTCGTCCCCGCGCCCTACCGTGTTCTTAGGAACTCAGGAATTTATTTTATACCGGGTCAGGCTATTTGTGAACTACCTTTGAGGGAGAGAGCGGTCTTCCGCATCACTCGAGCCCATCCTTTTAACGGGAGATATTTGGGATTGAATCAGGGATGCATGCAAAGCAGGCGGTCTGCAAAGCAGGCGATCTACCACTGGGTCCAGGCCCACAGCCAGCCTAAAGATTTGGGGTGGCAAGAAAGTAGGGAAGCAGTTCATCTGGTTTGCAGGCCTTTTAATAAATAAAGACAAAATTGTAAACTGTTTTTTAATATTTGTTTGTAAAAAAAAAAAAAAGATTTAGGAGAGCAGAGAAAATGGGGGGGGGGGGGAGCCGCCCTCTGGCTACAGTCCCTGAAACAAGATCCAGTAGCTGGGCAAGATTCCCACCAAGATCTAAAGTGGGGTGGGGAGGGAATGCTACCCCTGAGGAATGCTCTGTGTGCCCCACAGAATTACAAATTATGGAGAAGTCCACCTGTGACTTGAATCAGGATCACTGGTTTTTATCCCACGCTACAGATGTTAATTAACTAAGCAATGCCAGAGCTGTTTTTTTAATTTGTTTGTTAGTTAAATTTGTATTCCACCTTTGTCTATGTTGCAACAGACTCACATGACTACCATTCTGGAAATGGGTTAGAAGCAGTGCTTTTTTTCTGGAGAAAAAGGTACCGGAACTCTTGGATTACATTTCCTCGGGAGTAGATGGTGATTAAATTGTAATGCAATTAATAGAAGAAAAGGTGCTGGAACTCAGTTCCGGTGAGTTCCACCAGAAAAAAAGCCCTGGTTAGAAGTAGCCCCCAGTAGCAGCCCCTCCAAAAAAAGGGTTAGGGAGACACACAGAAGGGGCAACGTGCATTTGGATTGGGATGGGGGCAGACTTCTTTTCTTTCTTTATTTGATTTATAATAATGGCACTCAAGGCAGCTTACAAAAACAATTTACAATGGATTAAAACAATGAAACACATTAAAATACAATAAAAACATAACAATTACAGGATAAAAACAGCATCCAAACCAACAGACCCACTTACAGGCCAAAGGCCTTCTTGAATAAAGCAGTCTTTGCTTGCTGGCAGAAGGACAGCAGAGAGGGAACAGACCTAGCCTCCCTTGGAAGGGAGTTCCACAACCTTGGAGCAGCCACCAAAAAGGCCGTCTCTCATGTCGCCACCAAACGCACCTCTGATGGTGGTGGTCCCGAAAGAAGGTCCGCTCCAGTAGATCTTAAGAACTGGGCAGGCTTGTATGGGAGAAGGTGGTCTTTCAGGTAGCCTGGTCCCAAGCTGCACAGGGCTTTATGGGTCAAAACCAGCACTTTCAATTCTGCCTGGAAACAGACTTGTGAAGCTGCTGTAGCAAAGGAGTCACATGCTCCCTGTAACTGACCCCTGTCAACAGTCTGGTCGCAGCATTCTGGACCAGCTGAAGTTTCTGAACAGTTTTCAAAGGCAGCCCTATGTAGAGCATGTTGCAGTAGTCCAAACAGGATGTAACTAAGGCACACTTCACTGTGGCCAGATCTAACCCAGATCTAACCCATTTCCAGAATGGGCACAGTTGGCACACTGTGACCTCTGGCCACCTGTGAGACCTGGGCATCCAGGTTCAGGGCTGAGTCCACGAGTACACCCAAACTGCAAGCCTGAGTCTTCAGGGGGAGTGTAACCTCATCCAGCACAGGTTGAATCCCTATTCCCTGATCTGCCTTTTGACTGACCAGGAGCACCTCTGCCTTGAATAGATTAAGCTTCAATTTGTTTGCCCTCATCCAATCCATTACCAACATCAGGCACCAATTTAGAACCAGAACAGCTTCCTTGGATTTAGATGGAAAACAGAGATTGAGTTGGGTGTTATCAGCACACTGGTGGCAGTGAACCCCAAAACTCTGGCATCTTCTGGATTATGTAATTGTCCGTGCTAGAGATCGCCGCGATGTACTTCTTACTAGGGCCATGGTGAGTGCCGACGACTGCTGGACAGACCACCGACTAATCCGGTCCACTATGGTTATCAACATTGCTCCCCAACGTAGGCTTCAAGGAAGGAAACCAAGGCGTAAAATGAACATCCAAGTCCTTCAAGATCCTATTAAGCAAACTCATCTTCAATCACTTCTTAAGGAACATCTACCTACGGAACCTCCTGACAACATTGAGGACCATTGGTCTAAGCTGAAAACCTCCATTACTGCAGCTTGTGAACAAACTATTGGATATGAAACTAAGAAACATCAGGATTGGTTTGATGAAAATGACAATGAGATTAAATATATAATTGACCAAAAAAGGAAAGCCTTCCAAATATGGCAAAATGATATTAACTGCGCTGCCAAGAAAAAAACCTACGCTAGCGCAAAGGCTGAGGTCCAAAGAAGAACAAGAGAACTTAAGAACGCTTGGTGGAAAAAGAAAGCTGAAGAAATTCAACAACTTGCAGAATCTCATGATGCACGGGGCTTTTTTAAGGCCACAAGGGCCATTTATGGACCAAAAACCTATGGTACAAACCCTTTACAATCAAAAGATGGCACCAAACTCTTAAAAGACAAAGAGTCTATTGCACTGCGTTGGAAAGAGCATTATTATGACCTTTTAAATCGTAAGTCTAAGGTGGATAATGAGATTTTTTCGCAAATCCCGCAAAAACAAATTAAAGAGGAACTTGCAATACTCCCCACTTTGGATGAAGTAAAAAAAGCCATTAATCAAATGAAGAACAACAAAGCTAGTGGACCAGATGGGATTCCTGCTGAAATCTTTAAAGAAGGGGGGCCCGAACTTGTACAACATCTTCATAAACTCATCGAAAAAATCTGGATAAGAGAAGAGATCCCAGAAGACTTCAGGGATGCCATAATTATCACCCTCTTTAAGAAGGGTGATAGAACAGACTGTGGAAACTATCGGGGCATTTCTCTCTTAGCAACCGCAGGTAAAATATTTGCTAGGATTCTCGCAAACCGTCTTCTATCTATTTCAGAAGAGATCCTCCCTGAAACTCAATATGGTTTCCGCCCCTCTAGAGGGACAGTAGACATGATTTTTACTGCACGTCAGCTCCAAGAAAAATGCCGGGAGCAAAATCAACCCCTTTATATGGCATTTATCGATTTGGCTAAGGCCTTTGATACTGTAGACCGTACAGCTCTCTGGACTATCCTTATGAAAATTGGATGCCCCAATAAATTTGTGAATATCTTGCGACTTCTCCATGACAACATGACGGCAACGGTTTTGGACAACAACGGCTCTCATGGTGCTCCATTTAAAGTGGGATCAGGTGTTAAACAGGGATGTGTTATCGCCCCAACATTATTTGCCATTTTCATCACCATGGTTTTACATCTTGTCGAGGGGAAACTTCCCACCGGTGTGGGAATTATATATCGAACAGATGGAAAGCTTTTTAATCTCAGCAGACTGAAAGCAAAAAGTAAGGTAATTACAACCTCCGTTGTGGAACTTCAGTATGCTGATGATAATGTGGTCTCCGCACATTCAGAGGATGATCTCCAAACTATCCTAAATGCTTTTGCAGAAGCATACGAAAAACTTGGTCTCTCACTTAACATCAAAAAAACCAAAGTGCTTCATCAGCAAGTGCAAGCCAATCCTTTGGTGATGCCATCTATCCAGCTTGGCGGGACAATACTGGAAAATGTCGATCATTTTCTCTATCTTGGCAGCTATCTTTCCGTTACAGCTAACATCGACAGTGAAATCCAGCATCGTCTGAGCTCTGCAAGTGCCGCATTTTCTCGAATGAAACATAGAGTGTTCGAGGATCGGGATATTTGTAAGAAGACCAAAACACTGGTTTATGAAGCCATTGTATTACCAACTTTATTGTATGCCTGCGAAACATGGACTATCTATAAACGTCACTTCCACCTCCTTGAAAGGTTTCATCAACGTTGCCTCCGGAAAATCCTGCAAATTACTTGGGAAGATAGGCGAACAAATGTCAGTGTACTGGAAGAAGCAAAGACTACTAGCATTGAAAAAATGATCCTTCAACGCCAACTTCAGTGGACCGGTCATGTTGTTCGAATGCCTGACTGCCGTCTCCCAAAGCAGTTACTTTACTCCCAACTCAAGGATGGAAAGCGGAATATCGGTGGTCAATATAAGAGGTTTAAAGATGTTCATAAGGCTAATCTAAAAAAATGCAATATAAACATCGAAAACTGGGAAGCTCTGGCCCATGAACGATCTAAATGGAGGTTGGCCTTTCACAAAGGTTCCATGGACTTTGAAGAAGCCCGAGTGCAAGGTGAAAGGGAGAAACGTGCTAAGCGAAAAGCACGTCAAATGAATCCTTTACAGGACCATCTTCTATCTGGTAACCTGTGTCCTCACTGTGGGAAGCTGTGTGGATCTAGAATTGGCCTCCACAGTCACTTACGGACCCATCGCTAGAGTCTACACAATCTTCTTTAGAATCTCCTCCTTTTATCCCGGAAGACAATCTTACTCGGTCACGAGTGATCGCCTGATGAACCTCATCCAGCACAGGTTGAATCCCTATTCCCTGATCTGCCTTTTGACTGACCAGGAGCACCTCTGCCTTGAATAGATTAAGCTTCAATTTGTTTGCCCTCATCCAATCCATTACCAACATCAGGCACCAATTTAGAACCAGAACAGCTTCCTTGGATTTAGATGGAAAACAGAGATTGAGTTGGGTGTTATCAGCACACTGGTGGCAGTGAACCCCAAAACTCCGGGAAATCTCTCCCAGTGGTTTCATGTATAAGTTAAATAGCATGGGGGATAAGATGGAATCCTGAGTGGCACCACAGGCCAATGACCACGCCGTTGAACAGGAACCCCCCCAACACCACCTTCTGAGATCGCCCTTCCAAGATGGACCAGAGTCGCCGTATAACAGTGCCTCCCAGTCCCATCTCCGACAGATGCTCCAGAAGGATACCATGGTCGATAGTATAGAAAGCCACCGAAAGGTCCAGCAGAACTAACAGGGAAACACTTCCGCTGTCCAGTTCCCGGTATAGATCATCCACCAAGGTGACCAAAGCAGTCTCTGTCCCATTACCAGGCCTGAAGCCAGATTGAAATGGATCTAGATAATCTGTCTCATCCAGAAATCCCAAGAGCTGAGAAGCTACCACAAGTTCCACCACCTTGCCCAAGAATGGAATATTGGAGACCGACAGGAAATTATCCAACCCAGTGGGGTTCAGGGAGGGTTTTTTTTTTTTAAAAACAAAGGTCTTACTACCACTTCCTTTAGGCAAGACTGAATCACACCTTGCCATAAAGAGGCACTCGCCACTGCTCTTACCCACTCAGCCAGCTGCTTTTATAAGCCAGAAAGGGCAAAGGTCCAGCACACAAGTGGCAGGTCTCGAAGGATCCTGTCCACATCCTCGGGCTGTACAATTTGAAAAGTATCCAGTGTGACTGGACAATCAGGAGCCAAAGTTACATTCACTGGACCTGTGTCAACTATAGCATCCCAAGTCGGCACGGATATGATCAATTTTATCCACAAAGTGTCATGCAAATTGGTTACAGCAGGCTATCGAATGGTCCACCTCTTCTTCTTTCAGGCCAGAGCGTAACAGGCCTCTGACCACCTGAAAAAACTCCACTGAGCAACTCTGAGCAGAGAAGTATGATTTCTTTGTCGGATTCTTTCTGAGTTTTCCGCCAACATCACTCTAGTCGATGTCCCACTCGTTTCATCACCTGCAGCACCCTGTAAAACCGTGGGGCTTATTTGGCTCCACTCCAAGGGAGAGGACAGTCAGGAGTGATCATGTCAGCCGCCGTGGCCATTTCTCAGTTCCAGAGATCAACCAGGGCTTCAACAGAATCGCCTGCCGAAGTGAGGTGAGATTTGCCCTTCATGTTAAATGTCCGAAATGGAAATAACAGTGAGTTTCAAATGAATGCTCCAATCCTAAACATATTTTCTCTGAAGTACGGTAAGTCCTATTGATTTTGGTAGAATTAGCTTTCAAGTAAGCCATTTTAGGATTGCTTATTTTAATTCCCTGTTTATAATTCAGTTATAATGTGTATGTGAAGTGCCTTCACTTCAAGTAAACACAGCAGTTCAGCAAGGGGCTGTGAGCCGAGGGACAATCTTTCTCAGGGGTTGTTTTATTTATTTATTTTATTTATTATTACATTTATGAATCGCCCATCTGGCCTGTCACCCGGCCACCCTGGGCAATGTACAGCTAAAACAATATAATAATAACACAGTATAAAAACAGTATTATTTTTTTAAAAAAATTCTAACCCACCCCATATTCCTGCCTGAAAAGCCATGTTTATCCCCCCTCACCCATCTGGTACCATCTATTCAGCCCTGGGTGTAATTGTATTTTATTATTTGACTTAAACTGCTTTCAGGACCCCTCCAGATCAAAAGGCAGGAGCAAAATAAAACAGTAAATAAATGTTTACATGTTTTTACCCTGCTCTTCTACCTATAATCAGACCAGCTAACAAAGTTAAAACATTGGCAATTAAATATTTTAAAAACACACACCACTAACATAAAACAAATAAAGCAGACATTATTTCATAAAAGAAAGAAAGACTCACACTTGGACATACTTGACTAAGAGTGCGATCCATGTAGGTCTACTCAGATGTAAGTCCCACTGAGTTCAATGGGGCTTACTCCCAGGTAAGTGGGCATAAGATTGCAGCCTAAGACTGCAATCCAATATCCATTTACCTGGGAGTAAGCCCCATTGAAGTCAATGTGCTTGGGTCTGAGTCAACATGTATAGAATTGTACTGTCAATTGCAAATAGAACAGGGTATTTTAAAAATACTTGCAACTGACTGCTCTTTAGTATAGTGAAAACAAAATGTTTGGGGGTGCAGTTAATTTACTAAAGACCCTGGAAGAATTAATTCACACACATGACATGTTTGTGTGGCTTTCAAAAACCATGAACATTCTGACAACAACCTCCTCCTTTTTGTTTTAAAAGAAGTTTCTAGCACTCATGTTTGTCATGGCAAAAAGTGCAAATGGATCCAAAAGAAGGAAACAAGTAGAAAGAAGCCCAATTGTATTATGTTTTTCAGCTCTTGGGATTTTTAGAACACAGTTTATCAACCACTGACACACATCTTCACACCTAATAGTAACAACTTCAGGAGAATTTCCAGATGGTCTAGCCATGTTAGTATTACAGCA
Organism: Shinisaurus crocodilurus; assembly: GCA_021292165.1. Lineage (NCBI taxonomy): Eukaryota > Metazoa > Chordata > Lepidosauria > Squamata > Shinisauridae > Shinisaurus > Shinisaurus crocodilurus. The sequence continues at coordinate 18,090,088 of CM037887.1, read as the reverse complement.
AAAACAACAAGCAGTCTTGTGGCACCTTAAAGGCTTAACAAATGGATTTTAGCAATACGCTTTCATGGACTAGAATCCACTTCATCAAATGCATGAAGTGTTGTCCCCAGTGGGCAAGTGTGTGTGTGTGTGTGTGTGTGTGTATGTGTATACACACACACACGCACACACACACAAATGGATTAAATTTTTCAGGAGAAAAATCTTGTAGGATAAGTGCAATGGCCATATTCATGAAGTTGTATTAGTTACATGCTATACATTTATGGAGATTAGCTGCAACCTTCCAGTTTATGATTGACTCCTAATGTGAGCCTTAGTGTTTTCAGTTTGTCTCCATGTTTTAAGCATTTGAGCCATTACTCTGTATGGGCAAATATCTTGTTGCCTGCTATCATTTTCAGAAAACAGTAGCAAAGATATCTTGGCTGTTTAAATAACTAGAAGTTCATAAAGTTCAGCAACGTCTTGTGGTCATATAAGAATGTTTTCTCTCTTTTTATTCCAGGGGCTACAGTCAGGAGCCTGAGAAAAGGTATTGCAATAACGTGAAGAATTAATTTAAATTCATCTTTGGTGTGAAAGGAAGCATGCTTGCGTTATGAGCTACCTTGCCAGCAATGATTACTGATTACGTTTCTTTGTTCATTTATTACATGTGTCTTGTTCTTCCTACTAGCCATTTAAGGAGCAATCCTGCGGCCCCTAGACATTGTCTGAGGGGCCATAGGATACCGGGGATTCCCCCCTCCGAGGTTGGAGACAGAGCTCCAGCCACAGAAGGGGGAGTCGGAGACCGGTCCCCAGGGTCCCTCGCAGCTGGCAGGGAAAGAACCGCACTGGCTGGCCTCCGAGGTCGGAAGATCGACCTCGGAGAGGGGGGAGAAAGGGAGCATTCTGGTGGGCAGGAGACCAGAGAGGCCAAGATATGAGCTATCCTGAGCCTCTGCCAGCTTCCTTCCTGCCCCCTCTGAAGCACTGTTGCTAGATGGGTAAAAAAGCCAGACTAGCAAAAAAAAACACCAACCCAGCGATTTGAGGTCAAGGAGACAAAGATCTCTGCTGCCGCTCCTCCCACCCTGCCGGCTTCAGCCTGCTCTGGATACACGGGTGTGTGGATCAGAGGCTTCCGTTTCGCGAGGGCACAACCCATAGGATTGCGTCCTTAGAGCAGTATATATGGCAGGGATGGGCAACTTGTAGTCCTCCAGATGTTGTTGGACTACAGCTTCCATCAGCCTTAGCCAGCATTAGCCAATGGTGCGGGATGATGGGAGCTGCAGGCCAACAACATCTGCAAGTTCACAAGTTGCTCCAACTTCATATATGGGGTTGCCAGATGATTTCCCATACCATCAGTGATTCCTGATTAGCCTTCCAGATAGACCTACTTGGGGCTCCTTTGGACCTCTCTGCACATTTGCAGTTAATTACCAGGATCATATAGGAACAATTTGTTGGTGCTTGTGTGCGTGAGCAGCAGAGTGCGTGTGCGCATAGGAGATTTAAAATCCTGTCTGTGTGCTAGCAGAGGCCTGTTATTCCACACACAGATCTTCCAGATCTCAGCTCCCCACTTTGCTCAGCGTGCAGCATGTTGTGAAGATGCCAGCCCAGCCTGCCTGTAATCCAACTTGCTTCCAGCTTCCCCGTTTGCAGATTAATCCATGGAGTCAGGAAACACTCTGTAACACCACAGGTCTAATTCTACCTGTTTATTCACTTAGCAAGTAAAGTTCTACAGAGTATACATTTCCTAGTTACAGTCCATGTGCAGAGTATAAATGCATAGCAAGCATTACATCCAGTGGAGTAAGTTGCTTCACTCCACCTCAGCAGAGAAGTTACATTGTTGCAGTGACAAAAGTCCAGCAAGAAGAACAAAGGAGAAGAGAGAAAGCAGTCCTGCTTCTCTCTAAGATGGCTTCAGACAGAAAACAAGTTAGCACGTCATCAGAACATACAAATCATGTGACTAGCTCATAATGCTCCCACGGTCTAGGCTTCCCATGCGAAAAACACGAGAGCCCAGAAAGACATAACAAACTTGTTTACAGCCATTCTGTTCTTTCCATGTGTAAACAGTGTGCTACAGCTGGTGAAGTGATACATATCACAACACAATTAACCTGAACTTAAAATTTAAAAAATCAAGACCTTAAAATGGGGGAGGAATTCTGTACTTAAATATAGGGGAGGATGGAATTCTGTACTTAAAAATATCTGCAACCTGGAAGACCTATTCCCTGAAAACCCAGATCATGTCCTACATGTAGATCTCTTATCCCATCTACTGACAGCAGCCAGGATTGAAATAGCAACATCCTGGAAAGCAACTAACTCAGCCTACAATATCATCATGGTAGAGGCAAATTTGGGAGTGATGGAGAAGTTAATTTGCAGAGCAATCCTATACTTAGCTACATCAGTCGAGGGTCTGTAGGATTTGATGGAAGCCTCGCTACACCTGCAGAACTCAAGATATGCCACGTCTATGAAAGACATGCCAGTGGACTACACCATATAAGCCAGAGGAACACTCTGTATCTGCTGGCAGAACAGCTCCACCAGTGGAGTGTTCCACATGCGTATGAGGTATTCCACTGGAGTATTTATCATGGTGGCAGAGTACTTGTCATGGTGGCAGAGTATCTGGTGTTCCACCAGTAGAGTGGGGTTTCCAGTGAACCCTATAGCCTCTCAGCTGGCGTATCTACAGTATAGGATTGCACCCTTAATATCCTGATTAGTAAACTGACATTAAACCATAGTTCCCCGTTTCAGATGTAGCAGGGAACTCTGGTTTAAACAGATCAGGATTTATACACCAAAGCCAACACACAAGAGGAGAAGGGGGTGGGGAGAGCAAAGGAGGGGTGCACAGGCATGGTGCTCATTCCTGGCTCTGTAAAGAAAAACTGGTAATGTTATGTCCTCATCTGCCCAATGTCTGTTACATATTTTTGGGTTCAGGAATTTGACACTATACCTGGCATAGCAACTAAGGCAGCCTAACCCACCCTGCTGCCCTCCATATGTGTTGGACTATAGCTCCCATCATCATTGGCCAGCATGGCTGAGGATGATGGGAGTTGTAGTCTGACACATTTTTAGGGTGCTGGTTGGACAAGGCTGAACTGAGGTATCTGTTCCTAGCAGGCAGTCTGTTTGTGCCAGCTGCCTTTCCTTTGAAATCCAGTTGGCAAGCAGGGAAGTGAGAGGAATGAATGGCATTGCTCCTTCTCCCTTTGGCTAAGAATCTTTTTCTCAGTGGCGTTGCCATTTTCCTCCTTATCACCATTATCCAGGGTCTCATTCCAGCAATCTTCTCCAAGTTTAGAGTGCCCAGCAAGCTTACCAGACCTGAAGAAAGCCGATCAGAACAAACGGAAATCCCTGGTGAGTGGAGCTCTTCCAGCACTTCCTGCTGATCATTGCAGGTCCCCTCTTTGAGCAGCCACAGTGACTACAGGTCTAGGCAAGGGAGATCAGAGGCAGTGTTAGGGGGTGGCCCACTAGGGCTGGAGTCCCGAATCTTTCATTTGGAGCCCCGAATCTCTGGCAGGCCATCTGCCCCACCACCCTGCTGACCATGGGCACTTGTTGAAAGAAAGGTACAGGGGCCCTGATGATCTCTGTTGCATTTGTGGGGGGGGCGGATTAGCTGGCTTTTTGCCCACATGTGCTTCACCTCCTGCTCCTCCCATCCTTGAATCTTTCTGCCTGAGGTTTTTTTCTGAAATCAAATACTCTCCTCTCTCCTGTCCATACATCCCTGTTTATAAATAAGGCTGTCCTTAGGAGACAAGGTCCTTTAAAGGCACACACACAGAGAGACTTTAGAGCATATGTAAATTAGCATATGCAGATTTCTGCAAAAAAATTTGTCCTGTGGGCCTGAGCCCTGGATCTTTTCAGTTCCTAGACTAGCACCACTCCTGAGAGAGATGCTCTGATACCAGAGCAAGGGCCCTCCCGATGGAACCTATGCAACTGCCTCCAGGTTGGCCACACATGGTTATGACTGTTTGCCTTGTTTAGTTATTTAAAATACTTAGACCTCACCTTTCCATCCTGGCCCCTGAATGCCCAAAGCACCTAACAACACCAACACATTTAAAGCAAACAGTACAGTGTTGTTGTTGTTGTTTTAAAAAAAAGAACAAGAACTGCAGATAAAACTATAAAAAGTTGAGGGGAGGGGTAGTTAAGAATTCAAGAACCACTCAGGCCATAGGCATACCAGAACAAAATAATTTTTACTTGGCATCTGAACACTGTCAGGGAGTGGGCCAGCTCAATCTCTGGGGGTAGAGAGTCCCACAGTTCCTCTCCCACAAACACCCCAGCTGCAACTCTGATGGTGATGGAATGCAGTGCCTTGCAGAAGTATTCACTCCCCTTTGACTTTTCCACATTTTGTTGTGTTACAACCTGGAATGGAAATGGATTGATGTACAGAAGATACTCAACACTGTGAAAGTGCAAAATATTTTTTATTGTGGCACAAAAGTGAAGTAAACAAAAACAAACTGGCACTTGTTGGTAGCATAAGTATTCACCCCCCTGAGTCAATACTTGGTAGAAGCACCTTTGGCAGCAATTACAGCTGCAAGTCATCTTGGGTTAGTCTCTATCAGCTTTGTGCATCTGGATCCTGCAATGTTTTCCCATTCTTCCTGGCAAAATTGCTCCAGCTCTGTCAGGTTGGATGGGGACCGTTGGTGAATAGCAGCTTTCAAGTCTTGCCACAGATTCTCAATCGGATTGAGGTCTGGGCTTTGACTGTGCCATTCTAATACTTTCAGATTCTTGTTTTTAAACCACTCCAGTGTTACTTTGGCTGTGTGTTCAGGGTCATTGTCCTGCTGGAAGGTGAACCTCTGCCCCAATCCCAGGTCCCTTACAAACAGAAACAGATTTTCCTTTAGAATTGCCCTCTGCTTGGCTCCATCCATCTTGCCCTCAGTCCTGACCAGTTTACCAGTCCCTGCTGAGGAAAAGCATCCCCACAACATGATGCTTCACTGTGGGGATGGTGTTCTCAGGGCAATGAGCACTGTTGGCTGTGTGCCACACCTAGCATTTTGTGGCAGGCTGAAAAGTTCAATTTGGTCTCATCAGACCTGAGAACCTTTTCCCACATGTTTGCTGTGTTTCCCACATGCCTTTTTGCAAACTCCAAACAGGTTTTGATATGGATTTGTTTCAGCAATGGCTTTCTTCTCGCCACACTTCCATAAAGTCCAGCTTTGTGGAGCATCCTGGTGATAGTTGCCCCATGGACGGTTTCTCTGGTCTCAGCTGCGGATCTCTCCAGCTCCTTCAGAGTTACCATTGGCCTCTTGGTTGCTTCTCTGACTAATGCCCTCCTTACCTGGGCATTGAGTTTTGGTGGACGACCTTTTCGAGGCAGAGTCACAGTTGAGCCATATTCTTTCCATTTTGCAGTAATGTATTTAATGGTGCTCCAGGGGGTGTTCATAGTTTGGGATATTTTTTTTATAACCTGATCCTGATTGGTGCTTCTGCACAACTTTATCCTGGAGTTGTTTTGATAGCTCCTTGGTCTTCATGATGATGTTTCTTTAGATATGCTCTCCGACAAACTCTGAGGCCTTCCAGAGACAGGTGTATTTAATCTGAGATCATGTGGCACTGGAATTGCACATAGGTTGACTCCATTCAACTGTTTACAGTTCTGTATGTCACTTCTGGAGGCAGTGGGTTGTACCAGAGCTTATTTAGGCATGTCACAGCAAAGGGGGTGAATACTTATGCAACCAACAAGTGCCAATTTGTTTTTGTTTACTTAACTTTTGTGCCACAATAAAAATATTTTGCACCTTCACAGTGTTGAGTATCTTGTGTACATCAAGTGGTAACAATCCCAATTAAATCCATTTCAATTCCAGGTTGTAACACAGCACAATGTGGAAACGTCAAAGGGGGCTGAATACTTCTGCAAGACACTGTATGGAGCAGGACCTCCCCTGACAATGTGAGTGGGCAGGCAGCATTCTGTGGGAGGAGACAGTCCTTTAAATATCTTGGTCCCATCATAATTCAAGCAATAGACTGCACTTTGAATTGGGTTCAGAAACAGGAAGCCAGCCTAGCTGATAGATAATGGGGCCATATGCTCTGGAAAAAAAACAGCCTGTGGTCAAATATTTGCACCAGTTGAAGCTTCCAAACCAGTGGTACTGTCAGGGCAGGACTTTGGGGCAGAAGTCCAGGGCCCCACTCAGCAGAATGAGCAGGACCCCCCCCCCCCGCAAATGCAGCAGGGTTGGCTTACCACATTTTGAAGGAAGTGAAGTAATTACCATCTCAGGAGGGAGGCCTCCATAAACCCATCGCGTCCAGAGTCTAAAATAACATAACTGCACTGCACTACTGTTCTAAATACAGAGCCCCTTACTGCAGGGGTGGGCAGAAGGTAGATCTTCAGACCTTTTGGACGTCAGCTCCTAGAAGCCCCTGCCAGCATCAGCATGGCCAATGGTCAGGAATGTTGGGAGTTGGTCCTAAACATCTGGAGATCTACTTTCTGCTCCCCCCTGCCTTACAGCAATCTGATCATGATGTAATGAACGCACGTGTGACCATGGGTCAGGTCAGTCATGGCTCGTGAGAGGCTGGAAAAAGTATTTACATTCCGGAGAATGGAAATGGTACTGGCTTGCTTCAGATCCCCCTAGAGTAGCCTTCCCCCAACCCAGTGCCCTCCAGATGTGTTGGACGGCCGCTCCCATCATCCCCAGCCAGCATGGCCATTGGCTGTGTTGCCTGCGTGTGTGTGGGGGGGGTAATGACAGTTGTATTCCAATGCATCTGGAGGGTGCCTGGTTGCAGAAGGCCTGTAAGTAATAGGGATGTTTCATGGGGAAGGAAAGGAAAAAGGACAGTTTCCCCCCTCCATAGAAACTTCCCCCACACCACTGGTCTGGCAGCCAGCCCCAAATCTGAGCACCATACCTCTCTCACTGTATAAGGGGAAAGCAGCAGGGGAAAGCCCTCCCCCCCCCCCAAACCTGAACAGGACTATAGAAGGCTTCTGCTGCAGGCTGCCTAGAGCCCAGAACAGGAGCACTCCTCTTAGTGGCGGGGAAAATATACCGAGACATTTTGTTGCAGGCCCCATTTGTACAGTTTTGGGCACAATCCCATGCATGTTTAGACAGGGAAAAAAAGTCCTACAACTCAGAGTTGTAGGACTTTTTTCTGTCTCAATATGCATAGGATTGTGCCCTCTGTTGCTAAAGCTGAGAGCCAGTGTGATGTAGCGGTCAGAATGTTGGACTGGGACTCTAGTCCCCACTTGGCCGGGTTCTAGTCCCCACTTGGCTTGGCCATGAAGCTCATTGGGTGACTTTGGGCCAGTCACTGGCTCTCAGCCTAACCTACCTCACAGGGTTGTTGTGCGGATAAAATGGAGAGGAGGAGGATTATGTAAGTGTCCTTGGGTTCCTTGCAATAGGAAAAATGGTGGGATAGAAATGTAATAATAGGGGGGATGATGATGATGATGATGATAGGCTGGGCTCAGTCTGGCTCATACCCAGATTGGAAACTGCCTGTGGGATCAAAGGTGACCATGTGTCCTACTTTACAGAGGATAGTCCTCTATTTGAAGGGCTGTCCAGTCTATTTCTGGTTTAAAAATCATAAGATTTTTGTTAATCATAAGATTAACCAGGGCTTTTTTTCTGGTGGAACTCACCGGAACTGAGTTCCAGCACCTTTTCTTCTATTAATTGCATTACAATTTAATCGCCATCTACTCCCGAGGAAAGGTTAATCAGAGTGCCGGTACCCCTTTTCTCCAGAAAAAAAAGCACTGAGATTAACAGGTGGCAACATGGACAGCAGACTGGGCAGGCACTCAGGCACAGTTCTTCTCTAATGGTGGAGTATATTTATGTCCTAAAGGATAGTCATTCTTTTCTAAATTTGCATCTCTAGGTATATATTAGCACATGTAATTTTTATGCAAAGCTGTGTCCTCTTTTTGTGTGTGAGATATAGTCCTTTTTTTTTGGGTGGGGGTGAGATACGCAAGTGGCCACCTAATGGGTTCCCACGTGCACTGCTCTGAGGTCCTCACAGATATCGCAAGTAATAAATAAATAGAATTTGGGATTATTACTTATTTTCATGCAGATTTCTAAACCACCTCACAGAGTCAGAGGGATGGGAGAAAATGGGGGAGGGTTTAATCTCCATCATTTTGCCTCGATATGCAAAGGTAGGATCCTTCACAAATCCGCTGCCCATCGGTTAACCCGCATAATCCAGAACACACAGTGTGCTGCAGTTGGAGATCTGGAATGAGCAAAGCATTCTGTGCTGAGATGTATGCAGAGCAGATGGGTTCCAAATGAGTCAGGCAACAAGTGTCTCAAGCCACGTGTTACATGGAGGCAAAAAAAGAAAGAAATGTGGGGTGGGGGGCATCACTTTTCTTTTAATCTTTTCAGATCCACTCTAGAAGCAATTTGTCGTCATGGCCTGCATATGCACCGGGGCAAGCGATCCTACAGAACCGAAAACCTTGTACTCTCCCTCAATGGCAGGGGTATGTGTGAGAGCAAGCTTTTAAACTAGCACATTAAAGTGAAGTCTTCCGGGCCAGAGGAAATGTCTCTACCACAATTAGAGGAAATACTTTCCCTCTCACAAGGGGATTGGGGCAGAGTTCAGTGGTAGAGCACATGCTTTGCGTGCAGAAGGTCCCAGGTTCAATCCCTGGCGTCTCCAGTTAAAGCAAGGGTGGGCAACACTTTGCCCGCAAGAGGCCCCCGCCACCCCCAGTGGGGGCCCGTAGCCCGCTGCCACTGGCACGCTGCTGAAATTCGTGGTGACAGCAAAAAACCCTCTAATTTGCTGCCAGTTTCAAGGTAAATTTGGCCATTGCAACATTCCATAGCAGTTTACTGCTGAAAATTGGTGGCAAATCACAGTTCTTTTGGCCACTGCCAAATTCCACAGGGCAGTGGGGGCGGCATGAGTGCAGCCCATGGGGGAGAGGGTCCAGGGGGGCAAAAATGGCCCCCAGACCTCCCAAAGTTCCTCAGCCCTGAGTTAAAGGAATAAGGTAGGATGGGAAAGACCCTTTTCTGCCTGAAACCCTGGAGAGCCACTGCCAGTCATAGCAGATGGTACTGGGCTAGGTGGACAGTCTGACAGGGTGTGAGGTTAGACAGTGTCCCGTTTTTCCTGACTGCACTGATGAGTTCAGCGAGGCCTGTGGTTATTGGGTGTTTGCCTGCAGATTCTGGAGCGGTGATTTTGTAGCCATGAGTTTGAAAGTGCTGCTTTAAAAATGGGTTCGTGATTCTGAACACACCACTCCATGTCAGGTGAAGGCTGTGAGAAGCTGCAGCATTCTATCAAGGGAGTACCCAAAATAATCATTTGCTTCTATTTGAATTCTTCCAGTTAACCCCTCCTCCAGCGGTACTATTCAATAGGCAAAGTCTGTTGTATAGATATGACAATTTGGAGCTTTCTGGCCAATTACAACTCTGTGAATGGCATTCACAACTCTGCTTATCTATATCGAATGTTCATTCTGAAATGTTGACCTTTTGCAAGTATGATGTTGAAATGTGAAAGTGTGTGAAGGTGAACTACATTTTCTATCTTTCAGCACCAGCAGAGATCACATTCCTTTGTCCATCTCAAAGCCACGCTACCTTGAAGATCTGGAATCTTACCTGCGGAGAGAGCTGCAAACTCTGGACCTTACTAAAGGGAAAGTTCAGGAACTAAAACTGCAGGTCTGAGCACTGAGCAGCTCTAACACAGATACTGGTGACTGTAATCCTTGAGTGTGGAATGCAACACGTTTATGTAAGCCCACTAAGAGTCTGCTTGAACAGGGTGGACATAGAAACCTACTGTGAATGATGTTGAAAGGTTGAAAGTAAAACAATCATAAGAATATAAAAAGTGCCCTGCTGGATCAGAACAAAGGCCTATCTACTCCAACACCCTATTTCCCAAAGAGACCCATCAGATGCCTCTAGAACAGTGTTCTCCAAGCTTGGGTCCCCAGATGTTTTTGGCCTACAACTCCCAGCATGCCCCAGCCAGCGTAGCCAAAAACATCTGGGGACCCAAGGTTGGAGAACACTGCTCTAGAAAGTCCACAAGCAAGACATGAGAGCAATAGCACCCTCCCATTCATGTTCCTCAGCAACTGAAGTACAGTGGCATACAGCCTCTGATCCTGGAGTCGTATATAGCCATCATGACTAGCAACAATGCTACAAGAAGAACCACGTGGCTGAGTCTAGTCACATTTTCATTCCCACAATGCTATGGAGTGATGTTACCTTAGGGACTTTGTGAGAAATTAATATGGCATCCGGACCCAGGTGCCCAGCGGTTCTCAGAGTGCTGGGCCAGATATATTTTTTTAATGGGGGGGGGGCAGGTATTAGCAGTGGATCCTGCAGGGGCCCGGCAGTTGCCTAAGGATGCCAAGTGCTGACATCAGCCCTGTGTTCTGGGCAGTGGAAGATGCTAGTCTCAAGGCCTGAATATTAAAAATGTACAGTGAACAGAGTTGATAGTGATACTGGTTTTCTTCTTCTTCTCTCTCTCTCATTAGCCTTATAGAGAAGTATTTGAGTTCTTCATGGAAGAATTCAAAACCTACAAGCCTTTGCTGGCTTCCATCAAGAATGAGTATGAACTGACAATAGGTAAGAAGAGCCTGGGTGCACTCATATCAAATCTAACAGTAGTTCTGGTCAGCAAATTTGCACAGCTGATCCTCAGCTATGAAGAGGATAAGCAACCAAACAGTAGATCAGCCTTCCCTGGCCTGGCACCGCCCACCGCCAGATTGGGTTGGACCATAACTCCCATCATCCTGAGGCCAGCATGACTGTGCTGGCTGGGGGTGATGGAACTTGCACTCCAACCCATCTGGAGGGGCACCAGATTGAGGAAGGCTGCAGTAGATGAATAGACTTCACCAGTTCAAATTAATAAAATAATTATAAAGAATAAAAGGAAGTTCATTAACTTCCTCCTAACGAGGCTGACAAACTTAAGACAGGCAGAAAGTTTAATTTAAATCGCACACATAATAACCCCAGCAGCAGTTCCGTCACAGATGACGATTCCCAGCATGAGATTTACTAGGGGATCTCATTGGAGCTGTCTGCAGGCGTTCTGCTTCCTGAGGCGAAGGGCAAGATGGTGCCACCTCCCCATTTTTATGTACAGAAGCCAACTGGACTAGCAGTTGAATCTAACTTTAACACTTGTGACAGGATAGTGTCTTCCGCTGCACCTGAGGCAGCGGCCTAGTTTGGGGGCCCAAGGACAGGCTGTGTGGCATTGCACAGCTCTGTCCTCTTCCAACAGAACGGAACTGCCGGGGGCTCAGGAAGAACAGCCAGAAGCTGCAGCTGCCCGCCCCAGCATCTGGTGCATGAGGCAGCTAGTTGTCTTACTCTCACAGCACTATTGGAAGCAAATGCCTGACTTACTCCAAAAGAAGGCAAAGAATAGTTTGGGCACTTCCCAAGTGCTAGGTACTTAAAAGACCTGGGGCGAAGGCCCACAGGACATACATTTGCATAAAATGTACCTACATCCCCCCCCCAAAAAAAGATTTCCATCTCCTGCATGCATTGAGCAGGGGGTTGGACTCAATGGCCTTATAGGCCCCTTCCAACTCTACTTTTCTATGATTCTAAAGTACCTTAAGGCCTAGAAGATCATAATGTCGACCACACTGCAAAATCCTCTTTCCTTTCTTCTTCCCCACCGTAGTTCAGGCCACAAAATTCAGACCACAGCTTGTTGCATGCAAAGAGTAGAAGCAAAGGATGTACTGCATCAGAGCCGAGAGCTCCAAATGACCCAAGCAAATGAGTCAAGCCGTGCAGGGTGAGGGCAAAAAACAAAACAAAACAACCCCCCTACCAGAATCGGTACAATAAGCAATGAGTCACCCAAGCTTCTTTCCAAAACAGTCAATGGAATTCAAGTTGGAATCCTAAACAAGTCTTTCTAAGGCAGTCTTCCCCAAACTGGTGCCCTTCAGTTTGGCCATGCTGGCTGGGAATGATGGGAGTTGCAGTCCAACATATCTGGAGGGCACCAGGTTGGGGAAGGCTGTTCTAAGGAATAAGTCCCAATTTAACTGAAGGGTAAACATAGGGTCACACAGTTCATCTTCTGTAAGGAACAGGCAGTGTATGCACGTAGGTGTTCATAAGACTAGTGGTGCCCCAGCAACATTGCCCAGAACATGCAGAAATTCTCAAAGGCCTACATACCTTTAGTGAATTTGAAAGGCCATGTTCACAGGTCTTGGGAAACTTTAGCAACCGGAACTTGCCTTTTACTCCCTCTAGCACATCTGCGGGAGAAGATCCACTCCCTAGAGGCAGTGAACGCCATTCTGGTCACAGCCTCTGATCAATGTACTCTGCAAATCCTGGCTTTTCAAAAGCAAGAGAAAGCCGAAATCACAAAGCTGAAGGAGGAGAAGATCTACTTGCTGAAGCTTATTGACAAAATGAAGGAGGAGAAATGTTCTCTGGAGACCCAGGTGAGATGGGGCTCTGCCCGGCCACATCTTAAGCAGCTAGTCCTCAAGAGCAGTGCCACTGCCACCTCTCTGGCCACTGGGATTGTCATGTTGAGGGCCTGTTTCTCCTCAAAACTCTCTTGTCCTGAATGCCCTCTCTGGACTACAATGTGGTCTCCACTGCTTGATTGATCTGGGAGGGGAGCAGGGTCAGGAGAAAGGGAGGTTGGGACTGTTCATCTTAAAGATGAGATTGTCCTAGCAGGCAGAAGTGAAACAGAGCTGTAGTTAATCATTGATTCACTGGACCCAATGAAGCAACTTATTAAAATAGAAGGAACTGCTATATAACAGAAGAAGCTAAATTACTGAGATAGACAGGGGTGGACAGAAGGTAGATTGGGATCTACTAGTAGTTCTCAGGATGATTTCCAGTAGATTGCCAAAGGTTTCTGATTCCCCAACAATGGTAAAAAATGAAATGGTGTCCCATCCTGTGCCTGAAAGCCGCACATACCTGGTGTACAAGTGTGCCAGTGTAACTGGTGAGTCTTCCAGAACATTTCCTTGTTGGCCAGGACAAGAGGCCAATAATACCTCTGGAGGGATTACCGACACTTATGGTATCTTCAGAGATGGTGGGGGAACACAAAGTGAACTGGCCTGACACCTGTATTAAATCCTTTAGTTGGGGAGGGGTCACTATCCCTTGAGCCATTTCTCCTTCCACAGCAACTGCAATTAATCATATTTGGAAGAATGGGTTCATAACCTATTTTCTAATTGGGGTAGGTTCAAGTTAGGATGAAGGCCAGTTCTGCTAAGGTGATGAGAACCTTGCTCCTAGAGCCATTTCTTCATATCTTGGAGACCTTGTCCATTAACTCACTGGTCCCAGAGAGCGTCCTAAGGACAGCTCTTGCTCTTCCTATTCCATCTCTGAGAAGATGGAGTCTTTTCATAAGATGGTTTGAGGGCACGATTTCCCATAATCTCCATACCGCAAGCCCCAATCATTAGGTGGTAGAAGTTCAGCTTACTTACATTCCAGAATCATCATCCTCCTAGACAGCTAAACTGGGTATACCTCAAAGCAGCCAAAAATTGGCAAGAGCCCACTGGAGTTGTTCTTCTTCTTCACCATTGCAATCCACTTGTTCACCTGTCTCTCACTCTGGCCCAGACAACAGAGGTGGTAAAGAGGAGGAACAGTAGATGCCACTGCCTACTTGCTCACTGGCTCTCTTCCCATCAATCAAGCAAGTGGTAGCAATGATGAGAATGAAGAAGACAAGTAATAGCAGCTGGTGACAGGGAGGGGGCCCATTGAGGGTGTCTTGCCCAAGGGCTCTCCAAAACATGGAGCCAGCACTGGGTCTAACGCAGGGGTGGGGAACATGTAACCTTCCAAATGTTGTTGGACTGCAGTGCCCATCAGCCCTAGCCAGCATAGCCAGTGGTGAGGACTCTGCCAGCTGAAGTCTAACAACATCTGGAGGGCTACACTTTCTCTATTCGTGGCCTAATGGACTCACATGGCTATCTGTAATTTTAGAAATACAGGTCCTTTGTTAGTTTCCTTCCCCAATGTACACATTTTAGAGCACTTTATTGTACATGATCATTTCAGAAGCTATCATCAACTTCTTGTTGAGTTTTCTAGGCCCATGAAGCATACCCACTGGTTGGCTGTAATGAGATCACTATACTGGCTTCCACCTCTGAAGTTGCAGCCGCTGACAAAGTGAGCTTGTCAAGTCCAGTGATTTGTGGCCTCCTCTCTCTTAAATTGCATAGGTGGCTAAGATGCGGAAGACGGTGGCCAAGGAATACCTCCGCTATCTTAACGAGTGTGATGCCCGCAAGCTGCTTCTTATAGATCTCAATGAAATGTACCGTCTGAAGGAAGAACTGAAGCTCACAAAAGTCCAAGGTAGAAGGGATGCCATTTTCCCAACTACTAAGGGTGACAGGTTCATAGTGGGGGGTGGCGGGGTGAAGATTGCGACCCAGGTGGCCAAACTGAGCTTGAAAGTTTTAACGGTATTTGCTAACTGGGATTTTAGAACTGTATTTTATTGGAACTGGTTTTATTTAAAATGGTTTATATTTAATATATATTTTTTGCATTGTTTTTATTCCTTCTTGGGAAAACTATATGGTCTTTAAAGGCGGCTAAGAAATTGATTAAATAATAAGCAAATGAACACACAAAATGAAACTGGAATGCAATTTGGGGGTGGCAAGTATATGTCACCCTACCTCACCTCACCTACCTAACCTAACCTACCTCACAGGGTTGTTGTGAGGATAAAATGGAGAGGAGAAGGAGGATTATGTAAGCCGCCTTGAGTTCCTTGCAGGAAAAAAGGCGGGGTATAAATGTAATAAATAAATAAATGTCCAAAATATGCCCCCTCCATGATTGGAGAAACTGCCTCCAGGCTCTTGTAGCAGTACGCGCACACACGCCAAAGATGCTGTCAGGCACATGCGTTGTATCCAGGCGTTGTAATAGCATTAACCTGGAAGTACTTTTGCCAACACCCTCCACAAGCCAGAACAGGTCAACCAGGTGCAGGAAGGCACAGCACAGATGGCAACTACCAAATTGACAGAAGAAACGAAGGATGCAGAGGAGGAGGCCGACCCCAGCAGACATAGCCCAGCCTTCCCCAACCAGCTGCCCTCCACATGTACTTGGACTACAACACCCATCACCCCTGGCCAACAGCCATGCTGGCTGGGGATGGTAGGTGTTGTAGTCCAACACACCCTGGAGGTATGTCAGGTTGGAGAAGGCTGGCATAGCCTTTTAACCTTGAGTAGCAAAAAGGCCAGGGCCGGTCCTGTTTCTGTCTGTGGGTTTCAAAGAGAACCACTGTGGCGTAGTGGTTGAAATGATGGACTAGAACCGGGAAGACCCGGGTTCAAATCCCCATTCAGCCCCGAAGCTCATTGGGGGGGATAAAATAGAGCTGGCAGAGGGAGTTGTGTATGCTACCCTGAGCTCCTTGGAGGAAAGGCAGGATAAAAATGCAATAAATAAAGAGACACCATGTGCTACCGCTGGGTGTGAGTGGATCTAGAAAAATGCACTTTCTTAGAGCTGAACTAGGTGTCACGTGCATTGTGTGAAAGCAATTAATGTGCACATTTTGAAACTGAAACTAAATTGAGAGCCAGTGGGCTGAAGTGGTTAGTGTTGGACTAGGACTGGGGAAACCCAGGTTCTAGTCCCCTCTTGGCCATGAAGCCCACTAGATGACTTTGGCCCAGGCATTGACCTGGTTCACATGTAATGAGAAGCCACCATGGGTGAATTTCCCCGCTGAGTTTATTGTTGTGGCGACCACTGCCATTTTGAATATATGAGCCCCAGCAGAGGCACGCTGTAGCTTGTTGCCACGTGTGAAACTGGTGGGGGTGAGTTGTTGAGGTGGTTGAAAAGCTACCCAGAACTGGGCCTGTAGGGGGTGGGGGGCCTGGGGGGCCTTGCCCCCCTAATTTTCTTTGCCCCCTAATTATTTTTACAAACAATTAAAAA
This sequence comes from Shinisaurus crocodilurus, assembly GCA_021292165.1. Taxonomy (NCBI): domain Eukaryota; kingdom Metazoa; phylum Chordata; class Lepidosauria; order Squamata; family Shinisauridae; genus Shinisaurus; species Shinisaurus crocodilurus. Next base: position 18,073,982 of record CM037887.1, on the reverse strand, counting down.
ACAGTTTACAATTTTGTTTTTAAAAGTCCTGCAAACTGAATGAACTGCCCCCCTACTTTGTTGGTGCCCCCTCTGAACATTTAGGCTGACTATGGGCCTGCCCAGAACCCATGGGCTGCTTTAGGGTTGCAAGGGGCTTGTTAACCACCCCAACAACCCAGCCTTGCTGGGTTCACACATCACAACAAGCTATGGTGCGCCCCCGCCATGGCGCGAATATTCAAAATGGCAGCTGCCGCAGTGAGAAGCCCTGCGGGGAAATACACCCAGGGTGGTTTCTCGTTACATGTGAGCCCGGCTATTGACTCTCAGCCCAACCTAACTTACAGGGTTATTGTGAGAATAAAATGGAGAGAAGAAGGATCATGTACGCCACCTTGGGTTCCTTGGAGGAAAGCGTGAGATAGAAATGTAACAAGTATAAATAAATAAGAATAGCAGCTGCAGGGTGGAGGGGAGGAGGACCAGGATCACAGGGTGGTGGGTTTTTTAAAAAAAATGTCAATAGCTATCATGCCCCCCAGTAGGATCAGGACCAAGGTACCTGGGATGGGAGGCATATGCTCCTCCCGCCTCCTCGTAGTCCCAACAAAAATTGCCCCACCAAAGCTACTATCAGCTCTGGGAGGAAAGCTTTCATTCATTGGGACCATGGTGGGATATGGTGGTTAACTCTCCTCTCCACATGCCATGGTCCTGATCCTGCATGGCAGGCCCATGGCAGCTATGGACAATTTTTAAAATGTGTTAATTGGTTTCACACAATTATTGCCAATTAGTTTGGCCCCGAGTCCAATCTAAGCCCAGCCTGGCTTAACATTTCTCCCTCTTTCCTTGACGTTCATCCCACATGTTGTCCGTGGGATTTTTCTGTTTAGTGACATGAAGAGAGGTTAAGTCAATTGGATGGTGGTGTTTCATATTGAAATGGGGGGCTTGTCTTATTGGCTGGAGACAGCCTTCGCTGGAGCAATCAGGGGTTGCTCCCATTATGGTAGAGAATCCTGTCCCGCTGGAGAATCATAAGCCAAGCCTAGTTTCCAGTGGCAACTTTGGACCTGCCTGAACCATTTTCTCTTAAAGACAGCAAGGGGGAAGACACGGTGAAGCTAACGCTCGCATTAAAGATAGCCCGCCAGGACCTCACCAAAGCTCAAGTGGAGCTGAACACCTTGAGAGCAAACTACGGGGATGTGGTGCCCAGAAGAGAGTTTGAATTGCACGAACAAAAATATAACGAGTTGGCTGATAAGGTACCTGAGCGGTGATCCCTCCTGATGCTCCCGAGGTTGGTGGATTCTCCATCAGTAGAAGAGGTTTCCACTGTAGGGATGAGAGAACCAGGAATGCTCAAGCTCACCAAGATCCTCCAAACTCCACTTTGAAGCTTGGTTCCCCTTGTTCCCATTTTCCTTTGTGACCTGTTTTCCTTTTTGTTCAAACGGGAAAAGTGCACGTGTCCAGGCACATTTTTAAAAAGTACACATTTTCTGCCCATTGACTAAAGCAGTGTTCTCCAACCTTGGGTGACTCCCCAGATGTTTTTGGCCTACAACTCCCAGCATGCCCCAGACAGCGTAGCTGGGGACCCAAAGTTGGAGAACACTGGGTTAGAGTGTTGGACTGGGACTCGGGAGATCTGGGTTCTAGTCCCCACTCAAGTCATGAAGCTCACTGGGTGACTTTGGGCCTACAACTCCCAGATGTTTTTGGCTATGCTGGCTGGGGCATGCTGGGAGTTGTAGGCCAAAAACATCTGGGGACCCAAGGTTGGGGAACACTGGACTAAAGGGTGAAAATGTGTATTTTTTTTTAAAGGTGCATTTTAAAGTGCACATCCTTCAAAAATACATGTAATTTTGGACTGTGATCGCAAGCTCGGGAATATGCAAGCATTTTGCAAAAAATGCGCCATTGAGAACAGGGCAAGTTCTGATGATTTGTGAACTGAAATGAAATTCTCGCATCCCTAAATTGGGTTCTCTCTTCCCTCTCGCTCTAGAGGCAGGGCTTAATTAGGCAAATCAAGCAAGTATTCCAATTCTGTCTGTTCAGAGACACAGGAGGTGCTTCCAGATGGAGGGCTCCTGGTGCTACCAATAAAAGGCATTGGGTACCTTTTCTGTCTTTTCCTCCTTAACGGGTCTTCCTTTTCTGGTAAGAAAAAAAGATGGACGCAGCAGTGGGAAAACATAGGAGGGTTACAAATGTAAGACGACAACATTGTCTAGACCCCTGTAAAATTTGAGGCGGGGTGATTGCAGGATAAAAGTCTTGTCTGGAAGCACCTGGGTTTTTTCTTTGGAGCTCTTCTCCATTTGCAACTTCCAGTCAGCATTTCTGACAGACATTTTGACATTCCAACAGGAAGTTTTTCTTTCTCGCCTTCCCTCCCCAGCATTTCTGGCTACCCACTGATATCTGGCCTGTGCTCCCTCCCCCCCCCCCTCCATGCTTACTCCTTTGGCTTTGCCTTTCAGATGTCTACTCTTCAGACAGACTTTGGTGACCTCCAAGAAGAATATGACACAATGCTGGACGTACACAAGCAGGTTTTGGAGGAACGAGACCAGTTCTATAATGACCTGATCAATGTCCAGCGCTCCTCCACACCCCGGCCTAGCTGGGGCAAGTGTGCAGGTATCCACTCAGTTTGTTGTTGTTGTTGTTGCCGGTGCTGCTGTTAGGGAGGAGAGATGCTTTGCACCATCACAGACCTTCATATTCTGCGCCTCGTAAACTCAGTCTCTTGTGCTCAAACTGCATTATTCAAATTGCTGGAGCAGATGCACACACCATTCATTTTACATACATCAATACTTGGTCTTTGAGGGTTTGCAGAACTTGGGATTGTGAGGCAAGACCTGAGGTCAGGAGAGAGATGAGCAGGCGAAAGGCAGCAGAGGCACCTGACCTGAGATGATGAAGGAAGGAGAGGCCGTCACGGAGGGCACAAAGGCTGCACCCTTTCAATCCCAGTGCATTTTGCAGACTTTCTGTGTAATGCAGCAACTTGTAAGCATATTAACAGTGCAATCTTACACATGTTTACTCATGTGTTCAGTGGGGCATCCTGAGGTAAGTGTGCATAGGACTGCAGCCTTAAGACCCATTGAAATTACAAAAATTTGGGTGCTTACCTATGCACAAGTCCTATTGATCAATGGGGTGTAACTACGTTTAACATGCTGCAGTAGCACCATTCAGTGTTTGCCCATATGCTAATGTCTCTCCAAAATCACGAGAGCTAGAAACTTGCTTTTTGTTATTGATTTGTTTTAATAAAGTGAAAGTTAAAAGGTGTTTGGGATCCAGATCTTGCATCCTGCAGCAGAGTCCCCATCTGTGGTTCAGGACTTAACATCAGCAGTGGAGTGAGGAGCCAAATCTATCTGCTGTGTTTAGCTAGCTCTTGTTCACCCCACAAACTCAAGGGTAGTTGAGTTCCCAAGACTCCCCTGCACACCCTACTCTGGGTGAAGCAATGGTGAAGAACCTCTTCAAAACCAATGCTGTGATTGGTCTGCCTTATATCTTAAAAACTTGCATCTTCCTGTTGTTGCAGAGGTGATTGCTGGCGGGCCTGAGCGCTGGAGTGTTGTGTCGGAGGGCAAAACTAGTGATCAGCTGCTAGACATGCTTTTGGAAGATCTTGGCGCAGCACTGCTGAGAGAGATGGAAACCTTCGTGGGGCGGGTATGTCTGCTCTGGTTGTGGCATCCAGTGGGGCTTTTATCTTATTGTTCCTCCTTCTGCAGTGCTGCAGATGCTGCATAGGTCGGGGAAGGTCAGGAGGGCTCTCCAAGGGACCGGGCCTCACACCCAGCAGCCTGGAGACGTCTCGTTCCCTTCCTTGCTGAGTGGGAGCGGTGAAAGGATGTCTACCGTCAGTGGACGCTTTCCACATTGACACATCTCACAAGGAACACCGGCACACCGCAGAGGTTTCTAGGCAGAATGGACACTCGGCTCACGCAGGACATTGGCCAGGCCTGACTGCGCTTCACTGCCACTCCACATAGGCAATGAATGTGTGCTGTGGAACTGGGATGGGCAGATTGTAGGTCAGAGCAAAAACATCCCCAAATTCATAGAATGTTGGGGGTGGCAGAGATGCCTGCCTAACAGATTGCCATCTTTTATTTTCAACTGGTTTATATAAAGTAAGCCACAAGCCATCTCTGGAGAGTCAGTATAACATATAGTGCAGTGTTCTCCAACCTTGGGTCCCCAGATGTTTTTGGCCTACAACTCCCAGCATAGCTGGCTGGGGCATGCTGGGAGTTGTAGGCCAAAAACATCTGGGGACCCAAGGTTGGAGAACACTGATATTGTGGCTAGCGTGGTGGACCTAGACTGGGGAGACCCAGATTCTAATCCCCACTCAGCCACAAAGTTGGCTAGCTAATACTGGGCCAATCTCTATCTTTCAGCCTAATCTACCTCTCAGGGCTCCTGGGAGGATAAAAGGGATGGAGGGGAGATACACGCCATGTAACCACCCTGAGCTCCTCAGAGGAAAGGAGATATATCAGTGCAACAGATCTTTCTGGGCAGGACCAAACCACCCATAATTGAAACCAACACAACTAAGTTCCTATCTTGTCACGCCGTCTCCTGTTTCTCCGCAGCTGTTCACCTGTCTACAGCAGCCTTCCCTAGCCTGGTGCCCTCCAGATGTTTTGGACTACAACTTCCATCAGCACTAGCCATCATGTCCAATGGTCAAGAATCCTGGGAGTTGTAGTCCAAAACATCTGGACGGCACCTGCTTGGGGAAGGCCAGGCTACAGAAATTGCTTTGGAAGAAGACCATCGCCTAGAGTTACAGAGGTCTGAGCTTGTTAGTTTTATGTCTCTGTGTTATGGCTACTTAATAAAATAGATTTAGGGTGCAATCCTATGCATGCTTAGGCAGAAAAAGGTCCGCTGGCTGGGAAATGCTGGGAGTTGTAGGACTTTTTTCTGCCTAAACATGCACAGGATTGCACCTTTAATAATCACAGTACTAGCTACTCGGGATTGTGTCTTGATTTAGGATCAGTGTTTAGCTTTCTGTAGGACCTGATACTGTTTCTCTCCCTAGGGGAGAAGTGACAAGATCCCCATATACCTGAGGTGCGATGGTCTGGTCAGAAATAAGAAGTTGACAAAAAAGGAGACTGTGGCCATTTTAAGGGAAATATGGAGAGAGAAAATTGCATCGGATCAACAGGTCTCTTTGGTCCAGCTCCCCCTTCTCTTATGGATGTGTCAAAGGCAACTGGAAGGATAAAAGGATGGCAAACATACGTTTCAATACTCACACCCCACAACTGTTCTCTGGCCCTTAAACCAGGCTGGTCCCTCTGCCAGCCTTCGCACGCATGGAGAGGCCCATACCAAAAATTCACACCCAGAGCCTCCCGTATTCCTATCTACATCCTGCCCAGTTCCTTGCACTGAAGGAAAACAGTTTTATCCTTATGCTATGCTAGTGTACATGGTGATACCTGTGCCTGGTCAGACTGAACTTCCCTGCTGTCAGGAATATGTGCACTTCTCTCCAGTCTTGCAGTGAGGGAGCAGCCACTATTGTTAGGCGATGCAGGATGATGTTGCAACGTTAGGAAAAAACTCCCGTCAGAGACTTGGGTTTGACATCCCTGTAGCTTATGTAATACAGCGTAGCCCTGGTTTGAGGCCTTCTTGACTGCTAATCAGAGCAGCCCCTTCAATTTAGGACTAAACTATATGTTATGCTAATTTAAAAACAAAAATGTAGCAGTCATGGGTGAGACTGATCTGTCAGAGGCCACCCTGCCTCCAGGCCACCCTGCCTCCTGTCAGGGACAAGTCACTGATTTGTAATTCTAGAAAAGAGTCAAGCTGTTTTAGCATCCTATAAAGCTAATGCAGCAGATTAGAGAGTTGAAACCAAACTATCTGGAAATTGTTAGAGCTCTCCCTGTTCAGGCCAGGTGAGCTAAGAAAGCCCTGCCTTCAAGGTGGATCCTTTCTTTGCGGAGTCTCTCTTGCAGCAAATCATCTGTATTATCTTACACTGCTCCTCCCTCCTCATTTGATGTCTAACTCTGGGGTTTCTAACACCTAGTCCCTCTTCCCCCTCCAGCTCAGCATTCTCATGCTTTCAGGAACTGAGCCATTCCCAGCACCATTCCCACCTATCTCCAGCTGCTGTGGCCTAGAGGCCTCAGCCACCTCATCCCCCTCTTTGTCTGGGTCAGAACCAAATCCCATGTGTGGGGATTGGGCCCACTCTCCCTACAGAGGAGGATCTGGGAACAGATTCTGAGGAAGATGGGGAAGAGGAAGAGATGGAGGGGAAGGAATATGCAGCTGGGTCCCCAAGACCAGCAGACTTAGAGATAAGCACAACAGTGGGGGAGGATCAACCCCTGTCAAATTCCGTGGGCTCTCTGATTGAGAGGAGGGCAAATCAAGCATCACTAATACACACACCCCTCAGATGTCAGCAAAGGAGGATGGACCAGCTGAGGAATGTCAGGCACTCCAAGAGACTGGCGCTTAAGAACAAGGAACCGCCTTAGGTGTGTGGGTAATTTGAGTCTGGAAGGGAGGAGAGGTTTCCAGTTTGGAATCAACTTCTCAACCATAGAGCAATCTTCCTTAATGGCTGGCATTCTAACTAAGCTTGGTTCTTTGTGATTGACTCTGCAAATCACTTCTTTTGTAATTCTAAGCCAGTTTGCTAGGCTGCATCTGTCCTAATAAAGCTTTCCACTTAGAAGCCATTGTGTGGATCTTCTTGGAAAGAGGAGGGGAAGTACGGGCCTCAACACCCACAGCGTCTTCTTGAGGCACCTCTGCAGAGGTGCTGGGCTTAATCCTTACACTGATCAGGCTCAAGACCTTGGCATGCAAAGGATTCCCCTTATACTTGGTCCCAATGAAAACTCTATAGCCCCATGAAGTATGAATAGGAAGCTGCTATAAACTCCATAGTTGGATTATCCTAAATATGCCTGTGTTTAAGATGGTGATTGCCAGTCACTGCCCCATAGAGTAGCATCAGGCTATGATTAGGATTTTGTCAGTCCCATTGCCTTGGTGGAGTTTGCAGTGGCTCCCCTAGAACCAAGTGTGCTTTCTCTTCTCCTCCCAAAGCTGGGGGGAGACCAGAAGAGAATAGCAGCCTATTTCTAGTCCCGTGGCCATCTAGGAATGGTGAGGCTCACTGTAGACTGATCGGTTCCTTGTGGATGTAAGGTTCAGGGGCCAGGCCTGCCCTCTCCACATTGCAAGGTAGTCTTCCAGGTGGCAGGGACAGCATCAGGGCCGGTGCTACCATTAGGCCAACTAGGCAGCTGCCTAGGGCGCAGGGCTAAAGGGGGCGCCAGAAACACCTTGAAAAAAAAATACAGCGCTCTCAAGTGGGAGGGGGGGGCACTAAATATCTGATCTTGCCTAGGGCACCAAACTGCCTTGCACCAGCCCTGGACAGCATGCAAGTGCCCTGCTACAATACTCACAGGGGTTGGCCATGCAATCCGCTTGGGCATCTGCTCCATGAACTTCAAAACAGCTGCCCAAACCTACCTGAGCAATTGTTGTTACAAGCAATTCAAAGCCTGCCTACACCGTAAGGAATAATTTTTACTTTGCCATCTAAAATTATTGGGGGGCAGGGAGAAGGGAAGACATTGTGATTCAGGTAGCCACTGTGGAAAAAAATATATCGTAGGGCCAAACTAGGCATGACTAATTCAGAGGAGGGCAACTTGTGGCCCTCCAGATGTTTTGGCTTACAGCTCCTATTGTTCCTTGCCAAGTTGTAGGCCAAAACGTCTGGAAGGCCAGAAATTGCCCACCCCTGCTCTAACTACACAGGTAGCCACTGTCTGTGTCTGGGTTTTAAAAAAACCCTTTAATACTAGGCATGTCCGCCCGCCATTTTCATTGGGGCTGCAGCACACAGAAAGATTTAACCCTTCTCTCCTCAGCCACAATCTGCAACCCCTCTTGCCACAGTTCGTCTTAGAAAAAAACTTCCATTGGTACAGATGAGAGCTCTTTTCCTAAGGCTAATTGAAGCATGCGGTGGGGATTTTCAGTGAGATTACAGCAGGAGAGGGAAGGGTTAAACCCATACTCCTATCAGCAGAGGACTGTTCCTGAAACCTTCTGCCTCTTTTGCAGAGAGGAAAGCGGTCCAGCCTTTCTGAGTTCTTCCTGACCTTCTTCCAAAAAAGGTATGGTGATGCGCTTGCTTTCGACTGGACTTACAGTATCTTTGAAAACATCAAGCTCTATCGGTCCAATGAAACCATGTCCTTGTTTCACCAAATCCTGATGGGAAATGTGAGTAGTTCGCCATCTCACTCCAATCGTATTCCACTTCCTTAAGCATAAAAAATAAATAGGGAATAGGTAGGGGCCATTTCTTCAAGGTGACTATTGTCACCTTGAAAATGACCGTAGGCACAAGAAAGTATCTCTTGAAAGAGAAAGAAGCAAAAAATTATCGAACCCTGGGGACATGCTACATGAAAGTCTTTCCTTTTTCGTTCTCCTTCCTTGGATGGTGTGCTATTATTTTAGGTCAGATGTTTTCACACACTTGTCAGAGTGAGTCTCTGTAAATCACAGGGGGGGGCAAACTCCTGCTGCTGACGCCAGCGCCCACACAATTCCACAGGTTGCCGGCTGCAAAAAAATGGTTCGTGTACTGCTATAGAGCAGCAAATAGGTCAAACCTAGCTTTAGAACAAGCAAAATTTGTCTTATTTATGGCTCCATAGTTGCTCATCCCTGTTGTAAATCACGGGATTCAGTGGGGCGTTTATTGTTAATGGGTTGTATAAAAATGCTGCCGATAAATACATAAATAAAACAACAACTGGGAAATTCCTGTACAGGTTTTTTGTGGGGCGGGGTGTAAATTCAGCACCGAAGGGGAGGTGAGTGAGCCCAGAATAAGAACAAAAGAGCCATGCTGAATCAGACCATATTGCCTATCTCATCCAGCATTGTTCCCATAGCTGCCTGTGGGAAGCCCATAAATAAGACATGAGTGCAATACCACCCTCCCCGTTGTGTTCCCCAGTAATTGGTGGACATGGGTATACTGCCTCTGATACTGGTAGCATGACTAGTAGCATGACTAGTAGCCATTGACAGCCTTATCCTACAAGAAACCAGGCAGCCCCTCCTCCATGCTCAGTGTACAAGTGCAGCCCTTCTCCTCTGCCAGCCCCCAGCAGGCTAGTAAAGTTTTTTTTTTGCAGGGTAGTAACTCTTTCTTTTGGTGTGCTTATTTACAATACTAGGGTGCAATCTCATGTGTATTTAAGCATGGCTGGCTGGGGAATGCCAGGAGCTGTAGGACTTTTCCCCCCTGTCTAAACATGCATAGGATTTGCTCACTATATGTTAACACTTCCAGCTGGTTGAGGTGTTCAGCTGCTGATAGGTCTTGCTGCCACTCCTGCTCCCCTTTCCAAATGTAGGTTGAGTCAAATGGAGGGATGTGTTGTTCTGTAACTGGCTCGAACATAGTATTGTAGTTTAACCAAATGTTTTGTAAAATCAGAGGGCCTCTCTGGAGGGAAATAACTGAATTGCTAAGATTTTAGAGTCACCTTTGTTGGCACCTCAATTTCCTATACTTCAGAAACCAGAAGGTTCTATGGATTATGCTTAAACCTCACTCTGCTGTCATCACTTTCACAGCTGGATGAAGGAGTATACCACAGCAACCTCCAGCAATTTAGCAACCTGTTAAAGGAACTGACCACTGCTGACACTGCAAATACTGGCCAGCTGACGAGCGAACAGTTCACGTAAGCGCTTGGAGCAGAGAGGTGTAATCTGTAGCCAGATGCAAAGAAACAGAAGTGCAGTACTAGAAATGCATGTTAATTTTAACAAATCTAAGCCTATCTAAATTTCTCTGCGGGGGGGGGGGAAGTCTTGGTGTTTTGTTATATTTGAAATATATTGGGAAGCAAAGAGGGGACATTGGGCCCCTTCCCCAAGTGTTTGATCAGGTGCTTGGCAGAGGTGTGTGTGTGTGTTAATCTAGTCATCCCCTCCATCTCCGGAACAGCTGATCTATGGTGTGTTAACCTTTCAGGAAGGCATATATGTGCATATATGAAGTAGACACACAAAATGAAGTGGTTTCTCTCTCTCACTATAGCCTTGCCTTAAAGGCAGCTTTCCCGTTAAAGACTGATGAAGAGATTCAGGAGTTACTTGAGGCAGCAGGCTACAAAACAGAGTACGACACTATTATGTACAGGTTCTTATTCTTAGAGGTAGGTTACTCAGCATGTCGCACAGAATGAGAAGCAATTCATTTGTTTTAGGGGCGGGTGGGTGGGTGGGGGAGATGGCAGGGGGAGTCTAGTAGACTAGCTCTGTAAAATTATACAGGGGTCAAGAAAGCATTTATTTTTAAGTATCGTATATCCCACCTTTCTAAGCAAAATCTCTACTCAAGGTGCCTTACAATGTCTTAAGATAAAAGAACATACCAAAACAATATAATCAAACAATGAGCCAAAAATAAAAATAGCAGAAGCAGAAGAGCAAACCCCACCCCTTTCCCACCAAAACATCTCCAAGTAAAGGAAAAATGCCAGCCAAAATAATACAATTCTCAGTACAGTGCTTGCCTAAAAGTTGGCAATGAGGGGGCCAGCCAAACCTCTCTGCGGAGAATATTCCATATGTCTGCCCCCCCCCCCCATAGTATCCATGATATTAGGACTCTGGCTCACCTAATGAAATGGATGGGCCATGAATTCAGGACAGATTTTTTAACAGTACTTCTTTATTTAACCCATAATTAACTTATGGAATTCACTGCCACAAGATAAGGTGAAAGCCACTGGCTTAGGTGGCTTTAAAAGGAAATTGGACTAATACATAAAGCAGCCTTTATGATGTGTTGGGACTTAACTGGTTTAACTGCCTGTGGGATCATGGGAATTGTAGTCCAACACATCTGGAGGGCACTAGGTTGGGGAAGGCTGTCATAAGGAGAGTCTATCTTTTAGCCATGCTGGCTAAATGGAATCTCCGAGCTGGTTTGCATGATACAACATGACATGACACAACAGCCTGGTTCCTACGACATTTCCCCTCCCGTTTACTTCCCAGCCCTTAAATATGTGTATATTTCTGCTGGGGTTTTTTTAGAACTGTCAGGGAACCACAGTAACTGCAGCATTAAGTGCTCTGAAAAGGAGCCATAAGGTTAATATCCCCCCTTTCTGGAATAACTGGAGACTTGGGGAAGTGTTAAAAAGGTGGAGGGCACTGAGAACTGTTAGTTCAACACTTAAAATTGAGAGGATTAGAGGTACTAGGGGGAGGGACTGAGACCTTCGCTGCACCTTCTTTTGTCACTCCCCCCCCCCTTTTCAAACTGACAACATGGCAATTGGACCCTGGCAACTGTGCGCAAATTAGCGTATATGCAGCCTTCCCTTGTCAATTACTTGTCTGTTAGCTACTCCCCTTGGGTGTTCCCTTTGACAGCTGAAACAGACTAGGAAATTGACCAGACAAGACTGCTCATATCGGATAGCCATAAGGATAGCTACACTTGTGAAAGACCCAACCAAAAAGAATAATAAAAAAATTACACAGTTGTGCAATTTTCAGGGGCTGGCAAAAAAAATACGAGCCCAATCGTGTTTTGAGGCTTCAGAAGGAAAAAAAACCCATGGTGGTGAGTGAAAAGGGGTAGTGACAGAAGCGGGGAGGGGGAGACAAGACAGGTTCTGTCACAAAGGACACTGAGATATGTGCCAGAGCCGGCTGGAGTACCGAGGGGGAAGGAGCAGGGAGAACAACCCATGGTAAGCCCGATCATCTGTCAGGTGTACCGCGTGGGTTGTTCCACAAACAATAACTACATTATTGTCCAGTGGTCCAGCTGCCTCCCTAGCTGGTTTCCTGCTTCTGATATATTTAAAGAATTCTTTATTGTTAGCATCTCCATTGTGAAAGCTTGTGCTCCCATTTGTTTTCCTCATTTGGGCAAGACTTTCAATTTCGGAAGGAAGCCTTATCTCTAATAGCTTCCTTGACACTGCTTGTTAACCATGCTGATGACCTCTTGGACTTGGTACTACTTTTCCTAACCTGTGATATACATTCTATTTGAGCTTCTGTTATTGTGGTTTTGAGTAATCTCCAAGCATTTTGAAGGGATTTAACCCTCTTGACCCCATTCCCCCTTTTAACTTCCTTTTTACCAGTTCCCTCATTTTGGAGAAGTTTCCTCTTTTGAAGTCAAATGTGACTGTGTTAGACTTCTTTGGCAATCTTCCATTTAAATATATATTAAATCTGATAGCATTGTGGTCACTATTTCCAATTGGTTCAACAACATTTACCCCCCATACTAGGTCCTGGGCAACACCATTTAGGATTTAATGCAGGGTTGTCTCCCCTCTGGTCAGTGACCAACTGTTCTAGGGCAGTCATTTAGGACATCGAGAAATGTAACCTCTTTGTCATGGCTGGAACATGCATTTATCCAGTCAATGTGAGGGTAATTGAAGTCACCTATTATTACAACACTTCATTTGGAGGCCTCCCTGATTTCATTTTCCATCTCAAGATCACCCTGTGCCTTCTGGTCTGGGGGACGATAGCATGTTCCTAGTACTAATTTAGTTTTGGAGCCCAGGTATTAGTCACCCACAGCTCTTCTGTGGAAGAGTCTGTCCCTTTTAGGTTTTCAAGTCTGCTGGACACTATCTTTGATGTACAGAGCAACACCTCCTCCAGGACACCCTTCCTATAAACTTTATATCTGGAGATGACCATTTCCCACTGGTTCTCTCCATTCTACGAGGTTTCCATAATGCCCACTATATCTAGGTTCTCCTTTAAAACCAGGCACTCCCAACTCTCCTATTTTGGCTCAGAGGCTTCTAACATTTGCATAGAAACACCTGTACATGGTGTCCCTCTCCAGATGTCTCTGGCATGTGCAACTTCTCTTTTGGCACTTAGGCCTCTTTGATTGGCTATCATGTTTCACCATATGTTCATGGCCTATTTCCTCCCCTTCTACATTTGGACAATCAGAAACTTTTTCATCTTCATCCCTTAGGGATGATTTAACCTGAACCGGATGCTTCCCAACTCCTGTCGGCTTTCCTCCAAGGTTCATTTTAAAAGCTGCTCTGTCACCCTTTTTATATTTTGCACCAGCAGTCTGGTTCCATTATGGTTCAAGTGGAACCCTTCCCTATTGTACAGGCCCGGATTGTCCCCAAATGTTCCCCAGTGCCTAACAAATCTGAACCCCTCCTCCCTGCACCACCATCTCATCCATGCATTGAAACTCCTCAGCTTTGCCTGTCTAGCTGGCCCTGCACATGGAACAGGTAGCATTTCAGAGAAAGCCACCTTGGTGGTCCTGGATTTCAACCTTCTACCTAGCAACCTAAATTTGGCTTCCAGGACCTCATGACTACATTTCCCCGTCATTGGTTCCAACATGGACCACAGCCACTGATCCCACCCCAGCACTATCTACAAAGCTATCTAGACAGCACGTGATATCCGCAACCTTCACACCAGGCAGGCAATTTACCATGCGGTCTACACACCCGACACAAACCCAGCTATGTGTATAATGATCGAATCTCCCACTACCACAAGCCCCCCACCCCCCGGAGGCACATCCTCGGCATGAGAGGATATTTGTTCATCTTCCAAGGAATGGATCCCTTCTAAGGGATCATTTCCCTCTTCTCGGAATGACGCCCTCCTTCCCCAAGTCCCCCATTCTCCGTGGCAGCAGAGGAGTTGTCACCCAGGGATTGGGACACTGCTATTTGGTCCCTGGAGGTCTCGTCTGCCAATCTCTCTACCTCTCTTAGCTTCTCCAGGTCAGCAATCTTGGCTTCAAGGGAATGGACTTGTTCTCATTACACAGAGCACACACCCACAACTTCTGTCCAGCTGCCAGATAGTCATACATGTGGCACTCAGTGCAATACACTGGATAGCCCCCACACCCCTGCTGGCTTTCTACCTTCATAACTGGGTTGTTTTTAATTGGTATTATTGGGTTTGTTTTCCTGGAAAACGAAGTTGTTTACTAGGAGAAGAGGGGGTTATGTATAGTTAATAATTTACAGTTACTTACTATGAGAAGGGAGGCAAGAGCTCTCTGCCCTTGCCTCTTCGCCCTGTTGCTGAGTTTGCATGGTTACTTAACTTGCTTGTGTGCTAACACATTGTCATTGGGGCTCCTCATGCTTGAAAAGCTGCCTCCCTCACAAGCCTGCCTTCTTATATAGCGCTACGTAGGTTGGCCCAACTGCTGCTGCAGCCAATCCGATTAGAGGGCCTCCTTTGAAAAGTAAGGGAGGCTGTGCCTGAACTCCTGGTCTGTGCTAGCTTCCAATAGGTGGAAATGTAGGTCAATTGAGCCCCCTGGGAGTGGGGATCTTGTATTTAGGGGAGAGGGCAAAAGTGAATGGGTAATTGGAGGAGACAACAGGACAATAGTGAATGGTACAGTCCTAAAGGTTTTGTATGCTCTTGCAGGATGAGGAGGGAAAAACAGAACCCCTGATTATGAAAATTAAGAACCAATATATGAATGAGAAAAAATTGTATCTACAAGAGCTACGCTACGAACTAGGAACCTTGATGTGAGTACAAAAGCCCTGAAAATTCAAATTGCTAGTTTGATGCAGACTGTCAATTGAACTCACTTCCCATTGAAATCAATGGGAATTACATTATTACTAAAATATCTGATGGATTTCAGTGAGACCCAAGTTCAACTTACAGTGTAATCCTATGCATGTCTACTCAGAAGTAAGCCTTTGCCCTCAGCTCCACCCACCACTGGAATTGGCCCCCACGCCAACTCTTTTCCAAAATTTAATTGTCCTGGGGCTGAAAGAGGTTCCCCACTCTTCGCTAGTGGCAGATTTCCCTAACCAACACATAGCTTTGCAGTTTGAAGCCGGGGAGATTGTAGACTGAGGGACCAAGTTATACACCTGCTCCTTCCACCCTGCTTTGGGGCAGCCCCCACCCAGGGGCAATAGGGATGCACCTGCCAGCAGGCATGGTTTCTCAGGTGTGGGCACAATGTATCTAGCTGTGTCTTTGCTTGAGGGCTTCACTATGTCAAACCAAGGGCTATCTCTACCTGTGCGAAGCAGATTCCATTCACTAGTACGCAATAAATAAATGCCTTATTCTGCCATTTTTCTTAACAGCTGCTCAGTGAAGGATGAGGCTTGGATGAGTAGGCATATTGAAAAGACTAAGTGGTCAGGGGTAAACTTGAAAGAACACAACTGATCTAAGACAGACATGGCACTTTGGATTCTTAGTCTAGTCCAAGAGAGAACTTCCTTACAAATCAACCTCTCTCACTGATTGCTTTGCCCTTTTTGCACATAGGGAAGTGAGGCCAGACGACCTGAGGGCAGCTCTCTGCATAATTGACCATGGTTTGACTGAGCAAACCCTGGATTCTTACATCTGTTATGCCTTTCAAGTTCCCAAAGAACAACTGGATCCTGCCAGCTCCATACCGACAGATACACTGATGGAAAGGCTTATGACTGGAGATATCAGACGACAAGGAATGGTTTTAGAACTAAAGTATCAGCCCCCATCCCTCACAGCAGAAGAAACAGAGGTCCCTACCAATACCTAAATTGACCCACATCCTCCTCCTCTTCTCTCCCCTTCTGAGAGTTACTGGAGTAATTGGGTTTTTTTTTTTTTACTGAGAAGTGATCTGGAACAAAACTGTCCTGCAAGAGCTCAGTTGATAAGTGAGCCCAAAAGCTGTTGGAAAAGCCTGCTGAAGCAGTGATTTCAGCTCCATTTCTGGGGCCAGAAGAACTTAAGTATATTGTACATAAAAACACCAAGGTCTGCCAAAGCCTTTCTTAAAACTCTGGGGTGGGGTGTTTTTTTTGGGGGGGGGGGCTCTTGAGGTTTCCATTTCAGACCAGACCATTTTGCAAGGGCAGCACATCAGATTGATTAGCTTTGGGTAATGTAAACTGTTTAGAACAGTTGAGTTTCATAGAAGGGCTAAAGGTTGTTCACACAAAACTGACAGCAATTCCTTTCTTCATAGCACTATGAACTCTAGTATTGGACCCCATGGAGAAGCCTTAGTAAATTGGCAGCTTACCCAACTGGGTGCTGAAACCTTAGAGCTATATAGTTTTAGAAGATTTACATTTTACTTTGTTTTTAAATTTTGGAGCAGGCCCTCATCCAAACAAATTCTAGGACAGTGTACAAAAGACAAAAATTATTCACACAGGATACAAAAGAAGCAAGCTTCATAACAGACCAACCAAATGACAGGCAGCAAAACTAGATGAATTGAGCTAGCATCATTATTTAAAATGCCTGGGGCCCTGGGCAGTCCCTTGCTGGGATTTCTGCAAGTCATAAATAAAACTGTTCAGTTTCTTTCTGGCAGTTGTGTATTTCTGCTAAATTTAGATTTGGTTTGGAAAAATACGGACAGTTCATCAGGTAAGGTGGAAACTAGCCAGTACACTGATTAGATTCAGGGCTAATAATAAAGGAGTGAATGTATTACATGTGGGCAATCAATGGTACTGTTAAGAGACACTGAACTCTTATGCCTTTGCCTTGCTAACTGCCCCTAGGGCTATTTCTCCACCTTTAAGATTCTTGCCCCAAGGCCATTTTTAGTGAACATCTTGCACTACAACTTTTGTCAAGAATTTGTGTCAGAAAACTTAACCTATGCTAATATGAGCAAGGTACAATGTGATTGCTGGTTGTTCTAGTCTAGTTCCTTACTTTGCCAAACAGCTACAGTTAAAGAATTGTCCAAGTCAAATGTGTTTGAAATTTAAGGGAAATCGGAATCAATAAATTACCCTTTAGTGCTGCAAGATTACATACCATGAAGCCAGAGATCATACACGTAAGTGTCTACTTTTGCTTACTGGAGGATGGAATAAGGAGAGAGAGAACAGGAACTGTGTGATTTATTCAACAGTACTTCAAATCAAAGACATAACTTGTACTTACAAAACATAACTTACAACCACAGTTTAGGTATAAGAACAAAGCAGCTTCTGTAGCACAGAAACTGAGGTAAGAGCTTAGCAAATAAAGAAAATATTCATAATTCTGAGATATTTCCATAGTCCCTCCAGTTAAGTGCTGAGGACTTGCTGACAGGACTACGTATATTGTAGTTTAGAGTCTCTTAGATGTTTCTGAACCGGTGTTCCTTTCCCCCAACTGGGGACAGTCTGCTTCCAACACAAGGGTGCTTTGCCAACATCTCATCGTGACTGGGGAGGAACCACTTTATTTCCACTAGTGGCAACAGGAATTAGCAGTTTTCTGTACTCTAGAGGCAAGTGACGCTCTATCAGCACATTTAAAGGCGTCCTGTCTGTTATCAGCCCTTGCCTAGATAAAAGAGGAGATGAGGGATATGGAAAGAAAAGCGGAAATAAAAATAAAAATGCATGAGTTCAGTTCATATTAGTTTATTTACAACTAATAGTCATTATGTCTGTTAGCCCAAGCATCTCCAGTTACCAGGAGCGCTTCTTAGGTGGCAGAAAAGCAGCTCTCGGCAAAATTCGTACATTCCGTCCATTGCCACTGAAAATTGTGACTGCACGTTCAAACAATCAAAAGGCCAGCTGGATTTATTTTTTTTTAATGGCAAGACAAGTTGGCATAGACATCTATTGACATGTAAGTCCAAGTGAAATAGAGGCATGAAGTGGGACAGCATGAACCTAACACAGTTTGTTTTAAAAGTTCTTTAGGACCAGACTCTGAATTTAATATGTTCACCAAGAGACATTAGTCCAAAAAGATGGACATCTGCACCCTTACTCTATCCACTGGCAACATTCACCCAGAGCTATAGGCTGGCTTTCCAAAGAATCCTGGCATATTGTGAAAGAGCGGTGTGCTGGCTCATACAGCCTGTTCCCTCCCATTTTGCTCCTCCTTGCTAGGATGACTGCTAAACGAACAAAGGGTCTTGTTGAGCTGCACGTCACTCAAACTGGGGGTCCTGTCATGTCGCTCCCCTTACAAGTCCCATGCTGCTCACCTGATTGCTAAAAAAACAACAACCAGCTGACTAGATGCTATAGACCACCAATACTGTTTGATGCAGTGCCCTTGAAACCGTGCATGAAACATCCCTTACCGCCTCATGAGGAGCTCCAGATCAGCTGGCTCTGTAATCTTTCGTTTAGCATGATTTGTATAGGCCTCCAAGTCGTCACTCAGATGCTTGAAGTACAGGTTCACACTGGAAAGGTGGAGCACAATATCAGCTGGGCAGGCTACAGACATGGGCTGTTCTGCAAGGCCTCAAGAAAACCAAGAGGACCCAGCTCCAGAAGCACATGTTTTATCAAGTGCTCAGAAACCAGAATCAAGTGGCAATGATAGAAACTGACAACACAATACCCTTAATGTATACAAGAACTTTGGTTTTCTTGGTCACAACTCTTCAGCTGGCAACCTATTCTCCGCCACACCATTAATATGTATGAAAGTTGTTTGCTGGACTCACCATCTCTCCACAGCCTTGAAAGCATCCTTGGCCACCGGCATCCCCACATAATGGCTGAATATCTTTTTTACCAAGTTACTGGGGAGCCCTGGCTCACGTTTTTCTCTGCGTGCCCTCTCGGCTGGCCTTGGAACTCGTTTAATTGAAGGCTGCTTTGAAGGGGACCTCCAAGAGAAATAGGAGAAGTGCTAGATGTAAGCAACAAGACCTACAGGAAAAGCAGATGCTTCCCATAACACTCATATAATCTCCAGACAAAAGAATGATTCACTTCCTCAGAGAAGCATCACATTTTTTCTGATATTGGAAACAGTGAGTACCTCAGATACCATGTCAATAATAATGCGAGTAGCTCTCCAGTAGGTATACTCATGTAGGGAAGAAATCATGTGGAATGCAGCACTCTAAAGCACTTCTGCAAATCCTATGTACAGTAATACCTTGGATGGCAAGTACAGTCATGCCTTGGATTGAGAGCATAATTCGTTCCGGAAACGTGCTTGTAATCCAAAACACTCTTATATCAAAATGAAATCCCCCCAAAAAAATTTGTACTAAGATTTTTAATTTAAGCCGTACTACAGTACTTGTATTGCAAGACGTAGTTTGTATATCAAGTCAAAAAAATTTAAATAAATATTTAAAATTTTGCTTGTCTTGCAAAACGTTCTCAAACCAAGTTACTTGTAATCCAAGGTATTACTGTAACTTGGTCTGAGAGCGTTTTGCAAGCCAAGCAATTTTTTAAAATAAATTTTGACTTGATAAACGAGCAAGGTCTTGCAATACAAAAGTAGGGATGTAACCGCTCGCCTCGAGCGGGCCGAAATCGGCCCTGCTCGCACCCACCAGAGACTCGCTTTGATATAAGAGTGTTTTGGATTACAAGCATGGTTCCGGAACGAATTATGCTTGCAATCCAAGGTATTACTGTATGTAACTTTTTAAGAAAATGTTCTGATTTAGTTGGACTGTTAGTAACTCAAGTAGTTCATAAAAGTTTTCAAACATTTCTACTCAGACAAAAGCATGGCAAGAAAGTATATGAACATCTAGAGCAGTGGTTCCCAACCTTGGGTCCCCAGATGTTGCAGGCCTTCAACTCCCATCATACCCAGCCAGCATGGCTAATGGCAAGGGATGCTGAGAGCTGTAGTCCAGCAACATCTGGGGACCCAAGGTTGGGAAACACTGATCTAGAGCAAGGGTGGGCAATGATTTAGGCTACGAGGACCACATGCAGTGGGTCAGGGGCTCACCACACACACGAGATAAGATTGCTGGGGGAGAGAGAGCCCCCAGCAATCCTGGCTGCATAGGATCGCTGGGGGGAGGCTAAAACCTGTGTCCCCCTCCGCCCCGTGATCCCAGCTGCATCAACATTGATTGAATTGCGGAAGAGGGCGTGTGGGGATGACTCTCCACACGTACCCCCTTCCCTAGCTCAATTGGGCTCTTGCCTGGAAAAAAACTATTCGGCAGACTCAGAACTGCACATAGGCAATACAACTGCCACCTTGGCATGGGAGGTAAATGGGGGGGCAGCTGCAGTGGGCCGCACGTGGCCCACAGGTTGCCCACCCATGGTCTAGAGTTCTATGAATCCTATGGCTTAGCCAGATGAACAAGTACTTGGCATTCCTAGACCATTGTAACACCATCAGCTGCAATCTCAGGGCCTTTGTGACAGGAAGGACACCAAATTGGAGCAGTTACAAAATAATCTGAAGCCACATTAAGCACGTGGAGAGTACCTGTCCTTCATCACCAATCAACTGCGACTAGCCAGGCACCACACACCTGGAAATTGGGGCAAGGATTTATGGATCTAAAGCAGTGTTCTCCAACCTTGGGTCCCCAAATGTTTTTGGCCTACAACTCCCAGCATGCCCCAGCCAGCTACACTGGCTGGGGCATGCTGGGAGTTGTAGGCCAAAAACATCTGGGGACCCAAGGTTGGAGAACACTGGTCTAGAGGAATGGCTTCCAGGCAGGACACTGAACTCTGGTACCTCTTGTGTTGGGAAGCTGAGCATTCCAAAGAGGCAAGGAAGCTGCACTGCTTGTGAAGGCCAGCCCCCTGATTGTTCGGCTCTTTTTATAGCTGCAGGCAGTGGGAGGCAAATCAGAGCATTTCAGGCAACAGCAGTAGCTCAGCACACCCAGCAGCTTAGGGCTGGAGTTCTATCCCACAGCAACGACATACATACCTGGAGGCAGCGACTTTCAGGTTACGTGGGGTGGACAGCAGTGGTGAGCACTCAAAGGCTCTAGCACGCACGAATGCTGGTGTCTTCCCAGTTGGCTCTGATTGGAAAAAGAGATATAAGCCCTGTGTGCGCCAACTCCAAGAAAAATTAAGTGTGGGCTGGCAGCAGGTGGTTGAATCACAGGAAAAGTTGCTTGGAGCTCCATTTTCATAGCTGACCCAATCTCCCACAGCAAGAGCTGGAAGGGTTGGATTTTTAATCAGCAACTTATTTCTCAGGACTAGAAAGAAATCCAGTTGAGAAGCCCTGGTAGCTTGGAGCACAGATGGTACTTATTTATTACATTTCTATACCACCCAATAGCCAAAATAATTAAAAAACAAATAACACTGTGGGATAAGGCTGTACTTTGACAGGTTCCACCCTGGCACCCTCAAAAGGGCAAAAATACTCCCTGTTCTGAACATTTGAAGGAAAGGACTCCACCAAGGGCCAGGTTTAAATTCTACCTATCTATGCTACCATGCGAATCCACAGTCCAACCCTCCAGTCCCCAATGAGTCTCCTCACCAGCATTTTCAGGGTCCATTTCAGCCTCTGACATCTCCTCAGGCTCAGAATCCATTTCAGCCTCTGACACCACATCGTGCTCAGTTTCTTCATTCAACACTCCTCTTGTTTTACCTCCATTACCAGCTTGTTGAGTTGTTCCATCTACCGTTTCCTTTGTGGGTGGGGTCTCCAACTGCTCAAGATTCTTCCAACTTACATGGCTGCTTGGAGTTTGAGCTCCAGTCCTTTGGGGGATGTGAGTAGCTACAGGCCAATGGCAAATAAGCACACACATCAATCCAGCACCTTTTAGAAGCACATTCAAACACTGCCCCTTTGAATGCCTGAGTGTGCTGCTACATTCACATTATTCCTAAATAGTCCACGTTTCCCAGATTTCCATAGCTGTAGGCTTGGCCTGAGATAGTGAGAGTTGGGCAGAGCAGGTACATTTTTAAAAAGCCACCTCTCCATGAGAGAAAAAAAAAAGGGAGGGCACAGCCAGGGCACTGAAGCTGCACCCTCTTGGCATTGCAGGGGCAGGGCCTGGTTCAAGAAAATTATTCCAGAAACAACATAGGAGTATGAGAAGTGATGCCTCTACTAGATTCATAGATCACAGAGTTGGAAGGGGCCTACAAGGCCATCGAGTCGAACCCCCTGCTCAGTGCAGGAAACTAGAGGAGGGGTCTCCCATCCAAGTAATCACCAGGCCTGCCCCTGCTTAGCTTTCCACGCTCAGACAAGCTGAGCCAGTGTGAGCCACAGGCCTTACAGACCTTCAGATGTTCTTCACATAAATGAGTGGCAGTCCTCACAACATTATGTAATGTTGGCAATGTGTCCCCTTCCAATAAGGATTCCTACTGCCAGCTGCATGTACTCACCCCTCTCACTGGGGAAAGGTTCCTCCTCCAGGTTGGCCTCTGATATGTCCTGGCTCACAAGAGCTGGAACCACACTGCTGTCCAGCTCCTCAATTATGTGTGCTACCATTTCTTTCACTGACCGCTTAGCAGATTTCTTATGCAGTGAAGCAGACAGGTGGCCTAGCTGTGCTTCTGGAAGTTTGGCATCAGCTGGTGTGGATGACCTTGCTGGGTCCAGAACTAGGAGTTTGACATCGGCTGTCGTGGATGACCTTGCTGGGTCCAGAACTAGGAGTTTGGCATCGGCTGGCGTGGATGACCTTGCTGGGTCCAGAACTAGGAGTTTGGCATCGGCTGGCGTGGATGATCTTGCTGGGTCCAGAACTAGGAGTTTGGCGTCGGCTGGCGTGGATGATCTTGCTGGGTCCATATCTAGATTGGTAGAGTTAAGGTGGAGTTACAGATGTTCAGACAGTGCAATCTACAGGCAGAAGAAAGCATCCTAAGATGATGGCATGCAGAGCCTTAAATGTATTCTCTATGCAAGGGAAGGATTTCCCTATTACCTAAACTTGCCCCAGATGTGCTCCAAGAGCCACAGCTGTCTTTTTATGGAGAGAAAGTGAATGAATTGGATGAAACAAGAGAAGGAACATACTAAACCAACTGCTAGGCATGAAAGGATTCAAGGATGCACTTTCCTCAGTTCTACTGCAGGTTACTTACCGGTGGTCAGATGCTCTTCAAGACTTGAGATCTGCTCCATATGACTGTTTTCATGCAGGCTCTCTTGCTGAGCTCTCCTGGGAGTAACAGTCCTTTGCTGGGGAACAGCTTCCAACCCATCAGCATGTTCTGTGCCTGGCGTTAGCTTCTCCTTGAGGTGACTGTGTACCAGTCCTCCCCCAGCATCATTCAGACTGTCTTGCTGCTCTTCTGTTGGACTATCAGCCTCTTCCTCAGGTGCAGCTTCCATCCCATCAGCACACTCGGTGTCTGGTGTCAAACTCTCTTTTGAGTCACTCTCGGTCACTCCTTCAACATCCATGTCAGACACAGCATCCTGCCAGGCTGTCTGATTAGAGGGCAGCACGCTCTTGCTGGCTGAAGATTGCCTAGTCGAGGCAAGCTGAGAACAGGCAACAGAAAGCCCCATTCCATTCCTGCCCACTGGGCTGTGGGTGGGCAAAGAGCTCCGTGTCAGCTGAGTGTATCTCTGTGTCATTTGACAACAGAGTTGCTGCTTGCAAGTCCACAAGGTCGCTTTGTGCTGTTGGAAACATTTCAAAAAGAGGAGATGACGGCTTTGAATGGAGATGCCAGCCTATTGACTTCCGGTGGGGATAATGGTAGGCTGACACCTTCACAGAGCTGTGGAGAGACAACACGGCTGGAAGCCAGCTAGGAATTAGTTTTTAGGTGGAGAAATCTCCCTAGATCACTGGGATGAACATGAGATGAGCCTAATATTCCTTAAGGGTTGTTTTATGTGGGTTTTGTCTGCCAATTCAATCTCGACAGACAGCCCACGGGAACCATCTGGGGTGAAGGAATTTTCAACAAGCTTGCAGCCGTGTTTGGAGCCGTAAAGGACACTAAACCCTGCCACTCCTCATTTCTTAAGATTTATGGTTTTTATCTGTTTTTCTCTACAACAACATTGAAACTACTTATGGTGAGTTAATGCTTTTTTTCTGGGATTATTCAAGTTATTGGAAAGAGTTTCAGGTAAACAGCCTCACAAAGAGAAGATTCATATCTAAGTTTTTTGAAAAGGGAAAGAGGTTTTTCTAAATTTTTATTTTTAATTACTTCTTGCTTGGCGAAAGTGCTTGGCGATCAGATTGTCGTGGGAAGGCCTTTGCTTATGAACTGGCTGATGGGGAGGAATGCACATAAATAAAAGATAAACCAGAGTAAAAAACAGACCGTGACTCCTGGACTGTATTGAATAATGGCTAATCCCGGGAAGAGGGTTAAAGGAGACAGAATTAGTTACACTTGACTTGATTTATAATTTATTTGAACAAATGGAGAAAAATATTTGGAGACAGGATGGATGCTTTTGAAAAAAGATTGGATGAGAGGCTTGGAGAAATAAGAGTGGAAATGTGGACATAATATATCTGGACTTCAGCAAAGCTTTCCACAAAGTGCCTCATGATATCCTGATTAGCAAGCTAGCTAAAAGTGGGCTAGATGGAACAACTATCAGGTGGATCCACAATTGGCTACAGAATCGGACTCAAAGAGTGCTTATCAATGGTTCCTTCTCAAACTGGGGAGAGGTAACGAGCGGGGTACCACAGGGCTCGGTCCTGGGCCCAGTGCTCTTCAACATTTTTATTAATGACTTGGATGAGGAGGTACAGGGAATGCTTATCAAATTTGCAGATGACACAAAGTTGGGTGGAACAGCTAATACTCTGGAAGACAGAAACAAAATTCAAAGCGACCTCGATAGGCTGGAGCGCTGGGCCGAAAACAACAGAATGAAATTTAATAGGGATAAATGCCAAGTACTGCACCTAGGGAAAAGAAACCAAATGCACAGTTACAGAATGGGGGACACTTGGCTCAACAATACTACGAGTGAGAAGGATCTTGGAATTGTGGTAGATCACAAACTGAATATGAGCCAGCAATGCGATGTGGCTGCAAAGAAGGCAAATGCTATTTTGGGCTGCATTAATAGAAGTATAGCTTCCAAATCGCATGAGGTGATAATTCCCCTTTACTCAGCACTGGTTAGGCCTCATCTTGAGTACTGCGTCCAGTTCTGGGCACCACACTTTAAGAAGGATGTAGACAAACTGGAGAGCGTTCAGAGGAGGGCAACTAGGATAATAAAGGGACTGGAAACAAGGCCTATGAGGAGAGACTGAAAGAACTGGGCATGTTTAGCCTTCAGAAGAGGAGACTGAGGGGAGATATGATAGCACTCTTCCAGTACTTAAAGGGTTGTCACACAGAGGAGGGCCAGGATCTCTTCTAGATCATCCCAGTTTGCAGGACACAGAATAATGGGCTCAAGTTACAGGAACCCAGATTCCACCTAAACATCAGGAAAAATTTCCTGACTAACAGAGCAATAAGACAATGGAACCAACTACCTAGGGAGGTGGTGGGCTCTCCCAATCTGGAGGCATTGAAGGTGCAGCTGGACAGCCATCTGTCAGGGATGCTTTGACCTGGATTCCTGCATTGAGCAGGGGGTTGGACTCGATGGCCTGGTAGGCCCCTTCCAACTCTACTTTTCTATGATTCCATGACCCGAGAAGGTAAATTGGAGAAACAGATTAAAATGGATGATCTTGGAAACAGGATGGATGCCTTACAAGAAGTTAAAAAATTGGATAGCCACACAGAACAAATATCTGAAGAGGGAAAAGACACTTTGATTTGTTGGATTGAGAGAAAAAGAAGATTATTTGGGATTTGGAGTTATCTGAACAGTTAGATAATTCATGAGATATATTGATCTACTCTGTCAGAAAGAATACAGTGGATCAAGTTCGCCAGCAATACTTCCTTATTGCAATGGAGCTGGATGATGCAGACATAGATCAAGTTCTTCAGAAATGTTTTTCTACTGGAATGGAGAGGGCAGTTATGGTTGTTTTGATTGGCAAGAGGAGAGACTGCCTTTTTTATTTTAAAGCTGAAACAAAAAGATTGTTAAGAATGGTTGGTGAATGCTGCATCTGGCAGAGATGGCTACATTTATGTCATGGATTAAAGAATATACAGCTATGTTTATTGTATAGTGGATTATTTGAGATTGAGGAAGAATATGTGAAAGAATGTAGATAAAAGGGGCCTAAAATTTGGGATATGATGTACTAATGAAATAGTGGGAAATTATGTGGCTAAAAGGGTTGAAATTTATATTAAGTTTTACTTTTAAAGAGAATGTTCCTAAGATGATGTATGATTGATATATGAACATTTTATTTTATGTTGGGATGTGTAACAAACAGGGCCGGCGCTACCGCTAGGCAGACCCAGGCGGCTGCCTAGGGCGCGTGGCGGAAGAGGGCGCAAACTCTGCGCCCCTTCCTCGCCTCCGGCGCGCTCCTGCCCTGCCTGCCGCCTCCGCCGCTCCTCCCCTCCCGCCCGCTTGCCGGCCCTGCCGCCGGCCTCCTCGCCACCCCCCCCCCCCCCCGCTCGCGCACCGCCCCGCCACCATCTACCTACCTTCGTCCCATCGCGTCGGAGGAGGAGGAGGCGCGGCAGCAGCAGCCAGCAGCGGTGGGCGGTGGGAAGGTAGGTGGTTGGCGGACGGGCGCGCGGTCGCGCACGCGCGCGGGGTGTTGCAAAGCAGGGCTGCTTTGCTCCGGAGGCCCCCCCCACGGCACGAGGGGGGGGGCTAATATAATTTGGCCTAGGGCGCCAAACAGCCCTGCACCGTTCCTGGTAACAAAGCAAAAAAAAATTCCGGATATAAATTTACTTATTAATTTAAATGTTTATAAAGATTAATATACAATTGAAATCAGAGTCTTTCCCTTCTGGGATTAATGGATAATTAGTTGGAAGAAGTCATGGAATTTTATTAATATATATGAGCCCATTATTGTCTACAATATTTATTTATTATATTTATACCCCGCCTTTTTTCCTGCAAGGAACCCAAGGCGGCTTACATAATCCTCCTCCTCCTCTCCATTTTATCCTTACAACAACCCTGTGAAGGTAGGTTAGGCTGAGAGCTCAGTGACTGGCCCAAAGTCACCCAGTGAGTTTCATGGCCAAGTGGGGAATAGAACCCGGATCTCCAGACTCCCAGTCCAACACTCTCACCACTACGCCACACTGGCGTAGAAGAACGGTTAGTAAAGATGTTGGATAAACTTTCGTCAATATTTAGAGAATACTTAATATCTATGTTTAGGGTTTAATGGAAACCTCTAATAGCCTTTTTGTAGAAATTAAAAAAATGATTTGTAATTTTTGTGGGTCTGATGAATAAGAAGAAAATTTTGGACAATGGAAAAAAGAGAAATGTCTTTGTAATTATAGAGTAAGAGAAATTATTGTTACTTATACTTGCTGTGGAGAAAATCAGAAGTCCATTATTATTTTTTTGAGTTTTTTTATTTTCAATAAAATTCAATAAAAATTTCCCGTAAAAGAGATGTCAGTCCTGACTTCAGTCCCATGTACCCTTACCATTCCATGCATCACAGTAAGAACTTTCCTGCCTTTGTTTGCCCTAAGCCCTGTCCCCTTTACTCACAGTCTGCTACTCAAAACAGCACAGACACCCCAGGCCAAGAGAGAACCAAGGCAAACTCACAGTCTTTTATCTGCAGCAAGTTTTGTTCGATGCCTCCTTCAAAATCTTTCACATTAACACCTCTGTAATTCTTTGGCCTACGGATCAAGCCTTTTTTTCCAGCAGAGTGCAATGGTGCTGGGGTTGTAAAAGAGATCTGAAGAGACCTGAGAACATAAGTACAGCCCACATGGATCGGATCTTATTCATCTTGCACTGCATTCATATCTCCTAGCGATCATTTTTGTATGTTAATGGAACGCAAAACCCTGTGGACAGAATTGCCAGCTGGCACTTGTATCCACCTTGCTCCTGGATTCTAGTCTTTCCCACTGAATCCCAGCGGAGCAACCATTTCCCGAACCACTGGACCTGTGGAGCTCACCTATCTTAGCCATGCTCAAACCATGCCCAGAGAATATAAGCCTATACCATCTGGGTGGACAAACAAACAAACCTAGAAAGCAGCTGCCTCACGTCCCCCTCCCATCCACACAAATAACTGAGCTAATTGTGCACACAGGCTAGTGCCGCACATTCAACCCCAAAAATAAATGAAAACCAAACAGCACAAGAACAAGCTACACTCTGCGAAAATGCATCATGGAATCCCTTTCTGTCATCTTGTACTGGCTTCACAGGTACATTGAGCACTGTAAGAATGAGGGGAAACCTGGTAAGCCAGCCATGAATTCACTGCAAGCATAAGCTACTTGTGGACTGCGAGAGAGCAATGTAATTTTAAACACAAAGATTAACTCCTGGATGCTTGTGGCCATCAAATGAAAAAACCAAGATATAAATTGATAGTATCTGCTATGTGTCAAATGCAGCTGAAGCAGAAAGATTTTTCCTGTCCTGACCAGGCTGCAGGCAGCTGTGAAGCCTCTAAAATCAGGGCAGGAAGAGGAGGAAGCTGGATAGCTTTTACTGACATGCATTGTGTAGAGTGATGCTGATTTGGTAGCATTGAAACGGGAAATTTTAAGCAGCCTGGATAACCACACATAGGCCACATTCAAATGATCCTCCAAACCAGAGTTTAGAACAGTTATGGGGTATGTGTGGCCCTCCAGATGTTGTTAGACTGCAACTCCCATTGGCTATGCTGGCCAGGGCTGATGGGTGATACGGTCCTCCAGATGTTGTTGGACTGCATCTCCCATCAGCCCTAGCCAGCATAGCCAACGTTGAAGGTTGATGGGAGTTTCAGCCCAACATCATCTGGAGGGCCACACATTCCCCACCACTGGTTTAGGGGATCAGGAGTGAGTACCAGAGCACCTTGGGCTTGTGCACTCCTCTCTCCCCTTCCCTCCACACAGACAAGAGGAGGAAATTAGGAGGTCCTACTTCTAAACTCATCCCCTCACCTGCAAGGGGAAGGGTTCGAGGAAGCGTGCAAGCCTAAGGCTCTCTGGTGCTCATTCCTGTTTCAAACTCTGGTTTGGAGGATTGTCATACTGAATGTAGTGGCACATAGTGCAACCAAGTACTTCCAAAGCTTGTGTCATGATATGTAGTTGCTATTTCATCTCTGTTCACAATATATTGGGATACTGACTTTGATTTCTGTCATGGGTGAGGAACCACTTTCAGCCCAAGGGCTGAGTTCAATTTCAGAGAAGCTCTCGGGGGCTGTATTCCAGTGGTGGGTGGTGCCAAAAGCAAAAGGGGTGGGACCAAAAATACCAGCATCTTGCAGCTCTTAGTGCCAATAACTAAGCTTTGGGAGAGGCATTTCAACCTTTTAGAATGGGGGAAAACTGCACAAAAGCCAGGGACACCACCAAACAATTCATGGTTGGGGGAAAGAGGGTGGGGTTTGGCCTGGGGAACCCCGGATGGCCAGATTGAGGTTCCACACCCCTGATTGATGCTGTGCAGTAGAGGACTAATTGGTTGTTTTACTATGATCACAGAGAAGAGAGGTTTCCGGGTCATAACTTACTTTGTCAGTGATGTGTTGTCTAGCAATGACTGTGCTGAAAAGGAGATCAAGGCACATATTAGATGACTATGCCAATGAAGTGTGCAAGTTTTATATCTTACAAAAACACTAATGAACAAATAAGCCAATGCTTTACCACTGGAAGTCCACTTAAATCACACTCAAGGCAAGAGAGAAACCTCATCTGTTTTATTTATCACCATGCATCAAAGGATTTATTTATTTCACTAATATTGTTCTTCAGAGAAGCTCATAGTGGCTTGTATGTGGTTCCCAGGGCTAGACCTATTTTAATTTCAGTAGCAAAACTGTGCTGGGCACTGTATGACCATTCTCTGGGCATTATAGAAATGTTAAATAGTAGGAATTATCTAAGATGTTGATCTAAATTACATGCATAGGTGATCTCAAATCTTTCACAGCAGTATATTTCAGAGGCTACACATGTCCTGTTTCTTTGGAAGCATTACCAGGCAAAGGCACCAACAAATAATTAACATCTTCACTTATTGTTTCTGACAACTCTCAAGTCACCACACAGAGGAGTACTCATTGTTCAAGACTCTGGCGCTCTTTCCCCCACAGCATGAAGGAAGAGATCCTGTTTAGGTGCTTCTGCTGCTCCCGTTTGCCTTGCCTAGGCAAACAAAGAGCCAGAGTTGACTCTTGTTACCCTTCTTTCATGGTTACTACCAAATTGTTAAATAATTTTCATTAATGTAGATTAGAAAGTTCTAATGAATTAATCTTTTCCAGATCAAGTCAGGCTTATCTTGGACTAATCCTATATATTAATATCTGAAACAGTGAGTTTGGCCAGAGTTGTGGCCCAGGGCTGGTACTCCCTTACTTGCTCTTCTTCAAAACTGGAACCTGTCCCAAAGGATGGGAAGCACACAACTCACTGAACAGTTTCTTTTCCCCATTTCCTAGGAGCAATAACATTCATAAAAACATAAGACCTGGTGCAGCCTATTCTTCAAAGCTCTCACTCACCTGCATTGGAGTCAAGTTGCTTATTCAGACCTCTCTCAAACTCAGAAAGACGGACCTTTTTTGACTTAGTTTTGTGCAGTGCAATCCGAGACTTCTCTTTGGGAGCAGAGTCAGGCAAACTGATTTCTAGGTTGCTAAAAGATGACAAGACAGGCCTTCAGTGTATGGCAATAGTGGAATGCTAACTTCAAGGAAATATGGCAACATTTCCCTAACAGCCCTATGAACTCACCTTCATAGAACTGGTTCACACGATCAAAACAGCCCACCCGTGGGTTGTTTAAGCCATGATGGGTTGCGGTGCGTGCTGGTACATGCCAGGCGGGATTTCCATATTCAGCCATGGCTTGTTGTATCATGCCAACCCAGACATGGGTTATGTGAGAGCTAAACACCCTTGCATAACCCAACAACAAACCATAGGTTGTTTAACCCTCGCATAACCCACGGTCCCCAGGTTCGCATGATATAAGTTGCAACCAGGCATTGAATATTCAGAATGGCCACCGGCACGCATTATGGCTCACCGCAGTTTAAATAAGCCATGGTGGGCTTTTCGATCATGCAAACTGGCCCATTGTGTTTAAGGGGCAAATTGAGGACCAAACAATTTTGGGTGCATTGAGTAGCATTTGTGCTACACCAAACCTAGCAGCTCAATCTTCTATCAGTGATTTATACACTGAGCTACAAGCATACTTCCTGCTCAGGAAGATCAGGAAGCAGAGGAAAAAGGCCAACTTAGTCCAGAAGAATTGAAATGAGCAGCTGGTACTGCCCAGAAGCAGCTTGCATATTTTTACATACATGCTTCATGCATATGATATCAGTCATAAATCACAGTCTTATGAAATACCATGATACAAGCTATGGTATTAGTAGCATGTTAAATGCACATCAGTATTGACCATATGTCAGATTTACATTTCTGCGCTCTGTTTGCGTGATCTTCCTAGAAAAAAAAAACTTTGCATATTTTATTGCTAATGAAGGATCCTCTACTACTGGTTTATGAAGCCATTGTATTACCAACTTTATTGTATGCCTGAGAAACATGGACTATCTATAAACGTCACTTCCACCTCCTTGAAAGGTTTCATCAACGTTGCCTCCGGAAAATCCTGCAAATTACTTGGGAAGATAGGTGAACAAATGTCAGTGTACTGGAAGAAGCAAAGACTACTAGCATTGAAAAAATGATCCTTCAACGCCAACTTCAGTGGACCGGTCATGTTGTTCGAATGCCTGACTGCCGTCTCCCAAAGCAGTTACTTTACTCCCAACTCAAGGATGGAAAGCGGAATATTGGTGGTCAATATAAGAGGTTTAAAGATGTTCATAAGGCTAATCTAAAAAAATGCAATATAAATATCGAAAACTGGGAAGCTCTGGCCCATGAACGATCTAAATGGAGGTTGGCCTTTCACAAAGGTTCCATGGACTTTGAAGAAGCCCGAGTGCAAGGTGAAAGGGAGAAACATGCTAAGCGAAAAGCACGTCAAATGAATCCTTTACAGGACCATCTTCTATCTGGTAACCTGTGTCCTCACTGTGGGAAGCTGTGTGGATCTAGAATTGGCCTCCACAGTCACTTACGGACCCATCGCTAGAGTCTACACAATCTTCTTTAGAATTTCCTCCTTTTATCCCGGAAGACAATCTTACTCGGTCACGAGTGATCGCCTGATGATGATGATGACTACTTATGAGAACAGAAAAAATTGCAAAGGAAATCTACTTGCTTTTAACTATTATGAATATGATTTATACAGCACCATCAGTGTTCATGGCACTTTACAGAACAACCTTTCCCAACCTGCTGCCCCCCAGATGTGTTGGACTACAACCCCCATCATTACCTACCAGCATCATCCCTAGCCGACAGTCACATTTAATTTGCAAGCAGTTGATTACTGAACTATTGCTTTCCCCCAAAAACAAAGCTCAGTGATTTTGTTCTCGGAGCCACTATGGTCTTATGCCTATGCCCTGCTCATCTTCCAGAAGCTAAGCACCACCTCCTGCCCCGCTTCTCCTATGAATGTCTTTCGAAGCAGAAGACTGTGGCTGCTATTAAGCTTCTGCTAGGACAGCCCTCTGCATTTTTCATTTTCCTTTAAAGCTTCCATTATTATGAAAGACTGGTAGATTGGGTCCCATCCTTTCTTGCAATAACAAAACAAGCCAACCGTTTCCCCCCTGCATACAGTATCAATACAACAGCTAGTCAGCTCTGTTCAGTATCCACCACATTACCATATACTGGGACCATCCCTCAAGCTGGTAAAAGGCTTCTACATTTTAAGTTCAATGAAGTCATATCATTGCATACAACAGGATGGTACTGCAAAGAACAGTCTGACCAAGATTCCCATCACCATTACTCTGTATTACAACTACATAATGCACTTTCAGACAGGCATACACTTTCAAAGAGAACTGCATTGTCTCAATAACTAATTTGTCAGGAATATAAAAGAACTGAGAAGGGCTAACTCCTTGCTCCAACATATTTCAGCAAATACGGTATGTGAAGTTACAACTCATCGTATGAGAAACAGAAATAATTCTGTTACTTAAGGTGAGTTCAGGGTTTGAAGAGGGTTTTTTAAATCCTCGTATCCATCCAAAAAGGAAACTAGATTCTCCACTATTTCCTCTATGAAATGCAGCAGTAATCTCATTGATTACAAAAGGATTTACTCCAAGTAAATAGCCTTAGTACAGCTTAATCATATTTTAATACAAACACAAAGAAGCCACTTACCTGCAGGGAACAACCTCTGGAGGGAACTGGAAGATTGTCTCCACTGGTTTTGGGGAATCAGGTTTTTCAGGAACAAGAGGGGAAACTATTGGCTCTGTTAAGAGAATCATAGAATAGTAGAGTTGGAAGGGGACACATGACAAATTTTATTTCTATAGGATTTCCAAACAAATTAAGACTCCAGCAAGAGGTCGAGGTGGACAGATATTCCTACATGCATTTCTAAAGCAAAGAATAACTAAATCACTGCGCTAGAAAGAGAGCAAAGTTCAACTGGGCTGTGCTCAAAAACAAAAACCATGTCCATTGCACCTCATCCAAAATACTTGTGATATATAGAGACAAAAAATTAATTTTCCCAGATTTTTTTTTTCAACTTAAAAAGAGAGATCTGCTGGATCCATAAGCCTCTCAGTTTACATCCCTGCCCACTGCCCAGTAAGCAAACTAGATGGATTCAGATGCCCATCTAGCTCTAAATGTGTTTAAGGAGGAACAAGAGACAAAAACTGCCTTTGTTGTTCCTCCCGCTCTGCCTGGCTCTTGCTGGCAGGGCGTTAGGATTCTCAGAGCACTCTGACATCAGCTAGATACTCATAGGATTGCTCTGTAATAATTTTTTGCAACCCAAAGAGAAACTCCCAAGCTTGCCTAAAATTATACTAGCAATTGGTATCTATTCATTGTTACTAATTAACTTATGACATGGAAAAATTTCCACGGAAAAATACAGCATCTGGAAAAATTTCCACCCCAAATCACTGAAATAAAACAAGTGCATTATAAACAAAAAAAAAAGCCCAATTTTTTTTTTTAAATAAACCATGCCACACCATAAATATCCAGAACAAGAAGCCATCCAAATGACAGTACTTTTTGAAGGCAGTCACCTACTAAATGTCTATTTTTGAAGAGGTACTGTGGAGCCCCTCCTCACATCCTGTCCTACCCATCTGCATAGACCAGTGTTCTCCAACCTTGCGTCCCCAGATGTTTTTGGCCTACAATTGTAGGCCAAAAACATTTGGGGACCCGAGGCTGGAGAACATTGGCATAGACAGAAGGCTGTAACTGTGAGGAGGAAAAAGGAAGAAAAATCAGGGGAAAACCCCCCACCCTGAATGGCCAGAATACAATTCCAGTATAAAAGTAATTGCTGGCCTACCTTCTCTATTCTCCCAATTTTGATTTGTTTTGTATATAGGGAAGAGGACCAGATCTTAATGTTTTCAGATGTCTCATGTCTTATAATAGGTAGCTCTTCAAGAACGAGGGTGTGATCTTGTGCATATGACGTAAACCCAAGGTGCAGAACCTCTTTGAGCCTGAAGGCTGAATTACATTTTGGAGACGCTTTCAGAGGCCGCATTCCAGTGGTGGGTGGGGCCGAAGGCAAAAGGGGGCAGGGCCAAAATACCAAAAGTACCAGGCTATTTTAAAGCTTAAAGCTCTGCCTGCCAGTAACTAAGCCTTAGGAGAGGCATTTCAACCTTTTAGAATGGGGGAAAAATGGGAAAACCCAGGAAACCACCCAATGATATGTGGTTGACGGAAAGGGCCAAGGCCATTTGGAAGAACCCCAGAGGGCCAGACTAGAATTTCAGGAGGGCCAGATATTGCCCCCGGGCTTGAGGTTCTTCATCCCTGATGTAACAGATATCCCTCCATTTCATCAAAGACTCGATACTTTTCCTCTAGCTGGCTGGGGCATGCTGGGAGTTGTAGGCCAAAAACATCTGGGGACCCAAGGTTGGAGAACACTGCTAGCACTAAAGACGTCTCTTTACCCTGTCTCCTACTTACGGGTCTGCAGGACCTTCTTGAGTAGAGTCCGAGGTGTTGCGAAATCCATAGCTATGGTGGTGGTGGGTCTTTGATAGGCCAGAGATCTTTGATAACTGAAGGGTATGTCCTGGGAAGAAAACAAGTCACTTCAGACACTGAAGTCAGGTAGAAGTTGCACACTCCTAGAATGTTACACAAGAATTCCACGGGCTTATATTTATTTAATTATGTATTTCATTTCTATACCACCGTTCTGCTAAGGCAGCCAAAGCGGTTTACAATGTTTAAATACTCAAACAAACAAACGTTACCACCACCACCCAAAAAAAACCAAACATACACCAGTTCTCTCAGGCCAACTGAAGGTTTCTTCTGGAGCTGCTGGTACAATCTCCCTGGCCTGGGCTTTTCCTCTGCCTTCCCTCTGAAGCCCCAGGAAAGGCAGGGGAGGGGCTGCCCCAACAGCCCTCTCAGGCTGATGTGATGGGTGATGTGATGGCATTTGCTCCCCAGCCTGGGCTTCTCTTCTGCCTTCCCTCAGGGCACACAGGTCTTAAATAGCCCCAGGGAAGGCAGGGGAGGGACTGCCCCAACAGTTTCAGGAGCTGATGGCATTTGCTCCCTGGCCTGGGCTTCTCTTCTATGCTACTGACTTAAATTGGTTTAACAATCATTTCCAATTCCCTGGACCTAACCAACCGATATTACTACTAGCAAGGTAACAAGTTTCTATGACTGGGTTCACACGACATGGTAAGCCACCTGGGCTTATAAACCCAGGTGGCTTAGCATGTTGTCTGAACCCAGCACACATCCCACAGGATGGCTTATAAGCCACCCCAACAAGCCATGGCTTGTTCTAGGGTTTTGTAGTCACCCCTGGGCTTTTCTTGAGGGGGGCACTAAAAAAGCCCCAGACTCCATTACAAAGTGGTCCCGAATCTCAACAGGACTCAATGACAAGAGGAGAAAAAAATACTGGGGGGGGGGGGAGGAGAGTTTTGTCCCACATATTAGATTCCTGAAAGCGAAGTACTGTAATGGCACATTTCACATTAATGCTTCCATCTTAAATGTATTAACTGCAGCCAGTTTTTAATTTCCAGTTTATGATTTAGAAGCTATTGTTATTATTATGATCATTATTACTTTTTATGATTTAACCTATAGGGTAGGCTCCTGGGGCAATATACACAGTAAAAACTAAAAAATAATAAACACACACACAAAGATCAATAAAGTCAATAGCTCAAAAAATACAATGACAATCAGAGTCAGTTTGCTGCAGTGGTTAGTGTGTTGGACTGGGACTCGGGAGATCCGGGTTCTAGTCCCCGCTCGGCCATGAAACTCACTGGGTGACTTTGGGCCAGTCACTGACTCTCAAGCCTAACCTACCTCACAGGGTTGTTGTGAGGATAAAATGGAGAGGAGGAGGATTATGTAAGCCACCTTGGGTTCCTTTCAGGAAAAAAAAGGGGGGGGTATAAATATAATAAATAAATATAATAAGTCTAATAAATAAATAAATAATCAAAAGCAGTAGCGGAAACATAATTAGAGGATAGTATCCAATGTTAGTCCTATGAGGAGTAGACCCACTGACATGAATGGGACTCATTCATGTCAGTGGGTCTACACTACCTAGAATTAACACAGTAAGACGCTTGCCCCACGCCACCTATTTTTTTTGGGGGGGGAGGAGGCATTGAGCCTCTTGCCTCCCCTTCCGCACCACCTATTTTTGGGGCGTAAGTGACACGCTTCCCTCCCCACACCTATTTTTGGCGGGGGAGAGGCAGTGATTCCTTTGCCCCCCCCGCACCACCTATTTGGGTGGGGTAGTGAGATGCTTGCCACCCATCCTCATCACGTATTGGGGGAGCAGTAAGACGTTTGCACACACCCCCGTGCACCCCCTATTTGGGGGGGAGGCAGTGAGGCGGTTGCCCCCCCGCACCATCTATTTTTTGGGGGGGAGGGGGGCTTAACTTCTGAGTAAGCGCGCTATGGGAACGGGCTACTTGCTTCGGCAATCACCCACAGCCCCCAAGACCAATGCGGGAGGTACTGGCTGGCCAGCGGCGTCGCCCCCGTACCTTTTTGTTATCCAGCCGCGAAGACCGCCTCAGCCTCCGCGATCCCTCCTGCTCCTTCCGCAAGCTCCGGCGAGTGGCCATGGCTCTGCCTCCTCCTTGCCCACAAGCGACCACTGAGGCGACGTAACGGGAACCAGCCGCAAGCGCGAGCCCTAGACGGCCTGGCGACCGCGACGACTCGGGATTCTTCCTCTCCCGCTCAGAGATTCAAGCAGCGGCCGCAGCAGTTCAGCGGATCTCGCGAGAATTCCCCGTTTCGCCCCACAGGCCGCATCGTTCCTCCCTCGCGCGGATCGACGGGAGATGTAGTTTCATGCAGCTGCCTGCTGGGCTGGGCCAATGTCGTTCTGCTTCTGGATTGAACAGGAACGGATCCATTCGAATCGAGGCTTTCTGTAGACGATGAATGCTAAGAGTGGCCAGATGCAAAGAGGACACAGGGCTCCAAATACACCACCTTACAGGCACAATTCTATGCATGGTTAGACAGAAAAAAGCCCTACAACGCCCAGCATGCCCCAGCCAGCTGGCTGGAGAATGCTGAGAGCTGTAGGACTTTTTTCTGTCTAAACAGGCATAGGATTGCACCCTTAATAACTGTGCGGACCAGGGAATTTCAGCTGGGCCAGCTTGTCAGCCTGCTTCTTCTAAACAACTCTTGAACGGTGCATGAACCGTGTCCTCTTCTGCATCTGGCCACCCTTTGACACACCCTCCTTATATAGAATTTGTATAGAGCTAAAAAAAAGAAAAACCTGTATGTGCATGCATCTATAGGCACACACAACACCCCCCCCCCCCCGCCGCGCTAGCAAGGAATGCTATTTCCCGTTTGGGGTGCGGGAAGATTTACAGCACAATTCCAAGGCCCACTTTTATATAATTTGGAGCTTAAAAGAATGGTGGCTTAAGAGCATTTGTTGTATTTCTTTTATATGTCGTAAAAATGATAGCACTGCTGTCAAACAGTCATCATCAGTATCAAACAGCTTCTGACACATACCTGTGGTAAAATATAATTCAGTATATGATCACATAACTTGCAACAAATATTTCCTATGCTTTTACTTGTATGTACCTAATCCTATGCTACTCTGTATGTAGAAAGTTCTATCTCACATAATGAAATGTAACACAATGTAATACTATGATGCTAATACAAAGGGCCTCTAAGGGGCCTCTTGATTTCTTGTGTACTGTTGAAGTAAACCTGTGTCTAACAGTTAATTGGTATTGAGATAAGGAGAGTTACTTCAAAGATGCCTTTCACTCCCTAAAAACTCCTCAGTACACACATGTCCAATTAATTGTTATTTACTGCTTCAAAGAGAAACCAGATATTGTAAAAACATAATTATGCCACAGTAGAAAGAATGAGCTCACCTTATAGAATTTGTTAACACGCATGCGCGAAAGTAAGACACTTGTAGAAAGAGTATAAAAATGCTTGTATTTCTAATGGTGGGGGTCCCACTCTGCCTAGGAGTGGAGCCATACAGCGCTGTATTAGAATAAAAAGGAATTCTTTTTACCCGCTCTGGTTGATTTATTGGGCCATAAGTCAGCTGGAAAACGAGCCAAGGAAGTGGCTTAACTTCCTTACCACATACCTAAAAGACAGGTGCATGTAACTGTTTACTACTCCCATTGATTTAGGGTGCTTCCAGATGAGGCCTTTTTATTTATTTATTTATTTATTTATTTATTATATTCATACCCCGCCTTTTTTCCTGCAAGGAACCCAAGGCGGCTTACATAATCTTCCTCCTCCTCTCCATTCTGTATCATATATTGTATATAATACAATTGTTTTATATCATATTTTATTCTTTTAAATATTCATATTGTGTTTTATATTTTTAGCTGTGTTTTTAAATGGTATTTTTGTTTTTTCCACTGGTTGTAATCCACCCAGAGAACATTAGTTATTGTCAAATTACGGGAATTCTGATACATGGTAACTGTAAAA
The DNA here is from genome assembly GCA_021292165.1 of Shinisaurus crocodilurus. Classification (NCBI taxonomy): domain Eukaryota; kingdom Metazoa; phylum Chordata; class Lepidosauria; order Squamata; family Shinisauridae; genus Shinisaurus; species Shinisaurus crocodilurus. The sequence continues at coordinate 18,034,938 of CM037887.1, read as the reverse complement.
CATGTTCCCCCCCTTTCCAAGATTGACTTAATCTGTGCCATACAATAAGGTGTGATGTCCTGTAGATTATGTACAATCCGTAGAATTATAATTTGTAGAAAGGTCAGTATTCCAACAGTTTGAGTCTGTCCCAATTCCCCCCCCTGAAACCCTAAAATTCCCCCCCCTGGGAGGAATTCTACCCTGGTTGAGAACCCCAATGTGTGCTTGTTTATGCTTTGTTTTATTTGTCAGCTACCACTGTTGAGTGGGACAGAAAGACCTTTGCTCCCTAAGACAGGAAACAAAGACAAGAAGAGACTCTGAAGGTGTACAGCAGGGTGGGTAAACGCTTTCAGCCCAGGGTCCAAATTCAGTTTTGGAAAAGCTCTCAGGGGCAGCATCCACCTGACAAACAAAGCCCTATGAGGAGAGACTGAAGGAACTGGGCAAGTATTTGAAAGGTTGTCACACAGAGGAGGGCCAGGATCTCTTCTCGACCATCCCAGAGTGCAGGACACGGAATAATGGGCTCAAGTTACAGGAAGCCAGATTCCGGCTGAACATCAGGAAAAACGTCCTGACTGTTAGCAATATGACAATGGAACCAGTTCCCTAGAGAGGTAATGGGCTCTCCCACACTGGAGGCATTCAAGATGAGACTGGACAGCCATCTGTCCGGGATGCTTTAACTTGGATTCCTGCGTTGAGCAGTGGGTTGGACTCGATGGCCTTATAGGCCCCTTCCAACTCCACTATTCTATGATTCTATTCTATAAATAAGTCAGCAACAGCGACCTTTGGGTCAATTATAGGGTTAACGGCAATGAGATACAGGCTAACGGCAATCACCCCCAAGGCTTTCGCGTACAAGAGGAAAAACCACAGCCCTTTAAATGACCAAATAAGGCTTTTATTTGTTTATACAATAACACAGCTCGGAACTAGCAGCTCTCCAGGAATACGTTACTGTCAACACCACCTTAGCTGACCCCCGTCTTACTCAATGAGCAGGCTCCCAGGCAGGACCGGTGCAGGGCAGTTTGGCGCCCCAGGCGAAAAAATATTTAGCGCCCCCCCCTCTCCAAAGCAGAAAAAAAAAAAAAAACCTGCGCCGCCACCACCAACCTACCTTCCCCCCCGCCCTGGCTGCGGTGGCGGCGGCGGCTGCTGCTGCTGCTGCCTCCTCCTCCTCCTCCTGAAGCGATGCGACGGGACCCCCGCGCTGTTTTTTGCCGGGGGAAACCATGGCAACAGGGCTGTTTAAGCCCTTCTGCCCTGGTTCCTCCCGCCAAAACAACGCGGGCGGGGCTCCGGAAGCGACGCGACGAAGGTAGGTGACGGGGGGGTGACGGGGGGGTTGGGGGGGTGACGGGGGGAGGCGCAACGGCAGTGAGCGGGTGGGCGGGGGGAGGCGCAGCGGCAAGCGAGCGAGCGAGCGGGTGGGTGGGCGGGGGAAGGCGCAGCGGCGAGCGAGCGGGCAGGCGGGGGGAGGCGCGGCGGCGGCGGCAGCAGGCAGGAGGGTGGGGAGTCGGGGGGAGGCGCGGCGGCGGCGGCGGCAGGCAGGAGGGTGGGGAGGCGAGGCCTGGCGGGGGCGGCGCAGCGGCGGCGGAGGCGGCGCAGCGGCAGCGAAGAGGAGCGCAGCGTTTCCGCGCCCTCTTCAGCCGCGCGCCCTAGGCAACCGCCTAGTTGGCCTAGCGGTAGCGCCGGCCCTGCTCCCAGGCTAGCAGAGTGAACCTCGTCTGTCCTTAGATCAAAGATAATACTCCTAGTCTGTTTCAGCCTAGCTTCAGATCGGCGCGGCGTGGCTGAGAATGGTGTACCCAGACTGCTTGCTTTAAGGTGGATCTGGCCCTGGCGTACCCGTGGTTCCCAACAACCCAAACCCGGAAGGGAGAGGGGTTTTCTACCCCTGAGTTCCCGCTTCTCCGCCCTATAGGTCAGGTGGGGGCTTCTGCCTGCCCCCTTCGTTCAGGTGGGCTTATCCCTGCCCGGGAAGAAGGTGACGTACTGATACTCTGCAGCTCTTTGAGACTGCCCTGATAGCTTGATGATCCTTGATGGCTCTTCCTTGGTTTTGTGGATCTCCACCGAGACCCTCCTTTGTTGGGGATGATGGTCCGTCTGCTACTTCTCCGATGACTTCATCCCCCCTCCCCTGCCCCCTCCCTTGGGCGAAAGCCGTGTGTGTGTGTGTGTGTGTGTGTGTGTGTGTGTGTGTGTGTGTGTGTGAACCTGTGTTGGGCTTTCTCCACATAAGTAAATAAATAAATAATCATGCAATTGCCCTGCCTCATTCACAGAATTGTATGGAGAGTCCAGACGATGTCATCTTTAACTTGTAACCCTCCTGTGTTTTTCCACAGCTTCTTTTGTCTTTTTTTTCTTTCCACAAAAAAATCCATTAAGGAGAAAAAGATGAAATACCTTTGTTAGAAAAATGGACATGGAGCATATACAAAGCGTAGACACATGTATTAAACAGGCCCAGGTACATAGCATGCATTGTAAAGATGAAAAATAAAAAGCCTTAGTTTTAAATGAACAATTCCATTGTTCACTCATCTCCTGGTCAAGGCTACTAGAGCTTGCCAAGTTCTGCCACAGCTGGCAACAAGCCCAGACTGTGTTCCCTTACATAGATGCTTAAATCTATGTTTTCTGCCAAGAAAGCAAGCAACCTTGGCACACAATGGTCCTTTCAAGTAAAAGGCAAACGGCAAATTCCTTTCACAGGCTGTTTTCAGACAGACAGAAAGACAAGAGATGGATTTTAAAAGATCCATCTTAATAATAAGGACCCAGTAAACACAGTAAGACTTCTGATACTGGGAGTGGTGAGCCAAAGACACCTAGAGACCCAGTGTCCCAAACTGAAATATTCACATAGGACACATAAGGAAGGGTCCCAGTTTCATTAAGGCTGAGAAAGACTCCTAGTCTGAAACCCTAAAGATCAGTGTGAGTGTGACCTGGCATGATAGAAGTCTGAGTTAAAGCTGCATAAAGGCCCAATCCTATGCATATTTGAACAATCAAAGGTTCTGCAGGTCCCAGCATTCCCTGGCCAGCAGGAGTGACATTAGGGAGCAGTCCACAAGGGCTAGGACCCTAAAAATCTCTGGGAGAACACCCTGCTGTCCATAGGCACTTGTTAAGGTAAAAGTCCAGAGGCCCTGATGAACTCCGTTGCACCCCCGTTGGATGACCTAGATTTCTGCCCACATACCATCTTCTGCTGCACCTGGCTTTGCTTATCTGCTTTGTTATTCCAGACAGGGAACCTTGAAGGGCCTGCTTTGAGTGTATTGTATTTCTTTGTTCTGAATTGTATCTGACCGCCATATTTTCGCTTTAGTTGCTATCTGGTCCCAAAAGCCTATTTCTTAGTGCCAACTCCCAAGATACAAGCGAGAGAGGAGTCCCTTTGATTGATAAGAGGTACCAAGAGTAACAGGCCTGATATCTCGGGTGAGCTAAGAGGTCATGAGAAACCTCATCTTAGCCAAGAAGAAGATAGCCAGGTGGCCTTCTATCTAACTAGAGATTAAGACTCGCCATGTTCAAAGAAATGTATTTGATTGGTTGCCATCATATTCGGGGAAATGTATCTGATTGGTTGGCATGGTTTAGCGAATGCATTTGATTTGCTGAAAGTGAATCCACCCATGACTGCAAAAAGGTATAAGAATGCTTGCATGCCGCACCTTCCTTCTTCAGCTCTGATTTGGGCATGCGCCCCTGCTGGACCCTCTGTACAGAAATAAACTTTGAAACCCTCATCTGGGTGTGCTGCTTCTCTCTTCTCGAGTATTGGGTTCTCTGAGAAGAGGACTCAGAGCATTCTTGTGCAACACCTGCATGATGTCTTTTGATTGGTAGCGTTAGGAGCTCTGTGTCTGGAATCACCCTTACTGGAAGCTTCTCTCTCAACTGCTGACTGGGGCTGGTTACAGGAAGCATACAACTCCTCTGTTACAACAGCTTCACTGGCTCCCAGTCTGTTTCTGGGCACAATTCAAAGTGCTGGTTATGACCTTTAAAGCTCTTTACAGCTCGGGTCCAGGTTACAGTACAGCATTCCATTGCATCACAGGCTAGTTCCAAATGCCTGCCGGAACAGGAAGATCTTTGCCTGCCTCTGGAAGCTTACCAGGGAGGGCGCTACCCTAGCCTCCCTGGGGAGGGAATTCCAGAGCTCTAGGGCAGCCACCGAGAAGGCCCTCTCCCGTGTTCTCACCAGGCGTGCCTGTGATGGTGGTGGAACCAAGAGAAGGGTCTCCCCTGAAGATCTCAAAGTACAGGCAGGCTCGTAGGGGAGAATGCAGTCTTCCAGATACAGTATTTTATATGTATATTGTATTGTTTTTAATTATATATGTGTATATATATACACTATATATATATATATATATATATATATATATATATATAATTTTTTAATTTTATTGATGGTTTAATTCTATTTTTAACTTTTGTATTTTTCTATCTCTGTTTTAATTGTATGAATTTTAAAGGTTGTGAGCCGCCTTGGATCCCAGTGTTGGTTGGGAAAAAGGTGGGATGCAAATAATAATAATAATAATAATAATAATAATAATAATAATGATGATGATGATGATGATGATAATAATAATAATAATCAGCCATTCCAGCAGCTTGAGCTGAGGGAGATGAGAGGGAGAGCAGGGCCATTCCACCAGCCCTGCTCAAAGAATTAATTCCCCCCCCCTTCCTTCCCCATTCATTTTTCCTTGTCGGTTGTGTCTTTGTAGATTGTAAGCCTGTGGCTCACATATAATCAATTAGATAATTATTATTATTATAATCAAGTAGTCCAAAAAATACATTTAAAAATTCAAAATGAAAATGTGGAGCAGGTTAATATAAATATCTTGGAATTTGGTTGAACGAGCAGTGGGATCATAATAATGCAATAAAAGTTAGAACAAAGAAGGCCCAGAATCATCATCATCAGGCGATCACTTGTGACCGAGTAAGATCGTCTTCCAGAATAAAAATTTACAAAAAGGAAATTTTAAAAGGAGGAAATTCTAAAGAAAAATTGTGTAGACTCTAGCGATGGGTCCGTAAGTGACTGTGGAGGCCAATTCTGGATCCACACAGCTTGAGGACACAGGTTACCAGATGGAAGATGGTCCTGTAAAGGATTCATTTGACATGCTTTTTGCTTAGCACGTTTCTCCCTTTCACCTTGCACTTGGGCTTCTTCAAAGTCCATAGAACCTTTGTGAAAGGCCAACCTCCAGTTAGATAGTTCATGGGCCAGAGCTTCCCAGTTTTCGATGTTTATATTGCATTTTTTTAGATTAGCCTTATGAACATCTTTAAACCTCTTATATTGACCACCGATATTCTGCTTTCCATCCTTGAGTTGGGAATAAAGTACCGTAACTGCTTTGGGAGACGGCAGTCAGGCATTCGAACAACATGACCGGTCCACTGAAGTTGGCGTTGAAGGATCATTTTTTCAATGCTAGTAGTCTTTGCTTCTTCCAGTACAATGACATTTGTTCGCCTATCTTCCCAAGTAATTCGCAGGATTTTCCGGAGGCAGCATTGATGAAATCTTTCAAGGAGGTGGAAGTGACGTTTATAGATAGTCCATGTTTCACAGGCATACAATAAAGTTGGCAATACAATGGCTTCATAAACCAGTGTTTTGGTCTTCTTACAAATATCCCGATCCTTGAACACTCTATGTTTCATTCGAGAAAACGCGGCACTTGCGGAGCTCAAAACGATGCTGGATTTCACTGTCGATGTTAGCTGTAACAGAAAGATAGCTGCCAAGATAGAGAAAATGATCGACATTTTCCAGTATTGTCCAAGCTGGGTAGATGGCATCATCAAAGGGTTAGCTTGCACTTGCTGATGAAGCACTTTCGTTTTTTTGATGTTAAGTGAGAGACCAAGTTTTTCATATGCTTCTGCAAAAGCATTTAGGATAGTTTGGAGATCATCCTCTGAATGTGCGGAGACCACATTATCATCAGCATACTGAAGTTCCACAACGGAGGTTGTAATTACCTTACTTTTTGCTTTCAGCCTGCTGAGATTAAAAAGCTTTCCATCTGTTCGATATATAATTCCCACACCAGTGGGAAGTTTCCCCTCGACAAGATGTAAAATCATGGCGATGAAAATAGCAAATAATGTTGGGGCAATAACACATCCCTGTTTAACACCTGATCCCACTTTAAATGGAGCACCATGAGAGCCATTGTTGTCCAAAACCGTTGCTGTCATGTTGTCATGGAGAAGTCGCAAGATATTCACAAATTTATTGGGGCATCCAATTTTCATAAGGATAGTCCAGAGAGCTGTTCGGTCTACAATATCAAAGGCCTTAGCCAGATCAATAAATGCCATATAAAGGGGTTGATTTTGCTCCCGGCATTTTTCTTGGAGCTGACGTGCAGTAAAAATCATGTCTACTGTCCCTCTAGAGGGGCGGAAACCATATTGAGTTTCAGGGAGGATCTCTTCTGAAATAGATAGAAGACGGTTTGCGAGAATCCTAGCAGATATTTTACCTGCGGTAGCTAAGAGAGAAATGCCCCAATAGTTTCCACAGTCTGTTCTATCACCCTTCTTAAAGAGGGTGATAATTATGGCATCCCTGAAGTCTTCTGGGATCTCTTCTCTTATCCAGATTTTTTCGATGAGTTTATGAAGATGTTGTACAAGTTCGGGCCCCCCTTCTTTAAAGATTTCAGCAGGAATCCCATCTGGTCCACTAGCTTTGTTGTTCTTCATTTGATTAATGGCTTTTTTTACTTCATCCAAAGTGAAGGATGCAAGTATTGCAAGTTCCTCTCTAATTTGTTTTTGCGGGATTTGCGAAAAAAATCTCATTATCCACCTTAGATTTACGATTTAAAAGGTCATAATAATGCTCTTTCCAATGCAGTGCAATAGACTCTTTGTCTTTTAAGAGTTTGGTGCTATCTTTTGATTGTAAAGGGTTTGTACCATAGGTTTTTGGTCCATAAATGGCCCTTGTGACCTTAAAAAAGCCCCGTGCATCATGAGATTCTGCAAGTTGTTGAATTTCTTCAGCTTTCTTTTTCCACCAAGCGTTCTTAAGTTCTCTTGTTTTTCTTTGGACCTCAGCCTTTGCACTAGCGTAGATTTTTTTCTTGGCAGCGCAGTTAATATCATTTTGTCATATTTGGAAGGCTTTCCTTTTTTGGTCAATTATATATTTAATCTCATTATCATTTTCATCAAACCAATCCTGATGTTTCTTAGTTTTATATCCAATAGTTTGTTCACAAGCTGCAGGAATGGAGGTTTTCAGCTTAGACCAATGGTCCTCAGTGTTATCAGGAGGTTCCGTAGGTAGATGTTCCTTAAGAAGTGATTGAAGACGAGTTTGCTTAATAGGATCTTGAAGGACTTGGATGTTCATTTTATGCCTTGGTTTCCTTCCCTGAAGCCTACGTTGGGGAGCAATGTTGATAACCATAGTGGACTGGATTAGTCGGTGGTCTGTCCAGCAGTCGTTGGCACCCACCATGGCCCTAGTAAGAAGTACATCGCGGCGATCTCTAACACGGACAATTACATAATCCAGAAGATGCCAGTGCTTTGACCGTGGGTGCTGCCATGATGTTTTAAACTTATTCTTTTGTCGAAAGAGCGTGTTTGTAATAGTGAGATTATGCTCTGCACATATAGACAGAAGTAAGAGTCTGTTCGGGTTGCTATTACCAACTCCGTCTTTTCCAATAGTTTCTGGCCATAAATTAAATTCACGCCCGGCTCTTGCGTTAAAATCGCCCAGGAAGATAATTTTATCCTCCTTAGGTATCTCTGACAGGAGAGTGTCCAACTGGGTATAAAAACTTTCCTTGATGTCTTCATCAGCATCTAATGTTGGCGCATAAGCGCTCAAAATAGTTACCTGCTGGTTATTGGCGAGCTTTAATCGAAGAGTTATCAGGCGTTCGTTAATGCCAGTAGGAACTTCTGACAAAGAGTTCACTAGCTCATTTTTGATGGCAAAGCCTACTCCATGTATTCATCGGTCCTGCTCAGGTAGTCCTTTCCAGAAGAAGGTATAACCTCCTTTTTCTTCCTTCAACTGTCCCACTCCTGCCCTTCGAGTTTCTTGAAGTGCTGCTATGTCAATTTTAAACCGTCTCAGCTTCCTTGCAATAATAGCAGTCCTACGCTCAGGGCGTTCACGATCTATGTTATCCATCAATGTCCGTATATTCCATGTTCCAAAATTCAAACATCTTTTTCAACCGCTAAAATGGTGACCCCACTGGATGCGGTAATCCAGTCAGGGGAGAAAGAGGTAGGCTATGTTTAGGGCACCTTTTCTAGCCCCCTCCCCATGCAGGGTGAGCAGAGTGGATCCTAAATAGGGCTGCTCAGTCGTGGATACAGCTGCCGAGCTGCTCGACTACCTCGTTCCTTGAACAGGGCGACTGAGTCTGCATCCACCGCCCATGTGCTGGTCCATGGCTAGGGGCTTCCAGATTCACAGTCCTGCCCCTGTCGCCATTCGCCAGGGGACTTTTTTATTTGTTTGGTTGGGTTGGGTTGGAAGACGCCTGTGCGTGAAGCTGTTTTATGTGGGGAGATCGGTGCACAATGGATCACCACACAAACTTGACAGAGTACAGCAATGATCCAATGGCACGGTTACCATGACGATTGGAAAACCATTCTCTGCTGCAGCCTTCATCCGCCTTCACAGCCATTGTAATTTAGGTTTAAATTATCTTCCGCCTGTTCTGCCGTTGAGGACTTTATGTTTTGGATCGTTCTTTGTCTGGTTCCTCTCCCCGGACCTTACCGCCATGGGTGACCCTACTGGGAGTACATAACTCCCGACGGCATTGCTCACAGGGTTCATCGGAACACACAAGCCCACTCACCACTTCAAGGTGACGCTCCGGCGAGAGTAGCTATATGTAAGAAAAACTTAAAATTAGACCTTGAGAATGTGCATTGTACAGTGTTGTGTATTTTCAGCTCTACTGCATGAAATAGAATCTGTGCACACAGACTACCATAAAAAAAAAGATAGAATCATTTGAAATGTTTATTTATCGCAGGATATTACGAATTTCATGAACTGAAAAGGCGACCGACAAAGAAGTATTAAAGAGAATGTATAAAGATCAAAAAATATAAAACACATACAATGCAGAGAACTAGAATGTTTTGGTCATATAATGAGAAATGAAAAATATATACTGTTGCAGCTGATTATACAAGGGGAAATAAATGGGAAGTGTAGGAAGAAGAAGGTGGTCTTGGTTGAAAAACCTTAAAGAATGGGTTGGGGGCAATATCATTGTTTAGAGTGGCCATATCTAAAGACAGTTTGGCCATGATGATGTCCAACCTCCAGTAGGAGAGGAATGAGAAGAAGCCGCTTGGGAGTCTTTTTGGCTGAGGAGCAGCATAAAAATACTTCAGATAAATAAATATTTACAAGGATTCACATTATTAATTATGGGCCTGATCCACAAAGCCCAGCACCAATACAAGCCCGATCAAAGTCAACTACAGTAGTTCCATTTAAGGTGATGCATAATTTTATACATCTCTATCATGTCTCCCCTTACTTGTATTCTTTCCAAGCTAAACAATCCCAGCTGTTGTAACATACTGGAACACATACTGGGTGGTGTGACCAGAGCTACTGTTTACCAAACCTTACTGAAACTGGTAGGGACAAATTGCTAAAGAAAAAGGTGTTGTTATTTCTGTTGGGAAAGCTCTCCGCTCACAACTCAACAAAAAGGTCAGGGCATTACTGGGGTCATTACTCTGAAAGGTATGCATCTACAAAATTGCACATCTTATAGGCATCTTCATTCTACAGCAAAGCAATTTTTACAGCTGCAATCCTAGGTGCATTATGCACACTTGACTTGGGAGTAAGCCTCATTGAACTCAGTGGGATTTACTTCTGAGAGCAGGGCCGGTGCTACCATTAGGCCAACTAGGCAGCTGCCTAGGGCGCAGGGCTAAAGGGGCGCCAGAGGGCATAGGGCTGGAGGGAGGGCTCAAGTGGGAAGGGGGGGCGCTAAATATCTGATCTTGCCTAGGGCACCAAACTGCCTTGCACCAGCCCTGTCTGAGAGAACATGCACAGTTGAGTCTGCAAATGTCTTACCCTGCCAACTCTATCATGTTTACTCAGAAGTCCTACAGTGTTCAGTGGGCTTATTCCCAAACAAGTATGCATAACATTACAGGCTTTCATCCTGATTCTTTAAAGGTAAGGGTACAAGCACACTTACATCATAGCTGGCTGGGGCATGCTAAGAATTGTAGGACTCCCGCCCCCCCCTTTAAACATTCCTAGGATTGCATCCTAACATATTCTGGCATAAACTTTCATGGACTATAGCCCTATAGTCCACAAAAGTTTATGCCAGAATAAATGTGTTAGCCTTTAAGGTGCCACAACACTTTTTCTTGTTTTTTGCTGCAACAGGCTAACATGGCTACCCTCTTGGGAAAAATAAAATAAAGGGTATCTTTAAATTTTAAACGCAGCTGGATAGAGCTGCATGCCCTGAATGAGGGACAGGTTAAGGCTTGTCTCTCATTCAAGCACATCACAGCTCCACAACATTGGAGTTCTACTGGAATTGTTTTTGCTGTTGAATTGATTTTTAAATTTTGCACATTGAAAAAATGTTTATGTTCTTTTTATGCTATTTATTGTATTGTGTTTTGTGAATTGTTGTGAACTGCCCAGAGAGTTTCGGCTATTGGGCGGTATAGAAATGAAATAAATAATAATAATAATAATAATAATAATAATAATAATAATAATAATAATATTTCTTGGCTGCCTTTCACGGCAGGAGCCTTCCCAAGGTGGTGTGAAACAAAGAAACATGTAATACCAATCATCATCAGGCAATCACTCGTGACCGAGTAAGATCGTCTTCCAGAATAAAAATTTACAAAAAGGAAATTTTAAAAGGAGGAAATTCTAAAGAAAAATTGTGTAGACTCTAGCGATGGGTCCGTAAGTGACTGTGGAGGCCAATTCTAGATCCACACAGCTTCCCACAGTGAGGACACAGGTTACCAGATGGAAGATGGTCCTGTAAAGGATTCGTTTGACGTGCTTTTCGCTTAGCACGTTTCTCCCTTTCACCTTGCACTCGGGCTTCTTCAAAGTCCATGGATCCTTTGTGAAAGGCCAACCTCCATTTAGATTGTTCATGGGCCAGAGCTTCCCAGTTTTCGATGTTTATATTGCATTTTTTTTAGATTAGCCTTATGAACATCTTTAAACCTCTTATATTGACCACCGATATTCCGCTTTCCATCCTTGAGTTGGGAATAAAGTAACTGCTTTGGGAGACAGCTTAATACAATATTAAGAACGATAAAAGCACAATAAAAACAGCAATAAGAAATGTATTTCTAGTGATTGTGACACAGATGTGGGCTGCACACTTCAGCTGTGGGGTCCCTTGTTTGTTTAACTTCAGTCTAGCAGAACCTCAGGAGGAAGGCATTCTCAGCGATGCCCACCAAGCAGGCATCCTCAGCGGGCCTCAGGAATGGATGCTGTTGCAAACGAGCTGCCCGGGCAGCCAGAAGAAGAAACGTCGCTTTCCCTCCTCTGAGATGTCTTCAGCTGAAGAGAAACTGAGAGGAGCTAGGAAAGAAGCACGACGCCGAGTGCATTGTGGGAAGCGTAGTTTATTTTTATTTCGTTTTGTTTCACACTTTATAGGCCGCTTTTCGGCAAAGTTCCCGCGCTTCCTTCAGGCAGGTAAAGTTCAGGCATCGTCATTAAACTACGTAAACCTCTCTCTCTCTCTCTTATATATATATATACACACACACACACACACACATATCCGGGTGCCGCGTCCAAGGGAGAAAAAGGACGCTCAGATTTACACAGTTGGAAATCATAAACCTTAGAAGACATAACTTTCTGTTTAATTAAGAGGGGATTTATGATCATCAATGGAGCTCTTGGAGGATTCTGGGAAGCTGGTGCGGCGCGATGGCATGTGGGACTCGTAGTTCCCTGACGCGCGCCCGCGTTTGTAGTAAGAAGCAAGGCGGCTCTCCTCAGCCGCGCCCGTGATGCCTGGTGGGAAACGTAGTTCCGGCGGCGCCGTGGTGTTTTGTGGGGCGGGTAGTTCCGTTTCCTGTGGCGCTGTTGTGGAGGGCAGGGTGCTGCGGCGGCGACGCTGGCCGAGGAGCCGCCTGGTTGTTGGACTCGGTAGCGGGAGGCCTTGTGGGATCTGTAGTCCCGGCTGCCTCGGGCCCGCCGGGGGAAGGAGGAGGAGGAGAAAGAGGCGGCGGCAACGGCGGCGGCGGCCAAAGGCGGCACACGGCGCCAACCATGCCCGGGTTCACGTGTTGCGTGCCAGGCTGCTACAACAACTCTCACCGGGACAAGGCGCTCCACTTCTACACCTTCCCGAAGGACGCGGAGCTGCGCCGCCTCTGGCTGAAGAACGTGTCGCGGGCCGGCGTGAGCGGCTGCTTCAGCACTTTCCAGCCCACCACGGGCCACCGCGTCTGCTCCGAGCACTTCCCCGGCGGGCGCAAGACCTACCTGGTGCGCGTGCCCACCATCTTCCCCTTGCGCGGCGTCAACGAGCGCAAAAGCCACCGCGGGGCCAGGCGCGCCCGCCACGCCCCCGCGGCCGCCTCGGGGACCGCGGCCGCCGTAGCCGCGGCCGCCGCGGCTCAAGCCGCGGTCTTGCTCACGCTGCAGCAGGAGGGAGGAGCCGCCGAGGTTGGGCCGAGCCTCCGAGCGGCGGCGGCGGCGGCGGCAGCAGGAGGGGGCGGCGTCGTTGTTCCTGGAGAGGATGTCAAGCCCATCGACCTGACCGTGCAGTTGGAGCTGGGGGGTGCCGCCGCCGCCGCCGCCGCTGCCGCCATGGTGGGCCCCCCCATGAGGCTGGCCTTCCTAGCGGACAACGGGCCACTGGTGGACAGCCCGCCCGACCACTCGTACTCGCTCTCGTCAGGCACCACATCGGAGGAGCTGCTGCGCAAGCTGAACGAGCAACGGGACATCATCGCCCTGCTGGAGGTGAAGATGAAAGAGATGAAGGGCAGTATCCGCCGCCTCCGCCTGGCCGAAGCCCAGCTCCGCGAGGAGATCCGTGAGAAGGACCGCCTGCTGCATGCGGCCAGCCTTGGGGGCCCCGCCCGCAAACGCCACGGCCTCTGAGACCTGCCCATCCACCCCCAGTTGGGCACCAGCTCTTGGAGGTGCTTCTCTTATGCAGGGCAGTGGACCGGGCCCAAATGGACCCACTTGGAATTGGTTGCATACAAGGGCAGCAGCGTGAAGACTTGGCAGGGTGGGCAGGAAGCTGTTGTAAGGGCAAACAGTGCTGTGCAGCCTGGTATGGCCATTGCTGCCCAAGTTACGTTTCTGGCCCCCTTAAGTCAGGTCTACACTTTGACAGGCAGAGCGTGCCAGTTCTTAACCACTGGCTGACATCCTTTCCCTCTCCTGTCAGGAAGGCCAGGCTGCTGTGCGAGCTGGCCGACACTTGACTGGACTTGCATGCTGACCTTTTATGTGTATCCCTGTGAGAACTACCCACCAAGACTTGGCTACAATAGTTTTTTTTAAAAAAAGACAATCTGGGTTATTGATTGCCAGTTGACACTGTAACTCCTTATATTATGTACTGTTCAAAGCACGGTGGCAGGCAGACAGCAGCTGCTGTGGTACTCTCAGTGGTGTTGATTCTGTGGGAACTGTTCCATTGTTAACATCGCTGGGGAAATGTCTGGAGTAAAGCTGGATGTTTCCACTGAGTGGGCGTAGGACTATGAGCTCATGGCACCAGCAAATGACATAGAGCGCAAAGCTGATTTTGAGGGAAAGTACGTTACTTTTTAGACAAGCACACTTGGGCTGTAAACCATTTACTCTGGAGTAGTCTAACTAAAGTCCTACCGGTATTCATGGCACTGTACCAGGATTATTCTGCAGTAAATGTCTTGTTGATTAACGCCTTAGAAACCATAATCATCAGTGCATTTCATTTGCCCTCTATAAAAGACAAGAGAAAATAATAGAAAATTATGAGTTGTTCTGCTCCTTCCCCACCACAGAAAATCTACTGGTATGGAGTATGCTTAACAGTTAAAGAGGGCAACACGAGTGTGTATTCTCTATCCATGCATTACAGTTGTAATTGCTGTTTTGCCTTAATTTCTCTTCCTAGTTGATAAGGATTATTGTGGCCGTGCCATAGTTGGATGACTCCATGCCCTTCATGGCATTCAGCAATTGCTTCTTGGTTCATTTCTGCAAATATTTGGATTTTCCTCTGGTGTAAACCAATACCGTGTGGAATATTTCCTTTTCACTTCTAATGTTCTGAGGTGCAATCCAGCTAACATAGGAAGACGGGTCAATTTCCAGGAACTCTGCAAATCCTTCCTACTTCTGAGTAAGCTAGCACAGCTAGCAATCTCTGTCTAGAGCCCGGAAAACTTTTAATGCCACAAGCAGAAACTGACAAGTGAGTTTGTGAGAGGTACTTGCACTCTTCAGGCTCTAATGAGTGGATGCTCAGCTTGTAGCTCCATGAATTGTGAATGCTATCCCTCTTAAAGATGGCTGGGGATGAAAGAGGAGCCCGTGCTACAGTCTGATTCATACTTGTCAGAAATTGATGCCCTCCCTCAGGTTGTGTGTACATCTGTACACCAAATAGATGCTTCTGTAATGTGTTCAGTGTGGCTGATGATACACTTCAGATAAAAGGCCACCAGAGCATGTGCTTTGCACAGCTCTTTAGAGGATGGTGGGACGTCTCATTTACACTAAGAGGGAGGAAAAGTTAAATAAATGGATAGAGTAAATGGGTAGAGATTTTGAGTTTCGCCGGCCCTTCTGCATTCTCTAAAAATCATACCCGTGTAAAAGTAGATTGGCTTGCGTGGTTTGGGGGACCTTTAGTCGGAACTGCTGTGACTTGCTGGGATTGGCTAGTGTCAGGATGGCCAACTGTCCAGTTCTTTTTATTATTTGGTTACAGTATTTTTTATATATATTTTATATAATAACCTCTAACAGAAACCACAATCACATGTGTTGTGCATACCAACAACAATAAAAGCAAAGAAGACAAAAATGGGAGATTACTTCAGTTAAAAAGCTTGAAAACATACCATACAGAAATTTTATATCATATGTGGCCCTTGTTCCTCTTTATTATATATATCTATAGGGCATAAGATGTGTCCATTCCTTTCCCTACCCGAGAGCTGGTGTAACTGACTGTGCAGTTTATCGGGGCATATAGCAGCAGAA
The DNA here is from genome assembly GCA_021292165.1 of Shinisaurus crocodilurus. Lineage (NCBI taxonomy): Eukaryota > Metazoa > Chordata > Lepidosauria > Squamata > Shinisauridae > Shinisaurus > Shinisaurus crocodilurus. The sequence continues at coordinate 18,019,637 of CM037887.1, read as the reverse complement.
CGTAAACTCTAATCTCCTTGGATTTTGTGGATGCTCTGCTGTAGTCGTTGGGGAATTGGTCTGTTCTTTAAACAAGATAGTAGACTGTATTCAGTTGACTAGAAGTTGCTAGAACATTGTCCACTGTATTCTGTTATTTTGGGGTTTAATTCCTAACTTCTTTTCTCAGACATAGTAGATTTCAGTGCCATCCTGTGCTTCTGAAGTGGGGAAGGGAACTGCAGGCACACTTGCTACAGAGTGTTGCACTTGAGTCAGGTTTGGTCACACAGCTTTCATTTTGCTTGATATGCATCTGTTGAGACCTTGGGCAACACACTGGTTTTCTGTCTTTGTAAATAAGACTGCATTCTAGCTGGCCGAGAGTGTTTTGAAGGTGTGCGTCGTGACAGTTGTGGTACTTTTCTACCAACATTATGCACTAAAAATACGTTCAGTTAATTGGATTGCTGGACTGGTTATCTCTTGGACTGTTCTATTTTCTGGTTATCCTGAGGTGCTAACAAACATGCTTAATTTGAATAAAGTCTATTTTGTTTTGTTATGTTGGAGAGTACAGTTTGTCCATGGGGGCTAGAAGGTGTTTCTACAGTGTTTCTTCCTCCATGAGAATCTCTTGTTTGCCCCATTTTTGTCTTCTGACTGTCTTGGGTAAGAGGCCTTTGTATGTAAGATGCACTCCTCAATATGATGTATGAGTACAGTCAACTCATATCTTAACCTTGTTGATATTCAGTGCAGATTGACATACAATACCCTTTCCCAGGCTCCACATAACCCTTGGTATCATTTCATTGTCTTCCCCCCTTCAAATATGAATTGGTGGAATTTGCTCTGATGTCCAGTAGCTCGTGATAAATGTTTACTCTGATTTATTTATTTTTTAAAGGTCTTTTTGCCTAACTTGCTGCTCCTAATGAACCTGCAGCTAAATTTACCTTGTCTCCCTGCTTTTATGTTGGCAATTCAGATGTTAGGTAGGTTTGCAAGATACCCTGCGAATAAACTATGCAGTGTGGGTTTGTTTGTGGAACAGTCCGCAGTGCGCCTGGCAGACAGATCGGGCTCACCATGGGCTGTTCTCCCCACACCTTCCCCCTCAGTCCTCCAGCACGTATCCCAGCGTCTTTCATGGCAGAACCCATCTTGTCTCCCCCTCCCTGCTCCAATCATTACCCCTTTTCATTTGCTGCCATTTGCTTTAAAAAAATTTTCGGAGCCTCAAAAAAGTGCAAGTGGGGTCGTGAGGTGTTTTTTTTCCCCAGGCCCCTGAAGATTGCGCAACTGTGTTCACTGTTTATGTTTTTGTCAGTCCTTTGCAAGTGCACTCTTATGGCTGTCTGATAGTGCAGTCTTCTCTGGTCAATTTCCTTGTCTGTTTCAGCTGTCAAAGGGAGTGGCATGTATAGGCTAACTTTCACACAGTTGCCGCGGTCCAGTTGTCAATTGAAAAGCGCCAAAAAGGAGCAGGGAGAAGTGGCAAAAGAAGGCGCACCAAAAGTGGGAGGGCAATATCTCCCCCTTGTAATGTAATCCTCACACTTTTAATTGTTGAACTGACACTTCTCAGTGCCCTCCACCTTTCCAACACTTCCCCAAATCTCCAGCCACCCCAGAAAGGAGAGATACTGGCTCTGCCCTTTTCATGGCTCCTTTTCAGAGCATTTGTTACTGTGGGTCCCTGACAGTTCCCCAAAAACCCAAACCCTGAGAAGGCGGCTGAATGGGACAGAGTGAATGGGGCCGAATGGGAGGCGGGTGTGTAAGTACTGCTGGTGCTGGCGTCCCCTTTGCTCTGTCCTGGTCTGCCCACCTGTAAGGGTTTTCTTTTAAAACTGTCAGGAATATTTGCGCAATTTTTTTGGACTGGGAAGTATACACAAACTTAATGGGTGGGAAGTAAATGGAGGGGAAATTTGCACACCTACAATAATGGAGCAGTTAATGCCTGTGTGCAAATTTCGCCTCCATTTACTTCCCGGCCACTAAATGTGCGCATAGTTTCTGTGGGTTTTGGTTTGTTTTTGTTTTTACAACTGTCGTGTCGACCTGCAGTAAACACTCCGAAAAGGAGCAGCGAAAAGCAAGGTGACAATATTTCTGCTTTCTGGAGTAGCTGGAGAGACAGGAAAGTGTTGAGAAGGTGGAGGGCACTGAGAAGTGTTAGTTCAACACTTAAAAGTGAGAGGATCACATTGCCAAATGGGAGATATTGTGACCCCCCCCTTTGATGCACCTACTTGGGCTGCTCCCCCCCCCCCTTTTCGGTGCTTTTCAATTGACAGCTCAGCAATTGGTCCCTGGCAACTGCGCGCGGATTAACCTATATGCAGTCTCGCCTTGTCAGTTTCCATGGCTGTTACCTACTCCATTTTGCTGCTCCATTTGACAGCTGAAACCTACAAAGCAATTGACCGGTCAAGATTTACACATATCGGTTGCCCACTTGCAAAAGGCCGACACCCCCACCCCACCCATTACACATTTGCACAATTTTCTGGTGCTGAACAGAAAAGGTGGCAAACTAGTGACAGTCGCTCCAAATTGCTGCTTGGGCATTGGTGGAGAGACTGGCAGTGGCAAGGGTGAAATTGTGAAGATTGGCAGGGTTTTTTCCGCTCACTAGCCAATCCCCGCAACCTATGATGAAATTGCTCTCCGATGTTTGGACAACATGACAACCCATTGTGGATCAAACAACCCCTAGAACAAGCCATGGATTGTTAGGGTGGCTTGTTGCCGAAAAATAAGTCACTTTGCGGGGAGCAGTGTGGGTTCGGATGACACAACCACCCACCGTGGCTTGTTACCCATGATGGGTTGTCATGTGCGAACCAGGTCAATGATTTTTGTGAACAACGTTGCTGTACTTTTTTTCTCTTTTGATGTATAGCTTCTAGCATCAATAGCTTCTTATAACATAGGTAAGTATGGCTCTGTTCTGTCTATTCCTAGGTGGGTAGCCTTGCTGCCTGGATATTGTCGTCATGAATTCAAGTCTCAGGTTATGGGCTTGATGGCTTGTGGGTAGCGCCACCTTGCTAAGCAGTTCTCGATGTAGTCCGTGCCTGGAGGGGAAATTGCCTGAGAACCCTATCTATGCTGTCTTGAATTCCACGATGGAGAAAAGATGGGATATACGTAAATGTGATAGGTTTAGCAGCCTACCTCTGTTCTTTCAGTTACCAGAAAAACTAGCAACTAAGGCTCCAGTCCTGTGTATGCCTACTTGAGAGGAAGCCCCCGTTAAATTCCACTTGCTTCTGTGTAAAACTGCATAGGATTGGGCTGCACAAGAACCTTTTAGGACAGCACCTGTCCATCTTAACCTTTCTTACTCTCATTTATAGGTATTACCTCTTGATAAACTTTGATCAACTTGATAAATATGTTACCTAAATTAGGAGATGAAAATGCAACATGCTAAAAGATAATGAAGCATAATTACTTGACTTTCTGAGATGTGAGAAGTTATTAATAGCTTGTCATCTAGGGTGCTGTCATTTTGGGGGACAGGTAGGCATATCTTTATGGCATCCATAGAGATTGGACTTGCACCCTTCAGTAGCCTTCCATTACTATATGAAATCTCTGCATTGGTTCTTCTAGTGCTGTGAGTAGGGAAGTCTGAAAAATATGTTACCAGGATATGGAGTATCAATTATAAGTCAGAACTGCTAAGAGAATACCCAAATTAGCCCTTTCCAGTTTTTCAGCTTGTTAATATTTTCAAGTGCAAAATGGCTGAGGCACTCAACAAAGTACTGAAATGTGGAAGTAGGCTTTCTATCTTATTACTCTAGAACTGGGGTTTCCAATGTGGTGCCTTTGGGCACCAATACACCCACACACACCTCTCTTGGCTCCTGGTGTTGTTTTTTTAAGTAACATTTTTAAACTGGGAGGCTGGCATGCTGCAAAGCAAAGTGCTGCCCTCCAACACCATCTTTATTTGGTTCAAAAGAGTGTTCTTGTGTTTTGGAGCTCAGACCCCCACCTCTAACTTCTACTCAGGTTCTTGGGCAAGTTACTTTTCTTTGAGTCTCACCAAACTTCTGAGAAATGAATGTTCTGTGAGCAGCCATGTTCAACATGGCAGCCATTTTATGAATGGGCAAAGTGCTCCAATTGCAGCCATTTTGTGAGAATGCCCATGACTCAAATCCAAATGTTGCCACTGACTCAAAAAGGTTGGGGACCCATGCTCTAGAAAAATCTTCCAGAACTGCCTGTGGTTCACTATCACTAATCGTTTATATAAATACTTTAAATATACATATTTCTTTAAATTCTGGACATGATCCAGCCAAAGTTAAGCGTGTGACACAGTGGAATCTTATTCATGTTTACTTATAAGTAAATCCCACTGCATTCAGTGCGGCTTACTCACAGGAAAGTGTGCATAGTCTTTCAGCCTAGTCTCACTGGTTTTAGTAAGAAAGCATTATGGATGTCTTTAACTTTTCAGTTGATATCTAGGGAGGAGTGAGTTGTGTCTTTGCTCACAGAATTAACCTATGGCCAGGGCTCTCAGTCTTTTCACAATTTTCTTTTAACAGGGCTTTGCTGACAATCACAACACAGTTATGATATCTATTAAAAACACAAGAGCCCTATTATTAGTCAGTCATAGCAACAACCCCAATGGAAACTACAAGGGTAAAAAGAAAGCCTCTTTAATCTCAAACAAGTGCATACAGAAAGATGTTTAAGGACAACAGCACTGGTGCCTAGCATTTCTCATATTATTACATCTGCACTGTCTCCTCTTCATTTTTGCATGAGAGAGAAATATGAACGCAGTGTTCCATATTTGACATGTATACATATCTATACCCTTAAATGCAAATAACAACAATGGCTTGAGTTGTAATTTTTGGCGGCTTAAACCTTTTTTAAAAATAGGCTGATTGGTTCCAACCACCTTGGGCTTTTGAGATGTAAGTTTACAGTGGTTAAGTTGGGTCCAGGTACTAGTTAATTTTCTTATTTGCTGGCTAGACCATTGGCATTCAAGATGAAGGCTATCACGTTATTGAACAAAACAACCATCTGCCTCTGCTAAGGGAATGGCCTTTACTGAACTCTGATCATCATAAAAGTGTTAGTTCGCTCCTTCTAGTGCTTTCCGTATACCATCTAACTGGAGGCCAAGATGCTGTCTCTCGGATCATTCTCTCTGCAATCAACTCTGCAACCAAAGACTCTTGCTCAAGTGGGTAACATGTTATTACATGAATTAGACTGACTTGATTGATTTTTATGTCGCCTTCCCTTTGTCCCCCCCACCCACCCACCCTGTGCAACACTCCCCTTTTATATTTGGACATTTAGCTGTGTTTTAAAAGAGATTTCTCACTAAACACTTCCCCACGTGAAAGACTGCATGTTTACAAGGGTACTGCTTGTGTTCTCCAGATTTTTAAGAAGGGGATTTGTTAAGTTCTGCGTTTCTGGGCTTTGGGGGGGGGGGAAGTCCAAAACATCTTATTTCTTCCTAGGGCTGGGTTGTAGGGAGGGGTCCTTGGCAATAAGGCTCAGAAAGTCCATATGCAGGTGGACAGACTAGGATGTGGGTCCCCAATGCAGCAACCGCAGAGACCTCCAATGGTGCCCACAGAGCTCTCCACTCTCTGCCCCCTTCAAAAATGTATTTTTTTTAAATAAAAACCTTGAAAAACATTAGGGTGCCAGGTTCTCTTTACTGTTCCTGAACCTGCCAGTGGTTGCTGTTCGTTGGGCAGGAAGAGAAGAGTTGTTTCCTGGCCCTACCCAATCTTGTTCTGCCCACACAGAGCTTTCCCCTTTGATTTCTCTCTTTCAAATTCTAGCCTCTAGCCTCGCTATCCCCCCCCCACCCTTCCTTGATATTTCTCTCCCTTCCACATCCCTGGCCTTCTTTCTCTCCCTTCCTAACCCCTAGACTTGCTCTCTCTCCCACTCACCCCCTACTCTTGCAGTTTCTCTCCACCTCTAACCCAGCTATTTCTCCACCCATCGCATCTTTGTCTCGCTCTTTTTCTCGCCTCCTAGTCTCTAGCCTTGCTCATTCCCTCCTAGCCTCTGGCCTCACTCTCCCCACACTACGTGTTTACCTTGATGTTTCTCCCCACTCCTAGCCTTGCTCTTTCTCTGGCTGTTTCCCCCTCCCCTTGCTCTTTCTCTTTTTACCCTTTTATCTCATTATTTCTTCGTCCTCCTAGCCCCTAACCTTGCTCTTTTGCTCTCCCTTCCCAGCAGTGACTCTCATTCTTCATACATTCACAGAGCAGCTTCCCAGCAGAGGAGTGTGTGTGTGTGTGTATACACAGTAATACCTTGGATTGCAAGCATAATTCGTTCCGGAACTGTGCTTGTAATCCAAAACACTCTTATATCAAAGCGAGTCTCTGGCGGGCATGAGCAGGGCCAATTTCAGCCTGCTACGCCTGCTCGAGGCGAGCGGTTACATCCCTACGACTTGTCTTGCAAGACCTTGCTTGTTTATAAACCTTGCTTGTTTATCAAGTCAACAATTTAAAAATTTTTTTGCTTGTCTTGCGAAAGCAATCTAAGGTATTACTGTATAATGAACAGCAATCCTATGTTGGCCTACTTGGAAATAATTCCCACTAGTTCCATGTAAGCATGCATAGGATTGCGACCCGAAATGGGTTTTTTATTGTGCTTCTGTAGGGTCAAATATGTTGATTGGATTTGGAGTTCAGATCCTTCCTCTGCTTGTACTCAGTTTCTTGAGTGAATTACTTGTATTTTGACTTGCCAGGCCCCCGTGGCAGACATTATGTGACTAGCTATGTCCTCCAAGTGAGCCATTTTGTGATGGTGCCCACATCAGTTTCTCCAATTACCAAATGTGCCCATGGATCTAAAAAGTTTGGGTATTCCTGGACTAAGGTGTGTCAGGAGGTTCATCCTGACTGGTGGTAGTCTATCCAAATTCTTTTCCTGGGGAACCCTTGTAATATAAAGAAGGGATCCATTGGGAGAAAAAGTCACCCCTGCTCCCAGTCCTGTACTAGTAACGGCTCAAGGCCAGTGCCTGCCCTTTAAAGAAACAAACAAATTCTGGTCCTGCGTTCCAAGCCATTGCAGGTGCATCTAGCTGCCATTTAATTTTCCCAGAATGCCCCTAACACAGCATCACTTTGGGCCACTGTGAGAAATTAAAATGAGGGCAAGGCCCAGCAGCCATGAAACTCACTGGGTGACTTTGGGCCAGTCACTGACTCTCAGCCTAACCTACCTCACAGGGTTGTTGTGAGGATAAAATGGAGAGGAGGAGGAGGAGGATTATGTAAGCCGCCTTGGGTTCCTTGCAGGAAAAAAGGTGGGGTATAAATATAATAAATAAAATAAATTCAGGGCTATTTGTGTAGCTGCTGCCTATAGCCAGGTAAGCTGGCTTGGGGTACACAGCCAAACAAGAGGGCCCACCAAATTGCACTTCGCCCTGGGCCACTTCAAATCTGGAGCTGGCACTCAACTGGGTATAATTAAAGGTTTATGTTACTGATGTATTCTTCATTCTGTTGAGCCCCATTCAGCTTTGGTAATGGGACAACAGATAGTAAATATGACCACCATCTATGCAGTACCCGTTAATGTAGTCAAAATGACATCATGACGAGAGCCAGTGTGGCGTAGTGGTTAAGAGTGTTGGGCTGGGACTCGGGAGATCCGGGTTCTAGTCCCCACTCGGCCATGAAGCTCACTGGGTGACTTTGGCCCAGTCACTGACTCTCAGCCTAACCTACCTCAGGGTTGTTGTGAGGATCAAATGGAGAGGAGGAGGAGGAGGATGATTATGTAAGCTGCCTTGAGTTCCTTGCAGGAAAAAAGGCAGGATAGAAATGTAATAAATAAAAAAATAAATAAGGCTTCTAGTATTTAGTTATTTATTTATTTATTCTAGTATTTATTTATTTATTTATTGCAGAATCTCATGATGCACGGGGCTTTTTTAAGGCCACAAGGGCCATTTATGGACCAAAAACCTATGGTACAAACCCCTTACAATCAAAAGATGGCACCAAACTCTTAAAAGACAAAGAGTCTATTGCACTGTGCTGGAAAGAGCATTATTATGACCTTTTAAATCGTAAATCTAAGGTGGATAATGAGATCTTTTCGCAAATCCCGCAAAAACAAATTAGAGAGGAACTTGCAATACTCCCCACTTTGGATGAAGTAAAAAAAGCCATTAATCAAATGAAGAACAACAAAGCTAGTGGACCAGATGGGATTCCTGCTGAAATCTTTAAAGAAGGGGCCCCCAAAATTGTACAACATCTTCATAAACTCATCGAAAAAATCTGGATAATAGAAGAGATCCCAGAAGACTTCAGGGATGCCATAATTATCACCCTCTTTAAGAAGGGTGATAGAACAGACTGTGGAAACTATCGGGGCATTTCTCTCTTAGCTACCGCAGGTAAAATATTTGTTAGGATTCTCGCAAACCGTCTTCTATCTATTTCAGAAGAGATCCTCCCTGAAACTCAGTATGGTTTCCGCCCCTCTAGAGGGACAGTAGACATTATTTTTACTGCACGTCAGCTCCAAGAAAAATGCCGGGAGCAAAATCAACCCCTTTATATGGCATTTATTGATCTGGCTAAGGCCTTTGATACTGTAGACCGAACAGCTCTCTGGACTATCCTTATGAAAATTGGATGCCCCAATAAATTTGTGAATATCTTGCGACTTCTCCATGACAACATGACAGCAACGGTTTTGGACAACAATGGCTCTCATGGTGCTCCATTTAAAGTGGGATCAGGTGTTAAACAGGGATGTGTTATTGCCCCAACATTATTTGCTATTTTCATCGCCATGGTTTTACATCTTGTCGAGGGGAAACTTCCCACTGGTGTGGAAATTATATATCGAACAGATGGAAAGCTTTTTAATCTCAGTAGGCTGAAAGCAAAAGGTAAGGTAATTACAACCTCCGTTGTGGAACTTCAGTATGCTGATGATAATGTGGTCTCCGCACATTCAGAGGATGATCTCCAAGCTATCCTAAATGCTTTTGCAGACGCATACGAAAAACTTGGTCTCTCACTTAACATCAAAAAAACCAAAGTGCTTCATCAGCAAGTGCAAGCTAACCCTTTGATGATGCCATCTATCTAGCTTGGCGGGACAATACTGGAAAATGTTGATCATTTTCCCTATCTTGGCAGCTATCTTTCTGTTACAGCTAACATCGACAGTGAAATCCAGCATCGTTTGAGCTCCGCAAGTGCTGCGTTTTCTCGAATGAAACATAAGAGTGTTCGAGGATCAGGATATTTGTAAGAAGACCAAAACACTGGTTTATGAAGCCATTGTATTCCCAACCTTATTGTATGCCTGCGAAACATGGACTATCTATAAATGTCACTTCCACCTCCTTGAAAGATTTCATCAATGTTGCCTCCGGAAAATCCTGCGAATTACTTGGGAAGATAGGCGAACAAATGTCAGTGTACTGGAAGAAGCAAAGACTACTAGCGTTGAAAAAATGATCCTTCAACGCCAACTTCAGTGGACCGGTCATGTTGTTCGAATGTCTGACTGCCGTCTCCCAAAGCAGCTACCGTACCTTACTCCCAACTCAAGGATGGAAAGCGGAATATCGGTGGTCAATATAAACAGTTTAAAGACGTTCATAAGACTAATCTAAAAAAATGCAATATAAACATTGAAAACTGGGAAGCTCTGGCCCATGAACGATCTAACTGGAGGTTGGCCTTTCACAAAGGTTCCATGGACTTTGAAGAAGCCCGACTGAGTGCAAGGTGAAAGGGAGAAACGTGCTAGGCGAAAAGCACGTCAGACGAATCCTTTACAGGACCATCTTCCATCTGGTAACCTGTGTCCTCACTGTGGGAAGCTGTGTCTAGAATTGGCCTCCACAGTCACTTATGGACCCATCGCTAGAGTCTACACAATTTTCTTTAGAATTTCCTCCTTTTAAAATTTCCTTTTTGTAATTTTTTTTTTTTTTTAAATCCTGGAAGACAATCTTACTCGGTCACAAGTGATCGCCTGATGATGATTTCTGAAGCTGACCAAGGCAGTTTACAGAGATTTTGTAGTACAAGCAATTCATTACCAGAATTCTTACATGTCATTGTAAATACCTAGGGACAATAGATTCTAACAACAATCCCCCCTTTTTTGGTTTAGGAACACAGGAAGCTGCCTTATCGTGAGTCAGACCCAGTATTGTCGACACTGACTGGCAGCAGTTCTCCAGGGTTTCAGACGTGATTCCTTCCCCACCCAACCTGGAGATGCCAGGGATGGAAACTGGAACCTCCTGCATGCAAAGCAGGTGCTCTACCACCACAGCAGGTGCTCTTTCACTGAGCTACAGCCCCTCCCTTAGTTTATTTGAGGCTATTTTAAAAAACAACTATTTCTGGGTTCCAAATGAAAGTAGCTGATATTCTCCCTAGTGCTGTTCTCCCTCTCCCAACATGGGGACTTCTTAAATACGACTTGTGGAGCAATGCCAGCATAGCCCCCGCTAGCAGCCTGAACACATTAATCGTGAACTCCTATGCATGGTTTAGCGGGGGTGGGGGGGGAGAAGCCCTACTATTCCTAGCATCCCTCCAGACAGCCATGCTTGTAGGGCTTTTTTTCCTGTCTAAATATGCATAGGATTACACCCTAACTTAAGGTGCTTTGTGCTGTCATGCCGAGGGCACTATTGTCTGCTCTGTGTGGCAAGAGATCTTAGGCAGCGATGTTTCTCATCCCTTGCAAGATACCAGATCCTTTTTAACACGAGATTGCAGCTGAGGCCTTCTGTTCTGCATGCCAAAACGTGCTCTACCCCTTGAGCTACAGCTGGAGATGGCAGAATTCCAGGAGGCAAGTTGTGGCTGCGACTAAGTACCATCTCCACCCGCACTATAGCACCTACGATTACGGAAACATGGAGCTGATTCGAATTGAATCTGGTGCCCTAAAGGCGGCAACGCCCTTCGCTTTGGGATGGGCAAGGTAATAAATAAATAAATAAATAAATAAGCCAACACGCGTCCCACAGTCCTTTGCAGCCGAGGAGACCGCTTTGCCCTGAGCGCCTGCCGCGCAGTACTCGCCGGGAGTTGTAGTGCGCCCGCTTTTTCAGAGGCGCGCCGGAGTTGAAGGGCTGGCGACGGAACTCGCTTTCCCGGCAGGCCTGGCACGCGGCCGGAAGAGGCGGGGAGGGCGGGCGAAGCGGGGAGAGCGAGCGAGCGAGCGCTCAGTAGGTTTGGGCCGCACTCGGTGCCTGCCGCTGCTAGCCTAGAGGGAGCTGCGAGGTGAGTGTTGCGGCGCGTCTGAGGTGGGAACCGAAAGGGAAGGAAGCCGCAGCCGCGGCCTCCTTTCTAGCACCTCTAGCTCCCGGGCTGGGCCTGCAGAGCGAGGGTGCGCCTGGGCGCTATCTCCCCCCCCCCCGCCTCCTTCAGACTAGGGGAAGGGAAGGGTGTGTCGGCGAGTGACGACTGCCCCGGGGTGATTCTCTTCCTCTGCTAGTGAGTAATAAGAGAGACTCTCTCCTGTCTCCTAATGCAAGATTTTCTAACCACACCCCCTTTTGGGGGAGCCTTGTAGTCCCGTGCAAATGCGTATGTGTGAATGCGCACGCCCCATGCCCGCGCGTGTATTATATCGGTGCAGGGCTTTCTCCACCACGTGCTCCTGGACGCTTCCTGGGAGTGCGCGCGCGCGCGCGAGAGAGAGGGATGCCTCTTTGAAAGTTTCTGGCCTCGGGGAAGAAGTTTTGCTTTTTCATCCGGTGTGTTAGCCGCCTTTTGCAGTCGGGGAAGTGTCTGATATTCAAGTCGGCTGCGGGAGTTTAGTGGGAGGGTCTAAAAGCGTAACGCCCCGCACGCGGGAACCTGATTTAAAAGATTAAAAAAATCATTGAAACTCTGCCGTAGTACATTTCCTCAGTGGAAGTTACTTCTCTGTGCTTTGCTTAGGGCTGTCCGTGTTTTTGACAGCCACGTCCAGAAGTCAATAAGGGAGTATTCAGAAAACTACAGGAGAGAAACAGACCCTTCATTGGTTGTAGACTTAAAACTGACTGGTTTTTCTTTCGATGCCTTTACAAGTAAGTGTGAATCGAGGGGCAGACTTGGAGAAAACTTTAAGGTCTTGTCTCTTTCTAGCTCGTGTGAAAATAAATTATGAACACTGGATTAGGGTGCAAGCCTATGCATGTTTGGATAGAAAAAGGCCTACAACTTGTAGGCCTTTTTCTGTCTAAATTTGCATAGGATTGTGCCCTTAGTGAATAATTTCCTTAACGAGATACAGTCATGCCTTGGATTGAGAGCATAATTCGTTCCAGAAACGTGCTTGTAATCCAAAACACTCTTATATCAAAACGAAATTCTCCCCCCAAAAATTGTACAGAAATTTTTAATTTAAGCCGTAACAGTACTTGCAAGACGTCGCTTGTATATCAAGTCAAATTTTTTAAAATAAATATTTAAAATTTTGCTTGTTTGCAAAATGCTCTCAAACCAAGTTACTTGCAATCCAAGGTATTACTGTAATGTTGGGCTGAATGTATATACAGTAATACCTTGGATTGCAAGTAACTTGGTTTGAGAGCGTTTTGCAAGACAAGCAAATTTTTAAATATTTAATTTTTTTTTACTTGATATACAAGTGATGTCTTACAATACAAGTACTGTAGTACAGCTTAAATTAAAAATCTCTGTACAATTTTTTTGGGGGGGATTTCGTTTTGATATGAGTGTTTTGGATTACAAGCACGTTTCCGGAACGAATTATGCTCTCAATCCAAGGCATGACTGTAATAGGATTTTTCTTGTATTAAACTCATTTATTAATGGATTGTTAAAGTGTGAGTAAGGTGGCAAAATTTGTGCATTATAGTTACTCAAAGTAGTAATGTTACCTAAAGCAGCAGTCCCCAACCTTTTTGGCCCCAGGGACCCGTTTCGTGGAAGGCAATTTTTCCACGGACCAGGGTGTGTGTGTCGCCCACTGCTCACCTCCTGCTGTGCAGCCACGGGGATGTATCCCAGAGTCGTGAGGGGGCTGAAGCAAGTCGAACTCACCCCACTCGACCTCCTCGAGACTCAGTGACTAACCTGCTGCTGCTTGGCCATTTTAAGGTACTTTACCATGGTATTTAAGTAAAAAGAGCAGCGCTGGAGAACCAGGAAGTGACGTGATGGGTCTCCCGTCGTGTCACTTCCGGTTTTCCGAAAATGCTTGCCGGGAGGCGAGCAGAGGGATGAGCGGTGGTGGGTGCTCACCGGAGCTTGCGAGCACCCCGAGAGCCAGGTGGGGTGCTTGCAGCGTGTCCTGGCAGCCGAGCGTCTTGGCCCGGTTCCTAACCGGTACTGATCCGCGGCCCAGGGATTGGGGACCCCCTGACCTAAAGTACTGAAATTCAAGATAAATAGAAGAATTACTAATTTGCAGGAAAGTGTGCTGGCAAAGGTCGAGTATTCTGAAGTGCACAGTCACACTGGGATTGACCACAGGGTGAAGTCTTGAGGTCACATGATACAGCAACTTTGCTGAAACTAAGCAAGTCTGGGTCTGATCAGTGCCAGAATGGGAACTACTTTGGGAGTCCCATGTATGCTGCCTTAAGTTCTATGATGGAAGAAGGGATCAATAAAATGTCAATAAATCAGGACCCCTCAAAAATGCCCCTTTAGACATCATCAGATTTCTAGGATCCAAGGTGTTGAGGTGCCTAGGATTTTCGAGTGGGGGCAGGAAGTTAGTATGTGAGAATTCTTAAATGCAGTGTTTAGAACACAGAAGAGATCTGAGATTAAATATAGCAGTCAGATGACCAACTTTGTTAGACTAATGGGTAACAAATAGGAAACAAAATGTATTCATATAAACATATTGATTGCACATGTTTGCTGTGTTGCATCCTGCTAATGTTAACACTTCTAGGATGCAAATAGCAGTACTGGAAAAGTGGGTAGCAACAAGTTAAGTGGAATGTAGTGAATTACCATTTTAAAGAAGATATTGGGGGGGGGCTGTTCACTTGAGAAGAGTTGGATATGATACACGTAGGTACAGCATGCATATTCGGGGACCAGCATGACCTAGAATGGGTGGGACGATGGTAGGTTGGGATCTCTTGGTAGATCGTTGCATGATTTGCAGTAGGTTGACAAAGGTTTGACTCCCAATTGTTTAAGTGTAATAACAACTCAAAGGCACCCTCCGTTCTAATAATTTTGTTACCGTCCCTGATCTTTAGTAACTCAGGTGTATATGCTGGTCACTGTGGGTCATGGAGTGCCATAGGTGATTGATTTTACCACCCTGAGTCACCATTTTGCATATAGCTCCAGTTGGTGGACCTCAGGACTTCTGGTAAAAAAACAAAGTAGATCCCGCAGGCCTGAAGCTTGCTCATACTTGACACTAGAGAATGCCAGGTTCCTCTTCCTTTGAGATTGTCGAGGGCCTTGCTTCATATTCTGTCTAGCTTGGACAGGACTTACTTGGGCATGGCCCCTCAAACTCTGAAACACCCTTCCAAGAGTCCTTTCTTCATCTAACTCAGGGGTCCTCAAACTTTTTAAATAAGGGGCCAGTTCATTGTCCCTCAGACTATTGGGGGGCTGGACTATAGTTTGAAAAAAATATGAACGAATGGATCAAGAATGAATGGATCAAGTACCCCTTGATAGGGGTGAATTTTTTTTTTTTTTCTTAAATGGAAAGTTATTATAAATTAATGATTATAATGTTAATAAGTGATTAAATGGAGGATGGAATTTTATTTTGATGGCAAAAGTGGGTTTAAAAAATAAGAATGTACTACCTTTTTTGCTGTCTAAAATTGAAATACATTATAAAAGGCTACATACAAATTATAAGGAATAGGAGTGTTTTGCTTTTGTCTGGCTGCTCAGTGTGTGCGACTGCTTTGTGTGGGGTAAACTGCGGGTGTTTGTGGGCTGAGTGTGTTCGGCGAGCTGTGTTGGGGGGGGACACACCTGAACTTCCCAGGATCTCTTTTCAGATCGGGTCCAAACCGGAGAGGGGGTCCCCCACTCACCAGCAAAGGACGCTGGCTCCGCCGGTCAGCTGTGTGGCGGCCTACCGCTTCCCGCTGAGAGCGGCTCCTGTTCAGCGGCCGCTCAGCTTCACCCCTGTTTTTGCCTCCCATCCCAGCTCCACAGGGGGAGGCTGCCGCTTCATGCCTGCCTCCACGGGCCTGCCTTTTTTCTCTCGGGGTTGTGCTGGACTGGGGCGGCTGCCGCTTCTTGAGCGGCGCTGCGGCATGTGCCTGCTGTCGCCGCTCCGCCTGCTGTTGTGGCGGAGATCGGCAGTTCGGGCCATGGGCCAATAGGGCAGCCACTTGTTGAGCAGTGCGGAGGCGTGTGTCTGCCCCAGCCGGTCGGCGGTTGCGGCGGACATGTGTCTGCCTCTGCCGGGCACAGTCCCACAGCTCTGCTGTTCTGCGGCTGTCCCGCCTCCAGCCTTTAGAGAGGAGCCTTGCTTCTGGGAGCCGGTTACGGCTCCGCTGCTCGGCTCCGCGCCTCCATCTTCTTCAGCCCGGGTTGAGTGCAGGGGAGCCCACGCGGCCGCTCGTGCCAGGCAGTGCGGTCCCGCCGCTCAGCTGTTCGGCGGCGGCAGCCTCCCCTCCAGCCTTTTGCAGCTGGCTTGAGCGGAGAGGGGCTTTGCCCTTTTCGCACGAGCAGCCACTGGGCCAGATAAAAAGACAAGGCGGGCCGGATGTGTCCCACGGGCCGTAGTTTGAAGACCCCTGATCTAACTCTTTACAATTTCAGGAGGAGGGTGCTTATCTTTTGAAAAAAGCTTTTAGACAGTACATTGGGATTTTGGTGAGGCTTCAATAAAAAGGTAATCTTGAAACAAAGTCACAGGCAGGGCTTTTTACTGCGAAGATCTCAACATGTGTGGATTTTCCTGTTATCCAAATGTGGCATACTATGCCTTCTCATATAGTTTGCCATAGGTATTTCTCATATTGAAATAGAAATGTAATAAATAATAACACTAAATTAACATAAATAATAGTTGTTTTTCCTTAGACATGTACCCTGATCAACAGGATTCCTGTCAACAGCAGTTTTTTGTCTGTAAAACCAGATAGTTTGTGGTTGCCCTTGAAAGTAATGTTCTTGATATTGTATCCGAAATACAGCATTAACATGTCTTGATGGCTCAATTTCAGTATTGAAACAGTGGTTCTTTTTGCCTGCCATTAGGAAAAGCATGGAAGAAATTGAGGTTTTCTACTGAGTGAACTATTACTCTTTAGAAAGAACAGCCACTCGCCTGTGGTGAATATGAATCCCCTGCAGGCGACCAGGCACCGAAGCATTATAAAGGTTGATTCTTATTTCTTTATTTCAATTTATATCCCACTTTTCCACACATAGTACCCAAGATGGCTAATAGCAACTGTAATAAAAAAATATACAACAGTTAAAAGAAACTATAACAAGATAAAACCAGTCTGTGATAAAAACACCAAACTGTGGCCACATTAAAGCATGTTAAGACAAAATGTATATTGAAAAAAATCAAAATCAGCTTGACATACCAAAAGCCTGTGTGTAAATATAAGTCTTTGCCTGACAGCAGAAGGACATCACAGGGGGGGTTTGGTGGGCCTCCTTGAGAAGGGAGTTTGATAGATTGAGTGCAGCCACTGAGAAAGGCTTTTGTGGAAGATCTCAGGACTTGACGTAGGCTTGTACAGGAGAAGGCAGCCCTTTAGGTAACATGCTCCCAGGCTGTTTAGAGTTTTGTAGGTCATTGCCAGCACTTGGAATTGTGCCCAGAAATATACTGATAGCCAGTGAATCTGTTGAAATGGGTGTCACATGCTCCCTATAAGTGGGTCTGGTCAATGGGTCAGGCTGCAACATTCTGAACCAGCTGAAGTTTCCATATATTCATCAAAGGCAATTCTACATAGAGCACATTAGTAATCCAAAAGAGAGATAACAGTCATGTACTACTATAGCCAGAAAAACGTAATGTGTATGTGTGGACAGATGAACTAGTAAAACATGCTCTTGGTTAGTCATACAGTATTTGTAGCCTTATTCACAAAGGTGAGAAGAATACATAGCAGTACGAAAAGTGGCATGCAATGTCAGAATTTACAAATATTGTACAGACTTCTCATTATTGTATTTCAACCCAACCCTGAGACTATAATTGTAACTGGATTGTGCAGTGGCTTTGTGGTGAGGAAAGATGACTTGCTTCTAAGTCCTTTGAACCAGGTAACAAGGATTTGCCTGAATGTGACACATTCTATGGAAGCTTGCTACCAGCATTTTGGTTCAAGCAAATATTAACCTTGCACATAAGGAATTAAGCATGGCTGCAATGTCACATTTTAGGAAAACTCTTAGATGGGAATGAAAAGACTATCGAAAGAGAAGAGGCACTTACGTGGTCCACAAGGCCATAGTGGTCTGAAGATGGCTCCACACGGCCTAGGCAGTTCTAGGAGAGGACAAAAAGTCATTAAAATGGGTGGGCAACTTACGGCCTACAACCGCCATCATCCCGGACCAGCATAGCCATTGGAGAGGGATCATGTGAGTTGTAGGCTAAAACAGGGGTCTTCAAACTAAGGCCCGCGGGCCACATCCGGCCCGCCGGGTCTTTTCATCCGGCCTGGCAGCCGATCTAGAGGCTCCCTGCCCGCTGGGAATCCGGCCCGCCGGAGTAAGCCGCTGGGAAGAAAGGTGTGGGGGAAAACCCCAGAGCGGCGCGCCTGCCAAGCCGCTGCGGTGCACCCGCTTCCCCTGGGGATTAAACAGCTGTTCGGCGCCAGCTGAGAGACGGACCGGAAGCAGGGGCCGGGAAGGAACACGTGCGCCGGCCGCAGCAAACTCTGCCCTTCGGCCCCCTCCCAGCCTGGTGGGTGGGCGCTCTGCTGCCCCTTCCCGGAAGAAAAGACTGATGCAGAGACTACGGGCGGGCCAGCGGCAGCGGCGGCTCAACGGCATCGGCGCACGACCTGTCACCGGCCGGCTGGGGCGCCACGTCGTGTACGCTTGCCGCAGGGTTGCCTGGCAACGCATGGCCCGCTGGCGAGCAGGCGCTGAGCGAGGCCTGGGTGCGCGGCTGGCCCTGCGGGGGCTCCGGCTAGGTGCGCTGACGGGATCGCACTTCTCGCCCCCTCACGGGCACACCTGGCACCGCCATCACCAGCTCAGCCGCATCTCCCCCACCGGAGGAGACGCTGGCCGCGGCGCTCACGCACCCCCCCTGCTGCCACCGGCTCAGCCGCGTCTCTCCCACCGGAGGAGACGCTGGCTGCACACTGACGCGCCCCCCCGCCATCACCGGCTCAGCCGCGTCTGGAGACGCTGGCCGCAGCGCTCACACGTGCCCGCCCTGCAGGGCTCCGAGCGGCTCGCGCCCCGCCGCCACCGAAGGAGACGCTGGCCACTGGAGGAGACAGACGCTGGCCACCGGAGGAGACGCTGGCCGCCCTGCAGGGCTCCAGGCGGCGGGTGGCTTGCCCCTGCCGCCGGCTCAACCTCCCCTTCCCCCGCAGTATACACAAAAAATAAAGTATTGTTTTCACTTGTTTGTAAACCAAATTTAAACTATTGTGAATCGGCCAGAGAGCTTCGGCTGTGGGGCGGTATAGAAATGAAATAAATTAAATTATTATTATTATTATTAATTTTATTTATATACCGCCCAACAGCCGAAGCTCCCTGGGCGGTTCACAACAATCAATTTTTTGAGTTATTCTGACTTTTATTTTGTTGCTTCTTAGTTCACACACTTGGTATAAAATCAGAAAAGCAAAGCAAAATAATCAATCATATAATAATGTCTGGAGTCTTAGCATCAGAAGGCACCGCTTACACATCTACGTGCAGCTGCCAATACAGTTCATTGCCAGACACACTTTTGGAAGCACAGAAAAGGGTTACAGAGGAGCTTGGGGGAAATCCTATGCTTGCTTCCCTCCTGTCCACAAGGGGGGAAAATACCTTGGTTACAAATGCTTTATTAAAAAAATAATAGATGGAAATGAAATGACAATCATTTTAGTTGTACTCACTATTTATTTATTAACTTGTTTGTTATATTTATATCCTGCCTTTTTTCCACCATGGAACCAAAGGTGGCTTACATAATCTTCCTCCTCTCCATTTTATCCTCACAATAACCCTGTGAGGTAGGTTAAACTGGGAGTCACTGACTGGCCACTGAGCCAGTGAGCTTAATGGCTGAGTAGGGACTAGAACCCGGATCTCCCGAGTCCCAGTCAAACATTCTAACTAACCACTATGCCACACTGGCTCTCACTATATTCTCTGGGTACCAGGTTTTCGTGACCTACCCCAGGGAATTGGTTTGTACTGTTAAGGCTGTGATCCTTTGTAAACTTACCTGGGGAAAAAGTCTCCTTGAATTCAGTGAAACTTACTTCCAAGTAGACATGCATAAGACGAGGCTGTAAGGCTGCAATCTTATGCACATTTATGTGGAACAAAGTTGCAGGATGTGGACCACCAGCTCTGTGGCTGGTAAATACTGCTCATTACTACTAAAAAATACTGCTCATCAATGGCAACCATCTTTGGCAGCACCTATGTCTGTGAATAGACTTTTTCCCAAATGAAACATCTGAAATCTCCAACCAGATCCAGACTAACTGATGCACACTTGCATCACTTGTTATACGACTAGCAGTGACAACTATGGAACCGGACATTGGCCATCTTATTAGCCAAAAGCAGGCCCATACTTCCCATTGAAATACTAATAAGCTTATGTTGATTAAAATTGTTCTTCATTTTAAATATTGTATTGTTTTTTCCTGTTTTTTTGCACTACAAATAAGATATGTGCAGTGTGCAAATCAAGCCTTTCTATACCTTTTTAAAATTTAATCATTAAATTTTAAAAAGGTATAGAAAGGCTTGATTTGCACACTGCACATATCTTATTTGTAGTGCAAAAAAAACAGGAAAATACAATATTTAAAATTGTATATTGTATATAATATTTTAATATATTTCAATTTTAGACAGCAAATTAATTTATAATTAATGTATTATTAATTAATAATAACTTTCCATTTAATCAAGTAAAAAAAAAGGACCTGGGTCCTTTTTTCCCCTTGATCCATTCGTTCATATTTTTTTCAAACTATAGTCCGGCCCCCCAACAGTCTGAGGGACAATGAAGTGGCTCTCTGTTTAAAAAGTTTGAGGACCCCTGGGCTAAAACATCGAGAAGGCCACAAACTGCCCAATCCCTATATTAGAATAACACTTTATTATCCTGGAAGTGAACAATGTGGTTTTGTAGGTTTATGTGGAAAAGGAAAATTGAACCTTCATTAGAATTCAAATATAAATTAAAAACATAGAAATGTTGTTTGAGATCTGGGCATCACAATCCACCATGTTCTTTGGTTCCTGGCATATTGCTAGGGATCAAGGAGTTGTCACAAGTATATCAGCATCAGGATTGGGCGGTCTTCCTTTTGGGGAAGAAAAGTGTTAAAGGGGGTCATTCCATGTAAAATCAATTAAAAAAAAAGAAAAATTTACATCACCATCTGCAATTTTTTTAAAAACTGGCATACTGGTAGACCAGCATGAGAAATGAACATACACCAAATTATAGGTCATTATACCTCACGGGGCAAAAGTACAGTGTGCTCAAAAAATGCCCCAAACACAATTTTTCAGCATTTGTGACTACACAAAAAGTATCATAACTTCCTTCAGAATTGGCCTAGAAAGTAAATCATGGTGTCATATGAAGGCTCTCGAACTACCCTTTTATTTGATATGTAACACGAAGCATGCATGTGAAATAAAATATTCAAAGTTATAGTTCCTTTAATTTGACCTTGAATTAAAAAAAAAACCAATTATTTTTTTTTTTGCTGATTTTTTTCCTCAGATAACCCATGTTTACCTTGAGTATATGTACCGATTTCCAGAACGGGGTTCCGAACAGTTCAGAAGATGTGAATGTTCTTATTTAGATCCATGCCAGTCGGGCTTCAGGTCCGGACATGGGACGGAGACGGCCTTGGTCGCCTTGGTGGATGATATGAGGAGGGCTTTGGATAGGGGCGAATGCTCCTTTCTAGTCCTCCTCGATCTTTCAGCGGCTTTTGATACCGTTTACCACGGTATCCTCCTGGACCGCCTGGAGGGCTTGGGCTTGGGAGGCACTGTATTGCAGTGGTTCCGGTCCTTCCTCTCTGGAAGGTACCAGAGGGTAGTTCTCGGGGAGGAGGCTTCGGACCCTCGGCCGCTCACTTGTGGAGTGCCGCAGGGTTCCATCCTCTCCCCGATGTTGTTCAATATCTACCTCAAGCCGCTGGGAGCTATCATCAGGAGGTTTGGGGTGCGGTGTCATCAGTATGCGGATGACACGCAGCTCTACCTCTGTTTCAAGTCCTCACCGAGGTTGGCCGTTGAGACCCTGTCCAAGTGCCTGGAGGCAGTGGCTGGCTGGATGGGAAGGAACATGC
Organism: Shinisaurus crocodilurus; assembly: GCA_021292165.1. Taxonomy (NCBI): domain Eukaryota; kingdom Metazoa; phylum Chordata; class Lepidosauria; order Squamata; family Shinisauridae; genus Shinisaurus; species Shinisaurus crocodilurus. The sequence continues at coordinate 17,998,123 of CM037887.1, read as the reverse complement.
TGAAACTGAACCCCGACAAGACCGAGGTACTGCTGGTGGGGGACAAGGGGAGGTTAGGGGATGTTGACCTGGTGCTGAATGGGGTACATCTACCCCTGAAGGACCAGGTCCGCAGCTTGGGGGTCATCCTTGACTCCCAGCTGTCCATGGAGGCTCAGGTGTCAGCTGTGAGCCGGGCGGCGCTGTATCAACTCCATCTGATACGGCAGCTGCGCCCCTACCTTCCTAATCACCTGCTCCCATCAGTGGTTCATGCCTTGGTCTCCTCTCGCCTAGACTACTGTAATACGCTCTACGTGGGGTTACCCTTGAAGACAGTTCGGAAGCTACAGCTGGTACAGAACGCGGCGGCTCGCCTGGTTAAAGACAGCCGCCGGCTGGGATCACATCACGCCAGTGCTGAAGGATTTGCACTGGCTACCAGTTGCTTGCCGAGCCGAATTCAAGGCGTTGGTTTTGACCTTTAAAACCCTATACGGCTCCGGTCCAGTCTATCTCAAGGAGCGTCTCCAGCAACACCAAGTGGGCCGCTCAACAAGATCTGCCACGGATGGCCTTCTCCTTGTCCCTTCAGCCAGAGCAGCTAGACTGGTGGGGACGAGGAAGAGGGCCTTTTCTGTGGCGGCCCCCATACTGTGGAACTCTCTCCTGAGTGACCTCCGCCATGCCCCCTCTCTGCTGAGCTTCCGTCGCTCATTAAAAACCTGGTTGTTCAGGCGGGAATATGGGGTGGGTTAAGATTTTAAAATTTTTATATTGTTTTAAATGTATTTTATTGCTTTTATTCTGTGTACATCACCCAGGGTGGCCGGTTGCCGGCCAGATGGGCGATAAATAAATATAAATAATAATAATAATAATAATAATAATAATAATAATAATAATAATAATAATAATAAATGCACAGTACCTCCCTACAATAACTTCGCCCCCTTATACACACTTAAAACAGATTTTTTTGGAGGGAAATTAAACTTAAGCCCGCCCTCTCCCTTCCAGAGCCTTCAGGCTGAAACCAAACCAGGCATGGGTAGGCCTCAAACCTTCACAGAGATATATATCTTTGGATGTCTACATTAAATCAAGCTTTATTCTCAGATTCTGATAAGAAAGAAAAAGGCAGGCCTGAAGCCATGACAAGTGCCGGCCCCTCTTCTGCTGCATTGTGTTCATGACTTTTCAAATTGTTGAATTCCTGCACACCATTTCTACAGGTAGCATAACTAAGATCTATTATTTCCCTGATGGTGCAACAGCACAGTATAAAAACGGTAAAAACTTCAACAACTTAAGTAAGCATAAGTCAGATTTTGGTATCGATGCAGAATGGCACTTCTTTGCCACATCGCATGGAAAAGGACCTTGTGATGGTTTGGGTGGCACTGTGAAAAGGTTAGCTGCTCGAGCAAGTTTGCATCATCCGTATGAAAAACAAATCATGACCCCTCATCAACTCTTTGATTGGGCAAAGGAGAACATCACACAGGTTGCATTTCAGTACACCACAAGTAAAGATTATGAACTGGAAGAAAAGCTTCTGAAATGTCGCTTTGAGAATTCAAGACGATTCCTGGGACACAGAAAATTCACGCTGTAATTCCACTAACAAAACACACTGTTGCTACTAAAAGATATTAATTTCAATGCGAATCCAGAAAAGAGACAGTGGCTAGGGGTGTACGATCGAGCCTCGCCGGGCAGAAACAAGGCTGAAATTGGCCCGCTCACGCCCGGCGAGGCCTTACCTTGTTCTTCGGGGCGGCTTGCCCTCTCCACAGTGAGCCGCCCCCGTGGTCCGTTCCGTCGCGTCACTTCCAGGACCGGAAATGATGCAACGGAACCCTGCGCAGGTGCGCTGGACCCCTGTGGCGCGTTCTGTGCCTGCGCAGTGTCCCGTCGCGTCTCGGAAGCGATGAACAGGCTGGAGCAGCCCGATTGAGCGGCGCACTGCAGGGTCGGCGCCAACCCCGAAAATCGACTCGGAGGCGCTGACCCGGCTTGGATCCACCGCTAACAATGACTATTAAAGAAGGAGAACTGGAATAGCAAGAAATACGAGGATTTGTTGGTGGTTAGGTTGTGTTTTACAAACAGATCCGAGAGCAGAAGTGTTAGTGAGCTTTCTTCATCCAGCTGGAACAGCAAAATCATTTATGTATCCAGATAAACAAGATGTCCTATGGATATCATCTTCAGATGTTTTGACAAAGGCTGATCCTTGTTGCCCAACAGGGCACTTCTATACACTAACAGACAAAGAGTGTCAAGCAGCAAATTCAAGACTAGAAACTACTGTTATGAAAAGCTCCTTAATTTAGGACTTGTTAACAAAATGTTAGCAAGTAATATTTGAAGTGCATAAAAACTGATCAGCATATATAAAAGTAAAATGGAAAATCTCATCTATGCACAATAATGGTTTTTCAAGCCCACATCTAAGTACCGTAAATCAAAATAACTATGCTAGTAAGAGTCCCATTTTGAAATCAAGTACATGTTTCCAGGGATGTTAAACGTTATTTAAAACAAAAGGAGTTTTTTGTCATTATTCAAGGTCAAACTTCTGTATATTTATTTGAAAAAAATAAAATGGAACATGTTTTCCCCAAGCATACTGGTGAGTACCTTTTTTAAAGTACATATTTTAAACCTCATTCTTCTGAAAACAATGGGCCCTGCAACTTATTTTTTAATAAGCAGGACAAGTTCACCAAATTTTAAGCAATTTGCTTTCAGTTGGAAATATTCTTTGATTGATTTCATACCAGAATGACCACCCAGAAGAAGTATCATTATTCTACACAAAATGTCAGAAGTATGCTATTGTGAAGAATACCTAATTTAGAACTGCACAATTATGACAGGGTAGCTTATACTTGAGCACAATGTTTTATTCAAAACCTAAGTGATAATGCATATTTTCTTAAGATACGTACAGTGAGATAGCAATTCATATGAACTATGACGCATACACACAGAGCGCCCCAAAAGATGTAACTCGTTTTCTCTTAAGAACCCCATTTTGAAAATTGGTACCGTACATGTATTAAGCACTGTCAGATGAAATACTAAAACAAAAATCATGAGAATTTTTTTTAGTTTTTGCAGAATTCAAGGTCACATTTTACTATTTGACCTTGAATATATATTTATTCTGAAAAAACACTTATGTTACATATCAAATGAAAGAGCATTTCAAAGGATTTCCATCAACACCATGATTAACTTTCTAGGTTGTGTAGAACTGGAATTACTGTAATTTTAATGATGTCCGACACACAAAATTTAACATTTTTCTTCATATTTTTGATTGCCATATCTCCAAAAGTTTTTGTCCAAGAAGTCTAATTTTTGGAGCAGCTTATTTTCTCAGCAGACCCAACAAGTTCACCAAGTTTTTTTCAAAATCGGTGACCGTCAGGTAAATTCATTGGTTGATTTTACATGGAATGACCCAAAGCAAGCTAGTTGTTGGCCTAATTTGCAGGCTAACCAAACTGTCATTAAGAGCCAGAGTTAAAGAAGGAGGAATACGGTAGATTTATACCTTTAAAGCAGAGGTGTTGAACTTGGGGTCTGAATTTGGGGTTTATCCCAGACTGGATAAAGTTGGGCGTTAGGCTCTGCTCCTGAGACCACTCTCCTTGATGGTATCCAGTCCTATGCACTCCCTGCCCCATATTGCTTTTCTCTGTGCACTGATTGGAGATAACAGCAGGGATTTGGCTTTGTGCATTGCTTGTCATCTCAGTCGTCATCAGTTGGGTGGGGGAGCAATGCGCAAGGGAATCGCAGTGGAGCATCTTCCAGGGGATGAGACTAGGAGCCCTTGGGGGTTCGGCGGGCCTGATACATCTCATGTAATGTGAACACAGAAAGGGAATGTGTGGCCCTTCATTTGATGTTAGAATGCCATTCCCATCATCCCTCACCATTGGCTATGCTGGCTGGGGCATGCTGGGAGTTGTAGGCCAAAAACATCTGGGGACCCAAGGTTGGGGAACACTGATCTAGATGTTCTTGGACTGTAACTCCCATCAGCCCTAGCCAACATAGCCAATGATGAGGGATGATGGGAATGGCATTCTAACAACATCTGAAGCATAGCTGGCTGGGGCGTGCTGGGAGTTGTAGGCCAAAAACATCTGGGGACCCAAGGTTGGAGAACACTGATCTAGAGGGCCACACGTTCCCCGCCACTGATTTTGAATGTCTTGTTTTTCCTACCCAGAAGGCTTTGGGTAAGCAGTGTTTAAATTATTAGGGCGCAATCCAACGTGGATGCCTGTAAGCCTCCAAACTTGGTAGGATTGCGGGCATCCTGTGCAGGGTGGGAGGAGTGTGGAGGTGATCTTAGCCTCCGCACTCCTCCCACCCTGCAAGTCAGCTAGACGGCTGGTTTCGGCCATCTAGCTGCGGCACTTCAGATGGGTAGGGAAGGAGGCTGGAGCACTGTCAGGATACATAGTACCCTGGTGGACCCTGTCTCCTCCCCCCCCCAAACACCCTCTTTACCCCTTCTCCAAGGTTGCTCTTGCACCATGGAGAAGCAGCCAGCGCTGTTCTTTCCGTGCTGGCTGTGAGGTAGGAGGACAGGGGTCCGAGTGCGGATCCCCAGCTTTGAGGTAGGACCGCTTTTCCGACCTCCTGCCTGGGAATCTGAACAATCCTATGGCCCTCTAGACGCTGTCTAGGGGCCATAGGATTGCTCTGTTTGATGTTTGGGCTTTAGTTTTCAATTTTTAAAAATTTTGTAAACTGGCCAGAGGACTGTTGAGTAGGTGGTATATAAGTGTTGGAAATAAATACTATTTTAGAAAGGAAATATGTAAGAAATCTAATCTAGAAACGAATATGCCAACCTGTAATACAAGTTTCCAAAAAATCAGCTAAAGTGTCTTAGGGTGCAATCCTATGCATGTTTAGACAGAAAAAAATCCTACTGTCTAAACATAGGATTGCTCTGTTAAACTATTTGGTAAATAGTTCTCCAGGGAAAAAGGAGGATTGACAGATGCAAGTCAATCGCAGACCTACTATGTATGCCCTTCTTGGACAGACAGATTAAGCAAGATTAATTAGGCGATCTCTTAATTCAAGAAGGGAGCATGATCACTCTGCAAGGCATGTGCCAGGGGCAAGCTAGTCTGCTTCTCTTAGGGGCTGTAGCGTGTCAAAACATCAGTCAAAACATCAGTCTTCCCCAACCTGGTGCCCTCCAGATGTGTTGGACAGAAACTCCCAGTGTCCCCCCCCCCACTAGCCATGCTAGCTGGGGAATGCTGGGAGTTGCAGTCCGTTGCATCTAGAAGGCACAATTGGTGAAGACTGATATAGAAGACTGGGTTTCCTTTTTTTCTTTCAGTTATAAGCCAGAGTCCTATTTTCAGCTTGCTCAGATAACTTTTCCAGGGGGACAAAAAAGTTTCTTGGCTTCCTTTCACTGCTGAATTGTTAAATGCAGATGACATTAAAGTTGGAAATAAATATCCATGCTAGTGCGGGAGAAAGCTCGGGTACCTAATTGCCCTGCCTCCTAGAAATGTCATACTGGTTCCCCAAAAGCTGGAATTTGAAATATTTTCTCCAGTTTTGCTCTCCATAGCATTTTAAAGAATACTCATCCATTCAGAAACTACACACTCTTTCTTTGAACTGACTGACCAACCGTGTTTCCATGGCCACATTAATCCCAGATTAAAATGAACGTGCAAGTCAAGCTGTGTGTACTTGCTGTTGCAAAATGCTGGACAGATTAGCTACTGTATCTACTCTGAGCTATCAGTCTCTCTTAGTTGTCTACCCTGCTCTTTTATGCCTCAAACTTTATAATCATTAAGAGCTGTATAAATGTTTCCTCTATGTGCTTCTAGAATAATTGATTTCTAATCGTTTTCTCAGTACTACTGGCTGTGGTGTTTTGTAGGAAATGTTTGAGGCTACTATCTGCCCATGCTAATCAGACAGGCCTTCCCCTGACCTGGTGCCTTCCAGATGTGCTGGGCTCCCAACTCCCATCAACATCCCATTGGCCATACTGACTGGGTATTATGGGATAGTCCAGCACATCTGGAGGCCACTAGGATGGAGAAGGCTATTCTAGAGTTCTTTTCTACTTTGATCTTTACTAGGTCAGTCTAGCAGCTTTAAGCAAGGTGGATTTATTATTATGTATTTCATTTTATTATTTCATTTTATTTCTATTTGCTGCCCTTCACAAGACGGTCTAGCTGCCCTAATTGTAACTGAGCTTTGTCTGGAAGTTTGCATTATAGCGGGTTGCTGATCTAAGCCAGGTTCACACGTAGTCTGCTAACAGCTTTCATCTCTTACAACTAAAGTGATACCAAATGGGGTCGTTGGTAGAGAAAATGGGGATTTCTCTGGTCTTGTGTATGCTGTTGTGCAAAGCCATAGTGAGTACTGTTGGTTCTACCTAGTTACCTTGTCACCTTGCTTGTGTTAGCCTTTGATGTTTTGCATCAAAGGCTGACATTATAAGTGCAAAATAATGCACTATTGAGTTTAGTGTTGACCTGCCGCTCAGTTGACCAGGCAAACCTAGCAGCATAGAAATATTGCTCCTGCCATAAATGCAGGCATCTTTGAACAAGAACATAAGCAGTCATTAGTCACAAAGGTGCTCCTTGAATCCGCCTCACCTGCTGCAGGAACCAGGGAGTGCCCCTTCCTTGTGATCTGATTATCTGCTCTGTAAAGGCTCCTTTGAGGAGACTGGACAAGAGTTTAGAAAGTTTTAGAAACGACTGAAAAGTTGATTTCATTGTTTCACAATAACAGTAAATCTATTTTTTGTAATTAGCATGAGTATCACACCTGTTGGTGATGATTAAAGGAGTGGTTTTTGTTCTTATGAAGTTAATGCTTTAAATATATTTGGCCTGTCAACGACCAAATCTTTTTTGACCACTTAAATGCCCAACTCAATCAGTGCTATGTGGTAAGTTTTGACTGTCGTGACAGAGTTTAATACAGTCCTGTAAGCAAATAGGGAATGGTCCCCTGTCTATTGCTATGGTATGAGTTTGATTTATCATAGGAAGCTGGGGTATGAATGCTTCCTCACCCCTTTGCCCAACTTGATAGCAGGGACAATCTCCATAGCAGTACACTGTCTTTCAGTAATGAAACTGCTCTTGTTCTGCTTCCTTTTGTACTTTTTGGCTTAAAGGAAAAAGACAGAGAGGAAACCTTAAAGTCAACTTAAAAACAATTCAAAATAAAAAATATGCAGGAGGAATGCAGCACATCTCTGTGGCAGCCACTTGTGTATGTGTGTGCACTAATGCTCTCTATGCCCTTTCCTGAAGGGCTGCAATCCCAAGTCTCCCCAGATAAACTTGTCAGCTTGCCTGTGGTAAGAGCACAGCATTGGGAAGGGTGCCTGCCCTTCTGAACATAGAAAAGGGCAAGGGACTCTCTCCCTCTCCCTTGTGCTGACTTTCGAGACATTCAGAAAACATTGGGAAAGGGACCACAGCTTAGTGGTATAGCACATGTTTTGCATGTAGAAGGTCCCGGGTTTAGTCCCTTGGCATCTTTGATTAAAGAAGGATCAGCAAGGTGATAAGGGAAGCCCCCTGCCTAAGATGCTGGTAAACTGCTGCCAGTCAGTCAGAGTAGGCAACGCTGGACTAGGTGCACAAATACATTTTGTAAACTGCCCTGGTGCACAAACCTGATGTAAGGTGCACAAGCCTGGTATAAGGCAATTTAGTGTGTTCCTGAAATGAAGAGCGGGCCTGTTGCTTTTGTCCCTGAATTGAGTAGAATTGAGTCCTCATACTTCCTACATACTCAGAAAGCAGTGAGACTCTTGCTGCCTTCTTAGTGTGTGTGAGTCTCAGCAGAACAGGGATGAGCACCTGCTCAGTGCTGGGGGGAAGAGGGGCATGGGCTCATCTCTCCTTCCTCAATTTCATTGGTCCTTGAGCTCAGCATAATGTCAGAGAAGACTCACTCTGCCCTCTTCCTTGGAGGACTTGCAGAGTTGTGGCAAGTACCTATTTTTTAGCATCTATCAAGGCCAGCAAAACTTTGTGGATGCCTGTATATAAAATTTTAAAGGGAAGAAGTTAAAGCTGTGAGCACGGTATTTATTTGACATGTTTATATACCGCCTTTCATCTTATGGGATCTTTATACAAAATGTAATAAATTTTAAAAATCTTGATAAAACCACAAGAAAAAAGGCAGAAGATACATAGAACAGGCAGTTACACCACCCAGCTTCATTTAAAATGAATTTTTAAAATGCCTGGGCAAGCAAATCAAGTTTGGCCAGGCACCGAAAAGACTATAATGTCAGGGAAACAGTACTATGTTTCCACAAAGTTGCCCAATATTGGCAGCCTACCCCAGCCTCAAATCAGTCAGGATAAGCATCTAAGAGAGCTTTGGTGACATGTGTGAGCAGGTAGACCGCCAGATGCAGTTGACGCTTGGTCAGCCAAGAGTGTTTGCTGCTTGTTTCAGCAGGACTGTTTTAATATACGGTAATTCAATAATTGAGGATTTCCGCTTTACATTCAGTATGATTCAGCTCTAGATTCTGAGTTCTAATTCTGTTTTTTGGATGTTGACCAGAAATGCTTGTAAGAGGGCATTGCTGCAGAGCAGAAGTCTCATCCTCTTAAGGAGCAATCCTACACATGTTTAGACAGAAAAAAGTCGTACGATGCTGGGAGTTGTAGGACTTTTTTCTGTCTAAACATGCATAGGATTGTGTCCTTGGTGCCTTCAGAGGTGCCGTTCTTCAGCATCATGGTATAAGGGTCATGGACAATATGTCACCCGTAGGCTGTATGTGCCTTCCCCTGCCCTGTTTTGTGCCCCCCCCCAACTGCTGCTGCTGCTGCTGAATATCAGTAGTAGTAGCAGCAGCAAAAAAGCTGCATTTCACCTTTAAAACAAGGTGCGTGGTCAGCATGTGCCTTGTTTTAATTGCAAATTGTGCTATTCCAGGACCATGATCCAGGAGCCAGTGTGGCGTAGTGGTGAGCGTGTTGGACTGGGACTCGGGGGATCCAGGTTCTAGTCCCCGCTCTGCCATGAAACTCACTGGGTGACTTTGGGCCAGTCACTGACTCCCAGCCTAACCTACCTCACAGGGTTGTTGTGAGGATAAAATGGAGAGGAGGAGGAGGAGGATTATGTAAGTCGCCTTGGGTTCCTTGAAGGAAAAAAGGCAGGGTATAAATATAATATAATATAATAATAAATAAATGATTTGCCTTGGAAAAAAACACAATTTCAGCAGTGTGTGTGGCCCACAGTGGGGTTTAGGCTGCAAAAATTGGCCCCCAAACCATCCAGAGTTGCCCACCCATGGTATAAGGAGTGCCTCAGTGCTGGTGTCTGTAAGCAAGCTGCAGTCAGATTGCTTCACTGCAGCAGTACAGAGGGGAGAAAGTTCTCAGCAGGTGTGATGCTCAAATCCCATGGGTGAAAAATCTTGGGTAAGTGAAGAATGTGGAAACTTCGGGTGAAAAGCCAATCTATTGTGCTTGTATCGTTACAGACTTGCATTGCTCTGGGTTTGTCAGCTTTCACTGCTTTTTCTTTTCAGTTGCTAGCTCCAACTGAGGATTCAGAATGGGAGACAAGCCTATTTGGGAACAGATTGGTTCCAGCTTTGTACAGCATTACTTCCAGTTATTTGATACAGACAGGACTCAGTTAGGAGCAATATACGTAAGTAGCTACTGAAACAGTGTTCTTTGATTATTTTGGAAGATTGCTCACTTATTTCCCCCCCCCCCCACTTAAAAACATTGGCCATTGTAAACTATTGTTCAGGAATGCCTGACAATTATTCCAAATAGTCACATCTTAAGTCGTCTTGTGCAGTGTTGCTGCTCTTGCCTATTGAGGAATTGTGATGTCTGCTCTGGTGCCTCAGGCCTGCTGCTTCAGCAGATCAGTGATGCTCCTGATTCATTGCAGAATATTGGGGGGGGGGGGAGAATGGGACCGTAGATCCCAAGACGTTCTGCCTTAGCAGGCTAGAATGACCTTCATCACCAGTGCTGGGCCTGTTACTTCCACACCAAAAGAGCCAACAAGACAAAATAACCCACCTAACATCTACAGGAGTTCTACATTAGCATTTCTTTCATAGAGCCAGCATTAAAAAAAGGACTGGCTGGTGCTTCTGTAAACTTGGTTGGCAGAGTGTTTTTTTTCTGGAAGCAATGGCACTCTGTTCTAGAATTTGACTTCCAACACTATTAAAATGTGTGGAAGATTACTAAGCATATTGGGCTATATGTGAAAGATTGAAAGACTACTGAAATATCTGTGCCCAGGCTAAGTCAGTTCAACATGGCAGGTGCTTTTTACTACATTCCACTCACAGCAGAGGATCTGGTGCTACATTGGCAGCCCAGTTTTACACTTGAGAAAGTTCTGTTGAAGAATAGCAGGTGGTGGGGATTGCAAACATAATTTTAACAATCTGAAAATGCTACTGGGTAAAAGTGAATTGCAGCTGCTCTGAACAATTGGTGTTTCTTCTTTCTGTGGGTGTTGAATGACAGTTTGCGTCATTCTGTGTTGTTAAAACTTTGGGAATGGACTCAACAGCTGCCTCTTTTTCTTCTTCTTATGGTGTATGCTTCACTAGGAAAAGCCATGAAAGCCAGTGGAGTGACTAAAGAAGTTGGAGATTGATTGAATGGGCTTTTGGTCACTCCCATTTCTATGGAGTACAACAGTCTTCCCCAGTGTGGAAGGCTGGTGTACTAGTTACCAATGAGATTCAAGATTAAACATTGCTCTATAAACAGAAGTAGTTCTTGTTTTGTTTACTAAATATTTATAACATGTTTTAAAATAAGTAAATATTACAGTATTTGGCTACAACGAGCCTAACCCTAGAGTTACTCAAAGGTATGCTTCAAAACTTTTAATACACTTATACCTTAGTATTGGGCTGAGGAGGCATGGTAAAAGTTGGTAAACTCCACATATTTATTGCTTTACCACAGAGGTGGGCCACTTGTAGCCCTCCAGATGTTTTGGTCTACAACTCCCATCAGCCCTAGCAAGCATAGCCAATGGTGAGGGTTGATAGGAGTTGTAGGTCAAAACATCTGGAGGGCCACAAGTTGCCAGCCCTGTTTTGCCATGTAGCAAAATGCCTGATGTTTAGGTACATAATAGCAAATTTTAACTCCATCCCTCTGAGATGGTTCTGGTGACTTACTCCTACTTAGTTCTAGAGCCCAGAGAAGATTGGGAGGCTGTAGACCTCTGTAGTATGCAGGGAAATGGAATATGGTTTGGTTGTAGCTAGGCTATACGTATCACTTAAAAAGAAATTAATCATCTCATGCTGGTAAAGGCTGGCATTTCTTACCTTGAACTGGTCTGTCCATTGCCACTCCCAACCTGAACAGCTACTGAGCATAGCTTTTGGCCATTTTAATAAAGAATATTATCTCGGGCAGCTTCAGTGATGGAAACTGCTAGAATCAAGTAACATTGCTGTCACTGAAATTGCTATTGACCACCTCTGATCACATGTTGTTTGCTCATTAAAGCACTTATGTACCTGGAGGAAAGTTAGGATTGCTCATGTGGACCAAACATATATAGTGGCCATTCTAATAATGATTCCATGTGCTAGAAGACTACATCATGGCTTGTTAGGAGAAAATGGTCCTTCACTTGTGCTTGGAATTTCCTGTTGACATTGGGTTCCACCAATCTATTTTTCAAGCTGCGCCAAACACTTGTGGGGGTGTTGAAGGTGAAGTGGTTCTATTTGGTCAGTCTTGTTGCAGAAAGCCATGCAAATATGTAGCTGTAATCTAATGTCATGGAATTTATTGCAGTGTAATGGAATTGGCCAAACCCTTTCCACCACTATGAGAGCATAAAGAAAACTTCCCTTTTCAATAGCATGTGCAGTCTAGGTTTAACAAAGATGCAACTCAAGGCAGCATGTAAACATATTTTGGGTGGTTGAGATGGGATATGCATCAAGCTAGGTTGAGGTGTAGGCTTTGACTAGAACAATGGGCAAATGCCAGGGCACTGGTTAAGTTGGCAAATGAAGCCAGAAGGAATGTCCGAAGTGCAGCATCTGGAGGCAAGATGAGGTCAAAACCAGAGCACAAACAGATGATTTAGGCTCAGAAATCTGGACAGGGGCAAGATATGAGAAGGGAGCTAGAGAACTGGAAGTCTAAGAGCAGGGAGAAGATAGGTTATAAATCTCTGGTCAGCAACTAGTTGGCTGGAAGAATGGAGTGAAGATGGGGGCATTGCCTCACTCCCCTCCCAATTGGCCTGTTAAGCAAGTTCTGTTCCCAGAAACACCATTTAAGTAAAGTATCCGTAATTAACAATTAAAATACTCCAGTACCGTGCACTTTTCAGTCCCACACATTAGACCTCCAAAGCAGCTGCTGACAAAAAAATCAAAACATGCTAAAAATAAGCAAAAAAAAAAAAAACATTTCAGGAAAGAGCAAACCAGATTTCAATTCCCAAGGCCAAAATGCGCCAACATAGAATTGGTTTCCACATCCCCTTTGCTCACACCACCGCTCTCATCCAACTCAAACATCCCTTGGCCCTACTGCTTGTCCCAGCTGTCACTTTAGATAGCTGGGACAAGCAGTAGGATTGAGGCATGTTTGAGCTGTATGAGAGGGCCTTCTCGGTGGGTGGCTCCACCCAGAAAATGGAACGTCTTGCCCTGTGTTGGCCCCCTCCCTTGCTGTTTTTCTCTGGTTGTTGAAGACCGTTTATTCCAGCAGACTTTTGTTGGATGTTGCAGATAAAGTTTTTATGTTTTGACAGCTGAAGTTTTTATGTTTTGTGCTTAAGTGCTCACCCTGTTTCCTTGGTTGATTTGTTTTATATGGTTTTTTTCACTCATGTGATATAAATGTTTTTTAAAATTAATTAAATTTGGCCCAGCAGCTTCCCATTTGCTGCATGTGGGGTCAGGTCACAATGTAGAAAAAGGCCTATGGAGCAAATGTTGGGGAAGATAGTCTTAGGGTGCAATCCTATGAAAGTTTAGACAGAAAAAAGGACTGTAACTCCCAGCATGCCCCAGCCAACCATGCTGGGAGTTATAGGCCTTTTTTTCTGTCTAAACATGCATAGGATTGCGCCTTTATTATATTGGGAAAGAGTAAGGAGTAGCTGTTGAAAAAGGGGCAGGGGAGTTGTCTGCTGTGTGGTATTTACAAGACTCCAACTGGCCAGCTGTTTTGAGTAAGGGTGCAGCCTCTGGACCTGCTCTTAGTTCTACGGACACTTCAGCAGTTCTCTGTAAATGACTAGAGTTAATCACTATTGCTGTATCCTTTATACAAAATGAAATCTTCCTTTCCCAAGCAGACTGTGACTGTCATTATTATTATTATTATTATTATTATTATTATTATTATTATTATTATTATTTCAGATAGATGCCTCATGCCTTACGTGGGAAGGACAACAATTTCAGGGCAAATCAGCTATTGTTGAAAAACTCTCAGTAAGTCTCTTTACTATTTATTACCCAGTATATTTCTGTGCAGCCCTCAACTTGGAAAAATTTCCTTCTCTGTATAAGACAGGTTCTAGTTTTACTTCTGTTGTAGTATTCTTTAAACATGCCCTGAATGTTACAGTTGCCACCTCTTCCATGGTGGTTGCCATACTGGTTGGGAGTCTGGTTTCTGCATACATGGCTTTACTAACAGCTTGTTTAGCATGTCATGCATGCAATACCTGGTCTTCTGGGAGGCACACCACTTCAGTGGAATGCTAAGCATGCTGTTGGCGTAGCCATTTCAGTGGAAGCCTTTATATGGACCCTGCCTGGCATGAGAACAGTAGTGGAACTGGAAGCAACCATGACATCTGGACTGCACACAAGGAAAATCTCTTCCAAATAGACGTTTAAGATTGGTTTGTAAGTAGCTAATGCAGTCTGTGTTGTCGGAGCTGAGAAGTGTCATCTCATTCGCAGTAGTACTTTTTTTTTTAGTTGTATTTATTTCTTATATTTATTTCTTATATTTATTAATCGCCCATCTGGCCGGTCACCCGTATCTTACAGTGTTGAATTCAATTTTGGGAATGGGCACCATGGGTCCACAGCCTTTGGCTGACCTTGGCAGCCAGGTCAAAAATTGTAGATGCTAGGACCCTGCAATCCATTCTTCCCCTCCCCAGAAGTGTGTGTGTGTGGCAGGAGCGGGAAGCTTTATTGCTGTGCAGCCAAGGCTCTCCAGGCACCTCAGCAACACAACTGCCAACCTTCCTCCTGACCCCGGAGCTGGAAAGGAGCTGGGAATTGCCATGCAACTGCCAGGACAATCCCCACTCCCACCCCCCATGGTTGGGAGGGAGGCTAGTCACTCGCTAGAAAGCAGCACGCTTGTCATGATGAGCAAAAATGTGGAAGCCTGATTAAAACACTTGGTCTGTATGCCTTTCACATGTTGCTTTAAACAAGGCAGGTCAGTAGTTGAATTAATGCATTTTAGAGGCTTCAGTTTTCAGTGTTGCAACATGCTTTTCAAAGCTTATTTCTACATCTGGAGAATCTGGCTTACTTCCACAGACTTAGTCCACAAAGCAGCAGATAGTTAAGTGCCCTTAAACCCATTGATTTCAGTGGATTTAAGAGTGATTAACCAGTGCATTACATTGTGGCCTCAGTGGTTTGTCAGGCACATATCCAATATAAGTAGGGGTAGTATCTACCTTCCTATAATTGAATATCATTTATTCTTGTCTTCATTATTTAGGTAAACATTTTTTTCATGTGCAAAAGGGAAATTGCCCACAGACCTAGATAGAAAATGTAAAAATGCAGCTTTTCCAAGGGGTGAAAAAATGTTCATATTCTTGTTGTTGTTGTTTACACTGAGCCTCCTAATTGTAAGTAGCTTCTCGGCATTTTTCTCTTTATTACAGAGCCTTCCCTTTCAGAAAATACAGCACAGTATCACAGCGCAAGACCATCAGCCCACACCCGACAGCTGTATACTCAGTATGGTAGTTGGACAGCTTAAGGTAGGTGCTGTTCTCAAGCTCAGGCCCTGTGAAAAGAGTATCCAGAGCCCCTCTATGACCCAATTCAGATATAATGGCTAAACTATGGTTTGGCTACTATGAATGGGCTTTGGACTTGCATTTTCCTCACCCTCCTTTCCTATGCCCTATGGTTTGTTGAAAACAGGGAGGAAGAAAACTGGAACACAGGGAAGGGAAGGGAAGGGAGGAGAGCATGTGTAAGCCTGACAGCCAAGTCATGGTTTGGCAGTTACGCCTGAGCTGGGCAGGTCGCCCTAGCACCACAAGTGAGCAGGTCTACTTTTGATTGGGTTATGGGAGCTAAATGGCCAAGGAAGAGCCAATTGCCAACAGAGAGACTTCCTGCTCGGAGAGGTCTTTGTCACTCCCCTTCTCTCTAGTCTGTTGCATTGCCGTTGAAATGGTTAAAGTTCAGTTGGGACACACACTGAGTTGCGTGCAAAGGCCCTCGTGCTGTCAGTGGTGGCTAGTGGGGAGAAGCCATTCATTTGTTGCACACACTCCACATGTGCTCCAGCTTCAAGGAGTTAAAACTGTGGTTGTATGATGCCCCCTGCAAGGAATGTCAAAGCAGCGAAGAGTCTCGTAGCACCTTGAAGACCAATTTATTATGGCATAAGCTTTTGTGGCGTAGTGTCCACAAAGGATGATGTCATAATTAACTTGTTGGTTCTTTGAGGTGCTACATGCCTCTTTGCCTTTGCTGCAACGGACTAACATGGTGTACCCCTCTGGAAGTTGCTAGGAATGTGGCACTGTTGCAAGAGTTGAAGCCTGTCCTTTTTCTCCAGTGACAAGCAAAAGTGGCAGGAAAAATGAGGGTGGAACATGTTCTTCTGCATTTCCCTTCCCCCATTTTCCATCTTTTAGCTGCTGCCACAGCTTCCTCCTCGGAAGGGGTTGCTTGTTGCCAGCTGCAGAACGAGGATATGGGTTTCCAACTCTGTATGAAAAGCAGTAACACAGAAGGATATGCAGATCTTGTTGTATATAGAAACTAGATGGAAGGATTTTCCCCCCAATAAGGCAAATACACTTCTTAGAGCTCTTTCAAATGTGATGTGAAGGGAAAGAGGGAACATATTTGTGCTTCTGTGTCTTGTTGGAAATCAGTTTTCTGCATCTTCTTGGACAATTTCAGGCAAGATTGGAAAGCACAAGTTGGTGGCACTTCCTGTACCCTCTGCTTATTGTCCTGTCCAAAACAACCCTCAGTGCAGTATCACTAGGAGCTTTGTTTAAAAGTGGCTTGTTGGATGCTTTTGCAAGATTTATTGTAGTGAATGAAATGACATGAGTTGCCTCTTGCCTGTTACAGAAAACCTCCAGCAAAACTCTTAATTTTAAAAAATAAAGCTTGGAGCTGGGCTATGTTAGGGGTAATAATGGACTAAAGTTGTTTTGATAACTTTCTAGCTTGCTCTTAGTACCTCCTTATACTGCTTCTTTTCTCAGTATTTAGCAACAGTGGAGGTACCTGCGCAAGTGTACGTGCTAATAGGGGCAAGCTTGGAACACTCTGTGTAAGCAAAGTAAATGCACTCATAATGGAATCCCGCAAGGACACCAGCATTCTGTTTTTTCAGGTCCTATCACGTTAGTAATGGTTTCTCTCCTGTTCTGCTCAGGCAGATGATGACCAAATTCTAGGTTTTCATCAGACCTTTTTGTTGAAAAGCTTACAAGGTGCCTGGGTTTGCACCAATGAAGTCTTCAGGCTAGCGCTCCACAATGTTTAGCTTCTGGCCGCCTCCTACCTCTGATCTTCACAGTCCTCACCGAGTAAGAAGCACTCTGCTTGCTCCTGTGTCCTAGTTGATCTTGCAGTCTGAACAGCATGGGCATTGCTTGTGTGTTATCAAAGCAGATTTGCAGAATGAGAACCCTGCTTGTCTCTCAGGATTGTGGCTCCTGCACTGAGCAGGTGGAGTCCTTTACTTGGAAGCAGCTGCTGCAGAATTAATTCAGCGTTGAATTTTTTTTTTTAGTGCCACTCAGTTGCTTGCTTAACACATCCCAGACCTAGCATTGCTTAGAAATCTGGGACATTTGTGTGGCACATAATGAACGCTTGCCTCATTATATTTGAAACTGTCTGAGCTAAACTTTGTAGGACCTGCAGTGTGGGTGTACCTGTGCAGTTTTTCCTCTGAGGTCAGGGAGATGCCCCTGATCCAAGGCCAGGGTACTCTTTAAAGCACCATGAGCATGTAGTCTGTAAACAAAAACAAAGGTCTCTGCTACAGTCTAAATTACAACAGTCCTGGGGAGATGGGAAAGGGAAATGACAGTGCAAGCAAAGGACAAGTGTGAACAAATGCAGTTGCAAATACTTAGGCTTTGTTTCAGTTAGGGGTGAGTTAGGGGTGAGGATCAAGAGATTAAACCAAAGGCTTTGCAGAAAAGGTGGGTTGTTAAGAAGGGTTCGGCCTGGTGTTTTCAAACTGCAGAAGTGAAAAGGTTGGAATGTGCCGCATGAGGGTGAAACATGTTGGGACTGTGTGAAATCCCTGCTTGTGGAAGGACTCACTTCTTAGGAGGCACTCCTGTGTGTCTCCTCGATGGTTCTGTCAGGATGCTTTTGTGAAGCATTCTTGCAGCCTCAAAAGAAGGTGGGACTCCTGTACTGTGTGTGTGTGTGTGTGTGTGTGTGGCGCATGGACAGGCATGCGGTGAATAAGGATGGTCTTAGAAATGTTTTAGATCTAGTTTTATATTGTTCATTGGAAATGTAGGTTTTCCAGAGCCAGTGGAGAGATTTCCATTTCAGGTCAGGAGGCAACCTAGTTTGGATGACGTGATGGTCAAATGCCATGTGAAGCACTGACCATAGCCACAGTTCCTTCTTATCTTTTCTAAAGAATGTTTGACATTTAGGGCGCAATCCTATTGATTGTGCCCTTGCTGCTCAGAAGCCCCTGAACTTGGAGGCTTCCAAGTTTCCCATGCTCTGCCAGGCCAAAGCCAGCAGGGTGGGAAGAACGGCGGTAAGCGATCTTTGCCTCCCCATCCTGCGTCTTGGGTGATGTTTGCTAGATGGGCTTTTCAGCCCATCTAGCTAGGGCAATTTGTGGGGGGAGGGAAGGAGGCTGCTGGAGGAGGCTCAGGGTAACTCGTATCCTGGCCTCTCCAGTCTCTTCTTCCCGCCCACCGACATGCCCCCTTTACTTCCTTCTGAGGTCACTTTTCCAACCTCGGAGAGGCAGCTGGCATGGTTCTCTCCATGCCAGTTGCAAGGGGGCAGGGGTCTGGGGGTTCAGAACTTTGACTCCCCATTCCGAGGTCAGAGTGCTGTCTCCAACCTGGGTTTTCTGAGCCATCCTATGGTCCTGGGGATGCTTGCCCCAAACCATAGGATTGCTCTCTTAGTCTGCTAACAATAGGTGTGCCAGACTCTCTTTATTAACTGCCCTTTGTAATTGTGCAAAAGGCTACTATGGAACTGGAAAGCAGAATTATGTGTACTTCTAGAAGATTCAGTTGACTCTATGGTGACCATGAGAGAAACCACACTTCTGTCATAAAAAATAAAAACATTACAGAGTTGCCCCAACATATCTGCTTGAACAGACTGTAAACTGGATATAGATGTAGCTTGTCCAATTTGGGGATAGACCACTCTCCTCTTGTAAGTCATAAGTATCTGGAAGAAACCTTCCAGTTTGCACAACTGAGTGAAACCCAATTTTATTGACTTTAACTGGACTTAATCTTACACTCTTAGACATAGTACTACTTCCTCAGATTGTTCCTAAGGTGTTTTTTTTTTTTAAATCACAAAAAGAATACAACTTGTAAACTTCCAGAAGCTTAGATGTTATCTGTAGGGCAGCAGTAATTGCTACAGTGATAATAGAACACCTCTAAGTTTCTAGTGATGTTTGATTATTGTCCATGCCATTGTAATTCTGCATCATTAAGACTGAAAAATGCATGTCAGAATCTCACCTACCTTAATTGTTCATTAGCACAGAGAAGATTCTTAGGCTATATTAAAGCTGAATGTTGTTGCTGAAGAGAGAAGTGTGCATGACACCAGCTGCAGGAATTTCCCTGCTAGAATATATTGGCTGCAGCGCAGAGCTTCTAAAAGCCTTTTTATTTTGTTTTCACAGGCCGATGAAGATCCTATTATGGGATTCCACCAGATATTTCTATTAAAGAACATCAATGATGCTTGGGTTTGCACCAATGACATGTTCAGGCTAGCATTGCACAACTTTGGTTGAGACAGCATCCCCGAGGCACTTGTCCTTTTTCTTTTCTCCTCTCCTCCTTACAGATATTAATCACACTCATGGAACATTCCAAATATCATACACAAACTTGCAACACCACGGCGAGCAAGCAAGCAAGACCTGTGACATGCCCCTCCGAAGAGTTTATGTTGTGTCACTAGAAGAGTTCCTTGTGCATGATGTTTGGAAGTTAGACTTAGCTGCATTTGACAAGGGAAATGTGTGTTTTACCTACCAGCATGCCTCGGGAAGAATCCATAATGCAAAAGGTTGTGTCTCTGTACTGACAAGTTTCTCTAATAACCCAAAGAAACAAAAGAAAAGAACAGCAGCCTGAATCCAGCTCAGATATTGATTTTTTTTTTTTTGTTCAGATGTTTCAGTGCTACATTATACAATAAAACCATGCAATTTTCCTAACAGTTTAAATTGTTGGATGTTCAGTCTGTAACTAGAGAGTCTGGCCTGGGAATCCATAGGTGGACATGGGTTTGAGGTTTTTAAAACGTCTCTATAGCTGTTTTGTACTACTGTCTTGCCACTTTTAAAGGCTTAAATGCATTAATTGCTGAAGGATTGCTCCAAATATCTGAAAGAGGAGACCTTTCCTCCTCCTGAAAAACATAACATGGATTTATATGAATTAATTGTGTGCATATTGGATCATTACACTGAGCCTCAAGTATTTTCTTCAGTCTTTTATACAGAAATAGATGGAAGACCATGCCTTAAAGCAACAGTCCAGCATGTACTAATGGCAGGCTTGTTTTCTACGCACTAAGCTTTCTAGACTAGCATATTCATACCATTTGCTTCTCCTTTGTTTAAGATCTGGGTCAGTACAACATTCAACATTGTTTACAGAGTTTTTCCCTTTCAGGGCACCTATTTCAGTATGAGCTGTAACTTTGGCCCAGGAGACTGGTAAACCACACTTCTTTCTATGCTTGCCTGTGGCTTGCTTTGGATTGTGTCCTGAGTCCACTAGAATTCTTGTTACATTAAGCAGCATGCACTGGCCACCGATAGCAGTGTTTTAATAATGCCAATACTTATAAACTGCTTAGAAATCTTTACAGAAAAATAGTACCTTTTCCTGCTGAGCCGATTTGCTGGGAACAACCTAGGAGGGATGGAGAAGAAACCTATTTTCAAAATGGCTAGATCTTAATGTGAGCTGAGCAATCCTGTACTCACAGGGCTTGTGGCATTAAAAGCATTTCTAAACTTAATAGAGCAATTTCCAAGCTATGCTAGGCACTTGAACTGATACTTAGTGCTTAATTCCAAATGCTGATAAGTAACAAGAAACAGTATGCAGTTCTCAAACTTTTGATTTTCAGATAGGGAAAGGAATCTCTGAGCTTGATTTGCTAATCAAATCTGTGCCTACTAAGAGGCACACACCAACTCAGTATAAAAATTAAACGCAAGGAAAGTTTGCATTTTCAAGCTTATCCAGATATAAAAATTAATTTCAGAAGCCCCTGGAAGGCCTAATTCTCCTGACTCTGAGTGTTCTTGTTTGGATTCTTTGCATTGATCCTTCGATCTCCCCCCCCCCCTTGTGTTGTTTTCCTACCCAGAAAAGACCCAAAGGACTGCTGCTGTTCCTAGCAAGCCAGTGCTTCTGAGAAACTACAGCTCATGCCTCTAGTCCTTGAGAAATGGTTGTGCATGCCATCAGTGTTGCTGCTTTGTTGCAAGGGCTTTGGTTAATATAGGAGCCAATTATATAGACTCAACTTGTTTGGGCAGTAGGGCTTAGGTTAACATCCACGTCGTAGTGCATGTGTACAAGTTTAGTTTGAGATAAGTCCCAATGATGTCAAGTGGAATTTATTTCCAAGTTTACTTAGGAGTTCAAAGCAGTTGATGGAAGGAAGAATACTTCCTCTTGCAAAGTCTGTGGTGGGAAAAGGGTGTCCCTTGCACCTGAAGTATATACCTCAGATAGCCTCATTTTATCCAGCACACCCGGTGGGGATAGTCGGTGGCGTGGGTCATTGTATGATACTGTATGATACCATATTTTGAGTTGGATGATGTAGAGGCCTTAATGGGAGCATTGTTTAATAGCCATATGAAAAAATGCCTTACAAAAATTCCTTGAATGCGAGTTTCAAAGAACACACTCAGTCTGAAGAGGGCATTACTCTTTTAGGCTAAGCAGATGAATGCTTTTTGGCATCTGTATGTGATGATTTCACATATGCAACAAATCTTGTCAGTTTCAGCCTCCCAATATTAGCATGTGGTATTCTGTGAAGAATTGCTTTTGTCCTTAAGAAAAAGCTACAGACTGCAGATGGAGGCAGTTCAGATAGCACAGCTGAGAGCAAGAATAGGCTGTGTTCTCCATCAATCCAAGTTGGAGAGAAAGTTCATCTACCCTGCATTGCTTAATGGAAATTACTTCTGCCTTGTAATTGAGTGTTTTGGGGGCATAACATATCCTCAATACATTATAAGCTGCTACAAGAAGGTGTAATAGCATATCTGATCTAGGAATGCAGATGGTGTGTAAATAGATTAAAGGTGCAATCCTATGCATGTTTAGACAGAAAAATGGCCTCCAAGTCCCAGCTTGCCCCAGCCAGCATGGCTGGCTGGGGCATGCTGGGACTTGGAGGCCATTTTTCTGTCTAAACATGCATAGGATTGCATTCTGAGGCTATTAAACTGTTCATTAAAGAAACTGCTAATTAAAGAAAGGTGTAAATCACCCCCAACCTGGTACCCTCCAGATGTTTTGGACTTCAACTTCCATCAGCTGTAGACAACATGGCCAACAATCTGGAATCCTGGGAGTTAGTCCAAAACATCTGGAGGGCACCAGATTGGGGAAGGCTGGTATAAATTCTCTTTCCACCTGAATGCGAAGTGTGACCTTGTGTTGGAGTGTATCTAGAGCAGACCTGCACAAGTTATGACCTACCAAATGAAACAGCCTATCAGCCATATGTGGATTGCCAGGTAATCTAGAACTCTGTTTTTGCTATTTCTGACGAGCAGCAGAAATGGTTTTTGAGCTCCTGGTAGGGCTGTGTCAGGCTTGGTAGGTCACAAGTTGTGTAAGCCTTAGGATCCCCCTTCCTTTTTTGTTGCTGGCTATACAAAATGTGCCAAAATATGCTTGTGTACTCAAGGTGCATCACTTGACACTAGAAAAATCATGTTCAGGTAATTATGACATCACACACTGCTTAATGGCAGATACGTTATGTACATGGGGAGGAAAGCAAACTTTTTGGTAATATTGTAGAGCTTGGATTGCAGAATAGCATTGGCTTTGCCAATTCATAAGCTGAGTTTATGTGGAGTAATAAGACATCCTACCTATTCCGTATCTACTGTATAATCTTGGCTTGTTAAGATTGTACCTTTTGACAAATGTATAAATAAAGATTCTTTGACAAATAGTGTTGCTTTAAGGCCTAGAAACCTAAGTTACAGTGCAAATGAAGTTAAAAGAAATGCTAGGTGCTGCCTTGCTTCGGTGAAGCGGGTAATAATAGGTGGGCAGCCATAGAACATAAGAACAGCCATGTTGAATCAGACCAAAGGCCTCTCTAGTCTAGTATTCTGTTCTCTCAGTGGTCAACCGGTACTTCATCTGTATTGTTTAAATTATTGGGTGAGTGCAGATTTCATCTGTGGCGCCATAAATAAAAGCTCCCTGTTTCTAGCAATAAAAGGGCTGGGGCAGCGCTTTATGTAAACTATCATAATGTCATTGTTAGGAGTGGCTCACTTTTCCTCACCATCTCAACTTTATAGTAATTCTCTGTATCGTGCCCTGGAGAGAGATTGGTGCCCAGCCCAAGTAAAACAGCGTTACATTCAGGTTATCACTGCTTAGTGAATTCTCGAAGGGCTCCCTCCTTGCCAGCCAATAGAAGGTAAATCTGTTTTGTAGTTGATGTATGTTGACTACACAAACTATGAAAGTTGCTTTTTTCCTCTACACCTCGTTTCAAATTACTACACTTGGCTTTCTAGGTTGTTTATGCCAGTTTCCATGTTATGTACATTGCAATGAATACTAGGATAACTACATCATATTATGCAATGCTTTGCAGCCCATGTATGCATCTTGTGTTTGACAGTGTAATTCAGCTTGGGAACCTTTTGTTTCAATTATGTGCAAGGACTTCAGACCAAAATAAATCAGGTAGGTTAACGCACAGGCCTCCAAGGGGTATTGTAAACTTAAAATGTGATTTGTGGTTTTTGGAATAGCAGTAACACTTGCTATTCAATTATAGGCCTGGGAATATTCAGGAGAGCTTTTTCCATTTAGGAGTTTGTTTTTTGTGTGGAATAACCTTTCCCTAGCAAACAAATGCCTCTGCTCTTCTAGGCAGAGGTTTAGGCCAGAGATCCTGAATGTAGTATGTGGATATGGCACTTCCATTGATGCAACTAGTCCAGCATTGTGTACTGATTAGCAGCAGCTCTTGAACAGAAGTCTTGCTTAGCTTTGCTACCTGAGAGCCTTTAACTAAAGATGCAAAGAACTGATGCTAGAGCCTACAGGATCACAAGCATACGTTCCACAACCGAGTTTTACTTTCCCATACATCAGCATATCATTTTTTTTAGGCCTGTTCTGGCTTAAATATAAATACCAAACTTACCTTAAATAACCTTAAATAAACAAAACCTTAAATAAACAAATGTGTTGAGAAATATATGTAGTGTGTTTTTCAGTGCTTTGTACAGATCTTATCCCAATCTGTCTTAAAGAAAAACTTGGCATAGACTATTAATGTATTTATGCCAAAAGAGTCAGAGAGAGAAAGTAGCAGTAATGAGACCAACTTCTATTTCTGTAGGAATAGAAGCTTTCAAATAGCACAGAACTTGTATAATCATATAGTGTGCAAGCAACAACTTAAATATATAAACAGCACTAATGCCAATATTTTAGACCTGATAGCACATCAGTCATCTGACTAACTGCGGAACTATCTTTGCTACCTTTTAATGGACAGAGGCTCTGTATAATAGGGCAAAATCAACAGGACAGTGATAAAGATTTGGGGGAGCTTTCACTGTTTGCTTGTCTGCCTGCCATGCAGTTTGCAAAGGAACAGCTTCTGCCCAAAGCAGCAACATTTACCGGCTATGAATTAGACATGGCTGTATTTGCAAATTCTGTGTAAATAAGCATTTTAAAATCATTGTTTGATGGGTATTTTGCATAACTGGAAAACTTGTGAATGACAAGATAGATCCTTACAGATGGGTAGCAGAGTTAGAATGAGCACAGGCCTGTGGCTTACGCTGGCTCAGCTTGTCTGAGCGTGGCAAGCTAAGCAGGGTCAGGCCTGGTGATTACTTGGATGGGAGACCCCTCTAGTTTCCTGCATTGAGCAGGGGGTTGGATTCGATAGCCTTGCAGGCTCCTTCCAACTCTATTATGTTGTGAGGCTTAGGAGCTTTGAAATCTTGCTTCAATAGCCCGGATCGTCCCATCTTTTTTACTTCGGGCAGGTCTTTCTCTGGAGCCAACGCAACAGCACGTCCAGTCTATTCCGCTCAAATACGTTTCTATGCAGCGGGGCGTGGCCCGGGCCGAGAGATTCCCGCAGAGGGCGAAGATCCCCACCTCACCCACTCCTTCCAGAAGAGAATTTCATAGCTAATTTGGCAGTGCAGCCTGACCTACTAGGCAAGTGGATTCAGAAGAAGTCAGCCTCCCTCTATTCAATAGGGCTTGCTCCCCAGTACGCACGCTTCTATACCCCCCACCACCTTTGACAGCTCAAGCGAACCCCAGCCACTGAATACATGGGGAGGGAAGAGACAAACCCCTTTCTTTGCTTCTGTTCACACTTCAGTATTCTCCTCTTCCTGTACGCCTTCGTGCTTTGAAACTATTTTTTTCCAAGGAGGGGTCCTCTTTGGGAAAGCGGAACCCGGGAGCCAGGGTGGCGTTTTCCGGGGGAACACGGGGCCGGAAGCGGAAGTGGAAGTGGAGGCGGCGAGTCGGGGTTTGGCCTCTCCGGGCGGTGGAAGTGGCCGCGGCGGCAGCAGCAGCAGCGGCCGCGTTGGTGTCGTCTTGGAAGTGGGCTCGGCGGGGTCCAATGGCCTCCGCCAGTATCGACATCGAGGACGCGACTCAACACTTGCGGGATATCCTTAAGCTGGACCGGCCGGGCGGTAAGCCTGTGGGGTGGTCGGGCTGGGGCCCTGCAGGAGGGGGGTCTTGGCGGTGCCTCCCTGGAGGCTCTCAGCCGTGGCCCCCTGTTCGCCAGCCCATTGAACGGGGGCGGGAATGCGTCCGCGGCGCTGACTGGTGATGGTGAATTGTCCGCCGAAACAAGAGTTAAAGCAACCTTCCCCCAAGCTGGTGCCCTCCCGATGCGTTGGACTACAGCTCCCAGCATCCCCAGCTGGCTGGGGATGTGGTCCAACGCATCGGGAGGGCACCAGCTGGGGGGAAGGCTGCTTTAAGGATTGCTATGAAGACTGCAGTCCCGTACAGGCTTACTTGGGAGTGAGCCCCTTTGAACATGGTGGGACTCGGTTTCGAGTGGACCTGCATTGATTAGATCAGGGTAAGGGGCTGCAGTACTGTGCATGCTTATTTGGTAGTAAGCCTCACTTCCTAGTAAACATATGTCAAGGATGGCGTTTTAAATTTTGGTCCAAAAGCCCCACTTGAATGAAAAGCTTTGATTTCTCTGTTGGAGCCTTCTGCTCTAGCCCCTTTTTGGTGGGGAGTGATGTTCAGCTCTCTTTGACATCCGTCTGCTTTCCCCCACCCCTGCCCTTTATTTTCTGCTTTTGTTCTCTCTCAAGGTCTGCTTTCCCAGTTCTCCCCATCCTCTAAATGCAGCAGATGGTTGGTTTGACTTTGGCTGTTTGGGCATTTTAGGTCATTTTTTCCCTGCAACTATTAAAGCCTGTGAGCCAGAGAGCGGTGTCATGTATCTGCTGATGCCTGTAAAGCTGTTTGGAGGCCAAGGCACTCTAGGCAAGGTCTGGTTGGCCAGGCTGTTCAAATTGGCACAGAGATCGGGCAACTAGCTATTCAGCTCTGTCTATCTAGTGCTTCTCAGCAATCAATGTATGACTTTGCTTTTCCTTAACACGTTTTCTTTGGTTTCTTTGTTTTGAGGTCATATATCTTCTTGTGCCGAAAATCTGGTCATACTTCTCTGTATTACCAGTTGCTATTGCTGTATTTCTTGAGCTGGAAGGAGGACAAAGTGACAGAATGGTCAGATCTAAATTAACCCTGTTCTGTGTTTGTATCTCATTTCACTGAGTGCTTCCAGATCCTGCAACCAATTTGAAGGTGTTGTGTAGCAATTCCATCTTTTTTTCCTTAACGGTTTTTCTGCGGTAAGGAAAAAGACAGAAGTAGTGGTGAAAAAACACAGGAGGGTTACAAGTGGAAGATGATGTCATCTGGATCCCCCACAGTAACATTCTATGAATGAGGCAGAGCAATGGCACCATAAAAGCCTAATTTGGAAGCACCTACTCTCCACAGTTACAAAAGCACCTTTATCTACCTAGCTGCTTCCAACTAACTAAACCTAGTCTTCTGTCCCTACAAAAGCTAGTTCTCAATGTCTGTTACTTGAACGTGGTGCTCTTCTGAGGTCCACAAAGGGTCAGCTGTAGTTCCCAGTAGCTGGCGAGGTATTCTCACTTCACAGAAGGATGGAGAGGGCATCCCTTATGTATTTGATGCCTGGCAAGAAGGATATACAGGAGACGGGCAGCAGGCATGTGTAGCAATCTTCTCCAAATTATGAAACTGTTGCATGGCGCTGTTTTGAAAGTGGCACTCTCTGACCTGGCTCGTATGATCACCACAGCCCATCATGGCTTATTTAAGCCACAGTGGGTTGTGGGGCAGGCAGCCATTTTGAATATTCAAACCCCCGGTGGAGGTTTGCCATGGTTTGTCATGTCATCCAAACCTGGGCGGTAGGTGTTGTTTGAGGGTTAAAAAACCCATGTCTGTTTCCTTCTTTACTGGTGGGCTTTTTTTTTAAAAAAAAATCCTTTGGTAGAATATGTTTGTCACACGCTGCCATATTTGTGGACCCCTGGTATTCTCAGTACATAGGATAGCGTGTAGTCATCTTTGTTTTTCTCTGCCCCTATTGTATCTGTGGAATCAAGTTACGTTACAACTCAATAGAGTGCTATTTATACTATAGTTTCATTCTTACAACCCGGCCTTGCATCTCTTTGTTGAACTGTATGCATCTTAAATGTTTTCTTTTTTTTAACCTGTAGAGGGAATGTCTCTAAAATATTTCCGTATAGGGAATATGCAGCCAGCACCTGTGACAGTTTGTGAAGTTAAGTACAAGAGTATAGGAATCTACACACTGGGCAATTTTGTCTTCTCTTCTTTCCAGTGTTGCTCCGTTCTGCTTCACTCTATTGGCATTTCCTATCCTAAGATCACCCAGCTCTATTCTGCTGGGTGGGGATGTTTGGTTGCTAGTGTGCTGTGCCTGTGCCACCAAAGCTGGCATGTATTTCCCGCTCTTGAGCAAAGGCTCTGCTGGAAAGTCTCTCTCAATCTTTATTTTCTCCAGTGCTTCAGGAAGGAATTGCCACATTCATAACATGGGGGACAGTGTTGCTTCATTGCCTAAGTATTTTGTTCTAGGATGGATGGCGTGGTGGCGGTGGAGGCAGTATTATGGCTGTTAACTCAATTTGCAGTAGATGATCTCTTCATTCTGGCAGAAAATGTGAAATGGCCTTTTCCTTTCCTTTCCTTTCCTTTCCTTTCCTTTCCTTTCCTTTCCTTGGACTAGCTCTGAAGTTTGTTTTCTTGAGCAACGGTGCCTTTCAGTTTCAGTTCTTCCTCTAATCATGAGAGAAGTAGTGTGAATGAAAGAGAACTGAAAGCGAAAGTTGATTCTTAGCATTTAATGTAATTTGCTTGATTCTCTGTTGGAATGTGTTTCCCTAACATTTGGGATGTGACCATCTCCACGCAAACTTCTGCATCACCTCACATAAAAGGCTGGATCCCTGCTTTCATGGGGGGCGGGTGTTCTCCCCCCCCACCATGTGGGCATGAGAAAGAAGGGACGCTGTGCTCCAGGCAGCCAGCCAACAGGTGCCAGGTTTGCCTTGCCTTGGTGTCGCCAATCAGACAGCAGCTTGAGAGAGGAGAGGTGCTAGGCCTCATAGAGGGAACTTCTCCCTTCTGGTCTGCCTGTAGATAAGGCAGGTCCTCCACGAGCCTGGCCATTGTGTTCCTAGCCTACCCGGGCACCCACACTCTTACTACTGAGTTGCTTTACTACTGCTTTAAGGCCTCGTGTTCTTGACAGTGCTGTGAAAGAATTTTGAACTGTGACCTTAATTGGTTTCTCTGGTCTCAGAGTTCTTGCCTTCCCCATAGCAATCCTCTTGGTACCTCTTCTGTCTGGTTTCCCCTACAGTGTTTATTTTCTATGTCACCACTGTTGCTGTGTTCTGCAACTGTTGCTCGGGCATCAGACAGGCTACTTAGTTGAGAGATGAGTGAGGGGTGGGCCCTCCACTCCCTCACTCAAAAAAGGGGCTCCCATAAGGGCACTTGGGTTTATGGGGCACAGGACAATTCACCCCGGGGTCTGACACCATTGCCATGCTCCAGAGTGTTTGAGCAGTAGTTGTGGAAACAGCTCAAGCTGTCAGCGGTTGTTGCTTTCCACCTTCCAATGTTTGCCCAGAAGGCTGGGCCAGTACTTCTGCCTGCATGCAGTTTGCCTGTATATGTCTTGCCTTGCCGCTTGGTACGATGTCTGAATTGAGCTTATGACACGGTTCATGCAACGCAGTTCTAACTCTGGGTTGTTTCTGGGTTTGGACGTCACAAAGAACAACCCAGGCACAGAGTGTCCCTGGGTTCTTCAGCACACCGGAAGCAGGTGAGCAGTTGGGAGTCGGCTCGCACACTCCTGAATAACCCATGGTTAACAAACCATGGGTTGCTTCATTGTGTGACCCAGGTCATAGCTTTGCAAGTAATTTTTAAAACATCGGTGGAAAAGGTAGTGCTATATCTGATTATTCACACTTACTCTCTCCTTCAGGGCCAGTGTAACCCTCTGTATAAGTAGCACTCTTGCCTGTCCAACTCATAAACATATTTATCTTGAGTGAGATTAATATGAATAATAGAATCATAGAAAAGTAGAGTTGGAAGGGGCCTATAAGGCCATTGAGTCCAACCCCCTGCGCAACGCAGGAATCCGAGTCAAAGCATCCCTGACTGATGGCTGTCCAGCTGCACCTTGAATGCCTCCAGAGTGGGAGTATGCAGAAATTAATGGGGGGTTTTTTCTGGAAAAGAAACAATAGGCCCAATTACTATACCTGGCTTCTCTTTACACTACTGAAAGGCTGGTCACTAAGCCCTAACCTGTTTTAGCAGCTTGGAGTTAGTTGTTGGGATTGTATCCGGGTTCCTCACAAAGTGTTTGTAAATCCTTTGCAACTGTTTTCATTATGATAATTAAACTTTCAATGACCTGCACTACTGAAAGGCTCAACAGACTTGAGAGCTTTATTTTGTCTAAGTGACTCATTCAAAAGGAGGTTTTGAGACTGTCTGTTGAGTCACAGTTGCTCAGTTGAGATTACTTTTTTTCTCAGCCATTTGTAAGATCTGTTGGACATAAAATTATTTGGTTTGCGGGTCCAGTTGCAGTAATTCCACATACAGATGAGCCGTGCGGATACTTAACGTTGTCTTTGATTCTTTCCCTCCACCGCCAATCAGTCCTTGGCATTAATGGTCAAATGGAATGGAGTTACTTGCTTGATTTTGGGCTTGGAACTAAACAGGATGTGCTTAATTCCTCTTGCTTTCTCTGGCATTCAACTTCAAAAGCTTTACCACCAGAAACCTCTCTTGCATTGGAGAGGAGAGCCAGCAATTTAGGTTGCATTCCCCAACCTGGTGCCCTCCAGATGTGTTGCACTATACTTCCCCTCATCCCCATGGTGTCCGGGGATGTTGGGAGTTGTAGTCCAACACATCTGGAGGGCACCAGCTTGGGGAAAGCTGTTCTAGAACAGTGGAAGGTAGATTGGGACCTGCTGGTGAATTTTCAGGTGCAGTAGTTCTGCAAGAGTTTCCAGCTCTCAGTGGTTTAACAGCGAACAACAAAAATACGCTTTCCCCACCCTTTCAAATTAGGCTGCTAAAATCAAGAAAGCTTGTGGGGGTGGAGTGGGGGGGGGGAAACAGGAGTAGATTTGTTTCTGTGTGAAAGGGTTTGTGTGTGAGCCCCAGTTCTGGCACTGAAAACGAAGTTCCTGGGTGGAGCATGTACCTAGAGCCACCTTGTTCTTCAGTTCTGTGTCTGCCTTCCTGAGTCACTATTTTGCACCTGGCCTCGGTTGGTGGACCTCAGGGTTCCAGTGGAAAACAAAGTAGATCCCACAAACCTAAAATCTGACCCGCCCTGCTCTAGATTGACTACTTTTTGGCTGCTGTTTTAGTAGAAATACAGAGCAAAGCACGTTCTTGTGCCTAACAAAGAGAGCCTTACATTCTCCTGAATGAAATCACTCCCTCTCCCATGTTACGGTCTTCTCATCTGGGTCACTGAACAGAGACTGTCTGACTCAAAAATGTACATGGCTATTTTACAAGGCTGAGTAAATGTGAATGTTGTCCCCCACCCCCTTTCTTTTTCTCCCCTCATTCAGGTACAGTGAACGAAAACCAGAGATCATCCAGTTCATATAACGGAGACCTGAATGGTTTGCTGGTGCCGGATCCCGTAGCAGCTGGAGATGGTGTTTCCTTGGCCAAGCCAGTCCCCCAGACAGTTCCCCTGGGAGCATTGCAAGAGAAGCAAGTCATGTAGGTATCTTGGTGCGACGGGGGTGGTGGTGGGGAGATGAGAGCCCAAGGAGTACAAAAATTATGCATGATGTGGAGAAAGTGGATATGGAGACATTTTTCTCCCTTTCTCATAATAGTAGAACCCAATGGGGTCATCCCATGAAGCTGATTGGTGGGAGATTCAGGACAGATCAAAGGAAGGACTTCTTCACACAGCGCATAGTTAAGCTATGGACTTTACTTCCACAAGATGTAGTGATGGCCACCAGTTTGGACGGCTTTAGAAGGGGATTGGGCAAATTCCTGGAGGAGAAGGCTATTAATGGCCACTAGTTCTTATGGCTATATGCTACCTCCAGTATCAGAGGACAGTTTGCCTATGTATACCAATTGCTGGGGAACATGGCAGGAAGGCACTGCTGCACTCAAGTCCTGCTTGTGGGTTTCCCGTGGACAGATGGGCGGCTGATGTGTGAACAGAATGCTGGTCTAGATGGACCTTTGGTCTGATCCAGCATGGCTCTTCTTATGTGTATTTGATGTGGCTCTGGTGAAATAAACTCGTTGGGGAGCAATCTCAGCAAGCGCTCTCTCCTGCAGAGGCTTGGTTTCTCTGAGTTCCTTGCTCATTGCTTTAAGGTTATTTAACATAAGATTATTTAAGGCTTCTGCTCCAGAGAGACCAGGTTTATGCAAGTGTGCTGCCTCACAGATGAGGGGTGTGTTGAGTGGGAGTTGAGTGGGAGAAAACTGAACAAGTCAATGGAGGCATCATCTTATGTGGTCAAGGTCGAGGCTTCAGATTTTTGGTTTGCATTGTCCCCTGTCTTGTGTTACTTTCGTGGACAGGCTGCAGTTTTGTTGGAAGATAGTTTGCCATGGGAAAGACCAAGGCTAAATGGCTACATCACCATAGCAGGCATGACTGTTCGATTGGGAGCCTTAATTAAGGCACGACCCTGGCTCTTTCACCTATTCATCCTTCATGTCTTTGGTTTGACATTTTCTTCTTCTTCTCCCCGCTCTTTTAGCTGCCTCTCTGGAGATGACAGCTCCACCTGTATGGTGATAACTGCTAAAGATGTCGAGATAGTAGCCAGCAGTGACTCCAGCATCACCAGTAAAGCTAGAGGGAGCAACAAGGTAAACATGGGGAAAGGTCCATCTGGACTATGTACATAGCAGCCTTCCCCCAATCTGGTGCCCTCCCAGATGTGCTGGGAGTTGAAATCTAAAACATCTGGAGAGCTACTTTCTGCCCATCCCTGGGTTAGAGGGCTGGAGAAATGTAGAACGGGTTGGACTCCAGTATTGCTAGCTCTGCTTACCTTCTGGGTCTGGTGTGAAACAGCAGGCATGAACCATTTCCCTACCTGTCCGTTATGAAACTGACTTCATGCTCCCTGTGCAATCTGCCTAATGCTGTGGTAACAAAAGTGTCTCCTCCTATTCAGGGATCCTGCTGCCTCTTTCAGGTTGTGTTCTATAAGATGTCATCTTCTTAATAATTCTTATTCCAAATAGTATTACAGTGCAACCTGTACCCAGTCATAAATAAGATTTTAAAAAAGATATATAAACTCAGTATGTAGAAAGGATCGTACCCAAAGAGTCCCAACATGTGGAACATCGGAAGCTGCCATATACTGAGTCAGAGCCTTTGTCCATCGAGGCCAGTATTCTTGACACTCACTGGCAGTGGCTCTCCCAAGGTTTCTGGCAGGAGTATTTCCAGCTCTCCCTGGAGATGCTGAGGATTGAACCTGGGACCTTCTGCATGCAAAGCAGGTGCTCTGTCCCTGAGCCACGGCCCCTCTACCATGGTACCTCCGAGGCAGAAGGCATTTTGGCTCATGCAAAGGGTGCTCTATGATTTCTGCCAATTTCCCCTCCCCCAGCTTCAGTCCACCCCCCATTCTCCATTGCAAGCCATTCTGGAGGGTCCTCACCCCCGCAGCAGCAGCATCTTGGCAGGTCCGAAGGGATGCAGTGGGAAGGGGTGTGAGGGAAAGCCCAATACGTGAGTAGAACTCCACCTCCAGATCTTTAGATAAAAGCCAAACTAAATATAAAAGCCTATGAGATCATAGCATTGAAGAATAATTAGTGTTACCCTTAGCATTGTAATATCTACCAAATGGTTGCCATCTAAGTTGAAATGCATCTCCTCAATTTTTGTCTGACTTCATGTGCTTTTCAAGTAATAGGCCAATTCCTTCATTTTACCAGTGTTCCTAAAAATCACTCATCTCATGTCTGGCGTCTTGTTAATCCAGTAGTGTACAGTTATAATTTTAGGTGCTAACAGCCAGTCATTTAATTCCCATAAATCATTAGGGATTGAATTTTTTTAAGGGGCAAAAATTATGTTGATTGACTCTAATTAAGCCTCCACATCCTAGTGGTCTGTGCTTCCCTGCCCCCTCCATCCCAGCTCACCTCTTACATCCAGCTAGGTTTGCCCTACATAGACATCCCCTTTGTTGCCCAAACGCCTGTTAGAACACATTCACTTGCAATAATATTGATTTGACAATCGCAGAGCCGCTCAGATCTGTTTCTTAATCATACTGCTTGGGGCTTTCCTCGTACCATAGATTAACTAGGCATTAGTCCAGGGGTCCCCAACCTTTATGGACCCATGGGCACATTTGGGAATTTGAGAAACTGCTGTGAGCACCATCACAAAATGCCTAATCAGTGGATCACCACTTTGGTGTCTACCTGTCGTGTCTATGGATCTTAGGCTGCGTCTTTTTTCAGCAAAAACTTTTGTTTTGTGTCTTTTGGATGTCTCTTTAGTAAGGGATATTCTAATTCAGCTAATTGCTGGTGTTGCAATACAGCTAATGCTTCTTTTAAACATATGTTTTGGCAATGTCAGCAGTTGCTTCTTTTTGCGGGGAGGTTATTACACAGATAAATTTTGTACCGGAACAGTCTTAAATGTTCACTGATGTACACGCTCTTTTAAATTATTGACCTGCTTCAGTGGAAATTAACAAATGGTCAGCATTAATGGATTCTCCATGCCCTTTTGACAGCTAAAGACTGATATAACAAAATTGGAAGGATTAACACTCACCTCCTATAATGCAATGGATTGAGGACCTTACGACGCTTTCAGTATTTGAATGGGTGGTATATAGACACCACCTCCAAATGGATACTTATTTGGATATTTGGTCTGCTTTTGTTGGAGCCTATGTATAATTGCTAGAAAGTTGTATGCATTTCATGTGTATTAATTGCTGTGGATATGTACAAATCCATGTACGTATATTAAAAAAAGCGGGGGGAATTAAAATGTTTTGCGGGCGCCCGCAAGCACCCTCACAGGTGCCATTGGAAGTGCCCGCCGTTAGCCATTTCCTCTCTCTTCAGTCTCTGGCTAACACCTCCCTGCATTCAACATCCTGTCTCAGAACATATGTTGATGGTTTTATAGCCTTCTGCCCAATAATAGGTGCAACATTCCTTTTTGGTAAACGTTGAATTCAGATTTCCACTTCAGTTGTGTTCCTCTTCCCCACTCAGGTGAAAATCCAGCCAGTGGCCAGGTATGACTGGGAGCAGAAATATTACTACGGTAACCTGATAGCCGTCTCAAATGCCTACTTAGCATATGCCATTAGAGGTGAGGCATCTCTCCGCCTACTTACTGCGCAACTTGGTGCTTGGGGTGGGGTTTTTGTTTGCACTTGTAATGGCCTTGTGTTGGACTGAGGATCCCCTGCTGTAGGGAGAACATTGGCTCTGCCTTGGCCATCTTGATCAACATTTTTTTCATGTCCCTCTCTGTCAGGTGCCAGCAACGGCTCCGCCATGGTGCGGGTCCTGAGTGTCAGCACGGCTGAGCGGACCCTACTGAAAGGCTTCACTGGTGGCGTGGCAGACCTGGCTTTTGCTCACCTCAACTCCAACCAACTGGCCTGCCTGGATGAAGCTGGCAACCTCTTTGTCTGGCGCCTGGCCATGGAGAATGGAAAAATCCAGTATCTTATCTCTCAAAACTACATTTTGTGGGGGAGAGCTGGAGTGTGGGTAGATCTAGAACAGGAGTGGGCAGAACATAGATTGGGATCTACTGCGTGATTTGCAGATCAACAAGGGTTTCTGACATCCAGTTGTCTAACAACTAAAAAGCTTCCCCCCACCCCCTTAAATTATATTGCTGGAAAAGAATGCCTGGGGAGAAACCAGGAGTGCATTTTTGTGTGAAAAGACTTGTGAGCTTGGTTCTGGTACAGATCACACATTCCTGGGCTGGGCCTGTCCTCAGAGGGCACCATTTTCCTTACTTCTTAATGCATGCTTTCCAGCCTGTGTCACTATTTTTCACCTGGCTCCAGTTGGTGGATCTCAGGGTCCTAGTAAAAAAACAAAGTATATCCTGCAAGTCTGAAGTCTCCCCAGAGCTGATCTGTGGGCCAATCAATGGGTGCCATCTGCAAGAAGAACTGACATAAGAAGCGGGCACTGTCTATTTTTGAAAGAAAACCTTACAGTAATGTACTGGTATATTACTTATTTCTGCCAGCCAGGATCTGGGCATTGTATATTCTCTTCTCACATAAGTCATCCAGTCTGCAAGCAAGACCTTTAATCATTGCACTCTGACTCAAATTAATTAACCATGGCTTGTTGAGCTGAGAACAAACACTGGGCTTCTATCCTGAAACACCAAAGAGTGAATGGGTATGGGTGGGCAGAGCATGTGAGCCTGATGCTCGTTCAGACTGCTATGTCTGAACTAGCCCAAACAAAGATGTCATATTTTGACTGGTGTTAGGGATTTGCCCCATTATTGCACCACTTTCTTTGTGTCTTCCTCATAACTTTACTCTTGTTAACCTGGTACCAGTTTATATCCCTATAATCTGGGCTTTGTCAGGGTATCCTGAAAGTGCAGGCAGTCGGCATCTGTATGAGAACAAAGTGAATAGCAACCAGATTTCCAATACTACAATATGTACCAGTCATTGTACAGTGGATTGTGCATTTGGCACCTGGGAGAGAAGTGTATGCAACAAAAGGGTGACACCAGAGATGTTCTAAATGGTTGCCATTTTTAGAATCTTTTTGATAGGAAAAATGAAAGGTACATCTATGCCTAGGCTAAAAAGTGGAGAAGGCAGCTTAATGCATTGACCCAGATCGTATGATCAACCCATGGTTTGTTAACCATGGGTTGTTGTTTGTAACCTGCGGGAGTGAGCATGCTGGTTCCCGCCAGCTTCTGCTTTCCTAAACAACCCAGGAATGCCCCTTTTGTTACGCCCAAACCCAGAAACTCTGGATTGTTTAGTGGTTAAACCCAGAGTTAATCCATGGTTTCTTGTTGGATTAACTGGGTTGTTTAACCCATAAGCAACACAGAGTTTCTGGTTTTTGATGTAATGATAACAACCCAGGAACGGGCATTCCTGGGTTGTTTAGGAAAGCAGAAGCGGCGAGTGTGTGTTCGCTTGCTGCCGCATGGCCACAACTAACTATAAGTTAAACGACACATAGTTCGCAATTACATGCAAACCAGGTTATTGTTTAATGTTCAGGGGGCATGCTGGAGGTTGAAGCTACTCTTTTCCCCATGTTTCTTATAGGGTGGGAAATGGGTGTTGTCTAAAGTCAAATTCTCATTAAAAGGGTGTTCTTCAAGGCAACTGGAGCTTACGGTGTGTGGAGTCAGGCTGAATCGCAGGTCATGGCATTAATTTCTGAGAACCTCCTCGGAGAACTTGCTCCTGCTAGCTCTTTGCTGGAGTTGAGCAACAGCAAGTCCTTTGCATTCATTTCTGACATGTCTGAGATAAGCCAGAAAGGAGTTCATATTTAAGTTTCTTGGAAGCTTTTATGAAGGAAAACACTCTGTAGCACTTCCTTAATTTGGTGATCAGGGAGGAAATTTTGGTGAACATCAAGCGACCTGAAGGGACTCCTCTGAACAGCTTCCGGAGGATCATATGGTGCCCCTTCATTCCTGATGAGAATGACGACAGCTGTGAGGAAGGCAGTCAGACTCTGGCACTGTTGCATGAGGATAGGGTAAGTGGCTCCGATTTTGTTCTTTTTCTGAGGTTGTGCCTCATTTTAGGATACTAATAAGGCTAGGCGTGCCTGGCATATAGGGATTTTTTAGATATCAATGCTCAGAATATTTTAATCAAAAGCTAAAGGTTGCATTTCAGCTGGCT
The DNA here is from genome assembly GCA_021292165.1 of Shinisaurus crocodilurus. Lineage (NCBI taxonomy): Eukaryota > Metazoa > Chordata > Lepidosauria > Squamata > Shinisauridae > Shinisaurus > Shinisaurus crocodilurus. The sequence continues at coordinate 17,960,789 of CM037887.1, read as the reverse complement.
GGAGATCTGTTGTTAAAGCTCAGTTTGTCTTACAAGTTGAACCTCTGCAGTCAGAGAAATAAGCACTATTGGGTTCAGTGGTGGTTACTGCCAAGTATAGGATTGCAGTCATGCCCTGTAAACTCTGGGACTGTTTAGCTTGGAAAAAAGGCAAATGAGGGGAAACATGATAGAGGTGTAGAAAATTATGCATGGTGTGGGGGACGTGGATAGGGAGAAGTTTTTCTCTCTCATAATACTAGAACCTGGGGTCATTCCATTAAGCTGATTGATGGGAGATTCAGGACAGATAAAAGGGAACTATTTCTTCACATTGATGGCCACCAATTTGGATGACTTAAAAGGGTATTAGACAAATTCATAGAGGATAAGGCCAGCAATGGCTACTAGTCCTGATGACTATATGCTACGTCCAGTAGACGGCATGCCTATGTGCACCAGTTCCTGGGGAACATGGGCGGGAGGGTGCTGTTGCACTCATGTCCTGCTTCTGGGTTTCCCGTGGGCAGCTGGTTGGCCGCTGTGTGAACAGAAAGCTGGACTGGATGGACCCTTGATCTGATCCAGCATGGCCCTTCTTATGTTCTTAATCAGATTTTATTAGCAGTTTGTTTGGGATGTCTGTGTTTTATGATGGAGTCTTTAATGAAAGTGTTAGATCTTCCAAGTATAAATGATAGAAAAACAGGACATAAATATAAATTCTCGGGGCATGACTGTGGATTTTCTTTGGGGGCATGGCTATAGGGACTGTCATGGTGAGCTCCAGCAGCACGTCACAATTTACCGCTACAGCCTTTGAGCAAAAACCTGGGTATGTAATCTGGAAATGAGCAAGTGCATCGCTACATTTGGGCGAGTTGTACTTGTGAGGAATAAACACAGGAAATGGTGTAGAATTCAAGGGAGGACAATGAATGTAGAGCAAGATGGTAATTGGGGTGACAGGTGACTGAACTCCTGATAAAGCTTGAGTATGCTGTTTGTGTTTTGACTACTTCTCTTTGTTTTGCAGGCAGAGGTCTGGGACCTCGATATAATCCGAGCCAACCACAGTTCCTGGCCAGTGGAAGTGACCAACATTAAAGAGGGTTTTATTGTGGTGAAAGGTCACAGCACGGTAAGGGTCCTGCTGCTCTTTTGGTGTAGGGGCAGATGCCTCATTAGCATTTCTTATATGTGTGATTTAATTTCTTAACCTCATATTTTCTGAAGAGACCTGTGGCTATATCCACTTGGCTGATGATGCCTGTGGTGAGTTATTCTGAATGAGCTAATGGCCGTGTTTGCACATAATGATAATCTAGGAGCGGGGGAGGAGTTTCACTGGCCATGGAACAGTAGCTTTTCTACGTAGCTCCCGGTATGAACTGATTATATCTGTAAATTACCCAAGAAAGACAGACTGTAAGTAAAAAATTCCTTTGCTGTTTGTTTTCTGGAAGAAGGAGGAAGAAAGGAGTTAAAAAAATAATAATCTCCTGGCTGCTGTAGCCCCTGTTTGTTTTATGAGCTCCAGACAGGAGAAAAAGTCCCTTCCCCCTCTTTGGAAACGCGAACGTACCCATCCGTCTGATAACAGTTTGAAAAGATTAATTAGGATCCACGAACAGAAGGGGACTGGACTTCCCTATTCATTAAAGGAAAAGGTTCCCGAACAGAAGCAAGGAGGAATTGAAAGTTTTGCAGGCAAATTTCCAGCTGGAGCTAAACCGAAAATAACTTCTCCATTCAAGCTGAAGGGGCCAGCACCAGATTGGGAGAAGCTCATATTACAGTTTCAAAATACTATTGAGACTGGAAATCAGAGGTTAACACAGGATATTGCTGATTCCAAGAAGCAACTTTCAACTCAAATTGAAGATATGAGAAAATCTATGGAGGAGATGAAAACTGATATTCAATCTTTACAGGTTAGAGTTGATAATGTGGAAAAAGCTCAGGGGAAGGATGAAAAAAGTTTTGAAAAATATGAAATGAAATTTAATGAGTTGGAAGTACAGATGATCAACATACAAGACAGACAACGTCGTTCCAACATTCGGATCAGAGGTTTCCCCGTGGAGATGGGGGAGATTGGATATAAGCTGAGAGAAATTATTCTGGGATGGATGAGGAAGGAAGCAGCACCGAACACCCAGTGGGAAGATGCAGATATTGAGAGAGTGCACAGAGCGGGAGTGATAAGGTGTGGCATGACATCCAGAGATGTAGTATTGAAATTTACAAATTTATACAAGAAGGATGTCTTTATGAGTGTGATCAGACAGAAAGGTCAATTAGTTTTCAAGGGAACTACTTTGCAAATCTACAATGATCTCTGCCCGCAAACAATTAATTGGAGGCGAAGTGTTAAACCTTGCACTGCAGTTCTGATCAAGAAGGGAATAAAATATAACTGAGGCTATCCGGTTTTTCTTACTTTTTTGTGGAATAGTAAGAGACAGATTACATCGTGTGTGCAAGGCATGGGTTTGTTGGGTGAGTTGGGGCTTCACGAGGACGGTGAGGGCCCAGAATCGAAGGATCAACTGGAAGAAGGAGCAAGGGGAGGAATAGTGTAGGGCGTTGTTCCAGCAAGAGAAGAAAGAAGAAAGGGTAAATGGTTTATAAAGAAATTATCTGGGAGGGTATGAGGGGCTGCTATTCAGGAGGGTGATGGTTCCTTCCCCCCCCCACTTGGATAGCTGGGTAGGTTTAGGGCGGGGCAAGATGCCCTGGCATAGCGAGGGGGGTAGCTTAGGTGAATGTGGGGGTGGGGTAGTGGGTTTGTTAGTGTTTATTTTATTCACTTTTAGGGACCAAAAAATAAAAGATGTTGTAAATAGATGGATCATAAGTTAAGAGTTTCAACTTTAAATGTTAAGGGGCTAGGTTCAATGACCAAAAGAAGGCGTATTGAAGCACTTCTTAAGAAGGATAAGGCGGATATTATATTCTTGCAAGAAACGCATCAGGCAAGGAAAGGAGTTAACGAATTGAAATTGAGGTGGTCTAGAATATATGAGATGTCATTTGGATCATCTAAATCAAGAGGAGTAGCAATTATAATTTCAAAGAATTGTGGTTTTGATGTTTTAAAGGTGAAAAAGGATGTTACAGGTAGATATATTATAATGTATGGAACTTTGGGAGGAGAAGAATATGTTTTAGTTAATGTTTATGCACCAAATCAAAATCAAGGCAAATTTTATCAAAATGTGTTTAAAGAAATGGGTTATTTTCAAAATCAAAGGGTTATTATGGCTGGGGACTTTAATATGGTAATGGATAAAAGGAAAGAAAAATCTAATCCGACGAGAGAAGAACAGAGAAATAATTTAACGATTTTGAATAAGTTAATTAGTAAGGAAGGGTTGCTAGATGTTTGGAGAGGGGTTAAGGGGAATGAAGAAAGATATACATTCTACTCAACAGCAACTAAGAATTATTCCAGGATAGATTTTATATTTGTGTCCAAGACCCTGTTTTCGAGGGTCTTGGGTACGGAGATAGGAGTAATAAAAGTGACAGATCACGCACTGGTTAATGTGGATTTGAAGATACATAACGATTGTAGAGAAGCTAAAAGATGGAGATTGAATTGTAGTAGTTTTCATTTTAAACGTATAACAGAAAAAATAGAAAAGGAAATGAGGGAAATTTGGGGATTTAATCAATCAGAAGATTGTACTGAAGCGGTAATATGGGTGGCCTGTCCTCAAAATGTTAAAGAATTAATTGTAAATTTGTTAACGGCAGGTAGATTAATGATAGCAAGAAAATGGAAAATTCAGCAAGTTTTCTCTATCACCGATTGGTATAAAGAAGTGTGGGATATGGCTTTAAATGATATGTTGACTTGTAATATCAAATGCAAAAGGGGTCAATTAAAGAAAAATATTTTTAAGGATATTTGGGGTTTATTTTTGACTTTGTGTTAAACAAGGGGAAAGGGATTATGCCGTGTCAAGATATGTTGTATTTTTGGAATAATGAATAATTATAGATCATAGAGATATAATGTATCTGTATCATATGGTTCCACGGTGATGGGAGCATTATATAAGTTGTATGTGTGTTATTTAGTTATTTTTTTTGTAGTGTTGAAAAATAAAATAAAAATGATAATCTAGGAATCTGGGTTTAATAAATTCATTAATTCCCTTCTTTGCATGAGCGGGTAAATAAACCAGGAAGGGGAGAGTTTTGCATAACATCCGAACAAGCCTAGATTTCTAAGCCAGTGTTTGCTGTTGGCTTATGAATCCTGGTTCATTTGGGTGTACTTAAGCATAATCCCAGGTTTGGATGTCACAGAAAGCTATCCATCCCGATTTGTTGACCTTCTCTCACAAAGGTAGGAGCAAACATGCTGCGTACAGTAGCACATAGCTTATTCATATCTTGGTTTATTGAACCAGGATTCCTGGATTATTATGTGGCGAAGTCAGCCATTGCTTTGTTGTTGAGCTCAAGTGGCAAGAACAGATGCTATTGAGGAACAGTCCTCTATGACTGGACAAGGCAGACAGAAGTAAAGATGTCATCTTCATCTTGCTGTATCTTGCTTGCATCCCAGCCCTGTAAGGCAAAACAATATGGTGCTGTGAGAGTATTTTTTTCCTAATACCTTTCTGTTAATTGTGTAGGTAGTAAACTTGATTTTTCAGCCTCTGTTTACAGCACACTTTGGATGGCACGGCCTTATGTCATGGTTTAACCCATAGTGCTGGGAATAAAAGACACCTCTTTAAAATGGGAAGTGAGACAACAGAACACAGTGAGGAGCATGACCTGTTGGGAGATTCAAGGTTGTGTTGGTACTGATGGAAAAGTTCTTTCCACTCCACTGACGGAAAGGTGCTTGAGATGATAGTGGATGTTGAAATGACCCAAGTAAGGGTCTGAAGGAGGCAGCATATTGATAGCAGCTGGGCACAAGATGGTGATGGAGGGTGTTAGCTGAACCTGGATGGAAAATATAAAAGGGAAAAGGACTGATTATCCCCTAACATTTCTCATGTGTTTATCAATTTAAAATTTTGAACATCCACAAAAGCAAAAGCATGTACTTTGGGTGGTCCAAATTAGCAGTTTGTGCTGGTGCTGATGTAAAAGCTGCTCACCCAATGTATGAGAAAAAGGCAGTCCGAGTTGGCTTTACATTGAATATGGATCCTCGGATTACTTTCTCCATCACAACCCGTTGCTTATTTCAGTGAAGTTGCATTGCTCCGCTTAAGAAGACCATCTCTTTTATATTTGTTTCCTGTTCCTATCTAGTGCCTGAGTGAGGGAGCCCTTTCTCCCGATGGAAGTGTCTTGGCCACAGCAAGCCATGATGGCTATGTCAAATTCTGGCAGATTTACATCGAAGGGCAGGATGAGCCAAGGTAACTTCAGAAGCAGAGAGGGGATAGGTTGGGTCTCCAGTCAGTGCGCCTAAAGCAGTGTTCCCCAACCTGGCTGGCTGGGGCATGCTGGGGGTTGTAGGCCAAAAGCATCTGGGGACCCAAGGTTGGAGAACACTGGCCTAAAGCTTTCTTTGGGCTGTAAGTGCCTTTCAGCTCTGCACCTATGAAAGAGCAGGCTCGCCAGTCATTGTTCCTTTCGTGTCCCAATTAGGTGCCTCCATGAATGGAAACCCCATGATGGCCGGCCTCTCTCCTGTTTGCTCTTCTGCGACAACCATAAAAAACAAGATCCAGAGTAAGGACATGATCCTGGATTTTGCTAAGGGTGTTCCGTTGTCAGTGGGAAGCGCAACTGGCCTCTGGGGAAAATAGCTGCATGTGCCTGGTATTTATGCTGATAGGATTCCTTGCTGTAGCAAAGGAACAGGAGCTATAAAAGCTGGTTTTTATAGAGGGTTATCAGCTCTCTACTCTTTATTTGTTTTGTCTCCAGGTGGAGGCATGTCAGAGTAGTCCCTTTCTGCCTGTAATTAACTTAACTCTGGGGCTTTTAAGAATAAAAGCATTGTGGGATGCAGAAATCCAAAGCTGAAGGACTGGAGTTCCCTCCCTTCCCCGGGGGTGGCGGCATCCCTGTGCATACCCCTCAGTGTTCATAACTCTGTCTCTTGGCCTAATTTCCCCTGGCTTCAGGCTGTATCAGCTTCAAAACTGTGCTGGTTGGGGAAATTTTCCACCTAGTGACTGAAGTTGTAACTGCAGGCTTCAAACACACAGACAAATTTCAGTTAATTAAAATTAATGAATGTATTAAAAAAAGAAAAACAAATAGCCCTGAAGTGCACACCCCTAGGATCCTCTTAGTATGCATATCAAGTTTCAGGAGTCTAGGTTTCACGGTCTTGGCGCTACGGCACTAACAGGACACACACATACTTATTATAGATAATATGGTTATTATGTATAATAAATGCAATATCATGTTCCTGGTTCTGCATATTTCTTAGAATATTTTACATATTTTACAGTTAATTACTAGTCAGTGGGAAATAAAAGTTTAAGGAGAATTACACTTACCTACAGATTAGCACACGGCTGTCATTTTGAAATGCAATTTTGAGGGTATTCCTGTGCTTCGATTCTGGATATGTTAATTTCTGAGTAGAAAACACTTTCAAATGCTTCTGTTACCATTTTGCCCAAGTCAAGCACTATTTTTCCTAGGCTATAGTTATTTTTGAGGAAAGGCATTATCCTGTGTACATTTAGCAGGAGTACACAATGTGTGGCCCAGGGGTGGCATGTGGCCCCCGCTGCCCCCCAAAATTGTAAAAACAACAACAACAAAAGTTTTAAAAAGACACCTGAAGCAGCCATTTTTGAAGTCTTTTGGACCCTTTTAGCTATTTTTAGTAAAATAAAACAATAGTAAAACAAGCTAATTTTGACCCTTTTGTGCTCTGGATGCCATTAAAAAAAGTAATAATTTTCAGCACTGCAGGATGGGGAGGTGCAGCCTATGGGCAGGGTCCAGGGATTGGGCAAAATTGCCCCCTGGACCTCCCAAACTTGTGCACCCTAATATATGTATAGAGAGTGAGAGAGAACACAAAGGGCCACAAAGGTTGCGCTAGAAAATCTACCAGTTAGAATTCTCAGAGAGACGGAGAGTGAACAAAATGGCCTTTTCCAGTTGTTGGCTCAGTCGTTCTCATTCATCCTTTTGTTTCTGCAGAGTTCCCTTTTGGAGGTTTCTCATCACAGGAGCAGATCAGAATCAAGAGCTGAAAATGTGGTGCACTGTGTCGTGGACCTGTCTGCAGACTGTCCGGTGCGTATTGCCGTGGTTCTCAGCTCTGCAGGGTAGGTGGTGCTAATTTGTTGAGGAGGTTTTCAGCTGACAAGGCCTTCACTTCTGCCGCCTGCTCCTGCAGTGCCCTTTCTCCAGGTTATATTAAATACTAGATTTAAGCAGTGTACATTTCCTTCTGTGCAAGTCATTTCAGCCTCCTTTCCCATTTCACACAGCCCAACTTAGCTGCTCCTATTAAAATGTGAAGCTGCTTTCAGCTATTTTTAGTACATCTAAAACAGCCTTCCCCAGCCTGGTGCCCTCCAGATGTCTTGGACTACAACTCCCAGCATTCCTGATCATTGACCATGCTGGCTGGGGCTGATGGGAGTTGTAGTCCAATACATCTGGAGTACACCAGGTTAGGGAAGGCTGATCTAAACATGTTTCTGCATAAGGATAGAGTCCTTCTCTAGTCTTTTTTTCAGCCTTGGCATAGTGTAGTGGCTAATTGAAACACACGGCCTTGTTTAAGGCACATACTGTGTGTGTGTGTGTGTGTGTGTGTGTGTGTAAAAATAAAGATATGAAATTTCAATTTCTTAACTCTCCCGTCGCTAGTACTTAGGGAGTGATTCAGGACACATTAAAATACACCCAGAAAAAAATAGCACAGGGCTCTCTACATATAAAGGACTGCATATATAAATGAAATAATGATATATAAATAAAATAATAATAAATAAATAATACATAAGATCGAATTACCCTACACCTGCTTGAACTCAGCCATAAACCATCCCAAGCAAAAAGCGGCTTTAGCACTTCTGGAAAATGGTTGTTTTGGTTGGGGCTGAGAGACTGAAATTCGTTCTTAGAAGTTGCTTTGGCTCTGGTGTGTTACTGTAAAAAGGAATGAAAGAGAGAAGCTATTATGGACTTTTTTAGCAATGAGTTGATACCTTACGATTTAAGAGTAGCTGTTTCCAGATGTTAGGTGCATGCATGGGGGAGGGAACCAGATTGTGTCTGCAGTCTTTGCTCCTAACTTGCACACTTTCGTATGTAAGATCTGATTTAAGTCTACACTCATACATGCTGTACATGCACACACTCTTTCTGTATTGGGAACCCTGCAAAAGATAGGGTCCCTGTTTACATGTAGGCTCTGTTCAACCTTTGGACAAATGCTTGAAGGTTGGGCACAGGGACAGTGGGCTTGATCCTTTCACCATTTCCCCACATTTACTGAATGTCTGAAAAAAGGCACATCTATGGATGTTTCGGAAACGGATGCAGTTATTTAAATGCAATGTAACAACTAAAAAGAAAGGTAAATTGGTGGGCAACCCCAGTAATAAACTATCTTTGTCTTCTTGCTATGTCAATTTCAGGTTTTCTCCAGATATATTCAGCTCTATGAGCGTCCTTCCTAGCCTAAAGGCCGGCCTTGATCTCTCAGCTGAGTACTTGATTTTGAGCGACGTGCAAAGAAAGGTGGGTATTTTGTTGAGCGCTGGGTGCAGAAGGAAAAGACATCTGTTTGACTGCCACTACAGTCCGCTTGGCAGTATGGTGCTCCCTGCCTGCTGTAAACTTATCGGAGGCTGGCAGCAGCTGCTTGATTAAAGTTCATAAGAGGCAAACTTTATACTGGGTGTAAACTTTTTTAAAAGTTCTCATTTTAGAGAAAGGGATGTATGAACCAAGGATTAATCCACTACTGCTGCCTATCTGTCCTGCTAGGAGTTGGGGGAAGAAGCTGTGCTTTTTCCTGTTCTCTTGTGCCTAACCTGCTTCTTGGGCCAAGATGTAGGGGCACACGTGCACTCCAGTGCTATCAGAGCCCCTTGTGGCTTACATTGCTGCAAGATGTCTTTCTGGTGCCCTCCTCCCAGGTCTTGTATGTGATGGAACTCGTGCAAAACCAAGAGGAGGGCAAAGCTTATTTCAGCTCCATCTCGGAGTTCCTGCTGACCCATCCGGTCCTGAGCTTCGGCATCCAGGTGGTCAGCCGTTGTCGACTGAGGCACACAGAGGTCCTGCCAGCGGAGGAGGAGAGTGACGGCCTGACTGCAGGTGAGCGGCAAAAGTGGTCCCTTTTCTAAGATGAGGAAGGCAAAGAAGAAGTCATCTCTGGTAGCTAGCCGGATTTCCCCAAGTGCTGAGTAAACGTCACCTCTTTAGTTAACACTTCTCAGCCCTAGCCACAGTGAAATAGCCTCCATTCATTCATTGCATAAAACCATGGTTTGCAAAGCTTAACTGTAGTTTGCTGTGATATCCACACTGGCAAACCATGATTTGCGAACAGCCCACAAACCAGACTGTGGAACCACCATTTGAAGCTGGTTTGCAACTGTAATTTGGAGTGATAACCGAATTGACAAAGCCATGGCTTTAGCCTTTGTTCCGCCTCCTGAAGCTGCCTATGCCTGACCTGGATGGGAAACAGAAAGGCTCAAGTGGCTCTCACAAGTACTTCCTGATGGCTGTGCCCAGCTGCCTATCTGCCCACTGCCTTGGTCTCCCGGCCCTGCTCTTGTTCCTGCTTCTCTGTGTATCTCAGCGGTTAACATGCTTTCCAGTGTGAGAACAATATAAGACCAGGGTGCCAAAATAGAAGAGAATCCCAGATAAGATAGTAACAGCAGTGATCAAATCAGCACAGGCAAGACCAGCCCTGAGATTTCTGAATAAGCCAGTCATCAGCCACTTGCAGGAGCTGCTCAGGAGTAATGGGGCAGCACAAACGCTTTCACATTGTCAGCAGTAGGCCAAGAGTTTGGGGTAGGGCTCTTGAGGAAGCAGGTGAGAAAAACCACAGTATAAACCAGCCTTCCCCAACCCAATGCCCTCCAGATGTGTTGGACTACAACTCCCAGAATCCCCTAGCCAGCATAGCCAGTTGGCTGTGCTGGCTGGGAATTATGGGAATTGCAGTCGGGCATATCTGGGGGGTGCCAGGTCGGGGAAGGCTTGCCCTTCCATGAAAAGGCCTGTGCTGCGGTTGTGGCTGAAGTGGGGACAGGTGTTTGTAAGCAGCTGCTGTTGCTTTGGAGGCCAGGCTGGGGGCAGTCATTGCCATTGCAGTCTAGGCTGGACCACACATTGCTGCTGACAACAGGCGAGAGGAGGGAGTAAGTCCCATTGCTCCATCTGTTCCTTTCTTTTTCAGAAGGCACTCCGGGTACTGGAACTGTGGAATCAGCTGCAGGAGTGCTGATCAAACTCTTCTGTGTCCACACCAAGTGAGTACTGTGTAGTGCAAGTGCTTTTCAAGGGCTGCCTTCTGATTCTGTGTTGACTTAATGCAGGGGCTGCCTGCTGGCATGTCTTATTTGGTCTTCGGCAGCAAACAAGATGGAGCTGTACCTTAGGTTAGAGGTGGGCAGAAGGTAGATTGGGAGCCTGAGACCCTAGAGAGCCAATCAAAGTGACCAGTGGCAGGCTAGATGGGTCAATAAATCTATAAGGTAGCTTCATTTGAATTTTCATGGACTACAGCCTATTTCCTCAGGTGCAGGTGTGGGGTGGGAAACTGTGAGACAGAAGCCACCCACCCTCTCCCAGCCACTGGAAACTGTTGAAGTTCCTCCTTGATTTATGAGCCTGGGCGAGGGATGCGCTTGATTGTCTTTTTACTGCTGGACTGGCTTGGGTAGAGAGTGATGGGTCCGCCTTCCGACGACTCTCTTGGATTGCGTCGCTTACATGTGACACCTGGCTCTGAATGCATCTTGCAAGGAGGAAGGCTTGAGTTGTGCAATCACGTCTATAAGTATTTTAGAAAATGGGGAGGCTTCCCAAAAGTCCCTAAGAAGGAAAAAGCTATAGCTTGGAACCGATTCAGACAACAACGCTACAAGTGTGAAATCCACGTGAAGCAGAAGTGGAAGGTTTGTCCATTGTGCTGCTGCTTGTCTTCCCTTGCACTAAGCAGCACCGCATGTATAGCATAATAGTGCTTGCCTCCATGGATCAAGGCAAGGTTTGTAAGCTGAAGCCATCTGCTTGAATGTTGCAGGGCCCTTCAGGATGTACAGATCAGATTCCAGCCTCTCCATAGTCCAGACACAGCTGCTCCAATACCTCCCCACAGCTCCCATGAAGATTTCGGTGAGTACTTTTCTTTCAGCTAAAGGTTCTGGGCAGAGCCATGTAAGAGTTTTCTGGGCTTGGTGTATTTCCCTGCAAGGTTTTACAACATCATGCTTATTAAATTCTGCAACTGGGACAAACCGGACAAATTTATATATATGTTTACCCGTTACATACTTTATTGCAAAATCTGGTTTTGATGGGGGGGGGGGGAGGTGGGAAAGGGGTTCTCCTTTTAATCACAGCCTGGGGAAGGAACATGGATTTTTCAGGCAGCTGTGGAATGAGACTGTGATGATGGATTGTGAGTTGTGTAAGGGCTGGAGCCCCGTGCAGGCCTCTTCTGTTTTCCAAATTCATCTTAAGACCATAGGAAGATCCCTGTTAGATCAGACCAAAAGCCGATCTAGTCCAGTATCCTGTTTCTCTCGTGGCCAACCAGATGCTTCTTGGGAGCACACACGCAGGACCTGAGGGCAGTTGTCCTCTTCTTGCTGCTATTCCCTGGCAACCGGTATTCAGAGATACACTGCCTCTGATACTGGAGGTAGTATATAACCATCATGACTGATAACCATTGATTGCCTTATTCTCTATGAATTTGTCTAATCCGCTTTTAAATACTAAGCTGGTGACTGACGCCACATCTTCTGGCAGCAAATTCCATAATTTAACCATGCATTGTGTGAAGAAGGACTTCCTTTTATCTGTCCTGAATCTCCAACCGTTCAGCTTTATTGGATGACCCCGGGTTCTTGTATTATGAAATCCACTTTCTCCATACCATGCATAATTTTATGCACCTCTATCATGTCCTCCTTTACTCTCCTTTTCCCCCCAACTAAATAGCCCCAAATGTTGTCTCCTCATATGCGAGTTCAGGATGGAGAACTTCCTAAGGCTGTTTGTGGTTAACAAACCATGGTTTGTTAGTGCAACTGGTTTGCACATCATGACAACCCAGAATTCAACAGTCTATGGGTTAAATAACCCATGGGTTAACGTTATGCGCAAACCAGATCGGTGCTGGTCTGGATGGGCAAATAGTCTGACTTGGTCTAAGGCAGCTTCTGATGCTTTCTGTTTCACTGCTTCGGTACAAAATCTTTCCTGTCCCTGACTTTGGCTGCTGTGTCTCTGGGAGCAGTCTGGGACCTTCGTTTGCCTTGCAGCCCACGTGTTTAACATTAATTTAATTGGGTGGCTGGAATGGGGTGTGTCTGTGGGTAAAATGAATTTCTCTCTCGGTATGAGTTTCTGTTTGTTAATCTGTGTGGTGTGTTTTGAAGCTTTCCCAGATCACTTGGCTGACCTGGGCACAGAAGGGCTGGGGTCAGAGAAGGGATCCGTACATGGCTCACAGCCTGACTTACGCCGCATTTCGGAGCTGTCTGTGCCTGTGGACTTCCTCTCCCCATCTAGTGACATGAAACCCAAGCTCATGACCCCAGATGCATTCATGACTCCCAGTACATCTCTGCAACAGGTAGCTACCTTGGGTTGGCAGGGTCAGAGGGGAAGCCGGCTTACCTTTTGGCTTGGGCTTACTGCAAATTTCTCTGGCTACTTTAATTAGGAGAGGATAATATACTGGACTTGGAAATGTTTAGCCTTGTGAACTACTGAAATTAAGCTTTTGATTTCCTTAAGCAATGGAGGTGGTAGAATTCCCACCTAGGAGTCTCTGCTTTCTTTGCCAAAGGCTTTGATGGCCTTTACAGTTTCTTGTATGGATCTTTCCATTTCAGGAAGGCAGTTTATTTGAAGGAAACTATTGATCCAGCTGTGCTAGTAGTTTCCAGGTGCAAGCATAGAACAAGAAGTGTGCTTGCAGAAAATGCAGGGTTTGAATGGCATTTTGTGGTAGCATTTACCTGGGAGGGGGGAATGTTTGGGTTGTTTTGCAGTTGTGGAGAAAAAAGTTGTTGCAGTCATTAGGTGTGGTTGTTGTTTTAACAAATATTAAAGCTATAACTTCTCCTTCCACACAGCTGATTATAAATGGGTTGGTTAGATTTCTGATTTCTATGCATGATTCCTATGAATTTATCTAAATAGGAGCAACGTCATAATACCTCCATAAAGACAAAAATTAAAAAAAAAAATCAGTGCCAATGAGTTAGCTTTCAAATTTCACAGAGCTCTTCCTTTGACACAAAGTTAAAAGAAAAGAAATGGGGAGACAATATTATAGCAGTACAGGGCATGGTAGAAGCCCCTTCAGGCAATGTTAGCGTCTTAAGATTGTGATTCAGGAAGCTCTTTGCAGACTACCGTAATTAGATTAGCTTGTGCCCAGGGCAGAAGATCTCTGGGATGGGGAAACAATGGCCATTTTCAAAGCCAGGAGTTATTCAGATCTGTTCCCAGCACTAATTTGTTGTTTAATTATAGTAGAAGAGAAGAGATGAAAATGTGTAGGGAAAAAAATAATGTTAATATTAACGATGTAATTAAATATTTAGGAATTGTAATTCCAAAAGATATAGATAAATTGGGATAACAGAATGATAGGAAATTAAAGAATGAGGTTAAGAATAAAATAGAGGAGTATAAAAAAATTGGACTTTCCTGGTTTGGTAGAATAGCTTTGATTAAAATGAAAATTCTGCCCAAGATTAATTTTTTATTTAGGATGATACCAGTTGCGATATCAGATAAGGAACTTAAAGAATGGCAAACTATTATTAACACATACTGTAATGGAGGGGGAAAGTCTAGGATTACTAAAACAAGATAGTATAAAGCGCAAAAAACAGGGGGTTTGGGTCTTCCAAACTTAAAATGGAGATTATTTTTAGACAAATAATTAATTCACAATTCTTTTTAATGTACAAGTACAGATCTTAGTGGTAGTGTTAATAGCAGACAATGCCATGCATACTTCCAAGTAAAATGCTAGCTAGCAAGTTCTCTACTAACATATTGCGTTGTCTGTGCCAGATCACAGTGTCACCTGGAAGCAGCATTAGTTCCCTCACAGCTGTCACCACCATGAGCAGTTCTTCGGTCAGCGAGCCCCTCATTCCCAGGTAAGCCCCAGGCAAGGACTTCTTTCAGGTGCCACCCATGGCCTGCTCGCCAGGGGCGAATAGACTTCACTCAGGATCCTGCATAAAAATAAACTAATTCCACAGGGTTGCTCCAGGGAGCTGTTTACGACAGATCTTGTGTCCTTTCCAGGACTGCAATTGTCAAATGTGCTACCCCTGTTCCAAGAAGAGGTATCCCTTGCATGAGTAATTCTTACCGCTCCAAAACCTTTCCTGGGGCCTGGAGGCTTCACTCCATGAAATTGGGGTGAACAACAGAGGCTCCTAGACTAGGGAGGGACTTTAAAGGGGGCAGAGAGGAATCCTGTTCCTCGGAATACAGTTGTAACTTGGAAATAGAAGAGCACAGAGCCCAATTCAGCATTGTTTGCCATTATACTTCTGATTTCTCATGTACTAAGAGAGCGAGACATGTTCCTAGTAAGGCCACAGTGATAACTTCAATGGATCGCACAGAGACTCCCCCACGAATCTGTTGCTTGGACAGCTCTGATTTACATGAGGGAATGGATTACCACCTCGTGTAAGTCCCTCTTAGCCTTTTGCCTGTCAGAGTCACGGCTTCTCCCATGCAGTGTCCCTCAAGGATGGCTCCTTTACTGAGAGCACTGCTGGGTTGACGGGTCCAGTAGGACAGAAGTGGGCAGCCTTGAAGGTTGTTGGATCTGGTTTTTTTTTTTTTTTTTTGAGCCCCCCAGGTCCACCAAGCAGAGCCAGAAGCAAAATAGTGATGGTAGGAAGGGTGGAGGAGAGCTAAATGTAAAACGCTGGTTAAGGGAGTAGAGACAATGATCTACTACAATACTTGAGCCACGGATGGATTTGCATATTCAGATCTACTTCTGAGTTAATATAGATCAGGGATTCTAACATCGCTCTAAACAGCAGAAAGAGCAGATCAGGGGGAACCAATTAATTGGCCAGCAGAGCTGCACAAAGGCTCTGCCAAGCATTCCTACTTTACAGGTGAGGCCATGCCGAGGCTTGGAGATAAGCTATTAACACGAGACCAGTCACAGGAGGGAATTCTTTTTACTTGGATTTTTCTTGCTCTTGTTAAAGTCTCAGGTGTTGGAAAACCTTGCCAATCTACTGAAAATACCCAGAGATCTACCAGTAGATCCCAGTTTACGTTCTGCCTGCCCCTGCTGTAAGAGTCTGAAGTAAATAGAGCAGCTTTCTTTAACCATGCTGTGGTAGGAGCCCTTGTCCTGGGGGTCTGCAAGCCTCCCCTCGGTCACCTCTGCCTGTCTTTCTGCTGCAGGCCGGCTGAAGAAGTGTCTCTGAGCCCAAAGATGCCGCTGGACGCCAGCCTTACGCTGAGCGGCAGCGCTGGGAGCCTGCAGACGAGCCCACGGAGCCACTCGGTCCTCCTCCCTGGCCTTCCGGACAAACTGACCCCAAAGGCCCCCATCCCGGTAAGGTGGCTTCCCTTTGAGCATGCCAAGATGGATCTTCCTGCCTGACAGCACCACCGTCGCCACGGTGTCTGTGTGGCATCTGCTCCTGCACTCAGCCACACTCGCATATGCTGTCTGAGGTCTAATATGCCAATTCCCGGACCACCCCCCTTCTCCCCCCCCCGGGATGTTGCTTCCATAAACGGGAATTTTTAAGCATGCAATCACTGCATACCGTATTTATTTTTATGTTATTTTATTATTACAGTTACATCCCGCCTTGTTTCCTCTTGGAAGGAACCCAAGGCAGCTTACCTGGTCCTCCTCCTCTCCATTTTATCCTCACAACAACCCTGTGAGGTAGGTTAAGCTGAGAGGCAGTGACTGGCCCAAAGTCACCCAGTGAGCTTCATGGCCGGGCAGGGACTAGAACCCGGAACTCCCGAGTCCCAGCCCAATACTGTAACCACACTGGCTCTCAGTGTGCTCTCTAATATTCAGATATTTTTACTTGCTATTGTTAAACTCTTGAGTGTTGGAAAGCTTTGCTGATCTACCGAAAATACCCAGAGATCTACCAGTAGATCCCAGATCAGAGCTCTGGCTCTGAGATATAGAAAAACCATGTGAGCTGTCCCTTGGCACCCAGTAGTTTCAAAGTGTGAGTAAAGTGATAAGAGATCTGGACCTTTTGTGATCTCCTGTCAGTAGTTCTCCATGCATTCACTATTACTGAGCACACAACTTCTGCTTTCTGTACTCAACTAGCTACCAGTTCCTTCACTATCATTTTTTTTTAATGCGCCTGTAGCAGGCACCGGGAGCATGTTGCCCTCTAGAGCAGTGTTCTCCAACCTTAGGTCCCCAGATGTTTTTGGCCTACAACTCCCAGCATGCCCCAGCCAGCTATGCTGGCTGGGGCATGCTGGGAGTTGTAGGCCAAAAACATCTGGGGACCTAAGGTTGGAGAACACTGCTCTAGATGATGCTGGACTGCAGTTTCCATCAGCCCTAGCCAGCATAGCCAATAGCAGTCCATCATTTGGAGGGCCATGCATTCTCCATCCTTCCCTTAAAGCCAATAAATAGGCAGTATACAACAGAGCTGGTGTGATGTAGAGTGTTGCTCTGGGCCCATGAAGCCCTGGCTTCTAATCCTTGCTCGGCTAAGGGGCTCACTGGGTGAACTTGGGCCCGTCACTGTTTCTCTTGTTGGGTTATTGCGAGGATAACATTGGGGAACCAGCTACGCTGCCCTCTAGGTGGAATAAAAATTCATTTAAGAAACCCAAACCTACGTGCTTACAATGGACAAACCTTTTAAATCTTGTGGTTTTCCTGTATGTACTGTATTTTAATTATAAGCTGCTTTGGGAGCAGCTGACCGCCCCGCCCCCCCAAAGCAGCCTATACATTTTAAAAATAAACGTACAAAATAACTCACACAGTGGGGGGGAAAGGCAGGGTTAGGAAGGAGGGCAGGCAAGAAACTTGGATATCTAAGAGTGCCATCCTATGCGTTTTTAGACAGAAAAAGTCCTACAATTCCCAGCATCCCCCAGCCAGCATGAAAAATTCCCAGCATCCCCCAACCAGAAAAATCTCCTACAATTCCCAGCATGTTGTAGGACGTTTTTCTGTCTAAACATGGGTAGGATTGTGCCCTGAGTAATCTTCTTAGGTACCATGGGGAATAGGTTGTGATGAGGGAAATCAACCTTTTTTTCTCCTTCTCTGGTCAAGGTTTCCCCAGGGAACCCTCCTCTTGCGCTGGACCGGCCAGAAGTGGAGCCTCTGGTGGTGCCCCAGTCTTCCCCCACGCGTGAGCGCTCCCCCGATGTCATTTCCTCAGCCTCGACTGCCATGTCCCAGGACATCCCGGAGATTGCCTCGGAGGCCCTGCAGCGCGGCTTCGGGGTGGTCCCCTCTGGGCTCCCTCTGGAGGTGCTGGACTCCAACCCCCACGCGGACAGCATGGCCTCGGCGGCCTCGGCCTTGCACCTGCTGTCTCCGCGGAACCGTCACGGCTCGGAGCACAGCCATCACTCCCTGGACATGGCCCCCAACGAGGTGGACATGCTGACCGCGCCCTCGCTGCTGGAGACGGCCCTGCTGCCTCAGGAAAATGCTGCGCCTGACACTGGTGTGGGCCAGCCCTGGCCCGCCGCCCCTGACATCACCCGAGAGACCAGGAACAGCATGGCGGACAGGTAATAGCTCTCTCCTCCCCTCTTTCACGGGACGACGATGCATCGTCTTGGCCGTCGTTCGCTGGGTTCTCAGACCTCCGGGATAGTCATGCTCAGACGCGCACCCTTCCTTTCTGCACTAGGAATGTAAGAAGCTGCCTTATGCCAGCTCGGAATGTTTGCCCCCCTAGCCCAGTATTCTGAGTAGACAATGGAGGCAGCCGCTCCGCGGGATCTTGGGGATGGAGAGGCCTTTTCCAGCCGTATACTTCATTTTGTTTTAACCTGGAAATGTCTGGGATTGAACCTGGGACCTTCTGCATGCAAAGCAGGTGCTCTGCCAGCTAAGTTGTGCCCCCGCCCATCTCCCCTGTGCTCATCTAGTCATATCCCCTGAATAAGAGCCACCTCTGCCCCACTGTCTAAGCCCATCTCTGCTCCCAAAATGGCCCTTTGCAGGCGTGTCCAAAATACACTCCTAAGGGGGCTGTGTTTGGTGCGAGGGGCTGCAGCTCTGTGGCAGAGCACCTGCTTTGCATGCAGAAGGTCCCAGGATCAATCCCCGGCAACATCTCCAGGCTGGGCTGGGAAAGGATCCTGCCTGGAGAGCCGCTGCCAGTCAGTGTTGACAATACTGGGCTAGATGGATGAAGGATAAGGCAGCTTCCTGTGTTCCCCCATGCCTGCTTGAAATCAAGTCTTAGTCCTATTTGAGTGTTTTACACAGAAAAGAAAAATAAGCCCGGTCTCTTTGTGTCTTAGTGCTTAGCTCTCATCGCTTGCATGGATGAGGCAGAATAGATTCAGTTTTAACAGAATTGTTTCCTTTCCCCCCCTTAGCCCCAGGAATGTCGTTGAAGAGAAGCACAAGAGCTCTTATCACAGGCACAGCTACCACCTGCTGCAGCACGACAGCCAGGATGCCAGTGCTGAGCAAAGGTATCGGTCATATGCAGTTCTCCCCCCCCCCCCTCCCTCCCTGTAGAGGTGTCCTGGGTTCAACAGAAGTTTCAGGCCACAGCAAGCCAAATGAACTTTCGGGAAGATGCTGTGCGAGAACAGAGCCACAAGAGACTTGAATACCTCTGCCTGTACACATTCCGTTTTCTCCCCAGAATCATGAGGGCTAGAAACCCAGTTTTTCATTTTAAATGTTAACATTCCAGCATTTAAATGTGTGTGTGGTTTTTTTGTTTTTGTAGAAGTGGATGGTTTCTACACTAGAAACCCTAAGCACACTCATCTGCGGTGTGATGGTGGCCAGGCAAATTGTGGCGCCCTGCGTCACGATCGGTAGCATTATTGCCCCGCTTCGCTCACTGGGGACGCATTCTGTGCTCTAGCCCTCTGCATATGACAGCTTGTCAGTTGTACACTAGGAGGACTGTGTTAGCAAATGCAAGGTGAGGGTGTTTGTACTAGTGTGTGTAGTGCCTGAGACTCCTTGTTGGGAAATTCAGAGCAGACTCTGGGTTTATTGCTTCTACAAAGCACTGATCCTTTGGAGCTATCTGTGCTAAATTTTGAAATGGCTGTTGGCCACTTCCTTGGTGGAAAAAGGTGGCAGCATCAGTTCGCCCCTTGCCCCAGTTCACCTTAGGTGGCTAGTGCCCTGGCTGTGGCTCAGTGGCAGAACTCACGCTTGGCCTGCAGAAGGTCCCAGGTTCGATCCCCGGCATCTCCAGGTAGGGCTGGAAAAACTCCCGCCTGAACCCCTGGAGAGCTGCTGCTGGTCAGTGTCAACAATGCTGGGCTAGATGGACCCAAGGGTCTGTCTCGGTATAAGGCAGCTTTCTATGTTCCTGTTGCTGAGCCATGGGGTCTGCCTGCTGTTGGGACGAGTGCCCATCAGGACTGCTAGCAACCTGCCTTCCCCTCTCTTCCCTCTGCAGCGATCACGATGATGAAGTTGCAAGCTTGGCTTCTACGTCGGGCGGTTTCAGTGCCAAAGCGGCTGCCCAGCGGCTGCCTGTGAAGGACTGGAAAGCCAAGGGGTCCCCGCGAGGCTCCCCAAAGCTAAAGAGGAAGGGGAAGAAAGACGATGGGTAAGCACACACCCTGTAACGTTGGAGGTAATTGGCTCCCACCAGCAGCCAGACACTTCCTTTTCCTTTACATTTTTGTAAAGCTTCTTGGCTTTTCAATCAAAAGCTTGGAAACCTCCCCGTTATGCTGTCTTTCTTTCACATTGTCACCAGTCACTCCCCCCCACACACACACACACACGCACACAGAACGTATGTGAGAGATGGAGATACCAATCAGGAAGTCCGTAGTTTGAATTGTGCCTCTGCTATGAGCTCACCACCGCACAGGTGGAAAAGTGCTAGCCACCCCCTTTTATGGAAGCTGTCAGTTTTGACAGCTAGCTGTCAAAATTCCAGCTCCTTTTAAAAGGCTTTTTAAAATTTATTTTACAGGGCTCCCCATGGTTTTTTCAAAGGGACATATGCAGGCATGAGAAGAAGAAAAGCCGACTGTTCTGGCGCTGCTGTTAGCAGTGCTGGGACAGCAATCCTATTTGGGATTGCTGGTGGGTGGGAGAGGCTTTAAACCTCCCCCCAGCAATCCCGACACTGCTGAGACCACTGTTTCCCTGCCACTGATTGCGGCCAGATTCAAGGTGATCTCAGAGGGGATCACTGGAGGGTTGGAGAGGTGTTAATCTTCCGTCCCCCGTGATTCCATCTCAGTGTGCAGAAAGAGGAGGTGTAAACCTCCCCATTCCTGTGCACTAAGGTGTGTGTGTGTTGGGGAGGTGCACATGCACACAAATGTGTGGCCCCCAGCCTGCCCCATGCCTGCCCCCTGGCACTGCATACATCCCTCATGGCAAAAAAAAGTTGCCCATCCTTGATTTGGGGGATGGATTGCTAGTTATGAAGCTGTGCTATGCCGGTGTTCTTTACCAGCATCTTCTGTGCCTTCAGTCGGACTGCTGAAGCAGTCCTGGAAGGCCGTTAAACACCCTACCCACATTTCACATATTAAACACTGTATTTCAAAAGCATCTGGGAGTTAGCTAAATTCCATCTGTCAAAGCTGCAAAATCTGACTGGTCTCCTTTGTATAGGTTCCCAGAGGAATCCACGAGAGAGAAAACAAAAATACTCTGGCCATTTCTGAGCCAGGAAATACACACCTGTGCTTTTTGCAGCAGAAATGCCACTTGTTCTAGGCCACATTCTAATGTGACCCCCAGTGGTGATAAACTTGGTGTTTGGTATGTGCAGTTTGTGCAGTCACATTAACATCTTCTCTTCAGTTCCAGGGATGTGACACAATCCCCAAGATCCTTTGATCAGCAGGTTAGTGTACTTGTTCCAGAAATCCCAAATACTGTAATCTTTTTCCATTCCTCCTCCGCACAAGGAATGCCCTCCATCCCCTCCTCCTCTAGTATAGCACGGGCTTGGGGTTCAAGAGCAAAATAAAGAAGAGGGAGAAGGAGATAAAGCACATCCCTGCCTCATACCCCTTTGTACCATGATAAGTTCTGGTGTGACACCCTTTCTTAAGACTCCAGCCACTGGATTTTTGTAGATGGCTCTTACCCATTGTCTAAATGTTGTTTTGGAAATCCAAACTGTGTAGGCCTCTATTCAGAAGAGATCTGTTCACACGACCAAAAGCCTTCCCTGCATTGAGAGAAAATAGGACCCCAGGTTCGATTGCCCCTCTGAAATTGCAAGGATGTCCAACACAGACCTATGGTCCCTAGCCTCAGCCTCACAAAACCCTTCCTGATCAAGCCTGGAAGTTCTGGTTGTGATCTACTTGATAAAATAGGTGTCAGAATTTTGAAATCTACATTAAGGAGGGAAATCGTTCTGTAACTTGAACACTCCATGCTGTTCTTCCCTGACTTTAGAGTTACCCAGTGTTAAGGCATCGTATGGTCAATTGAGAGAGATGTTCCTTCTCAAATGCTTCTTTGGATGCCTCTTGATTACATGGTATAGACCTTAAGACTGGGTTCACACGACACGATTGAGCCATGGTGGCTTCTAAGCCCTGTTTGTTTCAGAGTGGCTTGTCGTGTTGTCTGAACCCAGCAGCATGGTTTGTTAACCACACCCCAGCCACTCTGGCCAGGTTCAGACAACACGACAAGCCACTCTGAAACAAACATGGCTCATAAGCCACCATGGCTTATCGTGTCGTGTGAACCCAGTCTTAAGTCATCGAAGCCTGGAGCTCACTCCTTTGTCTTAAAGATCGCCATATCTTTGCCCTGGGATTTGTTGGTGCACCCAGTTTCATCACTTGCAGTGGGTTTGAACCTCACGTGTGTGGATTCCTCCCATTATAGCACAGCGGGATCACGAGAGTGCCGACATTTTTCATGCCTCTTCTTCCAATAGGTCGCTCCTGAGTACCAGGACGAGCTGATGTCTCTGCTGAGGACCCAGCAGAGGGAGATTGCTGAACTGAGACAGAACCAGATGGACCTAATGCAGAGGCTCACCGACCACCTGGACGCAGTGCAGAGCTCCCTCATGGGCCACATAGAGCGAGTGATGGATTCTCAGCAACAGCAGGAGCGTATCCTTCCTAGGAAAATGGACCCTTCTCTGTCCTGTCTTTGTCCCGTTCAAAGTTCAGCTTTGTGGAGGCTGTAGCACAGTGATGTAGTGGAGCCAGGGCTTGCAAAGAGGCGGCATTGGGATTTTTTTTATTAGCAGGGACTCTGATGTCACCTGCCACCCCCCTCAGACCTTCCCTGTTCCCTCTGAGCTTAGCTGCAATCCTCACAGTAGTCGTGGGGGTGGAGGGTGAGAAGTGAATTTTCCTGGCAACAATATATTGTTTCCTGTTATGCAGGGTATTTTGGGGTGACTGGGTCTTGAATGGGCAATTAAGACCCATGAGCTTTACAAAAGGGTGTAGCTATGGGCACTGTCGTGGTGAGTGCCTGCACTTCAAAATTTACCACTACACCACTGCTTTGGAGAGCTTTTGTTCAAAACCCTAGCATTCTTGCATGTCTCCCTTTTAAAGCAACCGTGTTTAAAAAATGCTGGTTGCCTTCCAGAGGGAAGGAAACTGCCCAATTTCATTGCGTCTAGTTGCTTTTCTTTATTTAAGGTGTTTATATACCAGCCAAGAAACAAAGTTCTCTGAGCAATTTGCAATAAAAATTACACTCTTCCTGAAAAAAACCCGGGGATGTAGCTAGCATTGTCACAATCCCTTTTTATCTTTATTGCAGCCTTGTGAGGTAGGTTCTAAAGCACTCAGAAAGTGGTGTCTAGAAATGCTTTTTATTTTTGCTCATTTTGGTTGCAATGGTGCCTGTAGGAACTTAAGAAGAGCCCTGTTGGATCAGACCGAGGGTCCACCTAGTCCAGCATTCTGTTCACAAAGCGGTCAACCCACTGTCCATGGGAAGCCCAGAAGCAGGACATGAGCGCAAGAGCACCCTCCCGCCCATGTTCCCCAGCAACTGGTGTACACAGGCATACTGCCTCTGATACTGGAGGCAGCATATAGCCATCAGGACTAGTAGCCGTTAATAGCTTTCTCCTCCATGGCTTTGTCCAATTTAATAGGAAGTGAGGATCCCAACTGGTCCTTTTGTAGGAAGCTGTCAGACTATTTGTTCATCTGGCCAGGTATTGTTTGCCATAACTGGCAGCGACTTTCCAGACACTCAGGCAAAGGTGTCTTCCATCACTGGCTACCTGGTCCTTTTAGCTAGTGGTGCCAGGGATTTTGCATGCTTCCCCCGTGCCGCTCTCACGTTCCCTTTGCGTTCCTTGACTCTCTTGGGTTCAGAGCGGAGGCTGGACCAGGCCCTAGTTGAGGGACAGCAGCGCAGTGGACAACTTCAGGAGCACCTAGTCCCAACAGCTTTCCCAGTCCCTCTCCACAGCTGCCTGCAATCGGCTGGAAAGGACCATCCGCGAGGAGATGAAAAAGACCGGTGCCCCCATGTGAGTCCCACGTTGCAGGTTTCAATCTGCTTGCAAAGCGACCAGCTGCTCTGAAGCCGCTGTGGCGTGGAGCGCCGAGTGCTGAGCGAGGACCTCGGAGGGAAGATGCAGAGCCAGCTCCGGGGAGGTCCTGGTTCTCAAGACTTGCTGAGAGAAGAGCTGCTTTTTTCAGTTCGTCTCTCCTCTTGGGGCAGTTAACAAGACAGGAGGGATTAATGCCCATGGTTTACAGCGGGGGCAGCAGAACTTCTTTCAACCCAAGAGCTGAACTCCATTTCAGGGAAGCTCTCGGCGGCTGCATTCCAGACCAGGGTGGGTCCAAAAGCAAAAGGGACGGGCCCAACCCCCCCCCCCAAATATCAGCATATTGTCGCTTAAAGCTTTTACTGCCAGTAACTAAGCATTAGGAGAGGCATTTCAACCTTTTAGAATGGGGGAAAAACTGCACAAAACCCAGGAAGCCACCAATAATCGGTGGTTGGGGGAAAGGGGGTGGGGCCAAGGGAAGGGGGTGGGGCCTTCCGGGAAACCTTGGAGGGCAGGATTTGGCCCCCGGGCCTGAGGTTCTGCACCCCTGGTTGACAGGGATGGCCTATGTGTGTCCCCTCCCAACTTCCCTGTATTGTTCCTAACTGATGGAAGGAAAGAATGGGGGCATCACTTTGATTTCTGTCTTGTGTTAATCAGGCATTTCCAAGACCTTGGATCCCGTCACCGGGCAGCTGAGTAACACCATCGCAACCAAGCTGACGTCCATTGAGGGGACGCTGAAGGAGAATGTCACCAAGCTGGTGAAATCGAAGGTAACAGCGGGGCTCAGCTGCCGGGAGCAGGCTCCCCTCTTCTGTCAGCTTGCTTTGGAAGGTTTGTGATGGCGGCGGAGCACGTGGGTAGCGTGTGCCGCTCCGGTGCTTCGGTTTACAGCTGCTGCCGCCCATTCAGCTGTAAAGCCTCCTCTCCCCTATTTAGGGTGGCAGTGTTCTGCTGCATGATGCAAGACAGGCCAGGTGCCACCCGAAGGATTAGTTGGCTGTGGCATTTTTCCTTTCTTCTCTTGGTAACCGTGTTGATCTTCCGGGCTATGCTTGTGCTTCAATTCCAGAACCTTACCGATGCCATTGCCCGGGCCGCCACCGATGCGTTGCAAGCACCCATGCAGTCATCTTACAGGGAGGCATTCCAGAGCGTGGTGCTGCCCGCTTTTGAGAAGAGCTGTCAGTCCATGTTCCAGCAGATCAATGACACCTTCAAGCAAGGCACGCAAGAATGTACGTCCCACTCATTTGCCCCTCTCGTTCCAGCTTCATCTTCCGCCAGCCCTGGGGAAATATTAGCTACAGTTTACAAAACACTATGAAGCAGCCGTTCTAGAAAGGGAAAGGAATCCCTTTTTAACTGTGGTTCGGCAGATTCCTGGGGGAGAGCTCTGTCAATGGCCACTAGCCACGATAGCCGAATAGAACTTCCATGCTTGGGGAGAAGCAGGAAAACGTTTGCCTTCATACCCAGCCCGAGGTCTTCCAGGAAACATCTGGCTGGCCTTTGTGGGGAACAGGATACTGAACTAGGTAGCCCTCTAGTCTAGTAGTGGCTGCTAGCCAGGGCTGCTCTTAGCTTCTTAAGGTGACAAAGCCGGCAACCCTTTTTTGTTGGGTTCAAGCGTAAGGGTTATAATTCTTTCCATGTCACTGTGAGGCTAGAATGCTATAAATTGTTTTAAAGTTTTTTTGTTTTTTTTTAAAAAAAATTAAACGTTATGGTTAGGGTTGGGTATATATCAACGAAGGCAATCTGCTGGATATCCTGGTCCCAAGTTGTTCAGGGCTTTATATTTCAGCAACAGAACCTTGGACAGTGGCTCGGTAGCGAATAGGCAGCCCGTGCAGCTCTTTTAACGCAGAATTTATGTGAGCATAGCTGGGTGTTCCAGCAAGCACCATAGCTGTGGCTGCATTCTGCACTTTCTGCAGCTTATGAACCAGGCCCAAGGGCAGCCTCACATAGAGTGCACTGCAGTAGTCTAACCGTGACTACATATGCCTTGCTGCAAGATCTGGAGAATTAGGCCACCTTTCCGGTAGGAGCAAAAACCCGAGGACTGCTACAGTGTGGGAGTGGTGGAATCCAGGTTGACGAGGCAAAGACCATGGAAGAATGGGCTCCAGCTGTACCCAGATGAGTGTTTGTTGTGAATCTTCTCCCGTAGATATTCAGCAGCTGGAGACACATCTGAAGAACAAGAAAGTGCGAGAGCAGGAGGCCCGGGACACTTTGCTTGGCCAGCTCCGGCAGCTGGTCAGCTCCTTCCAGAGCACAACCGACCAAATGGCGTCCACCATCGCAGCCAGCGTGCACTCCGAGGTGCAGCATCAGCTTCACGTCATCGTGGGCAAGTGAGTGTTTCGGGGCAGCGCACTCATCTCCCGTAGATGGTGTGTGGTAAACCAGAGCATTCGCGCCGCATCAGTACTGTGCCCATGCAGGGCCCAGATTCGCAGCCTTGTGCCGGACCGTATCCAAGCTCCGCAAGCAAACTGCTCCACTGCAGCCTTCTCATACAAAGAATGAGAAAATTCCGCAAACATCCTCCGTTAACTCCCTGGGCTGCCACAGCTCATAGATTTCATAGATCATAGAGTTGGAAGGAGCCTACAAGGCTGTTTTCTGTACTAGCCCGGCTATTGGCATTAGAAGTTTCCCAACGACTGGGACCTATCCCTGTTCTTGGGAACTATAGCCATGTTCGGATCAGTTAAGGGCACAGTCCTATGCATGTTTAGACAGAAAAAAAGGCCTGCAGCTCCCAGCATGCTGGCTGGGGCATGCTGGGAATTGTAGGCCTTCTTCCTGTCTAAACATGCATAGGATTGTGCCTTAAAAGAGTAGGATGGGAACCTTATCTGGAGTCACCCCCAATATAAGGAATGAGCTACACCCCCCCCCCAAGTATGGCTGTGACCCTACTTCACAGAGTACGTAATCTGTTGGTTAATCCATTCCCCCTGCCTGCATGGATAGACCATTCAGTCACTCTGAAGGTAAAAAATAAATCCATAAAATGAATCTATGTATGGACATTTGGCATAATGGACTGTTGGGATGAACAGGGAGCAAGGATTCCGTTTGCTTGCTTGCCTGCCTGCCCTTTTGTGTGCATAAAAAGAGGTGTCAGCCCTGAGCAGGTGCACGCCCTGTATCTTTCCCCTGCATGTGTTCCACCACCAGTATTGTAGGATCCACACGATCCCTTCTCATGTCCCTTTTTACTTCTCTCCAGCATGCAGGAGTCCATCCTGGCCCAGGTGCAAGCGAGTGATCAAGGGGGAGGTGAGCATGGCCATGAAGGAGCAGCAAGCCGCCGTCACCTCGAGCATCATGCAAGGCGATGCGCTCTGCCGCAGGCACGCCCATCCCTGCCACTCACCTAGACTTCCAGTCCCAGCAGGCTCATGTGCTGCAGCTGTTGCAGCAGGGACACCTGAATCAAGCCTTCCAGCAGGTACGCAACCCTCCAGCCGCGGAGGCACGGCTGTCTTTCCAACTGCCCACTGAAAGACCTGGGTGTGTGACCTCCCAGATCTTCAGGGGGGTCAACTGCAGAGCCCAGCAAAGAGATAACCAGGGAAGTTCTCAAGATCACTGAGCCTTACTGCTGAGCGTTAAGCGTACTGGTCTCTCCTTTCTGGCTGTATCTTTCTGGGAGTCTCTTTCTAAGGGGCAGCTGATTATCTGCTACTGAACCAACAGGGGGGCACACAGAGCAGCTGTTTTGTAGTTCATAGTATAAAATTTAAGTGCCACCGAATAGCCATGCTGATGTATATATATCCATCCATCCACTCTGTATATGCTGCATGTTCAAGGTAGCCTAATATAGATTAGTTATTCCTTCGCATAGCTTGCTATGCTGTCTCTTTCATACTTGCTCTCCAGATTGGGAAAGGGTGTTTTCAAGTGTGTAAGGTCTGTAAAAGTATGTATGGCGTGGAGAAAGCGGATGGCTAGAGGGTTTTTTCTTCTTCTTCTTCTTCTCCCATGGTACAAGAAAGTAGGATCACCCAGTTGATGGGCAGTAGATTCAAGGCAGACAAAAGAAAGTACTTCTTCATACTGCACACCGTTATGTATGCATACAGTACCTTTTTGTTATGTTCTTTTTCCCCCCGTTGCTGTTTTTATTTGTGTTTTTGCTTTCCCCCCGTCTTTTTGTTTTTGTTATAATTGCAAATTAAAAACAGCAACAACTGCACACTTATGGAATCTGCTGCCCCAGAATGTAGTGACGACCGCTACCTTAAATGGCTTTAAAACAGAATTAGACAAAGTAATGGAAGGTGAAATCAATGGTTATATGCAACTCCGAGGTTCAGAGGCAGTGTGTGCCACTAAATACTGATTGCTGGGGGGGGGGGGGGGGCAAAAGCGGTGGAGGGGGCTGTTCAGCATCTGTCATCCGTTTATTTGTATGTCCCTCTGCCACAAGACTGTGCCCAAAGCAGCTCGCAACATATCGAATGAACAGCAATATATAGAACATGCTTATTGCTCACAAAACAGCAATAAATAGAACATTGGGGGGGGGGGGAATAATCCTAGTAGGACCCGTTACAAACGACCGCAGCATCAATAAGTAAGTTTGTTTTAAACAAAAAAGCCGTCCGTACAACATTGAATCAAATCAACTGACCTAACTCAACAGCTTAGAACTGAACGAGAGAGAGAACGAAGCCCAACACAAAAATAAAAACATGCCCCATCCAAGGCCTTCTCCAACCTGGTGCCCTCCAGATGTTTTAGGCTTGGAAAAGGCCACGGCTCAGTGTGGTAGAGCAGTGTTCCCCAACCTTGGGTCCCCAGATGTTTTTGGCCTACAACTCCCAGCATGCCCCAGCCAGCTACTGCTGGCTGGGGCATGCTGGGAGTTGTAGGCCAAAAACATCTGGGGACCCAAGGTTGTAGAACACTGTTGTAGAGCACCTGCTTTGCTTGCGGGAGCTCCGTGGCTGAATCCCCAGCATATCCAGATAGGGCTGGGAATACCCTCTGCCGGAGACCTCGGAGAGCCCCTGCCAGTCAGTGTCAACAATACTGGGCTAGATGGACCAAAGGGTCTGACTCAGTGTAAGGCAGCTTCCTGTGTTCCTATGATGTCAACTCCCATTAGCCCCAATCAGCATGGCCAAAGGTCAGGGATGCTGAGAGTTGTAGTCCAAGCCATCTGGAAAGTCACCAGGTTGGGGGTGGCTGGCCTAATAGATCTCCATTCAACAAAGATCATGTGGAGTTCTCCACAATTAACCTGCACACATTGGTGGGCGGCCACAGCTCGCTCTCGTGGCGGCTTTCCTTCCTCCCAGCTCTCCCTTTCAAATTCCTCTCTCAGCCCCTTCCCCAGCTCTCTCACCTGGGGAGGTGAAGATCGCCACTTGTCCTTCAAGCCCCACATACACTCGCAGCGTTGCCTTCCAGGCAGCAGACATTCTCAGATGCCACGGGTGGTGTGTGGGGGGCGTGAAGGCAGGTGGAATGCTTAGTCCATGGGTGGGGGAACCTTTGGCCCTCCAGGTGTTGTTGGACTGCAATTCCCATCAGCCCTAGCCAGCATAGCCAGTGGTGAAGGATGATGGGAGTTACGATCAGCCACCTGGAAGACCCCGCGTGGCCCATCCCTGGCATAGAACCGTGTGATGTTAGTCTCTGCCCCAAGCTGTGGCCTTCCTGGAAGCATCTAGCTGGCCACCAGAGGGGGCTGTCCTGACAGTCTTGGATGAGATTTCAGATCTGCACTGGCAATTTTGAGCCTGGCTGTAGGATGTGTTGGCTGAGTCATAACAAATGGGTCTGGTCTCTTGAATGCACCTTTTTGTTGTTCTTTGGTCCCAGGGTGCCGGTGCTCCTTAATTATATGCCATCATTAGCTCCATCTCTGGCTGTCCTGACATGTGGCAAGGGAGGGCCACAAGTACTTAGAAGTGGAGGCTTCACTTCCTTGGGGCACAGTCCTATGCGTCTTTAGACAGGAAAAAAAATCCTACAACTCTCAGCGGTGCTGGCTAGGGAATGCGGGGAGATGTAGGACTTTTTTTCCTGTCTAAAGATGCATTGGATTGTGCCCTCAGTGTATTAGCAAAAGTAGGGGTGGGTGGGTGGGTGAAGACCCCATTCTGTTCCTCTTCCCAGAGCGTTGCTTCAGCTATATTGAGCCAGTAAGGCACCCCTGATGCAGCCCCGACACGCTGGGCGGGCACCAGGTTGGCGAAGGCTGCAGGAAAGAAATGCAAGTTTCCCAGCATGCCATTGGGCCGCGTGACTCCTCAACCATCTCCCTCTTCTCTCTTGCAGGCCCTCACTGCAGCCGATTTGAACTTGGTCCTCTACGTCTGTGAGACCGTCGACCCCCAGCAAGTGTTTGGGCAGCACCCCTGCCCCCTATCCCAGCCCGTCCTCCTGTCTCTCATTCAGCAGCTCTCCTCGGACTTGGGAGCCCGGACAGAGCTCAAACTGAAGTGAGTGCAGCGCGGTGGTGTTTCAATGAGAGATGCATCCTGCCCCTCTGAAGGGAAAAATGGCAGGTGTTTCCTCTAACAGGGCTGTGTGCATTTGGGCTTTAAAAATAACAATTAAAAATGCTTAGGAAAAGCAAAGTCTGCAACTGATGTGTTTCTCTTATCCTGTATAATTCTGGTTTTGCTAGTAATGGATTGTGAGCGCTGGAGCCCCACCTTCCCAACCACTGGAAATCTTATTCAACTATGTCTCTGGCTTCTGAGATTAACAAGCATTGCCCACTGAGTTCACACAACACAAGCCAGAGTACGGCTTGAGTGTGGGTTTATTTATTATATATCTTATTTATTATATTTATATCCCGCCTTTTCCCCCACAAGGGACCCAAGGTGGCTTACATAATCCTTCTCTGCTCCATTTTATCCTCACAACAATCCTGTGAGGTAGGTTAGGCTGAGAGTTAGTGACTGGCCCAAAGTCACCCAGTAAGCTTCATGGCCGAGCGGGGACTAGAACCCAGATCTCTCGAATCCCAGTGCTACACTCTAACCACTACACCACACTGGCTTTCACACTGGGTTGTTTTTGAACCGTGGGTTGTTTTTGAACCGTGGGTTGTTTTTGAACCGTGGGTTGTTGTGTTGTGTGAACCCAGCTGTGCCAACAAACCATGGTTTGTCAACCATGAGCAACCCATGAAAAGAACCCATGGTTCGTTGTTGGATTGCGAACTATGGGTTGTTTGTGGTTAATAAACAATAACAAACCCACACTCAACCCATACTGAACCCCTACTCTGGCTTGTCATGTTGTGTGAACCAGGTCATACTGTCAAGCATATCTTTACATCCAAAAGGCTAGAAACTTGCTTTCTTTAAAAAAAACAAAAAAACCAGTTACTTGGAAAGCTGGTTTTTGCCATGTAATTTTAGTATATACCTATGGACCAATACTGCAGTTTTGTAGCCAGGATCGTGCTCTCAACCTGTGCTCTGCTGTCTTCTGCATAGTTACCTGGAGGAGGCAGTGATGCATCTAGACCACAGCGACCCCATCACCCGGGACCACATGGGCTCGGTTATGAACCAGGTGCGGCAGAAGCTCTTCCAGTTCCTGCAGGCGGAGCCTCACAACAGCCTGAGCAAGCCTGCCCGGCGACTCATGATCATGCTTCAAGGCCTGGTCACGCCCAGCATGACCTAACAAGGCGTGACCGCTCTCGCACGATGGCTCCTGTCATTGCTAACCAAATGTGGCTGTTTCCCCCCACCCCTTTTCTAAAGCTCTTGCTGGGGGCAAGAAAATGCATCCACACGACACACACGTGGAATGGATAGAAGGGGCCGTCCAAGCCCAGCTGCATTAGCCCCCGTATAATCCGAAATACACTTACTTTCTCTGCAAACAGACCTCCACCTGCCCTGCCCAACGTCTGCCTCACTTTGTACAAGCTGATATGCAGAGACGCTAATCCCCCACCCTTCTCCCGTTTTATAGCTTGGGGTCGTCGTCCCCCAAGAATTTGGGGGTGGGGAAGGGGGTGCTCTGCAAACCTGCCCTGTCATATCATAGGGAAGGGTGTCGCCATGCCCAGCTAAAGTAAAAAAATAATACCGTAATTAAAGTCAGAGGTACCTGTCAAAAGGTGAAGGCAGGTTGTAGAATCACAGCAACCACGGTGAGGTATTGCCTCCGCCGGCCCCACTTGCGGATGTGGTGACAAGTTCGTGAAGCCCCCCCCCCCCCCCCCAATTTGGGAAGCAGTATTGGTTCATTGGGTGGTGGAGCATGTTCATGGATCAGAGAATTCCATTAGGGGTTGGTTTTTGTTTTTGTTTTGCTTTTACACCACGTTCCCCCCCCCTTTTTATCTAGAATCTTAATCTTTCATTTTTGAATAACGTTTAAAAAGTTCAATAAATAACTTTTTGGAGGAAAACAACAACTGCTGCTTGTGTTCCTTGATAGGGCCTGGTGGGAAGCTCATCAGCTCACTGACTTGGTCACATTGTGGCGATGAGGCTGATGGGAGGCGTTTCCCTGTGTGAAGGTTCTGGCTCGATACTTCTCTTGCTTATGTGTGATGCTATCAAATGGGAATAATACCAGAGAGAGAAGAACAGCTTTGTTAGTAGGACCGCTGGCTGAAGAGGCACCCCCCCCACACACACACACACTTAACCTGAGTAGAGGACCCAGCTCTGATTCTTAGTGAATGCAGAACAGGGGTGGGCAGCCTGCAGGCCTCCTCCAAATTGCAAAAGACCTCTGCAAGCAATCATTTCAGCTCTCTGGCAAGAATGATCTGCCCCACGGGGCAGTGAGAGAATGGGGGGGGGAGGTCAGAAAGGGAGAGAGGAAACCGGCGGGGCGTGGTGTGGGAAGCTGGCAGAAAGGGAGGGAGAGAACAGGTGGCTCCACCCACTTATAACTCTGGCCCCACTCGCTGCCAGCATGCAGCCCCCAAGGTAATTACCCCTGAGGTAATGCGGCCCTCAACAAAAGAGGGGAAAAAAGGTTCCCCACCTCTGATGTAGAAGATAGGCACTTCTTCTGTGAGAAGCTTCATCATGTCATGTTCGCTTAGTCACCACCACAGTTATTCTCCTTGCCTCTTCCTAGTGGCAACCTTCCTTACATTAAAAACAAAACAAAACACCCACACAGGTTGCCGAGTTGGTGCATGAGAAAAAAGTCCAAAATCCACAGTTGGGCAAGAACTTTTATTAGGACCAACCCAAATTCCACAAAATCATGCAAGCTTTTTCAGTTCCCCAGAACTTTTCACCAGGCAATAAGGGAAGCAACAAAATCCCCAAAATTGGCCAGGCATTATGGCCATGACATCTGCAATTTAGATAGACCCAGTCTCGAAAGGAAGATTCACAGGTATTGCCCAAATGTGGATTTTGGATTTTCTTCCTTATATCACCATCTATCCTGCCTTGTGTTTTGTCTGATCCCTGCCATGTACATTCCCAGACTAAATCCTCAACTGCTGTTCTTACCCTGCTGCTCCTTTTAAAGCTAACCATCTCCCTTATCAAAGTTGCTCTGAACAGACGTGCAGGATGGCAGCTGGAATCAGATATGCCCCTGTCAACGGCAGGCCATCAGTTGGCATAAGAATTAAAAAGATGACGACGTGTGGGAGGGGACAGAAAAAGCTAACTTTTGGGGAGGAGGTTGTTATACGGATAAATTTTGTACTGGACCAGTCTTTAATATTCACTGATGTACACGCTCTTTTAAATTATTTATCTGCTTCATGGAAATTAACAAATGGTCAGTGTAAAGTACTGCACCCTTTTGACAGCTAAAAGACTGATATTGGAAGGATAAACACCTATAATGCAATAGATTGAGGACCTTACAATGCTTTCGATATATAAACGGCTGGCATATAGAAGATAAATTCAAATAGATACTTATTTGTATATCAGGTCCACTTTTGTTGAAGCCTATGTATAATTGCTAGAAAGTTGTATGCATTTCATACATACCCATGTACGAATATTTTAAAAACTGGGAATTTAAAAAAAAATTAAAATTTCTGGCATCTGCAGGCACCACATTGGGGACCCCTTCGCGGGTGCCATTGGAGGTGCCCACAGGTGTTATGGGGCCCATGGACCAAGCAAATTTGGGGACCCCTGCAATTACCATTCCATTTTTAAACTACCGGGTAGTTACATGCGAAAAGCCACTGTTTTTTCCCTTCCTCAAGGTTTCCTTAGTTGAATTCATCTCCCATTTCATGTGACCCTTGAGGCTTTGCCCCCGTTTGCTCCCAACCAAGCAGCAAGAAAGCCATTTAACAGGCTTTAGAGCTGTGACAACCCAATGAGATTAATCCTGTTGCCAGGGCATCAAGCTTTTTGTGGGCTAAGGCAGATGTTGCAGCATCCAACATCCCCCAGCTGTGTTTTGTCACAAGTGGTGGAACCAGAAAGCTGCAGGTTATTGAACCTGCCGTTTGTGACTGCAGTCCGAATATGCCAGGGTGCAGAACCTCTTCCAGCCCGAGGGGTGCATTCCATTTTGGAGAAGCTCTTGGGGCCACATGCATAAGAGGTGGGCCAAAATACCAGCATATTTGAGCTTAAAGCTTTTGCTACCAGTAATTAAGCCTTCGGAGAGGCATTTCAACCTTTTAGAATGGGGGGGGGGGATTGCACAAAAGCTAGGAAACCACCCAACAATTGGTGACTGGGGGAAAGGTTGGGGGCAGAAGGCCAGCTGGGATCCCCTGAAGGCTGCATTTGGTGCCCAAGTCGTAGGTTTTGCACCCCTGGGCTGTGCCTTTCTCCCCACCCGTCACTCTCGTCTTGCAACTGCTGTTAAATTTGCTTGGTACAACTGCAGATCTGCTCTTCTGCTTGTGTGGCTGCAAAACTGCTCTGAAATAAGGCCCACTGTAGACTTCATCCCTCCACTGCACAAACCCAGGTCGTGGCTCGCCTCCTGTGGCAAAACATCTTGAGCTGGATTGGAGCTTGCCTTTGAATTCCTTGCCTGTGAAGGAAACAATCCACCACTGCTCTGGCACGTTTCCTGCTATCCTTATACCTCCTAAACCAGTGTTCTCCAGCCTCGGGTCCCCGGATGTTTTGGGCCTACAACTCCCAGCATGCCCCAGCCAGCATGTGGGAGTTGTAGGCCAAAAACATCTGGGGACTCAAGGCTGGAGAACACTGTCCTAAACAGTGGGTTGTTGGATATAAATTTGGGAACAAGAGAGATTGGCGGTGTCCCTCTGGAGCATTTAGGCCACCTTCTGGATGTGGGCCCCAAAACACTTTTATCATTTATTGATGGGTATTTTATTTATTTCATCATCATCATCATCATCATCATCATCATCATCATCATCATCATCATCATCTGCCTTGTACTGAGTCAGACCCTTGGTCCATCCATCCCAGTGCTGTTGACCGATGGGCTCTCCAAGGTTTCAGGCAGGGTTTTTTTTTCTATTCATACCTGGAGATGGCGGAGATTGAACCAGGGCTCTGCCACTGAGCTACGGCCCCCTCCCCACTATTATTCCCTATCATCATTATTTGTGTGGGGGAGAGATGAGTTCTGGTTCAGCAGCAGGTTCCTTTATGGGCCACGCCGAAAAGCCAGTTTATATCTGAAGGCTCGAGTTGCAATACTTTCTAATAGGAATAGTGGTATTCTCATGGCAAGCACAGCCACTGACATGGCAGAGGTTTTCAAAGGGTCTGGTGGATGGGAGAAGAGGCGGTGCTTGCTGTAGCAATGTCTTGTGTGGGCTCTTGTTTGCATACACAAAGCCAGTAGCGTGCATTACGGAGATTATCTGGAAAGAAGCTTCCTAGCTTTTCCTGTGCTAAGATGGTCCATTTCAGTGAAAGAGTGTGTGTGTGTGTGTGTGTGTGAGAGAGAGAGAGAGAGAGAGAGAGAGAGAATGAGAATTGTTTGGGGATATAGCCTTGACTTTTTCTCCCCCACAGTGCCATGCAAATCTTCACTGATCACTTGTCATCCATACACCAAAGTGCTCCGGTGGCTGAGCAGTCGTCCTTGTCTGATGCAGACACAACCTGGGAGTGGGGTAGGAAATGCCCTCTTGTGACTGCCAAACCCTTGGGTTAAGGAAGGTCCATGCTCTCCTCCCAAAGCGAAGGCAGTTGTGCCATTTCCCCTTCTCTCTCTCTCAGTAGGGAAGCCAGGGGGCGGCCGGTGGCCAGCTGTTGCAAATGAGGTCTGTGCACAAGAGGATCACACATCTTATTCAAATTCCACCCATTGGGCTGTTGCTCCAGTTGTGACTCGAGATATCAAAAAGGGCTTTAGGGATTAAAGTATTCTGAAGGGAAATATTCCCTTCCCAGCTGGCTCTTGTGCTAGGGAGGGGGCTGGAATGCCCTTCTCTCAGAGGCCGAGGCTGGGCTTCTTTCTCTTATGATAGGAGGCAGAGGTGGTGGGGGAGGGGATTTATCCCTCCAGGTGCCCATCTTTCTCACCCTGAGCCAAGGATTTGAAAGCGCTTCCTTCTGCGTAGTTGCAACAAACGGGGCCAGTCACTGACTCTCAGCCTAACCTACCTCACAGGGTTGTTGTGAGGATAAAAAGTAGAGGAGGAGGATTGTGTAAGCTGCCTTGGGTTCCTTGCAGGAAAAACGTCAGGGTTATAATATAATATAATATAATATAATACAATACATGAGCATGGGGGAAAAGATGGCGCCTTGTGAGACCCCACAGCGTAAATGTCATGAGGTTGAGCAGAAGTCTCCCAGTACTATTTGTGACGGACCCCGCAGCTATGAATGGAACCACCATGACTCCTAACCCCAACCTGCCCAACTGGTCCAGTAAGATTCTGCAAACGATGGTACCCAAAGCTGCAAAGAGATCAAGAAGCATCTCTTGACAGTGATCATCCATCAGTGCCAAGCCCCAGTCTGAAGCCAGACTGAAATGGGCCCAGATAATCCATTTTATTTTATACAAGAGCAGCTGGAGTTGAACCAACACCTTCTCGAGTATGTTGTGCAACAAGCGGATTGTTTGCAACTGGGCAATTAGTTATTGCAATCTTCAGGTCCAGTGAGGGCCCCATGTTGCCTGGGAATTATGGGAGCGGCAGCCCAACATATCTGGAGCGTGCCAAGTTGGGGAAAGCTGAAGCAGCCCCTTGACCACCTGGGAAAGCTCTATAGGATGGCTGCTGGAGGATGCAATGGTGGCGAAGTAAGGCTGCTTCGTTGCCATCTTCACTCCTACGAAGTAGACCCAGCAGTGTCAGTGGGAGGCTGGTGGCTCCCATGTCAGTGGGGCAGTTCAGGGTGGCAGGCAACCATGGATGCAGGCCACCAATTTGGATGGCTTTAGAAGGGGATGGGACAAGTTCAGGGAGGAGAAGGCCCTTGGTGGCTACTAGTCCTCATTGGCTATGTGCTTCCTCCAGTATCAGAGGCAGTGAGCCTATGTACACCAGTTGCTGGGGAGCATGGGCGGGGGAGGGTGCTGCTGCACTCCTGTCCTGCTTGTGGGTTTCCCCATGGGCAGCTGGTTGGCCACTGTGTGGAACAGAATGCTGGGCTAGATGGACCCTGGGACTGATCCAGCAGGGCTCTTCTGATGTTCTTATGTGCATACACTCCAGGCTGTCGCCTGAATTCTTAAGGGACTGTCCATGGTGCTGAGCCACCAACCACCTAATAGCCTCAGCACCATGGACAGCGCCTTAAAAGACTAATACCTGGAGTAGATGAACTGCCCTGCTGACACTGGATCTGCCCGCCTCCATTGAATAGTGTGCTCTTAGTTGGGTCTGGTCATAGTCAGTGTGAGACTTTATGGTGCTACGAGACTGTTTTTGTTGCAATACACTGAAGGGCACAATCCTATGCATGGTGAGACAGAAAAAAGTCCTTACAACTCCCAGCATTCCCCAGTTGTAGGACTTCTTTTTGTCTAAACACGTGTAGGATTGTGCCCTAAGAGTTCAATCCTACGCATGTTTAGA
Source organism: Shinisaurus crocodilurus (assembly GCA_021292165.1). Taxonomy (NCBI): domain Eukaryota; kingdom Metazoa; phylum Chordata; class Lepidosauria; order Squamata; family Shinisauridae; genus Shinisaurus; species Shinisaurus crocodilurus. Next base: position 17,922,914 of record CM037887.1, on the reverse strand, counting down.
CAGAAAAGAGTCCTACAACTCTTCGGCTATTGGGCGGTATATAAATAAAATTAATAATAATAACTCCCAGCATTCCCCAGCTATGCTGGGAGTTGTAGGACCTTTTTCTGTCTAAACATGCATAGGATTTCACCCTAACTCACTCAGCTACACACCCCTGGGAGCAGCAGAGGCACCAGTGTTCCGAATGTGCAACTGATGGATTGGAAGTTTTAATTCTGCCTGCAAACTGATACTTCGTGGCTGCAAAGAAAAACCAAAAACTAAAGTAATGAGACAAGTTATCTGTGAATGATGACCTGTCACTGAGTAAATAAAAAGTCAATTAAAAAAAAAAGGAAGGCCAAACAAGCACAGAAATCTAATTAAAAGACTCTGTGTCGTTTTCATAATAAAATATGATTATAGTTTGTTCCTGTGTGAAAGTCGACTTAAGTCTGGCACACCGGTTTTCGTTGCAGAGATTTGATCTTTCTTCCGGCGGACCCTCCTTTAAACCCATTTCAAGACCCACCGGTTGAAAAATCACGACTTTTTAAACGAAAGCTGTAGCTGCTGGTTATTGCTCGGCCATCTCTGTCCAGCGACTTCCCACTTCTAGGAGGTTTAAAAACCCAAAACCGACTTAAAAAAAAAAAAAAAAGCATACCAAAAACACACACCCCTTTATGACAACCGGGACAACCACCGCACTGCGGATCCGACAGTGTAGATTTTAAGGTTAGGAGAACTTCGGCTCCTAAAAAGCTGCAGGAAGGAACTTGCCCGGTTCCTGCGCCACCGATTCCCTGTTTGCTCCAGGTACAAACACACACACACACGTATGGACGCTGTTGCAAAGCTACACGTCGTTTGGTAAATCGCGGGCTGGACTTCGGAAGTGGACCGGAGCGGATTTCCCTGCGCCGAGCGGCTGGGCGCGCGATCCTGCTCCAGGAAGTCTTCCCCGGCCGGGAAATGCTGGGCGGGGCCGGGCGAGGCGGGGCCGGGGGCGGCTCTGGGCAGAGAGGGGAGGTGCCCGAAGCCGCCGGGCTTTCTTCCCCCCCCCCTTCCTTTTCTTTTTTTTTGCAGCTCTCCTGCTCCCAGCCGGGCGCCGCACTGAGCTGCTGGGCGCGGCGGGCACCATGGGCTGCGGGGCGCTGCTGGGGTCCTTGGCGCTGCTGCTCCCGCTGCATCTGGGTGAGTCTCTGAGGCGGGGGGCGTGAGGGTGGCAGGCGAGCACAGTTGCAGGCATGCAGACGTGCATGCGTGTCCAAGCAGGGCGGGAAGTGTGCAACAAGGGGCGGGCGGGCGAGTGTGCAAGAGGAGAGCGGGCGTCCGATCGGAGGGCTGCCGAGTTCTTTTGGGACGGGGAGTGCTCCGCCGGCTGAGCGTGCCAGGCGGGAAAGAGGGCGGAAGCGGAGCGCGCAGGGGGGGGGGGGATGTCGCTCTCTGTGTCTCCTGTGTCAGTAGGGCTCCTTATCTATTGCGGCTTTTAGTCTGAGCTTTTAATAGGGGTGCTCCGTGGTGGTGAACCTAATTTGGGGACGGAGTACAGCACCATGGATAGCTCCCATAAAGCTCCGAATAAAAGCGGCAATGGATCAGGAGCCCCGCTGACACAAGAAGCACCAGCCTCCCCTGTGTAAATGGAGAGTGCAAGCTTGGGGTGGTGGTGCAGAGTTGGGACCTCGCGGGGGTAGGTGGAGGGTTGTGTTCGAGTAAGCGCGACTCGGATCGGGCCGCACGTGTGTGTGTGTGTGTGTGTGTGTGTTTGTTGAAGTGCGCGGGGAAATGCAGGAGAAGAAGCTTGGCTCGGCGGCAGATGCCCGTGTGCAAAGCTCCATGGCTTGGAGATCGTGCAAGGCTCCGGGCGCGATGCAGCCCGCTCACGAGGCCGCCTGGCTGGCTGTCATCCCTGACCATGCCGCTTTGGGGCTGATGGGGGTTGGAGTCCCACAACATCTGCAGGGTCACAGGCAGCGGAGGTGGCTGGTGGTGGCGCCAATGTCAGTGGGGCCAGGGGTATCTACTCTGGGTTGCAGACGGGACTTTTAGGGAGCTGTCCGTGGTGCTGTACTCAGGCTTGGGGGCGTGGGGGGGGGGGGCGGTTCAGCACCATGGACAGCTCCTGTAAAGTTCCGAGTGCAGCCCAGAGTGAATACAGCGCCCCGCTGGCATTGGCGCCACCAGCCTCCACTCACTGGTCACAGGTTTCTCCCCCCCCGCCCCCCGCCCGCTTTTATGGGCTGGCGCGCACCTTCTGCTGCCCTGCTTCCTTTCCGCTGGCGTGTGCCCGCTGGGAATCGGAGAGAGGCTCGCCCCTTCAGGGGCTTCCCCCGAGGTGTGTGTGGTCGGACGCCGGAGGGCGCTCCTACCTGCATTCCGATCCTGCCCCTGCAACTCCCTGCCCCCAACTTCCACCCCAACCACAAGGGTGTTTGCCTGCCAGGCCCGCACTAGCGTGGCGACCTCCCCCATTCGTCCGGTTGATCTCCTTGGAAGCTCCGAAAAACAACAGCAGAGCCTTGTGGCACCCTAAAGGCTAACGCATTTATGATGGCATAAGTTTGTGGTGAGTTACCGTCCACGTTATCAGTTGCAACAGCAGTGGCGTCGTGGTCAGGGCCGGCGCTCATCACAGGCCCCCCAAGGAGGGGCCAGAAATCCAGGCAGCTGCATTGATCCCCATCAACAAACCAGTCCTGGCAGTTTTCATTTGCTAGCAACAGGTCTTTTGTACAGCTCATGGGTCTTAATGGCCCATTCAAGACCAAGCCACCCAAATACTTTGCATAACAGGGCAGAAATACGTTGCTGCTGGGAAAATTCATCCCCCCCCCCCCCGCTACTCTGAGAATTGCAGCTAAGCTCAGAGGGAACAGACAAGCCTGGGGTAGGTGGGGGTGGCAGATGACATCAGAGTCCCTGCTAAACAAAAAGTGCCTGCCGGCGTTGCTACACCGTTGTGTAGCTGTCTTTAAAGTGTCACCAGACCCTTGGTTGTTCTTGCTGCAACAGACAAGCAGCACAGCCCCCTGCTGGAAATTGGAAACCCTTTCACAGATCTGTCCCTCCTGTCCCTTTTCTAATGGGCACCGCCATCTCCTCCAAGCTGTCTGTTTCCGGGTGGCATGGGTGGGTCCTGTGTCATGGGTTGCATTAGCAAAGTGAAGGGGGTGGGATCCTGGTTAATATTTTTAACAGATGGTTTAACACGCTGGATACGTTCTCCCTGCCCACTCCACACACACACACACACACACACACGTGTGTGTGTGTGTGTATGGCATGATCAAGGTGAAAGAGACTTCTTCTTTCCTTCTCCACCACCACCCCAGCTGTCAAATGCTGGCAGTTGTAGTCCGGCATGTCTGGAGGGCACCAGATTGGGGAAGGCTAAATGAACAGATATACTGTGGTGTCATTTTTGGTGTGTGTATATCTGCGAGAAGCAGTGTGTCATCATTAATCTTAATCCGGAACAAGGGGGTGTGATTCTGCCTGCCATGCGCCCCAGAAACAGGTCCTGGGGGGGGGGGTTACTTGTGGCGTTGGGGTTGGTCCTTAGCTCTGTTTGGCGATGCCCTTTCAGGCTGATGGAATTTGCTTGGTATGGATGAGGAGAGTTGATACTTTGATATTCAGTGGAGCTGGCTTAGAACTTTATTTATTTGTTTATTTATTACATTTATTTCATTTCAATAGCCCAAGTCTATTGGGGTGACGTTTCCATGGGGAGGGTGGAGATTCAAGGCAATGGGTCAAAGGCCTGCTCCTGAATATATTATGTGGGACGCTGTCTTCTCCAGATCAGACCTATTTCTCCAAACAGCCCTCTGTTTATTATTTGCTTGCTACATTTCTGTCTCATCCTTCCTCCAATTCTCATCCCCTTCCCCATTTTTATGTTCACAACAACCCTGTGAGTTAGGTGAGGCTGAGAGGTAGGCAAGCTTTGTGGCCGAATGGGGATTTGAACCCAAGTCTCTTCCAAATCTGACAAACCTGTGAGTTGCCTGAGGCTGAGCGGTAGGCAAGCTTTACAGCTGAGTGGGGATTTGAACTTGAGTCTCTTCCAAATCTGGCATTCTAACTGCTACACCCCAGTGGTATATGCCTACTCTGACCACCAGTAGTGACTCTCCAGAGTCTCCAGTAGAGGCTTTCCTCTTTCCCAGCCTCTTCAGCATGGCCAGGGATGATGGGAGTTGTAGTCCAACACATCTGGGAGGCTGCCCTTTGTTAGCATATGCTGCCAGCCTGATCTTTTCAGCTGGAGACGCCTGGGACTGAAGTTGGGACATTCTGCATGCCAGCCAGTTCTGTGATCTGCCACTGAACGACGGCTCTTCCCCAAATTCAAGCTTTACATTGCAAGACGGGCTCATTTAAGAGCATCTGTTGTAGCTAGTTCTTTATGCCTCATAATAATCAGAAATGGAGGTCCTGCTAAGGCAGTGTTCTCCAACCTTGGGTCCCCAGATGTTTTTGGCCTACAACTCCCAGCATGCCCCAGCCAGCTATGCTGGCTGGGGCATGCTGGGACTTGTAGGCCAAAAATATCTGGGGACCCAAGGTTGGAGAACACTGCGCTAAGGAATAATCGCATTTGCCTGTGAACTGAAATACTGGGCGGAAATGACCCCCCTCCCCACAGGGGGTCTCTTGTCCTTTGCCACAGCCCCCCCAGCCTTTATTGGCATTGCTCTCTTTGGATGTGTGCCTTGCCAGCTTGCGCGCCAAGCTCCATGCCTTTCATCTCTTGGCATATACAGGGTGGTTTCACAAAATCGGTTTAAGCAAAACGTCCAATAGACTCACACACGGTTTGCTTCCCTTCTGTTAGGTCATTTCCTGAGGTGACAAGGGCACACACAAAAAATAATAATTAAAAAATCCTTGATAGCTGATTCCCTGTTTCACACATTGATGGCACCATGTGATAGGTGCAATCATCCTCTAATTAAGGCATCGCTTCTGAATCTGCTCATAGCCTGGAATAGGAGCAGTACCTTTAACCATAAAGCAAAGTCAGCCATGCCGGTCCTTCAGAGAAATGCCCAGATCCACAGTCAGTCGATACTTTTATTAGGACCAACCAAAAATGCACAAAAGTTTGGGAAAGCTTTTGAGATCTCCAGATCTCTTCATCAGGTTATGAAAAGCTGGGGATGGAGAGGAAAGACTGATTTGATGTTGAAGTCATAGGAACATAGGAAGCTGCCATTTTATTTATTTATTTATTTATTTATTTTCAGCATTTTTACCCTGCTCTACAGCCAAAAAAGGCTCCCAGAGTGGCTTACAAAGATTAATATTAGACAGTCCCTGCCCTCAGGCTTATAATCTAAAAGACATGACACAAAAGGAAAAGGGATTGGGAGGGAGGAGGAAGAAAGCAAAACTCAGGCACCAGTTCTTAGTTACAAGGTTCTTATAGATAAGCTGAGTCAAACCCTTGGTCCATCTAGCCCAGTATTGTTGGCACTGGCTGGCAGCGGCTCTTCTGGGGTTTCAGGCAGGATTCTTTCCTAGCCCTACTACTTGGAAATGCTGGGGATCAAACCTGGGACCTTCTGCATGCAAAGCAAGCGCTCTTCCACTGAACCATAATGGCCCCTCCTCATCCTCATGAAGTCTGCATGAGGGGAGGTTGGTTGTGACGCCTATGTCAGTGGGGCTCCCTATCCATCACAGCTTTTATTCTGAGCTTTATAGGAGCTATCCATGGTGGTGAACCTATTTTGGGGCTGGAGTTCAGCACCATGGATAGCTCCCATAAAGCTTGGAATGAAGGCTGCCATGGATAAGGAGCCCCACTGACATAGGCGTCACCAGCCTCCCCCTTAAGATGGAATGGAGGACGATGCTCAGACTTAAATGAATTAGATTCTACAAGGGCGTCATGCAAGTTTCAGATTATACCTCAGACTGTTGGGGCAGACAAACAAACATGTAATGGCTGACACACACCCCATGCATCCCCATGGAGATGGATTTGGGCTGTTAAGCAAGGTATTTTTTTTTTTAAAAAAAAGTAAACAGAAGTTAAATTGGGTGGTGTTATCTAGTAGATGGAAGGACGGTAACGCACAAAGGCTACAGTTCTCCAAGATTAGGAGTGTGGGGCTTGATTTGAAGTAAGTGGAAGTGACTTCCACTAAACCTGTTTAGGATTGAGGTCCTAGAATTACATCTGCTAATATGTTGGTGATTGCACTGGATTTCTGAAATGTTTCTAAGGCTGAGTAAAAGTGGGCAATTGTGAAAGAGAAAGGATACATGTTTTCTTTTGTAGCCATGGTGAGGTGATTAAGGCAACTGACTCTGGACTGGTTCACACATGCATGTCCATCTTTTGATTACCCCATGTTTCATGACTGTCCTCTGAATGTGTGCACTGTTTCCATTGAAAAGCATTGTACACAGAATCATGTGTAAGTCCTCGTTGTGGTGATCAACCTGCGGATGGCTGATTCACACATGCAAATAATCTCTTGGCATGACACTTGGTGAATGATGAACAACGCATGTGTGGACCAACCCTGGATTCTTGAAGGTTGTGAGTTTAAATGTCATAATAAATGGTATTTCTAGCCTTTCCAGGTACAAGTGGGTCTTTGATCCACCATTCTTGGCAGGTAGGCACAGACCTCAGGGTTGCTCCATTGTGTACCATAAGCCCCAGAAACTGATATAACCATGACTTTGATGATGATGATGGACATAATTTGCAGAGCCTCTGAATGCAGTAAATGTCAGACCAGATAACATCTCTTTGGTAATGCCATGCTGAGTTCAGCATATTGTGTGGGCTTAGGGCTTAGGCCTATATGCTCTGGAAACCATTAGTGGTACGATGAATTATGAAGAGTCCTCATTCTACCTGTTGTGTTCATTTGGGATAGAGGGAACCACTAAACTTATTTGGGGAGGGAAGAAATAGACCATTTCCCCAGCTTGTTGGATACAATGAGGGAGTGAGCAAGTTAAGATTTGGAATCCATACATTTTGGGATCAGACTTCAGATTTCTGAGGCTGTTCACATTAGACTTGTCCCTTTGGCGCCAGGCAAAGGTCATTGTATTTTCCTGAGCTGTTTAGATGCAATGTTAATCCTGCTGTCTTAGGCTGCTTTTATACTTTTCTGTTTTTTAAGATTATATTATGGTCTATATTTACATTGTGATTACTTTATTCTTTTTGTAAACCATCCTGGGAATATGATTGAAGGACTGTATTAAAATACATATAATAATATACACAATGGGATGCTTCCAGATGAGGCTTTTATTGTGCAATCACCCTGCCTCATTCATGGAATTTTACAGGTGATCCAGACGTCATCATGTGTAACCCTCCCTCCCATGTTTTCCCATCGCTGCTAGTCCTTAGTAATACATGATTCCTATTTTGTCTTTGGGGGAGATGCTAGGGGGTGCCTTTTAAAATTTCTGTACTGTGCACATATTTTCATTAGAAGTCTTCAGGTTTCAGGCTGCTTCGAGATGAGGCTTTCATGGTGCCTCATTTGCAGAATTTTACCGGGGGTCCAGATGACAGCTGTTTCCATTTGTAACCCGCCCGTGTTTTCCCACCACTTCTTTCATCTTTTTTTCTTGCCACAGAAAATCCATGAAGGGAAGGAGAGATGCAATAGCTGGACAATGTCTTTTGATCGGTAGCACCGGGAACTGTCTGTCTCACACACGACCATTTCCCCAGTGTCTTGGATTTTTCCCCTCAACAATTGCAAAGTGTTTTTGTTGTTGCTTAAACAAAAACCAAGATGCTTTGATTCTAATAAAGAAATAATGGACTGGAAAAAGGCTACTGTGGGGTGGGGCATGTTGCCTTGAGCTTGATTCAGTGGTAGAATTAGCATTGGGTCTGTTCACACATAATGATGGCAAATTATGGGTTAATTAACCCACGATTTGCCATGGCACGTGCCAGGTGTACTCCACAGCCTTTTTGAATATTCAACCCCCCATTGGGCTGATTGGGGGTTGCTATGTGATGTCCGAACCTGGACCCTATAGGTTAATCATGGGTTAAACAACCCACAGTTAACCTAACTATGAATTGCAGGTTAACTGTGGGTTGTTTAACCCATGATTAACCTATAGGGTCCAGGTTCAGATGTCACATAGCAACCTCTGATCGGGGGCTGAATATTCAAAATGGTGCACGGCACACACCATGGCAAATCGTGGGTTAATTTAATCCACGATTTGCCACCGTTACATGCAAACTGGGTCATTGTCACAGAACCTGTGGAATATTTTGCTGCCAAAATGAGATCACACCTTGTTTTGGTTACTCTCATAACATATTTTCTGACCCTGCCATAGTGGGGCTCTTTGGCTCCTGTCCAGCTCAGAAGGTGGGATTTCGCGCGTCATGGATACAGGAAGTGAGCGGGAGGAGGCCAATGGTAGACCGGTCTTGTGGGATCGGTTCCAGCCTCTTCCTTCTGATGAAGTGGACAAGGTGCTTTCATCTGTGAAGCCAACCACCTGCTTGCTTGATCCTTGCCCGTCCTGGCTCATTATGAGCTGCAGGGAGAGACTGGGTGAAGGGATCAGGGCGGTGGTGAATGCCTCCCTCGATGAGGGAGTGATCCCATCAGCCCCTAAGGAGGCCACAGTAAGACCGCTTTTAAAGAAGCCCTCCTTGGATCCCCAAGATCTGAACAACTTTCGCCCAGTTGTTTTTTATACTGTTTTAATTATCATGTTTTATTGTATTGTTTTAATTGTACATTGCCCAGGGTGGCCAGGTGGCCGGCCAGATGGGTGATTAACAAATATAATAAAATAAATAAATAAATAAAATGTTTCATTGTATACATCTGGAAAATACAAGAACTAATGGGGGATTTGCTATGGAGCTGGCTTTTGAGGCTGAATGCACTCTTCCTCTAACCTTCCCCCCCCCCCACCAAATTAGAGCAGCATCCCCAGTGATGGTTGGGCCATGAAGTCATTAGGAAGCTCTACAGATCTGTGAGGATTCAGCCTCTGACTTGAGTTGACTCACTTTGTTCCGATTGATTCTGTATATGTGTTCGATGTGATTGTCTGCACCTCAAGCTAATATTGGCTTTATACCAGTTTAACTGTCTTGGCTTCCTCCCAATGAATCCTGTGCACTGCTGTTGGTTCCCTGGTTGGGACACCTAGCCCTTTCCCCTCTTGGGACTAGAATGCCCAGGATTCCCCAGGGGAAGGGGATGATGGTTCAGTCAGCTTAAAGCAGGGCTCTCCAACCTTGGGTCCCCAGATGTTTTTGACCGACAACTCCCAGCATGCCCCAGCCAGCGTAGCTGGCTGGGGCATGCTGGGAGTTATAGGCCAAAAACATCTGGGGACCCAAGGTTGGAGAACACTGGCTTAAAGACTGGTGTAGCTATGCCAAGTGTCTGTTGTAGGGGGGAGTACTCTTTCGTTCCAATCTCCTTTTTAAAAAGTTTTATATCATGGCCATGAGCCCCAAGGATCTTTCTACTCCAGGAGTAAGCAACCTCATGCTGTCCAGATGTTTTGGACTACAACTCTCGTAAACCCCAGCTGCATGGCCAATGGTCAGAGGTTATGGGAGCTATGCGGCTTACATGGTTCTCCTTCTCTCCATTTTAGCCTCACAACAACCCTGCAGGGCAGGCTGAGAGTCACTGACTGGCCCAAAGTCACTTCATGGCCGAGTGGGGACTAGAACCCGGAGTCCCAGTCCTGAGTCCCAGACCAATAATACTCTAACCACTACACTACACTGGCATATAAATATAGAGACAGCCGCCACCAAAGATCTTTAATGGGGTTTTTCTTTTCTTCCAAGGGTTGCTTGGGAAGTAGAATTTATGAATAGCCAGCAACAAAGGAAGCCGTGGACACAGGTGCCATCTCAGCAGCAATCTGCTCGTTCCTCCTTCAGCTATTCAAATGTGTGTTTTTATTTTTATTTTGCCTAGGCAGTCTGATGCCTGCCTCTTACTGGGAAACGGACCTTCATTTTAAGGGGGTAGGACTAGGAGATCCATATAGTGCTCTCTTCTCGCTAATGCCCACAGGAAACCCACCCACCCCCATCTACAACGTTAATGTGCGTGGTTCAGACTCCAAAAGTAGCACATGTCAAGCCCTCCACCCTTCCTTCCCGGACAGGGTGTATGCTTTACGATGCCCAGGGACTGACACTCACTGAGACTTGTTGAACAGCTGCTGTACAAATATCCCAGGAGGGAGTCAGTGCCCTGTTCATAGAAGCTTTGCCCTTCTAGAAGAGCAAGCTGAATGCACATTCCATGCACTGTTCCACAAAGTTCTAAAAGATGGCATTGTTTGGTTTGGTGTTGGTGCATTTGTCAGGGAGGGAGAAAAAGAAAGAGCGCCTATTTGAGTTACTCTAGTCTCCAACAGTGCAGGGAGGCTGGTGACCCCTATTTCGGTGGGGCTCCTTTTCCAGTGCTCCATGGCGGTGAACCTATTTTGGGGGTGGAGTTCAGCCCCATGGATATCTCCTATGAAGCTCCAAATACAAAACCTGCAAAACCGGCAATGGATGCTGTGAGTGATTCTACAGTTCTGGGTAAAACAGTGCACCTGCCCACCAAGGAGGATCAGCTTGTTCGTTCACTAGAGAATTTTTTGTTTGTGCATATCTACCGTACATTTGTGCAGGCTTACGAGGAGGGCAGTCTAGGCGAGGCTTGCAGGCGAGTCCCCCAAAGTTTGCTGCTTGTGCAACATTTGTTCTAGCCTGCCTGCCCGTATTTTCCTGTGTTAGTGGTTTGTGGCACAATGAAAGAAAAGGCGAAGCCATCCAGTTCGCAAAAGTTTCCTGCCTCGGTGGTGCGGAGCTGCTTCATTCTTGCCACGGCTGATAGGTTGAGTGGCTGTTTACAAGTCCAATCTAACAAAAACATTTTTTTAAAAGGAGACAGAGAGTATCGGGGAGAGGGGGTGGGGTAGGACCTAGCCCAGACTGTTGAGATAGCAAGGGTTGCTTCCATGCTAGCAAAGGTTGCTTTCCATGCTAGTTATTTATAATTGGCATCCCTTATTCATTGGAGTGGCTGGAACCTTGAACAGAAGCACTACACACTGCAACATTTTGTTGCAGGGCCTCACTTGCAGCTCTGAATTCCTGCTCCGAATTCCTGCTCCGTAGCTGGAATTTTGTCTACATCTAAAAATTCCGTCGGTGCCCTTGTCTGCACAGAACTTCCTGCGGATTCCACCCTCTTCCAGCTGCTCAATCAGTAACTTTTGGAGGTGGGGGGGGGGAGCCATTTTCTCTAGTCTTCCCTTACACACACACACACACACACACACTTGATGCATCTAGTGGCTGGAGCAATGTGTCCAGAGCTGCAGCCTTTCCTATAAATGAGGGTTGCACATTTGACAGCTCCTGGGGATCTTAGTGCAAAATGCCACCCCACCTGACGCACCACGTTCAGTTCTCTGTTGTATATTGCAAATAACCCTTTTCCTGTTTGGGGGTGAGAAGTGTGAACCAGCTGATTATGACCAAATGCCAGTTTGTAACATGGCTTCCAGAACGTTGCACAAAAGGCTTAAATTGTGTCAAAGGATCTTCCTCACTCCCAGTCTCCAAATGCTTGCTGGATCAAGCAGCATGATGCTGTGCTGGATTTCAACCAGAACTCCAAGTTCTGCAACTGGCATCTATTATGCAGTTACGCACATCCGTATTGTGTATTTAAATGCATTTCTGTAGATTTTTTTAAAAAATGTTGTGCTTTATTCTGGCTTCTGGGTGGTGGTGAGGGTCAAATCTAAATTTTTGGTTCAACGCCTTGAATTAGGACTTGGTCCTGTAGGCGATTAATAAGAACTGCAGGTGCAACGTAGATCCGTTCAGATTTGCAACTGACTTTAATTGGCAGTGGATTGCTAAGGAAATAAGTCCCACTTCTCGCTTACCGGAAACTTCAAGTCAATCCTCCTTTTGCAAACCAAGCCTGCATATTTCCAGTAGCGACTTGATATCGGTAGTAGTTGGCATGTTACTTGAGCTGAGCGTCACAAGATAAGAGATCCCAACAGTGCCAGTCCCAGATATTTGGGTCCCTGAGATGGAAAGTCCCATCTCATTAACATGCGCCTCAGCCCACTTGGAAGTTCTCCTGGTTCACAAGCCTCAGCGCAATAACTGGGACCGCCGCTCTGCTTCCGTGCAACTCCTGTTGGTTATGTAAACATGCTTTGCTCAGCAGAACACCGCATCCAATTGCCCCACATGTCAAATTTGGCTCTCCCATAGTGCCCCCCCCCAATCTGCTACCCAAGGCAGCTCCCTCAATTTGCTTCAGGCCAGTGCCCACTTCTGGGTTCCAAATAAGTATTTGATTGCATCCCGTCATATTGCTATTGGAATATGCAGGCTTTTTGAGCTACATGGAGTTCTTCATCAGGAAGAAGTGTGGGGGGGTAGTACCTATGAAGCTGCCTTTATACAGAGTCATGCCATTGATCCATCACGCTAGCCTAGGGGGCTGCAGCTCAGTGGTGGAGCACCTGTTTTGCATGCAGAAGGTCCCAGGTTTATTTATTTATTTATTTATTATATTTATACCCCACCTTTTCCCCCCACAAGGGACTCAAGGTGGCTTACATAATTCTTCTCCACTCCATTTTATCCTTACAACAACCCTGTGAGGTAGGTTAGGCTGAGAGTCAGTGACTGGCCCAAAGTCACCCAGTGAGTTTCATGGCCGAGCGGGGAATAGAACCCGGATCTCCCGAGCCCCAGTCCAACACTCTCACCACTACGCCACACTGGCTCTGTACACTGGTTCAACAGGATCAGGTATCAGTTGATGATAGAGGCCTTTTACATGTGATTGTATCTGTATGTTTGCTGTTGGGCACCTTGAGCACCATTTGGTGGAAAGGCAGGCTACAAATTTAACCAACAGACAAATTTAAAAACAACCTTGCCGTTGCTTAGTTAATTAACATCTGGAGTGGGATAAAATCCCATGGTCTCGATTCAGGGCAAGGACAAACTTCTCCATAAATTGTAAATTAATTCATTTATTACATTTCTATACCGCCCAATAGTCGAAGCTCTCTGGGCAGTTTACAGAGATTAAAACCTTTAAAAATACATTATAAAAGCCATATACATACAGACATATAAACATACAACACACACACAGAGACACATATATACCTAAAAACAATTTTGAATAATCAACAACAAGAAAAATTCAAGACCTGATTAAAACTTCATCATACGCTGCCAAATGCCTGAGAGAGGGAGAAGGTCTTAACCTGGTGCCGAAAGATAGCAATGTTGGTGCCAGGCAGGTGGGCCTTGTCAGGGAGATCATTCCACACTTGGGGGGCCACCACCGAAAAGGCCCTCTCCCTTGTTGCCACCTTCTGAGTCTCCCTCCCTGGAAGCACCTGGAGGTGGGCCTTAGATGATGAATGTAGTGAACGGTAGGAAAGACTTGGCGGGAGTGGGGAGCAGGTCCTTAATAACACAGCTGCAAGAGCAGACTAAAACTAGCTGTTTACCATTTAAATTGTAGCCTGCCCCATCGTGAAGACTCCAGAAAAGTAACAATATATTTAGTTAAAATATAAGCAGACACAAAAACTCCTCTACCATCAGCTTAAACCTTGACTCCCAGTGGGGGGGAAAAGTTGTGGTGGTGTGAGCATACTTAAAGCTTGTGGGATTTACTTTGAGATTTTTCCAAGAACCCCATGATCCACTAATCAGAACCTGATGCAAAAGACATACTCATCGAATTAAAGTCTTCTGAGCCCAGAAATTTGTTCTGAGTACTAGAATTAAACAGAGCTCACAGTCCTTCTTTCCACACAAAAAAGCACTCCTAATCACCCCAACCTTTTGTCTTTTCAGCAGTATAATTTAGGGCAGGAGGGGAAGTGATTCTGTTGCTGCTATTGCTAAATAGCAATAGCAGCTATTTATCATTGGGAATCAGAAATCCTTACTGATCCACTGCAAGTCACCCAACAATCTACCAGTAGGTCCAGACCTCCTTTCTGCCCATCCCTGCTCTAGAGGGAAGGACCAGCTTAGTTATGGGGCAGCCTTCCTCTCCCCATTGCCTTAGCCTAGCTGCTGTTCAAGGGCATTCTCAGTTAGTTATAGAGATCATGGTGAAGGGGAGAATGGATCTGTCAGGTCATGCCCAACTTGTATGGGTCCAAAACAAACATGCTGAGTCTAGCGCACATATGAGTACATAGCCAATGCAGGCAGTATTTGGGGCTTATGCTCAGCTGTTCAGAAAGCAATCAAGGTAGGCTGTGCGTACAAATATGTTCAGCAATATTGTAAGAGTACAGCCAACTACTTGTTCCCTACGCACCCACCACCAGCAAAATTTCCATTTATTTTAGTGCAGCTGGATTGCTTAACACTTTTTAGGGAACACAGGAGGCTGCCTTATTCAGTCCATTTGTCTAGTATTGTCTTGGGCAGGGGTCTCTCCCATCACCTGCTCCCTAATCCTTTAAACCAGAAAGATGCCAGAACTTAAACCTGGCACCTTCGACGTGTGAGATGTACCTGCTCTGCCCTGAGCTGTGTGTCTCCTTCTGCCATATTGACTGGCAGGACTTACAAATCTCTGTAATATCCAAAGGACCCAAAGATCTCTCTGCCTCCAGGATCAGTTTCCAAAGAGTGGCGTCACTAGTTCTGCACACCTTAGGAGGCTTTGGGCTTGTGCTTCTTGAAGTAGCAATTCCTGAAGCCGCCTAACAAACTGCTTTTGAAAGTCAACAGCGGTTTGTAATAAGCCACGGGGCGTCTGCCAATTAGAAATTGCACTAGACACACGTGCACAAATCCAGAACAGGTCTATCGTCCCTGACTTTGTTCTTTATTTCCATCTAGGTCAGCCTTTTCTAACCTTGTGCTCTCCAGACGTTTTGGACTTCAACACCCGTAATCCCTGGCCATTAACCATTCTGCTTGGGGCTTATGGGAGTTGTAGTCCAAGACAACTGGACAGCCCCAGGTGGAGGAAGACTGATCTTGGTTATGAATTATCATTCTAAGTCTTTTCTTTCCCCAGTTTTTTTTTTTTTTAATAATTGTTTGCACGGGTTTTCTAAAATAATAGAAACATAACAATTGCAGGGGTAGGATGAAGCATTAAAGTACCTGGGGAACCGGTTACAGCTCATAAGGAAAAAGGAATTGATGTGGGGAGGAGAAGAATGTAGGTACAGTCAAGAGTGACTCCTTTTTAACATTTCTTTTGAAGATGTTCTCAGGGCTTTTGTTCGCTGAACAACAACAGCGTCACGGGTTGGCATAGTCGGGCACTTGCCAAGGCCCTTATCCCAGCAGGGGCCCTATTGCTGAGCCCTCTGGTCCTCCTCCTTGTCACCTGCCCTCTCCAAGAATGCAGGCAGTGCCAAGAGCAAGGAGAAGGGGCCGCAGCAGTTCCCCTTGCCTTGACCATGTCCCTTCTGGGCACTGGTGCAGATGGACCCAGAAAGAGCAGGCGACCAAATGGGCGGTCGTGACAGTGGCAAGGAAGTGGGACACATTTAGGCAGGGTGCCCCACTGAAGGCATCTTGCCCAAGCCGCCCCCCCCCCCAAATGTGAAGTGATACGGGTAGGCATTCTATTCCAGCTTAGTGGATGTAGAGGTAAATATTCCCGTACATAAATGCATACATAAATGCGGAGTCCTTGAGTGTGACTTTCACTTGATTAATTCTAATCTCATGGTGAGCCTATGGGCTTGGGCTGACATATGGCTTGCCACCTGCGGGTGCTAGTCGTCCCATCCTGGGCTGGCAGATTGTCCTAGGTGACCAGGATGTGACCCAGCAAAGGTTGCTGCTGAGCTTCTGACAAGGTTACTCTAAAATAAATATGGGTGACAAATTGCTATCGGCTGCTTGCACACTCCGGGGCAGTTTGGTGTGACTTATGGGGTTGTGTCCAGTGTTAGTCCTACTCAGAGTAGACCCTATTGAAATGAATGGGTCTTATGTCCTACACTGGATGCAACCGCGGTCTCTTGTTAGAATTGGGAGCATCACGGGGTTAATTAAAAACAAACAACAGCCTTCTAGCCTTCATTATTGTGGAGATAAAGATATAAGGGCAAAAGTGTTAAAAGGATCAGAAACAAGAGAGTGTGCATATTATGGTAATTATATGTAGCTAAAATATGCAAATTGCATCCCTTGGGCTCATGCTGTATTTCCCATCTGGCCTCCGTGGCTTGGCCTAGAATGTTCCTTCCTGTCCTTGAGCTACATACAGCCTAGTGCTAGGACTGCCCCAGGACTCTGCCAAAGAAATGTCCCTGTGGCAAACCATCCCTGCTTTGGTTACAGCCAACTGGAATGCTTTCCACATGGGTTGTGGCCATCAGGTGCTGAGAAGTGCCCGACTATGCAAAGTAAATATGTGGGGAGTCATTGATGTCTTCAGCAGGCGCCAAAAACAACATAGTGTTGGAGCCTGCCTGACCTCCAGAGGAGTTCTTATGGACGAAGTGGCTGTTCTGAATCTGATCTGCGTTGGTGAAAGTGAGATGAGTCCAGTGTTTGGTAATCTTTAGGGATTGACATGGCCTGTGGCTCACGCTGGCTCAGCTTGTCTGAGTGTGGAAAGCTAAGCAGGGTCAGGCCTGGTTATTACTTGGATGGGAGACCCCTCCTCTAGTTTCCTGCATCGAGCAGGGGTTGGACTCGATAGTCTTGTAGGCTCCTTCCAACTCTATTAAATCTATGACTCTATGACATGCAGCCGTGATGTAAGAACCAGAGGAGAAGGGCCACTAAAATATACCCTTCCTCTTTTGATGGTTCCCTCCAGTATTTTGCATCAAATAAGGCAGCCTTCCTCAACCTTGTGCCGTCCAGATGTCTTGGACTACAAATCCCAGCATCCCCCAGCCAGCATGTAGTCCAACACATAGCAGTCCAGTTATAAGTCCAACACATCTGGAGAGCACCAGGTTGGGAAGGCTGAAATAAGGTACTTCCTCTGCTCTCTGGCCACATGGAAAGGAACTCGGGGACCTGCTATTCCTGGGTTTCTGATCAGTCGCCTGACCTTGCAGGCAAACTTTTAAATTATTCTTTTGGATCCTGGCTAAATAGTACAAAGATCAGAGGGCGATGCAGCTTCACCTGTATGTCCCAAGTGGTGTGTGGCACTTGCGTTTCTTGAAACGGTGCCCTTCTCCCACCCCCACCTCTTGCTGAGCATAGCAAACTTTGAAAAGCAGTTTGGGGATTTATTTCAACTTGTATCCTGCTTCCAAATGAGAGGAGAGCACAATAAAATCCCTCCCGATTGTTGGTTATTTAAGCTCTCTTTAAAAAATAAATAAATCCATGCATGGGATCTGCAACAAAATGTTGCAGTGCGGGGTGCTTTCGATCAGGGTTCCAGCTGCACATTCCATGCCACCCCCTCCCTCAGTTTGCCATTCTCCCCACCACCACCTCACCCATCCGGCCATGAAGCTCACTGGGTGACTTTGGACCAGTCACTGACTCTCAGCCTACCCGACAGGGTTGTTGTGAGGATGAAATGGGAGAAGGAGGACCATGTAAGCCACCTTGGATTCCTTGTAGGGGGGGGAAGGCGGGATATTAATGTAATAATAAAATTAAAATAATTAACAGCGGTGGCAGATTTCAGTACAGCACAAGGACCATCTTTTGTTTGCTGTGGACACGCAGAGTCTTGGGTCCAGCCCCTCTGCACAAGTGCTATAGCACAGTGCTGCCGTAGGTTGCTTTTGAAGTGAACAATGCTATCCCCGGACGGACCCTGAGCTCAGTCGCAGCTTCAAGGGCCACGGTTGGGATGCACTGATGCCCACAGCTGCACCTTCGGGATAAGATGAGATTCCCCGAGGCCATTGCGTGATTCCCTCTCCAGTGGGGTGTAAGGCTGTTCTTTGTGGTTTGAGGCTGAAATCAGGACCGGTGCAAGGCAGTTTGGTGCCCTAGGCAAGATCAGATATTTAGCGCCCCCCCCTTCCCACTTGAGAGCGCTGTATTTTTTTTCCAAGGCGTTTCTGGCGCCCCCTTTAGCCTTGCGCCCTAGGCAGCTGCCTAGTTGGCCTAATGGTAGCAGCGTCCCTGGCCGAAATGTTGCTGCGCAGCTATGCTTCTGCCATGGGTGAATGGGGCATGGGGATCTGGGTCAGTTTTAAATTGGTTAGTCGGGCCACAAACAAGCATGCGCGTAACTTTTCTCTTGTGCGCATAGAAAGCTCGTGCGCATTCTTTAATGTGGATGCCCTCCTTGGCTGGGATCAGCGCAGAGCGATTTTGAGGAGGAAGGAGGGGATCTTTCCCCTTCCAGAGGAGCCTCCCCACCTGGGCGCTGTGGTTTGTTTTCCTACAGAAAATCCCACTCCTGCTGCTTGAGCAAGTCAAAAAGGCATACGTGTGGGGCAGTAATAGAGCCAGTGTGGCGTAGTGGTGAGAGTGCTGGACTGGGACTTGGGAGATCCGGGTTCTAGTCCCCGCTCGGCCACAAAGCTCAGTGGATGACTTTGGGCCAGTCACTGACTCTCAGCCTCACCTACTTCACAGGGTTGTTGTGAGGATAAAAATGGGGATGGAAGAAGAGGAGGATTATGTAAGCCACCTTGAGTTCCTTGTAGGAAAAAAGGCGGGATCTAAATGTAATAAATAAATAATAAAGGAGGAGTAAAGATACATTAATTGGGCTCCTGGAGAATTGCGATTATAAGGGTAGCGGGGGTGAGGATGGAAAAGTGGAATGGGCCAGATTTGGTCCATTGGGTTGAAGCTCCCGACCTTGGCTTACAATCTCTACACTGGTTTGCAACAGATACAACTTATGGAGGTCTAGAAAACAGCATGTGGGGCAGATGATGCTCTTAGAGCTAAGCAGGTCCCGGTTTGGTCAGTGTTTGGGTGGGAAACTTTGTGGGAGCCCCTATATGAACTTCTGAACTTCCGGCAGGTAGAGCAGGATATAAGATACATTTTTAAAAATGTAATCAAGGGAGTGAGGCAGGCTGGCCTAGGATGCTGGAAGAATGATCTCCATTGCTGTGGTTGCAGAGCAAGAGGTAGTTTGTGTGAGCGCGCCTATTGAGCTGTCAGTGTGCCACAAACAAGTGACTTGTGCCACCTGGGCAGGCAAAGTGTATAAAGAAAATTATTGTGGGCTAGTGACTCCCACAGAATTATTTGCAAGGCGGCAGTCTTACACAGCCGTCTGTCCCATCTCAATGGTGGTTCTTCCCTATCCCATTGCCTGCAGCAGTACGTAAATCTGCAATGAAAAATAATGATAGTCTAATCCCTTCACCTGGATTCTGCGACCTGCATGCATGCTGCAAAGCTTGGGAGTGGGGTCCCCCCAAAAAGTCAAGCAGGACACTGAATTTGCATCCCCAGCTATTGGGGATTGATCCAGCTCAGTCTTCCTCCGCGACACACCCAAGCTTTTCCGGTTTCACAAGGCTTTGCCCATATACTCTCAATCCTATCCAAACATCTTAAGGACTAGAAACCTCTCTCTTTTTGTGAATATAAAAAGCAGAGCTCTTCCGGATGCTGAATTCAGCACCCTGTACTGATTTTCTGCACTTCGCCCAGTACTCCTGTCCTTGAACCTACTAGCCTTCTGTTGTCAGATATCACAGTCTGTTCATCACAGTATGCAAAAAAGCCCTCCAAAACCCCAAACCTTATTCTACACACTGAATTTCTGTTGCTTTGCCACAGAAGTGTGTGTGTGTTTATACTGAAGAGAGCGCATAACCTCCAGCAAGGCAGTACACCTCAGCTTTGTGTTGCTGTGTAGGCAGATCTTGGGAAGTGGGGACAAAACAATGAGCCCAAAGAGCTGGAGGTCCTGGAAATTATACAAGGCTGATGCACTAGGTCTTGGCTAACGGGCTTGGGCATCATCATAGCATCCTCACCTCCAGCTTGAGCCAGCATCCTGGGATTAGGGGGCTGGGCGCATGCTGGCAGTCTAATGGCTGCTTAATAACTTAGAACGCTTGGCTCTGTCTGGGAGCCGTTCCGGTGCTTGCCAGCCGTCTTCTTGCGGGCTCCCTTGCCGGTTCTGAGGGGATTCCGTCATCCCTGGCTCTGACACTTCCCATCCGGCTTTTCCTCTTCCTCCCGGTGTGTTCAGAGGAGCCCGGGCGCCAGGGATGTGTTTGATCAGACTGAACTAGGCCAGCTCATGTAAAATATTCATCATTTTCCTCCTTTGCTGACGCTGGAACACCTTGTGGTGTTTTCTCTGTCTGCCTTGCGTAGGCGAGCATCAGCGGGGGCTGCCCCTCCCTGGCCGAGGCTGGACCGACTCAGCTTTGAGAGAGAGAGAGAGAGAGAGAGAGAGAGAGAGAGAGAAGGACACACACACACTGTGCATATATGCATCTGCACACACTCAAACGTACATCTGTGCAAGAGCCCCTGCCAGCAATTATGTCAGAATTACTGCTTGCTCATCCAGCAAGTGTGTTTAAACAGGTCTGAGCGCATTATAGTGAGGACAGTCAACTGCTTATTTATTTATATTTCTTTATTTATAGCATTTTTTATCCCACCCTTGAGCCAAAAAGGCTCCCAAGGTGGCTTACAAAGAAAAGAAATAAGACAGTCCTTGTCTGCAGGCTTACAATCTAAAAGGCATGACACGAAAGGAAAGGGGCTTGGGAGGGAGAATGGGGGGGGGAAGAAGCAAATCTAGGCACTAGAACTGGCTGGGGCATGCTGGGAGTTGTAGGCCAAAAACATCTGGGGACCCAAGGTTGGAGAACACTGGCTTAAAGACTGGTGTAGCTATGCCAAGTGTCTGTTGTAGGGGGAGTACTCTTTCGTTCCAATCTCCTTTTTAAAAAGTTTTATATCATGGCCATGAACCCCAAGGATCTTTCTACTCCAGGAGTAGGCAACCTCATGCTGCCCAGATGTTTTGGACTACAACTCTCATAAACCCCAGCTGCATGGCCAATGGTCAGAGGTTATGGGAGCTGTTTGTGCATTCTAAGACAGTGTTCTCCAACCTTGGGTCCCCAGATGTTTTTGGCCTACAACTCCCAGCATGCCCCAGCCAGCTAAGTGGGGACCCAAGGTTGGAGAACACTGTCTTAGAATGCACAAACAGCTCCCATAAACATGTGGGGACCCAAGGTTGGAGAACACTGCACTAGAATCTGAGTTGCAAAGATGAGCTCATGGATGCAGTGGAAGGGCTGCCCCTTCCTCTCCCTCTGGGGGCCACGCCCACACGCACACATACATGTGCACAGGCAAACATGCTCGCACGAGCGCAGCCTTTCCCCAGTGTCCCCCTCAATCGCTCATGCACACAGACACTCATGAGCAGGTGAGGTTTTTTTTAGTTGATTTGTCATCTGTCTTTGAATCGATTAATTGATCTAAAAATGTAATTAGATTTGCAGAACCATTCATATTAAGAGAATAATTAACCACCCCTTTTTAGAACCCGTGATCTTCAGCATTTGCTTCTTCATTCCTGATTGCAAAACCCATGTATATTTTATTGTTTCTTACCTGCATATCCCCTCCAGGGAGTTCAGGGTGACAGAGATAGTTCTCCCCGCCCCATTTTATCCTCAAAACAACCCTGTGAGGTAGGTTATTCTGAGATGGAATGATGGGCCATAGGACACCAATTCAGCTTCATGGCTGAGTGGGGATTCGAACCCGGGTCTCCGCATTCCTAGTCTAACACTCTAACCACCACACCATCCTGGCTTTCTGTTGTTCTGGATTAGGGCTGGGCAGATTTCAAGCTTGTGAGATCTACTTTGTTTAATTTTTTTAAACTATAAAATCCCTGAAATCCACCAAGTGGAACCTGGTGCAAAAAACGGACAGTTGAGAGTCCATAAATCCTTGCCAATTTCGCCAATCTACTGCAACGCACCCAGATACATATCAGTAGATCCCAGTCTACCTTCTGCCCTTCCTGATGGAAATTGTAATATTGCCTGCTTAAATCAACAAGGTGATACAGGCAGTCCCCAGGTTACGAATGAGTTCCGTTCTTAAGAATGTCTTTAAGTCGAATTTGTATGTAAGTCGGGACAGCATAGCGTTCTATACGTTAAAATTGGCATTTATGCAAATTGCGTAAATTACGCAAACTGCGTAGTATACTACGCTATGTACTCTACGTAAACGACGTAGCGCCGGGGAACCCAGAAGTCCGTTCTTAAGTATGGGTTGTCTGTAAGTCAGACGTCCTTAACTCGGGGACTGCCTGTATAACCATTAGTTAGAGTGGGATTGTTAATTGAACAATCCCCCAGGGTGCATGTTTTGTAACCCCTCCTCCCTACTTCCGGCCTCTCTCTCTTTCTCTCTCTCTTCCTCTCCAACATGATAGACACCGGCATATGAATAAACGGACTGTAAGTAAAACTAATAAATGTATTTATTAGTTTTAACCCTTGTATGGACAATCCGTTTCCTTTTAAGAGCCTTTTAGCAGGGTTTTACCACCCACGTGGTGATAACCAGTTTCAATAACCAGGACTGCGCACAAGGGGGAAAACTCTGCTTCGGCCTAACCAGTATAGGACCGACTCCTTCCCATATCCTCCAACACTTCCCTTGTGCACATGATACCCAATTGCAACCTGCTCCTGGTGGAGGCGGAAAGGTCTAGAATTGGTTTGCTGATACGGATCAACGGAGCTTGCCTGCATTTTTGGACTCTCCCTGCAGCTGTGGCTATGGCCTGCACTTCAGAAATGTACCCCTGACGATACAAGCTGAGTGTCGCCATTTTCACCCCCTTGCAGCGCTGTCTGAGGAGCCGGTGAGCGTGGCTGGCCGGAAGTGCAACACCATCTACAAGGGCTTCGCCGAGTGCCTGATCAGCCTCGGGGACAGCATGGCTCAAAGCGCGCAGCAACCGCAGGGTGATGGCAGCCTCCAGGAGCAGCAGGAGTTGGACACCATCTGCAGGTGAGTGCGGAATTCCTTCTCCCGGGTACCTACTGGGCCCACATCAAAGAACCACAGGAAGCTGCCTTGGTCTGGGACAGGCCATTTATCTTATCTAGCCCAGCCTTCCCCCCACCTGGTGTTCTCCAGATGTGTTGGATCACAACTCCCATCATTCCTGTGGGGGGGTGGGAGTTGTAGTCCAGCACATCTAGAAGGCACCTAGTCGGGGAAGGCTGATTTAGCTCAGTATTGTCCGCTCTGACTGGCAATGGCTTTCGAAGGTCTCAGGTTGGAGGTCTTCCCCCCCCCCATCACCTGCCCCCTGCTCCTTGGAGACATCTGGGATTGAACCCCTGGGGTCTTCTGTATGCAAAGCATGCACTCTACCACTGAGCTGTGGTCCCTTCCCAAAGGTTCTCTCCCCGGAGGCCAAACCTGAGTAAACACTGGTAGAGCCAGTGTGGCGTAGTGGTGAGAGTGTTGGACTGGGACTCGGGAAATCCGGGTTCTAGTCCCCGCTCGGCCATGAAACTCACTGGGTGACTTTGGGCCAGTCACTGACTCTCAGCCTAACCTACCTCACAGGCTTGTTGTGAGGATAAAATGGAGAGGAGGAGGAGGAGGAGGATTATGTAAGCCACCTTGGGTTCCTTGCAGGAAAAAAGGCGGGGTATAAATACAATGAATAAATAAATAAAATAAAAATAAACAATACGGGCAGCATTCTCAGACGTCTCCTCCTGTTCGTATTAATCTACGAACACGCCCCCAAGGAGAGTCCAAAATTTCAGGCAGCTGCGTTGATGCCTATCAACAAACCAGCTCCATTAGGTTCACCACCACTGAGCACCATGGAGAGCTCCTATGAAGCTCCAAGTAAAACCTGCAAAACCTGTAATGGAAAAGGAGCCCCACTGAACTAGCGCTCCCATATAAGGAGAGATGGAGGTGGGATGGGTGTGATCAGAGCGCCATGCTGCAGCCATTTTACATCATATTTAATCTGCTAGTTGCAACATCTCCTCCAGAGGCGGTGTTAGGGGGGCAGCCCACTAGGGCTGGAGCCCCGATTCTTTCCTCTAGAGCCCCTCCTCTCCCCTGTCCATACATCCTTTTTTACAGATAGGGGTGTCCTTAGGAAACAGGGTCCTTTACAGACAGACACACACAGAGAGAGAGACTTTAGAGCATAGGTTAACAAGCATATGCAAATTTGTGCTTCTTTTTTTTGTCCTGTGGGCCTGAGCCCCATATCTTTTCAGTACCTAGCACCGCCCCAATCTCCACTGCCCCATGAAAACAGAGGCACTAACACACACACACACACACACACACACACACACACACACACCATCTCATTTTTCTCTCCTTTTATTTTTACTTGGGGAGGGGATAGCAGAGTGCCTAAACGGGGTGGCCTCCCAGTTTTTATGCCGTAGGTTGAAAGACCTCCCCCAAGGCTTAGTTACCAGCAGCAAGAGCTTAAAGCTAAAATATGCTGGCATCTTGGCTCCACCCTTTTTGCCTCTGGCCCCTCCCGCCACTTGAACGCAGCCCCTGTCAGCTCCCCTGGAATGGAATTTGGCCCCGCGGCTGAAACGGGTTCTCCAGCCCTGGCCTGACCGAAACGCCCCCCGCTGCTTGTTATATGAGAGTCCTCGCTCAGATGTCCCCCTTCTTGCAGGTCCTGGGACGATTTCCATGCCTGCGCCACCCAGGTCTTGTCCAGCTGCCCCGAGGAGGCGGCCAACATCTGGGAGTCGCTTCGGCAAGAGTCCAGGAAGATCCAGTTCCAGGGAAACCTGCACGACCTATGCAGCTCGCGCGCCCAGCCGGCTGGCAACGGGAGGGCGTCGGACGTGGACGAAACCAACAAGGAGACCTTGCGGGGCGCGGCCTGGCTTCTCCGGCCCAGCCTCATGGGCAGCCTGACTCTTGTGGCTCTCCTGCTGTTGGTGCCCTTTGCCTAGCCCGGGAGCAGTGGGGGAGGAGGCCTCCCTCTCCTACTGCCCACTCGAGTGCAGACTGGCGGCCTAGCGCTGCTCCCTTCCGGGAAACCGGGTCAGACCCAGCGGATGGCAGCGGTGTGTGGTGGCTCCTGGCGGCATGGCCTGCTGGGTGGAAGAGGCAGGAGGCCACGGGCTTCCCTGCCTTGCACCTGCCCTGCTCAGAGAAGTCAGGTTGTGCTCAAGGTGCTCCTCCTCTCACTACATGCCCTGGTCTTACTGGCCGGCCCCCTCCAGCAGCTCTAGTGCCCCGCCCTGTCCCTCCATCTCTCGCTTGCCAGCTCCTCCTCCTTCGTCCTCTACTGCCCAGGAGACCCTGCCTCGGAGCACTGCCTCGAAAGTGCCATCTTCCCCCAGCCCCGATTTCAATAAGAGCATCCTTGCCGGGTGTGGGTGGTGGTGGTGGTCCAGAGAGAGCCCGAGGCGGTGGGTGTGGATATCATAGGATCATAGAGTTGGAAGGGGCCTACAAGGCCATCGAGTCCAACCCCCTGCTCAATGCAGGAAAGTAGAGGAGGGGTCTCCCATCCAAGTAATAAGCAGGCCTGACCCTGCTTAGCTTTCCACGCTCAGATCAAGCTGAGCCAGTGTGAGCCACAGGCCTGTATGTGAAACAGTGTCCACAGTCTCGGATTGAGGGACCCTTTCCCCCATCCGGCAATGCTGTCATGGAGGAGACCGTGTGCCCCCCCCCCCCGATGAGCTGCGGCCCTGGAATCTTCTAGCTTTCACACACCCACGTTTGTAGGCGTGTGCTGACGTATATTTATTTTGCAGCTGCGTGTCCTTCCTTTCCGCCCTACCTCCAGTGTCTCCCAGGAGGGCATGTTGCCCAACTGCCCTTTGGGTGGTTGCCATCTCTTCTCCTCCCATAGTGATCTCCCACTCGCTTTTATTTTTGGCACCTTAAGGCCTCGGCGGGCCAAATTTCTCCAGCCGTAGGTACATTTTTGTTGGTTGGTTGGTTTTATTTCCTACACCCTTTGCAGGCCTGCTCTCTGGCCACTGGACTCAGCTGGCAGGGGAGCTGACCTGTGCAGGAGAAGACGAATGGAAAATCCTCCATCAACCGGGCTGCTGCGGTCTCCTGCTGCCAGTGAGCATGTGTATGTGCCGTTGCTGTGTGCCAGGCCGTATCCTGCATGCACTTCTGCAGTTACGGAGATGGGCTGGGTCTTGACCATCTGGTTGGTCAGCATCCCGCCAGGTGCCTCTGGCTGAGGGGGGGCTTTTCAGGGGCGCTTTGCCAGTGTGGCCCAGTCTTCTTTCAGAAAGCACCTCTGTTCCTGCCACGCAAGGACCCATCGGGCTGAGGCTTGAATGAGAAACGAGTGAGCAGTGGAAATCCTAGGTCTCCTGTTAGCTGGTGTCAGCTCTTCAAATGTATCTCTATATTTCTATTAAAAGGCACTTTTACATTTGGCTTACCTTGTCCTGTGTTGTGCGTTGCAATTCATACATGGTGCTTCCAGAAGCATCATCATCATCATCATTATTTTTATTTGCCTGTCAAGTCGCTTGATCCTAATTGCACTTACTCAGGAGTCAGCATTTCCCAAGTAAATGTGTTCAGAGACGTGCCAATGTAGGGGTGTTCCATGCCTCATGGAGCACAAGGTCTTCCTTGGACTTCTTTTGGAGGAGGAGGAGGAGCAGGAGCAGGAGCAGGAGCAGGAGCAGGAGCAGGAGCAGGAGCAGGAGCAGGAGCAGGAGCAGGAGCAGGAGCAGGAGCAGGAGGAGGAGGGGAAAGTACATTGTATTACAAAGGCATTGAACATACAAACATTTTGGGTTCACAAGCACATCCTCATTCCTTCCATTTTCAGTGTTCAAGTTCTGGGTGCCGTTGCTTATGTAGCCGAAATGGCACTACCCATGCCCAAGAGGGAGGTATTGGAGGCTTGGGGAAGCCCATGATTTGCAGAAGTACAAAACATCTTAAGGAGGAGAAAGAACCCTAAGTGGGGAACACCCAAAACTAAGGACCAAGCATGCCATGAAATGCTGACCGATGGTTGGGGGCAGGAATGGGAAAATGGGGAGGGAAGGTGGAGATGGAGCGGAGCGGCTGGAATCCTGAACAACGCCACACTGCAACATTTTGTTGCAGATCCCACTTGTGATATATACTAGTGGAAGACCGACAACCTGGTCTTCTGCGCGGGTTCAATGCTAAGGGGGTAGCGAGTCCTGGGGCGGGCCTTCTCCGAGGTCCCCAGCGACTATCACCCTTAGCCCAGAACAAAGGGATAACTTATAGCCACAAAAGTATCTTTTATAAAACAAGTTTATTTACAAAATTACCTTCACAAACCCAGACACACGCCAGCAATACAGCTTATCAGTACGGTACAAAGTAGCAAGCAAGAAGTCTCAAGGACACTGTGATTTCAGGGCTCTCAGCTAGTTAGTTCAGTTCGGGCTCCAGCAGAGGCCCGGTCAACCACACGCTGCTAGCTGGGTTCCCGGCGGAGGTCCGGTCTACCCAAGCGGCTTGTGAGTGATTTCAGCTTGGTTTCCTGGGGGTCCGGTCAACCCAAGCGGCCAGTGATTTCAGCTAGCTGGAGTGCGCCGGGTGCTGCTACCCGGGGTTGCTGCTCACCCTTACCCCAAGCATGGGGCAAGATTGCTGATCAGGTCCAACAACTCGGTTCCCTTGCGCAGGGTGTTTTATACCTTGGTGTTTCAGGTAGCCCCTCCCTCCGTAATCAGGTGGGTTGCCAATCAGGTGGGTTGCCACCCTCCCTGAGGGGCGGCCTTTTGGGTCAGGTGGGGTGACGCCTTCCCCCGTGGGGTGGGGTCCCTTTGAAGCCACTTGCTTAATGGTCCCATCCTGTGGTGTTGAGTGGTCCTTTCTTATGGGTGCCGAAGTGTCTGCTCTGGCAAGGTATTCAAGTCTTATGTAGATGGGGCTGATATACGAGAGCATTGACAAACCTGGCAATGCTTCCTGTCTTCCCCCCTGGGGTGATTCTATGCAGATGTTGTTTGTCCCCTTTGGCCTCTGTGGAGACTGTCTGTCTCCCCCCCCCCCCCCGGGTCTCCTTCCCTCCACCTTGGTGAGTGTGTGTGTGTCAGAAAGGGGGCTTAGGTTGGCTTTCTCCACAATACTACTAAAATTATTCTTTTATAAGTCCAGGTTTGCGTCTGTATAAATCTCATAGAGAAAACATCATGCTGTGTATTACTATTATTTACGTAACTAGAGTGGGGGAGATCAGATTGCTTTGAAAGCAGTTCTGATTTGTTCTCCATGTAGCTTCTTGCAAGCTTGTCGTCCCGTCCCCGTCCCCCGTCCCCCCCCCCGGATATTGACCTACAGTGGCTAAAAAGATATTTAAAAACAGACCCAAAGAAATACGGATGCAGACCGATCTAACTTTGCTTCCAAAATGCAGAATGACTCCTTGGTACTACTGCTTAAACATAACCCAAATTATATAGCCTCCTTCATGCGTTACGCACGTGAAGGGGGTCCATGCGTTGAAGGAGGCAGAAGGGCTGTGCCGCTGGCCCGCTCCCCATCATTACATCTTGTGAAGGTGAATGCTATAGTTTTTGCGCTGTGTGAAGAAGTCCTTCCTTTTATCTGCCCTGAATCTCCCACCAATCAGCTTCATGGGATTACCCCATTGGGTTCTAGTATTATGAGAGCGGGGGGGGGGGATGTCTCCCTATTCACCTTCTCCACACCATGCATAATTCTGTACATGTCTCCCTCTATCATGTCTCCCCTTACTCACTCTTTCTCTAAGCTAAACAGTCCCAGATGTTGTAACCATTCCTCGTAGAGGAGTTGCTCCAGCCCCTTAGATATCTGGCATGGCATGGATGCACAGATGTCTGAACCAGAGAAGCAGATGTCTGTAGACCTCTACACATGTATGCTTCTACAGGAGCTTGTAGCAGCTTCTGTGGGAGCTGGTAGTCCAGAGGTCTACACGTGTCAGCTTCCCTGACTCAGATGACCACACCAAATGCATTTATTTATTTATTTATTGTATTTATACCCCGCCTTTTTTCCCTGCAAGGAACCCAAGGCGGCTTACATAGTCCTCCTCCTCCTCTCCATTTTATCCTCACAACAACCCTGTGAGGTAGGTTAGAACCATGGGGGCAGAGAAGCTGTGTGCTGTCAGAGGCAGAGCCAGCTGTGTGGCTCCATTGACCTCAACACCTGGGCCCCCTTCATGTGTGTGTGTGTGTGTGTGTCACATGAAGGGGGCTGTGAGAACTATATCTAAGAGATCTTCCAAAGATTCCTGTTGAGAGTTCTCTGACCCTTCTGCTTTCAACAGATGCCCACCGTGGTCTTTGATGGTTGCTATAGTGATACTTGTTCTACCCTCTTGAATATGTGCGTATCCAGTGAGCTTTGTCATCTCTGCTTCTGACCGGACATCCTTGGACTTTGGCTTACTTGGACAATAATAACAGTTGGAAATACAGCTTAGGTCCCAGCTCTGCATTGGCACACTTCTTATGCCACCATGGTAAAGTCCTTTGGGCAGACAATAAGGCTGCAAATTCTTTGCGGCGCATAGTTTTCTGGTAGTTTCAGAAACTAGATGCTTGGGGCTGGCGGGCTGGCTGGCTGGCTGGCTGGGCGCTTTAGTTATGAAACTTGTATGTCTCAACATTTTTTCAGGGTATGCAAGAAATTAACAGTACTTTCATTAAAATAATTAAACTTGGGCTTTTGGTTGCTTTAAGGCGCTGGTGGGAAACCTCGGACCCACAGACCAGATGCAGCCTGCAAAGCCTCCCCAACTGGCCCTGTATGGACTGTATAAAACTTGGAACCAGGAGCAGGGGCTGGCTGGCTGGCTGGCTGATTGATCTCCAATTTCAGGGAGGTTTATATAGGCAAAGGCACTCCCTGACAGAAGCATGGAGTTCCGGCTCCAGGTTTTTGTGGGCCTTTGGGCAAGACACCTTCAATGGGCCCCCTCCCTCAGTGAGTTTACCTTCTCACCACCATTCTCACCAGCTGCTCTTGACAGGCAGAGTGCCAGGGAGCAAGTAGGCAGGGGCATCTCCTCACCACCACCACCACCATTTTCCAGGGATGTTGAAGAGTCCTTAGTCTCGAGTCACGAGTCTTTGGACCCGAGTCTCGAGTCCGAGTTCTTGGTCCAAAATTGTGACTCATGAGTCACGAGTCACTCCCAAAGCTGACTCCACGAGTCCCTATTAAAATCAATGGGGTTTTTTCCCAACAAAATAAGGCTACTTCAGATGTGTGGCTTAAATACATTCTAGGCACAAGTGTGCCTTTTTATTTCAAAACTCTGCAACTGATTTTGGCAAGAACAGACCAGGCAGACAAACCCAAAATAACCAGACAGGCAGAGGAGGCAGGGAACCCCAAAATAGGCTGGCAGAGGCCTTTGTCTTGGACAATTCAAACTGTGGAACTGGTTAAGAAGAGACCAGGCAGGCAGAGGAGGCAGGGAACCCCAAACAGGCAGGCAGAGGCAGCCAAACCCAAAATGTCTGAAAGGTTGCATTTTAGGGGAAATGATTTTAAAACATAAACTTGCTGTACTTCCTAAAACCTATCCATGTTGCATTTGAGGAACACGATTTTGGAACACGAGTCCTTGGTCTTGAGTCCCATTAAAAATATTGGGACTCAAGTCTGACTCGAGTCAGAGGGGGGACTCAGTCCAACTCACGAGTCGAGTCCTGGAGTCCGAGAGTCCCCATCCCTGCCATTTTCTAGGCCAGAGCAAGAAGCAGGTGAGCAAGCAAGTTGTAATGGTGAAGAGGAGGAGCAACTTCAGGGGGCTTTTGTCAGTGGGCCCCTCCCTGCCTGGCGTGAGGCAGCTTCCCATGACTAGTTTATCCCCAAGGCCCTGGGGAAATGGCTGTAGGATTGAATGGAACTTGGACCTTCAGGTGAGATACCTGGTGAAGAGACACCATAGATGGAGGATGCTTTTTCTTAGCACCTGCCTTGGTCCATCTTCCCACTCTGCAGGATGTAGCCAGTGGTGCCGGCAGAAGAGGACTCTTGACACTGGGCCGCTGCCTAGGTGAGGGCCCTTGGCAGGTGCCCAGCCAGGCCTACCCTTGACGCCAACCCGGGAAGCATGGATGGGAAACTCCCTGACACTGGAGACACTCTCTTGAGAGTCAGCTATTCTTTCAGGGGTGGAGAACCTATGGCCCTCCAGCTGTTGTTGGAACCCCCCCCCCTTCCCATTAAACCCAGCCAGCATGGCCAATGGTCAGGGATGATGGAGTCAATATCTGGAGGGCCAAAGGTGGGGAACCTCTGGTGCATTACATCTGTCTCCCCAAAACTACCCCACGAGCTCGAACAGAGAGTTGAAGAAAACCACCCTGACAAATTAAAGCAAGTCCTTTCTCCCTTCTGCCCTGGGACACCGGACAAAGGAGGTGCATTCTAGCATGAGTTGAGGGGGAGGGAGGAGAGAGGGTGTGTTAACTGGCACATGTTCCCCCCCTTAAGGGTATTAACAGCTTTGCTTGGATTTCAGCTCAGTGTTCCCAGTGCTGCTTGCCCATAATGTAATTAATCTGCCTTTTTGCTTAAAGCCTCCACTGAGCGTTCGACACCCACCTCTGTTTTAGCCCAATTAAGCCCTTGCATCAGGTCTGCAGTCCTGCTGTGCATCTCCTGGCACCCTCTGGGCATTTGCCATGTGCAGGGCCACACACATAGGATGGCTACCTCCGAGGTTGGGGAAATCGTCAGTCGCTGTGACACAGGAACAGCCCCTTGGAAAACTGAACAAAGACATCTCCCTGTCCGCCCCCACCCTTCTGTTCTTGAATGGGCCAAATCAGCTGGTGTGGCGTAGTGGTGAGAGTGCTGGACTGGGGCTCGGGAGATCCGGGTTCTAGTCCCCCCTCACTCGGCCATGAAGCTCACCGGGTGACTTTGGGCCAGTCACTGACTCTCAGCCTAACCTACCTTCACAGGGTTGTTGTGAGGATAAAACGAAGAAGAGGAGGAGGAATTATGTAGCCTCTTGTGTTCCTTGCAAGGAATAAAACAAGGCAGGATATAAATATAAATAATATAGAATAGTTAATATTTCAATAAATTACTCTGCAAACTTTATGCAAACTGTGTGTTCCTTTTGTTGCCTCATTTTTGCATGTGTTTGGTGCTTTTTTTTTTTTTTTTGAGTTGACTTGAGTGGGGGCTACAATATCATTAACAAGCCATCCTGCCCACGGCTGCAGAAAAAGTCATAACACCAGGAAAAAGGACCAAGGCACTCTCAATCCTCCTCCATTTCTACACACCCTGTGAGGTGGTAGCTGAATCATGATGGCCCAAGTCACCAGTGGCTTTGGGGGACTAGAACCAGATCCCGTCCATCACACTCTAACCCAGTGTCTCCAACTGGTCCCAGGGGTTTTGTAACTCCAGCATGCTGGAGTTGTAGGCCAAAAACATCTGGGGACCCAAGGTTGGAGAACACTGCTCTAACCACTACACCACACTGTCTCTCTATCCCTGCATCTTAGGGGAAACCATTTAATTTCTGATGCTCAGCAGCCTCTAACAGAGGGTAGTGGCCTGCAAGCCACCTATACAGAGAACAAAATTACATGCAGGAGCTCAAAAACTGCCTCGAGGGCTGGTTGACAGGGAGGGACAAAGGGCCTCCAACACAATATCTTCAGTCATGTGAGGTGAGGATTCTGCTTTGGAAATAGTTGTCATCTTTTCCTCTCTCTCCTGGCTGTGTTCCTGTGCCGGCACACAAAGATGGTTGGGGCAAGTTGGGGAGGATGGCATGCAGAAATGAAGTAGAATAATCATGCGGAAAGCTTCACCTCTCTCTGTGCCAGGAAAAGCACCAGCCAGGGCCAGCCCCTGCCATGAGGTAAACTGAGGCAGCTGACTTTGCATGTCACGAAAGGGCAGCTGATTGTGGCTTGGTTTGTTTTTATTGTTGCCTTTACTCCCGGCAGGGAGGAACTTGTGGGATTTTCTGCCTCAGATGCCAAAGATAATTTGACCAGCCTTGGATACTAACGTACCTTGACTTGCTGTTCCGCCTCTGGCAGCAAAACGTCCTGGCACCACCTTTCTACATGTCGGGCTGTTGTTGTAGATGCAGAATTGTCCTCTGAAATCAAGTTAGCCTACTGGGAAAGTATGCTCAGGGCCAGCCCACCCAGGGAGCAGGATGAGGCGCCTGCATCAGGTGGCAGAGCCAGAGGAGCAGCAAATTGTTCTGCTCCCCCCCCCCCGACGACACTGCCCTGGCCCAGCCAGCGGGGCCCACCGCCGCCCCGCTGCCTCCAGTGGGTGCTCAAGAGAGTCCCGCCAGCCACTCTCCCGCCGTGGCATTTGCTGCAGCAAGAGAGTGGCTGGCAGGGCTCTTTGGAACAGCCACCCGCCCTCTGTTTCACCTTCGAGAGCCCTGTGTCTGGAAGAAGTGGCTGTGGGGCTCTCACAAGACCCGGGAGGACCGCTTCTTCCAGCCTGCATGGCTCTCTGTAGGGCCGGCACGGCGGTGGCAAAGGTAAGGGGGGACGCAAGGGAGGCTGGTGACTCCAGTGTCAGTGGGCTCCTTATCCGTTGCATCTTTTTGTTAGAGCTTCATAAGTACATAAGAGCCCTGCTGGATCAGACCAAAGGTCCATCTAGTCCAGCATTCTGTTCACACAGTGGCCAACCAGCTGCCCATGGAAAACCCACAAGCAGGACAGCACCCTCCTGCCCATGTTCCCCAGCAACTGGTGTACGTAGGCATACTGCCTCTGATACTGGAGGAAGCATATAGCCCATCAGGACTAGTAGCCACTGATAGCCTTCTCCTCCAGGAATTTGTCCAATCCCCTTTTAAAGTTGTCCAAATTGGTGACCACCACTACACCTTGTGGAGATGAATTCCATAGTTTAAACTATGTGCAGTGTGAAGAAGTCCTTCCTTCTATCTGTCCTGAATCCCCCACCAATCAGCTTCATGGGATGACCCCGAGTTCTAGTATTATATGAGAGGGAGAAAAATGTCTCCTTGTCCACTTTCTCCACACCATGCATCGTTGTGTAGACCTCTATCATGTCTCCCCTTACTCACCTTTTTTCTAAGCTGAACAATCCCAGCTGCTGTAACCTTTCCTCGTACGGGAGTTGCTCCAGCCCCTTGATCATTTTAGTTGTCCTTTTCTGCATTTTTCCAACTCTACCATATCCTTTTTTTTTTTTTAGGTGTGGTGACCAGAACTGTGCACAGTATTCTAAGTGCGGTCGCACCATAAATTTGTATAAGGGCAGTAGGATCTTGGCAGTTTTATTTTCCATTCCTTTCCTGCTTATGCTTAACATGGAGTTTGCCTTTTTCATAGCACTGGGTCGACATTTTCATCCAGCTGTCCACCACAACCCCAAGATCTCTTCTTTCTTGGTCAGTCACCGCTAGCTCTCAGATCCCATCAGATCCCCACTGCTAGCAGTCACCACCACTAGCTCTGATGCATAAGCACTATCCATGGTGCTGAACTCCATCCCCAAAATAGGCTCACCACCATGGAGCACCATGGATGACTCCTCTAAAGCACTAACACGGGGCTCTCCAACCTTGGGTCCCCAGATGTTTCATAGATTTCATAGATCATAGAGTTGGAAGGAGCCTACAAGGCCATCGAGTCCAACCCCCTACTCAATGCAGGAAACTAGAGGAGGGCTCTCCCATCCAAGTAACAACCAGGCCTGACCCTGCTTAGCTTTCCACGCTCAGACAAGCTGAGCCAGCGTACAGCTCCCAGAATCCCTTGCCATTAGCCATGCTGGCTGGGTATGCTGGGAGCTGTAGGCCAGCAACATCTGTGGACCCAAGGTTGGAGAGCCCTGCAGTCTAACAGAAAGATGCAATAGATAAGGAGCCCCACTGACACGACAGGAGTCACCAGCCTCCCACCCCGGGACGATGTGGCGGCAGCAGAGGGGAGGGAACGGGCACAAGGCAGCAGCGGAGGCATGTGTTGTCCCTCTTCAGGCGGTGAGAGAGCTTGTGGCAGGCCTGAGTGATATTGGCTATATCAAGTGAAGCTCCCAAGTCCCTCACACCTGTGGTAATTTACACCATTTTGGTTCAAAATTGTGCCCGCTGAATTGCAACAGGAGCGTTTGGGTGAAGCCCTGTATCCTAGGAGGGCCTGTGGTGGCTCTTTGCTTGTACGAACAAGCCCTCCATGTTTGGCTCTTCTCAGCCTGCTGTTCCTGGGTCTGAATGTGCCAGAAATCTAGCCTGGCAAGCTGCTCTCTCTGGGGCAATGAGGTCAGCATTTTCTGAAAGGCACAAACAAGAGCCACGAGCCTCCTGAGTTCCTCGGCCCCAAAGGGGCCCTGCTTATTTCCATTTCATGCTCTGTGCTGGCACGCTTCGGGGAGAAATGGTCTCTTCCTTGTTATGGCTTAATATAGCAGCAGGTGTGCCAGGGCGAGCTGGGGACAAGAGAGGCTCTACTCACCTGGCTACATCCAATGGTGCAGGTAGGTAATTTTAGACTCTGGACTTAAATGGTCTTCTAGGAGCGGGAGCCATCTTTCGATGGTGACGTGTATTACCTCACTTCCTTCAAAATGTGGTGAGCCAACCCTGCTGCATTTGGGGACCCCTTCCTGCACATTTTGCTGAGTGGGGCCCTGGGTGTCTGCCCCAAGTCCTGCCCTGATGGCAGCACTGGCTACATCCTGTAGAGTGGGAAAATGGACCAAGCCAGGTAGTGCAGAGGGGCTAAGAAAGAGCACCTGCCCTCTCCATCCAGGATGTCCCTTCTTCACCAGGTATCTCACTTGAAGGTCCAAGCTCCGTTAAATTGCCCAGAGCCTTATTTATTTATTTATTTATTTATTTATTTATTTATGTACGCGATTACTATACTGCTCCAAATTCCGGTATGGAGATTCTGGAGCGGCGAACGGTAAAAGATTTTATTTATTTATTTATTCTATTTATACCCCACCTTTTTTCCTGCAAGGAACCCAAGGCGGCGTACATAATCCTCCTCCTCCTCTCCATTTTATCCTCACAACAACGCTGTGAGGTAGGTTAAAAGATAAAACAGATAAAAGAATAAAACAATATGTTAAAAACAAAACAAAACAAAAACCACAGCAGGTTTTCTCCTAATCCAAGGGAATAGAAGGAAGGGGCAATGCCTGCTTTCTCACCTTGGTTATGACACGCATCATTACCTGTAGCTGAATGTGTCAACAGATTTCACTGCGAACTATAATATTCCAGATGACACTGAGCCATCTAGTCCAGTGTCCTGTTTCCAACAGTGGCCAACTGGATGACTCCAGGGAGCCTGCAAGCAGGTAAGGAAGGCAACTGCCCCCTCCTGAGGTTGTTGGCTTGCAGGGGCATCCTGCTCTGAATATGAGGGTCCC
Source organism: Shinisaurus crocodilurus (assembly GCA_021292165.1). Taxonomy (NCBI): domain Eukaryota; kingdom Metazoa; phylum Chordata; class Lepidosauria; order Squamata; family Shinisauridae; genus Shinisaurus; species Shinisaurus crocodilurus. The sequence goes on along the minus strand of CM037887.1, from coordinate 17,886,559 downwards.
ATTTACCTATCATGGCTCATAGCCCTTGCTCAAGCTATTCTCATGAACTAGTCTAATCCCCCTTTAAAAAAAAAAAAAGTCACCAAAGCCTGTGGCAATCACCACATCTTGCAGCAGTGAGTTCCATAAGTAAATAGGTATTGTCTGAAGAAATATTTCATAGATGTCATAGATCATAGAGTTGGAAGGAGCCTACTACAAGGCCATCGAGTCCAACCCCCTGCTCAATGCAGGAAACTAGAGGAGGGGTCTCCCATCCAAGTAATAACCAGGCCTGACCCTGCTTAGCTTTCCAAGCTGAGCCAGCATGAGCCACAGGCCCCCGGCAATTGTCCAACTGTCTTGGCATTCCAAATTACTGCTCTTTTCTTATTGGCAATATAGGCAAGGCTTTACTTTCACAAGTGCACCAGAAACTGGCAGGGTGTGGGGGGGGGGGCAGGGCAGGGCCTACCTAACACAAATATTTACTTTGCATAGTATGTTCGATGTATGCGTATTTCTTCTCCTTGAGGATTGAACTACAGCCTTCCACTCCTTGAGACACATTCCAGGAGCAAGAAGATAATGCAGTGCATTGTTCGCTTTGTCTGAAACTCTTGACATCACACCGACCATGGTTAACAGTTTACAGGGGTTTTTTTGGGGAATGCAGAACATTCCCAGATATCAGACTGTAATGAAAAGTACAGCTAGATTTTTAAATTGTGTGTATGTGTAAAAAATGGTCTGTTATGATATTCTACACGACGGCTTGGTTCTCCCCATTTAAATCTGGGTGTGAGCTGTAGCATCTCAGGCTAGAGATGGAAGATTGCACAATGATTGCTTCTCTAGATCCACTTTCCCAATGCCAGGGGTGCAGAACCTTGGCCCAGCAGGCTAAATCTGGCCTGCCTAGAGTCCCAATCCTCCCTGCCCCCCCCAGGGTTCCCCAAATGGTTATGCCCCCTCTTCTGGCTTTTGTGCTGTTCCCCCCCCCCATTCTAAAAAGTTGAAATGCCTCTCCTAAGGCTTAGTTACTGGCAGTGAGAGCGTCAAGCTAAAATATGCTGGTATTTTGGGCCCCGCCCCTTTTGCCTCAGGCCCCGCCCACCACTGGAATGCAGCCCCCGAGAGCTTCTCCAAAATGGAATTTGGCCCTCGGGCTGAAAGAGGTTCTGCACCCCTACTCCACACCATGCATACTTTTATAAACATCTCTCATGCCCACCCTGCTTATTCGTTAGATTGGTGATGATTCATTCACGCCTGCAAGTTCACTGTTTGCTGTCACCCAATGATAAACATCATTACGTGTGGACTCGCCACCAAATCCTGTAGGCCTTTTAGCGGGGAAGGTCACTGTGATCATATTGCCATTCCTACTTGCCTTTTACAACAAGGTCTTGCATCCCTCCACTTTCCGGGGTGTCCTTCTCTCCAGTTGGCGTGCTGTGTGCCAGTCCACAGATTTTGAGTTTGGTCTTGAAGGTATGATTTTTTGGCATCCAAAGCCCGCTGCCAATGTTTTGCCAACCATTCACAATCGGTACAATGAAATCTGTCAGAAATGGGGAAAGGTCAGAATCAAGGGTTTCACCAACACAACATTATTATTATTAATTATTATTATTATCATTATCCCACCATGGAACTCAAGGTAGCTGCATGGGATTCCCAAGTGGTCTCCCCCCCCCCCCCAGTGCACTGACCAGACCCAGACCAGACCTGCCCAGCCTCAGCAAGGTGGCAGCCTCATGTGCCTTCAGGCCATGCCCTGGGAGCCTTATGTGTCTCTTTCTTACTCTAGAGAAGAGATGTGCACATACATATGCTATAATTAATGTAAATACCTGCAGATTTTACCAGAAAAGGCGCCCAGCCAGACCTGTTCTTTGAAATTTTGATTTGGGGGGGGGGGTGTTTACTTTGTTCTGGTCTAATACAATTTCTGTAATGGATTGGATGTTTTGTTTGATGTTCGGTTGTTCTGTATATGTTAAAATTCAAATAAACAAATTAAAAAAAATACCTGCAGATTTTAAAATTGCCCTGTAGCTACCTAGCAATTTTATTAAGTTTTTTTTTTTTTTTAAAGGAAAGAGGAGAGGAAAGGAGGAACAGGAGCTGCCCTTTGTAAATGTGTCTACCCAGCAGTTCCTGCAAGGTCCCTGGGCTGCATTTAAAAGCAGCCAGCAGGGCAGATAATCTGCCTATTCTTCATTTACAATTTCGACAATCCTGTGTTTAAGAGTGAATTAGTGCTAGATCTCTGCAGGATTCAGCTAAGAGGATTCAGCCAGGCTGCAAGTATGTGTGAACAACAGAGGATACCCAGCTCAGCCTGAGCGTTTACTAGATGTATAATTTATCTAGGGAATGTTCTCAAGATTACTTAAGATGATGAATCCACTCCCGCTTGGCTCATACGGTAAAAAAACAAAACCGGTGTAGGGTTTTGTTTTGTTTATTCGTTCAGTATGGCACAGTTATTGGCATCGGTGATCCTGCTGAGGACGGAACCAGGTGAAAACTCTCCAGAGATGATTCATTGGGAAGGAATAAATTGGTTAGATATTTCACATCAGGGAAAAGGGGGAAGTATAAGGAGGCAGGTTGATATGAGATCAAGATGACCACCATAAATAACAGGAAATATTGTGGTGAGGGGGCTAAGCTTGAGCAAGGCAGGGCAAAGGGAGAAAATTGGAGGAAGGCAGAATCTAACTTCACATAGTCTGATAGATTAAAATTATTTCGGCCGCAATTCTACGGGCCCTGGGGAGGGTGTCAAACAAAACACTCACAAACCTTCTCCTTGCGGGGGAAGGCCTTCCCCACCATTCCAGCTATTGGTGCTCTGCTGGAAACAGCATCAAAATGGGGACATTCCCTCTTCTTCAGGGGTTGGCATTGCTGGGCATTTGCTAATGCCCACACTGCTGCAGGGGGCCTGCTGTGGACACCCTCTCCCAGCTCCCTTGGCTCTGATGCTCTTGCTGCCTGTTGGTTCCCTTCAAGTGAGTGAGCAAGGGAAAAGAGCAGCATCCTCTGCTTACCTTGTGTTCTCCCTTTGGGCAATTGTGAAGACTAGGCCCAGGGGGGGAGATCAAATAGGCAGCTGTGATAGTGGCCAGGAGGAGGAGGAGAAAGTGGAGTTGGTGAACCCACTGTGGGCATCTTGCTCAAGCGCCCCCCCCCCCAACCATTCAGGAATTGGCCCTCCAGATTTTATTTATTTATTACAATTATATCCCACCTTTCCTCCAAGGAGCCCAAGCGGCATACACAATGCTCCATTTTTATCTTCACAACAACCCTGTGAGGTAGGTTAGGCTGAGAGTCAGTGACTGACCCAAAGTCACCCAGTGAGCTTCATGGCCAAGAGGGGACTAAAACCTTGGTCTCCCGGATCTCCCAGTCCAACTCTCTAACCTAACCACTACATCACACTGGCTCTCTCCTTACGTTCTTAAAAATTGTTTCCGTTGATTACATATGTAGAGTCAACAACAACAACAAAATGCATAGAAGACGGCTGTATCCGAGTTCAATATTGATTTTGTAACGTTAAAAGAGGCGAGAAGAGGGAGCAGGGAAAAACAAAGAAACTGCTCTGGAATGACAATCTTTGTTGATTTGGGATTTTCTGATGATGTTTATAACTAGAAATGTACCAATCCCACCCACCACCCACCCCAAATGCTGGTTATTGCATGTTTTGTTATTTTTTCTTTCTCTTAAAAAAAAAAAAAAAACCTCTTAAAAGTAGCACTTTGTTTTTAAATGGAAGCTGAAAATGCAGGGTCTGGAATATCTTTAATGGGGCAGCCCCCCCCCCCAAGCCACCTGACAATGGCTCTGTAGTAGAAAGAGACTATTCCAACTAACAAGTGATACCTTAACAGGAAAGGAGGTACTGTTATGCAGTTTTTCTCCCCTTTCTCCTTTTCTTTTAGGATATGAGTTCCTCACTTCCCCAAGAGGTAAGGGCATACTGGAGATGAATGGAATTTTTGTACTATTTGGTCTATTTACAGATATACAAGTCGAGCACAGGTGGAGGCAAACAGCATATTTATTTATTTATAATATTTCTATACCGCTAAGTGTTTTTTTAAAAATCCCTATGCGGTTTACATATACATATTAAAATCACATTTAAAACATTAATTTTGAAATCACATTTCAAATATTAATATTGAAATCACATCTAAAATACAATTTAAAAGAACATCAATTCCAATTACCTTAATAATAATATAGAGCAGTACGGTGGGGCAGGGAGGCGTTTGAAAGAGGCCACATTTTCTGCCTCCCGATTCCCGAACTGCACGAGGGAGTTTTCTCCATAGTAGGAGAAAACAGTAGGTAGTGGCAGTAGGTAGTGGCACACAGTAGGGTGCCACTACCGAGAAGGCCCGCCATCAAGGTATTGCACGGCGACATTCCGATAGTTTTGGAATGACCAGCAAGGCCTCCTCTGATGATCTTAAGGATGAGTTGGGTATATATAAGGGAAGGCGATCTGCTAGGTATCCTGGTCCCAAGTTGTTTAGGGCTTTATATGTCAGCAACATAACCTTGAACATGGCTTGGTAGCTAATAGGCAGCCAGTGCAGCTCTTTTAACACAGATCTTATGAGAGCATAGCTGGGTGTCCCAGCGAGCTCCAAAGAGGAGCCGTTCTACTGCCGCATATCAGACCAGTGGTGCCACTGGGTAATTTATGGTCTTAAAGTCCCCCACCCACCCTACTGCTGTTTAGGTAGTAATGTGTATGACTTCACTTCCTTCAAAATGTGATTAGCCACCCTCTACGAATCTATGAATCTATGAATCCTGCATCTGCCCCCCTCCCAGCCCATTCTTCTGAGTTGGGCCCTGGCTGTCTGTCCCAAAGTCCTGTCCTGGTGGTACCACCAGTGGAGGCTGGTGGCTCCAATGTCAGTGGGGCGGTGTATCCACTCTGGGTTTTAGTCTGAACTTTGAAGGAGCTATCCATGATGCTGAACCCCAGCCCCCAACGCCCCAAATTTTTAGGTTCAGCACCATGGATAGCTCCTTAAAAGTTCAGACTACAGCCCGGAGTGGATACACCACCCCACTGACACTGGAACCACCAGCCTCCACTGGTGGTACCACTACATGAGTGCAAGCTGTCTAGAGAGACAGCTTGCACCCCAAGATGCTTTCAGCTCACAACGTCATCTTCCCCAAGCTAATGGCTTTTTCATTCCAAAGATGAGCTCTGTCTATCTCCGTGTACCTCGCTCCCATTAAGGGGGGGGGGAAATTGACCTCTCATTCTGGGCCATTAACATGCCATTTGCCTGGCAAAATGTTCTGTCAGGTCAGCAGCCATAACACCAAAGTGGTGCACCAGAATCTGGAACAGGGCCGAAGCTTCTGGGATGCATACAAGGAATGACCAAGGTATGACTTCAGGATGAAATCCCTGGGATTGTCCTGCCATAGGTAACTGTACCACACCTGAATACAACATAGCGAGAGAGCTGGAGGCACCTTTCTCAGATCACACAGGCTGTGTCATGGGTGCTCCTAAAAGTAATTGCTGTTGCAATCAATCACTTGGATGGCTTGTGCAACGGGGCAGTGCAACAACTTTTTACACAGAGAGCAGCTTTCCCCAGCCTGGTGCTCTCCAGCAGTGTTGGACTAGTGTTGAAGTTCACTAGTGTGACCAATATACCTCTCCTCTGTTAATCTGTTTTACCCCTTCTTAGTAAAGCTATCTAGAAGGCTAGAAGTCTTCACTACATATCATCATCATCAGGCGATCACTCGTGACCGAGTAAGATTGTCTTCCGGGATAAAAGGAGGAAATTCTAAAGAAGATTGTGTAGACTCTAGCGATGGGTCCGTAAGTGACTGTGGAGGCCAATTCTAGATCCACACAGCTTCCCACAGTGAGGACACAGGTTACCAGATAGAAGATGGTCCTGTAAAGGATTCATTTGACGTGCTTTTCGCTTAGCACGTTTCTCCCTTTCACCTTGCACTCGGGCTTCTTCAAAGTCCATGGAACCTTTGTGAAAGGCCAACCTCCATTTAGATCGTTCATGGGCCAGAGCTTCCCAGTTTTCGATGTTTATATTGCATTTTTTTAGATTAGCCTTATGAACATCTTTAAACCTCTTATATTGACCACCGATATTCCGCTTTCCATCCTTGAGTTGGGAGTAGAGTAACTGCTTTGGGAGACGGCAGTCAGGCATTCGAACAACATGACCGGTCCACTGAAGTTGGCGTTGAAGGATCATTTTTTCAACACTAGTAGTCTTTGCTTCTTCCAGTACACTGACATTTGTTCGCCTGTCTTCCCAAGTAATTTGCAGGATTTTCCGGAGGCAACGTTGATGAAACCTTTCAAGGAGGTGGAAGTGACGTTTATAGATAGTCCATGTTTCGCAGGCATACAATAAAGTTGGTAAATACAATGGCTTCGTAAACCAGTGTTTTGGTCTTCTTACAAATATCCCGATCCTCGAACACTCTATGTTTCATTCGAGAAAAAGTGGCACTTGCGGAGCTCAGACGATGCTGGATTTCACTGTCGATGTTAGCTGTAACAGAAAGATAGCTGCCAAGATAGAGAAAATGATCGACATTTTCCAGTATTGTCCCGCCAAGCTGGATAGATGGCATCACCATAGATGGAGTGAGTTCCTTAGGGCGCAATCCCATGCAGGTTTAGACAGAAAAAAGGCCTACAACTCCCAGCATGCCCCAGCCAGAAATAAACAACACCTATTGTAACACTCTGAAGACAAACACACCGATTATGGCATATGGTTCTGTGGATCAGAGTGTATGTCATCAAGCTTATGCCAGAATAAATTTGTTAGTCTTTCAGGTACTATAACACGCTTTGTTGTTTTTACTGTGATGGACTAACAACATGGCTACCTTTCTGGAAATGTAATTGTCAAGTGCTAGTGCTGTTAAATGGACCTGGCAGGTATATATGTTTATGATGCCAAGTGCAACAATGAAACAAGTCCTGATTATCAGATAATTCTACCTATATCCAAAACTGATAAATATACATTTTATGACAGGAATACAATTCTGCTGACCTGGCCAACAGAAAATATTACGAATACATCAACCTGATCGGTGAACACAATGGTGATTTTTTGGGGGGGACTGTCTGAATTTCATCCTGGCAAAATATTTGGACTGTGCAGGCAAAGTTTTGAGAATAATAATAATAATAATAATAATAATAATAATAATAATAATATGACGGCGACAGGGGTTGTTGCCCATCCTAAATTCCAGGAACTGGACCATTGCAAGAGGCCAATTAACTGATCCTCTTGTTGCCTAGACAAACAAGACCTTCTTTGGAGTGGTGGCAACCCTTGTGAGCTATACTTTCTGTTGCTCATTCATCTACCTGTTTGGTTGTGCACTCCACATCCCCATCAAGTGCTATTCATAGCTGATCCAAGAGCCCTCTCGCATTAGCTGCTCTTGTTTGGTTTCATTTGGGTTTAATTTTATATTGACACACTCAGAAATGCGCAGCGTAGGAGGTAAGAGGAACTGTGTCAGAAAGAGGCTGTTGCTGGGTACAGACAATGAGTGCAGCCCCTGGATGGTGCTTGACTAAACAATATAAGGACAAGCACATGCCTGGTGTAATGATTACCAACTATAGAATCTTAAGAAATTGGGAATCCATTAAGTCCGAGTGTTCTAACCAAGATGCAGTCGCTCTCTGAGATTCAGATAACCTACAAGCAAGCAACCAGCTAACTGGACTATCTGTTTTTTTAGACCTGCTGTGAAAGGGAAGCTGAGGCATATCAAAATAGGGGAGAAAGGCAACCCTAAAAGTCCAATCCTATGTATGTTTACAGTGGATTAAGTCCTTCTGTGTTTAGTGGAGCTTACTTCCAGGTATCTGTAGGGGCAGTGGTAGGCACTGAAAAGGTCCAGGGCTCAGGCTCACGGGACAAAAAAAAATAAAAATGCACAGATTTGCATATGCTAATTTACATATGCTCTAAAGTCTCTGTGTGTGTGTCTTTAAAGGACACCCCTAATTGTAAAAAGGGATGTATGGACAAGAGAAAAGAGGACATTTGATTTTGGAAAAAAACCTCAAGCAGAAAGATTCAAGGGTGGGGAGCAGCAGGAGGTGAAGTACATGTGGGCAAAAAGCCAGCTCATCCAGGGGGATCAGATGCAACACAGATCATCAGGGCCCCTCTACCTTTATTTCAGCAAGTGCCCACGGACAGCAGGGTGGTGCTGCAGAGGAGGGCCTCCCAGAAATTCGAGGGTCCAAATGAAAGATTTGGGGCTCCAGCCCTAGTGGGCCACCCCCTAACACTGCCTCTGTGTAGATTGCCACCTTAGTTATGTGTACGGTATATTGTCTGAGCATGCTCCAGCCCAGTATTGGCTCCATTCTAACTGCAACGGAGCCAGTACTCCATTGTACTGACAAAGGGAAAGTGAAGCTTGTTACACACAGGCAAAACTATAAAACAATAAAGAACCTACGCTATTCTCAGCTAACATAGAAGAATCCACCCTAGTCTAATACTAGTAATTGGGACGGACTTACGGCAAAGTACCCAGGCGGTCTGCTTGGGGGTTGAGTGTCCGGGCTGGCCTGAGCTGACGACCCGCTCCGTGCTTCCCTGCACCTTGTTCCCAACAGCCCCTAGAAGCCTTGGCTGCTTCTTTTACCCCCTCGCTCGCCCCCCCCCCCGATCCGACTCCTCCCTCAGCTGACAGGACGAACCAGTCCTGACAGGAGCCCATGGCTCCTCAAGGGTGCTCCGAAGGTGATTGAGGGTACTTGGCAACCCATTGAGGGTGCTTGGGGAAGACCATCCGAATGCAAATGTGTGTCTCTGGCTGAGCTCTCCTGCCGTGGGCAGGGATTATGCAGGTGGAATGAGGGGCAAAGTGTGTGCTCTGTCAGGCTTTCTCTCCACAAAGAGTGTTTGGAATCACCTTTTCCCTTAAATCTACCCCGAAGAGCCTCTCAGCGCTTCTTCCTGCCTGGCTACTTGCAGTCAGGCAAGACTTAGTCTGCCCTGTCTCCAGTCATCACAAGCCCAGCCTTGCTTGCGAGGCAACTGGCCCATCTGTCAGGGAAAGTGGGCGCCTTCAGAGCATCCACTAGGTCCGGGAGAGAACACCCCTCTCTCCCATTATGAAACTCTCCGCCGACCTACTTTAGGCTCTCTGCCTTTGTTCTTAATTCCTAGAAATGGCTGCGCTCCAGATTTTGCCCATCAAGGCAAATTAATTGGAGTCAATCCTAATTTGCTCTCTGCTGCTCTTCGGGCAGAAGATTAAATGCTTTGCGGACATTATCCCTGCCCCCCCCTCTTTTTCCAAGGGACAACACAAACCTCCCTGAATTGGGAGGGATAGCTGATGGGGGGCAAAGGATAAAAGAAGGGAGAGTTAAAAGGAGATGATGTTTAAATTCACTCTTTTTGTAATCGCGGAGGGGGTGGCCTGGGAGAGATGCTGCCCTGGAGCCATTGTTGGGAGGCTGGGTACCAGATGGCGAGCCTATTCTGGGCAGCTGTGTGACAGCGGCGGACACACGTGGAGTAGAGATGTGAGGGCCACGGCTGCTCTGGCTAGGACAGTGCCGTCCTCTTAAGATTACACTGGAATGCTGATCCACATGCGCTGCAGCAGGCCCTGGGGAGGGTAACTGGATTGAGAGTCAGGGCTGGCTGAGGCTGGTATGGTTCCCTAGGTGAAACATTCAGTCTTCTCTTGTGCTCCAAGATCCTGTAATACCAGCCTTCACCCCCCGCCCTGGTTAGAGTTCCCAGATCTCCACGCCAGGACCAGTGAATCTGCATTCAAAGCCCCACCTCTGGGCCTTTGGCCTGACGTGTGTAGTCTCTGGGCTGTCAGCTTGGTACCCCTTGCATGCAAAATGCTTGCGGTTCCTTTTCAGCCAACCTATCACCACACTGCACACAACAGTGCACACAAAGACCTGGTTTGCACATAACGACAACCCAGAATCCTGTGGGTTGAGTATGAGTTGTCGTTGAATCATGGGTTGGCGTTACATGCAAATCCTGCACTATGGTTTAACTAGGGGTTGTTAATCACGAACAACCCAAAGTTCATAACCCAACAACAAACCATGGGTTCTCTTCCTGGGTTGTTCGTGCTTACAGGGTTACAGGGTTCACATGTAACAACAACCCATGATTCAACAACAACCCATACTCAACTCATTCTCTGGGTTGTCGTTTCATGCAAACCAGACCTAAGGCCTGCTTTGCACATAACCCTAACCAATGGTTTATTTAACCCATGGGTTGTTGAATTCTGGATTGTCGTGATGTGTGAATGTGGCTGCGCCAACAAACTATGGTTTGATAATAATAATAATAATAATAATAATAATAATAATAATAATAATAATAATAATAACAACAACAACAACAACAACAACTTTATTTCTTACCCGCCTCTCCGTCTAGATCGAGGCGGGGAACAACAAAAATATAAAATACATAAACTAATCAAAACACAACACATACTATTAAAACATCTTAAAACTACTTAAAAACATTATAAAACATCTTAAAACATCTTTAAAACATCTTAAAAGCATCTTAAAAGCATCCTAAAATTCCGCTGGATAGGCCTGCCGGAAGAGACCAGTCTTTATGGCTTTTTTAAATTCCAAAAGACTGGTAAATTGACGAATCTCCTCCGGCAGGCCATTCCATAATCTGGGAGCAGCAGAAGAAAAGGTCCTCTGGGTAACACCCATCAGCCTAGTTTTGGCTGGCCGAAGTAAATTCTTCCCAGAGGACGAATTAACCACAAACAACCCAGAAAGAGAACCCATGTTTTGTTGTTGGGTTGTGAACTCTAGGTCATTTAAACTATGGGTTGTCATTGCATGCAAACCCAGAACTGTTCATGGCTTATTTTGCCAGGGTACAGAGGGAGAGGACAAGAGTGGTCAAAAAACCCAGCTGCTGGACATGTCAGTACTACAGCGCAGCAAAGGCATTTGGAATACGGGGAGGGAGCAGGTGAAGGAGGAGGGAAACAAACAACCCAAGGATTAAAAAAACAAACCACAGTTTGTTCGATCATCTGCCAGACAAAGTCCTGGTTTGCATGTAATGACAACCCAGAGTATGGGTTGAGTATAGGTTGTTGTTGAATCATGGGTTGTTGTTGAATTGTAGGTTGTCATTATGGGCAAACCTTGCACTATGGTTTAATTATGGGTTGTTAACCACAAACAACCCATGAAGAGAACCCATGGTTTGTTGTTGGGTTGTGAACTCTGGGTTGTTTGTGGTTAACAACCCATAGTTAAACCATAATGCAGAGTTCACTCTAAATAACAACACACAATTCAACAACAACCCCAAGATTCAATGACAACCCATACTCAACCCACACTCTGGGTTGTCATTACATGTGTGAACCAGGTCATACCCTGGATAAGATAATAAATCATGGGTTAAATAAACCATGGATTAGCATTATCTGTGAACCAGGCCTAAACATCTTCCCTAGATTCCTGAGCATCTGATCCTTATAAGGTTGCCAGGTGCTGATGTTGAGACATTGATGATATCCTTTGGAGAGTTTGGAGATACCGATTCAATGCTTCCTTTTTTTTTCTTTTTCTTTTTCTCTCACCCTGTCCATTATAACAAGCAGGATTCTGTTTTGTAACTGTTATGGGTGGGAAGTCCTGATCTCAAAACAGACAGATGGTGTCTTTTGGGTAACTTAATATCAAAGTCCTTGGTTTCTTGTCTTTTCTTGACAGCCTGACTTTGAGTCACTATGGGCAGGTGTTATTACACAGTAGGATGGTTTGCTTGGCCAGCAACAACTAGACGTTATTTGAATAGCCTCTATTGGCTTTTATCAATCCCCTGAGCTAAGGAGAGCCAGAGCCCTCCTCTGTTTTGTCCTGCTAATGGTTACTAGGTAATCCATTCTCTAAGGGCTGGGACTACCTGCAATTACGTAGTTTTCTGCAACATTCTTGGATGTGCTATCTCAGTGTACCAGGCTGCAGAAAAATCTTCTTTCTCAGGACACTAGGAAGAAATAGGAATGAGACGCTAAGGTTGTTGGGATATGCGATGAGAAGATGTCAACGCTGCAAGGAGGGTTTTTAAGTTGACTGCCCAGTAAAGGGTTAAGATAGACTGTTATAGTCCAGTTAAAGGTAGAAACCAAGCTTCTCTGAAAGGTCAGGGGGTAGGGTTCAGTGGAGCAAACTACTTAGTGGTATCTGAGGAGGGAATGCTGGATGTTGTCTAGCAACAGCTTAGAATTCCATTCTACCACTGCTCCGACAGTTAGACTGTTCCTATAGTTAATTGACTTAACTGACGCTTGCTAGGGTTTAGCAAAGAGGCATGTTCTGTAGTTTTCCTTACCACACAGTATGAGTGACAATTAAGAAACTGCACCAAAGTCTGTAACCATTAAGCTTACAGTACCTGAGAAATCGTATGTTACTGTTGTTTACTTTAAAAAGCATCTACTTAGAAACAAGCCCTGTGTGTGTGTGTATTTGTTGAGTGAACTCTGCTGCTGCTATTGTACTCTGCCATCAAAGCTCACAGTATGTTCCATCGTAATTATTTCTGGCATTTCAGTTTGGTAACCAAGGTTTGTTTTTAAAAACTAAACCCACAGGTTCACCTCTCCCAATAATTTCATGCTGGAGAAAGTTGGAACGCAATAATGAGGTGGCATCAGCAAGGTGAGACTAGCCGTCCTGGAAAATCTCCAGGAAGGGGTTGATTTGCTTATGCTCCCCTCTTTTTAGGTACTAGTCCTTAGCAAAAAGTAATTCCTATTTTGTCTTTGAGGGAGATGCTAGGGGGTGCCTTTTATAATTTCTGTTAGTGTGCACGTATTTTCATTAGAAATCTTCAGGGTTCAGGCTGCTTCTAGATGAGGCTTTTATGGTGCAATTGCCCTGCCTCATTTGCAGAATTTTACCAGGGGTCCAGATGACAACTTCTTCTATCTGTAGCCTGCCCATGTTTTCCCACTGCTTCTGCCTTCTTCTTTTTTTCTTCCCTTGGAAAAAAATCTGTTAAGGAAAAAAAGATGGAATAACTACACAATGCCTTTTGATTGGCAGCACTAGCAGCCGTCCATCCAGAAGCAGCAACAGTCCTTTTCTGACTGCCCCTCCCTTAGTCTCTTGAGGCTAAATCTCCATGGGGTGTGTGTGGATGTGTCTTGACACTCGTGCATATGCATGTAATTGCATAGATCTGGACACAAAAGGTCCGTGTATTGCTTCTTTTTTATGCCTTCCCATAATCGCATATACAGATAATAAACGTTATCCAATGTGTTTGTGAGGCATCTACGATACGGGCAGCCTGGTACTTTGTGAGATTATACCTTCTGTTCAACACAAGTGGGACCTGCAACAAATTGTTGCAGTATGTGGAGTATTCCTGGTTTAGGATTCTGGGCAGGCCACTCCATTCCATTTTTCCCTCCAGCCCCACACACCCTTTTCCATTTCCCCCAACAGTAAGTCAGCATTCTGTGGCTAGTGAGCTTGCTCAGTACTCATTGGTTGTTTTGTGGAGGTTCCCTTGCTTAGGTTTTTTGTTTTCCATCTAAGAAAATGTTTACTTCTGCAACAAGCCTTGGAATTCCCCTGTCTGCTGATACCTTCCTCTTGCATGCTGTTTTGGCGACATAAGTAACAACTCAGCTCAGTCTGAACATCACAAATAGAGGGATTATCTCTCTCTTTTTAAAAAAGTAAATGGTTATAGTCACATTGTTTAATATATTTATATTATTTATATTTGTACATATGTATATCTCATTTTCTCACCCCGTTTTATTCTGGCAACACACCTGTGAGGCAGGGTAGGTTGAGAGAGTATAACTGGCCCATTTTTACTCAGTGAGTTCTGTGGCTGAATGGGCGCTTGAAACTGGGTCTCCCCAGTCATAGTCCGATAGTCTAAGAGCTGGTTTGAAATGTCACGATGACTACCCATGGACTGTTTAAGCCCTAGATCAGTGTTCTCCAACCTTGGGTCCCCAGATGTTTTTAGCCTACAACTCCCAGCATGCCCCAGCCAATGTAGCTGTGGAAGCCAGTACAGAACAGATGTAGCATACTGCAGCAGCAGGAGAAGCAGCAGCGGTGTGCAAGGTCTCTCTCTGGGTGTGTGTGTGTCTGTGTCTGTGAGAGAAGGGGGGGAGAGAGACTGACTGGTTTCAGACAACAAGATAACCCACATTCAAGGGTTGAGGATGAGTTGAGTGTGGGTTGTCATTGAACCGTGGGTTGTTGCTGAAACATGGGTTATCATGTTGTCTGAACCCAGCCAAGATAACAAACCACGGTGAACAACCCACAGTACACAACCCAACAACAAACCATGGGTTCTCTTCATGGGTTGTTTGTGGTTAACAAGCCATGGCTTATTGGCACAGCTGGGTTCAGACGACATGATAACAACCCACGGTTCAACAACAACCCACGGTTCAACAACAACCCTTGAGTATGGGTTATCATGTTGTCTGAACTCAGTCACTCAGCACACACACACACACCCCAATTTTCACTTGCAAAAAGCTGGAGGGCCATAGACTGGGGATTTCCCTGCAGTGCTAACAATATGCAACTTTATATAAAACATGCAGACACATTGCCTGGTCCCTTGCAAATCTGTGAGATGGACACATGGCCACATGCCCTACTTTACAGAGGCTTGTCCTCTGTTTGAAAGTGCTTTCCTTCTGAAGGGCTCAGTCCAAGTCCCTGTCGAAGATAATGAACCATAATAAGAAGGGAGAGCAGAGGCTTTGAAGTTGCCCATCCACACCTGGGGAACAGACTGAGCAGGCAGGCGCACACAGGTCACCTGGTCGCAGTCTTCCCCCACGATGGTGAGATGTATTGTATTTCTATTCAAATTATAGTCATTATTTGTAAATTTGCATCCATGCATATAAATCAGCTCAGACAAATTTTATGCAAATCTGTTTCTTCTTTTGTCCTCTTTTTTAGGCCATGCGTTAAGTGGCCACCCTAATCCAAAGTCACCTTATCTCACAAAATGGAAGCCTCAGTTATGGCCTGATCCTATGCAGCTGTAGGCGCGTCTACCCCCTTTGATTTCAACTGGCTTAGGCACACCTAACTCTGCAAAAGATCCAGCTGCTGTCCCTCAAGCTGCTGCTGGCTGTACTGAAATAAGCTTATGTTTCTAGAAGGCATGTGTGAAGTTGGATTTAAATAGATTTAACTGAAAACGAACCCATCCCTTTGGCCTCCACCCAGTTCAGCACTTCACCCCGCCCCCCTTTTGTTTTTGCACTCTGAGAAGGGCACCTTCCTTGCCACATGTTCTCCTTGCCCTGGGCCTGTAACAAAATCAATTGCCTCATGAAGCCTGCCTTTGCTATTTATTTTACTTTACTTTATTTTATTTATATCCCGCCTTTCCACCCAAAAATGGCACTCAAGGTGACTAACGATAAAACACAGATGAAAAACAAAACCTTAACTAAAACATAACATAAAAGGAAATAAATTAAAAACAGAATTAAACACAAGTTATTGGCAGGAAATTGAGTTCTGTTGTGGGTAACCAGCTCTGCGTACATTATCTTGGTAAGCCTTAGGGACATGGGACACTGCCTTATACCAAGTCAGACCGTGTCCAACTAGGCCAGTACTGACAACAGTGACCAGCAGCAGCTCTCCAGGGTTTCAGGCAGGATCCTTTCCCAGCCCAACCTGGAGAACCTGGGGATTGAACTTGGGACCTTCTGTTCGCAAATTATGTGCTCTGCCACTGAGCTACAGTCCCTTCTGGCTAGTGGCCATGCTGGCTGGGAATGATGGGACTTGCACTCCAACACATCTCAAGGGCACCAGGTTGGGGAAGGCTGCTTAATAACACAGACCATTAGAAGCAGTGGAGGCTGGCGGCAGTGTATCCACTCCAGGTGGTAGACTCTGTACTTTTAAGGAGCTGTCCATGGTACTGAACCGAGCTCATGTCTGTAAAGGCACATTGTTGGAGTAGGCTTTGTGCAGAAGCAGGGAACCTGTGGCACTCCAACAGATGTTGCAGTCCAACTCCCATCAGCCCCAGCCAGCATGCCCAATGGTCGGGGATAATGGGAGTTGCAGTCCAGCAATCTTTGGAGGGTCACAGGTCTCCCATCCTAGTTTGGAAGCATCCCATGCTCTGGTGAGAGCCCACTTTGGTAGGGAAAAGTCAAGATACAGGGTTAGAGCACATGCTTTGCAGGCAGAAGGTCCCAAGTTTCCATCCCTGGCATCTCCAGTGAAAGGACCAGGTGGCAGGTGATGGGAAGGACCTTGGAGAGACACTTCCTGTCAGAGAAGAGAGTGCTGGGCTAAATGGACCCGTGGTCTGAGGCTCAGTGTTGGGCAGCTTCGTAGGTTCAACAGTCACCTCCTCCTACCTTGGGATTCACTGGAATCAGAGGTGGTGTTAGGGGGTGGCCCACTAGGGCTGGAGCCTCAAATCTTTCATTTGGAACCCCAAATCCCTGTGAGGCCACCTGCCCCACCACCCTGCTGTCCATGGGCACTGGCTGAAATAAAGGTAGAGGGGGCCTGATTATCTGTATTGCATCTGATCCCCCGGGTTAGCAGGCTTTCCCCCCACATGTGCTTCACCTCCTGCTGCCCCCCCCGCCCCACTTGAATCTTTCTGCCTGAGTTTTTGCTGAAATCAAATGCCCTCCTCTCCCCAATCCATACATCCCTTTTTACAAATAGGGGTGTCCTTAGGAGACAGGGTCCTTTAATGACACATACAGAAAGAGACTTTAGAGCATATGTAAATTAGCATATCCAAACTTGCACATTTTTATTTATTTTTGTCCTGTGTGCCTGAGCCATGGATCTTTTCAGTACTTAGCACTGCGCCTGGCTGGAATAGTAGCCTGTGAAAGTTGTCATCGCATGGAGTTTAGCCCAATAAAATGCATGCATGTAGCGGCCATTATAAATATTTCCAGGATCTGAGTGTAACAAAAATACACATTGCAGTGTAGAAAAATGAGAAGTGAATCTGTAATAAGGAGTTCGAGATCATCCTACACTCACACTCTGCTCCCCTTGCCCACAAAGAAGATTTGAGCGGGGGGGAGGGAATTTGTCTCCCAAATGAGAGTCTGCCAAAAAAATACCCAAACTCTGTATGACACAAGAGATTTAGAACTACCGTAATCACTTCATAAATGTATAGAACAAAAGCTCTCTGCAGCACACAGACACATTACCAAGATGTCTTTAGGTGTCCTGGCACCGATGGGATAATGAACTGTATTCTATTAATTCTCACGAGAATATTGGAGTTTACTAACAGCATTATTTTCCGGTGATGCCACATACACAGGAGACAAAAGCTTACTATTTTCCACAAAGAAATGAGCTGCATCAGTAAGAGAAGCATCCCAGGAATTGGGGTGAACGGAAGAATCAAAGGGTGTTTTCATACGTGGGGCCTTCATCCAGAGTGGTGCCAACTGTTGTCTCCGCATCTAGACAGGCAACATAATGTCAATGCCTTTTCCCAACTGACAAAAGACAAACAGGACAGTCACAAATGAAAAAGCATGACTGAATACTAATTGGGCACTAGAAATGGCAATTCAGAGAAACTAGAGCGGACATTTCTGTCTCCTAGGACGGTCCATTCCTGACCTCACGGATGTTTATACTCCAGCAAAAAATAAAATATAAGTGTTTACAGGGCTACTAGAACATAAGGCTGCTGGGAGCTTAATGACAGATTTGTCACAATTTTCTTTTGCCGTGAATCATGATTTATCTCTCACATATGGGGTGCTTCAAGATGAGGCTTTTATTCTGCAATCGCCCTGCCTCAAAACCTGAATTTGACAGGGGTTGAGACATTGCGGTCTTCCATTTGTATCCCTCCAGTATTTTCCCGCCACTTCGTCCATCTTTTTTCTTACCACAAAAAATCAGGAAGGGAAGATGAGATAGCTGCACAATGTCTTCTGAATGGTAGCACTAGGAGCCCTCCATCTGGAAGGATCCATGGTATCATGCAAACTGGGCACTGGCCTGCTACTCGGGTTGTGTCTGCCTGTGGACCCATCTACATCAGTGCTGGCACCATTGTTACTAGTTGCTATTGCTCCTCATCCTCTTCCTCATCATTGCCACTGCTTGCTTGCATGACAGGCCAGTGAGCAACTGGCCAGTGCCATCCACTGCTACCCCTTCTCACCACCACATTGTCTGGGCCAGAGTGAGAGGCAGGTGAACAAGCAGCTCAAAATGGTGAAGAGGAGGAGCAACTCCAGGGGTCTTTTGTCAGTGGGCCCCTGCTGGGGTGAGGGCCCTTGGCAAGTGCCCGACCATGCCTACCTTTGACGTCGGCCATTATCTACACCTATTGGCACATTGAACCCCTGTGACTGAATCTCAACTGATTAATATTTGGTAAACTTGAACTTAGAGTGGCCAAATGCAAAAGAGGTTGTATCTTTAATAGTTGTGCAGAAGAAGGAATTGCAGAAGGTGTGTCGCTTTTCATACAGAGAGGGAAAGTTCCACTGACATTCTCTTTTCTACACAGCTGTTAAAGGTGCAGAAGACCTGTCCTCTTTTGCACTTGGCCACCCCATGTAGTACTCAGCATGTGCTTTCAATGACAATTTCATCTCACAAAACAGGTTGTCTTGTCTTTTCACTGAACCCTTCACAGTCCAGCTGTTGCACCTTGCCTAGAAGGCTCAGCTGCTGCATCTAGGATGGCCACTGGTGCCTCAACAAAAAAGAAATGCATCACCTATAGAGAGGACACAGATTTGCATAATATTTGCATAAACTGATTTATATGTGTAGATGCATATATATTTAGATTGGACAGATAGAGGATGCCTCCAAACAGCAGACTGTCTTGTGACAGCCCCTCAAAAAGATGACTGTCTTCCATAAAGTAGGACAAACAGCTACCCTACAAAATGCTGACATTTCACTCATTGGATTTGGTGAGTTTTTCTTTGAACGGATGATTACATACTTAGTACAATTATATTTTTCTAATTAAAAGAAGCAACACCTTTATTTGCTTTTAAGCCAGTGCAGGACAGGCTACGGCAGAACAAATAAACACACCATACAGCAGGCAAGGCAAAACTTTCAGCAATGTATAATAGTAAGTGGGGACAAGAAGTGATTTGTGGTGGCAAAACAGGAATGCTACAAGTAGAAAAGAGGGTTTCTACTTTCATTGGTGACATGTTGGAGGGTATACATGTGTGCGTGCATGCACACGAATGCACAAAAACAGCACCATGGCTACCCTCTCACAGCAAGATCCTCACCACCATGGAGCTGTTTCACACAGATCTTGCTAGTTGCTACTGCAAAAGGAAAAAGCAGTTGCAGAAAACTTTGCTTGATTGTGCAGCAACGCCTGCAGCCAACCTCATCTCTGGTTGAAATACATTGTGCCATGTTCCAATTTCAGCTTAATAAAGTTGAAAGAAAATCTGTTAATCCAGCCATAAGGCTGCAATCCTCTTACGCCAAAGTAGCCCCATTAAAGTAAATTGTACTAATCTAGAGGAAGGAGTAAGAAGATAGCAACTCTGAGAGCAAACTTCCAGGAAGTATAATCCTTGGTCTGCCAAGAAGCGGTCTTGCCTGGTCTTCTTTTCATCCAGCCTCATGTATTTATTAACTGTTTTAAAGGTCTCCATGCTGCAGCTTGATGGTTTATGTTCTCATCACGCCATCTAATAGCAAACTCAGGTGGTGAGTGCAGATAGAAATGGTGCCAAAATGGGGACACTGAGGAAGAAGAGAGAGGCATCAGCATACTTAGCAGAACCACAAGGTCTGCAGAAGTTTAAAAAAAAAAAACTTTTAAAAAATTAAACACCTAAGAGGGTAAAATAAACTCCAGCATACAGCTCAATGAGAATTGAGCATGCCCAGTAGCCATGGAATATTGAGTACCAGTTGGAATAAAGTCAGTGTGGCGTACTAGTAGTGTTTAGAGCAGGGCTCTCCAACCTTGGATCCCCAGATGTTGTTGCTGGCCTACAGCTCCCAGCATACCCAGCCAGCATGGCTCATGAATGGCAAGGGATTCAGGGAGCTGTAGTCCAGCAACATCTGGGGACCCAAGGTTGGAGAGTCCTGGTTTAGAGCCTTGGACGGGGACTCGGGAGATCCAGCTTCTAGTCCCCACTCAGCCATGATGCTCACTGGGTGACTTTGGGCCAGTCACTGACTCTCAGCCCAACCTACCTCTCAGGGTTGTTGTGAGGGTAAAATGGAGAGGAGGAGGAGGATTACGTAAGCCACCTTGGGTTCCTAAAGGAAAAAAGGTGGGATATAAATACAATAAATACAAAAATAAATAAATAGGAAAATGGAAAATGGGATCAGAAGAAATGTAATACCCTGCTTGAGCTCCTGGCAGCTTGTAGTATCCTAGAGGAGGGCATAGCTGGACAGGAACTCTGAACAGGAGTACTCCTGCTAGGGGATGAGGAATACACAGCAATATTTCATTGCAAGTCCTTACACTTGCTCTTATCTGGGGCTAATGTCTTGACTCCAAGAATCCTGCCTCAGTAGGAAGTTTTGATTCAGAATGCAATCCTATTCTCACTTGGAAGTATGCCTCATTCAGTTCAGTGTGACTTATTTCAGGATAAACATGCAAATGATCGGGGACAACTAGAATATTAGGACTGCCTACTTCTTTTGTTCCCTGTCAGGGCTGCCCACGTTGAACAGTTCTATGAGATGCATAAAATCATCATGTTCCACTTCTTTCCTCCTCCAGTCTTGAAAAGGGTGAAACTAGCCTATCCTTATATGTTTTGAACTCAAGCATATTCTTCTCCTATTCTCCACCTTCCTCTCCGCTGTTTTATATTACATTTAGGGTGCAATCCTATGCATGTCAGGCAGGAAAAAAAAGTCCTACAACTCCCGGCATTCCCCAGCCTGCTGGCTGGGGCATGCTGGGAGTTATAGGACTTTTTTCTTTCTAAACATGCATAGGATTGCGCCCTTACGCATTTTGGCCATCCTTTTCTGAATTATATGGATTCTACCAAATTTGTCACACACGAAGCTTGGGAGGCGTGCAGTGCAATCGTATACGGTATATGCCTACTCTACTCAGAAGGAAGCCCCCCTGAGTTCAAAGGGACTTACTCCCAGACACGTGTGTATAGGATTGCAGTGTTAAAGCAGTATTTATTTTGTGATTTCCCCCCTTTACGCGATAGTCTGCATCGTAGCTACGCTTTCCACGTCATTGTTCCTTATCGTATTCCTTCTTTGTTCCTCATTATTCGGACTTCCTGTGGTGAAAATTGATGTCTCGGTTCATTGATTGTCTTTCTTGCTGCGTGGTAATCTTGTCTCCACCGTTTGTTTGTTTTTTTAAAATGCGGGTACTTTCAAAAGTCTCATAATAATGACCGATTATCTTTCTCTTCGTTATCGCGTTTCCTGCGTTTGTTGTATGACTGGTCCGTAAATCTAAAAAGAATTTAGGGCGCAATCCTATGCATGGTTAAAGTCCTACGACTCCCAGCATGGCTTGCTGGGAATTGTAGGATTTTTTTCTTTCCTGTCTAAACTTGCATAAGGATTGAGCCCTTAGGCTGCAATTCTACGCACACTGACCTAGAATGAGCCCCACTGAAAACAGTGGGACATATTTCTGAGTAAACGTGCAAAAGGGTTGAGCTGCTTTGGGGGGTGGGGGAGGACAGCCAGCACGATCTTCTCAGCCGTCTCGAGTGCGGGATTTTGTAATGTGTTAAATAAACACATGTTAAAAGAAGCACACGTGTACACTTCATTCGCACGAACTGGAAACACAGAGACCCAAGGAGGAGAGTGGCGGTCGCTGCCATCTCCTCCTCCCCTCGGAGGCAGGAGTCTGGGCACTGGCGGGCCTATAAGAGCAGCTCCCGTTATCTTCCTGACCAAGCCTCGGTTTCTATAACAACCACGGCCCTCTCTCCCCCACCCTCCCGCACGCCTCTACGTTAAGTACCAAGATGGGCCCGCCCATGACTTGCCTCCACCAATCAGAGTCAGGGAAAGCGGCCGCGCACCGTGCGTTGTGTTCTTGAGCGCGCACTGATGACGCGATGACGCGAGCGCCAGGCCATAACCCCCCATTTGGGCTTGGGCTGGACCCGGCGCCCACCCTGCGTCGGGCTGAGGTGAGTCAGTGCGGGGCGGCTCGGCCCCAGAAGTCACTGAGCTGGACGTGGCACTTCGCCTACTCCGACCGGCCCCCCCGCCTCCGCGTAGTCTCGGCGGGTCTTGGCTTGGGGTCTTGGGCGCTTTGAACCTAGAAGGGCCTGTACTTCTCTCCTATTTGCCCCTCGTACAAGGCCTGCATTACAGATTCCGCCCCTTCCCCCTAGCCTATGTACACCAGTTGCTGGGGAGCATGGGCGGGAGGGTGCTGTTGCCCTCATGTCCTGCTTGTGGGTGTCGCGTGGGCAGCTGGTTGGCCACTGTATGAACAGAATGCTGGACTAGATGGACCCTTGGTCTGATCCAGCATTGCTCTTCTGATGTTCTTTTTGCCTGACTCTGAGCGTGGGGGCTTTCCCACTGAACTTCCCTAGCTCTGCCCTCCCAAATCAGTACCACAGACTGCCCCTCCTCAGCATTCAGATCTCTTCCACATCAGGGGTGTCAAAGCCCTGGCAGGGCAGCTCCTTGTCCTTAGAGCTTGAATAAGCAAAACCGTTAATGGTGAGTATTGACAGCACTGTTGTTTGTATAGCTGCCAATGAGAGTTAAGGGATTAAAAAATATATATCTCAAATATAGGAAGCTGCCTTATACCAGGTAAGAGTATTTGGCCATGTAGCCCAGTATTGTCTACTCTCACAGGGAGAGGCTCTCCAGGGCCTCTTAGGCAGAGTCTTTCCCATCACTTCCTACCTGGTTTAGAGCTTCTGAGGATTGAACCTGGGACCTTCTACATGTAAAATGTGTGCTTCATCGCTGGGCTTCGGTCCCTCCCTTCTTAATCAGCCATTAACCAGTTTTGAAGCATCATTATGAAGCTCTGTGTCCTGATGCTAGTAGAACTTAACTTAGGCTGTTGCCTGAAAACCCTTGAGTGATGTGGGAGAGAATGAATGGGAGCAGATTACTCTTTCCCAACTTTCTTGGCCCAATCTGCAATCAAGAGAGCTCCTGTGGATGCATCATATCTTGCTGCTATTGTTACTCATATATATAAAAAGAAAAAAGTATGAGTTTATGGAAATCAGAATGAGTATCTGCTCCAAAGTTGTGTGGGCACAGAGCTGTTTTCTTCAGTGTGCCAGGGAAACACGAATTGCGTAAAACAGGAAACAAGGGAGAAGTGCAGCTTGTGTGTGTAGATCTCTTCCTACATGATCGCTCCCTCTCTGATCTCTTATTTTCCTGAATGAAAGCTTTAAAAATAAGTGCCTTGGAATAAAATTTGTTAAGTTTGCCAAATACAGTGAGCATTGGTTTAACAAACATGTTAGTTTCTTAGGTTTTTGTAACAATTTGAAACCTACTAGCTAACATTTTATATACACACAGCTAAGTATTTTATGACCACTTAACACTTGCTTACAATGTAAGTGATCCTGATTACAGTGCTCTTGTAATGCAGCCTTTCAAAAAGGTCTGTCCCAGAGAAGCAGGGCAATGTTTGTCTCTCAAGCTGCCCTGTGTCACACAAGGTTGGGAGGGCAGATGCGCTGATAAATATGAAGAATGTTATTTACGTGGTTACTATATTGTTACAGATGGTGATCTTACACTGGACATTAGTGACGGTTGGCTGACACATAAACATCTTGTCATTTCATGCACAAATATAAAACATACTTCCTTACATTTGTAAATAACTACAGCCTACATGTTTGCCTGTGATGCAAATGTGCCAAACCCTAAGACTTTTCTGTACCCTGAGAAATGTGAGGCAAAACCTGGACAAAGACAGGTTCCCAGGTAACTTTGGCTGAAATTAAGTCCCAGGCCTGAGAATATAATATACAATTTTAAGACAACAGGACCTCTGTGGAATACAGAAAGGGAAGCATTATGCTTCATTGATTGATACTATAGCAATGCCAGCATTTTCACCCAAAGTTGGTGCCTGTTTCTAAAAGTTCTGAGGTACTGAGAGAGGATGGAGCTGTATCAGTCCTTTCTCTGCCTTCCTCTCCTGCCTACATTAGCAAGCAAGATTCTGGGCAGGAGAAATGGTGTCCAAGAGCACCAATGGTGCAGCTGCATCTTCTCTCAGTGACTTGAAGATTTAAAAGGGAGAGGCACCATCTCCTGATGAAGACCTAGAAGTCATGCTTGTCCCCCAATGACTTTCTTATAACTACGGTACATTCAAGGCCAATACTGAGAAACACTTTACTTCCCTGGCAGATTCTGGAATAGGTCTGATTGTGCTGATAATATTTCTTCCACCCTGAGGTTTGTGTAGGATGGAAGAAGGTAGACCACTTTCCAAGTTCCCAAACCACTTTTGCAGTCTGACAAGAGTTTGTGCATTAAATCTTTTAACATAATAGTGTAGATTTAAAAAAGGAATACCCAGGAGGAGTAAAATTTAGATATGGCAACAGATGGCCATGTAAAAACAGGAAAATTTGAGGTGCTGATTTTTCTCTTGTGGAGAAAGGTGTATGTGTGTATGCATTTCCAATAGTCAGGGTAGATGGTGTAGCTGCTTCACAAACTTGTGAAGTTAGTCTTTAGGAAAGTGTCTTCTTTAATTTTTTTTAATCATCTTTGAGAGGCATACTTCTAACACACTCAGTTAAGTGCTTTTTTAAAGATCACGTTTGCTCAGTTTTGAGTAATATACCACACTTAAAACTGTTTTCCTAATATTTTGGATGCCAGCAGTGCATGATTGATGCACATTGTAGGTGGCTTACCTTGTCATAGACATGGGATAAGCCATCAGCGGAGTGGGAGTGAAGTAGTCCTGTTGCCCTTGCTCCTTTCTTCCCTTTCTCATTCTTGAGCCCGAGGATCATTCCAATCCTGTGCAAGGAGGTTTGGCTTTAAAGAGATTTTTAGGATTAAATGTTAACCTTTGAACACTTGACTTCCTTAAGCTTTTTGTTTGTTTCCAAAACTGAATGCTAAATTTCTTTTTGACATGCTCTTACAATCTTGCTTGTTCAGCTCTGAATAGATGGGATTCTATGTTTCCCATAGAATTTCTGGTTTCATGTTCATCTAAGGAAAGTTAAAATCTATTATGACAGCAGATGCTTGGGAAGATCCAACAGCTTTCCAGTATTCCCCTTTGAGTAATTTGAGTTTAGGCTTCCTTTCCTAGGGCCAAAAATGTGAACTCTTAAACTATCTGGCAAACTGCTGTAGTGTGTAGTCAACTTTTCTAACTCCTGCCCAGCAATTTTTGTTCTAGGCTTGGTGCAAAGTTCAGGTACCTGAATGATTATGGTGGACCCAGAAAGTCTAAAAATGCAACCCCATTTTTGTGCCAGTTTCATTGGCTACCAGTATGTTTCCAGACCCAATTAAAAGTGTTGGTATCTGGTATCATTCCTCTTTGTACATCACTTTGTGAGGGCTTGGCCCTAAAATGTAGCTTATAAAATTAATTAAATAAATGAGTGAATCTTCAGACACTAAAGTCAAGCAAGCTTCTCTAGTGTGATGGGGTATAGGATTGTCTTCATTTTCCAGCAGAGCTGCTAGAAGCTCCTAGTTTTCCTAAAATCACATGAATTCAAAGATCTTTCTGAAAAGTAATGAGAGCAATGAATCAAAGCAAAAAAGCCCAAACACCCAGTTCTATAGGTATCTAAAATGTAATGCTGATGACTAAATGTAAAACATTTGAGGTTTAATTCATAAGAATTTGCAATGTTTTAAAGCCCTGATAAATGTTACACTACTATTTGCCTATTACCGTAAGTGTTAGCCCATCAGCGGCTTGCAGTGGGGTTTTTATGCATGCATAGTATATGTGTGTGTATTGCAGTGATGATAGCATTGTTTGAATGTGTACCATTTTCAACTTCTGGCTTTCCAGTGCTGCTGTAGCTCCAGCCGCTGGGAGGCACGATAGAGAAAAGAAAATTGACAAGATATGCTGACTAGACAAACATGTAGACTAATGGTATGTGCTCTTGGAAGTAAGTCTGATTGACTTCCCTGAGATTTACTTCCAAGTAACTTTGGTAAGACTGAAGCTATAATGCTTTCCAATAATGCTTTGGGATTCTCATGCAAAATTCGAGACTCTTTGCCTTCCAATACCCCTTTTTTTGCAGAAAACATTCACTGCTCAACCATTTCCTGTAAACAGTTGTGTAGGTTACCTTGATATATTTCTTGTGTAGACTCTCATGAAATGTGACCTGAGTCCTTGATACCCATGGAATGTCAGGGCTGACTTAACTTTTTCTTCCCTTTTCTCCCTCCCTCCCACTTTCTAGTGAATGTGTGTTGGCAACACATTTTTGTACCCAAGTAATTAACATACAGAAATTGCAACAAGTCTGTTCTATCTTATTGTTTTTGGGATGACATAAGTTGATATTCTTGAACTGTTTGTGCTGTGTAATCAAAATTCTCGGATGCTCAGAAATATTAGACCATCTCACTTTTAACTTAGTTGGAATTTATCATAGAACTATGAATGTGTGAACCTTACTTTACTTTATCATGAGAGATGTGCTGCTTTCATGACACTTCTTTCTTTGGTTTCATGAAGTACAGTAATACCTTGGATTGCAAGTAACTTGGTTTGAGAGCGTTTTGCAAGACAAGCAAATTATTAAATATTTGTTTAAATTTTTTTTACTTGATATACAAGCGACGTCTTGTAATACAAGTACTGTAGTACAGCTTAAATTAAAAATCTGTACCAATTTGGGGGGGGATTTCGTTTTGATATAAGAGTGTTTTGGATTACAAGCATGTTTCTGGAACAAATTATGCTCTCAATCCAAGGCATGACTGTATAGGTGTAAAGCATACTTAAACCCCTTCCTAATCATATTTGTTGAGAAGCCACACTTCCTAATTTACAGTGGATATGAGTTCTAAGTTATTTCCACAAGCAGAATAGGGAATGGAAAAAGTGTTAATATGGCTCAACTCAGACATCACACCATACCATGGTCTATCTATACTGATTGTAACTTGGAATCCAAATCATAGCTTGAGCTTCCAAATGTACAGAAGGTAAACCATGGTTTAGTGCTGCTTGTTTGCTTTCATTTTCTGCCCTTTTAGCATTTAGCCTGATAAGCTCACTCCTCCTATCACTATGGCGCAGCTGATTCTGAAGGTAATGACAATTCAGACATCATGCTAAACCGTAGTCAGCAAAAAACATGATTTGCAAACCCACTTCAAGCCATAGTTTCTTATTCTGGTTTGTTGGCAGATCACAAACCCACATTTTTATCAGTTCAAACATCACACTAAGTTAACCATGTTTTGGTGAGATGTCTGAATTGAACAAATGTGCAGAATGGGAGCGGGCATTTATTTGGAAATGAATAGTACACTAATGGCTCTTTCTTTCCCCCCAGCTTCTTGGGATGTTGCGAAGCTTGGAGTTATTCCAGACATGTTTGCTGTGGTGTTGCTCTGGGAGAACGCCTTGATGGGTGACTAGTACCATTCAGTGATGGGCTGTGGGACTAGCAAAGTACTTCCCGAGCCTCCCAAGGATGTTCATTTGGATCTCGTTAAAAAGGTTGAGCCATTCACTGGTTATAAAACTGACATATATAAGCACTTCATCAAGGGTGATGGAGATGCCATCAAATCTGCTATCCCTTCTCCTCCCTGTCACACCAACCCACATGTGGAACAGACAGAGCCCCGTAAGAACAGAGTGGCAAAGTATCGTGCCAAATTTGATCCCAGAGTGACGGCCAAGTATGACATCAAAGCCCTGATTGGCCGAGGCAGCTTTAGCCGTGTGGTACGGGTGGAGCACAAGGCTACCAAGCAGCCGTATGCAATCAAGTTGATAGAGACCAAGTACCGCGAGGGGCGAGAAGTGTGCGAGTCGGAGCTGTGTGTGCTGCGTCGTGTGCGACACACCAACATTATCCAGCTCATTGAAGTGTTTGAGACTCAGGAGCGCGTCTACATGGTGATGGAATTGGCCACTGGAGGCGAATTGTTTGACCGTATCATTGCTAAAGGCTCCTTCACAGAAAGAGATGCTACCCGGGTGCTGCAGATGGTATTGGATGGGGTTAAATACTTACATACATTGGGCATAACTCACAGGGACTTAAAGCCAGAGAACTTGCTATATTACCATCCAGGCATGGATTCTAAAATAATGATCACGGACTTTGGACTGGCAAGTGCTCGAAAGAAAGGAGATGACTGCTTAATGAAGACCACCTGTGGGACACCAGAGTATATTGCCCCAGAGATCTTGGTCAGAAAGCCTTACACTAACTCTGTAGACATGTGGGCACTGGGTGTGATCTCATACATCCTACTGAGTGGGACAATGCCTTTTGAGGATGACAACCGCACCCGCTTATACCGGCAAATCCTGAAAGGAAAGTACAGTTACTCAGGGGAGGTGAGTGTGTCGGGGCTCCAGTAGGGGAGTGCCTGTTGTGCAAGAGTATTTTTGTGATGGTCTCAAATCTCTGGTCTCTACAGCAAACCTCCTCGTCCTTACATCTTGACACCTGCTGGTTACAGCTACTGGAATATAGTATGCTTTTTGTTTCAGAAATTAAGTCCCCTTTCTGTGAAAATATGTTGCTTTGTAAAAGAGTGACTGTCATCTTGGTCCAAGCGGAGATAACGTGACTTGGTGACCTCTGAGCAGTGGCAACTCTCCCCCTGCTACTGGGAGGTGGGAAGGCCAGGCTTTTCCAGAATAGTTATTGGGAGCCCTCCTCTGTCCATGTATCTTGATTAATTTCATTTTATTTATTCTTTCTTCTTTTTTAATAAATCTATTTCTTTTCAGCTAAAAAAACCTCTCAAAGTACTTAAGCCCAAAAAAAGTATTAAAGAACCATTAAAATACAGAATAATTAATTTAATCATAATGTTAACATCTTTAGCATTGGAATAGTTGGCTGTTAAGCAGTTAAGGAGGTGTTGCTCTCCTGGCTCCTCTGGAAGAAGAGAGCAGGGCACTTTCAGCCTCAGAGAGTATGGCTGTCTGTTGAAAGTTGCTCTCTGAAAAGCCAGTCCCCTCTTAACAGTTTGCCTAGTATCAAGAAAAGGCAGTGAGATAGGTCTGATTTCTCCGGCTGGTTCTGTCAGGCACATCTCAAGATACTGTACCTTAATGTTCAGAAGCAGGATATTCTAGCATGTATGATTTCAGTTTGTTGTTTCCCTGTTCCATTCTTTGCCATGTGGTTCTAGGGAAAAGGGTATCTAAGTGTGGAGATGGGCCTACTCACCTATTCCTTCAGGAAGTACTACTCCAAAATGGATATAGTGCAACTGTTTGCCTATGTGTCCCAGCAAGAACTGAGCCAAACATCATATATGACTAAGAGCAATTTTTGAATCAGGGGGTTGAGAAGTGACAGTAAAATAACTCTCTGAAAAACAAATGGGATGCTTAATATTTCTGGCATTTTAGAAACATACGGCTGTGGTGGCATTTCAGTAATGGCTGAAGAGTCTTTCTGTAGTGTTTGGGTTGTAATGTTCCTGATGCTAAATCAGGATATAAGGTGATGCAGAAATACAAGTTGCTCTTCTTTAAAACTTCCTCTTAGGTTTGTGGCCTGTGTGAGACTGGAGACATCCTCAATGTGCTGTTGGCAATCTTTGTGTTTTTTGGTTTTGGCCTGTAGCCTCCATATACGTATTGCTGGGTTCTGTCATGCATTTTAATTTAATTTCATTTATTACATTTCTATAACACCCAGTAGCCAATAGTCATTTTCCTTCCCCTGTCATTTGCTCTAGAAGTGACAAGTTGTTAGTTACAAATAGACAGATTTACGCTGGCCTGGTTTGCATGTAACGACATCCCAGAGAGTGGGTTATTGTTGAATCAGGCATTGTGGTTGAATTGTAGGTTGTCGTTATGTGTGAACCCTGCACTATGGTTTAACTATGGGTTGTTAACCATGGACAACCCAGAATTCACAACCCAACAAACCATGGGTTCTCTTCATGGGTTGTTTGTGGTTAACAACCCATAGTTAAACCATAGTGCAGGGTTTGCATGTAACAATAACCCATATTCAACCTATACTCTGGGTTGTTATGTGTGAACCAGGTCACAGTGTTGGGGTGACACGAACTGAATAACTGGGTAGCTTACATGGTCTTGGGAAACTCATAGGCAGAATCTAGGGTGCTACTTCAGTTGCTGCAGCTCAAACATAGGTTTGTGTTGTTATAGTGCAAGTGGGATGGAGCCATAGAGCCCTGCACCAATCACCCCTCCCCCCAGGTTTCTTGGTAGTCAACATTTACAGTGCCTGTTATCTTGAACAACAGCTTTATTGCATGGG
Organism: Shinisaurus crocodilurus; assembly: GCA_021292165.1. Lineage (NCBI taxonomy): Eukaryota > Metazoa > Chordata > Lepidosauria > Squamata > Shinisauridae > Shinisaurus > Shinisaurus crocodilurus. The sequence goes on along the minus strand of CM037887.1, from coordinate 17,855,989 downwards.
AGTGGATTTGATGGCCTGGGACACTTATATTTGATTTTCAGTGGCTTGATGTAGATGTAATTCAGTGTTACATGCACAAGTCTCAATAAAGCCTTGGGCTCACATGCTCCCTATTCTCCTCTCGCACAGCCAGGAGAAGGAATAAACCAGAATTCATTTTCACTTTGCCAGATTCCTGGCTTGTTGTTACATCCAAACCAGCAGTCGGGGTTCAACGCAAACTGTAGAGCCCTGTTCAGGCATTATGCCCAAACAAACTGTTCCCAACCTTGCCAGATGGAGCAGCAAGGAATGAAGAGAGGCTCATCTGAATGCAAGTAGAACTTTCTACATGTTCAGAGGCCCTGCTTTATCAGGCTTCCCAATAGTGCAGAGGGCTTCTACCCTGCTCAGTACAGGGTGGTTGGGGACTGAAGGGCGGGGCTGCCACATGCAGGGATGATGGGGGTGGAGCCAATATGCATGGCCCCAATCCCCTTCCATGTGTTTGTATAACCTGTTCAGGCCTAACACCTTCATTTGTTTAAGCAATCCAAGGTTTGTTTTGGCTTACTTAGCAAATGCCTAGACTTGCTAAAGCTTGTTAAGCTAAAATTCCTGGTTTGTGCATAAAGACAAGCCAAGAATTGGGCAAATTGAAACTGAATTCTGGTTTATTTCTCCTCCCGGCCATACAGGAAGAGTGATGCAGGGAGTATACAAGCCCAAGGCTTTGCTCAGGCCTGCAGAGGCTTGTGCATATAATGCTAAATCCTTGCGAAGTGTTACGTGTGGAACCAGGTCATTAAATCTGCACCAGACAAGTGTAGCATATCATTGGGTGTCAAATTTATTTTATACAAGAGAGAATATTGCTATTCCTTATGGCTGTGTCTAAACAATCTAGTTTTTATTTTTATTTATTATATTTATTAATCGCCCATCTGGCCGGCCACCCGGGTGACCGGGTAGAAGTAGTTGGGGCTTCTACTGTGAAAAGGTGGCCACTCTTTCTTCCTAAGAGCTCTTAGTCCCTGCTCATGGCCCCCTCAGACCTGGTTTTTCTGCTCCTATATCCAGGTCTCCTAGTGAATTCCTATTGAAGATTTTGACCACAAAAGATTTCTTTCCAACTTTTAATAACTTGCTCTCCAGAATTTGCAACCAACACAGATGAGTCCATTACTCAAAATGCAATTTGTAGTTGATTCTCTCTCTGTTCCATAGATCTGGAATAGCTCACAAGATTAAACATAAAAATATCAAACATAAACATCAAAAGCATTGCTAAAATTGCTTCTGCTTTTCATCCAATACATATTTTGATTGCATTTTAAACAGGCATCCTATATAAAAACAAACAAACCATTACATAGGGAATGGTTTACATGGGAATGGTTCTTTAAAATTCTACCCTGCTGCTTGGAACAGTAAGTAGCACCCCATGTTATAGTCTAGGGTTGTTGTTATGTTTGCCATGCCTCCTTGTTGTCTTTTAATATATAGCCAACAAACCCAAATCTTCTGATTTAGATGATCCAACTAGCTTTGCTGTTCGTGAATTGTGAACAGATCTGACAGTTCCCATAGGTTGGCATTGTAAATCATAGCTTGGCAATCTCGGAGGCTTCAGAGTATCCTATGCCTTGCCAGGCTGCTGCCAGCAAAGTGTGAGGAGTGACAGAGGCATGACAGAGGCAATTTTCACAGCTACAATCCTCTTTTATTTTTTCCTCTAGGTTGGCCTCTTAGCTTGTCTAGAGAGGTTGCGCTGTCAGGGCCAGGGCTGCAGAGGCCACAGGATACATCAAATTCCAGCCTTCTCTCTTTCCTTCCCCGCCCACCAGAACACCCTCTTTTTGACCTCTGAGGTAATCCGAGGTCACTTTTGCAATCTCAGGAAACAGCCATGGTTCTTTCTATGGTGGCTGCAAGGGGGAGGGGGTGTGGGCAGTGATCAGAACACAAGAGTCCCCCTCCTGAAATTGTAAGAGTGTCTACGGCTTCGCGAGGGGGACTCTGACATATCCTATTTTCCCTGGGACACTCTCCCAGGACCATACGATTGCTCTGCCCATTTAACTCTAGTACTGTGAAATTAACATGACCTTATCCCCGGCAGAGGCACTCCCAGGAGATCGCTATCTGGGATCTGATCATAGAGTTGTAGGCTCATCTGCAGTGACCTTCTGGGCCACAGCATAAGAAAGGTGCTTTTGAACTTGTAACATAGGCTGTCGCAGAATTTCACAGGCAGAGAACTTGCATCGCAGAAGAATCCAAAAAGGGAGAGACTCTTCCCTTTCCCTACCCCAAGATGAGGTTAGGGCTCCGATGCTAAACTGAGATCACAGAGCCCTATTGAGAGAAATGAAAATTGAAATTCGGGCTGACTTGTGAAGTATTCCCATTTTCTTGACAAGAAATGAGCTGACACCCAACTAATGCGGTGGCTGTCTGACAGAGTAGCAGAGAGCTTACCACTGGGGTTCTATTCCTGGAGTGCAGGGTCTGCTTTCAAGAGGCTATTAAAGGATCGATGGGCAAGCTATACCATAATAGCTCATTCAGGTCCTGCTGACCTCAACTGCTCTAATTATCATTCTTTGGCTCCTGCTTGGTATAGAGTTGATGGCTAAGGCGTGAAGTTTAAGGCAGCCTAGAGAGAAGTGTCTTGGCAAGCGCTTCTGATGATGTTAGCTCCCTGGGTAAGGCTTACACTGCTTATCAAAGCTGGATCAGCGCAGCCTATCCATCAGGAACTAATTGTGTTCCCCCCTGCTCCCTGCAGCTCCTTTGCTTCATCAGGATTTTACTAAATAAGCTGGAGGGCTGTTTTATTGTGAAAAATCCTACAGGTTACATAGCAGAAAAGCTCCTTCTATTGTTTCTGGTGATTCTAGGAATATATGAGAACTCAAATGCTTTGCAGAGATATATTCAGTCATTCTCTGCATTTCTGACTTGAGATAATAAACTGGAAGGTGTCCAGCTTCTTAAATGTTGAAACTTAAAGGATAAATACTCCAGGAAGGACCTGCCTGCAGCTCAGCATAATTTGTGAAGTGTGGGTGCTGGAGGCTGTTGACTTATAGGGATACCTGGTGCTTGGGAGCTGGGGTATTCTAGTGACTGAAAGAGCTCTGAAACTGGGAGAGCCCATTTTGAAAGAGCTCTGAAACTGGGAGATCTCACCCTCTGTCTCAACCTCATTAAGGGCACAATCCTATGCATGTTTATGCAGAAAAAAGTCCTACAACTCCCAGCATGCCCCAGCCAGCACAGCTGGCTAGGGCATGCTGGGAGTTGTAGGACCTTTTCCTGTATAAACCTGCATAGGTTGCACCTTAAATTGTCTTAGGCAAGCCTCTTTCTGTCAACTTCAGTTTCCCCATCTACAATATGTTCAATTGCAGATGGGGAATATCTGCAATTGTTCCATATCTGCAGTTGTCTTAGGCAAGCCTCTTACTGTTAACTTCTGAACACTTGGATGCACTATACAAATGTTAAGTATTATTAAGTGCAACGTGGGGCCTGGATCAAAATGTTTGAGTGTATCCTCAACTTCTAGCACGAGTGTTCCTGTTCAAGGTTCCAGCCAGCCATGACCTCCTGCAGGTATTCCATTCCACCCCCTCCTCCTCCACCAGCACACACATACACACACGTTTTCTATTTTTCTTTCCTAAGTGACACTCTGTATTCCATGGCTACTGAGCATGCTTAGTTCTTATCAGTCTGGGGCTTTTGGGGGCGGGGGGGGGGTTGTTGGCCTCTTAGGTTTTTACTTTTGTGAGCTGTTTTTGTACTTCTAAAACCCTCGGGGTTTCCCCAATCCTGCTGATATCTCCCTCTTGTTTCTCAGTGGGCCCCAATGTGGCTCCAGTCCTCTCCACACTTAGTATTCGAGTGAGTTATTAGAGGGAGTGATTGGGTGGGGTACAGGTGTGTTTGGAGGAGGGCAGGGGAAATGCTGTCCAGCAGCTAGTCCTTGCTCCTTAGCTACTTTCATAGTAACCTTGTGCTCAGTTTCACTGGGGAGAGGATGTGACTACTTGCAACGTGGAGGAGCAAAGCTAGCAGGCTTCCTGTGTATCCTGTGCGTTATCTGCAACTGTGTTGGTTTTGTCTCTAATCCGACATGGGTAGGAAGTTAAATGCCTTGTGCACTGATCATGCTGTAATAATGCCACTCAGAAACATTGTGTGTGAAGAGAGTCCTTTGGGCATAAGCTTTCATTGACTAGAGCAGCCTTCTTCAATCTGGCACCCTCCAGATGCGTTGCTCTACAACTTCCATCATCTCTTGGCAGCATCTGCCAGATGTGTTGGACTACATTATCCAACATCCCCCAGCCTGCATGGTCAATAGCTAGGGATGGTGGGAGTTGTAGTCCAAAATATCTGGCGGGCACCAGGTTGGGGCAGGCTGGGCTATTTATTTCTGGTGCCAACGGAATGCCACCATGTATTCTTTTTTTGTTCTGCAGCCACCTCTTCCTTTCCATATCATAGTGGGCATTCAACTGCCATCCTGTCCACCAGATAAATCTACCATGTAGGTCAGCTGACCATTCACATCACCTGAAATGTTTCCTGTAGTTGTCCCCTCTTCCTCCACTCCTTCACGAAATAGTCCAGTGTCTGTTAGTGCACAGTACATAGGGAGTTCTAGCCTTGGTAGGCTCTGAGAAATAGTGTATTGAGCTGCATTAGGGGCAGTGGCTGGGCAACTGGCAGCGCTTCTACTATTTGCTTGCCCAGGGATATCCACTGCCAGATGGGGGCGCTAACTGAATGTTATGATTCAACCTTGCAATCTACATTTGTCTTCCTTCACTGGCTCAGCCTTTCAGCACACCCTATAAGAAGGAAAGAGTAAGGGATTGCTGTTACCCTGGTCAACCATTTTTGCTTAAAAGAACTTGAAAATTCCTCATAATAAATGGCATTGTTTTTGTATCTTTATTTCTGCTTGTCTGGCATTCTTTAGGGGACCTGAGCTACTGCCTTCCTGTCCTCAGTTCTTCTTCCAGATTTTTTTCTGCCCTACCTGTCTTGTCCTTCTCTGTCCTTTTTGTTCGGACTACGAGAAGAGAGGCGTGGGTTCAAATCCTCACTGAGCCATGATGCTCACTGGGTGACCTTGAGCCTACCTTATAGGGTGGTTATGAAGATAGAGAGAGAGGCACGTATGTCATCCTGAGCTCCTTGGAGGAAGGTGGGGTTAAAACAGTGTAATTTAATAAATAGATCCAATCCTGCCTTGCCTTCTTAATTCACAATCGCCTTTTACTTAAGGCATGAAAAGTACATGGGAAGAAGTTCTGTGCGGAATGTTTCTCAGGGCCTGTGTGGAGTAATGAAGCAAAATAAGAAGCTTGTATGCATACTTCATAAACTTTCCCCATCATAAATTTTAAAGAAGTAGAGGCTGCATCATCTGTCTTAAAGGTGGCTGAAATCTGTTGTCATTTATATTTGTTGGCTCTCCTGGGAAAATGGTCCACCAACGTCACCCCCTCCTTTCCTGTTGCTTTGTGACTCACACCAGCTTTTATTCTCTGATGAATGCCACCTCCAGATGGTATGAGGCTTAAAACACCTTGACGCACAATGCACTTTGAAGGGTCTTGGTGCAGATGTTGTCTGGAACATGGTGTCGTGCACCATTGTTTGCACCACTGAATCAGCTTCATTGGGCATAATCCAAAGAAACTGCAGGTTTGTTCTTGTGGATTGGTATCTTGAACAAGCAATGTTCACATGCCATGTGGGAAGGCAGAAATAGCCATGGAATTAAGGGGCAGGTTTCGCATATCCCTAAAAGAAAGCTAGGCATGCCCAAGTCTCATTTAAAACAAAGCAGGGCTTCTGTGCTGAAATACATTGATCTCAGTGGGAATTAAGCATATCTTTTGGTGGAGTGCCTTTACTAGAAGTGATGTGTGCTTATTTTAATGGTCAGATGTGATGGTGCTGAAAATGCTGCTGCTTTTAACTCCAAAATTGTTGGCAGGTGGTAACTTCCCTTTATGTAAAACATTGCCCAGAGTGGCCGGTTTGCCAGCCAGATGGGCGATCCATAAATGTGACAAATGAATTTTAAAAATTTCTTACCTCACCTTTCAATCCATAATTCCCAGGACGGCCTACAGAATCACATTAGTATCGTATAACAAACAAATAAAGCCATTATAATAAAGCATAGCAGCAGTAAGACCAGTCATTCTAAGGCTGCAATTCTATACTCACTTACCTGGGAATAAACCCTGCTGGACTCAGCGGAGCTTTCTTATGAGTAGACATATATAGGATTGCGGTATTAAAGCTGAGGAAAGTAAAACAGTTTAAGTCCCTCCACTTAATAGGCGCTCAAAGATATACAAATAAAACCAAACAATAATGAGACTCGGAAAGAAAGAAAAAACCCTTCAGCACCATTAAATGAATATAAAAAATAGAGAGCAACATTAAACACCATTAAAAGCTTGACAGAACAAAACTGTCTTTGCTGCTTCTCTGAAGCACCATAAAGAGCCAGTTTTCCCACCTATGGAGGAAGTAACACAATCGGGGGTCTGCTACGGGAAAAGGTCCTCTCTTGTCCCTACCAACCTAGTCTCTTTAGGTGGTGAGCATATGACAGGGCCTCTGATGATGGCAAATTACAGGCAAGTTCATGCAGGAAGAGCTGGTGCTCCAGATATCCTTGCCCTGAACTTTGTTTTACCTGGTACCCTTCCCCCCTGAAAGGAATCACATTGGGCACCTGATGAATAGATACAGGGAAGGTGTTCCACAAAAGAGACCACTACCAAGAAGGCCCTATTTCTGGTAGACACTTCCAAAAGTAGGGGTACTCAGAGGTGGCTGATCTTAACCAGGGGAGAGAAAGTCCTTTGGATGATGTGGTTAGACTATACACTCCCTGAGAACTGCTCTACACAGTTCTCCTGAAGCTCCTGTGAATATTTCTTTTCCTCTGTAGTTACGAAGCATTGTTCCCAGGAGGCAAACTATTACTGTCCGCTAACTGGGTCTAGAAGGCTGTCTCCTTCTTTCTGCCCATGATTGATATATCTGTTTTTGCCTTTTGAAGGGTGGGGGGGAGTGCTGGATGCCTATTCCAAAGGATTATTAATCCCTTCCTGCTCCTTACCAGTAGAATGGGTGTTTGGGGAGCAACCTTGTATACACTTCCGTATGTTCCATACTTGGTCATGCTGACTGCTTCTAACACAACCCAGTAATTGAAATGTACTCAAAATCAGCACAGATTTGAGGGCCCTTTGATAGACCTTTATATAACCTTTGTCCACTTGTATGTTTTTGTGCTTTCTTGGCTGGATGTTAAAATCCCTTTGATAGAGACCTTTATATAACCTTTGTCCACTTGTATGTTTTTGTGCTTTCTTGACTGGATGTTAAAATCCAGCTGTTTGTTTGGTGCTTTGGTAACAACTTTTGCATTCTTGTGATTATCCACCAGGGTCTTTTTAGATTTCCCCCCTGTGAGATGCATTAAATGTTACAGATATTTTGCACTGAGGCCTAGAACTGTGTGTGCAAGAATGAAGAAACAAATCCATGAAGATCCTGACTGGAATAGATAGTGGCTAGAAAACTCAGCTTTTAAGTGCACCTGAGAGTCACTTCCATCTCCTGGAAGAAGAGAAATCCATTTACAGAGGAATGTGCTCTTGTGTCCCAGATGAAGAGAGCATTGAGTGAGTGTTGGTGAGGCCGCATGTTACCTGAGGGGGCTCAGTTGAAGAGGCAGAATGTTCTTGTCTTTTTCTTTCCTCCTTTGTTTCCCTTTTTTTAAAAAGGGGAACATTGAATGGAGCCTGAAATAGGCTGCCTCGGTGCCTGAGGTAGAACACTGAGGTCAGCCTGACAAATGCACACTCCGTGGTGAGGCTCTGAAGCCTTTCTTGCTCTGCCTCTTATTTTTCTCTCCTTCCCATGCCCGTAATACAACTGGTCAACTAAAGGCTAGTGTAGATGTCCTTGAGTATCTTTTGTGCCGGTCTGATTAGCTGATCTGTATGGCTAGCTCTCATGCAGTGGCAAAAACTTTCATAGAACCAAGGAGTCATCTACTTGAGCCAACATGCTGCTCACGCACAAGCCCAGTCCTGGAAATAGCCATGTGCTTGGTTGCAGATGGTAAGTGAGAATTGGTTCCAGGCAACCAGAGATGCTGTGTAAAAGATGTTTCTTTTGGGACACAGAGGAGGGGAAAACAAAGATGACTAACAAAGGTATATCTGGACTGGTAACATTGGTGGGCTTACATTTGAAAGCTGCATTGCACCCTGTTCTGATTGTAAAAGCATTGAACACAAGATCAGGATTAAACCGGGCAGCTAAAGTCATGGTTTTGCTTCCTTCACCTACTGCATTCTTGACCCAGTTTGGTAACATACCTAGAAATACAAGACAGATGTCTGGAATTGCCAAGGCAATTCCTTCTGTGCTTAATGTAAGCCTTTCCAGCATTCCAATCAACTCTTACGAATTATTGTGAATTATATCTTGTGTTTCCACTTTCCATTATGGTGCATTATTTATTGTAAACTGATTTGAGTCTCTATGCGAGAAGTGGGTCAGCATTTCCTAAATAAAATAAAGTAGTTTGAAAAATTGCACGACAAATGCTTGTGTGAGTGGAGGTGAGTGTTTCTCGAACACTGGGGGAAAACTAGCTTATCTTAAAAGAAAAGGGTTTATTTAGGGCAGTGTTCTCCAACCTTGGGTCCCCAGATGTTTTTGGCCTACAACTCCCAGCTATGCTGGCTGGGGCATGCTGAGAGTTATAGGCCAAAAACATCTGGGGACCCAAGGTTGGAGAACACTGATTTAGGGGAATTGGACAACAGGAACCCAAGCATACAAAAAGATATACACACACAGAGCTTCTAGCTCCAATTTAGATGGTAAGTTCAAGAATGCATAGTATGTCTTGTAATTTCATTGCCATCCAAAGTTGTTCAGTCCATTTCAAATGAGAGAGGATGGTCTCCTGGGATAACAAAGAGAAGGCTTCTCATGCAGCATGGGTCCTCAGACTGGTACGCAGAGCAGGAAAAGATTGTGCATCCTTAGACTTCTTTGTTGGTAGCATTGACAATACAAAAACATGGGATTTTCACAGTCAATTAAAATGTTTTGGTCTTGCATTCCTTTGCAGTTGAACATAATTTGGCATGTTAAGGTAAAGCAAAGAACTTTGGGTGTAACACACAACTCTTTGACAAGTTGTGTGGGTAGAGGGAAGCACAGTTGGGCCATAATGCTAAAATGCACAGAATTATATTTTCATTTCCTCCTCACAGGGCCTTGCAAAATCCTGTTAAGGGCCCACGTAATATTTCTGGAGAATTAGAGACATAGAAATATAGACACTAGTGAAATTTAAAGAAATACCCATGAATACCCAGAGAATTTGGAAATACCCATATTCTAGAGAGCATTTGAGCTACCCAACTCTGCTGTATTTCGTGTGTTGTACTTTACATTTTTATGTAGCTAACTTGTCAGAAATTAAATATGGCAGTAGTTAAGACTTCCTACAGTAATAGAAAATAGAATACAATAAGCAAAATACATGTCTAACATCTGTTGACATTTTCTCTTTGGTTGTTCCAAAAGGTAATCAAGCGTAGCCAGTTTCAACAAATCTAATAGCTCTGTCGTCTTTTAGTCTTATGGAATGTATTAATTTAGGCATGATGGCACAATCAATTTATTTTTGCACTCTTTTGTAGGTGCAGCCTTATTTAATCTCCTGTATTTGTCCAAATGTATTGTAGCTGCAGCAACTTTATTTGCCATAAGTTCACAGTACACGCAGTTTCCTACGTATTTTTCTTAATAATGCTGTGTTATAGCTATTGTAAAGGCAGGAAAATTAATTGAACTATTAAAAAAAATTGAACAGACCTTTCCAGTCTGGTTGTTCAATTATGTCTAGCATTTTGTCCAAGCCCTGGCTTTTGTTTGGTTTCTTCCGCTCCCCTTCCTTGTGTGTGGTTCAGTCTTATCTGTTACTAATGGGAATAGGTAGCTTTGTTCCCGACTTCCCGCACCCCACCCCCTTCACCTCCTGTGGCTCTGGGAGAGTGCCAGTCTGGAGTTCCCAAACACGTTTCCCAATTAGTTCTTTGTTTGGACTTAAATTCTTCTCTGGAAGGATTGTGAGGTTTGCTGAAACCTGAGAATTGGCTCAAGCAAGCGATCAGTGTTGATTGGTAAAACGGTAAATTGTGCAGACTGCTGGTGGTGGGGAGGAAGCTTCCCGCTGTTGGCTGTTAGTAACACTTGCTATTGTTGCATTCACAGGCTTGGCTGTGTGTGGATTCCTGCTCAGTGGTTAGTAGCCTGCCGAGTTCCCACACTGTAGCGTACTGCAGCATGCAGAGCTGCCTCCCTCCTGGGGAGCCATTCTTTTTTGAGATATTTCAGGTGATTGATTTCAGAGAGTGGTTTGGTAGCTACCCGACAGCTACGCTATCGGAGACCAAAGGGGGTTCCAGTCTTCAACAGATTGTACGATGTTTACAATCCATTCCGAGGGATTCGTCCTGTCTCGTATCTTGTCTTGAACTTAATCTAGGATATTGGGTTGATATTCCTAGTGACACCCAGATCTGTTAATGGCTTGGCTGCTGCCAGTGAATGTGCCTCTTCTACTCACCTGGGTGTCAAAGCTCAGGCAGCACAAACTTTTCCCTTGTGCTGTTGCCAGATTCTTACTGAAAACCATTCTTAGTATTGCCCATGGCAGCTAGGACCTGGGTTCTGTGCCTCTGTCCTTGAGGTCCTGCATTCCCACCCTCACCCTTTGCTTCTGCTATATTGGCTGCTTCCACTGACCATTGTGTTTCATAGATCATAGAGTTGGAAGGAGCCTACAAGGCCATCGAGTCCAACCCCCTGCTCAGTGCAGGAAACTAGAGGAGGGGTCTCCCATCCAAGTAATAACCAGGCTTGACCCTGCTTTCCATGCTCAGACAAGCTGAACCAGCATAAGCCACAGGCCTGTATTGGTGCTGCTGAGAATCACACATCCTGTTTATCTAATGGCTGGGCTGCTGGACCAGCCCCTGGCAAATTGGTACCTAGTTATCCTTACCCTGATGAGACTTTGAAGGGTCACTCCTCAGTCTTTCTTGGTGCGGAATTTGGATTAACTTGCTGCAGAATTTTCTGCATTTTTTAAAAAGTAAAACCCTGGTGACAGGTTTTCCTTTCTTAATCTTTGTGCTTCTCTGACTCCAGTAATCTAGTGGAGTGGATGGCCCATCATATGTGGCTGCCTTGGTTCCCTAAATAAGTTCTTTAAAAAAAAAGAACTTATTTAGTTTTATATTTTATACTCTACCACATGGGTTGAAACTAGCCCCCCAGGGTGGGTGGCAATATATTTATCAGTTTAAAAACAGCACTTCAATTAAAAAAAATATCCAATGAAACAAAGTACATAGTTAAATTAAAATACAACTTATTTAAAACAGAATAATATCAGATAAATATTCTCCCCCCCCCCCCCGCCCACATGAAAACAGCCACTGGCTGACTGTTGCTAGCTTACAGAAAGTGAGGACCGAGTTAGCCCGGCAAGCTTCCCTGGGGTGAGAAAGTGTGCCGCTGCTGAAAAAGCCCTATCCCATTAGTCTGGCCTCGGATGAGGGACTCTTTTGGTATCTTAGTCCTGATCTATGAATGAGGTGGTAAAATAGATTGTCATTTCAAATTGTGGGTGTAGGGATGTTGGAAAAATCTGCAACGGAGTCAAATGAGTTTGGATTTCTATGAGTCTGACCAACAGATTGTGCCGTGGACTGGCTTTTTCCGAGTTGTGCAGACTTGCAGACCGGTTTCTTACTTTCCAGGATAGTACACAGATAGTACGCAAATTTAGTCATATAAAAATATGGAAAAAACACGGAGAGGGCAAGGCAAAGAAAGAGGAAATGAAACCCCTCATTTCAGGCCTCTCCTTCCCCCGCTACTTGTGCTGGCATTGGAACAAGATTGCCCTGGTTCACTCAGGAGCCCCTGCATGAGGCTCTGGGTGACTGTAGCTGCAGCTAAGGAATCCAACCTCTGCTGCAGGCAGCCGCCTCTAGAGAGCCTCTGTCAGCCTTCTCATTGCTGGTGCTGCTTGCTTGCTTGTTCATGTTTCCTTTGGTAGTGCTTGTTGTTGTCTTGGACTTGGGCTAGCAGAGAAGAAGAAAGAAGTCATTGCTTGCTGTAACTTCCTGGGGATCCAGTGGACCCAGCTTTTTGCTTCCCTGAGGTTTGTTGCTTGCAACTTGAAGTCTCATCACATAAATAATTGTCTCATAATTTCCCTCCCTTTTCTGTGGATCTACAGTACCTGCCCCAGGCCAAAATGGGCATGCCCACTCCAGATGTCTGCCCTTGCTATGACAAAAGCTATTTCTCAGGAATTGCAGGTCGTTTTAAAAAAACCAAAAACTTAGGACTTGTTCTGACACGTCTGGACTGGACTGAAACACAAATTGCAGCACAATTTGCAGTCTGGATGCCACTGTTCCACCCACTTTGGAGAAGTTTACAGCAATATGCCAGACTCTGATCTATGCTTGAGACGAATGGTCCAGACAACTTGTTTTCTGTGAATAAAGTTCAGATCTTCTTTTTTTAAAACTGCTTGTCACATGCACAGTGGTGGTTTGAAATAGCATCCATGATGATGGAGACCGGGGGGGGGGGGGCACGGACTGTTTGCTTGGTGCTGAAAGCTCCTTATGGACCACCAACCTTTGGTCAGGTTTTTAAGCTAGATGAGTGGTTCAGATTTTATTTAATCTTCCTTAATGTAAGATTAAAAGTAAGATTATAAAGTTCTGGTGGCAAGACCAGCTCCTTGGGAGCTTATTGTAGGATTAGGAGTGTGTTTTTTCTTATTGTCCAGAAAGCTCTCTTGTGCTACCACAGACATAAACTCATTTGTCTCACTGTGAAAAGTTATAATCCACTTTACCAGTAAAGTAACCCTAGTGTTTAGTTCACAGCAGGGCTTAGCGCTGGATCAAGCTGCCTCCCCAAGAAATCAGGGAGTGTGCAGTTGCAAAAGTTTCCTTCCCCCCACAAGCTTTCATTCTGGAGGTTGCGGTTCTATCTGCTGAATCCCTGTCTGCACTTCTTCAGGTTGAATGCCATGCCAAGGGAAATGGAAATGCTTCTTACTCCTAGAATGACATCCAGCTGCTGGCAGACCTGTGGCTCAGCCTGGCTCACAGGGACTTGCAGTTGAGCACATCAGCTATATGGCCAAACAAACACAAAAATAAAGAGAACTGAATGAATATTTTATTTAGCAAATGAATAGATGAAGATAGCGTGGATTGGCTCTCTCCACTGAAATGTATCACCACCTGCACATATGTAGAATTCATGTGCTCATTTAAGTACATGTTGACTTCAGAACAGCCTTTAGCTATCATAGGAAGCTGCCTTTATACTGAGTCAGACCATTGATCCATCTAACCCAGTTATTCCTTGGTTGACAGCAGTTCTCCAAGGTCTTAGCCAGGAGTCTTTCCCAGCCCTACTTCAAGATGCCGGGGATTGAATTTGAGACCTTCTGCATGCCAAGCATGTACTCTACCACTGAGCCCTTATGTTTGTTCTTCTGTAGAAGGAACTCACGTGTTTGGTTTTTGAGTATAAGCAAGCATGTTGTATTTCATGGCAAAGCCAGTAGGACCTATTCTGAAGAGAGAAGCTACTGTCAATTTGCACAAGAGTTCATGCTAACGTTTGGGTTTTGTGAGACATAAGCATGTAATAGAGTTTGCAGAAAAGATAATACCATTGGTGAAACAACACAGGACTCCTGGCTTGTTTCTCCCCTTACAAGCCAGGATCTGTCAACCAAGGACAAACTCTGATTTGTGATCCTGGCATGTAAGGGATGCCACAAGGCAGGACCTATATTCAGATAACACACTAAGCTTTTGATTTCTGGTTAATTAGGCACTCCTGCTGTTGGAAGGAGCCATGTGGGAGTGAACAGTCTGTGTACACCAGTACGTAGCTTGTTCACAATAAGTCAGGGAAGGTTGAGAAAGACTCTGCCTGAGATCTTAAGAGAACTGCTGATGGGGCAGAGTTGAGCAGGGGTAGGCAACCTCTTGGACCTGTGGGCTCATACAGAACTTTGAAAAAGTGTCCTGGGCACAACCATAAGATGTCTGTTGTGGGTGGGCAGGCATGGCTAGTCACAAAGGAAAGAAAACTTGCCCAGAGGCATTCATGGGAAATTAAGATGGCAGCAGCTAGAGGCTCCCACTTCATTTTGAAGCAATCCCAGGTGCCGTAGGAAAAAATATAAATATTTTTAAAATTGGGAGGCGTAGAGTGTCTTGGTGGGCACCAAGGAAGGGTGTGTGAGGGCATATTGGTGCCCATGGGTACTGTGTTGCCTACCCCTGGGGTAGATACTGACTAAGATGGACCAACAGTCTTGCTCTGTATAAGGCAGCTTCATATATTCATATGGAGTTGCTTATGTTGCCCATTAGATTTTGCCCATTATCCCCATATTCATGTGGGGATGCAACTTTCTCTCAAGCCCCCTTTGCTGAGAGTCACTTGAGGGTCAAACTAGACATGACATTAACTATGTCTTTGAATTCCATGTTTGGAATTCGTTTTAACCCTTTCCCTTGCACTGTTTTCTGCTGAATATCCCTCCCCGCTGTGAAGTTGCTATATATATATATTTTAATGGAGGAGAATCCTAAGCACGGGATTCAAAAATGTTAAGTTTGTGTCCAGTTTGACCCTCCTTGGGAAAATGACTTTAAGCCTCAGTTTCTCCATCAGGTTAACATTGTTCTTAAAAGACAAAGATTAATATCTACAGTCAGACTGATATTTTGTTGGAAAGTTCATCATTTTTCCTTCTCATTTTTGTCAATTGATGTCTCTCCCCCCCCCCCCCCCATTTCAGCATAAAGACTGAGCCAGCTGTTATGGTACTATGCCATTCATGGATCAACTTTATCAAGAACTAGATGAAGAAACTGGTACACTCACCTCACTTGTAACTTCAGCAGGCTATATATTTTTGTTGTTTCTTCACGAGGGTGGCTTAATTAAATCAAGCCAAAGATACGTACAGTACAGCAGGTGAAGCCTCCAGTAGCATAAACAGATCAATAAACCGATTTGTGCTTGCTGACCAGAAGGGATTTCTAATTACTAGTGCTCTGCACTCCCCATTTCTGATGGCGTTGGAGTAATTGAAAGGATAAGAAATCCAATTCCCTCTTGTTTGGGAGTTTGTTTCTGTTTAGCTCCACTTAACTGGGCTGGTAACGCTGACTCGTCTGTCGAAACTGAAGGTGGTAATTTATTTCCAGTTGTCCTAGTTCCTTATTCAAGAGTTGCTTTAAAATGTTGGTAGGACTTTATTTTTAGAGGTTTCAATATGATGTGAACTAGCATAATTAATACTTGTTTCTGGCTAAAAACACATTATGGAAATTGGCCCAGAGTTCCTGGTTCTCTTTTGAACAATCCTAGACCATGAAGAGAGAGAGGGTGTACTTTGTTGGCTATGCAACTATTAGCAGTTCTGAATAGGAAACTATCTTCCCATTTGTGGATTTATGGAAACAACCAGTCTTTGGAATTGAAGCAAATACTGAAAAATGTGTATTGCTGTAATACCCAAGATTATTGCATGGAGTATCCAACTGTAGGACACAGTCCAGCAATATTCTTTACATAGCTGTGGAAGGGCACAACAGTGGTGCCTTCAATTCCTCCCTCTTCCGTTCAGCAGCCTTGATTTTTAAAGCGTTTCATTTAGCATGTGGGAAGCTTGCTGAAGTCCTCTCAAAAGTTAGAATACAAAATTCTTTAAATTCCCAGTATTGGTAAAAGTCCTTTGACTTTTGCATAGAGCAAGGGAGTGCAAACTCTGGCCTGCGGGCCTAATCCAGCATACAGTGGTGCCCAATCCAGCCGGAGGTGGGTTGGGCACCCTCCGTGGGTCCTGCCCCCTGCCCTTCCCAAGCTCCACCCACCTCCCCAAGCTCCATCCCCTGGTCTGGAGGCTTGGGAAGGAGGTGGAGGAAAGGAGTCCCCATGTTATCTCCAATCTCTCCAGTGGGAGAATGAGCAGCAGGAAGGAGAATCCCTTTGTTATCTCTGATCAGAGATAACATGGAGATTTCCCTGACTTAGCCAGGGCTTGCAGGACCAGCTTCTGCAACCCCAGCCAAGTTCCTTTTTCTGTGGAGAGAGGCACGGAGCGCCATGCTTCTCTCTACATGGAGGGCAGGAAGGGGGGCAGGTTGATGCCAGAAGAGGAGGCAGGGCTTTGGAGGCCCTTGATGTCATCTGCCCCACTGACTTGGTCTGGGGGTGGCAGTCTGTCCCCCAGACCCAAAAAGGTTGCCAGTCCCTGGCATAGGGCATACTCTAAAGATAGAGAAAAGGGAAGGAGCCTTTGGCCATCCCAGGTGGAAAAGCAACTCACAAGCCCTCTTGACTATCCTTCCCCAACCTGGTACTCTCTAGTTGTGTTGGACCAGAATTCCCATGATGCCCAGCCAGCATTGCCATTGGGCCTTTGGCATATGTGATGTAGTGTTTGCATATGTGTATGAATAGATGGCAGGTGAGTTCTGTGTTTGAAGAGGCTTCAGGGCCTAACTTCATGTTACATTAATTGTGCAGCATGCTGCCACATCAGGAGGATTTAAATTTTTTAATCCATGGTGTGTGTGGGGGAGGGAGGGAGTGGGGGCTGTACTGGAACCACAGTATGTAGGGAGGGGAGGTTTAACTTTTCCCTCCCTAGCTAAGATCCTGATAGAAAACTCTTCCCCCAGCCCTGGCTTTACAGTTAACAATAGCTCTTCCTGGGAAGAGTTTAGGGAGAGAAACCCAGTCGCCTTCAGCCACAGAAGTCAAATTTGAGCAGCATCTGTCGCTTCTTCCCATGCTGCTCTGGAAATGTACAGATGAAGGGATGATGTGGTTCCTTCTCAGAGCAAGCCCCTTGGGCATGCTGACATAGATAAAACAAACAAGTTAGCTCACTCAGTTCCTCTTAATTCAGTGACGATGGTATGTTTGTTACCAAAGTTATAAATAATGCTCTCCCACCCACCCTTTTTTTTCTCCTTAATTTTCAGCCATGGCCCAGCGTGTCCAATCTCGCTAAGGATTTCATTGACCGTCTGCTCACAGTGGATCCTAGTGACCGGATGACAGCGCTTCAAGCCTTAAAGCACCCCTGGGTGGTCAGCATGGCTGCTTCTTCTTCCATGAAGAACTTGCACCGCTCTATCTCTCAGAACCTGCTCAAGAGGGCATCATCTCGTTGCCAAAGCACCAAATCAGCCCAGTCTACCCGCTCCAGCCGCTCCACCAAATCCAACAAGTCCCGGCGGGTGCGGGAACGGGAATTGCGACAGCTGAACTTGCGTTACCAGCAGCAGTGCAATGGCTGACAACTCAGCATGATGCAACACAGCCCATTCTTTCTTTTTTCATCAGGTGTCTGCTAAGCAAGAGGTGCCCAGACCCCGGCTGCCCTCTCTCTTCTCTCAAAGACCAACCTCCATGTCTACCCTCTTGAAGGAGATGGAGCTTTTGGGACACCTCACCCGGGTAGGGTCAGTTACAGTGTCTGTCCCAAGATGGGGAATTGGAAAAGTCTGTTTCATTGCCTGAAATACTGGAGCCACACAGAAGAGAAGAGTCCTTCCCCAACCTGGAATGCTTGCTATTCCTATCTATTTATTGACCAAGTTGACAAAAGACAGTCCTTGTTGCTACAGGGTCTGGTGGATGGGTGATCTAGAATGCAGTCGTATACCCACTTACCTGGGGGAAATCACCATTGAACTCAGTGGGACTGACTTCTGAGTAGACATGTATAGGATTGCACTCTTTTTAATGGGGAGGACTTGCAGAAGAAGTCCTCTTGATTAAGGTCAGGATCAAAGAACGTCTGGATGTGCCCGAGGCACTTTTGTGGGAACACAAAGGGATGGCTAATTTTCTCTTCCAGCTGCAGCTTCTTGCACTGTATCAAACATTACTCCAGAGCTTCTGGTAACATTAGAAGTGGTTTTGTGGGGGCACAAGGGTCTGGAATGGGGGAACCTGAAAACCCCCTTTGTATGTGTGGAACACTCTTCGCGGGTCTCTAGATCCTGGCCTATATTTCTCAAAGTCACGGTTTCAGTTTTCACTCAGTTTTGCACTAAACAGCTGCCTTCCATCCATACTGCTGTAATGTAGGGACCAAATTCTACTTTGGTTCTGGTGCAGGAGGTCAAGGATTATCAGTAGTGGTGTTCTTCTACTCTCTCTTTCTCTCTTTTTCTCTTGTGTCTCTTGAGCCAGAGAAATGGATGTGCCTTAACCACATAGTCTGGCTGGAAATGGGTTGGGTTGGGCTTTGTCCCTCCTTCTTTCCTCCCATGTGTTTTGGACTATTGTCTTGGTCTCCGTTATATCTTTCCATTTAATGCTGGGATGAATTATAGCCAACCCAGTCATCGTTCTGACTCAGCCGAAGCTCCGGTGTGTGACTCAGTACTGCAACGAAACCTCGGGTGGCTTTCTTCCCTGTTCCAGCATATCACAGTGGCAACATCAAAGGTATAGGTCTCCCATTAAAGGTTTGGGTTGAAAGCTTTAGTGGGTTCAAACAGCTGATATGCCCGCCTCTACAGATGGCACAGTGGGGTGCAGGCAGTGCAGCTTAGAATAATAAAATCACCATAGCTTAACGGGACCCAAAGATAATCTACTCTGCACCCCCACCCCCCATGGATTGACCCACTTTTTTTCTGGTTTTAGCGTGCTGCAAGCAAAGAGGCAGAGAGCAAACGAGGTAGCTTATGCCAGAGCCGCCTCTTGAATCAAGTAACATGAAACAATCCAGACGGTTATAGTGAAGAAATTTGCTGCATATCACAGCAGCGAATTTCCAAAGTCGCCAGCCAATTCGAGCAGGGGGAGGAGGGTATTCTTTATGTCCCTAGCTAGGTCTGGTCTAAATATGTAGCAAAATGAGGTGCCACAGTCTTGAAATGGTCGAATTGACTGTCACTTCACAGAACAAGTGGGAGATTGCGTTTTCAGTGCTCCCCTGTGGAAAAATATCTCCGTGCATATTAGAAAACTAGCACTTGAGGGAGAAGGCTAGGAGAACATCTTTCTGATGTGCTAGTTTGCTTTTTTAATTTATAGGGCATATTTACAGAGGGGTGGGAGTGGATTAAAAAGATGACACTTCATGGGATTCTATTCCCACATTCTGCTACGTGTGTAGACCAGGTTGCAATCCCCCAGTCTGAAGCAGGGCTCACTCACTAGGCCTCCTGAAGGCTCTGTGAGAAGTTTATTCCAGATCAAGGGACAAGTCCAGATGCTTTGGACTTGCATTTGCTCTTGTACATCAGTCCAGTGTAAGAACAGGGCAGTCAGCAAGTGGAGCTTGTGACCTTCAATTGATCTTTCTCTGTCCTATACCTGATTGGGATTGGGCCTTTTCAAGAACTGCTCTGTTTCACAGAAACCAGCTACTTCCATCCTCTGGTGGTACAGCCTGTTTTAGCTGAGTAACACTCTCTGTATGGGTTAGTGTGTCATGATAAGGCATCAGAAATCAGCTTAAGGGCATCACATCAGCCTTGGTAGGCAGGTGGCCGTATCGCCTTGGGCAGTTAAATGCTGTTACGTTTTATTAGCCCTGCAAAAGCTGTTCCTGTTCTGATGAACAGTGACTCAGCTGGAAGTGTCAGGAGTTGGGGTGCCGGAGTTGTCTGAGAGTGATGCCATTGCAGTGGGTTAGCTCTTGCACACTTCTGAGTGTGTTCACACACACACACCTGCACTAGCTGTGACTTTGGGTAGTTCATTAGCAAGGATCTAATTCTGCCCTCATCTTGTTGAGTCATGAACCTCACATGGTAAAGGTACATGTAACATCGGGCTTGTGCACTTAGGAAGGTTTAATCTAATTCTGCTACAGTGGGATTGATTCATCTCTGTATTCCTGCAATGGTACTGGAGCCACATGTGCAGAAACTATTTATCAGGCCAGAGTGACATCTAGTGGTTCAGGATACTCTCATTCTCTTGCCAGTGAGCTGGCTCTTATTGATGCTTGACTTCATACAATACAGTGACCTGGTTCGCACGATCAGAACAGTCCACCATGGTGCTGGCACGCATCACAGCTTATTTAAGTCACAGTGGGCTGCAGCATGGGTGCGCAACCATCTTGAATATTCAACAGCCAGCTGCGGCGTGTCGTGTTGTGCGAACCCAGGACTGTGGGTTATGTGGGGGTTAAACAACCCTTGCATAACCCACGGGCTGTTGTTGGGTTGTTTAATCTTCACATAACCCACAGTCCCCGGGTTGGCACGACACGGCAAGCTGCGGCTGGGCGTTGAATATGCAAATCTCAGCACAGCCCACTGTGACTGGCCCAAACCACTTAAATGACCATTGAGCTGGTTTGATCGTCCAGACTGGCTCAGTGGTTTCACTGTAGGTTAGTTGGCAGTTAGATGCACCTGTTAAGTTGCATGTTGCTAAAAAAAAAAAAAAAAAGTATTGCTCTGTACTGGAACTACACAGGCTTCTTGTTGGTCTTTGTGGTGTGTATGTGACTGCAGAAGATACTGAAGTGTGGAGAAGAAGTCTCTCATTTCTCTCTCTTTTCTACTGCCTATTCTGGGCAGGGCACCAGTTTGGAAGCGGATTACCCCATTGGGCCATGCTGTTGCCTGCAGAGGTCACTGTTACCTAAGCATACAGGGTGAGGGAATGTTGCAACATTCCAGCCAGCCATAATGAGACACTAATTGGTGGGGAATTATATATTTTTTTAAAATAAAAAGCATACGTTTCTAGTCCAAGAAAAATAGCCTCATAGCCTCACACTCGTGTCAACCCTGGGGTTCAGCATAGCAGTTGGCACATGCCTCCTTCTCTCCTGCTCTGGATTCATGCCAGTGTGTAGCTGCTGAGCTGACTTGTTATCTATGTTTACTAAAACAAATGTCAAGATGGCAACATTTGGGTACTGAGTCCTCTCTAGATTTTGAGATTGGTCCCTGCCTTGCACCCCCCCTTTCCCTCCCTGTTGGAAAAGTAAATATTGTAAATATATTGGAACTTAGCAATACTGTGTTAAAAAAAGAAGAAGACAGAAAGCTCAGATTTTGTGGTATGAAATCCATCTGTCTACTGGGAAATGGGATGAGGGTAGTCCCAGTGTTGGGTCCTGTGCTATTTTACTAATATGAGGGGATTCCAGAGACATAACTGGGAATGGGAAGGTGGGGGTGTCATGGGCTAGAGGCAGCATCTGGCTAGGTGTGTCATTGGAAGTGTCCGTTTCATGTTTTGTGCCTGGGCATCAGCAGATACCCAGATCTCTTCCTGCTTCTTTCCAAAGTGCTCTCCTTGGATAGTACCTCCAAGTGTTATTGTGCTTTAATGCCAGCCAGCAGAGTTAGGAAAATCTCTTCCTCTGGGACCAGAGACCTTGGGGCAGGGCAGCTGAAATGAACGAAGGTACACTGGAGCATGGCATCTTCCTGTTCACATCAATAATGTCAGGAAAGTGAGCTTCTATGGAGCACCTTGATTTTGAGGACAGTGTGCCTTGAAGCTTCCCCTCCATGAGTCCAAACCTTATTTTACACATGGTTGGAGGATTCCTTGGCTTCCTATCCCCCCCCCAGCAAACTGTGATGGCCCGTTGTAGCACTCTGAAGATCTCTCTCAACCAGGGAGCCTTCCTGTTTGTCCTTTCCAACCAAGGTGCTGCTGATTCAAGTTGAATTGGGACGTCCCCACTTGGAGTGGGTTCCCCGCCCAGTCTCAAGTGCACTCATGGGCTGCGATCCCTGGGTTCCTTGGGCTTACATGAGCATTTCTGCAGGCACACTAGACTTTCTCTCCCCCTTTCCTCTGGACTCTGGTCCTTCTTCACTGAGTTTGGGGGAGTGGCTTGTTGCACAGCACCAGGCTCCGCAGTCGCAAGGGGGAGCCCCCTCCCCCCGTTTTGTTTATAAATGGTCCTTTGGGTCCTAGCCATTCAGCATGCCTGAGACTGGCAAGCCAGGTGGAAAATGTGCTGACCCCAGCTTGGGCAAACAGCAGTGTGTGTAATGAAGTCAGCTCAGATAGCACAGTCTGCATGAAGGAACGTTGCCCAAAATTTCAGATGTCTCCCCACTTTATTTATTTTTTGCTTCCCTTAATGCTGTGGGAACCAGCAGTTCCCGTTCAGACATGGCTTTAGTCACCCCTTCTGCTCTGCTGACAACTTTATTCTGCAGTTGAAGAGAGTTTGTTGTGGCCACTTTAAGTGCAGCTGTCATTGCTGCTGAAATACGGTATACTGTGACTGCAGCTCGGGCTCCTGCATGAGCTGGCCTTGATGCTTCCTCTCACCCTAGAAAGAAAGAGAGCCTCTTCCAGACTGCAGGTGCCCACTCACTGAGGGCCAAACTGCAGATTCCAGCCCCAATGCCTGCCCTGTGTTATGTTCTCTTCCTGTTCACTACATTACATCAGGTGTTTCCCTGCCAGTAGTAGCCAAGGTGGGGAAGAGCAAGTTATGTTATGAGGATGTGGGCAGGGGGACAAAGGTGATACAGGGAGGCCATTTTCAGCAGACATCCTGTGGCTGCCATAGGATATAGGTTGGCCCTCAGCCAGCCAAGCCTGTGAGCGAGCTGGGACTCCTGTCAATGAAAGCCCCTCGTGGCTGAGCATGGTGTAGGGGGGAGGAGATGGTGCATTGTGGCTGAGGCCGTCTTCCACTCTTTGTGATGCACACTAACCCAAAGTCTGAGAACTGTAATTGAACAAAATGCATTGGACGTCTTGAGCAAAAACTCAATCAAGTTAAAGATCTCTCACATTTGAGCCATTGGGCATCCCTAATTAGCTTCTCTTTGGATCCTGTTGCTAATATAGGTCACTCATGAACAGAGACATTGCAAAAAATGTGAAGCACATTAGTTGATTGAGGGGCCTGCATCTAGGGCATACTGCTTGCCACTTGGACAGGTCCCCCAGGGGAAAGATCCATCGCTTTCCCTTACTTTCCCATTGCTCTGTTTTCCTTCTGCCTCATCTTTGCTTCAACTGCCCCAATGCCATAAGGTGAAAGGTTGGATACAAACATTTTAACGTTTGTACATCGCCCAGGGTGGCCGGCCAGATGGGCGATTCACAAATGTAATAAATAAATAAATTTCAACGTGGTTTTCAAACTTTCAGAGTCCCTTTCCAAACCACCTTGTCTGCAGAGGAACCCCTGCATTTCTGCTGAACAGGCCCCAGCACATTGCAGGGGGTTTAGGAAGTTTGTTGAAGGGCACACCCCAAGCAAGGGTTGCTGGCCAGCAAGGGTTGCTGTGTGCATTTACCTTGCACAAAATGAGAACGCCGAGAACACAACTACTACTGGCTGAGCATTGCTGGGAATGATCTGGAATGCAGATCGAAAACCACTGCTTAAAATGACTACGGTAAGTCACAGGTTACTCTCTGAGTAGTAGCAGGCAGCTTTCCAAGGATTCTGCACTCAAGGTGGCTTTCGGACTGTGGAACATCACCTCTTGGCCCCCTCCTGCCTGTCCTGACCTCCCGTGTCCTAAGAATGTTTCGGCCTTGACACTTCAGTGCCTCTTGGAAGTTCCCCGCTGCAGGTTTTGAGGAACTTACTCTGGCTTTGCAGACATATTTTTCTCTCTCACCACATCTGAGTTTCCAAAAGGGATTGTTCCACCAAGCCTCTCCTTCCTTTTCAATGGGACAATGAGCTGTTTCTTCTTTTTCCCCCTCAAGTATTCATGTCTGTGATTTATTTTTTTTAACCTCTGGTGCCTTTTTTTTTTTTACACTATGGAATCTCTACTTTTTTAGAGTGTGATTTGATACATGGCAATTAACCTGTAATGTTGAAATTAGTGTATAGAATTATTTATTTTGTGTATTCAGTTTTTAAATTTGTAAATGTATCCTGTTTACTCAGTAAAATGTTGATCCTCACTCAGTGTTTGGTAGATTTCTTTTGGCTGTCTGGGTTGCAGTGGTTGCTCTAACACAGTGTTCTCCAACCTTGGGTCCCCAGATATTTTTGGGTGGGGCTACGCTGGCTGGGGCATGCTGGGAGTTGTAGGCCAAAAACATCTGGGGACCCAAGGTTGGAGAACACTGCTCTAAAGGATGAATTGTGGATGAGGGAGGTGGTAGCCCTGTGTGTCTATATTGGAGGTTAAAAGACTGAAAGAGAAAGAAGTCTCTGGTGCCAGCTGAAATATTTTGTTGTCCAACGCGTTTCGGTATATAGGTACCTTCGTCAAGGGCCAAAGGTTTTTCCAAGTACACTCGAAAAAAATTCTTCAGCTGTCTCGTGAGACTTCTTTCTCTTTCGTTCTTTTTACACACTGGTACCTTCCCCTCTTGTTCTGTTTTCGATATTGGAGGTGCCAGTGGCTCCTGTGCATTTTAGCGGAGGCTCAGGCATGCTTTATGGAGCCCTCTGAGGTGGAGCAAATGTTCCTAACCTTTCCCGTTTTTTTCTTAAGCCTCTATCAATGCTTGATATTTCTGTATTTTACTCTTGTGAGATACTTACAAAACACAGGATGGAATACGGTCCACACCTTGCCCAGGTGGAAACTAGACCAAAGTGGCTTGTATAATATGAATCTGTTCCAAGTGTATTTTTTATTGACGGGGTGTTTCCAGACAAGGCTTTTACTGTGCAATGGCCCTGCCTCATTCACAGAATTTTACGGGAGATGCAGATATTATTGGCTTCAGTCGGTAGCCCTCCCATGTTTTCCCACCACTTCTTCTGTCTTCTTTCTTACCAGAAAAAAGAAATTAAGGGTGGGGTGGGTGGGTGGGTGGGAGGGCAGAATAGTTGCACAATGTCTTTTGAGTGTTAGCTCTACGAGCCCTCTGTCTGGAAGCACCTTGGGAAAACACCTGAGAGTCACCAAAGCATACATGGGGTAGGTTTTCAGTACCTTAAGGCTCTGAAATTGCAAATGCCCTCCAAGTTCATTCCTTGATTTCTTAGGTTTGCAAAGGCTACAGCAGCTGGAACCAGATTCAGAGCTGCAGTGTGGGCATCTGAACATACGTACTGGAATACTGCATTGATGAGTAGGATGAACCAGGGTTGCATGGAGAGCCTTTATTTTATTTGTAATGAAAGATGCATTTGCTACCTCGGTTGTGCTGATGTTCCTTGATGCCTTTCCTACATGGAAATAGCCCTGGCAGCAGCCTTTTTGCCTTGGGGTGTCATCAGTTGTAAGCTACCACTTGCTCGATCCAGTTGCGGAATTGGGAGACCCGGGTGTAGACAGCTGGAGTCTGGACATTGCAGTTTCTGGTGCCCCAGGAGACTATCCCAATCAAGTTCCATACTGATCCTTTCTGGCACACAAGAGGGCCACCAGAATCGCCCTAAAGAGACACAAAAGGGGCTAAAACCCTTACCAAGCCCCCCGATGAGTGCCTTTCTGCTCGTGCTTTGGCACCTTAAGCCATTTGTTTGAGACGGGTGGGCAACTTATGGCCCTCCAGATGTTTTAGCCTACAACTCCCATGATCCCTCACTATCGGCTATGCTGATAGAAGTTGTAGACCAAAGCAGTTGGAGGGCCAAAAGTTGCCCGTGCCTGGTTTAAGAGAATAAGCAGTGAGGAGAGATGCCCTTCAGCTTTTGACAGCCAGGAATCTCACCGGGTGGATATCTCAAACCTCCCCATATCTTGATATATAGGTAATAGTTCTCACTTTCCTTGCAGGAGATGTTAAGAATTACTAGGATAATGCATGGGACTACTTTACGTGAGTTTAGGGGAAGTGCTATATAAATGCTAGAGCTTAACATTAACAGTGCTCAGACCCACTGAGTTTGCAGCATTTGGGGGCAAGCTTCATAAGGGATACAGATCTTGGCAATTAGTCAATGGATTGTTGCCAGGCGACCCAGCACAAGCTGCCATCCAGGTGGGAAAGGATATATTTACAGATCTGACCGTGCCAGCCAGCCATTTCCCATCCCTCCACACCCTTGAGTCGTCAAAGTGATGGCCACTAGCTTAGATAGATGGCTTTGCAACAGGATTGGATACAACCATGGATGGATTATCAGTGGCTATTAGCCTTGACAAGCAGGACCTGCAACAAAACAGTTGCAATGTAAATGCCCCTTTTCAGGATTCCTGCCAAGCAGCCATGCCCCCTTCTGGGATATTCCCTTCCATTGATCCTCCCTTTCAGTTTTCTGCTTTTCTCTTCCAATAAACAGCACTCTATGCCCACGGGGCATACTCCATCTCATTGGGCTGTTATTAGGTTCCCCGCAGCAGTAGGGTATTTTTTCCTAAAGATATTTTATACTTCTGCAAATATTGGGGGTTCCTCCCACCCTGCTAATAATTCCCGTCTTGTCCATGACTGTTGCTGTTTTGGGCTACATAGGGATCCATACTTGGGCAATGAGTTCACCGTTAGTATGCAGGACAGCTAAATGTAACCTCCATGATGCTGGGGACAATCAGCATTGTGCCTGATGGCAGTGTTGAAGGGGTTGTCTCATGGCCTGCTTGTAAGCTTCCTGGAGGCATCTAGTGGGCTGCTCTTGAAGATGGAGTATTGGATTAGATGGGCCTTCGGCCTGGTCCAATAGAGTTCTTTTTTGGGGCTCCAGCACATTGCATTTCCTGGGAGAGGGCACGTAGTCCTTAAGCCTGAGTAAAGGGGGATCCCAGGTGTGGCTTCTTCCTGTCCTCTGCCTGCCTGCAATCTGAAACTGGGTTATTGAGGGTGCTGGGCTTCCAAAGGCTGACATTTTTGCAGGGGAAGGAGATTCACCAAGACAAGGGCTTGGCTCGGCTGCATGGGAGCTTCCCCTGAACTTCATCCAGCCACGCTTTGGCATGAAACCAGCAGTGTGAGAAGCTGTGTCTGAGAAAAGCTGTCTTGCAACACAGGATTTCCTGTGCCCTCGTCCCACCTTTAACATGGATCTGTACCTCTAGTGTTCTGCCTGTGGTTTTCTGTATCTGCCACATGCCACTGAACAGGCCGTGCAGAGGTGCCATGTGGCTGGAGAAGCCACAGTGTACTGATGTGTGCTCCCCCTCCTCCCCAAAAATAAAACCCACCTATGGCTGTACCCGTGCTTTTAGAGAAAAGCACTTTCAGAAGAGTACCTCCCTCTTCACCCAATGCCCCCTTTGCTCTCCCTGTACTATTTATTACACTGGCACTCTTACCTGACAGGAGGAGGCTCCGGCACCTCCAGCGCATATCATGGAACTGGTGATTTGGTTGCCCCAGTATTGCTGGCACTGGTTCACTGTCACCAGGGGAAGAGCCACTTGC
Organism: Shinisaurus crocodilurus; assembly: GCA_021292165.1. Taxonomy (NCBI): domain Eukaryota; kingdom Metazoa; phylum Chordata; class Lepidosauria; order Squamata; family Shinisauridae; genus Shinisaurus; species Shinisaurus crocodilurus. The sequence goes on along the minus strand of CM037887.1, from coordinate 17,828,554 downwards.
TGCAGCTTGACTGCCGAGCCACTGGCTGGTGAAACAAGCAAACCCCGAAAGGTCAGGCCCAGCCAAAGAAAAGGGACCACCCACCCTCTCCCAGCAGCTCTCTCTGTCTCCTCTTCGCATCGTCCGCCCTACAGCTGCCACTGGTATCGAGGCAGGAGTTTGCTTATTGGCAAGAAGTGGACCAGTGGAGGCAGGTGGCCCCAATGGCAGTGGAGCAATGTATCCACACCAGGCTTCACTATGAACTTTTTAAGGAGCTATCCATGGTGCTGAACACTGGGCCCACTGCTATTCAGCACCATGGATCGCTCCTTTAACAGTCAGACTGAAGTCGGGAGTGGATACATGATCTGCTGACATTGGCACCACCAGCCTCAACTGAAGTGGACCCGAGACAATCATATTCCCACTCTTCCCCTCCAACCTGTGCCCTAGGATATCATAGGATCATAGAGTTGGAAGGGGCCTACAAGGCCATCGCGTCCAATCCCCTGCTCAATGCAGGGAACTAGAGGAGGGGGTCTCCCATCTAAGTAATAACCAGGCCTGACCCTGCTTAGCTTTCCACACTCAGACAAGCTGAGCCAGCGTGAGCCACTCCAGATGTGCTCCTAATCTGCAGCTGCCAGCACATCTCCTCTTGATAAACTTCTGGTTTCATTCCTACATTCACAGTGCACCAGCGGTGGCAAGAAGCAACAGAGGACAGGGCTGTTGCACCTTTAATAGTTATGCAGAAGCTACACCTGCTGAACTTCCTTCATCTGCACAACTATTAAAGGTGTGAGGAGCCCTGTCCTTCCTTGTATCTGGCTGCCCTAGAGAGCAGCCAGGGCAGACTCTGTATCATCCTTTTGGGCCGCTTTGCCTTTCCCCTGCCTGACTCCCCAAACAGGCCCCACATACCAGTGCCAGCTTGTCCGCCCCCAACCACTGGTGACGCACTTCAGTCCGGAGGGCAAACTTTCAGTGGGAGAAGCCAGGCAGACAGGAGATACACGGGCATTCAGCTGGGCAGGAGAGGACAGTTTCAACAGGGTGATGTCATTATTCATGGTTCCAGAGTCCCAGTAGGGGTGAGTGATGGCCTGGAAGACATCATTCAAAAATAAGAGGAAGAGATGTACATGCCTGGAGATCTCACAGGTCTCTCCCTCTGTCCCTCTCCCCTGGACCCCTCACAGAAGCTATTGAGCTAGCGACAAAGGCCATCCAAGCCAGGGGTGGGCAGACTTTAGACTTTAGACTTTAGACTTGTGGGATTTACTTTGGTTTTTTGCTAAACCCCAATGTTTATTTATTTATTTATTTGTTTATCTGTTTTTATAGCTGGCTGTTTGCCATAATAATAATAATAATAATAATAATAATAATAATAATAATAATAATAATAATAATTATTATTATATTATTATTATTATTATTATTATTATTATTATTATTATTATTATTATTACCCCAATGTCTACCCAACCGGAGCCAGTTGGAAAGCAGACACAGAATTGTGGAACAAGGTAACCTCTGAACATGTGTTCATCCAGGAATTTGTTTTCAGTACCATAACTGGTATCGCACGTGTCCTTTCACAAATAAATCTGTTCCTGTTTTCTTCCTAAGCTTCCTTGGTTTTAGCAGTCTAATATTTAGGAGGGGGGAAAGTCTTTTTGTTGAGCTATTGTTGAATCATTGGGAGTTAGAAGTCCTTGCTGATCATCTGCAAATCATCCAGAGATCTTCCCAGTAAACCCAGTCTACCTTCTGCCCACCCTGATCCAAGCCTTTCTGAAGGGATGTTCTTTGATCTGTTTCCCAGAAATATCAAGGGACAGGTCCATATGGCTTCTTAACATGAGATTATGGAAATTGCTAGGTTCAAATGTGGATATGTCTGTTAGATCTATGGATGCTTCCAAAAAGAGGACTCCCAGAACTAGCAGATAGCAATACCATTGTGCAGCAACTACTCTGCCTTTTTTCTCCTTAATGGATTTTCTGAGGTATCAAATGAAAAAAAGATGGAAGAAGTGGTAGGAAAACACAGGAGGGTTATGAGTGGAAGATGACATTGTCTGGACCTCCCTGAAAAAAAATCAGTGAATGAGGCAAGGTGATGGCACAATAAAAGCCTCATCTAGAAGCAGGCTATGCCTAGTGGATCATAACCCACAACGGTCGATTACAGCAACGTCAACACCACCATTTTCTCTTTTTGTTGTTGTTAAGGTTCTTTAAAAGACAGAGCCGGTGCTACCATTAGGCCAACTAGGCAGCTGCCTAGGGCGCAGGGCTAAAGGGGGCACCAGAAACGCCTTGAAAAAAAATACAGTGCTTTCAAGTGGGAAGGGGGGGGCGCTAAATATCTGATCTTGCCTAGGGCACCAAACTGCCTTGCACCGGTCCTGTTAAAAGATAAAGAAAAATGGAAGGGAAAGAGCGAGGGTAAGGGAGAAGGAGAAAAAAAGAACAGATAGTGTTAAACAGGTAAAAATGGGTCTGAGGTTGCAGGTTTGGATTCAAGGTAGTTTCTCCTGGGGCTGAAAATGTTGAAGAAGATGGTGCTAGATTGAAACAAGTTGCTTTCCACAGTGGGGATTGGGAAAGGGAACACGGCACCCGTTGAGTTCTGTGGCTCTGTGGGACGAACCTCAGTAAGAAGAAATAATTTAAAAATAGGGTCCTCCTATAAGGCACACACAATAAACAAATCAAGGTTGGGTTGCAGTTAAGGATGGACGAACATGCAATATTTGAGCTTGTTCAAGCTTCTCTTAATTCCTCCTTGAAGTTCAGGTTTCCTTGTTTGCATTGCTGAATGCAAGTGTCTTTTTTTTCTCCGACCGGAGAAAAAACATGCATTTTTAAAAGTGTGCACCCAAAATGTGCACTCCCCCCCCCCCATATAAGTGTCAAGGTGAAGATTTGGGGGAGGGGGGGAATGTGTCCTTGCAAGTGTGCAGTTTCGAACGTGAACACAAGTTTGGGAAATTGCGCAAATGTCCTGAGGATTGTGCGCCCGCTCGCATTCACATTCAGGGTTGCAAACATGACAGGAACGAGACTCTTGTAGATCCCCAATAGTGGTGGCCAACTGCTTGAAGAGCACCCAGCTGCCGTGAACCCTGCTGGTAAGTGTTCTTTCTGTTCCCAGTGCGCTGCTCCTTCTGGGTTCTTATGTGGCATGGCACAATATAACCAACTCACCTTAGCAATGGATCTCTTCTGGATTGGCTCTGCTCCAGAGTATCTGTCATATTCTCCCAGAATAACAAAATTTGACCCTGGTCTGGAGGAAAGGAAAATGCTCAGATGGCTGCTGTTGCTGCCCACACTTCCATAGGGTGCGATCCTATGCATATTTAGATAGAAAAAAAGTCCTACAATTCTCATCATTTCCCAGCCAGCTATGTCGGCAGTTGTAGGGCTTTTTTCCTGTCCAAACATGCATTGGACTGTGCTCTTAGTTAGTATGCTACTGTGACACACACACACCGCCAATAGCTGCGCATAGATTTGTGATGTAATTTAAGCTCTTCTACCTGAACAGAAAAGAGATGGGCTGTTGCATTAGTGCCTTTAACAGCTTTTCTACACGAGGCTGTTAATCCGCTGTTTCTACTTTCAGTTTCGTTGCAGAATTGAGATCATCATCTGAGCGCTACACAAATAGCATTTCCTTTCCTGTTTTTCTGCTACATAACCTCAAGGTGGCACTGTGGCATCACGGATTAGCACAAATACACAAGTGGAAATAGCATTTTCTTTTGCCTCTACAATTAAATGCCACATTTTTCCTGCGCTAAAAAAACTCGCCGAAAGTGCTCTTTAGAAACAGAAGTGAAACTGGAGGGTCACATCATCATCTAAAGAATCCATAAACAACCATGAGTAGGAAATGAGGAGCACACAATAAATGTCTTCTGGAGAAAAACCCTCAGTGAAGCTAGGAGCAGGATGAGATCGGCTGGGTGTGCAAGAAAAGGGGGGGGGAGGTTACCTAAACTCATCCCAGGAGTGCTAAATAGAGGGAGAGATGGGAAGCAGGGCCACTCTGTCAGGCTCCTCCCTCCCTCAACTGCCCCTGGCAGCAGCCAATCCATGCCACAGAGAGATGAAAGCAGGGCCCACTCTATTGGCTCTGCTGAGAGGCCAGCTCTATTGGTCTCCACCAGCAGCCGGTCATAATAACTACTAAGCAATGTTAAGAACTGATGTCTGAGGTTGCATGTTCCCCTCTTCCCTCCTAAACCTTTTTCCTTTTGTGTCATGTCTTTTAGACTGTAAGTCTGTGGACCAGGACTGACCTATTGTCTTACGTAAGCTGCTCTGGGAGCCCTTTTTGCCTGAAAAGCAGGAGTAGAAATGCTTTAAATAAATATTACATCAGAATCTGCTTCTAGATGAAAACAGTTGAAAAGTACTAGTTGGGTTTTTATGTATATAACCGAGTGCCACCGTATTTTAGGTATTTTATGTGTGTTGTTTTATTAGTATTGTGGTTGGTAGACCATAAATAAACTATTCATACCAGTTGGGTTTGCGTTCTGAGATTATTATTTATTTATTTCATTTTTGTTTCACCCTTCCTTTAAACACGTGGCAGCATCCATCATTACCCCTTCTTCCCCGCAACAATAACTGAAATAGGTTGCGCCGAGAGACAGTGTGAGTGACCGTAAGTCATCCAGTGACCTTCACGGTTGAGTGCGGGGGAGGGCACCTGCCTTATCTGCTGCTTGGATTCACAAATAAAAACATAAGAACATGAGAAGAGCCCTGCTGGATCAGGCCAAGGGTCCATCTAGTCCAGCATTCTGTTCACACAGTGGCCGACCAGCTGCCCACGGGAAACCCACAAGCAGGACATGAGTGCAACAGCACCCTCCCACCCAGGTTCCCCAGCAACTGGAGTACATAGGCATACTCCTCTGATACTGGAGGTAGCATAGGGCCATCAGGACTAGTAGCCATTGATAGCCTTCTCCTCCATGAATTTGACCAGTCCCCCTTTAAAGCCCACCAAATTGGCGGCCATCAGGACATCTTGTCTTGTGGAAGTGAATTCCATGGTTTAACTGTGTGCTGTGTGAAGAAGTCCCTCCTTTTATCTGTCCTGAATCTCCCACCAATCAGCGTCATGGGATGACCCCATTGGGTTCTAGTATTATGAGAGAGGGAGAGAAATGGCTCCCTATCTACTTTCTCCACACCAGGCATAATTCTGTACACCTCTATCACCTTACTTGCCTTTTTTTCTAAGCTAAACAGTCCCAGCTGTTGTAACCTTTCCTCGTAGGGGAGTTACTTCAAGCTGTTGAAAAGGGCCCTCTTGATAACCCACAATATGCCACCAAGAAAACCGAGCTTTTCTTCTCACCTCACATTACAGTGGGCAGCTGTAACAACCCAGTTTGCATTTATCAGGGAGCCGCCACAGAAATGTTCGTTGTTGGCAGTCTGGAAAAAGTAAAAAAAAAAAAAGAGAGAGAGAGAGAGAGAAGAGGTGCCCTTGGAGTAAAACACAGTGAGAAAACAGAGACATTGCTTTGTACTTATAGATTTTCATAGATCTCATAGAGTTGGAAGGAGCCTACAAGGCTATCGAGTCCAACCCCCTGCTCAGTGCAGGAAACCAGAGGAGGGGTCTCCCATCCAAGTAATAACCAGGCTTGACCCTGCTTAGCTTTCCACACTCGGACAAGCTGAGCCAGCATAAGCCACAGGCCTGTTTCTTCTGTACCTAATGGCCATGGTGCTCTCAGGGTAGGACTTTGGGGCAGAAGCCCAGGTCCCCACTCAACAGAAGGCAGAGGAGGGCCCTGAAATGCAACTGGAGGGAGTATGCCTTGTCGGGGTACGTTATATTTTTGGAATACGGAATAGTGATTGATTAATGGGATGGAAGCATATTAATTGGTCCCTAGGAGGGTGGGTGGGTGCACTTTATGATTTATTGTATGTAGTTTTAGTTCAAATTCTGTGTTATGGCTGTATTTTGTTATATTTTGTTTGGGGAAAATTAAATAAAATTTATTTTTTTTAAAATGAAATGCAACTGGGCTGGCGTACCACATTTTGAAGGAAGTGAAGTAATGCACAGTACCATCTCAAGATTGGGGGAGCCATAAGACCATTAAGTCCAGAGTCTAAAATTACCTAACCGCACTACTGCCTCCTGGGTGAAGATCTTGTTCCTTATTTCTCCCACCACCACCACCCCTGGCCTTCCCCCTTGATTCTGTCTGGGGTCAGAACAGGACAGGAAGACTCTTTTGTTGTGCCATCCCTTTTAGCCAGCACCTTTCCACAGCGGCGAAAAGCTCGCCACACCAGAACTCTGCGTATCTCTGCTAATGCTCTCTCTTAAAGCATGGCCTTGTTAAAAAGCAACCTCTCCCAGGTTATTTCTTCTTTTCCAGCCTAGATGCCACGAAGAGTCTCCTTTTGCAATTGCTGACTTTACGCCTGCTTTGAGGGTGACCAGATTTGGGGGGGGGGGGGAAGCAACAGCAACAAAAGCAAGGATCCTGTGCTTTTAATTGTTGTGTAAAAGAGGGAATTTGTGCACATGCCACGTTTCTCACCCTTCTACCGCTATGGTGTAATAAGTGGCACTGGCCAAATTTTTATACAACACAATACTGGATCCCTTTCCTTCTCGTAGGAAAGAGAGTGGCTGTGACTGAGAGCGGTCTAGAGCCCTGGCCTAGAGGGGGCAGCTGGAACAAGGTGTGGTGTTTCCTTTCTCCAATGGTGCAGCTAGGTAATTTTAGACTCCGGTCTAAATGGTCTTATTGGGGGGGGGGGCTTCAGAAGTCCATGTGTATTACTTCAGTTATGAAGCCCACCACTAACTCTCTTCTCTCTTCCGCCCCTCCAATCTCCATTCCAGGCTTTCAAAACCGACCCTACGTTCCTGATACGCTAGAACAAAAACAAAACTGTTTGCCGACCCTGATTAAAACAACAACTCTTGAGCATGTGCAGTTTTGCATTTTAAACGCACTTAAATCATAGCACCATGATGGACTACAAGAATAAAATGGAGTTTGCTTCTGCAGCTGCCCGGATGACCTCATCAACTGCTGCTCTCTGGGTGGTCGTTTGGGGGGGGTGCTCGGGCTGTGGGGCCCTGGCCTTTGGCTGTGGGGCCCTGGGCTCTCAAAAACCTTGAGCTGGTACTCTCTCTTTGTGTGTGTGTGTGTGTGTGTGTGTGTGTGTGTGTGTGTCTATTGATTGGTCTTTGTTTTTCACGTTGCAAGCCACCTTGGTGTTCCTTGACAAATAGAAAAGTGGGACATCAGTCAGGCGATCACTCGTGACCGAGTAAGATTGTCTTCCAGGATAAAAAAAAAAAAAAGAAAATTTACAAAAAGGAGATTTTAAAAGGAGGAAAATTCTAAAGAAAATTGTGTAGACTCTAGCGATGGGTCCGTAAGTGACTGTGGAGGCCAATTCTAGATCCACACAGCTTCCCACAGTGAGGACACAGGTTACCAGATGGAAGATGGTCTTGTAAAGGATTCATTTGACGTGCTTTTCGCTTAGCACGTTTCTCCCTTTCACCTTGCACTCGAGCTTCTTCAAAGTCCATAGAACCTTTGTGAAAGGCCAACCTCCAGTTAGATCGTTCATGGGCCAGAGCTTCCCAGTTTTTGATGTTTATATTGCATATACATTAGTTCATTCAATCAAGCAAGCAATCCCTCAAATAAATAAATAAATTAAAAAAAAAAAAAAAAAGCTCTCCTCCCCTGTTTTTCTCACCTGATATTCCTCTATGGTGAACTCTCTGCCATCCTTCGCAAGCGAAAATGTATGCAGATTTAATCCTTAAATCCACTGACATTCATATAATTATGATTAAAAAGAAAGAAAAGAGTGACAGCCCTATCAAAAAGATCGCCCTTGAGGAAGTCCCTATAACCACAGCTATTAGAGCCGCATCTTTTCTTTCTTTGAGTTTGAGGCGCTGAAAGAGACCCCACCCCACCCCGCCCAGCCAAAGGGGAGACAGTCTTACCTGCAGCGATACTTGCCAGGGCCAGGAGCCTGATATTGCATTCTCTCCGTTGACAATTCTCTCTACGTCCCTTACGTTCGGTTTAATTGCTGGGACCCCGCAGCCTAGGAAGCAACAAGGGGCCACAAGCGGTAAGATTAGAATACAGTATCCTTTTGTTGTTGTGCACCAGCGGTTGTGCAGTGTTGGCAACAGCAGTTCAATTGGCTTCTTGCGGTAACGTGTAGCTTCGCCTCTAAATATCCTACATCTGCGCATGTAGTTTTGCTCTTGGGGGGAGTGGGGAAGGATGCTCTTCTCCCAGAGCTACAATTCCAGCTTGCAGCTGAGGGGCTAGCTGGAAAGAGGCAGGAAAGGCAGCTGCATTTGTTAAAAAAAAACACAAAGATGACAGGAAACCCCTAGAGCTGCAACAGGAAGTTCTCTTCCTTTGGCAGCTAACTGTTTCTCTCTCCAGTAATGCAGGTACCTTGGACAGGATGGCCCGTGTGACCCTGTTTTACTGGCCGTCTCTTGTGTGTGTTGTGGGAAGGAAACAGTCACTCCCTGCCAGCTATGTGCTCCATCAGTCATGAAACAAGGATAGATAGGAAGGACAGACAGATGGACCAAGGATGGCACAGCCTTGAGCTGGTGATGGGTGCGCTGGTGCTACTCACCATGGGCAATGCCAAGGAGAGCTAGGTAGACAGCAGCTGCCCACAGGAAGGCCATTTCAGTTGGTACCCCCAGGGGGATTGCAGATTGCTCAGCATCGCCTATTTTATACTGGCACGGCAGCTGTGCCCAGGAGCACGTTGGCACCTGCATGCACACACACACACACACACACACACACACACACACACACACCGCAGTCCTTGAGTTGATAATAGCAGCAGGCCAAATTTAGCCTTGTGTTGTGGGCAAGAGCAATGCCAAGAGGCTTCCCTGCCAGGCCCGCAGAGCCGCCAGCACAGCACCTGTTTCCCACAACTGCCTCCTTTTTAGGGCTGGATGAGAGGCCTCACACTCAGAATTGGTTTTTTCAATGTTTAGTCACTCAGCCTTAGAATGATAAGAGAGGAGGCAAAAGCCTTGTTACGAAAGCCTTTTCCGAGTGGGGAGAATTTCCAAGGGCACAGCTGCTGGGTCTGGATGAGAGAGAATGCTGGAAACTGATGGCGTCTTTGTCATATTTGCTTTATTATTTGGCAAGTGTGTGTAAGCGGAAGCCAACAGACAACCTTTTCAGGCAGCAAATCAACTACTACCCGACATCAGATCTTCCTTCACCTTAAGGGTCCCCAACCTTTTTGGGCCCGTGAGTATATTCTGAAATTGGAGAAACTGTCATGGGCACCACCACGAAATGGCTGCCATGGGTGGGGTATGGCTACTCACAAAATAGTTGCTGTGCGGGTCTGGGTATTCCTAAAGGACAAGTAACGTGCCCAAGACCCTTGAGTATCAGGGAGAGGTTGAGTCTCGGCCCCAAATTCCAAACCACATATTTGCTCCCACAATGTACAACAAAACACCCATTTCGCAGAAGGAAAATTGGTGATGCTCATAGGAATACCCCCCCCGCACCCCAACACAGACAAAACAAGCATACACACACCACACACATATACACACAAAACTACAGGGAAAACACACATAGAATAAAAAGAAAGAAAAACTGCAAGCAAAACACATACATTAAAAAACCAACAGCCATAGGTAACACCACACACACACACACACACACACGCACAGAGGCAAAGCATGCCAGATCACGCTCTCTGCCCACCCCCCAGGTACGCTCCCTGCTCTCCATCTTCTAGGATGCTTCCCGATGCCTTCAGAAATAATTTACTTACTAGTTGCTTCTTGCTTGAAACAGATCTGCCAATAGTATATACGCTTAGTCCTCACTCATCCATCTAAGTATGTGTAGTAACATCTTTCCCCCCCCTCCCCTCTCTAAATGTCAGATTTTAGATTAAAATATCTGGGCTGGCGGGACCACTTGTCTTGTTTTTACTCTGTAAAGTGCAAAGCACACTGATGATATTTTATTTGTAGAGAAGGCTGGACTCGACTGGACTTAATGTGTCTTACTTCTGAGCAGGCATGTATAGGATTGCACTGTAAATCACTCACCCTGATAACAAACTCAGATGATGAGTGCGGATGACTATGAAACCAAAACAGAGACACTAAGAAACAAGAGGGACATATCAGCATGCTCGAGGAATTCCCAAGGTTTGCAGAAATTAAAAAAGAAACTTTAGAAAAGATACCTAAGGGGGCAAATCCCGCACAGAAGTCTGCCCACTTCCAAACCTCCCCAAGTATCCTGTGTCCACAACCAACAAATCCATCCAAAGCTGGCCCGGTCCTTAAGATCTTCTGGAGAGGCCCTTCTTTCGAGACTGCCACCTTCAGGGGTGCGTTGGGTGACGACACGAGAGGGGGCCTTTTTGGTGGCTGCTCCCAGGTTGTGGAACTCCCTCCGAAGGAAGGCTAGGTGTTCACTCCCTCTCTGCTGTCCTTCTGCCAGCAGGCAAAGACTGCTTTATTCAAGAAGGCCTTGTAAGTGGATCTGTTGGGTTGGGTGCTGTTTCTATTCTCTAATTGTTATAGGGTGTTTGTTTGTTTTTTGAAAAAATGTATTTTAATATATTCTTTTATTGTTTTAACCAATTTTCATTTTTCTGTAAGCCACCTTGCGTGCCATTTTTTGGTAGAAAGGTGAGGATACAAATAAAATTAAATAAATAAATAAGTGTGTGTGTGTGTGTGTGTGTGTGTTTTACACCACTCCTGTGCTGCTGCTTCTCCAGCCCCAACACTCTCCCCTGCCTCCCATGACTCTCTGTACATTTTCCTCTACGACATGGGATGATTCCCATGCCTCCCATGACTCTCTGTACATTTTCCTCTACGACATGGGATGATTCAGCCCACCTCTGTTAGGGACTTACCACCTCGCTCCCCCATTTCAGTGGTTCCAAATGGGAGTCATGATGCCCCTCATTTAACCATTTCTAAACCCATCACCCATAAGACATGTACAATTCTTCATTGCACACACCCTGTCCCACTGGTAGCTCGGTCTCCCGTTCCCTGAAGGACCCATGGTAGAGGGATGTTTGTGAAAATATTAGCCCAGTCACAGATCGTCATGAAGTGTAGTAGTTTGTAATGTAGGTACAATTCTGCAATAGTCCCTCTTACCCTATAATTCCGGTACGATTCCGTAATAGCCCCTTTTACCCTACAACTATTGCATGCAATAGTGCCCCTCTGAGAACGGCTGTGACATCAAAAGCAGGGTTCCTTCTCAGCACAGGAACAATTGGGTAATAAGCGCACGCATCCTCTGGAGGGATGTGGCTTGGAGAGATGTAGCTTCTCTATTTAGCCGACACAGATTTTGCAAACCAGTTGGGAAGTCCTAGCTTGAGTAAAAAGCACAAAGGGCGGGGGGGGGGAGAAGCCCTCCCCCAAAAAGGAATTGTGGGTTCTCACCAGCATTTTGAGAAGCGGTGGCGATATATCTCTGAACTTTGCATCAGCTCCAGGCATTTTCCCTTTTACACTGGAGCTCAGCTTCTTCTCCTTCTCCTGCACCTATTTGCAAAGGACGAGCTCTCCGTGATGGCCCTCAATACCACAGAGACACAAGGGATAGGGAACGACACGGTGGCCGAGGCATCATGGGTGGAGACCAACTTGTTTCCAAGTGTGTTCCTCAGTGCTTGTTTCGTGGTGGGCTTGCCTGGGAACAGTCTCGTGGTCTGGACGATTCTCACCAAGTTCCCCCAACGTTCGTTCACGATTGTACTCATCCTGAACTTGGCATTGGCTGACTTAATGGTCATGCTCACGGTGCCATTCTGGATTTACTATTACGTCAACAGCTGGGTTTTTGGAGAGGTCATGTGCAGGCTACTCATGTACCTGGTCTACTTAACGGTGTATGCCAGCATCTTTTTAATCACGCTGATGAGCCTCCACCGGTTTGCTGTTGTGGTCCTTCCATTTGCCTCCCAAAGATGGCGGAGGCCGCGTGTGGTGCATGGTACACTGTTGGCCGTTTGGTTGCTGGCAAGTGCTTTTGCATTTCCGACTCTGCTGTTCACATCGAGCCAGGAGGAGGAAGGAGAGTGCACGGATGAAGCCTATCACTCTGATGGCCAGCGCCTGGCAGCTAACATTGTGGAGACCTTGTTTGCCTTTGTGATCCCTTTCACCGTGCTGTCCATCTGTTACTCCTGCGTGGCGAGAAGGATTCGGACTCTGAAACGCTGCAAGGAAATGAAGACTGGAAAGCTGATTGCAGCTGTGGTTGGGGCTTTCTTCGTGTGCTGGCTCCCTTACCACATCTTAAATCTCATCATAGTCTCTGCCCTGTTGCTGAAATATGCTCACCCAGAGAGGGCAAGGGCCTTGCTAGAGGCAACGGAAGCTTTAACAAACATTCATGGGGCCGTAGCCTTTTTAAGCAGCTGCCTGAACCCCATCCTGTATGCCTTTGCTGCGCGGAGCTTCCGCGGAGGGCTACGAGAGACCAATTTTGCCAAGTTATTTGGCAAAATGCATGAGGACACAGAGGAAAAATCTACTGGAGGCAATACTGTTTCAATGCAGGTTTTGTAATTCCAGGGGAATGGGTGGGCAGGGTACATTTAGAACACAACCTTCCTTCTCTGAGCTGAGAGTATATATATATATATATATATATATATATATATATATATGTATATATACATAATCAAAGGGCGGACCTCAAAAGTTGCTGGGGTGGAGTAATGGAGGTGAGAGCAGGGTAATGTTGTTGTTTAGAATTTCCTCCTTTTATCCCAGGAAGACAATCTTACTCGGTCACGAGTGATCGCCTGATGATGATGATGTTGTTGTGGCAGCTGCCCGTCTCGGGGGCTTGGACCCAAAGACTATCCATTTCCATGGCATTTCCCCCTGAAGTTCATTAGCAACTTTCCAGTGTGGGGAACCCTTCTATATCTACCCCAGCCAGGTTCTGTTATTTTTATTTAATGAGTTTGCTCATTATTTCTTGCTTTTAAAATTTTGTGCGGCTAATTGGTCATGCCTTTATACACTGCCCTGGTACTTCATTTCTAAGGATGAAGGATGAAGCTACTAGTCCTGATGGCTATATGCTAATGCTACCTCCAGTATCAGAGGCAGTATGCCAATGTACACCAGTTGCTGGGGAACATGGGTGGGAGGGTGCTGTTGCACTCATGCCCTTCTTGTGGGTTTCCCAGTGGGCAGCTGGTTGGCCGCTGTCTGAACAGAATGCTGGACAAGATGATTTGATCCAGCATGGCTCTTCTTATGTTCTGAAGGGTGATTTAGAAATATTTTAGTAAATTAGCATTGTTATCAATAACCGAATAAGGTGGCCGGTCCTCAAAATGTTAAAGAATTAATTGTAAATGTGTTAACGGCAGGTAGATTAATGATAGCAAGAAAATGGAAAGTTCATCAAGTTTTCTCTATTACTGACTGGTATAAGGAAGTGTGGGATATGGCTTTAAACGATATGTTGACTTGTAATATCAAATGTAAAAGGGGACAATTAAAGAAAAAAAATTAAGGATATATGGGGATTATTTTTAGATTATGTTTTAATTGAGGGAAAGGGGACTACACCATGTCAAGATGTGATGTATTTTTTGGAATGTAGGCTTAATGGTATAGATAAGTAGTAGTTGTTTTATCATATTGGTCCCAAGGTGATGGGAGCACGGGTTTGATTGTATTTGATTTGTTTATATTATTAAATAAAAAATATTTTTTAAAAAAATATATTTTAGTAAAATAACATAAAATAAAATTGTGAAGGATCACTAGCAGGATCCTTTGTGTGAGTTCGGCACTTAACGGGTTAACCGGCACTGAGTTACAGCCCGTACGAGCGCTGGCGACCACTTGAGAGGCTTTCGCGCACAAGAGGAAACCAAAGCCCTTTAAATGACCAAATAAGGCTTTTATTTGTTTATACAAAATACAGATCGGAACTAACAGCTCTCTAGGAATACTACAATGTCAACACAACCTTAGTTGACTCTTGTGTTACTCAATGAACAGGCTCTTAGGCTAGCGGATTGAATCTGGTCAATTACCTCAGATCAGAGACTCTACGCTTAGTCTGTTTCAGCCTGGCTCTGGGTCGGCCGATCCGGGGATGAGACTGGCTTACTTGGGCTGCCGCTTGAAGGACGAAACTGGCCCCGAAGTACTCTGGGTTCTCAACAACCCTTTACCGGAAGGGAGAGGGGTTTTCTAACCCGGAGTTCTCGCTCTCCCCGCCCTCCAGGTCAGGTGGGGGCTTATGCCTGCCCCTTCGTTTCAGGTGGGCTTATTCCTGCTCGGGAAGAAGGTGACGTATTGGTACTTTACAGCTCTTTGAGACTGCCCTGATAGTTTGATGGTCTTTGATGGTCCTTCTTGGGTTTTTGTGGATCTCTACCGAGACTCTTCCTTGTTGGGGATGACGACCTGTCTGGCTGCTTCTCTTGTGACTTCATCCCTCCTCCCTCGCCCCCTCCCTTAGGGGAAGACTGTGTGTGTGTGTGTGTGTGTGTAGACTTGTGTTGGGCTTTCTCCACAAAAATACACTTTCCTTGTCTGTCTCCGAGCTACTAGCTGCTTGTGTTCCTGCTCTATCTAGGCCTTAGATCAGGGGTGCAGAACCTCAGGCCTGGGGGGGTCAAATCCGGCCCACCTGAGGTCCCAATCTGGCCCTCTGTAGTTGCCCAGAGAGCCACATCCATTTCTCCTGGTCCTGCCCCCTTTCCCCCAACCACAGATTGTTTGATGGTTTCTTGGCTTTTGTACAGTTTTCCCCCCCATTCTAAAAGGCTGAAATGCCTCTCCTGAGGCTTAGTTACTGGCAGGAAGAGCTTTAAGCTACAATATACCGGCATGTCTGGTATTTCTGGCCACACCCCTTTGGCCTTCAGCCCCGCGCACCACCAGAATGCGCCCTCCCTCCCCCAAGCTTCTCTGTAATGAATGGAATTTGGTCCTCAGGCTGAAAGAGGTCCAACACCGTTGTACTAGATTCTAGGACAGTGTTCTCCAACCTTGGGTCCCCAGATGTTTTTGGCCTACAACTCCCAGCATGCCTCAGCCAGCTATGCTGGCTGGGGCATGCTGGGAGTTGTAGGCCAAAAACATCTGGGGACCCAAGGTTGGAGAACACTGTTCTAGGACATCTCAGGGTGTTCCTGTGTGTCAGAACCCCAGGCAAGGGCTGTGCTGAGACCCGCTGCCTCCACTGGGTCTGCTACAGCTTCCAGGACAGAAGAGGCCTGTTGCCGCAGATCCTCGGCCAATGTTTTGCTGCTGCCTCCACAGGGGAAGCGCTCAGTTCAGACTTGTGCAGAAATATCATCTTGAAATGTTCTAGTGCCAGGTGGGGGGGGGGCAGGGGTGGTGCTAGGTACCAAAAAGATCCGGGGCTCAGGCCCACAGGACAAAAAGAAAAAAGGCACAAATTTGCATATGCTAACTTACATATGCTCTAAAGTCTCTGTGTGTGTGTGTCTGTGTGTCTGTGTGTGTGTGTGTGTTCGTGTGTCTTCAAAGGACCCTGTCTCCTAAGGATACCCCTATTTGTAAAAAGGGGTGTATGGACAGGGGAAAGGAGGGCATTTGATTTCAGAGAAAAACCTCAGGCAGAAAGATTCAAAGGGGGGCAGCAGGAGGGAAGCACATGTGGGCAGAAAACCAGCTAATCCAGGGGGATCCGATGCAACAGAGATCATCAGGCCCCCTATTTATTTATTATTTATTTATTATATTTATACCCCGCCTTTTTCCTTCAAGGAACCCAAGGCGGCTTACATAATCCTCCTCCTCCTCCTCCTCTCCATCTTATCCTCACAACAACCCTGTGAGGTAGGTTAGGCTGAGAGTCAGTGACTGGCCCAAAGTCACCCAGTGAGTTTCATGGCTGAGCGGGGACTAGAACCCGGATCTCCCGAGTCCCAGTCCAACACTCTCACCACTACGCCACACTGGCTCTGTGTGCTTTCTTTCAGCAAGTGCCCTTGGACAGCAGGGTGGTGGGGCAGATGGCCTCCCAGAGATTCGGGGCTCCAAAGGAAGCATTCGGGGCTCCAACCCTAATGGGCTGACCCCTGGCCTCACCTCTGGGTGTGGGGAGAGAAATCTGCTTTCTGCCCAACCTGCTATCTGTGCACATTACTGTTCTTTCATATTTGGGTCTAGTTTTAACGAGGGGACAACCGACAGCGAGGAATTAAAAATTATTGTGCCCAAAGTATCTTTTTAATCACCCTGATGAGCCTCCATCGCTTTGTTATTGTGGTCTTTCCGTTTGAATCCAAAAGGTGGTGGACACCACGCGTGGTGCACTCTGCATTGCTGGCAGTTTGGTTGTGGGCAGCTTTCTTTGCATGCCCTTCTCTGATATTCACATCAAGCTGGAGGGTAGAAGGAGACTGCTCAGATGAAGTGTATGACGCGAGTTGGAAGCAAATGGTGGATAATGTGGTGGAGACCTTGTTTGGCTTCGTGATCCCTTTCTTTGTGCTGTCCACCTGTTACTCCCTGTGTGGCAATGGAAGGTTTGGACTCTGAAATGTCACCAGAAAATGAAGACCGAGAAGCTGATCATAGCTGTGATAGGGGCCTTCTTCATGTGCTTGGCTCCCTTACCACATCTTCAGCTTCCTCACAGTCTTTGCACTGTTGTTGCAAGACGCCTACCCGGACGTGGCAAGAGTCTTGCAAAACGCTGCCAAGGCGGTGTCAAACATTCACTGGGCCATAGCCTTTTTAAGCAGCTCAGTAAACCCCATCCTGTATGCCTTTGCTTGCCGACGCTTCCGTGGGGGACTGCGGAGATCCAGTTTTTTCTCAAGTTATTTCTCAAACTTCGTGCACACACAGATGACAAATCCACTGCCTTTGTACCTCAATCTGAATGGGGCAGATTCAGAACAAAAGCTTTCTTTTCTGACCTGAGTGCAGTCCATGTATAGAAATGCTCATGGGGAAGATTGCAAAAGGTGCCAGGAATAATGGGTGCTAAGAGAGCAGGGTATTATTCTCCTGGGACTTCTCTTGGAACCAACTAGTTTCCATGTTCATGGTGGCCACATCTGTGATTTGTTTGCAATTCTCCAGCGTGGAGAACCTTTTCTGTCTATTTCAGTTTACCAACTCTACTGCTTGTCTTTATTATCAAAGTGTATCACCCCATCTGCCTATAAAATTTTCACTGTGTCCCTGACTCCCTGCTCTATCCAGGACATTTCAGAATATGCGTCTGTTAAGAAACATGTGTGTGGCTGTTTTGAGATGTGCCTCCTCCACTCAGTCCTGCTAGGCACTTGGGTACCTAGGATAGGGGAGCAATGCAGCAGCTCTTCCCTCAACGTTTTTCTGATGCCAGAATGAATAATTGGATCCCCCTGCCTCCATATGGTATGCTGTTCATTTGGCATTGATTGAGGAGAAAGAACGCCTTGAAAAGTTCTGGTGCCAAAGGTGGATCTGTTTTTTGTTTGGTTGGGTTTTTTTGTGCCCATCGTACTATATCTGCAAGTTGCTATTCTTTAATATTGAGTTTATCAGAAGGTAGCATGTTGAATAAGGGGGATAAGCAGCAGAGAAGCTAAGAGGGGCAGGTCTGCAAGGGATGGACATTGTGGCTGGGTGGCATTGCCTAGTTGCAAATGGAACATCCTACCTGAGGAAACTTCTCTGCATGTAGACATGAGACAGAGCATAAAACAATGCTGCCTTGCTGATGAATTCTCATGGTGTGCAGCAGCTAAAACGAAGATAGGAATAGCAGCTGATTGTAAGTTACTTGGCATACAAGGTTGCACTCGGCACATGCTCAGAGGCAAACTTTTCTTTCTTATAACCTCCCTTGTGCTTGGGCAGTGGTACATCCCTCCAAAAAAAACCCAAAGGCCAGGAGGGGTCATCAAGCCAGCCGCCTGTGGCAAGAACTTTTGGGCGGGTCCTAACCTCTTAAGCCAGATATTGTTATTGGCTGTGCTCCCAGATCTAGTGCTTCTGGGAAATGAGGTTTGCCACATGGCCAAAGCAGCCAGAATCTGAAGCTTATTGAAAAATACTTGTAAACCACCTTGCACTATATGAACTACTTTTGAGAGCTGTTTGTTGAAATCCGGGATATATTCAAAATAAATAGTTGATAACTCATTTTAAGAGAATATAGGAGAATAGTTCAACTACACCTTGAAAATGGGAAGCCTTCTCTGTTGCATTGGACTAGGGCCAAAACAGTTTGAAAATATCCAGTAAGAAATATGTGACACCATTTGAAGCTATATTTCTTGGGATGATTGCACAAATTTTGTTTCTCTCTTCTTCTTTTGGGGGGGGGGGTACTGGATGTGTTCCCTTGGCATCTAACCAGTGTAAATTAAATTATGTATGTATAAATAAGTGTTTTAAATAAATAAAACTGATGAAAAGTTTTGGTTGAAAAAGGCCCCTGTGTGAATGTGTGGTGTTTCACAGAAAAAGAGGGCAAGTTCCTGTTTTATTTCTGTTCAAGTGGGGGGAAAACATCTATTCTTATTGCATTTTGAAATTATGTGGCTAGAGGGGGGGGAATGCTCCCCCCGCCCCTATTCTTCTCTGTGATGTCATAGAAATCACTTCCACCTATGGCAGCATTTGGAGTCAACACAAAGAAATTTATGGTTTTGTTTGTTTCCCTTGTATAGAAAATTCTGAATTAAGAAGTCAAACAGAGTTAGCTTTTCTTTTCTAACATTTCTTCCCCCTCGGGAATCCTCCCTTTGGAGCTCTGAATCTCTGGGCGGCCATCTGCCCCACCACCCTGCTGTCCATGAGCACTTGCTGACATAAAGGTACGGGGGGGGGGGGGCTCTGATGATCTCTGCTGCATCTGATCCCCCTGGATGAGCTGGCTTTTGGCCCACATGTACTTCACCTCCTGCTGCCCCCCCCCACTTGAATCTTTCTGCCTGATGTTTTTTCTGAAATCAAATGCCCTCCTCTCCCCTGTCCATACATCCCTTTTTACAAATACAGGTGTCCTTAGGAGACAGGGTCCTTTAAAGACGCATACACAGAGAGAGACTTTAGAGCAGTGTTCTCCAACCTTGGGTCCCCAGATGTTTTTGGCCTACAACTTCCAGCATGCCCCAGCCAGCATAGTTGGCTGGGGCATGCTGGGAGTTGTAGGCCAAAAACATCTGGGGACCCAAGGTTGGAGAACACTGCTTTAGAGCATCTGTAAATTAGCATACACAAATTTGTGCCTTTTTTTTTGTCTTGTGGGCCTGAGCCCCAGATCTTTTTGGTACCTAGCACCACCCCTGCAGCACAGGCATCACAAATCAAACACCTAGCAAAATTATATATAGCAAAGTTATGTGTTTGCTGATCACAGGATATATCAATGATATTGCAAAAACGTAAAATTTGCACATCACGAGTTTTTCTACACGAGGTGTTTGTTGTGCGCTTGTGATTCCTTTTTCATGATTGTTTTGGGGTTCTTTAGACGACCCAGTTTCGCTTCTTTTTTTTAAGAGCACTTTCCTGTTTTATTTTAGAGCTGGGAAAATTAAGTATTATTTCTGAGAACTTTTCTACAGGAGGTGTTTATTGTGCGCTTGTGATTCCTTACTCAGGGTTGTTTTGGGGTTCTTTAGAGGACATCCTGATCTTCCAGTTTCGCTTCTGTTTACCAGATGTTGGCTGCTGCCTCTGACTCCCTCTGAAGCCTAGCGGGAAAGTTGTAGGTAATTCTAATCAAGTAGCTTTATTATACAGAAGTTACAGACAAGCAGGCCTTGCTTCAGGCTACAAACAAGCTCTCCATGCAGTCAGTTGAGACAAAAGTTCTACACAAACTGTGCATAATACAGGATTACTAAAGTCCTGTTAATTTCTTAAGTTAAAGCTACAACCCTCCCTGTTCACATGGGCCTTTCCAAGGGGTGGCCTCTCTGACTGCTCTGCCGGTCTAACCTTTGGATCTCTAATCCCCACCCCTCTACCCTGCTTGGCCTCCATCTGAGAGATTAGGCGGCAGCTGGATGGCCTCCTCTCTCTCATGGCTATTCTCTGATATCTCCTGCTCCCACACCCTTGGCAGCATCTTCCTCCTCATCTGACTCAGAATCGGTTCCCATGTCTTCTTGAGGCATGTCTGCAGAGGTGTGGGGCCCAATCCCTACACCTGATCACAGTCTTCCCCACTATGAAATTGTATTTCTGTTTAAATTATAATATTTCTAAATTTGTATTTATATATGTAAATTAACATCTGCAAATTTTATGCAAATCTGTGTCCTCTTTTCTGGTGATGCATGAGTGGCTACCCTACAGACCAAAGGCCTATTTAGTCCAGCATTCTGTTCCCACGGTGGCCAACCAGATGCCTATGGAAAGCCCACAAGCAGAACATGAGTGCAACAGCACCCTCCAGCTCATGTATCCCAGCAACTGACTTACAGAGTCATACAGCCTCTGATCCTGGAGGTAATATGTGGAGGACCGAACCTCTGTGGGTTCGGCACCTTAAGGGTTAACCAGCACCTGTACGGGGCTGTCAAAACCTTTACTTTCAGCCGTGAGTGAAACTGACAAGGAATCCCATTAGAAACACAAGGAAGCCACAAGCTAGTCAGTTACAAAGGAGTTTAATGGAGCCAAACTAATAGATTACAGGAATTTCACAGTATAAACAGAACAGTCAATTTAGATCGGAAAGGGAAATATTCAATTTGCTTTCTAGGAGGCTTTGTTCGAATGCAGAATATTACGTGACACCAGAGACTCTGACTCTAGGTTCTAACGTAGTGGTTTGCTTTGCCGATCGCTGGGCGTCCCGCCCGGGGTTGGAAGCTGCTTGGTCCTAGCTGGAGCTAGCGACCTGACCTGTACAAGCCTGCACCTTGTTCCCAACAACCCTTGGTTCTTTGGCACGTATCTTTTCTACCCTCCTCCGCCCCTTCCTCGCCCTTGATGACCAGGTGGGCTGGTCCCACCCCGTGGGGTGGTGGCGCCTTTCGGGTGCTGGCATCTCCATGGGTACTTTGGGGGACTTTGTTTGCAGCTCTTTGAGACTGCGCCCCCCCCACCTCCGGAATCTCATGCTCTTCCTTGAGGGAAGTGTAAATGTGTCCCATTGAATGTATGCAGATGTGGCAGATGTATAACCGGTCTGCCCAGAATTGTGTCTCCTGTGCAGACTATGCACAGAGGGGTGACAGCGGAAAAGGGGGAAACATGTCAGGGTTCAGTATGTCAGGGTTCAGCAGTGTACTCAGGCTTTCTCTCCACATAATATATAACCAACATGATCTGGGTATTACTGAGCGATAGCTCACTTTGACCTCCAACCTATCTCATGTAATGGTGCAGTGTGAGGTCCAGCACGGATTAAGGGGAAAGAGTCATAGCTCAGTGGTAGAGCACATGCTTTGCACGGAGAAGGACCCAGGTTCAATCCCCAGCATCTCCAGGTAGGGCAGGAAGAACTCCTGCCTGAAACCTTGGAGAGCCATTGCCGCCAGTCAGTGTCGACAATACTGTGCTAGATGGACCAAGGGTCTGACTCAGTGTAAGGCAGCTTCCTGTGTTCGTATCCTCTGGAAGGATGTGGGGTGCAATGCTGGGGTTTCCCGACTTGGATTCTATATGTTCCATTACACAACTGCTAGGGGGTGCTGTGGTGTAGTGGAATTGCGCATATACACGAGGGTTTCATGCCCCCATTTCCAAATAATACCAGACTTTCCTTGAGCTAAAAAAAAAAAAAGCTGCGGAAATGATTGCAAAGAATGGGGGAGAGGCCCTGGAGGAGGAGGATGTCGTGCAAAATGCCCTCAAAGTACCTGCAAAATATCTTCAAAGTACTGTGAATCACAAGTGCACAATAAATGCCACATGTAGAAAAGCCTAGAGAGAGAGAGAGTTGTAAAAGGAAGACCAACTCAAGTGGACAGTATTAAAATTTGGGTTTAGACTCAGTTGGACTTATTTTGACTTTTTAAGTACTATAAGTGATGGTGCTTAAATTGGAAGATAATATCTATCTATCTATCTGATTGAAGAAGACTTTGTATTATGTAAGAAACTGGTAGAAGTTATTCACCTTTGCTGTGAGTCCTGCTAGAGCAGGAGTATCAAACCTCTTTCAGCCCAAGCACTGAATTAAATTTTGAAGGGGTGTGTGTGTGTGTGTGTGCGCATGCGCGCATGTGTGTGTGTGTGTGCATTCCAGTGGTGGGCAGGGCAGAAGGCAAAAGAACGGGGGGGGGGCAAAGGAATGGGGCCCAAAATACCAGTATATTGTAGCTTAAATCTCTTACTACTAGTAGGTGAGCCTTAGGAGAGGCATTTCAACCTTTTAGAATGGGAAAAAACTGCAAAAGTTGGGAAACCCACAAACAATGGGGGGGAGGGGCCTGGCCATCTGGGGAAACCAGTCCTTCCACATACAAATCCCCCCACCTCACTTTCTTCATTTCAGCGGTACAACCTGGGGCAGTGCAAGGGGTGTGTGTGGGGGGGATTGTCTTGTTGTTGCTATAGTTAAACAATTGGGGAATCCTTGCCAATCTATTGCAAATTACCCAGACAGATCTACCGGCTGATCCAGATCTTCCTTCTGCCCACCCCTGGCCAGAACAGCAACTGAGCCAGCTGGGGGTATGTTGCCTGTGCTGTGTGCTGGAGGGGAAGCGTCTCACAGTTGTTGGTACGACTCACCTAAATTCCCAGCTGCAGCTGCTGAACAAAGAGTGATTTGTAACTTCCTTCCTTGAACTGCTGACCCCAAGGGAAGGGCCTTGCTGGTTGCAGCTGATGAGCTTGCCTCACCCTGCGGCTTTCCCACAGCAGGCAGTGGCCTTCATGAAGAGAGCATGTCCTCTTGGGTCTGCCAGGGTAGAATTAGGTTGCCGTGGCTCCTGAATATCTGAACCAAGGATGGGGAAAGCGTGGCCCTGCAGTTGTTGTTGCACTGACGCCTGTTCTGAAAATTTTGCATTGGTTACCAGTTCGTTTGTTCCATTGCCCAAATTCAAGGTGCTGATTTTGTCTTTAAAAGCCCACAATCTGGACTTTGAATAACTTAAGGATTGCCTTCTCCCATATGATCCCCCTCCCTGCCCCCTCCAGGTTTAGATCTGCTAATGCTCCACCTCTTCTCAAGGTAAACTTTTCAACTACCAAGCAAAGTCTTCTCTGTTGTGGCCCCGACCAGACTATGGAATGCTCTTCCTCAAGCAACTCATTGTTCTTGTTCTATGGGCCTTTTTTCACAAACGAGTGATGACATACTTTTTCTGCTAGACATTTAGAACTGTACACACCTATGTTGAAAGGTAATTTATAAATACTGGGAATATCTATAATGCGGTTTTAGTTCTTAGCACCAGGAGCGTGGGAATATACATTTTTGTATGTATATATAAATTTTAAAAAATGTCCTCCTCTATTGGCACATACAGTAATACCTTGGATTGCAAGTAACTTGGTCTGAGAGCGTTTTGCAAGACAAGCAATTTTTTAAAATAAATTTTGACTTGATAAACAAGCGATGTCTTGCAATACAAGTAGGGATGTAACCGTTCGCCTCGAGCAGGTGTACCGGGCCGAAATCAGCCCCGCTCACGCCCGCCAGAGACTTGCTTTGATATAAGAGTGTTTTGGATTATAAGCACGGTTCTGGAACGAATTATGCTTGCAATCCAAGGTATTACTGTATAAAAATTAATGCTTGGCCTACTTCTTTTCAGTCAGACTCTGCTGCAGGAGCTGTAGAAAATGGTCTGGTGGTATACTGATTGATTGATTGATTGATATATTGATTGGTGGTATTGATCCAACCATCTGCACTTAAGTGAATTAGATATCATGCGTTTAATACATAGAGATTCAGGGTCATATATTTAAAACAGGGAAGGGGAGAAGAACTCTAGGTTGGCAAACAGCTAGATACAGTCATGCCTTGGATTGAGAGCATAATTCGTTCCGGAAACGTGCTTGTAATCCAAAACACTCTTATATCAAAACGAAATCCCCCCCAAAAAAATTTGTACATAGATTTTTAATTTAAGCCGTACTACAGTACTTGTATTGCAAGACATCGCTTGTATATCAAGTCAGAAAAAATTAAATAAATATTTAAAAATTTGCTTGTCTTGCAAAATGCTCTCAAACCAAGTTACTTGCAATCCAAGGTATTACTGTATACTAAAAGGATCCCAATCCAGCTTCAGTTAGTGACACAGTCATTTGTAGTATAGTGTGCAGAGAAAGCCTGACAGGACACACACTTCACCCCCCTCAGTCTCCTGCATAATCTCTGCCCAAGGCAGAGGAGCTCAGTCCTGGGTGGGCATTTGCATCTAGATAGTCTTGCCCAAGCATCCGCAGTAAGTTGTCAAGTCCAGGACACATTTGCCTTTGCCTCAGTGGTCTTCCCGCAAGCAGTCTCAAAGAGCTGCCCTCAAGCACCCTTCAAGCACCCGTGAGGAGCTCCGAAGATCCCCTGCTGAGCCAGGACTGGTTCATCCTGCCCCAAAGGGAGGGGTCGGGGGTGAGGGTATAAAAACAGCAACCCAGGCTCCGTTGAGGTTGTTGGGAACCAAGGTGCGAGGCTGCACGGAACGGGTCGTCGGCTAAGGCCAACCTGGGAAGCTCAACCCCCAAGCACACCGCTTGGGCACTTGCTGTAAGTCCGGCTGAATTACTATAGATAGGCTGGGGTAGATTCTTCTATGTGAGATAAGACTAGTGTAGGTTCTTTGTTTGATAGATTCTGCTTGTGTTTTTGCAAGCTCCATTTCCTTTATTGTGGATTGTATTCCTCGACTTAATTGATTTATTGACTGTAAACTCTCCTTATCTTCCTTACCTGATTCGGTTCATTAAACTTCTGTAAACAATTGCCAGTTTCACTCTACTGTGTTCTGACTCAGTGCTTAATCCAGTGCATTTGACCTGATTTAACCCAGGGAGGACGAAAGGGAGTTTTTGAGCTTTCTGATTAACCGCTTGACTCCCGGACTCGCGGAAAAGGACCGGCAGCAGTCCTTCACATGTAGATCCCTTCTTTAACTGAGAAGTATGTTGTCTGTGCTCCATTGTTTCCTATTGAAAACAATGGAACATAATTTAGATGTTACTCTTATTCTATTTGCATCAGTGGAACTTACACATGACCAACCTTAGCTGAATCAGAGCCATAGGAATCTGAAACGTTGGTCAGCTTATTGAGGGGATATTTTCACTACAGACGTAAACTGGTTTAGGGCACAATCCCATGCATATTTAGACAGAAGAAATGCCTACAACTCCCATGCTGGCTAGGGAATGCTGGGAGTTGTAGGCCTTTCTTCTGCCTAAAGACTTTTTAAAAAAAACACATGGCTGTTATTCGGCTATTAATTAGCTGTATCTACTTTTGGTTTTGTCGCAGAACTGAGATCCAAGTACTACATGAGGACTGTTTCTGTTCCTGCTTTTACACTACATAACCTCTAGGTGGCACAGTGCTATAGAGGCATAGCACAAATACACAAGAGGAAACCATGCTTTCTTTCACTTTCACAATTAAATGTCGCATTTCCCTTGCTCTAAAAAAAAAAAAAAACTCGCTGAAAGTGCTGGTTAGACACAAAAGAGAAACTGGAGGGTCACTACGTCATCTAAAGAACCTGTAAACAACTGGGAGTAGAAAATAACAAGTGCAGGATAAATGCCTCAGTGTAGGAAAGTCCTGAACATGCATAGGATTGTGCCCTAATGGGAGGCAATTGAGAAGGGAAGGGGAGAAAGAGAGAGAGAAGGGGGAAAAAAGAGAGAATGAAAGAGGGGAGAGGGGGAGAGAGATAAATTGCAGGGGGAAAGGAGAGAGTGTGGAATGGATGGGTGGGGTGTGGAAAAAAGTGTGGGCTGAGGTGGCTGTGGCCACTTTTGGCTCTAGCCCCCCTCACCACTGGCATAGATTTCATAGATCATAGAGTTGGAAGGAGCCTACAAGGCTATCGAGTCCAACCCCCTGCTCAATGCAGGAAACTAGAGGAGGGGTCTCCCATCCAAGTAATAACCAGGCCTGACCCTGCTTAGCTTTCCACGCTCAGACAAGCTGAGCCAGCGTAAGCCACAGGGCTGTATATGTGGGCTCCAACAGATTTCCCTTGTGGGAATGTGGCCCTCCAGCCAAAAAAGGGTTCCTCACCCCTTCTTTAACCCCAGGTAATCTAGTTCTGTGAGAAGGGCTGGGGGTTTCTTACAGAACAATCTCTGCACCCTCACCAAACCATAATTCCCAGGATTCTTGGGGGGAAGCCGTGGTAACTAAAACAGTATGAAGTCTATGTAGGTTTGTGGTGTACGCAGATTCCCTCTTTAATGAAGGACTATGTCGTCTGTGCTATGCAGCTTACATGATGTGGACCATTCTGTTAGAATAGCAGCACATTACCCTACCTGCATCAATTAAAAGATAAATGTAATAAGTGATGCTCGTTGGGCAGGGGAGAGAGACGTGGGGCGGAGGGGTAGCTCTGCGGCCGTTTGCCAATCCCATCTGTCTTTTCCAAAGGCTATAAAGTATTTGCTCCACCGCAGTAGTTAGTAGGCGCAAGTGTTGCACATATTTACTACGTAGAATTCACAAATGGGTTAGTGGGGGTACATTACAGTATATGTCGACGGCCAAAATGACACAACCGTACAATCTTGCATAGAATATTGCAGCCTTGCCCAACCCTGCAGCCCTGCTGCAGGCATTTTGGATCACAACTCCCAGCATTCCTGACCATTGGCCATGCTGTCTGGGGCTGATGGGAGTTGAAGTCCAAAACATCTGGAATGTTGAGGATGCATAAGGCTGCACAAGGCCAAAACATCTGGAACAGTGTTCTCCAACCTTGGGTCCCCAGATGTTTTTGGCCTACAACTCCCAGGGATGGGGACTCGGACTCAAGGACTCGACTTGTGAGTCGGATTGAGTCCCCCCTCTGACTCGAGTCAGACTCGAGTCCCAATATTTTTAATGGGACTCAAGACTCGACTCGGGACTCGAGACCAAGGACTCATGTTCCTCAAATGCAACATGGATAGGTTTTAGGAAGTACAGCAAGTTTATTTTTTAAAATCATTTTCCTAAAATGCAACCTTTCAGACATTTTGGGTTTGGTTGCCTCTGCCTGCCTGTTTGGGGTTCCCTGCCTCCTCTGGCTGCCTGGTCTCTTCTTAACCAGTTCCACAGTTTGAATTGTCCAAGACAAACGCCTCTGCCTGCCTGCTTTGGGGTTCCCTGCCTCCTCTGCCTGCCTGGTTATTTTGGGTTTTTCTGCCTGGTCTGTTCTTGCCAAAATCAGTTGCAGAGTTTTGAAATAAAAAGGCACACTTGTGCCTAGAATTTATTTAAGCCACACATCTGAAATAGCCTTATTTTGTAGGGAAAACCCCCCATTGATGTTAATAGGGACTCGTGGAGTCAGCTTTGGGAGTGACTCGGGACTCGTGAGTCACCATTTTGGACCAAGGACTCGGACTCAGACTCGAGACTCGGGTCCAAAGACTCGTGACTCGACTCGTGACTCGAGACCAAGGACTCTTCAACATCCCTGACAACTCCCAGCATGCCCCAGCCAGCTATGCTGGCTGGGGCATGCTGGGAGTTGTAGGCCAAAAACATCTGGGGACCCAAGGTTGGAGAACACTGATCTGGAATGTTGAGGCTGCACAAGGCCAAAACATCTGGAACAGTGTTCTCCAACCTTGGGTCCCCAGATGTTTTTGGCCTACAACTCCCAGGGATGGGGACTCGGACTCAAGGACTCGACTTGTGAGTCGGATTGAGTCCCCCCTCTGACTCGAGTCAGACTCGAGTCCCAATATTTTTAATGGGACTCAAGACTCGACTCGGGACTCGAGACCAAGGACTCATGTTCCTCAAATGCAACATGGATAGGTTTTAGGAAGTACAGCAAGTTTATTTTTTAAAATCATTTTCCTAAAATGCAACCTTTCAGACATTTTGGGTTTGGTTGCCTCTGCCTGCCTGTTTGGGGTTCCCTGCCTCCTCTGGCTGCCTGGTCTCTTCTTAACCAGTTCCACAGTTTGAATTGTCCAAGACAAACGCCTCTGCCTGCCTGCTTTGGGGTTCCCTGCCTCCTCTGCCTGCCTGGTTATTTTGGGTTTTTCTGCCTGGTCTGTTCTTGCCAAAATCAGTTGCAGAGTTTTGAAATAAAAAGGCACACTTGTGCCTAGAATTTATTTAAGCCACACATCTGAAATAGCCTTATTTTGTAGGGAAAACCCCCCATTGATGTTAATAGGGACTCGTGGAGTCAGCTTTGGGAGTGACTCGGGACTCGTGAGTCACCATTTTGGACCAAGGACTCGGACTCAGACTCGAGACTCGGGTCCAAAGACTCGTGACTCGACTCGTGACTCGAGACCAAGGACTCTTCAACATCCCTGACAACTCCCAGCATGCCCCAGCCAGCTATGCTGGCTGGGGCATGCTGGGAGTTGTAGGCCAAAAACATCTGGGGACCCAAGGTTGGAGAACACTGATCTGGAATGTTGAGGCTGCACAAGGCCAAAACATCTGGAATGTTGAGGTTGCTTGTGACTGCAGAAGCAGGGAGAGCGTATAGCATCCAGATAAGTTTTTAAAAATTCCACACACACACCCAATGGCACACAGTGTATTCTGAAACCCTGGGATGTGGCCATGTACATTGGGGGAGTTTTTTTTTTAACTGGAGACCAGATGGAGTACAACAAACAAAAGCCCTGCTCGATGTCCACCTTGCTGAGGGTCACCAGCAGCCGTCCTGGAAGGCTAGTGAGGCGGCTGGCCATCTGCTTAGCAGCATCTCAGGAAATGTCAGGTGCACTTCGACTTGCCAAGACAGAAGGGCGGCTCCGGGGCAGGAACCAAGATATTGCTAAAAACAGGCTCACAATTCTCAGGTGGGACTTGAGCATTCTGCACCATGATCTCCAGCACGTTATTGCGGATTTCTTTAGAGACGTCGCCTCGCAGGTCTAGGAGCACGGACACGTGGTCGTCGCTGGAGAAATGACAGACAGAGGACAGGTTACCTCTCCCTCAGCCTCGCTGCTGCCGACTCTGCAGAGGAGTCTGAGGGTCAACGGAAGGGCAGCCTCTTTGCGGGCTGGCCTCTTTGCCATCAGCCAGCCCTTGAGTTCTCCCGCAGCTCCACCCGATCCCCAGTCCTGGCGGGAATAAATAATAAATCTCTACAATTACTTCAAAGACCCAAAGAGCCCATTTCTTCTTTCTTTATCTGCCAGTCCTGAATTGTGCAGCCCTGCAGAGTTGCTGCAGGCAAAACTCTCACCAACTTTTGTCTTTTGCTTGCTGATCGGGCCAGCTGCATGTGACCTGAACACTGTGATTAGCAATCATGATGACATTAAAAATAAATATGTACACCAGGGGTGTGGGGACTAGTAGTCACCAGCAGGTTTAAACCTTCCCCCTGCCCCACCCCAGCTGCACTCTCAACCTCCCAACCATATCAGGAGCTTGTTTCCCCCCCCCCTAATGCTAATTACTGCGGGGGACGGGGCGGGATTTTTAGTGGGATGACTATCTCTCCCCCCCACCCGCACCTCGCACACACCTAGTGTTTTATTTTCAAAGAAAAAGCAATGACACGATTTCTAATCTTTATCAGTGACATGTGTAGTTATAGGCCCCTAGAGCAGCGGAAGGCCACCTAATGTTTTGGATTACAACACCCATCATCCCCAGCCAGCATGGCCAATGCTGGCTGGGCATCCTGGGAGTTGCAGTCCAAAACATCTGGAGGGCACCAGGTAGCCTACCTCTGCTTTAGAGCAACGTGGCTTTAACCTTCAAGCTGATGGAGCCATCCGTGGTAGAACTGCATCCCCTATAACAGTGTTCTCCAACCTTGGGTCTCCAGATGTTTTTGGCTGACAACTCCCAGCATGCCCCAGCAGCTACGATGGCTGGGGCATGCTGGGAGTTGTCAGCCAAAACATCTGGAGACCCAAGGTTGGAGAACACTGCCCTATAAAGTTGGCAGGCACTAGGTGGCGCCAAAGGCAGCCACTGCTAGATTCAGGCTAGATCAGGCTTCCCTCACTTGGGGCCCTCCGGAAGTTTTGGACTGCAACTCCCAGGATTCCCAGCCAGCATTGGCCATGCTGGCTGGGGATGATGGGTGTTGCAATCCCATCTGGAGGGCCCCCAGGTTGGGGAAGGCTGCACTAGACTGGGGGGGGGGGAGGAAGTGGTTGACATTTTGTGTGCCCGCGCACTGCATGCTACAGCGACCAAAGAAACTGTTCTTCCTAGTGTTTAGGGCAGGGGCTGTGGGGAACGTGCCTTCTGTACAGAGGGAGGGCCGCGGGCTTGCTGTCAGGGTGTCTGCTGATGCCTGCACGGATCTGGAAGACGGAGTGCTAAGTGCTAAGTCAGTGAGAGCCAGTGTGGCGTAGTGGTGAGAGTGTTGGACTGGGACTCGGGAGATCCGGGTTCTAGTCCCCGCTCGGCCATGAAACTCACTGGGTGACTTTGGGCCAGTCACTGCCTCTCAGCCTAACCTACCTCACAGGGTTGTGCTGAGGATAAAATGGAGAGGAGGAGGAGGATTATGTAAGCTGCCTTGAGTTCCTTGTAGGAAAAAAGGCGGGGTATAAATGTAATAAATAAATAAGTCTCTTGCACATAGCAAAGCCAGATGATTGTGTGTTATCACCAGTCACTGCTGTGAATGGCCACAGTGCTTATCTTGTATACACTGAAGCTTTGCGTAGAATTGTCACATACTGCATTTCTTGCATGACATGGCCATTTGGCCTCACTGTTTACAGGGTTTTTTTCTTTCTCTCTCTGTACCCATGTATATATCATCATATATCCCAGCCAACTGAGAATAATGCTTCATGCGTCGGAGGATGTGGACTTTAGTCCACAAAAGCTTATGCCATAATAAATGTGTTTGTCTTTAAGGCGTCACAAGAGTCATGGGAACATCAGAAGCTGCCTTAGACTGAATCAGATCCTGGGTCCAGCTAGCCCACTTTATTTATTTTTTATTTGCTCGACACTGACCGGAAGCAATGGCTCTCCAGTCTTTGAGGCAGGAGTTTTTCCAGCCCTGCCAGGAGATGCCGGGGATTGAACCTGGGACCTTCTGCATGCAAAGCAGGTGCCCTGCCGCTGAGCCACGGCCCCTCCCTGCCTACGGATGTCTACCATAAAGTGCCTGCAAAGAATGGTTCTTCCGAATCCGTTTCACTTCGATGGCGCACTCGGAGGCATTTCAGCCTTTGAGAATGCGGGGAAAAATACTGCACAAAAGCCAGGAAGACACCGAACGATTGGTGGTTGGGGGAAAGGGGGTGTGGCACTTCTGGGGACCCTTGGAGGGCCTCATTGGGATCAGCAGAGGGCCGGGTTTGGCCCCCGGGCCTGAGGTTCTGTACCGCTGTTACTGGACTACGTATTCTGCCTTGAGTTTGGGGAAAGGACAATAGCTGAATGGTCACGCTTTGTGTGCCTGAGAGGTCCCCAGATTCAGCCCCAGTTAAAAGGATTTCGGTGGTCAGAGTGGTGGAGAAGGAACATGCTTCTTTCAGTGAGTCTCCCTCTTGCGCTTTCTGTGCTTCCAGCTGAGTGGCCAAACACAGATCTGACGACGTGGGAATCTTGTAGCCGTGGTTGGGTGCCCTACCTGATATCGGGATATTTTGCCACAAATCCCAGCACTTCTAGGCTGAGCATGGAAGGGTCCTTGAGACTGAGGAGCTCTTGCAGATCAGCAATCACTTTGAGGGTCTGCTCGTCCTCCTCCAGGCCCTGGGAAGGAAGCAGGAGGCATTCAAACGAGATGCAGTACACGTACACACCAGAGAGCAAACTCCAAAAATCCCAGGACTGTGCGATGGGGCCCGTTATATGTGATTATTACTATCCTAGTGGATTTGGGGTAAAGGTCAAGCAGAACTAACAAGGTTACACTCCCTCAGTTTCTCTTCCAACAGAGGTCATCCATCAGGGCAACCAAGGCTGTTTTGGCACCGAACCCAGGCCTGAACCTGGATCAAAATGGCTCAGCTAATCAGTTTGATCCAAAAGTGCCCGGAGTTAGGCCTCTGCCTTCTTCTCAAGAACTTTGCCCTTTTTGAGTAGCCTTGTTTCTATGCTTATATCGGTCTCCCAATGGTTCTGCCTTAAGAGACATCCAGAGATGGTGTTAAGGGGCGGCCTGCTAGGGCTGGAGCCCCGAATATCTGGGAGGCCCTCTGCCCCAGCACCCTGCTGTCCATGGGCACTTGCTGACATAAAGGGACAGGGGCCCTGAGGATCTCTGTTGCATCTGATCCCCCAAGATTAGCTGGCTTTTGGCCCACATGTGCTTCACTTTCCTGCTGCCCCCCCCCCCCTTGAATCTTCCTGCCTGAGGTTTTTCTCTGAAATCAAATGCCCTCCTCTCCCCTGTCCATACACCCCTTTTTACAAATAGGGGTGTCCTTAAGAGACAGGGTCTTTTACACACACACACACACACCTCAGAGCATATGTAAATTAGCATATGCAAATATGTGTGGAGGGGGTTGTCCTGTGGGCCTGAGCCCAGGATTTTTTCAGTGCCTAGCACTGCCTCTGGAGACATCTGCAAAAGGTTTGGGGTGGGGGGCTGGGAAGGGGAAGCTGGTAGTGGTAGAACAAGATCCATATCTGATCTTTGCTTGCCCCTGTGTCTTCAGACTCCACAGACTCCTTAGCTGTTAGGACTGTAGATAGCAGCATCTATCTGCAGACAACTAAATGTATGAAGTTGCTGTAGAATTTTCTATTCCTCTTTTAAAAGCACCATGATTTAGCAATGTAGCACTGAACCAGGAAGGCGCTTGTGCACACGCCCTCCTCTAAACGCCTCCCCCGAAGCAGGTTCGGAGGTTGGCGACAAGAGAAGAGGGCCTTCTCAGTGGTGGCCCCCGATTGTGGAATATTCTCCACACTGAGGTCCGCCTGGTGCCAACATCATCATC
Organism: Shinisaurus crocodilurus; assembly: GCA_021292165.1. NCBI lineage: Eukaryota > Metazoa > Chordata > Lepidosauria > Squamata > Shinisauridae > Shinisaurus > Shinisaurus crocodilurus. Next base: position 17,795,463 of record CM037887.1, on the reverse strand, counting down.
TTTCTGGCAGGTCAAAACTTTCCTCTACTTTCAGACATTTGACAGCATATGATAAGGGTATTTGGTGTTTGTTTGTTTTAACGGATCCTGGGATTTTTTATTGTTGATTGTGTAAAATTGTTTTATATGTGTCGAAACTTTGCCGCCGCCACACGTAGCAGAGATAGGAGCTGTTGTGTGCAAGCTCGAAGAATAACGAGGAGACGTGAGCTCATCAGTAGAAACTTTTACTGAGGTTCTTCACACATAGATTCATTACAATTTACAGCTATACAATTCAGTGCAAGGCTCCCCATGCACGGCACAAAAAGCATAGAGATAAAGACTAGTGGGGAGAGAATATTACAGCATATAACTCCTCCCCTCTCAACACTCTGTTTATGACCTTGGGCACACTGCCCGACTTTAACAAGTTACACTCTTTAATAGAACTTCTGTTCACAGGTGCTCTGCTGTAGACTGTAGTCCTTTCTGCTCAAGGACACATTACACTCTCTGACAATATGTTTGTATGTGAATGGTTTTATATTTTGTGATTATAGTGGATTTTTATGGTTATAATCTTTGTAAACCTCCCAGAGGGCTTTGGCTATTGGGCAGTAGAGAAATGTATTTATTTAGATTTATATATCTGGCTTTTTTCCCACTTGCAAGGTGCCCAAGGCGGTGTGCATGATTCTCCTCCTCTCCATCTTATCCTCACAACAACCCTGTGAGGTAGGTTAGGCTGAGAGTCAGTGACTGGCCCAAAGTCACCCGGTGAGTTTCATGGCCGAGCGGGGACTAGAACCCGGATCTCCCGAGTCCCACTCCCACTACGCCACACCAGCAGCCTTTCCTTACTGCTTGGCTAGCAAAGTCAGTCTGCCTTTCCCAGGTGATCACCAGCACCTGCCAACTCCTTACCTGGAGCGTACCTGGGGAAACTCAATAGCTGTCGCACTCTTTCTTCCTGCCCCCCCCCCCCCGCCACTCACCAGGGAGCAGAAAAGCTCCTTCAGCCGTGCGCCATCCTGCAGCATCCGCCTGGCCATCTGGCTCCTCTCCTCTGCATGCCGGCAAACCATCCGCTTCTGCAAGAGGGCCCTCACGTACTGGCCCATGATCAAATGCTCGGTCTCTGACAGGAGGTACTGGAGGGAAAAATGTGGCCTGGTCATTCTGGTTATTCCTAATGGGAGCTGCACTGAGCCGACAGGCAGAAATGCAGTGTGTGTGTATGTCTGATGTCCAACCTGACCTGCTTATACCATAGGCTACCACAATGTATCAACAACAAGAAAACAATAAAATATATTTATACATACCATAGGCTACCACAATATAAAAACAGCACTAAAACAATAAAACATGATTATACATATATAAATAGTTGGTTACATAATATAACACATCCCCCATCACTACATCTTTTAATACTTAATACGTGTTTTCTTTGCTGCCGAGGCAAATTTTGCTAGTTGGTTAGGAATGAATACATCATTACCCGCAAGCAGCATACATATCTGAGCCGGGAGCCGGGGCTGGGGGACAACGCCTGTTTGCCAAAGATTGAAGAATGCTAGCAAGAAATTTATGTCTGGGATGCTCATATAAAGGACAACTTAGTAGACAATGAAAAACATCCTCAACCTCCCCCAATCCACAGATACAAGATCTTTGGTGGATTGGGCAGTGTGTGTATGTAAGCACTGAACCTGTGTCTTCTGAACTGAAACATACGAGCCTTTACTGTAGGGGTGCGGAACTGGCGGGCCACAGGCTGGATGTAGTCCGTGGGACCTCCCGAACTGCCCCCCCGCCCCCCGTGGCCTGAATTATATGAGCCATTATTATACAGCTATGGTGTAACCAATTCTTTTACGCCATGAGTGCGTGAGGCTATGGGTGCTTTGCGCGTACGTTTGTTTAAAGTGTGCATTGAAGATCTTTTGAAGTGTACAGCTAAAATAGAAATTTATGAATCAAACAAACATGTGTATCATACAGGTATACACACAGAGAGCCACAATTGGCGCCCTCGTGGAGTGTATACTCAGCACAAATCCAGGTTTGTTGCCACATCATGTGACAATAACTGTGAGGACCCTTGTAGAATGGTCCTCACAATACCCTGTATGGGTTGTGTGGAATACATCTGCAGTTAGGAATCTAGTAAACTCTGAGGTTGGTTTATTTGTTATTTCCTTTTAATATGTCTAAGGGTGCAATCTTACGCATGTTTAGTCAGGGAAAAGATCCTACAAGTCCCAGCATGCCACAGCTAGCCATGAGTTGTAGGACTTCTTTCTGTCTAAACCTGCATAGGATTGTGTGCCCTAAATCATCTCTCAGTTGCAGTTCTCCAAGTAAGAACAGGGGCACGGTCTGAAGGCATGTGCCACGGCAACCTCGCTGAAGCGAAACAAGCCCACGTCTGGTCAGTTGCTGGACATGGAGACTACGAGGAACTCCCATGCATTCCGCCTTGCAGTTTAGGGAAGTATGGATAGCTGAATGGTAACATTCTGCATCCAGGAAGTCCCAGGTTCAATCCCTGGTATCTCCAGGTGGGGCTGGGAATGGCCGCTGTCTGAGACCCTGAAGAGGCACTGCTAGTCAGTGTAGACGGTGTCGGCAATGTGGCCGCCCCCAGATACACTGACATTTACCAAGACCCCTGAGTATGCCTGCCGGGCCCTCTTGTGCTCTCCTCCACTCACCCTGGCCTCCTGCCTTAGCCTCCACATACATCACTCCCCACCATCCCCACTTGGGATTCTCTCCCCACCCCACTTGTGTGCTGCCTGCCTCCGTGCTCACCTGAGCAGTGGCAAAGCCCTAACCAGGAAGCAGGACGCCAGCTTCCTGGTTAGGGCTTTGGTACCGCCGAGGTGAGTGCGGAGGTAGGGCAGCAGAAGAGGTGGCGCGGGGTGGGGCTGAGGAAAGTGCTCGGGGTGCGTGTGAGGACCCTCTTTCCCTCTGGCACAGCGAGAAGCCAGAGGGAAAGAGAGAGAATCAAGGTGGGGGCAAGAAAAGTTAGAGATGTGAAGGCCAGCGGGGGGGGGGGACCTGGGAAAATTAGGAAACAAAAGAAAGTTTCCCCCCAGAATTTTTCTGTTTTTTTCCCCCGGGCCTTCATACCTCTAAGAAAAGTCAGAATCCCAACATTTTGTGATTGGCCATCCCACCGCCTCAGCAATTTGTGGTGGTGCCTAGAACACTTTTTAAAAACTCCAGCAGTGCCTGCAGGCCCAAAAAAAGGATGCCCACCCCTGGTTCAGACCAGTTGAGGTGGGTGGCTCCAATGTCAGTGGGGCGGTGTATCCACTCCGCTCTTCAGCCTGAACTTTCAAGGAGCTATCCGTGGTGCCGAACCTATTTCGGGTTAGCGTTCAGCACTATGGACATCCCCTTCAAAGTTCAGACTAAACCCTGGTTGGACTAAACCCGCCCCACTGACACTGAAGCCACCCGCCTCCACTGGCGCAGACCCAACGGAGTCAGATGGGCCAGCGGTCTGACTCGGTGCACGGCAGCTTCCTATTGGCGCTGTTGCTCAGAGAGCTGCAAGCAGAAGGGCCCAGGTGCAATCCTTGGCATCCTCTAGGTACAGGGATCTCAGGGGAGGAATCAGGGGATCTCTCTCTGCCTTGGAGAGGCTGGAAGACCTTGGGGTGCTGCTGCCAGGGGGTGCTGGTGACTCCTGTGCCAGTGGGGCGCCTTATCCACTGCAGATTTTATCCTGAACTTTATAGGAGCTACCCATGGTGTTGCACTCCATCCCCAAAATAGGTTCACCACCATGGAGCACCATGGACAGCTCCTATGAAGCTCAGAATAAAAGCCAAGGGATAAGGAGCCCCACTGACACAGGAGTCACCGCCGGCCTCTCCTGGCTGCTGCTCATCGGAGTAAACAGTGCTGGGTCAGATAGGACCGACTGATGATCCGATTCAGTAAACACTACATGCTGGTGGATCCAGGATACTATCCTTACCTGACCTTGCACTGGGGAGATGCACCTTCTAGAGCAGTGGTTCCCAGAACTCAGGTCTCCAGATGTCATCGGACTACAATGCCCATCATCCTCAGCCTGCATGGCAAATGGTCAGGGAGGATGGGCGCTGAAGCCCAATGACATCTGGGGGTGGGATCCCCGAGGTTGCGACCTCACTGTTCCAGAGGCAATACTCGGAAAGAGGGCACATTCCAACCAGCCGTGCACACATCTTCCCCACCCCCAGCTGCAGGAGGGTCTTACCGTGCTGACCGGTTTGTGAGTCCTGCAGAAACCTTCCACGTGCTTGTTTATCACCTCGCATATGCCGCTCATCAGCCGGGATTCATCAGACAGCCATTGACGGGAAGGCAGCTGTGCGAACAGAGGCTGGGGCAGAACAAGAGACTCACTGAGCTGTTTGTAAAAGGTACATGCATCGCACGCGGCCCCCCACCCCTAAGTCTGATTCCCCACTCAGAGCAGTTTACCGAGCAGCAATAAAAATGTAGACAAACCTCATATATAATGGCATAGAACTCATGTGAAGAAAAAGCGTCAGAGTTTCCTGCACCACACACACACACACGCACACGCACACCTCACACGCGTAAATAAGATAATCCCAGCTGGGGGCTGGGAACTGTCATGCAAAATGTACATGGTTCCTCTGATGGCTCCTGACACCTCGGAGTCTCCCAGGTCTTTGATGGCCGGTGCCACAAGTATTTGCATGCAAATGCGGCCCAAGCACTCTCGTCATGAGCAAAGAACCACCCCTCTTCTTCCTAGCCCAGATGAAGTTCATCCTGATTGGCCAAAGACAGCTGGGCTACTGAGAGGAGGGGTGGGGTGGGGGGAAGAATATACTGCTGCTGTGGCTTCTGGTTTGGGTTGTTGTCTGCACGCTTTCGCGGGAGTAGGGCTTTTTTGCTGAGGCAAGCCCTGAAGAGGACCAACCCCCAGGCAAGAGAGTAAGTGCCTGGGTAGTTATATAGTAAGAGACTAGTTTTTGTTGTTTTGTAGCTCTACTGTGTATACCAAAGTGTCTCCCCACCTTTCTCCCTCTTCCCTCATTCCCCACCTTTTATTGTAATCTGTTTACCTTAAATAAACTTTCCTGGTTTTACCCCACACACGTGTGTGTGGTTCCTCTGTTCAGAGCTAAATCCAGTGTATAGACCCAGGGCAAGGCCCTGAGAGAATCAGGTCAAGACGGTAGAGCTAAGGCTGGCAGTTTTGCACCTTTGATCTCTGGTCTTGAGTAAAGGATCCGGTCGGCAGTCCTTCACAACTCAGTTATAAATATGGCACACTACTATAAAGCCAGAAAGGGTATATTCAGAAAGCCATACGTAAATGCATGGCTTAAAAAGGCCCTGTCCAAAAAGAAGTGTGTTTTGGTTTGCCTCTTGAAGGTTCAAGCTCTGGTGGATCTCCTTCAGGGGCAGTGTTGCGGAGCAGCCCACTAGAGCTGGAGCCCCTAATCTTTCATTTGGAGCCCAGAATCTCTGGGAGGCCCTCTGCCCCAGCACCCTGCTGTCCATGGGCACTTGCTGACATAAAGGGACAGGGGCCCTGAGGATCTCTGTTGCATCTGATCCCCCTGGATTAGCTGGCTTTTTGCTCACAAATGCTTCACTTTCCTGCCCCTCCCCCCACTTGAATCTTCCTGCCTGAGGTTTTTCTCTGAAATCAAATGCCCTCCTCTCCCCTGTCCAGACATCACTTTTTACAAATAGGGGTGCCCTTAAGAGACAGGGTCCTTTAAAGACACACACACAAAGAGAGAGATTTTAGAGCATATGTAATTAGCATATGCACATTTGTGCATTTTTTTTGTCCTGTGGGCCTGAGCCCCAGATCTTTTCAGTACCTAGCACTGCCCCTCATCTCCTTTGGGTGGACATTCAATACCTGTGGAACAGATGGTTGCTACAGCTTTCACCCATCCCACTTCATCAGGAGTCTGGTCACTGGAAGCTACGGATGCAGGCGCATCCTCATGCTTGCCCCGTAAAAAAAAAAAAAAAGATCGATGTCTTGCACACGCTCAGTGCAAGCCATGCAAAATGGCTGTGGGCACTCGAAAGTGCTTGCTGCTGCCTCCACTTCCCCTGCACCCACATACCCAGCGAGCCCACAAACCTTACCTGGGACAAGAAAAGTGGGAGGAAGCAGCACATGTGGAGGATGCTGCAGCTCTCTGGTGGAGCATCGTTTCCTGCCAAGGAGTGGGATGGGACTGGAACTATAGGTCCCAGCATCCCAAGAAGAAAATGGAGCGAATCACATCCGTTTCTGCCAGGGAGAAGGCCTCCTGCAAGGCGGAATAGAATGCTCCACTGGGAAGCAGGGGTGTCCGCAACCACTTCCCCCCTTTCCTCCTCCAGGCAACATTTGTGGACCCTTCTGTGTGACGGGCGACCATGGTCGACACCTGCATTTGTGAGGTGAGCAAGCTCTAAGCTGGGTCCCTGTTCTCTGTATAACTGCATGCGAACAGGGGCACTCACCTATTTAAGGACCCCTTTTTCAAATGCTCTCAATGTATGGCTTGGGGCCAGGCTACCTGAAAGATCACCTTTCCCCATATGAGCCTGCCTGGTTCCTAAGTTCTTCTGGAGAGGCCCTTCTTTCAAGACCGCTCCCTTCAGAGGCACATTTGGTGGTGACCCAAGAAAGGGCCTTTTTGGTGGCTGCTCCCAGGCTATGGAACTCCCTCCCAAGGGAGGCTTGGTTTGCTCCCTCTTTGGATGTCCTTCCGCTGGCAGGCAAAGAATGCTTTATTTAAGAAGGCCTTTAGCCTGTAAGTGGGTCTGGTGGGTTGGGTGCTGTTTAATTTATCTTTTCTGTAATGGTTAATGTTTTTATTGCATTTTATTGTATTGTTTGAATCAATTTTAATTGGCTCTGTAAGCCACCTTAAGTGCCAGCTTTTGGTAGAAAGGCAGGGTACAAATAAAACAGACAAATAAACTGCCCCTATTGCAAAACCATACTCCCTGCAGCTCCAAACAGCCATAAAGGCAGATTACACCAGAGATGGGAATCTCTCCTCTATTTTCCATAGGCTATAAAAAGTTCCCAGCAGGTTAATGAGTACCTGCAGATCTGCCAGCATCTCTTCCAGCAGCAGCCGGCATGCCTTCTTCTGGGCCTTCTCAAGGGCGATGTTCAGGGACGGCGGCATCTTGGTAGGCTCCAAGGATGATTCCCCATCTGTATACAGGGCTGAGGTGGAGCTGCTGCCAGTGCAGAGAAGAAGAACAGCCAAAGGAAGTGAGGCAGGTGGCTACCAGGAGGAGGGCCTTTTCTGCTGTGGCACCCCAGTTGTGGAATGAGCACCCCAAAGAGGCTCGCCTGGTGCCCGCATTGTACTCTTTCCAGCGCCAGGTGAAGACCTTTTTATTCTCCCAGGCATTTTAATCATTTTCATCTTGTAGTTTTTAACGCTGTTACTGTAATTTGAACTGCTGCTAGCTTTGCTGTTTGTTTTAATCTGTGGTTTTAAATTTTATAGTTATATTATATTGTCTTTTATGGTTTTAACTGTTGTAAACCGCCCAGAGAGCTTGGCTATTGGGTGGTATAAAAATGTATTAAACAAACAAACAAACAAACACTTAGGAAGTGGGCTTGTGGCAGACTGCTAGCAACAAGAGGGCCATGGAAGGAGAGGCATACTTGAGATGCCAATCGTAGGCTTAGGGGAATACCTGAGGGCCAAGCAGTTGTTGAGGGTTGATAGCAAGTAAGGTGCATAAAACCTGGATGCTGTGGGCTCCTGTTGATGCTCCTTGCCAAATTCCACCAGGTCCTCGTAGAGGCTGCAGAGAAGCACAGCAGTTGTCAAGGCATCTCGCTCGCCCAGGAGTCCCAGGGCGTGTTGTGAGTGCAGAGGTGCAAAGATGAATGATGCACATGATGAAGTGACCTTGTGTGGCTGCATCACCACTACGCTCCCAGCTTGTTGCAACCAAATCCCCCTTTACTACACTGATACAAAGCTGCTTTAAAAAAAAACAACCCGTACAAAACTCAAGCAAGGGATGCTGGTGCAGATATAATAACCGAAATGTGTCTCTTTCCATGCCCGCCATGGGATGAAGGCCTTTTCCATATAGAAAATGAAGCATCAGTTGAGGTAGATTAGGAGAAATGAGCCTCCGTGGGGACTTAGGCAGCATGAAGTAGTGCCGGCGGCTCCAAGCTTTTAAGGGCCTTTGGGCAAGTCACACTCAATGGCCCCGCTCCCTCAGTGGGTCTACCTTCTCCCTGCCATTGTCACCTGCTCCTCCTCCTCTTTCTCGTCATTGCTACCACTTGCTGGCTCTCAACTCACCCCCCCGCCCGGCCCCACTATGAGGTAGGAATACTGGGGGAGGACTGACCTGCCCAGAAATGCCTCCAGCTCCCCCAGAGCCATGCTGAGCACCTTCTGCTGGAGAGTGTCAGAGATGAGACAGGCCACCCGAATGTTTTCATCCAGCATCTGGGGGTAGACGCAGAAAGGAGAGAGCAAGGCAGTTGGGTGAGGGTGGGATGAAACTTGCTTCTGCAACTCAAAGGAGTTGCCGTGTGGAAAGGAGCTGGACCTCCTCTTCCGCCTCTCCCACCCGATCCTTTCTGACCTTCATAGCAATGATAGGCAGACTGGTCTGGAAGCAGCCTTGATAGTCCAATTCTGGCTCCTCCTCACTGAACCACTCTTTGAACTCCATCTCCAGCGTCTTCTGCATCCATTCTGCAATGCTGGCCTACAAGGACACGACAGGATGGTCCAGGATGCTCCTCTTATGTGAAGTCTGGGGACCCCCCACTGAACAGAATAGCCGCTCAACAAACCCCAGGTCTGCCCAAATTCATTTGCCTAGTTCAGGGGTGCACCACCTTCTTGGGCCCGAGGGCTGCGTCGGGTGGTGCCAGTGGATTGAACATGTGTACGCATGCGGACAGAAACGTACTCACACACGTGCTTGCACATGTGCACACAGAAGGATTCCTTTTGATAGCGCTAGCAAGGAAACCCCTTCCTTATTTCTGGTCTCTCAGCACACATTGGAGATAAGGGAAGAGCTAGCAAGGGACATTCCAGGCAGTGATGCCGTGATTTTTTGGGCAGTGGCAGATGCAGGTGGATCTGGCGATTATTAAAAACTTACTTGTTTACCCTGGTTTTCCCCAACCGTTAACTTTTCTAACCATGAGAACCATATACTTCTATTTTATACTGTCGTTTTAAACTTTTACATTTTTATACTGTCTTTTATGTTGTATTTTATGATTTTAATTGTTGTGAACCACCCAGAGAGCATCAGCTATTGGGTGGTATAGAAATGTAATAAATAAATAAATGAATGAATAAATACTGCAACCATGGGAAGCAGTATATAAATATTCTTTTAAAAAGAAAAGGGAAATAAAAATAAATGGCTTGGTGGAATGCAGGCGGCCAAGCTTTTTCCACCCCTGGCCCAGTCCCTTCTGCCTGTGGCAGAACAAAATCAGAGCACCAGCTGCTATGCACACAGCATGTTTTCTCTCTCCAAACCTGGCCTTGCTGGAAACTTGGGCCATCTCCAGTTCCTCATCTCATTTCTCTCAATGGCTGTGAAGAGACAATGACACATTGGCAACAGCGATGGGGAACCTGGCGCCTGCCAGATGTTTTGGACTACAGCCAGGTTGGGGAAGGTGGAAAGAGGGGGCAAATTACACAGAAATGCACACTCTGCTGGCCGGGTGGCTGTTTTTTTCTGAAGCAAAGCAACTTTTGGGGGAGGCCCATTTCGAGGGGAGGAGTGGCAAGTGGGGAGGGTAGTTTAACCCTTTCCCCACCAGATATTTTTCTACTTCAAATCACCCTCTACGCCCCATGGAGTCCCAAGAGGGAGCTCACCTGCGTTTGGAACCCTGTGTGGGGCAAAAGCAGCTAGGGAGGCAATCTGGAGCAGGAAAGCGCCCGGAAGGTAAAGGGATAAGTGCCCCCTGCTCACCTGCCACCTCCCTGCTCAAAATGGATCCCCCCCTGAAGCTCTTCAGAAAGGGAAGGTCACCAGGGTTTGTTTACAGACCTTTGATTTTAATAATGTGCAGTTTGCCCACCATTCCCTCCAGTTCCTGAGCACAGCTCTTATTGCTTCTTCATAGTAATGATGTTGTAGGAAAAATCTTTACTAAATAGCAGTCTCTTAATGTAGTATGGTAGGTGGGAAGAGGCCTCAGAAGAAAAGAAGTCTATGTGTTTTACACTAGCAAAAAAGAAAGAAGTTATTTCTGGACACTTAAATGTATTTTGGGGAGAGGGTCCCCCCCCCCCCGGGGCTCTGCAAAACAGATTCATCTGATCAAAGAGGAGGGAAGGTGGAACATCCATGGCTTATTTGTCAGGGTTGAGCCATGGACAGCAGTCTGGAGCAATTCAGGAGCTGGGAACCAGGACCCAAGACCAAAGAGCAATCAGGTTCACAGGGCAAACCAGGAGGCAGGACTAAGAACAAGCCAGGAGGCAGCGCCAAAAAGCAAGACCAGAAACACATGACACACCAGAGCACAGGTAGACCTTGTTGCTCAAGTAATGTTCCACTGGGAGAGGAAGCCCTCTTATATACCCATTCCTGCCCAGGAGGAGCCAATGGCCAGTTCTTCGCAGAGAGGCTGTAGTGCAACAGCTTGCCACACGGGGCAATAGTCAGCCATTCCTGACACTTTATAAGAAGCTGCAGTGATGTGGCTCGCCACATGGGGCACTGGTTAGCAGTTCCTTCCTGGCAGGTGGCAAGTTTCAAACACACACACTGTAGCAGTGTCCAGTGTGCTAGGCCAATTACAACTTGCAAATCCCAAGCCACTGGTGCTTTAATGTCCATGCCTTCTTGATGCCCAGAATCTTGACCCTGGCCCTCTCACTCACCTGTACTTTCCCCAGGTAGGTCTCCTCCAGATAGTCTACTGTATCCACAGGAAACAGAGGACCCAAGATTGAGGTGTCCACTTCAGGGAGAAGGCTCGGGTGTGCCATCATTTCTGAGCTGTGGAACCACAAGAAGGGCCAAGAGCCAAACGCACACAAGTTTTCAACAATCCCCTGTGACATGCCTGACTGTTCAATACACCCACCGCTGAATTATACGGCCATAGGCTCAGTATTCCTTGTACTTAAGCATCTGGGGCAACACAGCCCAGGGCTCCTGAAAGGCAGAGTGCTGGTGCACAGATAAGCCAGGTGGACTTGCAAGTTGCGATCCCTCGTGTCCAAATTGGTCAGACCAAGATGAGCTCTAGAGCTCTCTCTGATTTCAGTGCTAAAACCGACCTCTGGAACACATGAAGAAATAATAAAGAATAGTGCCTCTTCTGAACATGTGCAGGGAACTTTCCCTGCTGCAGCTCATTCACACAATCAGGAATAAGGGATATAGGGCTTCCAGGCCAAACGCTGTACCATTTCAGGCCGTGGGTTCTGTTGATGACCTGTGCTGTAGCTTGGGTTGCAGGGTTCTGCTATTATCCAATCTTTAACAGAGGTCTGAATAAGTCAGGTTTCACAAGTAACCCAGACAGAAATAGATCAACACCATGGAAAGCTCTGAGTGGTGCTTGAGCTGGAAGCCAGACAGGGTTGTCTGTATGTTGCTCCAACAAGTAGCAGAGCAAGACTGAGCCTTAAATAAGAGTTTGGGTTTAGGCTAGTTGCCCCCCCCCCCCCATACTAACTGAGGCTTTGTCTCTTAAAGGGGCTTAGCCTGTTTTAGCAATCTTAGAGTGCGACACTGTGGGAGTGGCTACGGCATGCTAGTTTCCTCTTGCCCTGAGTCTTCAGAGTCTGAGGATGGCAATGAGCTCTCCTCTGGACAAAGGGGAGCAGACCTCAAGGGTCCTTCTGGAGAACTGGGTCCCAGGGAGGTAGAAGCTTCATGATGCCTTTCCGTAGCCGAGTCCTCTCCCCGAACCATTAACTCTGGAGCCTCTTCTTCTGAGGACAAGGGATTGGAATTCCCTGAGGACAAGCATTCAGGGTCATGGTCCATGAACAAAATATGGCTGCTAGGCAAACGTGAGCTCCAGCACTTGCTTTTTTCTAAAAACTAACGATCCCTGATGCCGTTCCCTTTGACCCACAAAACCTACCAGCAGTGGCACTGACCTTGGGTACACGTGGATCACCCAGTGGAGGAGGGCAAAGATCTCCTGCTTGTCCAGATCCCAAGTGAGGATGTGATGCAGGTGGCTGACGAGGCCTTGGTGATACATGGCGGCAAAGGCTGCAAGGATGTTGTAGTGAGGTGGGCAGCACTGGACCATCAGATCTTTCACAATGCACAGCTCAGCCAAGATGCTGCTCTGCAAGGATGCCAAGTGTTTAGTGAGAAGCCGGCCTTGGGCATTGCTTGGCACCGCCCGGAAATGTGCAGCTACGATGGTGTCCTGGATGACCTGGAAGAACTTCTGTCTCCAGCACTTTGGGCGCCCTGGCGGGAGGAAGCCAAGAGCCTGCGATCTCAGTAGCAGGGCAGCGTCGATGCCCTCCTCTCGCTCAATGATGCGCAGAGTGGATACAAAAAGAGATGGATCCTCAGACACCTAGCCTTGTGCCACAGGCCACAATGTGCCACAGATGCTGGGCCAGGGACATCGTTGAGTTCCAGGAGGCCCCCAAAGTAGGACTCTACGCTGGCCAGGTGCAAGGGGCTGAGCAGGCTGTGGTTATGTAGCTGAGATAGGATGTCGTCCCGTAAACTCTCCAGGTCCATGAGCCTCATGTGGGCTTCCAGGAGATGCTGACCCTGCAGGAGATCGAAGGTCTCAGAAAGGAGTCGATGTACTGTGTGGGGAAGAGGAAAAAAAGGAAAGGGAGAAGACGTTTAAGGCTTCAACAGCATCACCTGGAAAAGAAGGAGGAAAGAGAGATGACAGTATACTGCAGTGGTTAGAATACTGGACTAGGAGTAGAAAGACCCAGACTCAAATTCCCACCCAGCCAAGAAGCTCACCGGTGGTGGCGAATTTGGGCCAACCATGATCTCTCAACCTAGCCTGCCTCACAGAATTGTGGAGAGGGTAAAAAAAAAAAAAGTGGGAGAGAACCATGCTCAGCTCCTTGGAGGAAGAGTGGGGGGAAATGTAGTAAATAAATAAGCATAATCTGTTAAAGAGGAAACCCAGATCTAGAAAACAAGGTCAACTTAGCAGTTTCATTAGTCTGGTCTCTAGGACACAGTTGAGCGGAATGTAGATCAGGATCTTTTGGTAGATCTCTGGGTGGTTTGCAGTGGATCTCCAAGAGTTTCTGACTTTAACAAGAACAAGGAGATAAACCAACAAGTACAAGTACAAAAGCTGTAGCAGCAACAACAAACCTCTGGCAGGGCTGGCCTTGTGCTAATTGCTTATTTCTCAGTCTCAGTTTTCCTCATCTGGAAAATAGGAGTACCAATTGGTTGCTTTTGACCAGTTTTTTTTTTGTTCCGCTCTACTGGCCAGTTTTAGAACAATGTGTTAGCATCCCTGCTCTCTTCTAACTCACATGTGGATTTGTATATGTACCGTATATATCCCAATGTATGGTTTCATAGATTCATAGATCATAGAGCTGGAAGGGGCCTACAACTACAAGGCCATCGAGTCCAATCCCCTGCTCAATGCAGGAAACTAGAGGAGGGGTCTCCCATCCAAGTAATAACCAGGCCTGACCCTGCTTAGCTTTCCACACTCAGACAAGCTGAGCCAGCGTGAGCCACAGGTTCATGAGGTGCAGTAAATAATAGACTCTGCCTCCTGTGTCACCATTTTGTATTGGGCTCTGGTTGCTGGACCCCCAGCATTCTTGAAAAAACAAAACAAAATAGAGCCTGCAAGCTTGACATCTGCCCACCCCTGCTCTGGGAGGTGATTCAAACAGTCATTTCCCCATTGCAATCTCTCCACGTCAGACAACCACCAGCCTTTTAAAAAAAGACATTTAAATCTTTTAACCTCACCTTTCACTGTAAAACAGTCTCAGGCGGCTTGCAATACAAATCAATATTTTTTAACATTTTCATTTTGAGTTTTCATATCTTTATAACCTATCAAAACAATGCCTAATATTAACCACTTGCTTTCTCGATCTTCAGAACATGGCCCATGATTTGAACAGAAGCTGAAGCTTAGGAATGAACACAGGAAGCTGCCTTATACTAAGGTCAGACCATGGGTCCATCTAGCCCTGCATTGTCGACTGGGTTTAGACAATATGATAACCTACACTCAAGGGTTGAGTATGGGTTGTTGTTGAACCGTGGGTTGTTGTTGAAATGTGGGTTATTGTGTTGTCTGAACCCAGCCAAGATAACAAACCATGGTGAACAACCCACAGTTCATAACCCAACAACAAACCATGGGTTCCCTTTTTGGATTGCTTGTGGTTTAAGAAGCCATGGCTTGTTAGCGCAGCTGGGTTCAGGCAACACGACAACCCACATTTCAACAACAACCCACGGTTCAACAACAACCCACACTGAACCCATACTCAACCCTCGAGTGTGGGTTATCGTGTTGTCCGAACCCAGTCACTGACCGGCAGGGTCTCTCCAGGGTTTCAGGCAGCCATTTCTGCAGCCCTCCCTGGAGGTGCCTGGCATTGAACTTGAGACCTTCTGCATGCAAAGCACTACCGCTGAGCCATGGCCCCTCCCCGCCAATGGATGTCTGCCATAAAGGGCCTGCAAAGAATGGTCTTCCGAATCCACCCTTGGAATCACACGGCAAAGATGACTTGCCATTTAATGCCTCACCTGAGAAAAGCTGGGGCAACGTCTGGACGACTGAACCCAGCTGAGTGTGCTCCACTGCCACCTCCCGAAGCCGCTGCAGGCCCTGAAGAGAGTTGGCGCTGGACCTCAAGGCCTGCTGGACGCTCTCCAGTTCTTGCTGCACATAGCGGACATCCGCCACGGCTGAATGCAGCTGCTCCAGGCCCATGCTCACACCCTCCAGGTAGGACTGTACCATTGACTAAGGAGTGAGGAAACAAAGTGATGCAGTGGCGAAGGGGATGGATGTGGACACTTCAAAGCCGGCAGTGTGCAAGATCTCCCCAAACCTTTTATCCAATTCAGGACTGCAGAGTCTGTTGGGTTGGATGTGGTTTTTATTCTGTCATTGTTGTGTTTGTATTTGTGTTTTAATGCATTTGTTCTATTATTGTTTTAATAAAGTTTTATTTATGATAAGGGACTCGGGGAAATTCTGAACTAAGAAGTCAAAAACTTTCAGCGTTGGCTTTTCTTTTCTAACATTTCTTCCCCTCAGGGCGGTACTTACCCTACAACTGCACCATTTCATCTGGGCCCACTATATTTTTCAGAGCCCTGTTCTAGGGAAATATCCTGATTTCAGGAAGCGGCTCTGTTTGTCTAACACTCCCCTCTTTTTCTTATGTATATATATGCCTGTTGTACCCAAAGGTAAAGCCAGCACAGGCATCATAAATCAAACACCTAGCCAGTGTTCCCCAACCTTGGGTCCCCAGATGTTTTTGGCCTACAACTCCCAGCACGCCCCAGCCAGTGTAGTGTGGCATAGTGGTGAGAGTGTTGGACTGTGACTCGGGAGATCTGGGTTCTAATCCCCACTCTGCCATGAAACACACTGGGTGACTTTGGGCTATGCTGGCTGGGGCATGCTGGGAATTGTAGGCCAAAAACATCTGGGGACCCAAGGTGGGAGAACACTGATAGACTGTTGTTCTGAAAGTACTGCTTATTTTGCACCGAGTGATCGAGGTTATACCTTGTTTCTGCTGGCATCTCCTTTTTCCTTTGCTGTGTAATAGAACAACTGAAATAATGAGGAATGAGGAGTTGGAAGGGTAATGCATTCTGCTAGAATGCTACCCAGCAGGGCTGGACTATTGAGGTAAATAGAGGGAGGGAGTGGTCACATTAGTTGCCAGAAGGTGTGGGGGACACACCAAAAGTACTGGTTGTCCCATGGAGGAGACAAGCGATTGGTCTGTTCAGCATTCCTGTTGATTGGCTCAGGGGTGTAGAAGTGTGTGTGGGCTTTCCTACCATGGAGTTGTGTCCTGGATTCGAACCTGGGACTCCCTGCAAGTAAAATGTAAGCTGTTCCACCTGGCTAGGGCTCCTTCTGCAATCCTACCTCTCCTTTCCTGGCATCTATGATTGCTGTTGAGTCTGGGGCGTGTGGGGTGGGGAGAGGAGACACCACACGATTTGATAACGCAACGGACTGAGGACCGACTCTCTCAACCTTTGAACAGGTGGTATTTAGACACCACCTATGCATGGCTAAATATAGGGATAGTTGGCTTGCCTTTCTTGAAACTTATGCATAACTACTTCTACTGACAACAGTACATTTCCTTATATACATGTAATGCATAGTCGTATAAATTCCATATGTATTTACTGCAACTGACCTTTATGCAATGTACACTATTTTTTTTTCATTTTGTTTTGTTTTGTTATAACTTCTTGCAATTCACAATAAAAAATTGAAACAAACAAACAAACCAAAAACAATTAGTGGGCTTCCCCACAAAGACCTTAATGCCCAAGGAGAGTCATATGGAAGAAGTCACTCTGAGGAGCACTGGGCCTAAGGCAGGGGTGGGGAACGTCTTTCAGCTCAAGGGCCCAATTCAATTTCAAAGAAGCTCTCGGGGGCCACATCCCAGTGGTGAGCAGGGCTGAAGGCAAAGGGGGTGGGGCCAAAGGTAAAAAAGGTGGGGCCTAAGATACCAGCATATTGTAGCTGAAAGCTGTTACTCCCAGTAAATCATCCTTGGGAGAGGCATTACAACCTTTTGGGGGGGGGGGCCTGCACAAAAGCCAGGAAACCCCCAAATGATCAGTGCTTGGGGGAAAGTGGTGAGGCCAGAGGACGGAGGCGGGCCCCTCTGGGGAATCCTGATGGGCCAGATTGGGAGCCCCGGAAGATCAGATTTGTCCACGGGGCCTGAGGTTCTGCACCCCTGCTCTAGGGTGAGGTGAATGGTTACCAGAGAAGGGCCTTCTCAGTGGTGGTGCCCTACTTATGGAATGCTCTCCCCAAAGAGGTCTGTCCGGTGCCAGGCATAAATACCTTTCTATTTTCTCAAGCCTTTTGGACAGGAGTCGTACCGATTTCATTTTTTTTTAAAAAAATATCTGGCTTTATAGAGAGATCTTGCCGCCTTTTAGTTCCTGTGTTATGACTGTTTGCATCTGGGTTTTCTCTCTCTCTCTTACTTTCTATTTTAATTGTTTTTTTGTATTTTCTTTTTATGTAAACCTCCTTGGGAATTTGTAATGAATTTGTAATGGAATTATTTAAAATACACACACACACACACTTAAACAAAAAAATGAATGTGTTTGGAGACAGGCAGACAGGAATAAGAATTAACTGAAAAAGATCATGGTTTTAAAAATTCGGGCAGAGCCAAGCCTAGCTGTTCCAGGAGATGCCTCTTGCCATGGCCACCCACCTTTATGCGAGATTGAATGGAACTGTTGCGCTGTATTTCCCGGATCTGATACTGTCCAAGACTCTCCAGCTTCTCTGGTTGATAAAACACCCCCGAGGCCCATTTTAAGGCGGCTCCTCTTGCTAACTTTTCCGCTTTCTCCACTTCTGGCCATTCCCCATCTAAGACAGGGGGGGGAAACATTGTGTCTTTAACCAGACAGGAATATTTCTTCCATCTCAGCTGCTTCCACAGGATGCAGGAAGGAAACAGGATGTGACCGCCTGGGCCTGAATCACTCTAGGAGAGGTGGGGACTGAAGCAACCAGCATTTTGATGGGGGGAGGGCGGTTTCTGGTGCTTGAAGACACAATGGCCCAGTGTGGGAGGGAGTAGGGCACGCTGGCCACGCAGACAAGAGAGAATTGGGATATACGTGCTAGGAGAGAGGCAAGAGTGTGATCGCTATTCCGTCAGCCCTGTAAATAAGAGAAATCATAGTTCACCTAAACAGCAGGTAAGGTAGTGAAACAGTCTGGATAGTACCACTTCAGGCTACAGATGGGACTTACATGATACAATGATCCATCCATCAATCAAAAATCCCTGCACACAGAGAACTAGATGGCAGGAGAAGGATTCTAGCCTAGTCCTCCCCATGACTTGCTAGTTTTCTATGTGTAAGCTTTTTTTTTTCCCATGAGGGAGTTCCTATGTTAAGTGGGACAGTCCAGACAGAGACTGGGTTCAGACAACACGATAACCAACCACACTCAAGGGTTGAGTGTGGGTGGTTGTTGAAACATAGGTTATTGTGTTGTCTGAACCCAGCTGCACTAATAAACCATGCTTTGTTAACCACGAACAGCCCACAGTTCACAACCCACCAACAACCCATGGGTTCTTTTCATGGGTTCTTCGTGGTTAACAAACATTGGTTTGTTAGCGCGGCTGGGTTCAGACAACACGATAACCCACGTTTGAACAACAACCCAAGGTTCAACGACAAGCCACACTCAACCCTTGAGGGTGGCTTCTCGTGTTGTCTGAACCCAGCCACAGGTTGACTATCGAATCTGCTTTTTGTGAGAACTAGCCCTCAGGCATAGAATCATAAAATCATAGAAAAGTAGAGTTGGAAGGGGCCTACTACAGCATATCCTCCAGCAGTTGACAAAGGGAAATGAGTTTGTTTTATGTTGGGTTGGTTTATGTTGAGAGTCTGGTAGATTTTGACTCATGTCGTTTTATTTATTACAAATATTTTTAAACTGCCCTTCGTCCCTGTGGATACCAAGGCGGTGTGCAAAGAGTATAACCAAGACTACTCATACAAAAATAGAGTAGACAATAACACAGAGCACTCATAATAAAACAAGTGAGAGGCAGCGAAAACAATAGAACAGACAAACCAAACCAAACTAACTTAAAGTGCCTGGGTAAGAAAGGAAGAAGTTTTTACCTGCTGCCCAAAAGGTTGCAATGTCAGCAGCAGTCATACCTCTAAGGCAGCGTTCTCCAACCTTGGGTCCCCAGATGTTTCTGGCCTATAACTCCCAGCATGCCCCAGCCAGCGTAGCTGGCTGGGGCATGCTGGGAGTTGTAGGCCAGAAACATCTGGGGACCCAAGGTTGGAGAACACTGCTCTAAGGGGAGGTTATTCCACAATTCAGGCACCGTGACAGAGAAGGCTTTTCCCCTTGATAACCCAACAAGGGTAACTTGGAGAAGAGCCTCCTTTGGTATAGGGAGAGGTGCTCTTTCAGGTATTGGGGAGGTGGGGGAACGGAAAATTAACTTGAAAATATACCTTTTCCTTTCAAACCACATGGCACCTTGTGGTCAGAGTTTGCAAATTTCATGCTAGTTTTCTACGTGTGATGCAAGGCAGTTAGGGATTTCGCTAAACAGTGGCTATTCTGTTTCATATACAGCAGGCCTAAGATGAATTCGGATGACTGGGAGACACACGTTATTTATTTAAACGTTTACTGCCTGGTGGCAGAGGCCGTGTTAGAGGGTGGCCCACTAGGGCTGGATCTTTCATTTGGAGCCCGAATCACTGGAAGACCATCTGCCCCACCACCCTGCTGTCCATGGGAACTTGCTGAAATAAAGGCACGGGGGCCCTGATGGCCTCCCTCACATTTGATCCCCCTGGATGAGCTGGCCTTTGGCCCACATGCGCTTCACCTCCTGCTGCCCTCCCCCCAATCTTTCTGCCTGAGTTCCGCCCCCCCAAATCAAATCAAATGCCCTCCTCTCCCCTGTCCATGCATCCCTTTTTACAAATAGGGTTGTCCTGAGGAGACAGGGTCCTTCAAAGACACACACACAGAGAGAGAGAGAGACTTTAGAGCATATGTAAATTAACATATGCAAAATTGTGGGGGGGGTTGTCTGGTGGGCCTGAGCCCCGGATCTTTTCGGTAGCCAGCACCACCCCTGCGTGGTGGGAGGAAGTGGATGCTTGTAACCTCCTACCATGTAGATAAACCCAACATTATTGTCCCGCTGCAGCTTGGGAAGGGGAGGTGTGGTAACACCTGGCTTAACCTTTCATAGATTTCATAGATCATAGAGTTGGAAGGAGCCTACCTACAAGGCAATCGAGTCCAACCCCCTGCTCAGTGCAGGAAACTAGAGGAAGGGGTCTCCCATCCAAGTAATAACCAGGCCTGACCCTGCTTAGCTTTCCACGCTCAGACAAGCTGAGCCAGCGTGAGCCACAGGGCCTGTATGGCCAACGCCTCCCTAGGCAGGGCTTCTGAAAGGGGGCCTAGTAGAAATATCTTTAAATAAACAAACGTGACCACACAGTCACTTCCTTAAGCAGCTACTGTATGGCCCTCGGTGATGACAGGCCTGTCTTCACCTTGGCCTGTTCCATCAAACTGCTCAGCCATGGCTCAGCAGAATTCCCCAGCCGGTCCGTTATGTGTTTCTCATAGAACAAGCCAGGAATAAATGCCCGGAGAGGTTAGGATTAAAAACATGGATGCCATCCCACCCACCACCCACACACAGGTCCTTTCATTAAAGCCATGGAGGCCTGCTGACTCTCAGCCCCCGACTGATGTGATTTAAACACTGGAACAGAGAGGGAAGGTGCCCTCCAGATGTTTGAGACTCAACTCCCACAATCCCTGACCATTGCCCATGTTGGCTGGGGCTTATGGGAGTTGTATTCCAAAACATCTGGTCACCTACTGGGTAAGTACCCCTGCCCTAGAAAAATCAATAAAAACGGAGCTCTCCCTACTGCTCTCGGGTCTGGCAGGCCGAGATCAGGCCCTGCCCAATAGGCCCTCCAGAACCCGAGGGCCCCGAGCAGATGTTTCTCGCAGTCGGACAGTGGCTACCTTTCCCGCCCTGCCACAGAACCCCAAGCGTGCACCCCAGGACTTAAAATCTGGCCCGGGCTTGCTTTCTTTTTTAGCAGCTTTCCCCCTGCCCAAGTCTGCTTTCCCCTCTACAGGCCTTGCAGGACAAGCCCCCCCGCCCCCGCCCCGAAATGACAGTTCTTCTTGCCACGTGCAAGTCTCTCCCTTCCTCCATAACCCCAAATCCAGAAAATCATTTGATGTCTCAGCACACAGGCATAGCGGATGAGGCGCTCTAGAAGTGCTCTTCTTACTTAGGAGGGCAGGGAGAAAAGGGGGGGATCCACCCAGTCAGGAGACATGCTTCACCCAATGCCCACCTAGGAAGGGCCACATCCTCCTTACACCTCAGTAAACAGGGTGGCCACCGGGATCCGGACTCCACTTTCCCCACGTTTACCTTTGCGGCTGGTGGAAGCGTCCTCCTCTGCAGGCATGCCCATGGCTTCAGCTGCAGTGTACCCTGTGCCGGTTCAGAGCTCAGGGCTGGGCTGAGCTGAGCGGAGGACGCAGAGCCAGCAATAGCAGTTTCCGTCAGTGATACTACTCACAGCTCCTCAGGGGTTTGTGCTGTAACTGCTGCAGATATATACTCAGGATGTAGGAAGGGGAGGGCGGGGAAAGCAGCAAATGCTCTGGACAGTTTGGGAATGCAGATGAAGTAGGCACACAACAACTCTCTCTCTCTCTCTCTCTCTCTCTCTCTCTCTGCACCTGGTGGCCCATGTCCATTGCCATCCACACACGCGTGGATTGTGGCAGCCAGCATCCATGCATCCCTCTCCACCTTCCACTGCTCATGGTGTGTGGCCCTGAACATGGGTGCTGTGCATGGATCACAGGAGAATTACCTATAGTGTCCTTCTGAAAATCTATTTATTTACAAACATATACCGTAGGCAAACCAAAGCAGGATCCAAAAAGCTTCATTTCCAGGACATAACACAGACAGAATAACAACAACAATTACACCCCCCTGCCTTGCTTTAAGATAAACCATATGCATTCATGTGTCTGTGTAGCCAAATAAGATGAAGTGCTGCTTTCTTCAGTGAAAGGGTAACCTAATCAGCATGCATTGCTCGGTTTAATCAATGTCTCCCAGCCCGAAAAGCTAGAGCTCCAAGGGGAAAGGAAAAGCCACTCACCATTCAGGTGGTTTAAGCCTAGCTGTTACTACTGTGTGTTTTGCCATGCTCTATGCTGGGCATGCCCAAGTGGGTGGGGGGTTCTTAGATTTCCCACCCTGCACTGCAACACAAGATATTTCTATGGTGGGTTACCACACCCACCAGCCAGCCAGAAGCTGCATACCAGAGAGTTATTTCATTGTAACTGCCATCTAGTAAGATAACCAGTCCCCTCGCCCTCCCTGATCAGTTGCAACCATAGATTCTGAAATCACCAAGAAGTAATTTATGTCTGAGAACAAGTGATAATTGGACCAGTGACAAAGCTAAGCAGGAAGAGAACAAAAAGTGTATAAAGACGTTGGGATAGGTGAACAGGCAAGAGACCTTGGCATGGGGGTGTCATCTGTGGCAGCTGTTCTGGGATAAGGGCATTCTTGGGTTTGTAAGCTACTGTTGTATTTTAGAAACCTCTTTGTTCTTCTTCTTATTATTAAATGACATTATGTGTATAAAGTGCTTTATAATGTTTTATTTTGCTCGTCCTCCCTAACTTGTGAAACAGATCATTTTTATTTTGCTTGCCCTCCCTGTCTTGTGAAATGGATCCTTGCCCTTATCCATACTTTGCGAATGGGAAGCTGATCCTGGGAGGGAATGATTTGCCTAAGGCAAAATTTGCCTTTTCAGGCCATTGGTACACAGGAATCTGAAGCCAGTTCCTGAGGCTAAAGGTCAGCTTGCTATCCATTAAAGCAGTGTTCTCCAACCTTGGGTCCCCAAATGTTTTTGGCTAGGGGCATGCTGGGAGTTGTAGGCCAAAAACATCTGGGGACCCAAGGTTGGAGAACACTGCATTAAAGGACATCGATTCCCATGTGTAAGATGTTGTATATATTTTGCTCCTGAAAGTTAGGATAGAAAGCTCTACTCGGCCATATATTAATTGGGTGTCCTTTGTCAAGTGATTTCTTTCACCCCTCACCCCCCAAAAATGATTACCAACTTTTTAAAAACTCTATTTCTGTCCTGTGCCTTTAACACCTGTTCACTGTGCAGATATTAGCAAGTGATAACACATTCTCTCCATGCTGTGAAAAGCTTCACTTGGTGACTTCATATCAAGCAGGTGTTAAAAAGGCACAGGAGCAGGCTAGGCCTGTTTTGCTTTGGCTATTTGGCAACCTACACCCCCATCTATAAAATGGGGATCACAACAACACGCCAACTCAACAGAGCTGTTGTGAGTATAAGCAGCCCAATCCTAATTTAGCTTGAGTCTCATGAACAAGAATCAGCCTTATCTGTGAGGAGAGATGTGTTCTCATGCCCATAATGCTTTATGGAGCTGAAGGGCTGTGTTGCAGAATCAAAGATAACCCAAACAGGAGAGAATCCAGGAAAGGAGAAACTGGGCTCCTTGCTTCTTGTGAAACAACTGAGAGGTTTCCATCCGTGCACATCCTAAATCAAGAGGATTTGCTTTTGGCTTCTTCGAGGCACCGCAACAGACTTTACAACCCTCTGGCCAGCAGGGGTCGCTGCGGGACTTGAGATCCCCTTCAGGGAGAAAGCTGGTGGGAGCGAGGGAAGAGGGCGGAGTTTAACAAAGGAAGGGCAGGAGCGAGCGTTGCGACGCCCCGCCTCCCGCTCAAGATGGAGCCTTGTCTCCTCCCCCTCCCGTCAAGCCCTGCGGCGGCCGGAAGCGGCGGAGGGGTCAGCGCGCGGGGGCCGCACCGGAGTCCCAGAATCGGCACCGGCGGCGGCTCTGAGCCGGGCGGATGGCGGAGTCCGGGCCGCAGCCCCCGGGGGGCGCCCCGAGCCGGCACGAGAAGAGCCTGGGGCTGCTCACCACCAAGTTCGTGTCGCTGCTGCAGGAGGCCAAGGACGGCGTGCTCGACCTCAAGCTGGTGAGGAGGGGGAGAAGGAGGGATCGGGGCCGGGGGAGGAGGAGGAAGATCCTGTTTTCTCCTCAGGGTGGCGGTGCTGGATCGGACCCACGGCTGCCCCCCGCAAGGCATGGCGAGCCCTCGCCTCCTGGGCAAGGGAGAGGGGCAGGATTGGGCTCACGGGGTATGGGGCGAGAGGGGCAGGATCAGGCCCTGCGAGGAGCATCTCCTTCCTTTCGATCTGGCTCTGGTGTGTGTCCCTTTGTGTGTGTGGGGGGGGGGGTTCTCTGGCGCCTGCTCTTCCCACGCGAGGATCGGGCTCTCATGAGAGGGGAGGCAGTCCCAGTCAGTTAAATACAGCTTTCCCCCAACCCTCCGCAGATGTGTTGGACTACATCTCCCAGCATCCACAGCTGGTAGTCCAGCACATCTGTGGGGCGCTGGGAGGCTGATTAAATAGGCCATGCTGTAGACCTGGCTGGTGTCTTCTGCCAATCCAGATAAGAAGCTTCTCTCTGTCCTCCTTGCAAATCGGCGGACGTTGGGGGCAGCTCCAGTGAATGGGTCCTGCTTTCCACCCGGCCGGTGGGAGCAGCTTCTTTCTCTGTCCTCTTTCTGCCCGCATCAGTGAAGCATTCTGCAGGAAGCATGCCCTGCTAAGGCGCAGGGTCCGCCGAACAGGGAGATAAGGTGAATTTGCATGACCGGTATGCGTGAAAGGATCCCGGGTGTGTGTGTGTGTGTGTGTGTGCGCGAGAGAGAGATGTAGACCAAGTTGCCTGCCTCTATGCCACTTACTTGCAGGTGCAATTAGCTTATAGCCGAAATGCAGAACTCTAGGAGTTGCTGGAGCTTTTGCCTTACCGCAACAGCCGTTTCTATGTCAAAGGGACTGCAGGTGTTCTTCGGCTTTCCTGAAGTGCTTAACCTTAACTGAAATCTTCACTCAGTTCCACTGCAGTGCAGTTAAAAACTGTTTGTAGCAGTGTGATAGGCCATGCCCAGGACCAAACATGGGAAATCTAGAGCTGAAAAGTGGGCAGGAAGACGCTTCTGATGCTGTGAACCACAGGGTGGTTTTTAGCAAAGCGTTGGTGAAGTGTTGCAGAGTCCACACGTGGTGTCTTCTCTGAGCTAGGCCTGTTGCGGACAGGGCCATCTGAGGGCCTTTGTTCCAGGAAGGAGTAACAGTGGGAAGGCTGGTTTGAAAATTCCTGCTGGACTCCTGCCAAAGGTGATTGTAGATGGCTTGGCAGCACAGACTTATGTATGTTTGCTCAGAAATAAGTCCTCCTGTGCTCAGTGGGGCTTACTCCCAGGTAAGTGTGGATAGGATTGAAGTCTTGAGTTTCATAGATTCATAGATCATAGAGTTGGAAGGGACCTGCAAGGCCATCTAGTCCAACCCCCTGCTCAATGCAGGAAACTAGAGGAGGGGTCTCCCATCCAAGTAATAACCAGGCCTGACCCTGCTTAGCTTTCCACACTCAGACAAGCTGAGCCAGCGTGAGCCACAGGACTTTCATGAAGACAACTCTCATACTTTGTTCGTGCCAGAGGGGTAGACACTTCATCTGCTGTGAGATCAGACAGTCATGAGGGCTGGCAAAACAAGGGACTTTTGAGCGAGGCGAGGTTCTCCATTTTTCACCTCCGTGCTCCTCTTGCTTTGTTCTTGCTCCCAAAAGCAAGCATCTCCCCCCCCCCCAAATACAAAAAGAGCACATTTTTGAACAAGAAAAATGTGCGCTTCCCCCCCCCCCCCTAGTGCCAGGTCAACAGGTGTGTTACATTTCTGTGTCATGTGTTTGAACCCTCCCGCCCCCAGCCCCCCGGAATGGAATTTAAGGAGGCGAGCAGGCCTGATTGATTATTTCTCTCCCAACCCCAAGACAGTAAAAACAGAGATCAGCCGCGTTCCTGTATGTCAGCAGCGGGGAGCTTGTGGCCTTCCGGGTGCTGTTGGACTGCAGCTCCCATCAGTCCTAGCCAGCATGGCCAGTGGTGAGGGATGATGGGAGCTGTGGTCCATCATCATCATCTGGAGGACTGCACATTCCCCATTCCTGCTGTCCGTAATTAACGAAAAGGCTGTGAGGCAGCTTTTTGCTTTGTAATGGTCCTGATATTATATTTATGGGTCAGGTAGGCCAGAATGGTGCATTTGAAGTGATGCAGAACCAACCTTTCTTTCTTTCTTTCTTTCTGCTACCAACACAGGCAGCGGATACCCTGGCCGTGCGGCAGAAGCGGCGCATTTATGACATCACAAATGTCCTCGAGGGTATTGGGCTGATCGAGAAGAAGTCCAAGAATAGTATTCAGTGGAAGTGAGTGGCTGGTACTTGTAGCGCAAGAGATCCTGAAACCGCGCTTCTCTCCTAGTGGCTGTGCTTGCACCGTTGCATCTGCTGTTGCTGTTCATATCCCCCTTTTGAGCAGGTTGCCTATGAGTGGCCTGCGATGTGACGACGGTGCTGGGGGGGCTCCTGTTCCACCCCATGGCCTCTAGCGTGTGGGTGCCTCAGGGTTCCATCTCTTCTTCTTTGCCTTTTAACATTTACATGAAGCGGCTGTGGGTTTGGGCTAAGTGGTCCCCAACCTTTTTAGGTCAGTGGGCCCATTTGGAATGTGGAAAGGGTGTTGTGGGGGCTCTCACAAAATGGCTGCCGAGGAGGTGTAGCCATTTATAAAACGGCTACCATGGTGGGCACTGCCGGCCACAAAACACTCATTTCCCAGAAGCAAACTGGTGAGGCTAAAAGAACAGTAAATTGTCTCAAGAACCTAAGTACAAGGCAGAGGTGCGGCGGTCTGAGCTCCACAGCACAAAGCCGCTCTTTTGAACCCAAATAAAGATGGTGCCGGAGGGCAGCCCTTCACTTTGCAGCAAGCCAACTGCCCAGTTTTTAATATCTATCTATCTATCTATCTATCTATCTATCTATCAATTTAAAAAATAAAATTAAAATCAGGAGGGGTCGGGAGCCTGGCGGGTGCCAGGAGAGGTGTCTGTGGGCACCACGTTGGAGACCCCAGGGCTAAGGTGTCACCAGTATGCTGATGACACACAACTCCATCTTGCATTTCCATCGCCAAAATCCTAGGGAGGCTGTGGAAGTCTTGAACAGATGCCTGGAGGCAGTTCTGGGTTGGATGCGGGCTCACAAGCTGAAGCTTACTCCAGATAAGATGGAGGTCCTGTGGGGAGGGAAATTTGCCAACCTGGTTGGAGCAGGGGTACTGCTGCTGATGCTGAATGGGGATTCAGTCCCCCTGTAGTACTCAACTTGGAGGCTCTCCTGGACTTGGCGCTAGCAACCGAGGGGCAGGTGTACATACAATAAGAACATAAGAGCCCTGCTGGATTACCACGAGGGTCCATCTGACCCAGCATTGTGTTCGTCCCATCTCAGGGCTCCAACCTTGGGTCCCCAGATGTTGCTGGCCTACAGCTCCCAGCATACCCAACCAGCATGGCTAATAGCAAGGGATTCTGGGAGCTGTAGTCCAGCAACATCTGAGGACCCAAGGTTGGAGAGCCCTGTGGGCCTGGAGAAAGCAGACCTTGCCACAGTTATCCATTTGCTAGTTACCATATATTTAGATTGGATTGCTGTAATGTGCTCTGTGTGTGTGTGTGTTTGTTTATTACTTTTATATCCTGGCTTTTTTCCTCTTGCAAGGAACCCAAGGAGGATTACATAGTCCTCCTTCTCTCTATGTTTATCTTCACAACAACCCTGTGAGATAGGTTAGGCTGAGAGTCAGGGACTGGCCCAAAGTCACCCAGTGAGTTTCATGGCCGAGCGGGGACTAGAACCCGGATCTCCCGAGTCCCAGTCCAACACTCTGACCACTACACCACACTGGCTCTCTGTGTTGGGGAGAGACATGATTGATGTATTCCTCTCTGGAGGGTCTGGGACCTGACAACAAAGGGAGCAAGGGTTTTCTCTTAGCATGACTGGGCAGTGGTTCGGGTTATGGGCAGTATGTGCGGTTAAGATGGCAATGTGTCCCTGTGACATGTTCATGCCCCCTTCTTGGTGAACTCTGAAAGAGGCTGCCCCACTGCTTCGTTTCCCATTCCTCCTCCCTCCCTCCCTTCAGAGGTGTGGGCCCCGGCTGCAACACCCGCGAAATCGCCCACAAGCTGATCGAGCTGAAGGCAGAGATCGAGGACCTGGAGCAGCGGGAGCGAGAGCTGGAGCAGCAGAAGATGTGGGTGCAGCAGAGCATCAAGAACGTGACGGACGACGTACAGAACAGCCGATATCCTTTGAGTGCGCCGCGGTCCTCTTTCTCCTCCCCCGCCCCTTTTGCTTAGAGCAGTGTTCTCCAAGCTTGGGTGCCCAAATGTTTTTGGCCTACAACTCCCAGCTGGCTATGCTGGCTGGGGCATGCTGGGAGTTGTAGGCCAAAAACATCTGGGCACCCAAGGTTGGAGAACACTGGCTTAGAGCCTTCCATGCTCACCCCAGGGCCCTCTTGCTGCTTAGCAACCCTCTGTTGCTGCCTTCACCAGCCTGGGGCCTTCCAGGCATGCTGACACTACAACTCCCATCATCCCCAGCCGGCTCAGCGGCATAATTCCTAATGGGACGCGCGCACCCCATAATTGTCTTTTTGTTCTTTCCCTTGAATCTACCATATCCCTTGAAGTCTCTCCCCCCCCCCCCCCCGGTTTGGTTTTTGCTAAACTAACAATGTCAACTTCATAAGCAAACGTGGCTGTCCTAGAAGGTCCCCTTCCTGTCACTGCTTCTACATGGATGCACCATTGGGGGTGGGGACCACACACACACACATCCTAAGCAGCAGATTCTTGCTTTTAGTTTCTTGCAGCTCACTCACTGTTTTGAAGTGTTGCGTCTTACTCCTTTGTTTGAATGATCTCGCCGCTTCTGTATGCAGCTGGCTTTTCCCTTAACTTCAGGAACGTTGGCCTATGTGACTGATGAGGACCTCTGCAAATGCTTCCCAGGTGAGGGTGGAGTGGCATATCCTAGCCAGGGCCGCCACCTGTTCAACATAACTCTCTTCTCCACCCCCCACCCCCCAGGCAGCTTTTTCTGAAAAGAATTCGGGTTCCCCAGGAGAACTTGTCTTCCCTTTCCAAGAGTGCAGCATGGAGAGGGGAGTATGGGAGATGCTGAGAATTAGAGGAGGAAAATGTACTGATCAGTTGGGGGTGCGAAGGCAGGGCGCCCCCGCCCGGGAATTAGGCTTACAATGGTCCCCTGCTGTGTTGCGAACCTAGCTGAGCTCAGTGAATGCTGTGTTTGGTCTCTTGTTTCAGGCGACACGCTGCTAGCCATTCGAGCCCCGTCGGGTACTCAGTTAGAAGTTCCTGTCCCTGAGGTAGGTGGCGGGTGTGGGTAGCAAATAAGGCAATGCTAGGGGTGGGGGGATTCTCGCTGTAGCTTTAGATCAGGCGTAGGCAGCCTGGAGCCCTCCGGACGTTGTTGGACTACTTCTCCCATCGTGACCGAGCGTTGGTCATGCTGGCTGGGGTTGGAGTCAAACATCGGGGGGGGGGGGGGGCACAGGTTCTCCAGCCCTGCTTTTGGCTGAGTCAGGGAGGCACTGGCTGAAAATCTGACTTTAAAATATAAAGTTGCTGCTCAGTGCTGGCTGAGGATGATGAGAGCTGTAGTCCCTACGCATCTGGAGGGCACCAGGTTGAGGAAGGCTGCATTGGAGGACAGGGAAGTGCCGTAGAGCGGTGGTAGAGCACATTTCTTTGCCTGTAGAAGTTTCTAGGTTCAGTTCCACTCCCTCACTCCCCCTGTCCCCTCCCAGCATCTCCATTTAAAAAGACCTCACAGCAGGGCTGGGGAAAATGGCTGCCTGAAACCTTGGGGAGCTGCTCGGGAGAGACAGTCCAGTCCAGTGTCGTCGGTTAATTTCATCCGGAGAGCGTGACCGAGTTGGAGCTAGGCTGGGTCTTGACCAGTTGTGAAGCAGCTTGCTCTGGGGTGGGGCGGGGGGGACTGAGGAGGTCTGGGGGGGATCCCCTTTTAAAAGAGGGAGACC
The DNA here is from genome assembly GCA_021292165.1 of Shinisaurus crocodilurus. Taxonomy (NCBI): domain Eukaryota; kingdom Metazoa; phylum Chordata; class Lepidosauria; order Squamata; family Shinisauridae; genus Shinisaurus; species Shinisaurus crocodilurus. Next base: position 17,765,587 of record CM037887.1, on the reverse strand, counting down.
ATCGACACAGAGGGAGCCCGCATGCTGGCATGACTCAACGCCTTTGTGTCTCTCCTTAGGGCTTAAACGGCCAGAAGAAATACCAGATCCACCTGAAAAGTACAAGTGGCCCAATTGATGTCCTGCTGGTCAATAAAGATGCCTCGAGCTCTCCTCCGGTGGTCCTTCCCGTCCCTCCCCCTGAGGACCTCATCCAGTGTCAGCCAATCACACCCTCTAAGCCCCAAAGGCCACCTGTTGCCCATTCCCAAGAGGCCTCTGTTCCTAGCACTACCCAGCCATCTGCCCCTGTCCCCAACAGCACACAAGACCACATCTCTGCTGCGCAGAAAACAGCCGGTATTGCAGGTGAGCAGGAGGGGAGCTTGGCCATAACCTGTCCCCGTGCAAGGCCACTCTCCGGCTTGGGAAGAGCTGGTCGGCCTTGCTGCCTGTTCTGTCCATACGAGAGGTTTGGATAGCGGTGGCGCTGGAATTTTGGAACCTCTTCCCAGGAGAGGTTAGGAAGAGACTCTGGTGTTGCCATCTTTTTCATAAAGGCTGTAAAAACCTTCCCACTTAAGCCTTTAAGGGAGGATTTATATTTTCTGCAGCTGCTCTTTCATACATATATATGGGGGTGAGGGGTTTGTTTTAGTATAAACTACTTTTGCACTTGTGGGAGAGTGGTAGAAGCAAATTTTTAAGAAAACTGGAGAACTGCAATGTGCTTACGCCTCAAACTGGAGTAATATATTTACAGCGGTCTGTACCACTTTTAACAGTCTGTCCACTGCCACATTCTGCACCAGTTGGGAGTGTCGGATGCCCTTCAGATATGGTTGGGGATGTTGAGAATTGGAGTCCCAACACATCTGGAGGGCACCAGGTTAGGGTAGTGTTTAGGCCCCCAGCAATTGTCCATCTGTCCTGGCGTTCCAAATGGCTGCTCTTCTTATTTTCTGACAATCTAGACAAGGCTTTACTTTCACAAGTAGCACCAGAAATGGCAGGGTGTGTGTGGGGGGGGGCGGGCAGGGCAGGGCAGGGCCTACCTAAGACAAATATTTACTTTGCATAGTACATTCGATGTATGCGTTTTTCTTCTTCTTGAGGATTGAAGTACAGCCTTCCACTCCTTGAGACACATTCCAGGAGCAAGAAGATAATGCAGTGCATTGTTTGCCTTGTCTGAAACTCTTGACATCACACCGACCATGGTTAACAGTTTACAGGGTTTTTTCGGGGGGAATGCTGGACATTCCCAGATATCAGACTGTAATGAAAAGTACAGCTAGATTTTTAAATTGTGTGTACGTGTAAAAATGGTCTGTTATGATATTCTACTCGACTTGGTTCTCCCCAATTAAATCTGCGTGTGAGCTGAAGCATCTCTAGAGATGGGAGATTGCACAGTGGGACGCTGTTCCAGACCAGAAAACACTCAGGCTGGGAAGAAGGGTTCTAGCCTTGCTTTCTCCCTGACTTGCTAGTTTTCTGTGTGAAGGGAATTTAATCTTCTTGTATGGAAGAGCATTCTGTTATGAGAGCCTTCCCCCCCGTCCCCCCAGTTGTCATCTGGCATGATGCAGCCCAGCCACCTCTAAGAGAACTAGGCCATAATGGGGTGTATAAGAGTTAGACCTTTTGGCATGAAGACCAGAGATCCCCTTGGAAGATGGAGATCTCCTCTACGTGTCTTGTGGGCATAGATTCATAGAGCTGGAAGGGGGCTACAAGGCCATCGAGTCCAACCCCCTGCTCAGTGCAGGAAACTAGAGGAGGGGTCTCCCATCCAAGTAATAATCAGGCCTGACCCTGCTTAGCTTTCCACGCTCAGACAAACTGAGCCAGGCAGAGATCAGGGTACTCACATTTGCTTACTCAGACTTGCTGAATGCACCCCAGTCGCAAGATCTCTCCACCCCATCATAAAAGGAAAGCAATCACTGGGACTTGCGAGGAATATATAAATCATGCTGCTAAGCAGCTGCTTGGTGGTCCCCTGTGGCGAGCAAGAGCTATCTTCTGGTGACCAGGAAGTGATTTTCGACGAGCTGGATTTCTTTTTATGCCACAAAAGATTGATGGGGTGTTTTTTTGGTAATGTTTGTGGATGCATTTCTGAGGCTGAAAGAGTGCAGTATCAGCATTTGTACTGACGGCCATGCCTGTTGCTGCCCTGAGAGGTTTGCTGGATGAGTGTAGTCTGCTGTTCTGTGGCTGATGTTGTGCGGGATCCGCGAGACGTTTCAGAATGGTTGCCCTCTGTGTCTCTCGCCCTCCCCGCTTTGCAGACAGTGGCATCTCGACCTGCAGAATCGAAAAGCAGCGGGGTGTTGGACCCGCTCGCCCCCTCGACGGCGCCCACTAGCCCTCCTGCCGGGCTGGACACGCAGCCTCTCCAGTCCTCTGCCTTGCTGGACAGCAGCTCCGTCCTGCCCAGCCCCTCTACCTCCTTTGAGCCAATCAAGCCTGACCCCACAGAAAGTGAGTATTCTTTTCTCCTCGCCTTTCGGGGTTTGTGATTCTAGTGTTCTGAAACTCGGGTGTCGAGCTCCCCTTTCAAAAACCTGCACGTAGCCTGTGTGGTTATTTGAGGGTTGTTCGCCCCCCCAAACAAGCCATGCCGCCCAGGTTCAGACGACGTGACAAGCTCCGCCCGGTCTTGTAATTAGGCTAACAGTGCTGGGCACATGCCGCCAATTTAAACAAGTCACCATGGTGGCTTGTTTGATCATGCAAACCAGCCCAATATTTTTTGCTCATGAATTTTAAGTTTTAAGTTCACTTTGACCCTGAATAATACAGTTTGATGTCTTTCTCCATCTCTCATTTTGCCCTTTTCATCGTTAGTGATGAGTCTTTTTTTTTATATTATCCAAACTGCTTTGTCAATTACATGTCGATAACACTTACTGTTACCTAAAGTTTATTGCAAACTCACTTTGTATCTTCCTTATTGGTACCAGTTACCTTATTATTTGTTCAATTCTCTGGATTCCTAGTTATCTTTCATGCAACATGCTTAATTGCCTGGGGCTTGCAGCTCCAAGACAAGACACCTTTTTGCTTTTTTGTGGAGGAGCGGGGAAATAGTCACTTTCTTCAGTAAACATTTTGAGCACATTAAGGACTGTGCCACCAACCTTTTGTGGCAAATCCGTGGCACCCGCTCAAGCTCTTTCTCTCACAAGTGTACCCTTCCACACACACCAACTACCGATTCTCTCTCTCTCTCTCTCTCTCTCTCTCTCTCTCTCTCTCACTCACACACACACACACACACCCTGCCTCTCCCCATTGTTTTGTGGTGCCCTCTTCCCACCTTCCTTCCACACGTGCTCCTTCATTGGGAGGGTAACATGTGGATCCATTCTCTCTCTCGCTATAAAACTGTAGCCTTCCCTAGCCTGGTGCCTTCCAGATGTTTTGGACTTCAACTCCCAGCATCCCTGGCCATTGACCCTGCTAGCTAGGGCTGATGGGAGTTGAAGTCCAAAACCATCTGGAGGGCACCATGTTGGGGGAAGGCTGGAATAGAGTGATCACCAACTCTTGTGTACTGAGGTGATGACTTAAGGCACAATCCTATCAGCAAGTTTAGACGGGGGGAAAAGGCCTACAACTCCCAGCATGTCCCAGCCAGCTATGTTGGCTGGGGCATGCTGGGAGTTGTAGGCCTTTTTTCTGTCTAAACTTGCATGGAATTGCACCCTTAGTTCACCTGTGAAGTGCGGCTGATTCTGGGATGACCCCTTGCCGTTTTGAGCTCACAGAAGCACATAAGAAAGAATCTGATTATGAGGGACTCGTTTTCTGCAAATGAGAAAATCAAGATCCTGAAACATCACTGTGATTGGAATACGTTACCGGAATTCAATGTGGTTACTTAAACATTCTGATCTCACGAATGGGCCCCATTGATTCTTTGAGGCACAAACTCTGTTCAGTCTCTGCTGGCTGAGGTTATCTATGCTGGCAGGGGATGACGGGAGTTGTAATCCACTACATCTGAAGGGCTGACAGGATTGTGGGCAAGGCCGCTCTAGGGCAAGGCCACTCTAGGGCACCCCGCTCGTATTCCGAACTGCAACATAATGTTGTAGTGTAGAGGAAAGTGAAACTGGATTTCTAGAACCTTGGTGGGCAGTGAAGTTGAGCAGCTATTTCTATCCGGTTTTTATACCAGCTCTGTGTGTGTGGCTTCCCAAAAGGAATCCTCAGGACTCAGTAGTGGCGGGGCCAGGGGAATGAGTTTCTCTGGTGATTGTTCACCACCCAGGATTCTCTGTGGTACAGGGATGACTATTAAACCGCAGCCTGGTTTGGACATAACACTAAACCATAATTATTGTGGTGTTATATGAGTCTGGGCTTGTGTGCCTCCCCTCCTTCCAGTGCAGCCGTGAGGGGAAGGTTGGAAGCATCTGGTTTCAACTAACTGTGGTTTGTTATGTTTGACAAGAACAAACTGTGATTTGTTTAAACCAGGGGTGGGGAGACTGTGGTCCATCAACAACTGGCGGGCCACAACTCCCGTTATCCCAGACCCATTGGTCATGCTGGCTGGAGCTGATGGGAGCTGCAGTTCAACAGCATTTGAGGGCTGCAGGTTCCTCACCCTGGTTTAACCTGGAACAAGCCAATGTCAAACCTGGACCTCTTATCCTGGATTGTTCCAATACAAACCATAGTTTAAAATAACCATAGTTCTGGCTTCAGATGCAGCAACAAACTGTGGTTAGTTTGAACCAGGAAGCAGATGCTTCAGATCTCCTGGTGTTTGCTTGAGCCTGAATCTCAAGCAGGCTCATTTCCCATTGTGCGAAAGCGGCCCACTTTATGTCCATAGGGTAGATTTGCACTTAGTCTGACAAGCGTTTGTAGCTGAACTGGCTAGCAGGCGTGGTCTTTTGCCAGATACTATGCCACCCTTCCGTGGAACATAGGAAACCGATGATGAAGGCAGGCTACCCAAGCAAGGGCAACCAAACCATATAGCTTGCACCATTTCAGGAATTATCGGAGCGGCATGAAAACCAGAATTGTCCTTCCTCTTTTTCAGTACTGGAACTTCCCAAAGAGCTTTCGGAGATGTTTGATCCAAGCAGAGGTGCGTTGTTGAAGTCCCTTTAGTGGAACCATATTTCCTTTTATTTTCTTGGGGCTTGTGTCTGCTTGATTTTCGTATGACTCTTCCATGTGTTCAGGGGCCTAGAATACAGCTGTTGGAGCAGAAGCCATTACTGCAGTGTTCTCCAGTAGCTGGCTGGGGCATGCTGGGAATTGTAGGCCAAAAACATCTGGGGACCCAAGACTGGAGAACACTGCATTACTGTGTGGTGGCTTGGAGACTGCAAGTTCACGGCAGGGTGGCCCTCTGCTGGATACTTGTGGAATAGCATCTAATGCACATGCATTCATGCTGCGGTGGTTACACTACCTGTGCTGAAACATGTCTGTGGCTAGGGCGTCTGCTCATTTAGGATGTTCATCCTGCAAAGCCTGCCCAGTCACTTGTATGTGGCTGCGGCCTCTGGCTGTGCCTCAGACTTCCATGGGCAGAGAGAACTGAGACATGGGGCATAGTGAGAGGGTGGGGGGGAGGATCAAAGATCCAACCCGGGGAACCAAAATCCGCGTGCTCTCTCATGTAATGCAACTCCTCCTCCTCCACACAGAATGCATGAGTTCTGAGCTGCTCGAAGAACTAATGTCCTCCGAAGGTAAGGCTCCGTTTTTGCTGCTTTCCAGTTTGGGGGCGGGTGCCGGTAGGCCGAGGGGCAAGGCGAGAAAACCAGGGTGTAGCAAATTGAGCTGTAAGTTACTGAATTGGCCTAACACACACTGTTCTCTGCCTAGTGGGTTGGGACCTGAACGAATGCGGGGAGCACCAGGGTCATCACAGCTTTGTTCTGCTTGTCTTTTAAAAAGAACAAAGAAGGGCGAGTAGAGGGTATATTTGTGCTACACATTTTTATATTGGCCCTGTTTTAACGGTCACGGTTCCTCCGCTCACCCTGCAATTTTGGGGTGAGCAGAGTGCAGAGTGAGGAGGGGAACCATGACTGTTAAACAGAACCAGTATAAAAAGGTGTAGCAAAGATATACCCTCTACTCGCCCTTCTTTGTTCTTAATATTAATATTAATTACAGTTATATCCTGCCTTTTACCCTCTTGTGAGGAACCCAAGGCGGCTCTCATATGGTGGTCCTCCTTTCCATTTTATCCTCACAACGGCCCTGTGAGGTAGGTTAGGCTGAGAGTCAGGGACTGGCCCAAAGTCACCCAGTGGGCTAGTCCCCACTCGGCCATGAAGCTCACTGGGCGACTTTGAGCCAGTCTCTGACTCAGCCTAACCTACCTCACGGTTGTTGTAAGGATAAAATGGAGAGGAGGAAGAGGATTATGTAAGCCGCCTTGGGCTCCTTGCAGGAAAAAAAGGTGGGATATAAATATAATAAATAATGTTATTGACCTCTGCTTATCTGTTGCAACATTAAAACTGGGTTCTATCGTTGCATGTTTAATGGCTGGGTTTAACGTTGAACCCTCGGGGCCAAACCTCAAGTTACATGGAAGATCTGTGGTTAGATCTCATAATGTATTTTGCTTTTGGTACAGTGTTGCAGGGGGGCAATTTGGATTGAGCAGGTGCTAACCCTTCCCCCCCGCCCTTTGCGCCAACTTCCTTTTGCCCCCACCCCACCCCCACAAACTGGTTTTAGTTGCAGGAGAGGCACAGCAAGTAGGAGGCCTAACCATTCCTTTTCCATATGTGGCAGTGTTCGCTCCTTTGCTTCGCCTCTCCCCGCCTCCCGGAGACCACGACTACATCTACAACCTGGATGAGAGCGAAGGGGTGTGTGACCTTTTTGATGTGCCTATCCTCAACCTCTGACTCCGGGCATCTGGATGGACTTTGGGGTACTGATTTTTGAAACCAACCAGCCTGTCTTTGGGGGGAACCCCCCCCCCCAATTTTTGGATTCCTTTTCTGCTAGCGCTTGAGTGACACGCCGAGCTGCTGTGGTCTAGACTTCAACCGGGATGGTCTTCCAGATTGGCAGCCCTCCTTCTCCAGCTTCTCTCATCCCATGTTGCGGAGTTCCCCTGGTTTACCATGCTCCTTTCACTGGATCCTGGGCCTCCTTTTCCAGGGGTCCTGCTATTGAATCTTCCTGAACGGCAAAAGAGCTTCCTCGGGTCCACAAGCCCTCTTGGGCTTCCCTGCACTGCTGGAGGCACTTTGCATCTTTTTGAAAGGAATAGGAGAGCTGAAACACAGCCAAGTGTTCTTGGGGGGGCGGGGCGCTGGGGGAGAAGCAAGTAGCGGCCCGTCCTTTTGGCCGGTCTATGTAATTCAGATGGCCTGTGCGCTCTCTCTTCCCCTCCCTCCCCTTCTACCAACTTACACACTTTTGGTGGGAGGGACGGGGAGAGGTTGAAGCGATAGGACATCTCGATGGATCGGTTTGAGGCCTGCAAAGGTGCTTGCAAGCCACATGTTGCGCTCTGGTCCCCTCCGCGTGTCTCCTGGCATGATGATCGCACAGGCACGCAAACGAAAGTGATTTCTAACTCCTCTCCTCTAGCCGTGTAGGATCTAAGCAGAAACAAACAAACAAGGTGCCAGTTTTGCACAGTCACTTTCCTCCAAAGAGAGTCAGGATTGAGAAGTGGATTGCCCCAAACCTCAGGGGTATCGTATCGGCAAGGGAAGGCCTGGCTTGGGACAGCCGCCAATTGTGCTGCCAGGCCCCAAGCTCTTCAGCAGGAGCCTAAAATGGAGGGGCTCCAGTCAGTAAACTGACCTGGCAGGCCGAAGCTAGGCGACAGATTTAACTACCTGCCAGAGATGCTGGAGGCGGCGGTCTTTGGCGTGCCAGGACTCCTCTTTCCCTTCGCCAAATTGCTGGTTGCATTGTGTTGCCAATCCTGTTCGTACAGCTCGACTTGAGTCTCCAGAGTCCTATCTGCGACTCTGCTTTCTAATAGCAAGTATTGTTCGCCTTCCCTCGGCCCTTTTCTTCCTGGTCTTTGATAATCTGGGCAGCTGGGGGGGGGGGGGGGGCTCCCACCATGCCACCTTTGCACTTGTCTTGACAGCTGTGACCTTTTGGCCCCCCAGTCTGCTTTTGCCTTTTATCAGATGCCAACACCCTAACTTACTTTCTCTGGCTGTTACCTCTGCACATTTCATGGCCCCAGAAGGTGAGCTGCTGGTGTGGGGAGGGTGTGTGTGTTGTTATGTGTTAAACCGGAAGGGGGAGCGGTCTTGCATCCCAACCCTGAACATGCTGCTTGGGTGAAAGCCTGATTTCCGTGGGACTTGGTGACAAGTGTGCTTAGGGTTACAGCTGGGTTCACATGAACTGACAGATCTAAGCCACACACATAACCCGGGATTGTTGTTCATGTGCCTAGCCAGGATGAACCAGTCTGAGCTGGCTTGGCCCTGTTTTGCTTCCTGAGCATGGCCAAGGGTAGCTGAAAGCATCCTCTGGTTCAGGGCTAGGCAGCCTGCTGCTCTCCAGATGTTTTGGACTACAACTCCCATCACCCCCCACAGCTGGCTGGGGCTTATGGGGAAGTCCAAAGCATCCAGAGAGCACCAGGCTGCCTACCCCTCCTCTAGTTCTTTTGGGTCAAACACAGCGGCTACAATTTCTTCTCATCCCCTCCAGCATGGTTGAGAAGCATCTGATGTCCTGCTTGGGCAACTTCCTGGCCTGCACATCCCAGATTTCTGGGCTTCTCTAGCTCCTGCTGTACACGGACACCTCTCAGAAGCCAGAGGGCTTTCCCGTTTGCTCCTTAGCCTAAGTTCCCTGGCCCCTGTCTGTGTGGTTGGGACCGGTCCTGTTTTGCAGCCGACCCTTTCCTCATCTTTGCTGTCAACCTCTGTTAGATCACGTCCCACAGAAGATATGTAGAAGAAATGTACAATGGGGGAAAAAATTGATTCGTATATAAAGATTATTTTTATACTTTTTTTGCAGCAAGAGACTTGCCTGTAATATTTGTACAGTTTTTTTTCCTGAGTGAATAAACAGAACCTTTCCAAAATGTGTCTCCTGTCAGTCTGTTAGAACAAGCCACTTCAGGTGCTCCACCACCCGACTGATGCTGTGAGGTGGCAGTCTTACAGGGTTGAATTAAGGGATTTGACCAAAAGATGCCCTGATACAGGGCAAAAGCAGTAGCAGTCTTCCCCATTTTGGTTTCTTTTTCAAGTCGTCTCCTCCAGTCCCAGATTAGGCAATAAAATGCTGGAAGATGTCAGACTGAGTTAACTCTTAAAATGTTACACACACAGATTCTTCATCTAAGGATTTCTACATCCCTATTTTTAAGCAGTGTTTGAGCAAAGGTGCTCCTAAAGCGATTGTACATTTGTCTCTCTCCCCCCCCCCCCCCATGGCATAATCTGGTGGTTGTGATGCTGGAACAAAAGGGAAACCGTACTTTTGTGGGTGTCTGTGAGAGAGCCCCTAAGCTTGGAATTAGCCCTGTAAGAGCAGCAGTTCTGTTCCTGGTGGGGTAAGGTGTGGGCAGGCTCCCTAATTTGAGCCTTTCTGTAAGGCTCATCAGAGCCATGGAGGTTGGCACAAATTTATAGCCAGTGTGGCGTAGTGGTGAGAGTGTTAGACTGGGACTCGGGAGATCCAGGTTCTAGTCCCTGCTTGGCCATGAAACTCGCTGGGTGACTTTGGGTCAGTCACTGACTCTCCGCCTAACCTACCTCACAGGGTTGTTGTGAGGATAAAATGGAGAGGAGGATTATGTAAGCCGCCTTGGGTTCCTTGCAGGAAAAAAGGTGGGGTATAAATATAAATAAATAAAATAAATAGCAGCCCTGAACAGATGGGACTGGGGGAGGCAGCTCCTAGTGAGTTTGTTTCCAGCTGTAGGACTCTGTTCCTTGCTGTTTTCCCCTGGACTTGCTCCACCTTTTCAGGTTTCCGACTTAACACTGATTCATAATCATCGGCCGAACTTTGGGCCAGCTGACCCAGGCAACCTGGGTCAGGTGGGGGACTTAGTGGTGGAAATCACACCTGTTGCAGGCTATCCATTCAACAGCTGAAACAAGTAGCCAAAAAGTTAATGTTCTTCATTTATAAAGCTGGTAACACGTAACACTGACCTGCATGGCCAGCTTATCTGGTTGAGGGCCAGCCCTGGAATTAGAGGAAAGGAAACCCTCTCTTGGTCCCTGCTCTTGCTCACGGTCTGGCATTGTTGGGCATTTGCCAAGGCCCACATGGCTGCAGGGGGCCCACTGGAAAGCCCCTCTTCCTGCTGCTCCGCTTCTGCTGTCACTGCCTGTTTACCCTCCAAGTGAGTGAGCAAGAAAGAGCAGGAGCGGCCTCAGGGGTTCCCTGCCTATTTGTTGTCAAGCAAATCGGCAGCTGTGATGGTGGCCAGGAGGAGGTGAGTCCCCTCAGGGCATCTTGCTCAAGGACCCCCCCCCCCACGTTTTTATGTATAAACCGCCAGAGAGCTTCGGCTGTGGGGCGGTATACAAATGAAATGAAATGAAATGAAACCATCCAGGGGTAAGGAAGCTGTGGTCCTCCACTCCCATCATCCCTGATCATTGGCCATGGCTGAGGCTGATGGAGCTGGAGTCCAGCACCATCTGAGGGCTGCAGGTTCCCCCTACCCTCGCAAAGCAGCACCCCGGAACAAGGCCTCGCCTAGGAAGAAGCGTGCTGAGGTCGGGGAAATTGGCCATTGCTCGAGGCAGGGGCGGCCGCTGCTCCAGAAATCCAGCACTCCGGAACCTTTTGCTGGCAGAGGCGAAGCGTCGCCTCTTTTACGCCAGCCGCTGTCGGAGGCACGGAACAATCTTGCTTCCAGGGGACCGAGTGCGAACGGCAGATGGAGACGAGCCGGGTCGACTGGGTTCCCGGGCCTGAAGACGCGGGGATAGGCGGCGCACCGCCAGCCGGGGGCGCCCAGACGAGCGGATGGCCGGCGCCGGATGGATCCGGACTTCCTAGTCCTCCCCAGGGGCGGGGACGCTCCTCTTCCTCCTCTGCACCCTTCGCGGTGAGGGGGGTGGGGGGAGAGCCGAGCCACCGCCCCGGAACTACCGCGGGTTGAGGAGGAGGAGGAGGCCGGGCCGGCAACCGCGAGGCTCGGAAGAAGACAGCGGTGGGCGCGGCGAGCTCCCGGATCTTTGCCCTCCAAGAAGGGCAGCCGCTTGCGGAGGCGCGCGCGTCTCGATCCGCGGCAGGAGCCGGGCTGGGACTCCTCCTGCCGGTGCGCTGAGCGCTTCCTCCCCGCGTGGGGGAAGGAGCGGAGGTGAACAGCCCCGGGGATCGAGGAACGCGGGCTGAGCGGGGCGGGGGACGGAGAGATAATTGGGTGAGTTGCATGCAGACAAACCAGAGCAAAGCTTGGCCCGAGTAGAGTAGTGTGTCTCGCGTCCAAAGTTTCAAAAAGAGGGACGTCTCACACGGAGCTGGGGAATGTTTCTTCCCGATGGCCAAAAATCAATTTTTTTTTTAAAAAAAAGCATATTTGGGGGGTAATCTAAGTATCTATTTGATCATGTGATACATTATTAGTCTTTCCTTCCTCCGGGGGGGGGAGGGAGGGAGGGATGGCTTCCCCTTCTTTCATCCTCACGACAACCTTATAAGGTAGACCAGGCTGAGAGTGGTAAGGTGTGTTTTTTTTTACACACACTGCCCAGTTGTTGGGATAGTTATGAAAAATGGAGAGACTGAAATGCCGACTCCTGGTGGACTCCATTATGATATGAATCCTGGGGCTACGGTGCCTCCTTGTCCCGCTTATGTCGGAATTGGCCTTAAGTCTAAATCAGTAGTGTGTGGGAGAATCAAAGGATGGCTCAAGAGTCTTGGGAGAAATTTGGGGAAAGTGGGCGGGGGGGGGGGCTCATTAGTTGGCGCCCGGGTTTAGGCACAGAAACAGCTTTCAATGTTGTGCCTCAACCCCAAGGCATCTTGGGTAGTAATAAGAGTGCCTGAGCATGTGCAAAGTGCCTTGTGGCTGAGTAGCTGCAACTAGACTAGATATATCTGGAATGAAGGGTATGTGCTTTGCGGGGCTCTGAACCTAGCCATCCGTTGTATCTCTTGATTTATACATTAAACAAGGATGATGATGATGATGATGATGTGAATTGTAAGAGGGAATTGTAAGGCATGTTTGTTTTATAGTAGCACTTACTTGCTTTCTTAAAATTCTTACAAACTACGGTACCTTTGCTTCTCCAATGAGAGGAGGCTCTCATGATTAGGTTGGCTTGATCTTTTTTTAAAAGTTCATTATAAACTATGAATTAAGTTCTATATCTATAAAAGGAGTGCAATGTTAACACTGACTAAATGTTTAATAATGATCTGTTTTTAATTGGTTTATTTTAGTAATTTTAATTGTAAACTTACTTTGAATGCGCATGTGCAGAAAAGCAGTCCATAAATAATAATAAATAAATAAGCTGAAATTATTATTACATTACATTTATATCCTGCCTTTTTTCCTCTTGCAAGGAACCTAAGGCGGCTTATAAAGTTCTCCTGCTCTCCACTTTATCCTCACAACAATCCTTTGAGGCAGGATAGGCTGAGAGTCAATGACTGGCCCAAAGTCGCCCAGGGAGCTTCATGGCAGAGTGGGGACTAGAACCCAGATCTCCTGAGTCCCAGTCCAACACTCTAACCACTACGCCACACTTGCTTGGTTCCTTATTGGCCCATTCTGTCTGTGGACTTCTGGTTAACTCTTCACCCTGATCCCAAAAATAATACATTGGAAAAGCAATCTATAGTGGCTTTTGCCTGACAGGTCTTGCTCAGAATGCAAAAAAGAGGATAACTGCAAGCCTACGTATCTCCAAGCTGCCTCGAGCGTCATTTTTTTGGTAGAAAGGCGGGGTATAAATTGAATAAATATATACATCAGACGTTGCTCCATCTTTTCTCTGGCTTCTGGCGTGCTCTCAGGATGGCTGGCGATGATGGTTGCATAAATGTTGCAGATGCTCAGGTCAGGGAGGGGCTGTGACTCAGTGGCAGACTCACTGCTTTGCCTGCAGAAGGTCCCAGGTTCGATCCCCGGCATCTCCAGGTAGGGCTGGAAAAACTCCTGCCTGGAACCCTGGAGAGCCATTGCTGCCAGTCAGTGTCAACAATACTGGGCTAGATGGACCCATGGTCTGACTCAGGATAAGGCAGCTTCCTATGTACCTATGGCTGCGTGGTGCTATGTTAAAAAGCTCCAGTTTTATCCCGGTGATAAAATGGGAGGATTGCTCTTCCCAGGGCCTGTGTGGACTTCCTTCCGCGTGAATCCCTCCTGCAGCTACTTATTATTCATTTTTTTACTTCCTGGTGGCCTTCTTACCTCCTTGTTCCATTTCAGGAGCTGCTTGCAGGTGGGAGCTTGAGGGCCAGGATCATGCCACCCTCCAAGGATGTTGTGAAAATTGCAGTCCAGATGATGGGTGCGATTCCCCAGCTCATTGAACTCAATCAGGTAAGTGCTTGCCCTTGCCGTTCTGTGCCGAGTGCTAGGAAAGGATTCCCGGCTTAATTGTTACACGAAGTACTCCTTACAAAGTGGGACCCTAGCCTGATTTGGATCCCTTATGCCTCCTTCCCTGGCCTCACCCACTTTCTCCCAGCAACCTATCCTTTGGTGGTTTCTCGGCTTTTGTGCATCCCCCCCCCCCCCCGGCCCCATTCTAAAGAGTTGAAATGCCTCTCCTAAGGCTTGGCAGTAAGCGCTTTAAGATAAAAGAAGCTGGTATTTTTTAATTTGGCCTTGCCCCTTTGCCTTAGGCCACACCCACCACTGGCATACGGCCCCCCGCAAGAGCTGCTCCAAAATGGAATCGGGCCCTCGGGTGAAAGAAGTTTCCTACCCCTGCCTTATATGTAGTGGAAATGGTCTGTTTTGTTTTCGCCAAGTGTGGGTGTTCCCAGGCCATGCCGAAGTGTCCACATGCTATTTGCTTTTGATTACAGGCCAAGCCGTTGTCTGCGGTTGTGAAAGAGGTTTGCGATGCGTGAGTAACTGTTACTTTTTGCCTTCGCCTTGAAGCAGAGATGCTCAGAGTTCAATGAGTGAACTGCTGACCATTCCATAGGCCTTTAACAGATCGAAAGCAGCGCTCCGTAAATATTTGCGGAAATCTCCCATCTCTATGAATGCATTCAGTTTTAATTTAGTCTACTTTTATTGGCCACGTGCATGCTTGATGTCTTCAACTCGGTTGGGATATTCCCTGGGTTGTGTGCGTGCGTGCGCGCACACGTGTGCCAGAATCTCGTGGGATACTGTGGAACAAGTCTAAGCCCTCATTGTTACAGACGGCTGTAAAGATATGCTCACAGATGCATGGGTGATGCCTGTTAAAATTTCCGTAGCTGGAGGGGTAGCTGAATGAAATTCCTAGAGTCCAGTGATGTGCACTATGTAAACAACAAAGAGTCTTACATAACAAGGTTATGGCGTAAGCCAGGGGTGCAGATCCACAGCCCCAGGGACCAAAATTTGACACTCCTGGAGTCACAATCTGGTCCTCTGGTGTTTTCCAGATGGTCCCACCCACTTCCTATGGCCACACCCCCTTCCCCCAACCATTTGGTGGTTTCATTTCCTAAGCTTTAAGGTAAAATAAGCTGATATGTTTTGTATTTTAGGCCTGCCCCTTTTGCCTTTGGCCCTTCCCACTTTTATCTGTGGCCCCGCCCACCACTGGAATGTCCGTCTCCTCCCCCCCCCCCCCCCAGCTTCCCTGAAATGGAATCCGGCCCTTGAGCTGAAAAAGGACCTGTGGGCTGTGGCCCTAGCATAAGCTTTTGATGTGGACTCTATCCGCAGATCGTATGCCATAATGAACTGGTTAGTTTTTGAGGTGTCACAAGACACCTTTCCTTTTTGCTGCAACAGACTTAACACAGCTCCTTGGTTCTGTCCATGATTAGCAAAACCAGGGGAAAAAGCAATTTTTTAAAAATATTACAGAACAACAGAGCAATCCTGTACAGCAGTGTTCTCCTACCTTGGGTCCCCAGATGTTTTTGGCCTACAACTCCCAGCATGCCCCAGCCAGCATAGCTGGGAGTTGTAGGCCAAAAACATCTGGGGACCCAAGATTGGAGAACACTGCTGTACAGGTTTACTCAGAAATACATTCCATTGAATTTAATGGGGCTTAATAAGAAAATACCTTTTCATGTGCATGGTTTATACAAGCTGCAGAATTCCACTGATCTTGCAATGTAATTTAGGACAGTTACGGTTTACATATAGCCCTGGATACTCCTCAAAATATGTAAATAAATACAGGCAGGTTCCCCCCCCCCCTTCTTTTTTTTAAAAGGGCTATTGCCTATTTAAAGAAAGTTTAAAAAAAAATGTTTTAGTTTAAGTTAATCAATTGATTTACATTTCCATAAATATGCATGGGGTAAAAATAGTTCTGAAGCAAGAAGCGTACTTTCTTTCATTTTCTATGATGCACACATGTGTCGTAACAGGGCATCTACTTAGAAGAGGCATTCCTTCCTTAGAGAGGAGGGGGATGCCTCTTAAGATGGTGCTTGCCATCTGCAGTTTCTATACATACTAGAATTAAAAATACTAACAAAACAGCTGCCCAGTTAATCAGGGAAAGCTTTTAATTGAATTAAAAGGTTTTCATCAATTAAATGTTGCAGCCCTAAAAAAAGGTCCCCCCCTCCCCACCTCCCTGTCGCCCAAAATATCTTTGATCAGATTTCCCTTGTTTTGCAGTGTAGGATTTATTCTGCCCATAGCAAGCAAGAGATTCCTTGGGCATCTGATCTCTTTCCTGTCCTGTGGGATGGAATTATGTCTCTCGGAAATGGCCATGTTGCCTGGGGAGCTGCTGGGTGGTGGCTTCTGTGATTCCTGCCATGGCAGAACTCTGATTGGTTGACTCTAATATAGGTGGAACCTGAATAATTCAGACCGCTATGCTCTGCAATATGTGGATGGCCAGCAAGCATACATCACGGAATTGGTGAGTGCACGTTAGGTTCATAGATCATAGAGTTGGAAGGGGCCTACAAGGCCATCGAGTCCAACCGCCTGCTCAGTGCAGGAAACTAGAGGAGGGGTCTCCCATCCAAGTAATAACCAGGCTTGACCCTGCTTAGCTTTCCACACTCAGACAAGCTGAGCCAGCATGAGCCACAGGCAATAGGCCAACCTTGTATTTAAGCACTCACCTGGTCACCATAGGTGATCAGGAGTTGCATGAAGATGAGTGAATGGGCAGTTAGAGGCGGGATGGAGCACTCTGTCCCTTCTCTGTGCCCAGCATAGAAATACAGCTCTCCATCCCCCCCCATTCCCAGCAGGTTATTAATTTTCGCTGCAGGCTAGTAACTTTTGGGGGCTTATTTGCAAGGCTGATCTGGAGACTCTTTTCAAAAGCAGTTCCCCCTTTGGCTGGTTTTGTGTGCTGGGCCGGATGCAGGGCTTTGATCGTGCAATCATTTTCTTGTCTTGTTCCACTAGAATCGTGGAGAGATTAAGAATGGGAGCATCCTGCAACTGACCACAGCTCCGGTAAGTTCTGCCATAGGATTATAGGACCAAAAGCTTGTCCAGTCCACCTCTTTGCCTTCATACATTTGCCCTGCCATTTGAGCTATATATTCCAGATCCCAAGAACACTGCCCTTTCACTCCTTTCTCCTTGCTTCAGATGTTTTGTCATCTTTGGGAATGGGTGTGGAAGCTTTGTATTCTAATGTTTTGAGGAACATCTGTGAACTAATTTTGATGTGGTGGGCAAGCAACTTCAGTTTGCCCATTTATTCTGTCTGTTAGGATGGTGACTTGGTCTCTTTAGCCAGGACAAGGAGACACAAGAGCTTTTAGCCTTACTATAGGGTGCTTCCAGATTACCTTTACTAAGCAATGTCCCTGCCTCATTCATGAAATTTTATGGATGTGTGTGTCCAGATTTCATCTTTCGTTTGTAACCCTCCCATGTTTCCCCATCACTTCTTCTGTTTTTCTTATCACAGCAAATCCGTTAAGCAGGGAAAGATAGAATAGCACCACCCGTCACTCTGAAATGTTCAGACCTAGCTTCTCTCTCCGCTTCCTAACTATGCTCTTTGACTTTTTGGTTTCCTCTTCTGCTTATTGCTCCGGCCAAATTTCACACCCTTTATTCTCACCATTTATGGCCCCACCAGTTAGTTAGACCAGTAATTAGAAACTGGGGGGGGGGGGGGGCAGGGAGGAACACAACCTTTTTTCTGATTTTATGGTGAGCTTTTATTTTTTTTAAGTTTGCACTGCTGTCTGTTTTACTGTTCATATGTGTTCACTTTTGTTGTTTTTGTTTTTTTAACTGTTGTTGATTTGTTGTTTGAATTTCGTTTTGTTTTGTCTTCATATTTTTTTGACGTATTTCCTTAGCTGATTTTATTGTAAGCCGCTTTGGTTGTTCTCCCAAAAAAGAAGCAGGGTGTAAATATTAAACTTACTTACCACTGAACTATTCCACAGAATGTTTTTAAAATGTATATGGTGTTGGTAGCAGCAGGGTAGGCATAGGCCTTTACACTGCTTGGCCCTCATACCTGGGCTTGTAGCAGTAAACCTCTTTGCCTCTGGTATGTTTGAGAAGTTAGTGCTTTTTTATTATTATTAATTAGAGAATGTAAGAGTTTTGCCTCTGAACACAGAGGGTACAGTTTAGCCATCAGGGCCCGTAGCTACATATAGACTTGTCCTCCCACGAATTTGAGTAGTCTCCTTTTAAAACCATCTAAGCCAGGGGATGGGCAGACTTCAGGCTTGCAGGTTCTGTTTTTTGTTTTTTTTACGAGACCACTGAGGTAGCTTAGTGGGAGGGATGCGTTATCTATCATCAGTGGTCAATTATGGACCATACACTGGGCTATATGTAGATCTGCATATGTGTTACCAGAGATCAGGAGTTCTGACACAGCTCCCTAAAACTGGCCAGCAGATATAAACAAAGACCCAGTCAAAAGCAAACAATTAGTACTCCTATTTTACAGATGCGGAACACTGAGGCTGAGAGATGAGCAGATAGCAACAAGGCCAGCCATGGCAGAGATCCGTCCCCCCCTTAGAATTGTACTTGCTCTCATTTAAAGTATTGGGAGAACGACTGTGAATCACCCAGAGATCCCCAGTAGATCCCCAACTATCTTCTGCCACCCCGATCTATACTGTCACCCCATCTTGTGGCAGTGAATTCCACAAGTTAATTACACATTGTGGGAAGAAGTTCTATTTTCTGTCTGTCATGAAACTACTGCCAGTCTTTGGATGACCAGGGATTTGGGTATTTCTCAAATACTCTCTACTTTCTCCACGCCATGCATAACTTTATAAAACTTTTCTCATTTGTTCCCCACTTCACTTTAGTTGTTGTTGGTTTCCCACCACCACCACGGGTCCTAAAAAGCCACACATATTTTAGCCTTTCCTTTAATAAGTTTGGCTATTCTTTTCCTGTGCTTCTCCCAGGCCTATGAGACCCTTTTCCAGATGGGGTTGACCAGAATTGCACACAGTAAGGTTCTAAATACGTCTGCACTGGTATAAAGGTACAGTCATGCCTTGGATTGAGAGCATAATTCGTTCCGGAAACGTGCTTGTAATCCAAAACACTCTTATATCAAAACGAAATCCCCCCCAAAAAAATTGTACAGAGATTTTTAATTTAAGCCGTACTACAGTACTTGTATTGCAAGACGTCGCTTGTATATCAAGTCAAAATAATAATAATAAATATTTTAAAAATTTGCTTGTCTTGCAAAACGCTCTCAAACCAAGTTACTTGCAATCCAAGGTATTACTGTATATCTAAACCTCTCCCCTTGGCAGGATCAAGAGGCGGCGAAGCTGCACGGTGGGATTCAAAGCAACAACGTGGACGTGAAGTCTGACTCTCTGAAGAAGCTGTCGGGCCTCTCCCGGGACGTTGCCTTCGCCCAGGAGTTCATTAGCAGGAATGGACTCAACCAGCTCTTCCTCATTGTGGAGGAGGATGACAAGTGAGTATCCGAGGGGCGGGCGGGGGAAGGATGCTTCAGACTCGGAGGCCTCGATGCTCCACAGGAAGCACCCAGCCAGGCTGTGCTCTTTTGGCTGGGCCTGTGGCTTCTTTCTTGCCCCCTTTGAGAACCTGTCTTGCCACATTCCTTCCTAACCGACTAGCTAGCATTTTCTGGCCCCAAGGAGGGAGCCTATGCCCCAACACGGTACCCACAGGGACCTCAAACGGCGCCCGTGAAGCTCTCCACATCCTGCCGCCTTCAAAAATTTATTTTTTAATCAAAAGCTTGAAAAACGTCAGGGCGCCAGGTTCTCCTTCACGTTCCTGAACCCGTGTGGCGTAGCAGTTAGGGCGTTGCAGTAGAGAGATCCGGGCTCTAGTCCCCGTTCTGCCATGAGGCTCACTGGGTGACTTTGGGCCCGTCACTGGCTCTCAGTCTGACCTACCTCACAGGGTTGTTGTGAGGATAAAATGGAGAGGAGGAGGATCATGTAAGCTGCCTTGGGTGCCTTGCACGAGGGGAAAAGGCGGGATATAAATGAAATAAAATAAATCCCATCTGTCGCTGATCTGCTGTTAAGCTGGCAGGAAGAGATGGAGTGAATTGCTTCTTTCCCCCACCCAGTCTTCTTCCGTACATGCTTTGCTTTCTTTGCTTTCTATCTCTTCATGCCCAGCCACTAGCCTTGCTCTTTCTCTCCACCTTTCTTCGCTTTTTCTCTCCCTAGCCTCTAGCCTCGCTCTTTCTGCCCCACTCACCCCTTTATCTTGATGTTTCCCTCCACTCCCATCCTCTAGCGTAGTGTTCTCCAACCTTGGGTCCCCAGATGTTTTTGGCCTACAACTCCCAGCATGCCCCAGCCAACATTTCTCTCTCCCCACCTCTTTCTCTGGCTGTTTCTCCCCCCTCTGAGCCTCGTTCTTTCTCTCCTTTCTATTTTGCTATTTCCCCTCCCTCCCAGCCTCTACCCTCCCCGTTTCTCTCCCTCCACCTCTTTTGACTAGCCAGGCCCGCACAGCAGCCGTTATATGACTAGCCACATCCTCCATGGGAGCTATATTTTGGTGGTGCCCACAGCAGTTCCTCAAATTCCCATATGTGTCCCAGGGTCCAAAAAGGTTGGGGAAGCTTGGCTTACAGGGTACCGTGGGGCAAGGCAGGCCAGTCACAGCAGTGCCAAGGAGAGCTCCTGCTGACCAACTTGCTCTGACAATATCTGAGGCCAGACTGAAGCCTTTTATGCCTTGGCATCCGCTTAGGCTCCGCCCCCCTCCTTGAAAAGAGGCAGGCCTTAAAAGGGCAGGCCTGTGGCCCGGAGCCTAGCACTCTGTAGAGTTTGAGGCCCTTTGAGGCAAGTATAGGGAGCACGGGTCCAGGCTCAAGTGTCTCAGCCCCAGGGGTCTCCTCCATCCACACCACTGGTCCCTCAGCCTCTGTGTTTGGGTTATTGCTGGACTCCTGGGTCATGACTTAGCACGCACACTAAATAAATAAATGGCACGCACACATTTTCCTGCTACATCCCAATTGTCAAATTCAGGGTTTCTGAGAGCAGAAGTTGAGGTTTTCCGAGGGAAATTGTACTCTTTCTGTTTGTGCTTGCTGAAACCTTGGCCTTTTCTGGGAATTTGAGTTTATACAGAAACTTTCTTTTCTTCACTGCTCTCTCTCTCTCTCTCTCTCTCTGCTCCCCTCTCCTTTTCTTTTTCTCTTTCCTTTCTCTCTCCCTTTCTCTTTCTAGGTGCCTCTCATGCATCATTCCTGTGGTTTCTGGGTATCTCTGTTCCAGCTGCATTTTGGCGCTCAAGGGTGACGTTTCTGGGGCTCTCTTACCCTGTTTGCTGTCTGTTGCTCCAGTATAGGGGAGGTTCTAGCATATGCTCTGAAGGCCTTCGTGGAGCTGATGGAGCACGACTTCGTTTCCTGGGAGACTCTCAGTCCAGCTTTCATCAGGAAGGTAAGGGCCACCTTGGAAGCAGGGACCTAGCAGATCTGATAGTCTCTAGAATAGATCCTCAGCTAGGAGGTTGGCCGAGGTTTGTGCATTCTAAGACAGTGTTCTCCAACCTTGGGTCCCCAGATATTTTTGGCCTACAACTCCCAGCATGCCCCAGCCAGCGTAGCTGGGAGTTGTATCATAGAATCATAGAATCATAGAAAAGTAGAGTTGGAAGGGGCCTACAAGGCCATCGAGTCCAACCCCCTGCTCAATGCAGGAATCCAGGTCAAAGCATCTCTGACAGATGTCTGTCCAGCTGCACCTTGAATGCCTCCAGACTGGGAGAGCCCACCACCTCCCTAGGTAGTTGATTCCATTGTCTTATTGCTCTGACAGTCAGGAAATTTTTCCTGATGTTTAGGTGGAATCTAGGTTCCTGTAACTTGAGCCCATTATTCCGTGTCCTGCAAACTGGGATGAACGAGAAGAGATCTTTGCCCTCCTCTGTGTGACATCCCTTCAAATACTGGAAGAGTGCGATCATATCTCCCCTCAGTCCCCTCCCCTTTGTAGGCCAAAAACATCTGGGGACCCAAGGTTGGAGAACAGTGTTTTAAGATATAAGCTACTGCTGTGTACGGTGAGCTCATGCACATTCCAGGAAGTGACAGAAGAGGGGAACTACAGGGGAATTTTTTCTTGTGGACAGAGATGTCTGAGCTGTTTCCATTTCTAGAATGTTCTGGAAGGGATAAAGAGTTGCGCATACTTCCTTGTCTGGCTAATTCTTGCAACATGCTAAAGCAGCTTTCCTCAGCCAGATGTGTTTGACTACAGTTTGCATTATTCCCAGCCAGCATGCCCTCTAGACCAGGGGTGGGCAGAAGGTAGGCCTCCAGATGTTTTGGACTTCAATTCCCAGAAGCCCCTGTCAGCATAGCCGATGGTCCGGAATACTGGGAGCAGAAGGCTGAAAGGGCAAGAGGATGAGAAAGGAGTTGTTGTGGGTGCCCATTGCGATGATGGGTGGGGCCTATGGGCTTGGCATGCTGAGAACCCATACAAATCTGGGGCTGGCCCTGATGCTAAGGATTGAACCTGGGTCCTTGCCTAGATTGGTTCAGCAATTAACCCAGCCCTTTGCTGATTTCCGAGATAAATAGCTGCTCATTTCCGAGCCAATCTGATAGGAGCCGAGGGGAAGTCTCCTATCTCTAGTAGCAACCTAAGTTTCTAGACCCTAGT
This sequence comes from Shinisaurus crocodilurus, assembly GCA_021292165.1. Lineage (NCBI taxonomy): Eukaryota > Metazoa > Chordata > Lepidosauria > Squamata > Shinisauridae > Shinisaurus > Shinisaurus crocodilurus. Next base: position 17,743,360 of record CM037887.1, on the reverse strand, counting down.
GAGTTGCTCAGAAATTCTGATAATTCATGGACACTGTTCTGCCAAAGACTTAGATACCAAGTGGAGCTCAGGTCAGGATTGCAGTACTCCTAAAGCGAGGGTGCAGCACCTCAGGCTTGGGGGGGGTCAAATCTGCCCCCCTGTGGGATCCCCAGAAGTCTGTGCCCCCTTCCCTAGCCCCACACCCTTATCCCAGTTGTTTCGTGGCTTCCCGGCTTCGGTGCAATTTTTCTCCCCATTCTCAAAGGTAGAAATGTCTCTCCTAAGGCTTAGTTAGTGGCAGTAAGAGCTTTAAGTTAAAATATGCTGGTATTTTGGCCTTACCCCTTTGACCTTCGACCCCACCCACGACTGGAATGTGGCCCCCAAGATTTATTTATTTATTACATTTTTTAATCGCTCATCTGGCCAGTCATCCGGCCACTCTGAGCGATGTACAGTCCAATAAAATACAAGGGGGGTGGTGGGAAACACACACAGACAGTATAAAACACAATTAAAAACAGTACAAAACTTAAAAATCCTAACCCACCCCATATTCCCGCCTGAAAAGCCATGTTTTTAATGCCCGGCGGAAGCTAATCAAGGAAGGGGCATGGCGGAGGTCACTGGGGAGAGAGTTCCATATTCGGGGGCTGCCACAGAAAAGGCCCTCCTCCTAGTCCCCACCAGCCTGGTTTCTCTGGCTGATGGGACAGGGAGAAGGCCGTCCGTGGCAGATCTTGTTGAGTGGCCTACTTGATGTTGCTGGAGGCACTCCTTGAGATAAACAGGGCCGGAGCCGTGTAGGGTTTTAAAGGTCAAAACCAACACCTTGAATTCGGCTCGGCAAACAACTGGTAGCCAGTGCTACTCTTTGAGCACTGGAGTGATGTGATCACGCTGGCGGCTGCCTTCAACCAGGTGAGCCGCCACGTTCCGTACCAGCTACAGCTTCCAGACCGTTTTCAAGGGTAACCCCACGTAGAGCACATTACAGTAGTCTAGGCGAGAGGAGACCAAGGCTTGAACCACTGATGGGAGCAGATGATTAGGAAGGTAGGGGCGCAGCTGCCGTATCAGATGGAGTTGATACAGCGCTGCCCGGTTCACAGGTCTTCCCGGGAATTTGGCCCTTGGTGTGCAAGCGGTTCTGCACCCCTGTCCTAAAGCAAGGTATCTGCACTTTTTCATAGCTCCCTGGTGTCTTTATACAAACAAACCTCTTCTTAATTGTCACGGCTTCCTGCCAACACATCCTGGGAATTGTGATTCTGTCCAGGAGATTCTACCAGAGCATTGTCTGGACCTTCAGAAAGTTACAGTTCCCAGGATTCCTTGGAAGAAGCCAGAATAATGAAAATACGTCCAAGTGGGCTTTGGGCTTTGGTCCCCACCAGTCCGCTGCTTCTGTGACCTCCTGTTCCCCGGCTGCAGATTGTGAGCTATGTCAACGTCATCCCGATGGATGCCTCCATTCAGCAGATATCGTTGGCCATCTTGGAGAACATGGTGCCCACCAGCCGCTCTCTCTTCGAGCTGGTCAAGCAACAAGTGACCCTGGAGCGCCTCATTGTCCTTCTGCAAGTGTAAGCACAAACCAAACCAAATGCCGAGTAGCTCTCCTGCACCCATGTGCCGTTTGGACTCTCCATCTCTTCCCTTCTCAGTTTCATTGCTTGGATGCAGGAATAAATGTACATCCCATCCCAGTTCCCTGTGCCTGCTCTTGGTACGTGTGTCCTTTTACAGGGGTGGGGAGATGGTAGCCCCCCAGATGAGATTGGACTTCCAACTCCCCATCAGTCCCAGACAGTCCCGGTTCTAGTCCAGCAACGTCTGGAGGGCCGGAGGTTCCACACCCTTGCTCCAGCAAGTTGTCCTTATGAGCTAGGCTAACACAATGGGACAAACAGCCGCTGGTATTTCTGGGCTGGTTTTCATATCTGATCTCGTAGAACTGGAAAAGGTGCAGAAAAGGGCAGCCAAAACTATTAAAGGGCTGGAACGGCGCAGGAGAGTGGCAGGTAGGAAGCCGAGGCTGCAGTCCTGAGCTCACTCAGTTGGGAGTAAATGCCGTTGAACGCACTGGGAATATACTTCCAGGTAAACACGCACCACACAGCGAAGTTAACAAACGGTGTGCGTGCACGACTTCAAAAAGGCCAGTCTGCTCTGCTGCGGAATCCGAGGTTGGTGTCATAGAAAACCAAACTGATTTGATTCCATTGTGGATTTCTCCTCCATCCCTGGTAAATAGAAGGGACGGAGAGTGCCTTTGAGAGCGGAGGATCCATTGGGTTGTCACACTGAGGGACCTTGGTGAGGGCCAGGGCGGCTGTGGTGAGATCCAGGCCCGTGAAGGCTGCTAACCCTTTACTCACTGGCTCTTTCTTCTAGGATGAATCGGCAGCTGCAGCTCAAAGCCATGGCTCTCCTTATCGCTCTGCTCCTCAATGCCAGCGAGTCCGAGAGGAGGGTGAGTGGGATGCCTTGGCCCCGTTGCATTTGGCGGTACCCAGGAGGGGAGGAGGAGATGGAATCCTTCGCCAGGTGTCTCGGTGTCGGAGGAAACGGTTTCCTTTCCATAGGAGATGGTAGAGCCCCCTCCCACCCATCTTTTAGTAGCGACAACAAATCTCTCTGTGTGTGTGCGGAACAGGCTGTTCCCCACGGCCCCAATTCTCTCCCAAACAGAACTAAAGCTAGACTAGGTGTGCAGCCAGCCTCCAGCTGTGCAACTACTGCACATGCATGAGGCAACCTTTTTTGGGCTCAGGCACCTTTGGCAATTGGAGAAACTGTCCTGGGCACCAGCACAAAATGGCTGCCGTGGGAGGCGTGGCCAAGGACAAGTGACATGCCCAAAAGACGGCGTGCAAGGCAGAGGTGGGGGCTGAGCCCCGACACACTAAACCGCTGTTTTGAACCCACCGTCTTCAGCACTGACAGAACCCTGTTTCATAGCAATTCCAGCTGCTGGTAAGAAAATGTGTTAATTATTTTTTTTTAAGAAGTGGGAGGGGTAGGGCACATCGGCAGGCGCCAAGAAAGGTGTCCGGGGAGCATAGCTGGCTGGGGCATGCTGGGAGTTGTAGGCCAGAAACATCTGGGGACCCAAGGTTGGAGAACACTGCACTAGAGTAAAGAAAAGGCTAACCCTTGGCTTCACACAACGCAATTAGCGTAATGTGTAATTTGGTCGTCTCACAAGTGAAGACTCACCGAGTGGGTTCACGCAGCACGATAAGCCATGGTGGTTTGTGAACCATGTTTGTTTCAGGACGGCTTGTCGTGTTGTCTGAACCCAGCCAAAGCGGCTTGTGCATGGTTAACAAACCATGTTGCTTATCGTGTTGTGTGAACCCAGTCACAGTGTACATACAGAGACAGGGCAAAGAGGGACGTCTCTTGCCGAGTTACAGTGCTTGGTAAGGGGCCTGCGACAGGCTGTATCCAGAAGACCTGACCAAAGCCCCTGACCACCCTGCAGCGTCCCTCCCTAGCCGCCATCTCCGCCAATGGTCAGGTATTTCATGCACACACACTGCTTGCACAGCGTATACAGGCCTGTGGCTCACGCTGGCTCAGCTTGTCTGAGCGTGGAAAGCTAAGCAGGGTCAGGCCTGGTTGTTACTTGGATGGGAGACCCCTCCTCTAGTTTCCTGCATTGAGCAGGGGGTTGGGCTTGATGGCCTTGTAGGCTCCTTCCAACTCTATGATCTATGAAATCTATGAAACTAGAGGTGAGCACACCTTTTCAAGGTACAGGTCTGTTTGGGAGTGCCGTGGGGATGGGGCTGTATGCCTCTGCCCCCAGCTTTTGTGCGCACGCGCACACACACACACACACACACACTCTATTTGTGGGGGCTGAACAATCTATATTAGAAATCTGGGCAAACTTTGACCAAGTGAGGGAAATTATTTTATTCTCTTGTTGGAATGTACATCGCCCAGGGTGGCCGGGTGGCTGGCCAGATGGACGATTAAGAAATGTAATAAAATAAATAAATAAAATTTCAACATCGGTCCTCCACTACTTGTGGATTCTAAATTAAATTGGGTTTGTTTGTTTTTTAGAAGATTGGTTTGGGAAAAAGAAACAAGTCTCATGTTATGACTCTGATGTTATAGGAGAGACGGTGAGGTAAAGTGGTTAAGAGTGTCAGGCTAGGACTGGGGAGACCTGGGTTCAAATCTCCAGGTAATTCTCAGTCTCACCTGCCTCACAGAGTTGTTGTGACAATAAAATGGGAAGGAGGAGAAGAACTTTGAGCTTCTTAGAGGAAGGGTGGGTGGGGGAATATAGGGTTAGAGCCAAACTAAGCTAGCTGAAATCGTGTCGTGTTGAAATCAATGGGTCTTAAGTTAATTCATGACTAAATTATCCTATTGGTTTCTATGGGACCTAAGTTCAACTCACATAGGATCTAGCCCAACATAATAAAGAAATATGGGTGCTGAATAATCTGTGGATTTCAAGGACTGGTGCTGGCAGGAAACTGTGTCAACCGATATCAGAAATTCGAACCCCACATATTTGGATGCTTACACACAGGAGTGCCAGGAACACACGCACACAGGTCCAGTTTGTTTATTTATTATTACATTCATATTCTACCTTTTTTCCTCTTGCATGGAACCCAAGGTGGCGTACATGGTCCTCCTCCTCTCCATTTATTCCTCTCAACAACCCTGTGAGGAAGGTTAGGCTGAGAGTGGCTGGGTTCAGACAACATGATAACCCGCACTCAAGGGTTGAGTGTGGGTTGTCATTGAACCGTGGGTTATTGTGTTGTCTGAACCCAGCTGTGCTAAACCACGGCTTGTTAACCACGAACCCATGAAGAGAACCCATGGTTTGTTGTCGGGATGTGAACTGTGGGTTGTTCGTGGTTAACAAAGCATGGTTTGTTTGCACGGCTGGGTTCAGGCAACACAATAACCCACGTATCAACAACCCACTGTTCAACGACAACCCACACTCAAGTGTGGGTTCTCGTGTTGTCCGAACCCAGTAAGTGACTGGCCCAAAGACACCCAGTGAGCTTCATGGCTGAGTGGGGACCAGAACCTGGATCTCCCTAGTCCCAGTCCAACACTCAAACCACTACACCACCATACTGGCTCTCACAATAAAAGAAAGATTTAAAACAAAGTTTAAATCAAAGAAAGATGGTGCAGTAGGCTTGGGACCATCTCACTGCCTCCTTTCCATTTCTAGGACATGATGAACTATCTGGGGGAGAAGAACCTCAGGCAATTTATCCACAAGGTGGGCATGCCGGTGGCACGTGGGGTTCCGTGGTGGCCATTTTCTTGTCTTCGGCTTCCTTGCTCCCTCACCCCGGGCCCCCCACTTCTAACATTTTGAATGACTTGTCTAGCTTCTCTGTCTCATCTCGCTCTGGCTGGCCCTATTGTTTCTGTGCATCTCTCTCTCTCTCTCTCTCTCTCTCCCCCCCTCCCGTTCTCTTCTGCCCACAGCTGCCTGCCACTTTCACCTGGGCGGATGGACACCTTGTCCTCGCTGAGCCCACTGTGGGGGAGTTGGAAGGACACCTCAGGGGGCAAGGGTGGGCCAGTGCTGGTGGCTGTCTGGGAGATCAGCTGTGCCTGTCTGGTGCCTCTTCTAGAACATCGTCTATGCCTCGGAGCCCATCGGGGACGAGATGGCCCACTATCTCTACGTGCTGCAGTCCCTCACGTTGAACCTACTGGAGCGTAGGATGAGGACCCCTATGGACCCCTATGCACAGGTCTGTTTCCCTTTCCTCACTTTCCCCGCTGCTCTCTGAGTGGTACAGCTGATGGAGAGTAAGGCGTGTGGCCTCGCTTGAGCTGAGGGAAGACGTGCTGGAAGAGGATCTTCCTTCCTTCCTTTTGTGGGGAGGGCGTTAGAGGGTCGAAGAGCTGGGGGGCCGGTGACTCCTGTGTCGGTGGGGCTCCTTATCCATGGCATCTCTTTGTTGGAGCTTTATAGGAGCTCTCCATGGGAACTCCGTCCCCAAAATAGGTCCACCACCATGGAGCACCATGGATGGCTCCTATAAAGCTCTAACCCAGGACTCTCCAACCTTGGCTCCCCAGATGTTGCTGGCCTACAGCTCCCAGCATACCCAGCCAGCCATGGCTAATGGCAAGGGATTCTGGGAGCCATAGTCCAGCAGCATCTGGGGAGCCAAGGTTGGAGGGCCCTGCTCTAACAAAAAAAGATGCCATGGATTAGGAGCCCCACTGACGCAGGAGTCACCGGCCTCCCGGAAGCTGCCTTACACTGAGTCAGACCCTTGGTCCATCCAGCCCAGTATTGTCGACACTGACTGGCAGCAGCAGCCCTCCAGGGTTTCAGGCAGGATTCTTTCCTTGCCCTACCTGGAGATGCTGCCGGGGATTGAACCCGGGACCTTCTATACGCAAAGCAGGTGCTCTCTACCACTGAGCCGCAGCCCCTCCCTGAGTAAGACTTTGGTGTAGGAGTGGGGCTGTACGGGGAGCGTGGCCACGCTGGACTGAGTTGAAAGGATACAGTTGTGTTGGGACTGGAAGGCATGGGAGCTGTCGCCAGATCTTGAAGTTCACTTTAATAGGAGCCTGTGCTTCCTTCCGTCCTCGCCTCGGGCAGAGGTCCAGACGTCCCAAAGAACGAAGCTCTCACTAAACACCGGGACTGGATTCACACGATCACGGAGTGGGGAGATGACCCATGTGGCTTGTCGGGGGCTCGGTCCCGCAGGCGCACGTCCCAGCATTCTGACATGAAAGACCCTAAATCAGTGAGATTCTTTTATTGCAGTAAAGGTACAGATGCCGCACTGAAGTGAAACTAAGTGCCTACATCCAAACGCCATCGGCTATATGATTTCTGAAGAATGTATAACCATAAAGCTTATGCCGTGGGATTTACTGCAATTAAAAAATCTCACTGATTTAGGGTCTTTTGCATCAGAATGCGGGAAGGTATGCATGCAGCACCGGCCCCCGACATGGCTTATTTCCCCCACTGCATGTGCCAGGGAGGGGGGATTGGCATAATTACCCTCCCCCTTGCGGCTTACTGTGTGTCATGCGAACCCAGCAAGGGCGGCTTGTTACCATGGTTAACAGGCCACCCAGCACCTGTAGGCTGTTTCCGGGTTCTTGGGTGACCTGTTGACCATGGCAACAAGCCCCCCTCGCCGGGTTTCCGTGACACGGCAAGCTGCGCTGGTGAGGGTAATTATGCAGATCCCCCCCGGGCATGTGACCGGCACGATCAGCAGGGGAAATAAGCCACCATGGCTTATTTCCCCCTCTCTGTGATCATGTGAACAGGCCCAGAATGTAGGTTTTATCTGGGGCATTCAACCCTGTTCTTCGACATATCCCTCCTTCTCTCTTCCTTGCATCTGTCTACTAAATATCTGACAGTTTCTTGGAGCTGTGCTTTGTGTGCCACCCATCCCTGTGGAAAAGCTCCCAGTGAGGCCAAGGCCTTAACAGTGTGGAAGGGTTAGTTTACTTAATGATTAAAGGGGATTTCTTATGTGGTATTTTGTGGCAATCAACATTGGGACATGGGTATCATTGTTGCACCTACCTGGTTGCTATTTATCTACCCAGGTTTTCTATGCCATTTTATATTCTTTCTTATATCCTTTCCCTTTCTTATAGGCTTATACCAAAAAAAACAAACCACCCAGGAAATAAATTAATAAAAATAGAATTAAAAAAAGAAATGACGTCTACTATAGCCCTCACCAACCCGGCGCCATCCAGATGTGTTAGACTACAAGTCCCATCATCCCAGCCAGCAAGGCGAATAGGCATGCTGGCTGGGGAAGATGGGGCTTGTAGTCAGCTTATCTGGAGGGCACCAGGTTGGGGAAGGCTGGTCTACTTCAGTCTCTAGATATGTTGGACTACAAGTCCTATCATCCCAGCCAGCAGGGCTAATAGGCATATCTGGAGGGCACCAGGTTGGGAAGGGCGGGTCTACTTCAATCTCCTGGCCCTTTCCAATGGTCTAAATCAAGGGTGCAGAACCTCAGGCCCAGGGCCCAAATGTGGCCCTCCAGGGATCCCAAATCGGCGCCCTGGGGTTCCCCAGAAGGCCATGCTCCTTCCCGGCCCCACCCCTTCCTCAGCACCGTCCATTGGGTGGTTTCCCAGCCTTTGTGCTGTTTCTCCCCCCCCCCCTTCTAAAAGATTGAAATGCCTTTCCTAAGGCTTAGTGACTAGCACTAAGTTAAAATATGTTGATATTTTTTGGTCCCATCCCATTTTGCCTTTGGCCAAGGCCACCACTGGGATGTGGCCCCCGAGAGCTTCTCCGAAATGGAATTAGGCCCGTGGGCTGAAAGAGGTTCTGCACCCCTGGTCTCCGCGTTTCAAGGGTTCTCTGAAGAACTCCTGGGCAGGGCCCCCCCAGTGTGTTTGCTTTGTCACGTGCTGACCCTGTTTCTTCCTCAGGCTGGCCTTGAATTGTTTTGTGTATTCGTCATGGTTGGACAAGAGGGACCAAAGCACCATGCCTGCAAAAGTTTGCTTTACTAGCCCGCTGAGAGCTGGCAGGGGAGAGCTCTGTCCCTCCTGCAGCAGCCCACTGCATTGCTGTGCTGGGTGCAGAGGAGGGTCGAAACACTCTGTCCCTCCTCTGCTAGCCTGCTTACTCGCCTGCAGGCAGTTGCTTATCACCAACCGCGACCAGGCAAGTGCTTAAGTACAAGACTGGTTTAGCATGGAGAGGGTCTCGGCTTCAGTCCCCTTCCTCTCCAGCTAATAAGCTGAACCTTGGTTACATTCTGTGCACAGGAACAGAGGGAGGTGCTCCACTCCCTACGACACGTGGCTTTTGTGTCCGAGAATGAATCTTCCACTGGCAGCTCGAACACTGAACGTCGACACTCCCTTTGCGCCAAGGAGTTCCGCAAGCTAGGCTTTGTGGTGAGTTTCACATAGATTATCATGCGCCACGAGGAAAGAATGCGGCAAGTACTCAAAGGTTTTGTTGAGGGGGTAGCCGAAGCTGGCGTCAGCACCAGGTATCCTCGGGCAGTGGCCGGGGCCCCACCGTCGATACCTGCATTGTTGGGGGGCCCTTTAAAACGTGTCTGGCCTGGAAATCCAGGTGGCTTGGTCTAGCACAGCCTTCCCCAACCTGGCGCCCTCCAGATGTTTTGGACTACAACTCCCAGCATTTCTGATCATTGGCCATGTTGGCTGGGGCTGATGGGAGTTGAAATCCAAAACATTTGGAAGACACCAGGTTGGGGAAGGCTGGTCTAGCCACTATTTTAATTTCCCAGGATGTGCCTGATATAAAGTTGATCCGGGGCACCGTGAGAGATTAAAATGGTGGCTAGGCCCAGCCGCCTGGAACTATTTGGTGCACTGTAGCTTGCGCGGTAGGGTAAGCCCAGGTGTGAAGGAGAGGGATTGCCAAAGGGCACTTTGCTGAGAGCTGGAGCACTTGGGATCAGCCCTGAGGGCAGCATCAGGAAGCCCTCTTTAATTCAAAGCAGGTATTTTATTTATTTACTTATATTTATTAGATTTATATCCCACCTTTTTTCCTGCAAGGAACACAAGGCAGCTTGCATAATCCTCCTCCTCTCCATTGTATCCTCACAACAACCCTGTGAGGTAGGTTGTGCTGAGAGTCAGTGACTGGCCCAAAGTCACCCAGTGAGCTTCATGGCCAAGTGGGGACTAGAACCTGGATCTCCCGAGTCCCAGTCCAACACTCTAACCACTGCACCACACTGGCTCTCGACGTGCAGAAGGACAGTTTTTAAGAGAAAAATCGCCATTCAAGGCCAAGCTCCACACCCAAGTAATGCTGATAATTTGAGCATGTTGCAGATTAATTCCACATTATACAAAATGTAGGTTCTTTTCTAATTGCACACACATGTTTAGCCCTTTTAAACACTATTTAAAAGTAGGAAGAGAATGTGCCAATCACTGGGATTTGGGTACCTGTAAATGGGCTTAGAGATATGAGGACCATGAAAATGAAGATTATGTGGTGCATGGATTTTCCTCAGAATAAATATTGCAAATGTGTACAATATGTGTAAATTTTCATGTTTTGTTTACATGTCCTCAGTTTGCATATGCTGTTCTGAACTACTATTTGAATTAGTTTAAAAAGTGGAATTTCCCCTTGCTCTTTTCTTTCTTGGAATTTCCCCCCTTCAGTAAATAAGGTAGAGGCATGGATAAGGGAAGGAAAATTACTAGGGGTGGGCAGTCATCGGGGTACAGGAGCTTTAGAGAGTTAGACTCTCCCTATATTTCTAAATGTTTATTTGCAACCTTAAGGGCAATAAACATTTAAAAATCAAAGCTTCCATTGGCAAGATACTGTGCCAGTCATCAAAATCTGCAATGTACCATGCTTGTGGATATGCAATAAAATGTGTCTGTGCATTTATAGGCAAATAAATTTAGGGCTCCATCTTTAAAGGGGGCCTAGAAATAATTTTAGATACGGTAGATAGATTTGCCTGACCTCATATTTCAAAATGCTGCATCTGTCCTGTGTATTTTTTGGGGGAGACGGTGTATGTGTTGGGTGGGGTGGGGGTTGCCCAGAGTCCAAGAAGTCCTAAAGTTGTATTACGGTATATCTTTTCTTTTCAGAATAACAGCAACCCTGCAATAGATTTGCACCGCACCCCTCCGGGACTGCTTGCTCTGGACAGCATGGTCTATTTCTCCAGACACTTCCCAAGTGCCTACAGCAGGGTAACTTAAGGGCCTGTTTTCCTTGGGAGACTGTCCCTCTTTTCTGATTGCTTACCACTTCCTGAGTTTCTGCTATAACAACCAGGTGCTGGGGATTAACAAATTGGGTTGGGTATCCCATCATGCCTTGTTTTTGAACCTGAGGCCTATGTTTGGCTGTCATTTGTAGGCAGGATTCTCAGCTAGATGGAGTATTCATTTGACCTACCATGGCAATCCTTTTATTCCCAAGATCTTCATCATCAAAATTCTACATACTAATAGCAAACTCATTCTCCGAGTGTGGATCCTTATGTAGCCAAAATGGCACCACCCACGCACAAGGAGGCATCAGCAGGCTTGGGGGAATCCCAAAGTTTGCATAAGTACAAAAAATATTCAGGGGGAAAAACTCTAAGCCCTCTTCCCTGCCCGCCCCCCAAACCTGTGAGGACAGAGCATACTCCGTGGCCACAGAAAGCTTGATGGAATGCTTCTTTTAAAGACAGGTTTTGGCAGTGTCCAGTAGTTGCTTCTTTTTGGGAAGAGTAATTTTGTACTGATAAATTTTGTACTGGAACAGTCTTTAATATTCAGTGATGTACATGCTCTTTAAAATTATTTATCCGCTTCATGAAAATTAACAGATGGAAGGGGAAAGGGATTCTCTGTGCCCTTTTGACAGCTAAAAGACTGGTAATACAAAATTGGAAGGATAAACACCTCCTATAATGCAATGGATTGAGGACCTTACATGGGGTGGCATATAGACCCCAACAACAAATGGATACTTATTTGGATATTTGGTCCACTTTCGTTGAAGCCTATGTGTAATTGCTAGAAAGTTCTATGCATTTCATACAAATCCATGTATGTATATTTTAAAAATGGAATAAATAAATTAATTAAAAAGTTGGGTGTCCATGGGCACCACTTTGAGGACCCGTCCGTGGGCACCATTGGAGAAGCCCTTGGGCACTGCATTGGGGACCCCTGGAGTAGGGAAACAAAGTTGTTGTCACACTCATGGCCGTTTTGAAACTCCCACCTGAAGCCTCCTTGATGGATGTAGAGTCGATCTGCAGTCAGGAGACTAGTTCCGTAACTCCTCCTGGGGGAGGCTGCGTGCGACTCCTATTTCGGCGGGGCTCCTTTCCATTACAAGTTTCGCAGGCTTTATTTGGAGCTTCATAGGAGTTGTCCATGGCGCGCCATGGTGGTGACCCTATTTTGGAGGTGGAGTTCAGCACCATGGACAGCTCCTATGAAGCTCCAAATAAAGCCTGCAAAACCTGTAATGGGAAAGGAGCCCCACTGAAATAGGAGTCGCCAGCCTCTCGTGCCACTGAATCTGATGCAAAAAGTCAAAATGATGTTTCCATGCTCTGAGTGAGAACTTATATTTGGGGTTTTTTGTCTGGTTCTTTCACTTGTGAGAGACGAATAGGAAAATGACAGTCTCCTCTGGAATCTGCTGTCTCAAGCAACTGCTTTTCGCTTCTTCCTGGTCGGACCAGCACTGTTCCATGCCTACCTGGTAGGCCCCCGATTCTACCTCTGCAGGCTTCTAGCATGTGGCTGCAGTGGCCTATAGGAAGGCCGCCCTTTCCTCTGGCCTAGCGTCTGCGTTGCCTCCCGGAGCCTTGCTTCTGAGGCTCCTACGGGCCTGAGGCGGCTTTCTGACCTTGTCCCTCTTCTCCCAGTTCATCCTTGAGAACAGCAGCCGAGAAGATAAGCACGAGTGCCCATTTGCCCGGAGTAGCATCCAACTCTCCTTCATGCTCTGTGAGATCCTTCACGTCGGGGAGCCTTGTGAGTACTCCCCTTCTCTCTGTGACCCAGAATGCTTTGGCATTGTGGTCCCACTGCTCTCATCCACAGCCTGCCATTGAGGCCTTCTGTATGAGCCAGTAGAGCAGGGCTAGGTGCCCTGGCGCCCTCCAGAGGTTTTGGACTACATCTTCCATAATCCCTGGCCATTGGCCATGCTGGCTGGGGCTTATGGGAGTTGTGGTCCAAAACCTCTGGAGGGCACCAGGTTGCCTACCCCTGCAGCCAAAGATGTGATATACGGTAAAGCTTCCATACCTGCAGGACCGGTACCCTAGGTCTAGAAGAGTTGAGGTGATAATCCTAGGAGTGTCGCTGAAGGTCCAAAAAAAAAAATGGGAGCGGAGGAAAACATGGCACACCTGAGACTGGCAAGTTTCTCCTAGGGTGGGGGTGAGAAGAATAGATGGTCCCATTTGTGGAGGATGGACTTGAGTATTTTTAATCTTAGGTCCTTGGGAAGAAGATACTTTTTTTGTAGCTGCTGCAGCCTCTAGAACTCCTTTGTCTTGTTCTCTGAGGCCTCTGAACTTCTGAGAAAGGGGCTGAGGTATATTGAAGAGTAGATTCCCCTGGAAGCTCTTAGTTGACATTCATATTTGGAGGTGCACACATGAGAGGAGGAGGAAGAAGGAAGAGGAAAAAAAAAAATCCAACACATTTCTGTTGTTCTGTTCCTACAGACTCCGAGACAGCCCAGGCCTTCTATCCCATGTTCTTTGGCCAAGAGCACTTTTTTGAGGAACTCTTCTGTGTCTGCATCCAGCTGTTGAACAAGACCTGGAAGGAGATGCGTGCTACACAGGAAGATTTTGACAAGGTGAGGCCTACCTGTGTATGTGAACCACTTAGGGATTTTATTATATTTAAGCAGTATACCAATATCACAAACAAATAAAATCAAATCTCGGCGAGTTCTACAAAGTGTGCAGTTGGTCTGTTTGGTTCATATGGGCAGGCTGCGATGTGGGTCAGATATGGTTGCCATCTGGCTGGTATTCTACTGGCCTGCTCAGTTTCACAGCATCTGGATCACTAGCCATCCCAGGAAACTAAAAAGCCAGAAAAGTCAAAGAGGTGCATGTTTGTGCACACGTTATGGTGTAGAAGGGAGATACATTAAAGATGACCTAGGTGGGCATGGGGAAATTAAATAAGGAAAAGCTGACAACACTTGGGCCGTGGGATAGATTTGGTAATCTACAGCGCAGCTCTATGTCTGTGTTAGGCTCTGAAAGTGTAGGAGCTACCATCATTCTGGACGATCGCAGAATTCAGTAACCAAAATTGATTACTTGTCTGCTTAGCCTTGAGCAAAATAGGCTAGATGCCAAATTCTGTTCTTGCACAGTAAACTTGCAGGTATGCACCCCATGAATAGGTTGGGTTAGCTATGTAAAGGAAGCCTGGGACATGGGGAGAGTGAGTGTTGCTGTTGCTATTATTAAACTCTTGGGCACTGATGTGAAATGCCGTATAGAAAGTAAACAGTTCAGTGCAAAGGCAGTGTTAGGGGGCAGCCCACTCAGACTGGAGCCCCAAATCTTTCATTTGCCTCTGCCCCACCACCCTGCTGTCCATGGACACTTGCTGAAATAAAGGCACGGGGGCCCTGAGGATCTCTGTTGCATCTGATCTCCTGGATTAGCTGGCCTTTTGCCCAAGTGTCCTTCACTTCCTGCTGCCCCCCCCCACTTGAATCTTTCTGCCAGAGGTTTTTTTTTTCTGAAGTCAAATGCCCTCCTCTCTCCTGTCCATACATCCCTTTTTACAAATAGGGGTGTCCTTAGGAGACAGGGTCTTTTACAGACTTTAGAGCATATGTAAAATAGCACATGCAAATTTGTGCATTTCTTTTGTCCTGTGGGCCTGAGCCCCCGGATCTTTTCGGTACCTAGCACCGTCCCTGGTCCAGCGCTCGATTTACAGTGGAGCCCCCTTCGCTACAGTTTTTAGATGGGCTACAACTTTGGCATTATATAGCCAAAATTGTGTCTATTGGGGGTGAGGAGAATCGGGGCGGGACATGCCGTTTTCAACCCCCCGAGGCTTTCTCCCATAATTTGAGTGCTCTGCTGTGTGAGCGTGCCGAGGGGGAGCTTCCGAGGGCCTCTGACGTGAGAGAAAGGCACCTGGAAGGTTTGGTGGTGGTAGGAAGGGCGTCGTATCCACCTGTGAGACTCTGTGACTCCTGTAGGTGATGCAAGTAGTTCGGGAGCAGATCACCAGAACCCTGAACTTGAAACCCACTTCCCTGGAGCTCTTCAAGAGCCGAGTGAACGCCCTCAACTACGGCGAGATCCTGCGTCTCCGGCAGACAGAGCGAATGCACCAGGAGGAGACCCTCGCTGCTCCAGTCCTGTGAGTAAAGAGGCCTTGCTGCATTGTTTGCATGTGGTGTGTGTGTGTGTGTGAGAGAGAGAGGGGGGGGAGGCTGGGTTCAGACAACGCGATAGCCCACACTCAAGGGTTGAGTATGGGTTGTTGTTGAACCGCGGATCGTTGCTGAAACGTGGGTTATCTACATTTCATAGATCATAGAGTTGGAGGGGGCCTACAAGGCCATCGAGTCCAACCCCCTGCTCAATGCAGGAAACTAGAGGAGGGGGTCTCCCATCCAAGTAATAACCAGGCCTGACCCTGCTTAGCTTTCCACGCTCAGACAAGCTGAGCCATTATCATGTTGCCTGAACCCAGCCGCGCTACGTTATTAACATTAACATTAACCACGAGCAACCCATGAAGAGAAACTATGGTTGGTTGTTGGGTTGTGAACTGTGGGTTTTCACCGTGGTTTGTTCTCTCAGCTTGAGTGTGGGTTATTGTGTTGTCCGAGCCCAGTCAGAGAGAGATGTATGGAGGAGAACCATATGAAGTCAGTGTTGGCCTTTTTCAGACATTCAGTGCAGACGTGTGGAGAACGTAGTGTGGCCACAGGTGCGAGCACCCCGTGCCCCGCTGCTGGCTCTGGATTTCGGGAGGCCCTTGGGCAAGACAGCCTGAATGGGCCCCCCTCACTGCCACTGTCGCCAGCTCCTGCTGCTGCTGCTGCTGCTGTGGTGGCTGCCGCTCTTCCTCGTCTTTTCTGCTTCTTTGCCAAGCAGAGAGAGCCAGTGAGCAAGCAGGCCGTGGCAGCCACCACTGCTCCTCCGCAGCATGGCTGCTCGCTCCTTCCGTCTGGGCCAGAGCGAGAGGTGGGTGAGCGAGCAGGGCCGCAAGGCTGAAGGAGCGGGTTGAGGGGAGCTCTTGTCAGTGGGCCCCTTGATGAGGTGTGGGCCCTTGGCAGCTGCCCGATCATGCTGACCCTTGACGCCGGTCCTACCCCGCCGCCACCCCCACCCCCACCCCCACCGGAGACCTCCGCACATTGAGATTGTGGCCAGTTTGCCGGCGAGATGGGCGATAAATAAATGTAATAAATAAATAAATGTGCAGGATTGCGGGCAGGATTGTAAGCATGTTCAGTTGAATTTTACTCTGTTCAGTTTTTATGCTTTGCTCTGTTTTTATTCTGCGTCATGGTTTGCCATATTCGGTTATTGTTACTTAATGTTTTTCATATACTGTATTTATATTTTGGGGGCGAATCGTTTTATTTACATGCTTGTACACCACCAGGGATTCCTTTCAATGAAGGACAATTTAGAAATATGTTGAATAGACGCGATTATTATTATTTTTTTAAAATGTGCTCGGAATTCCCCCTCAGACCGTCACGCTCAGACTCAAGGATTCTGTGCATAATGCTCCTGCCCTCCTCACACATTCGCAGCCAATGTTTGAATAGGGCTGTTTTTGGTATGTATTATGCAGTTGCCAGTTAGCTTCTGGATATGCCTCAAGGTACTAAGCTGAGGCGGAGCTGTGGATTTCTTGCATTGAGCTGGAGGTTTCACTAGTTGGTATCGAGTTGGAGGTTGCCCTTCCATTAGGCCGAGTGAGGCAGCCACCTCAGGCAGCTAATTTGGGTTTTCAGAAAAGGACAGCAAATGGTTAGTTATCTCAGTTACTAGTATTGTATTTTTCCTGCTGCTGGAGAGGTGGGGAGAGGTGCTTGCAGCAGGGATGTTGAAGAGTCGTTGGTCTTGAGTCACGAGTCGAGTCACAAGTCTTTGGACCCGAGTCTCGAGTCCGAGTCCTTGGTCCAAAATGGTGACTCACGAGTCACGAGTCACTCCCAAAGCTGACTCCACGAGTCCCTATTAAAATCAATTGGGGGGGGGGGGTTCCCAACAAAATAAGGCTACTTCAGATGTGTGGCTTAAATAATTTCTAGGCACAAGTGTGCCTTTTTATTTCAAAACTCTGCCACTGATTTTGACAAAAACAGACCAGGCAGACAAACCCAAAATAACCAGGCAGGCAGAGGAGGCAGGGAACCCCAAAGCAGGCAGGCAGTGCCCTTTGTCTTGGACAATTCAAACTGTGGAACTGGTTAAGAAGAGACCAGGCAGGCAGAGGAGGCAGGGAACCCCAAACAGGCAGGCAGAGGCAGCCAAACCCAAAATGTCTGGAAGGTTGCATTTTAGGAAAATGATTTTAAAAAATAAAATCTTCACTGGCGATCGCACTTCTCTCCACTCCTTCTGGCACAGCCCAGGGATGTTGAAGAGTCCTTGGTCTCGAGTCCCGAGTCGAGTCTCGAGTCCCATTGAAAATATTGGGACTCGAGTGGGACTCGAGTCAGAGGGGGGACTCAGTCCGACTCACGAGTCGAGTCCTGGAGTCCGAGTCCCCATCCCTGGCTTGCAGTATTCTCTGCCTCTACGTTGGAGTAGACAAAATATTCTGTTCTGGAAGTGGGAACCAGTGGAGGGCAAAAGAGGCTGAAGGTCTGTCGAAGGGTACACGAGACCTGTGTTAGGAAGTGTTCCTCTTTATTCCATCCTTCCTTCTTTTGTCCCAGGGAATTGAGGGAGCGGCTGAAACCTGAGCTTCTCAAGCTGATCCAGCAGCAGAGACTCCTGCACCTCTGTGAAGGAACGCTTTTCCGCAAAATTAGCAGCCGGCGCAGACAGGGTAAGGAGGAGGGCCACAGGCAAAGTGGCCCACCAGGATGTAGCAGGCAGTCACATGCTCTTGAATGTTAGGGTAGTTACTTCATTTAAGAAAAGCAGCCCTGGCAGGTCCACATGTTCCAAGCTGTTTGGCTCATTTACAAGAAGGTGCAAAGGAGAGCCAGAGCCAGGGAGGGATTTTCCATTCAGCACCCTCCCATCCCGGCTGCAACTATCTAGCATTCCAGCACTAGTGCTGATTCTCCAGGCAATTTCCCAGTGATGCTCTAGGGCTCCCAGCTGAACTCTACTGCTTGGAGGATGCCACTTCTAGGGTTTCTAGCCAAATTCTACTGCTCCAGCAGGCATTCTTCCAGATGGTTTACCGCAGGGGTCCCCGGCCTTTTTTTTGGTCGATGGGCGCATTTGGAATTTTGGGAGAGTATCATGTGTGCTCTCACAAAATGGCTGCCATGGGAGTGGGGCTTGCTCATTCATTAAAAAAGTCACTGGGTGACTTTGGGCCAGTCACTGACTCTCAGCCTAACCTACCTCACAGGGTTGTTGTGAGGATAAAACGGAGAGGAGGATTATGTAAGCCGCCTTGGGTTCCTTGCAAGAAAAAAGGTGGGGTATAAATATAATAAAATAAAATAAAATGGCTGCCATGGTTGGCATGGCAGGTCACAAAACACTCATTTACAGAAGGCAAATTGGTGAGATTAAAAGGAAAATAATTTGCCACAAAACCCGAAGTACAAAGCAGAGGTGGGGGCAGGGGCAGGGTCTGAGCTCCAAAACACAAAGCCACTCTGTTGAGTCCAAATAAAGTTGGTACTGGTGCATGCAGCGTGGCAACCTCTCCATTAAACAATAATAATTTAAAAACCTTAAGAAATAAAATTAGTATCAAGAGGGGCAGGGAGCCTCGTGCGCATCAAGAAGCGTCTCCGCGATCACATTGGCACCGCGTTGGAGATTTACAAGAACCCTTTTGGATTGTATGTTTAGGGGAAAGAACTTGGGAGTCAAATTTCTAAAGTAGTGTTCAAAATTCAAATAATCGAGGAGCCAGAACTTGAACATCTTGAGTTCCTGACCTTTTGCATTGGGAAGGCAGACTGTTGGGGAAAGTGTGGATTTATTGACACCACACGTTGGAGGCAAGGAGTCCATACTGGATCTATTGTCGGATGTTTTCTGATGCTCATAATCTCCATTCTGTGACTGGTTTCTCCCCCCCCCCCCCTTTGGCAGATAAGCTCTGGTACTGTCGCCTTTCTCCCAACCACAAATTTCTGCACTACGGAGATGTTGATGAGGGCATAGAAAGCCCACCCATTGAGAGCCTCCAGGAGAAAGGTACGTGCCCACATCCCATCCGTTTGTTTATTTACAAGATTTATATCCCGACCTTCAGTATTACTACTCCCAGGATGGTTAACAAGACTGCTCGCTTTATCAGTGATGTTAGTTGCAAGAGCAAACAAAAGAGAAAAGGAGGGGAAGGCAACAGTGCTGGATGAGAAAAGAGAATCCGTAAGGTGCAGTAAATTATAATTCATTAATTCCAGTGCATTTTGCTTAACGTCTTCATTCAGTTAGGGCTTCTCTACACGAGGCACTTATTGTGCTCGTGATTCCCCACCCACAGTTGTTGGCGGGTGCTTTACATGACGCTGTCCTCTTCCAGGGCCTCTCCTGTGTTTTCTAGCCATTTTGGAGGGTGGCAACAAGGGGGAGGGCCTTCTCAGTGGTGCCCCCCCCCCAGTTATGGAATGATCTCCCCACTGAGGCCCGCTTGGCACCAACTCTGTTATCCTTTCAG
This sequence comes from Shinisaurus crocodilurus, assembly GCA_021292165.1. NCBI lineage: Eukaryota > Metazoa > Chordata > Lepidosauria > Squamata > Shinisauridae > Shinisaurus > Shinisaurus crocodilurus. The sequence continues at coordinate 17,724,013 of CM037887.1, read as the reverse complement.
CACCAGGTTAAGGCTTCCCTCTTCTATGAGGCATTCAATGGCATTTAATGGCATATGGGGGGCATTTATGTCGGTCTAGCTGTATTGGAATTGTTTTGGCTGCTCAAATTGTTTTAAATTCTGTTTTAAATTTTGTATATTGGAATTTTATGCTGTTTTTATTGTATTTGTGGTTTGTGTTTTTTATGAATTGTTGCGAACCACCCAGAGAGCTTCTGCTATTGGGCAGTATAGAAATGGAATGAATGAATGAATGAATAAATAAATAAAATCCATGTAGGTCTTTTGATCCATGTAGATTAAAAGTAATGCTTGAAGGAACCCTGCATAAGGGAGAGCCCAGAACAACTCATTATATTTCCTCATAGGTCAAGCACATACCGTATTACTACGACACGCTCCCCCCCCCCCCCCCGGCTGAATCCAGTGATCTCCCTGATTTGAGTTCTGTGTATCTGTCCGTAAGTATCTCTCTTTGTAGCCCAGAAGAGCATTAACCTGTGCACATCTTTGTCCACAGTTCCTGTGGCAGACATGAAAGCACTGCTGGTTGGCCGGGAATGCCCGCACACGAAGGAGAAGAGCTCCGGCAAACAGAGCAAGGTCAGTCTGTGCTCCATCCTCTCTCCCCCATGTAGAGCAGGGGTGCAAAAGGTGTAGCCTGCCAAGCCGTCTCTGGTGGCCTGCCAGACCCCCCTACATCTGCCGCTGGCCAAAAAATTGTGGCAGCACTGCCTGGGGTTTCTCTTGCTAGCAAGGGAATCCCTTTGTCATCTCTGATAAGCCTGGGGAGATAAGGGAAGGGTTTCTCTTGCTAGCACTAGCCAGGCTTGTGCGTGCGTGTGTGTGTGTGTTGCACACGCATGCAGCCCCTTCGCACTGCCCACTGTGGCCTGAGAGGCCAAAAGTTTGTGCACCCTGATATAGAGGCATGGTGTGTGTGTGTGTGTGTGTGTGTGTGTTTGCATTTGCATGTGCTGCTTCCTCTGCCTGGTGCTACATATCCTCCTAGGCCCTGGCCTACTATTGTTTCTAGCACCTTATCAACCTGTCCACTCATTAAGATCTGTGGGGGAGGCTCTCCTCTGTGTCCTGTCAGTGGCAGATGCAGAAGAGGGCCTTTTTAGTGGTTGCATCCAGGCTGTGCAACTTCCTGTCTAGGAGAGGTTCTTTTGGACCTCTTTCTCCCCCCCCCCTTTTTTAAACTTATTATTTCATCAATAAACAATACAACATGAAAACATAACTGACACCAAGCAGAAAATGATCTATCAACAATGACCTGGATATAGCAATACAGATATATAAAACTGTAGGCCTAAACTTCCTCTGCAGGGTCTACCAATCTAGATTTAGCTGGTGAGTATTAATTAGGTCTTTCCAGATTGTTACGTGTGATTGTGGAGGTTTCAAACCCCCCCCCCCATCGCTCTGGTTGGCTAAAGAAATCCAGGGTTGCCACCATGTGTAAAAGTCATGGTCAGTTGTATTATTGTGCATTTGGCCCCTCCTGTCTGATGGTCCCTTGCCAAGACATTGCTCTTTTTGCTGGCATTTGGCCTGCCGGGCTGAAGAATTGTGCTGCATTAGCTATTTCTTTTAAGGCTTGTTTTATCTGCTGTGACTTGTCTGATCTGATACATTTTGAGTCAAGTCTTGCAGCTCTTCCTAGTTTAGGGACATGCAGAAATGGTCTTCTTAGTTTGGGATATCTTTTAACTTTTATGATGTATTTGTTGTTGTTGTTGTTTTATGATATTGTAAGCTGCCCTGAGCATTTCCCCCCCTTATTACAATGGAAAGACTGGATATAAATATCTTAAATGAATAAGTAAATAAACTGCACTGGAATTGCCTTCTCCTTGGTATTCCTGTGGCTTTGAGGAGTTGGTGATGAGGGAAAGGTCTGACCCACAGCCTCTGACTAGCACGCGGCTCATGGGAATGCCCAGGAAAGATTGGCGGCCTGCATTATGTGAAAGGCTCCTCTGTTTGCCATTGGCAGGAAGGCAGGGCACTCGCTAACAGCAAAGATAACGCTTGGGAAGAAATCTGAGGAAGCCAGATAAGGGACCAAAGCTAGGCAAGGAAATGGCAGGAAATCCACTCTTGGATGTGTGGCCACATGTGCTGGTTTCCTTGGAATCAAGTTGCTTGGCAACACCACGGTTACCAAATCGTATGGGACCTTCTTCTGTATTTAGCACCGAGGTTCTCCCCCTAACCCCTTGTCTCGGTCTCTGAGAAGAAGAGCCATGCGGGATCAGAGCCGATCTAGTCCAGCATTCTGTTCACACAGTGGCCAACCGGATCCCTATGGAACGCCTCCAAGCCGGACAGCCTTTACATATATGCTGTGTGAAGAGGTACACCAGCATCCCGTCCCACCTCTCTTTTTCCTTCCAGGATCTCTTGGACCTTACCTTTTCCATAAGCTATGACGTTGGGGAGCATTTGAATTTCACTGCTCCTACACGGTATGAGGTGAGTAGCTGCAGGGAACTCTTGCATCTTAAAGAGAAGGGTGAGGGGGGGTTTTTGTCTTTTTTTAAAACAAGGATAGTCAGTAGAGCTGGATTAAGGAGCGGGGGAGGTAGGGGGAAGGGGAGCAGGGGCCGACAAATTTTGGGCGGCCTTGGACATGTCCGTGGCCCAGTGGGCAAGGTCGTCTTGTCCCTGACCTCATGCTGCCTCTTTAAAATGCAGGACGAAGTCAGGGACAAGGAAGCGCCCATGCTGTTATTTTATTTATTGATTGATTGCATTTATACCCCGCCTTTTTTTCTTGCAAGGAGCCCAAGGCAGCTTACATAATCCTTCTCCTTTCCATTTTATCCTCACAACAACCCTGTGAGGTAGGTTAGGCTGAGAGGCAGTGACTGGTCCAAATCCAGTGAGCTTTGTGGCTGAGTGGGGACTAGAACCAGGATCTCCTGAGCCCCAGTCCATATGCAGATTGGCAAATTTGCATGTGCTAATTTACGTATGCTCTAAAGCGGGGCTCTCCAACCTTGGGTCCCCAGATGTTGCTGGCCTACAGCTCCCAGCATACCCAGCCAGCATAGCTAATGGCAAGGAATTCTGGGAGCTGTAGTCCAGCAACATCTGGGGATCCAAGGTTGGAGAATCCTGCTCTAAAGTCTGTGTGTCTTTAAAGGACCCTGTCTCCTAAGGACACCCCTATTTGTAAAATGGGATGTATGGACAGGGAAGAGGAGGGCAGTTGATTTCAGAAGAAAATCTCAGGCAGAAAGTTTCAGGGGCGGGGGCAACAGGAGGTGAAGCATATGTGGACAAAAAGCTAGCTAATCCAGGGGGATCGGATGCAACAAAGATAATCAGAGGCCCTGTACCTTGATTTCAGCAAGTGCTCATGGACTGCAGGATGGTGGGGCAGATGGCCTCCTAGAGATCTGGGGCTCCAAATGAAAGATTTGGGGCTCCAGCCCTTGTGGGCTGCCCCCTAACATTGCCTCTGATGCATAAGCTGGAGCTTGGGAGTTATTGACAAGATCAGCCAATGCCTTTTTCCTTGCTCTTCAGTTCTGCTTGTGGACCGATGGGTTGAATGTACTCCTGGGCCGAGAGATGGTGAGTGAACGGACACAGAGTGACCTGGATATCTTGCTGTCTATGGAGCTCAAGCTGCGACTGCTGGATCTGGAGAACATTCCGATACCAGATATTCCACCTGTCATCCCAAAGCCCCCCAGCAACTTAAACTTCTGCTATGATTTCACCCACATAGAACAGTAACGTCTGCCTCTTTCTAGCACGTACAGCCATTAATCAGGATCTACGCGGGGCGTGCACTGCTTCTCAAATTCTCTGGCTCAGTTCGGAGGATCCTCCAGACCAGACCAGACCAGACCAGGAATGTGCCGTGGGCTTCCGCCTCCCCTTTTGTATGCTAATTCCCTCCTCAGTATCCAGGTTTCCTCTAACCAGTGTATGCTGTGATAATCAAAATTGGGCAAACTATGGCTAGCACTAACCTGCAAACCCACTTCAAACCATAGTTTCAAATAATGGTTTGGGGATTAGCGCTGACCATAGATGGCCTCATTCGGACCTCACAGCAAACCATGTTGCAACGAATTACACTCATCACAAAGTGGGGAGAGGAAGGAGCGTGCTAGTCTGTGGCATGTGTTCAACCCACCAGATTGAGCCTCTCTGAATGTGTTTTTTGACATTCTAATTCTGAGACCAGAAAATCCCATTTCCCTTAATGGACACTTGTGCCTATGTTACTTACACACACACACACACACACACACACACACACACTTAGGGCGCACGCCAATCCAGATGCCCGTAACCTTCCGAACTCTGAGGATTACGGGCATCCTATGCAGGGAGGAAGGAGCACGGAAGCAAAGGTTGCCTCCACGCTCCCCCTCCCCTACAAAACACTTATAGATGTCATAGATCATAGAGTTGGAAGGGGCCTACAAGGCCATCGAGTCCAACCCCCTGCTCAATGCAGGAAACTAGAGGAGGGGTCTCCCATCCAAGTCATCCGATTCTGGCTGGCTAAGTGTGGCGCCTCAGAGGGGGAAGGAAGGAGGCTGAGGCACCGCCAGGATACTTCATACCATGGCGGCGCCTCTCCCCCGGAAGCCGTCAGCGCGGTTCTTTCTGCGTCGGTTGCGAGGGCACGAGGGAGGGCGCTCCGAGCTCGGGGTACCAGCTCTGAACTCGGAGCGAGTTTCCGAGGTTGGAGCTGGGACTCCGAATTATCCTATGGCCGTCTAGACGCTGCCTAGCGGCCACAGGGTTACACTGCCCCAATTGCTTTCTTCCAGCTGCACTGTTTGGGTTCTCCCGGAATTTGGAATGGTTCCCTCCAGTTTGTTTTGTCAGGGTCTTGGGGACATTGCGGGCCAGAACAGGTCTTAAGGATGGAAACTGAGCGCTATGAAGAGGGAATAGAACTGAACCGCCATCACCCACTCCCAGCTCTCTCGTGTCTACAACCAGCATCTGCAAGGAGTGCTAGAAAGTGAAACTTGCGGAGAAAGAGAGCTTGCCTTCTGCAGACCCTGGATTGTGCTTTAGAGACCACATTCCAGACTCCGCAGTGTGATGAGAGGCAGCCATGCAGATGCCTCGATCCTATCGGGAAAATTGCTTTTACCCAGTGAATCTCAGTTAATTCCGTAGTGAGGCTGCCTCAGTCATGCAACTGGCCTATTTTGTGCAAATCAGGGGAGTTGGGTAAACGTGTTCAGTGTGTAGAATTCTGGCCATTGCCCCTGTACATAAGAAGAGCCATGCTGAATCAGACCAAAGGCCTGTTTAGTCCAGCATCTTGTTCACGCAGTGGCCAACCACCGGGACATGCGTGCAACAGCACCTTCCTGCTCATGTTCCCCAGCAACTGGTATACAGAGATATACTGCCTCCGATGCTGGAGGTAATATATAGCCATTGATAGTCTTAACCTCCATGAATTTGGGTTAGAAGAGGTGAAAGGAACCCTCCGCCCAACCTCTTGACATCTTTTCTCATTAGTCCAAGGGCCAAACTAAATGTTACTTCAGAGTAAGCACTCATGGCCCAGATTCGGATTGGGATTGTGGTGCTTCGGGAGAGGGCTTTTTTTAAGCTTTCCCCCCAACCTGTTTTTGTTCTGAAATTCCAAAAGAGAACTCCATTGGAATCAATGGAGCTGTTTTTCTTTTTCTTTTTTTATCCCCCCCCCCCAGCTTGGCAGTATAATTTTGGGATGAAAACTGGTGTGTGTGTGGGGGGGGGGAGCTTAATACCCCCCTCTCCCAGAGCGTTGTGGTCCTGATCCAAATTGGGTCAGCGTGCACTTACTCCGAAGTAAATAAACTAATCACGCATAGCTCTGGCATGCATGATTAGAAGAACGTTTAGTATGGCCTGGAGCCTTGTTCTCTCTCAACTAAGGCCCAAGAGCGACTGCCTGAGGCAGTAAGAATGTAAGGAGAGCCCTGCTGGGTCAGAATGAGGCTCCATGTAGAGTCCAGCCAGATCCCTCTCTTCACTCACAAGCCAGGCATTAATCTTCCAAGCGGGCCATCATTTCTTAAGGAATTCTGGAATTGCCTTACACTGTGGATGGCACAACACTTAGGGGTTTAGGGGACAGGCAGGGTCCTCCCCGTTATTCCCAGGAGGAAATGAATGGATCCCCCCACCCTTGGACGCTTTGTCCCCCCTCTGCATAAGCTGGTCACCCCTTTCCTAGTTTTGGTTAGCCTGAATGCCGCTGGTCCTTGATCTGCCTTTTGCTTGCTACATTTTCAACAGGCAGAAACAAGCACTTTACAAAACTGTGGTTCCTTTGATCAACGAGAACACTGGGGCCATTATAGGTACATTTCTGATCTGTCTAAGCAACAAGACACTCTGTTCAAAACTGTAGCATAAACCTTTCAGGGACCTTTATTCCATGACTGCTGCAAGTGAAGCACGGTATGGGGAGAGGTTTCTGATGAGCCCCCCCCCCCCCTTCTAAGAATGCTTTTCTTGGTAGGCTCCTAAACCAGTGTCTTTTGAGCCTACTTGGGAAAAGGCTCTTTAAATGCATCCAAAGCCTTATATATATATATATATATATATACATACATACCTTTTCAGGGTATGTTACATGGTACTTAGTAGTCAGGGCTGTGTGTTCTTTGCTTTTGAACCATTTTATAAAATTCTGCACTAAGGGATCCGTAATCATAAATCATGCATATTAAGCACATGCTAAATAATGTCTTTTATTGTTGCCATTTTTATTATTCCGTATACTTTTCATTCTGCTTTTGCTAGCCGCGGAGGAGAGACAAAGAGCTGGGCAGGCACTGAAGCCCCATACCCTGCCTAGGCACTGGACATCTTGTTCTATCCTCAGCCTGCTTTTACCAAACATTCCCACCTACCGTCACGCATTTCTTTGCCTTCAGAAGAACTAGGAACTTGCTCTTCATTATTATAAATGAAGCCGAGAGACTTAGGAAGCTGAATACTGCCCCGGTGGTGCATTTTGCACGCGCGCATGGAAATACACCCTGCTTAAGAAAAATCAGACTGTGCACACAACCCCTGCTTATAGCCTCTCTGCAAGGACTGATAGCTGGCAGTAGAAGCTAACTTTTGGGATACCAGAACACAGGTGGGCAACTGCAGGATGTGTGGGGGCCATTTTTGCCCCACAGGCACTCCGTGCCTTTTTTTTTTTTTAAATTAAAAATCCAAGAAAACAGTAGTTTGCCACCGAATTTCAGCAGCACACTGCTCCATAACAATGCAAGGGTTAAATTTAGATTGTTTGCAAGCCAGATTTGACCCTTGCAGCACTATAGTTGCTATAGAGTGCTAAAACAGTCACATTTTGCTTGCAAACAAGCTAAATTTGACCCTTCTGGCACTAGGGACATTTTTCCCCTCATATATATACATATATATACACACACACACACACATATGCGTGCATGTGTGTATATTCTGCCACAGCCCAATTCAGCGACGTGGTGGGGTTGGGGCCCATGTGCAGTTTGTGGGCTGCATGTTGCCCACCGCTGTGCTAGAAGGATCCTGGGGTAATGTCAGAATGCATTGAGAAGGAGGCAGTGTGGACTACATGGCTTACAAGACTCCCCCTCCAATGCTATTATTTCATGATGTACAACTGACTAGAGCCACCACCAAACTGGCTCGGTGATTGCTCCAGCTGTCTTCCTGGCAATGGGCCTACAGCAGCACTTCAGCAGCGGTGACGGGTCAAGTCAGGTGATGCTCCCATTGGCAGTTGTTTTGTGTTTTTTTGTTCTTTAACAGCTATTTTGAAGGTAAATGTGATTGTTTTTGTTGTTTTTCATGTGAATTCTGTATGTATCACATTCCCACGGCACCATTTGCCGCTTTAGAAACACTGAGTCTGTTGCACTGGAGCAACCATTTCCTCACCCCCTTCCCTCGTGTATCAATTTCCCTTGCAGCACTGTAGCTGCCTACTAATAGGAAACCTCACCTCCCGCAGTGTCTCCTGTAAAGGGACGTCCAGGACCCCTTGGCTTCCTTCCTGCTCAGGTGCTTCTACTGTAACATGTTCACTGTGGCACTGCCTCTGGCAAAGAGGCCTGAATAGTAATAATAATAATAAAGGGAATTATCTTCATGGAGTTTGGGTATTACTGCAAGTGGTCGAAGCTTTGGGGCGGCTGTGCATGTACTATAGGAAGTAGATTTCTCTGCTTGCTGCTGTTAAACATGTTCCCCTTGATACCGGTATGATGTCTCAGAGGCCATAGGTGGGATCAAGAACAGAGCCAGCGCAAGCTCTGCCACCTGAGGCAAGAGACAACTTGTGTCACCGCCTCACTGCTGTGTGCCCGTCCCCCCCCTTACCGCTGCATCGTTGGCTGGGCTCTTGCGGGAGCCACTTCTTCTGGCCGTGTGGCCTTCACTGAGAGCAACAGACAAGTGGCTGATGCTCTGGGCAGCCCCGCCGGCTGCGCTCTTGCTGTGGCAAATGCTGCACTGGGAGAGCAGCTGGCAGGGCACTCGCTGGTGGAGGCGGGGGCAGTGCAGTTTGCCACTCCTCCAGCTCTGCTGCCTGATGCGGGCGCATGAGCCCATGTAATGGTAGGGGCAGGCCTCTATCTAGAAAGCCCTGTGGGGATTTAGACATGTTTAAATAAAAAAAAAGAAAAAGCTGTGAACAGTGATCTTTCAAGCCGTAGCAGCAGCTGCTTTTTGAAATATTCTTCAGTGTCAACAGTGGCTTCCCATGTGGGGTGAGCGCATAAAGCAGCTTCCCTATATTCCTGGCATTCCCATTTTCATGCAGAAATGCAAGTCTCTTTTGAGTGTGAGTATTTCTAACATTCAGCACACTCCTAAAAGTAAACTTTTCAAAGGTGTCTCGGCTAGAAGATGTTTGGAAAAATGTGACCCTCGCTGCTGTAGTGTAGCCTTTTCCAACCAGGTTACTCCCCACCAAGCTGTGTGTGTGTGTGGACTACAATTCCCATCACTCCCAGCCAGCACATGGAGCTGACTGCAGATTATGGGAACTGTAGTCCAACACATCTGGAGGGTGCTCAGTTGGGGAAGAGTGCTGTTGTGCGGGGAACGTGTGGTCCTCCAGATGACGTTGCACTGCAACTCCCCTCACCCTTGCTGGGGCTGATAGGAATTGCAGTCCAAAAACATCTGGGGGGGGGGCACAGGTACCACATCCCTGCTTTAGTGCCATTCCATGGGACTACCTGCAATCTAGGAATGTCAGTTACTATTAGCCAAGTTGGGCAGGGTAATGTGCAAGAGGGTGCTTTGTCCCTCAAACATAAAATCCAAAGTGTGAATAAAAAATACCAAAGTCCTTTATTAGTGGAATGGCTCCGTGTGTGTGTGTATCCCAGCTCATCACAGGTTTAGAAATGACAAGCGAGGGCTGGCATGGTGTTGCCTTCCTCACCCTTCTATTGGTTGCAAGAAGGAGCTAGCAGAGACTTCTTGATTATGGAAACATCTCTTCATTGTTGCCTGAACATGCCAAGGATTGCTTTGGTGTCGGAGGACAGAGTATCCTTCTGAAGGCACCTCTGAAACTGGCAGCAGTGTACTAGGGCCCCCCTGAAGGAGGAGGTCCCCTGGATTGCAGGGTTGGCAGTTGAGAATTTGTATCCCTCTGGACTAGAAGGGAGCCACAGCTGCTGAAAGCAGGGTTCAGAGAAAGTGCTCATCCCTGGCTCCATGAAGAATTACATCGGTAGCAGCTATTCGTCTTGCCTTGTTGCTGCTGGATACCGTTCCTCCCAGTGTTGGATCGACCTTGCTCCAAGTGATGTCTTCCAGGGCCAAGGTAAACTTCCCCATTTAGCTTTGCAGGGTGGGGGAACATGGTTGCTTTGCTCAATGGCTAACTCCAGGAAGGAAGGCTTGGGAGAGGCTCGCACCCTCTGGGGTCGTTCTATGGACCCAGCCGCTGGCAGTGGTGCAATTGTATTTAATAGTGGGACAATGAGACTAGCAAGGCAGGGGCTGTTTTTCCAAGGAAACCTTTGCCCCATCCCCCCCCCCCAAGATGGAGGCAGGGGAGTGTCGGGTTGTCCCTACATTTCCCTGGGCCGACAGCTTACAAAGCCCCCTTCAGAGAGTGATGGAAAGGTCTGCCCCGCCCACGAACCGCGACTGGATGCTAGCCTGGCTCTGTGGCGGGAGGTGCGACTGGAAATGTTCAACGTCGGTCATGCTGATCTTGCTGCACATGGAGACATCCAAGCATTTCAGTTGCTGGCACTCTTGTCCAATGGCCTTCAGCGTCCTGCAAGGGAAAGTCCAGTTGTTTTGGTTGTCTCTCTGCTCCCCGCCCGCCCCCTAAACACACACATGTACACACAAAGAAAGTCTGGCCCATCAGCAGCCTTTAAAAGCCTCCTGATGACTTGCATCCCTTTCTCTTATCTGCTAGCCACACCCAGGCCAGCCTCCTGATGACTTGCATCCCTTTCTCTTATCTGCTAGCCACACCCAGGCCCGTAACTGTTGGACTCTGCAGCACTACTTACTGGGGTGTCAGCTGGTTACAGCCGGAAAGCACAAGATGCTGAAGTCTATGCAGAGAGCCAGCTGCCTCCACAAAGCCTTTATCGGTCAGGTTCACACAGTGACTCAGTGACAGGTGTTCCAAGGCCCGGCACTTGTGGGCAATGGCCAGAAGGCTAGTGTCTGTGATGTTGGGCACGAGGCTGAGGGCCAGCTGGCGGAGCTCGGGGAAACTGATGACCTGGAGAGGAAGGACAGAACAAACAGCTGCAGGGGAAAACAAGCTTGGTGGCACCTGGGCACTGATGAAAGATGTCCAAAAGAGCATCCTGCCAACTGTGTGAAACGGGTAGGCAACGGGGTGCTCGCAGGCATCAGTGTGCACTCGGACACCTTTCTTAGTGCCCACCGTGGTGCCCTACCCCTCCAACCCCCGGCACATTTTCTTATTGGATCTGGGATCCGTTGTGAAATAGGTTTCTGTTGGTGCTGAAAACTGTGGGTTCAAAGGAGTTGTTTAGTGTGTTGGGTCTCAGACCCCACTTTTGCCTTTGTATTTGTCTTTTGGGCAGGTTACTTATCCTTTGCCACGCCTCCCATGGCAGCCATTTTGTCGTGGTGCCCTGGACAGCTTCTCAAATTGCTAGATGTGGCCATGGCCTGAAAAGGTTGCCTACTCCCAGTGTAAAAGATTTAGCTGTGAATCGACCATGTCGAAAATCAGAGCTAAACCATGTGCTGAAAAGTACTGCATGCAAACCAGCATGAGGACTGTGGTGACGTGATTGCAGCAGAGGAAGGTGACGTCGGGTTTTTTGGGGGGGGTCGGAGGCTGAACAATAGCACGGTACAAGCTTTCTGGACTGTACCACTTCAGACTGCAGGTGGGGGAGCATGTGAGTGTATCCCTGGCTCAAAAGCTCCCTATGTGCAGAAAACAAATGCATCAGGAAGAAGGCTAGGGTTGAACCCTTTGCCCTGACACAGTAGCTTTTAGTGGGCAGGGAATTTTGGCCATACAAGTGCTCCCCACATGCAGCCCTCCCTGCCATCTGAATTGGTACAGTCTCAAAGGACTGTACCATGCCATTATTCTGAACACACATTCCAGCTCTTAAAGCATGTGCCCTATTCTGGAAGCTCTCAAAGCATGGGCCCTACCACTGAACTATGGGGATAGGCCATAGCTCAGTGATAGAGCACCTGTTTTGCACGCAGAAGGTCCCAGGTTCAAACTCTGGCATCTCCAGGTTGGGCTGGGAAAGGATCCTGCCTGAAACCCTGGAGAGCCACAAGGCTCTGGCTCAGTCTAAGGCAGCTTCCGATGTAATGGAGCATTTTCTTGCCTCACTTTGACCATAGCAGGAGCTTGAAGATTTTCCTTTTCCTGCCCCAGTTGCATATCCTGTCGTGACTTTCCTTGCATCCCTTTTTGCAGCTTCTGCACAAGGTGACCTGTTATTTGCCCCTTTCATCCTCCCACTTTCTTCTTTAATGCCTGTGACCAGCCTTCCCCCACTCTATGCACCCAAACCACTTCCCCTGCTTTCATGATCTACTTTGTTAGCAAAGCCTCTTCTAAACCCTGCTAGGCTAACCTCATAGAATCATAGAAAAGTAGAGTTGGAAGGGGCCTACAAGGCCATCGAGTCCAACCCCCTGCTCAGTGCAGGAATCCAGGTCAAAGCATCCCTGACAGATGATTGTCCAGCTGCACCTTGTTAGGTTGCCTCCAGAGTGGGAGAGCCCACCACCTCCCTAGGTAGTTGGTTCCATTGTCGTATTGCTCTGACAGTCAGGAAATTTTTCCTGATGTTTAGGTGGAATCTAGGTTCCACCTCGCTTTTTTACCTGCACTGTCCTGCGGCCAACCCCTTGCTAAATCAAGATATCGCCGCCACCACCACAACCCACACATCCTGGTCTTGCTTGCCTAACGTCAGTCTTCCCAGCAGCATCGTATCACTTCCATATCCCGTACTGTTGGCGCTCTAGAAATGCAAATGCTGAATTTGAGTAGGTGTCGCATCAAGCTCAGTGGTAGGGCATGTGCTTTGCATGCAAGAGGTCCCAGGTTCAGTCCCCAGCATCTCTGGGTAGGGCTGGGGAACTCCTCTGTTTTGAGACCTCAGAGAATTGCTGCCAGTCGGAGACTAGGTGCAGACAACAATGACATGAACCGTGGTTTGTCACTGAACCATGGGCTATTGTGTTGTCTGAACCCAACCACCACAACAAGCCATGGTTTGTTAACCACGAACAACCCATGAAGAGAACCCATGGTTTGTTGTTAGGTTGTGAACTGTGGGTTGTTCACCATGGTTTGTTATATCGGCTAGGTTCAGACAACACAATCACCCACGTTTCAACAACAGCCCACAGTTCAATGACAACCCACACTGAACCCATACTCCACCCTTGAGTGTGGGTTATCGAGTTGTCTGAACCCAGTCAGTGTAGACGGTACTGAGCTGGATGGACGAATGGTCTGTATAAGGCAGCTTCCTCTGTTGCTATGTTCATGCTCCTGCTACCCTGAAGCCAAGGCTGCAGTTGGTGCCACTCTTGCTCCTAGGAACATTGCCGGACCTGGTAAAAGGCATCTTCCCATTTGTCCGTCTAGCTGAGCAGGTGCTCTGCCACTAAGTCATGGTCCCTCCATAGCAGCTTGCAAACACAGTGTCCAGACCTTGGCAATGCTCACGTCCGTCAGCTTCCCGCAGGCGGTCAGGTCCAGCTCTTGCAGACGGGTCAGGGCAGTCAAGGAGGCTTGGCGCTTCTCTTGGGCATCCTGCTTGGTGAGGTCCATGAGAATCTGGGTATCCCGCTCCAAAACCTGTGGAGGTGGCTGGAAGAATCCCATGTTGCCAAAGTTCCTGCTGAACTTTGGGCCGGCATCCTTCTGTTAAGGCAACAATACAGTGGGGTTCAATGAGGCTGGGACCATCCTGAGCACCCCTTTTCCCATTTGGTCAGTTATGTCATGGGGCGTGACAGATGGGGGACTGATGCTGCACCTCCAGGGCGCATATGGGCCACAAGCAGCCTGCGAGAGAGTCCAAGACACCTACCACCAAAATCCCTGCTGCTACCAATGACTAGTGATGTGCACAGGGAGGGTCATCTCCGTGTGCCTTCCTCCCCAGGTACATACCCCGCCCAGCCTGCGAGGGATGTGATCTCTCCATCTGCTGTGTTTGAGCTAATTTGCTCGTTTTAGAAGTAGCTGTTCCCCCATTTTCTCAGAGCAATAGTCCAAATCTGCTGTGTGCACACCTCACCTCTGATAAAGGTCCCCTTAGTCCAGGTGCGTTGAACCTCTCTCAGCCCAAGGGCCAAATTCAGTTTTGGAGACGCTCTTGGGGGGTCTGCATTCCAGTGGTGGCTGGGGGACAGGACCCAAAATACCAGAAATACCAACATATTTTAGCTTAAAGCTATTTTTTATCAGCGTTGTTGTTGTTGTTATTAATTAAAAAAAAAAAATCTTGGCCGCCTTTCAGGGCAGGAGTTCTCCCAAGCCAGCATACAACAATAATCTTATTGTTAGTAATTCAGCTTGAAGAGAAGCACTGCAACCTTTTAGGGTGGGGGGGGAAACTGCGCGAAAGCAGGAAAAACACCAAAGGATGGGCAGTTGGAGGAAAGGGCATGGCCGTCTGAGGAACCCCAGCCAGGCTGGATCTGGCCCATGGGCCTGAGGTTCAACAGCCCCGCCTTAACCCCGTGTTTGTCATTACGTGTGTATTCATATGAGTTCACACGTGCATGTGAACGAGGGCGTGTGACAACAGGCAGCAGGCTTGGCGTGTCCGTACGTGCATGCAGCCCCCCTACGCACTGTATGCAGCGGTTCTGTGGCAATTATGGGAAGACCGCTGTGCAAACGGCTGGGCCTGTTCTGGCCCTTGTAAACTGTGTGGCCCAGCGTGGCTCAGACTACCACAGCTGGCCTGTGACTATCAGAGAAGGATGAACCCTGGAAATGAGGTAAGACTGGACAAGCTGCCAGCCACTTTTCTGAAGTTCACTACCACGGACAAGTGTGTGCTCGCCTGTAGGTCAGATGCCTGCCCCCAGATAACCCCAATTGCCATCCACCCCTTTATTAACGTGGAGAACTTGCTCCCTCCTATTCCTACTAAGACAAAAGCGTAGGAATCGGGTTACAATTGGGCTGAAGGCCTCCAGAGAAACTGCAAGAATCAGATCTGGATGGTTTTCCTGCCTCTCTCCCAGATAATAGGGCAAAAGAAGTACAGGCTTAGCAGGGAGCAGATTTTCATTACGGAAACAGGAAAGGGGAAATATAATCTTCTCTAGCACCTCCATAATCCAAGTGCTGTGAATACTGATATTGATACTACCAGTGTGCAACATTCCTACTCCCCCACCCACCCCGGGTCATCCAGCCACAAAAGTGTGTGTGTGTGTGTGTGTGTGTGTGTGTGTATTCTCTCACCTCGTTGGCATCTTCACGCTCCTCTCTGGGCTCCTCAACTCCCAGCAGGCCCCAATCTGTCAGTTCTTTGCACCAGGCCAAACGCAGGACAGTCAAGCGCAAGAGGTGGGAAGCGATTGCTTGGATGCTTTGATTGGTGATGGACACACACGACGAGAGGTCCAACACCTGAAGTCTGCTGCTCAGAGCTACAGCCAGCGAGAGGACCGAGCTGTCCTGTGGAAGGAAAAATAGGCTGTTTGATTTACTCTTTTCAGTTTAACACACCTATCCTGAGGGCTTCTAGGAAGGGTTAATACAAGACACACACCCTTAGATTCATGGGGTGTGTGTGTTTGGCCTTAGACTGAGTCGGACTGTTGGTCCATCTAGGCCAGTGTTCTCCAACCTTGAGTCCCCAGATGTTTTTGGCCTACAACTTCCAGCATGCCCCAGCCAGCTATGCTGGCTGGAGCATGCTGGGAGTTGTAGGTCAAAAACATCTGGGGACCCAAGGTTGGAGAACACTGATCTAGGCCACCCAGTGTCTGCTCTGGGTTTTGTTATGTTTTTAAAAAAATTATTTGTGTTTTTCAAACAATAACAATCCTCAAAACTAAAAAAATAATTATAACAGTATGTTGAATACAGTCACATACACAACATTGTTCATACATCTGTAAATAATACAATTAAAATATTAAATCTATTATTAATTGGTCTGTTTCTATGTCAGATTAAAATCTACTATGCCAGAAATTCATCTGATTAATTGGAGGTCCATCTTCACCATTCAGTTCTGAGAAAAACATTGTTTGCTCTGGTTGGCAGAGACACCCTCTGGAGTATCAGGTAGGGTTCTTTCCAAACCAGGCTATTCAAGATCCTTTTATTTGGAAAATACTGGGGAGAATAATTGACTATGTTCAGACAACACAATAACCCACACTCAAGGGTTGAACCATGGGTTGTTGTTGAAACGTGGGTTATCATGCTGTCTGAACCCAGCCGAGGTAACAAACCATGGTGAACAACCTGCAGTTCAGAACACAGCAACAAACCATGGGTTCTCTTCATAGATTGTTCATGGTTAACAAGCCATGGCTTGTTAGTGCAGCTGGGTTCAGACAACACAATAACCCATGTTTCAACAACAACCCATACTGAACCTTTGAGTGTGGTTTATCATGTTGTCTGAACCCACAGTCAATGGTTAGAGTGTCAGCCTAGAACTAGTGAGGCCCAGATCCAAATCCTGACTCAGCCATGAAGTACACTATGTGATGGTGAGCCAGTCACTCAGCCTGTTCGCACATCATGACAGCCCACCATGGGTTAATTTACCCACAGGGTCTGTTGCATCGTGCTGGGTGACTGCGGACGCCATTTCTGCATGGCGCCCAGCTTGCCGTGTCATGCAAACCCAGATGGCAGGCTGCTTTTTTTTTTTTAGGGTGAGATGACCCTCAGATAACCCTAAAACAAGCTGTAGGTTATTTGCAGGTTGTCTACCCTCAAACAACCCCTGCTGCCTGGGTTCGCATGACACAACAAACCACAGCAAGCTGGGCGCCTGTGGACAGCCGGCATGATGCGACAGCCCCAGCGGGTAAATCAACCCATAGCAGGCTGTTGAGCTGTGCCTACCAGGCTTGTCGGGGTGGCTTCGCAGACACAAAGAAGCCACCCCGCAGGAAATGTGCCGGGTTCGCACAACACGCGAAGCCACCGTGGCTTAGTGTGTTGTGTGAACCAGTCAATGGGTCTTAACTGTCTGTTCAAAACCAAGCCACCCCAAAATTACTTTGCAATTCAACAGGGAACAATCTACTGTTGCTGGGAAAATGTATTACCCCTCAGCTACCATGAGGATTGCAGCTCCAAGGGAGGTCTGGGGCAGGCTGGTGGCAGTGTCCTTGCTAATAAAAAAGTGTTCATCCCGTGTCCCTTTGAGTGCTGGCATTTGCCCGAAAATTAGTTACGGATTTTTTAAAAGTGCAAAAATGATAGAAAAATAATAATTTAAACCCACAAACACCTTAGAACTTACGCGTAGTAAAGAGCAGAAGGCTACATTCAGGGAGGCCGGTTTGGGCCGCCCCTCAAGAGCACTGCAAGCTTTCACCAGCTCGCTGCCGCTCACGAGGCTGCACTCGGACACATCCAGGCTTTGGAGATGCCTCAAGTGCGAGATGCCCTGGAAGCCTGCATCAGTTAGTCGCGGGAGCTTCCCCAGGCGCAGGCACCGAAGGGCCGGGAGCCGGGAGCTGATGGTGAGAACGGCCCGGTCGGACAGCTCAGAGCAGCCGCTCAGGTCCAGCATAGTCCAGGTGAGGCTGGTGCTGACACATGATGCTCACCGCCTCGTTGGTCAGATCCCGGCAGGCCTGAAGCACCACCTCCTGCAGGTGCAGGTGCTCCACTTGGACCAGGGACTTCATGGCCTGGCTGGAGATGCTGGTTCCACTCAGGTCCAAAGCCTTCACGGTGCCGGCTCGCTCCCGCAGGAACTGCAAGAGGTTGCGGAAGGACAGCAGAACCGAGGAGTTGTAGTTGCTGGAGTTGTAGTAAGCGTCAAACTCAAAGGTGACGTGGCAGCGGGCAAGGGAGAGTTTGGCCAGGTGCGGAGAGCAGCCGGTCAAGCGGTTGAAGGTGAGGTCAGAGAGGTACCGCACGCTGGACAGGTTAAGCTCCTGCAAGTTGACCAGAGCTGCTCGGGCTTGCAGGCAAGTCTTCTCTTTGGAGAGCAGTGTCCCGGACATGAAGAGACTGTTGCAGCCGCTCAGATCCAGGGCTGTGAGGCAGGGGCAGGCAAGAAGGAGCTCCTCAAAGCTGGTCTCCATCAGGCTGCTCCCTTGCAGGCACAAGCTGCGCAGGTGGGGCCCCAGGCATTCGGCAACGTACCTGACGACGTCCCGGGAAGTCGTGGAGCCATCCAGATTCATCATCTTGACGTTGCACACATGCCTTTGGGCTAGGCTCCTGATGGTCCTGAGTGAAGCTGAGCTTGCTGGGATGTTGTAGAAGATGCTCTCCTGGAATTGAATGGGAGGAGGAGGAGCACATGGTGAAGACGCATGCGTGCGCAGAGAGACAGAAGGGGACAGTGACTGCAGAGCTCACTGCTAACCCATCAGAAACTCTCCTGCGTTCAAAGCCAGGGATGGTGTAGTGCAGGGGTGGGCAGAAGGAAGATCTCTAGATGTTTTGGACTTCAACTCCCAGGAGCCCCTGCCAGCATGGCCAATGGCCAGGAATGCTGGGAGCTGAAGTCCAAAACATCTGGAGATCTACTTTATGCCCACTCCTGGTGTAGTGCACAGAGCATTTGGATTTGGACTGGGGGTAGCTGGCTTCAGGTTTTCAGTGAGCAAGGATGCTCATCGGATAGCCTTGGGCAGGTTACATGCGCTCTCTCTCCTTCAGCCTAACCTAACTTGCAGGGCTGTCAAGAGGTTAAAAAGGTATGCTTCCCTGAGGTCTCTAGAGCAAGGACAGAATGCAAGTATGATAAATAAGTAGATACTTGCTCTCTCCTGGTGACTCAATGTGGCCTGAGTTGCACAGAATGATCTCAAGGGAACTTGTAGATGGATGGATGGCTTTGGCTTCGGGGAAGGTCCGCAGCGCAGCAGTAGGGCACCTGCTCTGCATGCAGAAGGTCACAGGTTCAGTTTCTGGCATCTCCAGCTAAAAAGATTGAGTGGTTGGTGATGAGAAGCACCCATCCCTTCCTGAGACCCTGGGGAGCCACTCTCAGTCAGAACAGGCAACACTAGGCTAGAAGGACAAACAGGGATTGCATGGTATAAGAAAGGTCCATATGTGGGGGGTATCAGACTACAGGAGCCCTTATGCTCTATATTAGGGATGCAGAACCACTTTCAGCCAGAGGGTCAAATTGAATTTTGGAGAAGCAATGGGTGGTTACAGGGAAGGAACTTCCTCTGTAGCGCCCCCCTCCATTTGTGGAATGCCTTCCCACGGAGATCAGCCTCTTATAAACGTCACGTCAAGGGGGAGACCAACCTAACCTCATACATCAGCTAGAGAAGGAATAGCTACAAGGAGCTTGTTTCACCCTTCCCTGCCAGAAAGAACACCTATAGGAACTTTGAAACAAAGAAGTGGTGCCTGAGCTTTGCTCTTCTCCTCCTCCCTCCCAGTCTCTTTCCTTTTGTGTCATGTCTTTTAGTCTGTAAGCCTGAGGGCAGGGACTGTCGTAATATTAATCTTTGTAAAGCCACTCTGGGAGCCTCGTTTGGCTGAAGAGCAGAGAAAAAATGCTGTAAATAAATAAACCATAGATTAGTGTTACATAAATGAGCAGCAGCGAGCCTTGTGTGCACTCCCCTGTCTTCCTCTGGCACGGCTGCAAGGAGATTGAAAGCTTTTGCTTCTTGTTTTAAACTAGCCAGAGTTATGTTGTTATGTCCAAACAAGAGGACATCTGGTTAGTTTATGATTTGTTAACAAGCTGGGACCATAACCCAGGTTTATGATCTTGGCATGTTAGCAAGTCATAGTTTAAACAAACCAGACCTCCCCACTTGGACATAACAAACTCCAGTTGATTTAAATGAGGAAGTGAAAGCTTCCAACCAACTTGCAGCCACACCAGAGAAGAGCGGAGTGTGCGAGCCCAAGCCTTGCTGCTGTTCATTCACACAATCCTACACTTGCACTATGGTTTAGGGTTATGTCCGAAATGGTCCCACCATGCCATGACTGTCCAGCAGGGCAGCTGTCTACTTCTGCACTGCCAAAAAAAAGGAGGAAACGCATCACCAAAAGAGGGCATAGACTTGCATAAAATGCTGCATATGCCTGATTTATATGTTTATAGATAAAGTTTAGACATAATTACTGTGATCTAAATATTTATTATTTATCATATTTATGAATCGCCCATCTGGCCAGACATCCGGCCACTCTGAGTGATGTACAGTCCAATAAAATACAAGGGTGGTGGTGGGAAACACACACAGACAGTATAAAACACAATTAAAAACAGTACAAAACTTAAAAATCCTAACCCACCGCATATTCCCTGCCTGAAAAGCCATGTTTTTAATGCCCGGCGGAAGCTAATCAAGGAAGGGGTATGGCGGAGATCACTGGGGAGAGAGTTCCATATTTGGGGGCTGCCACAAAAAAGGCCCTCCACCTAGTCCCCACCAGCCTGGTTTCTCTGGCTGATGGGACAGGGAGAAGGCCGTCCATGGCAGATCTTGTTGAGTGGCCTACTTGATGTTGCTGGAGGCGCTCCTTGAGATAAACTGGACCGGAGCCGTACAGGGTTTTAAAGGTCAACGCCAACACCTTGAATTCGGCCCGGCAAACAACTGGTAGCCAGTGCAGCTCTTTGAGCACCGGAGTGATGTGATCACGCCGGCGGCAGCCTTTAACCAGGCGAGCGGCTGCATTCTGTACCAGCTGCAACTTCTGAACCGTCTTCCAGGGTAACCCCACGTAGAGTGCATTACAGTAGTCTAGGCGAGAGGAGACCAAGGCATGAACCACTGATGGGAGCAGATGATTCGGAGAAGTACAATAGAAGTACAATACATCTCACCACCGTGGGGAAGATCCTGACTGGTTGACCTGTGTGCTTGCCTGCTCAGTCTGCTGCCCGGGTGCTACCTGCGGATGGGCAACTTCAAGGCCCCTGCTGGCTGCTCACCCTTCTTCTGGCTCTTTATCTTTCAACCAGACAGGAACTGGATAGCCCTTCAGACAGAAGACTCCTTCAGAGATAGGACGGTCTCCTGACAGCCCTTCAAATAGACTAGAGCAGTGTTCTCCAACCTTGGGTCCCCAGATGTTTTTGGCCTACAACTCCCAGCATGCCCCAGCCAGCTACGCTGGCTGGGGCATGCTGGGAGTTGTAGGCCAAAAACATCTGGGGACCCAAGGTTGGAGAGCATTGGACTAGAGGGCTGTCTTCTGCAGGACACAAGGTCACCCTAAGGCAGCCCTGCAGAAACATAGAAAGCCCGAGCAGACTTGCCAAAGCAAGTGGTCGTTACCTGGCGCAGGGAGTCTCGGGCTGCCAAGTACCAGGTCTGGTTCACCAGAGAGGCCTCTTTCCTATCAGAGATGGGCAGAAAGCTCAGGATGTATGTGATAACCTGTAAAGGAGAAAGACCGTGATGAGGGGAAATGGCCAGCTGATAAAATGCCTTCATCAGCAGCACAGTGGCTTGATTTGAATCAGGACTGGGCAACCTGTGGCCCTCGGCCTAATTGCAAAAGCCCTCTGCAAGAGATTCATGCATTCATTACATTTCAGTAGCCAGTGTGGCGTAGTGGTGAGAGTGTTGGACTGGGATTCGGGAGATCCAGGGTTCTAAGTCCCCGCTCGGCCATGAAACTCACTGGGTGACTTTGGGCCAGTCACTGACTCTCAGGCTAACCTACCTCACAGGGTTGTTGTGAGGGTAAAATGGAGAGGAGAAGCAGGATTATGTAAGTCGCCTTGGGTTCCTTTCAGGAAAAAAGGCGGGGTATAAATATAATAAATAAATAAATAAATTTCTGTACCGCCCAATAGCAAAGGCTCTCTGGGTGGTTCACAGCATGATAAAACATAACATGAAACCTTTAACATTCAAGAATTTAACACAGTTTAAAAACAAGCCTAGAACAATTAACAATAAAACTACCAGGACCTGATTTTAAAAAACCCTAAAACTCCCCATCACATCCACTCAAATGCCTGGGAGGAGAGGAAAGTCTTAACCTGGCACCAAAAGGATGACAGTATTAGAACCAGATGGACCTCACTGGGGAGAGCATTCCACAGTCAGGGTGGGGGGGCCACCACCAAGAAGGCTCTCTCCCTTGTTGCCATCTTCCAAAGCACCCTCGGAGGAGGGCCTCAGATGTTGACTGTAGTGTACTGGTAGGCAGGCACTGGAGGCTGGTGGTTCCAATGTCAGAAGGGCTGTGTAGCCACTCCAGCTTTTAGTCTGCACTTTAAAGGAGCTATCTACGGTGCTGAACCCTATCCCTAAAATAGGTTTGGCACCATGGATAGCTCCTTTAAAGTTAGGAGTAAAATTGGGAGCGGATACACAACCCCGCGGACATTGGAGCCACCAGCCAGTGGTAGGTGTACAGGTAGTGGCCAGTTGAGACCTCTGTCAAGAACAGGCCTGTGGCTCACACTGGCTCAGCTTGTCTGAGCGTGGAAAGCTAAGCAGGATCAGGCCTGGTTATTACTTGGATGGGAGACCCCTCCTCTAGTTTCCTGCATTGAGCAGGGGGTTGGACTTGGTGGCCTTGTAGGCCCCTTCCAACTCTATGATCTATGAAATCTATGAAACAATCTGTCCCTCCCCAGGTAGCCCGCTGGGAGGAAGAAGAGGAGAGGGAGAGAAAGAGAGTATGAAAGAGAGAAAAGGAGTCCCTGACCCACTTCTGACTTTGGCCTCACCCAATGTTGGCCTCAGTCCAGCCCCTGGCAGTTTGCCAGCAAGGAAATGTGACTCGTCTCAACAGGAAAAAAAAATTCCCCACTCCTGACTTAAATCGCCGAGAAGAAAGACTGACGGAAATCATGGATTTAAAAGAGTTTCCTGAACAAGAGTGGATACTAATTAGGCGTTGAAAACACTGAAAATATATTGACTTCCAGCTAAAACTGAACCTTTATCCTCTTGGGAAGCATAATCTAAAACCTCTGGTCACCCTGCTGATGTGCACGACATAATCATCTGCTTAGCGATGAGCGGCGGGTGGGGTGCAGTTGTGAGATGAACTGAGCGAGGGGACAGCAATTACCGGGCAGAACAACAGTGTTTCCACGAATATCCATGCTTTGGTTGATAGTTATAAATACTGGTACTTTGCCACAACAATCGATATAACACATGGCCTACCACCGCATCATATTTGTACCTGACCTCGGATATCAAACATTATTTCCGGGGCCCGTGGTTCTCTTTCACATAGAAAAGCTTTAGTTAATGCAGTGACTTTGACGGGGGAGCAGGGCCATAAGATTCCATTTTAGACTTTATCATGACCGCTTGCATTAGACCAGTGTTCTCCAACCTTGGGTCCCCAGATGTTTTTGGCCTACAACTCCCAGCATGCCCCAGCCAGCTATGCTGGCTGGGGCATGCTGGGAGTTGTAGGCCAAAAACATCTGGGACCCAAGGTTGGAGAACACTGCATTAGACGCACATTTCTTTTAAAGCCAGGTTGTTCAAAATACATTTATCGTAATTTAGAATGTCACTTGGGGTGTGTGTTTTAAATCCACCCTGCTCACCAGGCGGCTTCCTAAAGAGCAGCTGTTCCATTACAGTATAGGGATAGACAGGTGGATATCTGTCTACTAAATAACAGGCCTGTGGCTCATGCTGGCTCAGCTTGTCTGAGCGTGGCAAGCTAAGCAGGGTCAGGCCTGGTTATCACTTGGATGGGAGACCCCTCCTCTAGTTTCCTGCATTGAGCAGGGGGTTGGACTCGATAGCCTTGCAGGCTCCTTCCAACTCTATGATCTATGAAATACTCCCATTTTCTCATCTTTCCCAAAAGGAGCTTTACTCCATGACCTGTACATGGTGCATAGTAGTAGCCTGAGTACCAAACCAATGCATGCAAGATCAGGCTGGGCAGACAACTCGATTTAGACCATGCATAGCTGAAGGTTTTTTGGGGGTAAAGAAAGCCTGTAAGTATTTATTTATTTGTTTGTATTTATTTACTGTACTTTTAAACCACCCAACAACCTGAAGTTCGCTGGGTGCTGTACAATACATTAAAAACGATGGCTTATGATAAAAGTCCAAAAGCAGATCTAATTTCTATCAACATGTCAGATACATGAACAGTATATTTACTGTAGCAAAAGAAAGCATTACATCCAGTCATTGGCTTAAGGCAAGGGTAGGCTACCTGGCAGTGGCACCCTCTAAATGTTTTGGACTACAACTCCCATAATCCTTGACCATCGACTATGCTGGCTGGTGATGATGGGAATTATAGTCCAACACCCCACCCCACCCCAAAGGACTCTGGGTTGCCTACCCCTGGCTTGAGGAATATAGGAAGAATGAAGTTAATTGGGGTGGGGAAGGGTTTGAGGAGATGTGTTCATATATTCAAAGAGATCAGGCTGGTTTGCTTGTTTTTGGCAAATAAAGTCTTCTGTGAGTGTCTAGGTCTGCTTTTTTTCCAGCTCAACTCATCTATAAAAACAAACAAACACCCAACTGTTGCTGACCCTTGTCAAAGGCTGGATATTATAAGGCTATAAAAGCTGTAAATGATTGACTTTTATTGTTGATAATACAAAATAATGGAACGTGTGTGAATTTGAATTCTGAGCTAGCACTGCTTGCAGTAGGAAACCTTGTAACTGTCACCCCTGCTGAAGACATTTTGGCTAAGTGCAATGGGCATTTTATTTGAACCTATAAATTCTCCTTTGAGGCTGACCTTTGGTTTTGCTTCTCTGGTAATCTTTGGTGCTGCCCTCCTTTTCTTTTTTCGAAGAAACTATTCCCAGTCCAGGGGCTAAAATCCCATTATGAAGGCGCATAAAATATCTTTCCTCTCAGCAAGAAAAATGTTAAGGCAACTCAACTGTCTTATCTCTGTTCCTAGCAGTCTTGGGGCCGGCCCTACTGTTCGGGTGGCTACTTACACATTGCCCCCCCCTCTAAAAAAAAATGCATCAGCAAAAAAAGAGAGGACACAGATTTGCATATGCTAATTTATATCTATAGATGCAAATTTAGAAATAATGACTAGAATCTAAATAGAAATGCAACACATCTCACTACAGCGGAAGAGACTGTGACCAGGTGATCTGTGTGCCTGCTCAGTCTGTTGTCGAGGTGCTGTTGATGGGCAACTTCAAGGCCCAGCTCTTCCTTCCGATGCTTCTTAATGACAGCCCTTCAAATATAGGACTGTCCTCTGCAAAGTAGGCCACTTGGCTACCCTACCTACCATTAGGCAGAGTGAGGCAGCTGCCTCTGGCGACTGATTTTGGCTGTCACAAAATGGTAGCACATTTGTTGTTGTTGTTATTACTACTACTACTATGAGGGAGGGAGACAGTGACGGGATTTTCTGCCTCAGGTACCAAAACTCCTTGACTGGCCATGGGCACTATGCACCTTGACTTGGGTGGGACGGTGGAAGTACCATTTGCTGCTCTGCTACAGGCAGTAAAACACTTTGGGCTGGCCCTGCCTTTTGTCTCTCATTCATACCCCTCATCTCCTTCACCTTCAAGGTTTGCTTCCACAAAGGTCATTTGGACCCTGAAGGATTTCTAAGGTGAGGACATTACACCAAATGGAAAATGTAACCTTTGCATTGAAAAACCTGTTCCATCCCGACACTTCTATTGTTGGTACACCTTTGTGTACAAAGATTATGGGGTGGGGTTTTTTGTTTGTGTGTGTGTGTGTGTGCGTGTGTGTGGTTGCCCTCTAGAAATCCTTCTAGGTCCAAACAGCAGAAAAACAAACAACATCCTTAACTGGGAAGCCCTGTGAAGGCCCAGAGAGGTATGTGACAGAAACACCTACCGGTATGTGTTTATGTGCTCATTGGTAAGCTGTTTCCCAGGCAGGTCTGGAGCATAGTTCCACCTTCAGAAATTTCACCACACCAGAAAAGTGAATAAGGGTGCAATCCTATGCATGTTTAGACAGAAAGAAGTCCTACAACTCTCAGCATGCCCCACTGCCCCAGCCAACCATGCTGGCTGGGGACAGTAGGACTTTTTTTTCCTGTCTGAACATGCATAGGATTGTGCCCTAATCTAGTTTCATACTAGATGGCAAAGACACTAAAATATTTATAAACACAGATATTTTCTGATTCGCACTCTCTTCAGGCAGGTGTACAAACATTAAGCCTTGATTCAAGTAGCAGGGCATTTGCCTTGGCAAATATTGGGAAAGTATTTTCAAAACATTCAGTTTATTAGAAGAACAAGATGCTACTTTAATCATCAATAGGTTTGATACTAATACTATTTTTTTTAAAGTTCACCATCATTGTGAAACTATGAAATTAAACTTTAAGAAATATCATAATGAATTACAGTCATGCCTTGGATTGAGAGCATAATTCGTTGCGGAAACGTGCTTGTAATCCAAAACACTCTTATATCAAAACGAAATTCCCCCCAAAAAATTTGTACAGAGATTTTTAATTTAAGCCATACTACAGTACTTGTATTGCAAGACGTCGCTTGTATATCAAGTCAATTTTTAAAAAATAAATATTTAAAAATTTGCTTGTCTTGCAAAACACTCTCAAACCAAGTTACTTGCAATCTAAGGTATTACTGTATTGTTATCTTTTAACAATATTAAATAAGGTTTCTATGAATAGTTCTTCTCTTGGGCTTTTGTCCTGGAACACCAGGGTCAGCCAACGGTTACAAGAAAAAAAGAAACAAGTTTCCAAAGGAGGTGGGCAGCAGGCCAATTCTGCAAGCATCATGCTTCATGGAATATTTGACAATATTGACAGAACCTTCGCAGGTATGCTGTGAAATGTTTGCTAAGTATTTTGAGGGGTGGAGGAATCGTTCATTTCCGCCTCAACTTGGACACAATTTATTCTGCAGTACAATCTAGGAAGGTGTGCAGAGCTCTGGCTGGTCATGTTTTATTGGATGAGTTTCAGTTACTGTAGCCTGAGAATGTGGACAAGGCACTCTTAGAAGAAGAGTGTTCTGTTTCAAACTAGTGCCAGGCCTGGGTTTGGCACAGAACTTGCTTTGGTCGCTCCAATAGAGGGCCTATGCTGGGAGAAAGTGCTACTTTGCTCATTCTCCTGGGTCTCTCAGTGGCTTTCAATACCATCAACCATGGAATCCTTCTAGATAGGCTCTATGAATTGG
Source organism: Shinisaurus crocodilurus (assembly GCA_021292165.1). Classification (NCBI taxonomy): domain Eukaryota; kingdom Metazoa; phylum Chordata; class Lepidosauria; order Squamata; family Shinisauridae; genus Shinisaurus; species Shinisaurus crocodilurus. Next base: position 17,697,179 of record CM037887.1, on the reverse strand, counting down.
GGGCTGGAGACCCTGTGTTGGAGTAGTTCTGTTGCTGCTTGGAGGCACATTTCCAGAAGCTGGTGCTGGGAGGCATTCATGTTACAGGGTCCTGCAAGGTTCCATTTTACTCCCATGCTTTTTAACATCTACATGAAGCCACTAGAGGAGGTCATCTTAAGTATTTGGAGTGAGACGTCATTAATCTGCTGATAACACCCAACCATATTTCTCCTTTAGATATGAGTCAGATGAATCAGTGCAGGTGCTGAACTGCAAGTGGATGAGGGCCAATAAACTGAGGTTCAACCTAAACAAGATGGAGGCACTACTGGTAGATGGTTTGTCTAGCCAGGGCAATGGAATTCAACCTGTTTTGGATGGGGTTGTGCTCTCCCTGAAGGATCATCAGGTGCATAGTCTGAGGGTGCTCCTAGATCCAGCTTTGTCACTGGAGCCCCAAGTGACGTCAGTGGCTCAGAGTAATTTTCACAAGTTAAGGTTGGTGTGCCAGCTGTGGCTACTCCTGGATAGAAAGAACCTGTCTACATGCCCCGGTAACTTCCTGGTTAGGCTTCTTCAATGTGTTGTACATGGGGCTACCTTTGAATACCTCAGCTAGTACAAACTACCACTTGCCAGGCTTTTGAGATGGACGCACACATGGGAACATGACTCACTGATTCTTAAACATCTTCACTGGTTACTGGTCCCTCTCTGACCACAGTTCAAAGTGCTGGTGCTTATTACCTTTAAAGGCCTGTATAGCTTGGGATGAGGGTAGCGCCTGCGTTCACATCAGCCTGCTCATGCACTGAGATCATAATCTGAGGCCCAAGTGCCCCCACCATCAGAAATTAGGTGGGTGGGGACTGGAAGAAGGCCCTTTCAGTGGTGGCACCCTATTTATGGACTTCACTCCCTGGAGAGGCTTGTCATGCATCTATTGCTCCCCTTTCAGCGTGCCCGTGCGCGCGCACACACACACACACAAGACAGGATATTTATGTACCTGTCAACTGAGGGTTATACTTCATGCATCTGATGAAGTGGGCTATAGTCTACAAAAGTTTCTTTCATAAGAATTATGTTAGCCTATAAGGTAGTTTTTGTGCTGTAAGAGTAACTGCTACTATATACTAAGGGTATACAATCTGGTCCATGCTCAGCTTTTTCCACATGAACCTGTATGAGGGAAGGATTCTATAGGTAGGAAATAAATGGGGTCTCTGAATGCATAAACCTGCCCCAGGTTAGGTTCACTTTCCCTTAATTTTAGAGTCCTGGCCAGTCCTACAAACCCTTCCATGATCTGAGCTCAGTTCAATTTATTTCCTGAAAACAATGGTGCAAACATTGACCTGTCCCCACTAATGTAATAGGTATTTAATAAATTCACTGTGCATACCAGTTGCTGGAGTATGCCTGATTTGTTTCTAATGGGTGACCAGGGCTTCTGCTTCTTGCCATCAATGGCAACCCAGTCCACCCAAATTCACCTAATTGGGGTGGGGGTGGTTACAATGTCCGTTTGTCATACAGTATACTTATGAATTGGCTTTGTATCCCAGTCATGCACCTCTGTCACTAGAGACTGTTCCTAGAAGGTAACCGACTATTGCATCCAGTCCAGAGTTTTCTTTACGCACAAAGTAATCTCAAGCATGATACTGCCACATCAACTGTATTCCTTCCTTGCCAATACAAAGGAATTGGGCTTTGCATCCCTTGGGCCACCCCCACATATAGATTTCTTATGCCTGGGGAGACTGCCCTGTTCAAGATACCCTTGTTCAGCCCAAAGTTTCATTTTCTCACAAGGTGCTCATAGCCTGAATCTCTGTGATTTACTTTTGTAATTCCCATGTTGCAGACCACTCTTGAGAACGCCTTGTGCGGAAACAAAAATTTAGACTGGGTACAATGCGAGACGAGAGTATCTCATAGGGGGGACAGTCAGTTGGTGCAGCCATGTAGGAATTGGGGCGGCACATGCATATTGGGGGGTGGGATGAAGCGCCAGAGTTCAAACTTTGGTTCCTTCTTCAGGCTGCTTCTGGCATACAGAGACCCACATCATTTGACAGCGATGTGGCTGCTCATTCACCCATTTCGATCAGATGTACAATCTACTCTTGAGCACTGAGCCCAGGGGAAATTCCCTCCCCTGTTTTGGTAGGAGCAGTCTGTGCAGCGCTTGGTGCTAAGTTGTGACCCTCATGAAGTCACTTCCCTGGAGCAGTTTTTCCAAGTTTTTTTTTTAAACAGACAAAAATCTTTTTTTAAAAGCCCCTGAAGAAAGGTTGAAAACAGATACGCTTGCGAGCCACTTGAAACAATAAAATCATAATAGTGGAAACAATAATGAATAATGTAGCCCAGCTGAAGCATGGGGAACGGCATATAGGGAAAGAAAATATTAATCCGGAGGCAGGCACGTAGATCATTTGAGGAGCGAATGCGCGGAGGTGTGTGAAGCCGAGTAGCGGGCGGGCGGAGAAACCCGGCACCGACACGTGTTTGTAGGCATGTCTGCACGCACCAACGCGTGTTGAATGAGAAGCCTTTCAGACCCTCTCACAAAGCTGTGGGGGGGGGAGCAACAGCAAGAGTCCCTCTTCTCCCGCATCAGGTATCCTTACCTCCACAGGAAGCCTCCACGCCTCCATCACTGCCCGGAACTCACCCGCGTGTCAGAGAAACAGAAGTAAAATAAGAAAAAAAAGAAAAACAACCCAGTCACCTCAACGGCCTGGCCACGCCCCCAATTCATCCGGTTAGCTCCTCCCCACTCCTTCCCGTCCTCAGCTCGACCGCATCCCCATGACGACAGCGCGATGCTTGCTGGGAGTTGTAGTCTTTCCAGGGAGAGGCGGCTCTCGTCCGTGCCTGTTGATGACGTAGATGCAACTGCGCCGGAAGCCTTGTGAGCTGAGCTGGTGGGTTTTCTGCCTGCCTGGCATTGGGCCTCGCTGTGGAGTCGCCATGGCGGTGAGTGAAGTGACCGGCCTAGCCGGGGCTTTCCAGCATTTGTGGGGCTGGAGCTGATCTGTGTGGGTGCATATAATGTAATTGATATAATAATAAATAAGTATAATAAATACATAAATTAATATAGCTCTGGCCAGGAGTTTGCGTGTCTGTACACGGCCATATCCCAGGATCAATTTTCTATCTCTGTATGGTTTCTCCCCGTGCCATTAAAAACCTTAATATGTTCCCTCCAGATGTTTTGGGCCATGCTGGCTGGGGATGATGCCACATATATGGAGGGCGCCCGGTTGCGGATGGCTGATATAAGGTCCCCTAGAAATAGTTTGGAATTGTTCTAATCTAGGCAGAAAAGGATTATACTTCCTGTCTCGTCCCCTCCTTTAATTGGACCTGCTCCTGTGCCTTTAACAGCAGCCTGGCACACAGGAAAAAGTTAGCAGGTGGAGCTTTTCCTGCCCTGGACGTAAGTGGTGAGGGAGGGTGGAGAAACCTCTTAAAATACTGATGTGTTAGGTTGCTATTAAAGACACAGGAAAATGGCCAAGAAGGTAGCAGTTCTAAAAGTAGGTGATCCTCAAATAACCCACCCCTTTCATGAAGTTGGAACAATCTCCTAGTCCAACCTCACTGTAACTAATCCTAAATATGTGTAACTGAAATAATTGTGTCTTCTTCCCCGGTTCCTGTATTTCCTTCCCCTTCATTAGTATCGGTTGTGTCTGTCTTTAGGCTGTGAGCACCATGAGATAGTGACCTGTTTTCTCATTCTCCGTAAAGCACCATAAGAAGAATCTTGCTGGGTCAAAGCAAAAACCAGTCTAATCATGATCCCAAGCATGTTTTCTACAGTGCCCAGCCAGACATGAGCACAATAGCCCTCTCCTGCTGTAGTTTCCCAGCAACTGGTATTCAAAGGCATGGTGTGTGATCCTGAAGATGGTACATAGCCATCTTGACTAGTAGCCATTGTAGCCTTATCCTCCATCCTTGTACATCAGTGGTGGGTAACATGCAGGCCACATGTGGCTCCTGCCCCCTTCAATACAGCCTCTGCTGCCTTCCTGCCCCCAATTGGGGAAAACTGGTTGTTTGCTGCAGAAATTTGGCAGCAAACCACTATGGAGGCTTATTAAAGACAAACTTAGCTTGTTTTCCAGTGAAAATTGTCTTTAGTAAGTTTCCATTTCAGTTTGCCACCAACCACCCCACACTTTTTTTTACTGCATTGGCAGCAGTAAGAATGTGGTCCAGGCCGGGAATTGGCCCCCAGATCACCCAAAGTTGCCCACCCCGATATACATAAATGGTGCTATATAATGCTGACAATAATTAATAGCAGGCCACTCATCTGAATGGTTGGCCTATTTAACTTACATAAAGAAGGTTTGGCAATACTTGGTTCCACCCAACCCACTGCCCAGGTCAAGTGGTGATCTAGGTCAAGATTATCATGTGCTCTGAGGATTCTACTGGCAGAACCTTTGAGCAGCAAATAATACTTAGCACCCGTGCACTTTAGGGTGCCCAGAGTGCTTCACAGACATGGTTTTAATAATTCTTGTAACAGCCTTATAAGCATTATTATGCCCATATTACAGATGGAGGGGGAGGCTGAAATTGAGAGATTAAAGGTGCAATCCTATGCATGTTGGGGCATGCTGTGAGTTGTAGGACTTTTTTCTGTCGAAACATGCATAAGATTGCACTCTTAATTGGCTCAAGGTCACCTAGCGAGTTCATGGCAATAATGAGATTGCAAAAATGCGTGGTTGTCCTGCTGGTTATTGGTTAAAACAACAGAGAACCCCCCCACACCCTCTGGTGCTATGTTGGCTTGCAGGTGTCTTATGGTAGGTAGCACAACTTCAGTTTTAATTTATTTGCTGGTTCTGCTCTGTAGTGTAGCAGACATGATCAAAACAAGCCATCATAGCCTGTTGTCAGCTACAGTGTGTGCTGGATGCGATTTACATAATCACCACCCAGGTGGGGCTTATTGTGTCTTCTGAACCCAGGCGGCATAGCTTGTTGGAGGGGTAAACAACCCTCAAATAACCCATGGGCTGTTGGAGGGTAATTTGAGGGTTGTTTAACCCTCGCAAGAAGCCATGCCACCCAGGTTTGGATGACATAAGTTGTGCCTGGGCAGAGATTATGCAAATTGTGCCAGCATGCACCACAGCTCAAAACAAGCCATTGTGGCTTGTTGTAATTGTGTGAACCAGGCCAGACTGTTGTGTTGGACTACTGGGATTTTTTTTAGGGGCAGGGGAAATAACTCATTCGAACCCTTCTGAGAGACCAGAAAAGAGATCTAACTATTTAAAAACCTAACTTGCCCAATATGGGCTTACTCAGTAGAACTGAATCTGCTGCTGTCAGCAATATGTTAGTTCTGGTTTTGTGCCCTCCTCTCTGCCTAGCTAAAACAAAAAATGCAGTTTTGTCTAATAGCCATGGATTTGGGGTGCACACTGACATATAAGCTAGTGACACACTTATCCTTTGATTTAATTGTTACTTTTTCTATTTTTCCAGCCAAAGGGAAAGGTGGGAACCAAAGGTAAAAAGCAGATATTTGAAGAAAACAAGGATACCCTCAAGTTCTATCTGCGGATTATCCTTGGAGCTAATGTGAGTGTGTGATGCTCTGCCTGTATGAATTCTGTGCAGTGGTAACAGCCTGCTTGGATTTTTGAGCAGAAAGTGGACCCCAGTTGGAAATTGTGCCTTGTTTGATGCTTGCAGCTTGTGAGGCACCACTGCTGACTTGGTCATTGCCTCAGTGTGATGTGAAAAGAAGTGCCCCTGAGGTGTCTGTGTTATCACTGCGGCCTGTAGGCCATCCTGCTCTTATAGATTTCATAGATCATAGAGTTGGAGTACCTGCTGGGTCAGAAATGGTGCCTCACGTCATGCTTTTAAAGGCAGGGTGTAGCTTCTGGCTTGTGGCACGCTTCACAGAAAACGATCGGATGTCCTGATGGCCTCTGGGGTGTCTGGTTTGCTTTGTGTAAAGTCCAAGGGGGTGGGGATTGGTGCCTCACATTCTGTAAGGAGTGAGCGAGGTACTGCTTCTGCTTCTCCAGGTATTCTACACAAAGTGGCAGGGCCGGAGAGGTGGATAGAGGAGATGGGATGTGCATGTACACATTCTCTGGGTGAGGGCTTGATGTGCAGTTGAAGTTTGGAAAGATGTCCAAAAGCCACTCTCATTTTCCTCTTGATTGATAGCACAATTTCTCTGGTATGCTATGAAAAGGATGATTGGGCTTCTGTTTTGAGTGTAAACTTCTGCTTTGAGTGTTAGCAATTAATTGGTAAAGCTTGTATATCCTGCCTTACCAGAGTGCATGAGGCTTGGTCAGAAAAATAAAAAGGTGTCCATAGTGGCTACAGAGCGCCCAAAGGGCCAAATTTAACTTATTTTCAGCCTAAATGTGGCCCTTTCAGTGCTCTGTAGCCACTAGGTGATGGTCAGAGCCCATGTGACATACTGGATAGAGTGTTGGCTATGGGAAACACAGAATTCAAATCCTCACATGGGACCAAATTGCAGATTTGGCATGTACCTTTTTATTACTGTAAACAGCCACGGGGGCTCCAGGGAGGATCAAGACCATGGTGAGATGGGGTTTAGCCCTTTCATCCTGTGCCGTATTCCCAATCAAAACATCCCCCTCCCTGTCGAAGCTGCTATTTGCCACTCATTGGTATTAGTGGGAGTTTCCTTTCCAGCACAAATATAAGCTTTGGGAGGGTGATCTTTGGTGGGACTATAGAATGGGGATAAAGAGGTTTAACAAACAAAACAAAAGACCTCCTTGTGCACTGCAATCCCAATCAACATGAACTGTCTTCAGATCCTTGGAGAAAGGAGGGGGGGGGGAATCAGATCCAGTCCAGCTACTGTATTCTGAAGCAGTGACTCGATAGGCCTTAGCCTGTCTTGTTTGCTAAAAAAAAAAACCCCACACCGGCAATCAAGAGCAGCTTGGATAGCCCGTGTCCTTATTTGTCCGAGAAGGAAAAAACATAGTATGACTTTGTAAAGTGCTGTGTCTGAGAATGGGAAAGTGGATTTGGGTTTTCTCAGGGCACTGTTTCATTTGGATTTAAACCAGATTTTTGGGGGCGGGGAGTTGGTTGGATTTTTTTTAATGCAGGAAGATTCAAAGCTATTTTGTGTCTGTCCTCTTCCCTTTTACTTGGTCTCTGACTGTTGTTTCTCTTGATTCCAGGCCATTTATGGAATTGTAAACCTTGTGATCTTCTATGTAACAGCCACTGTCTGGACTTGGGTGAGTCCTGTGTAGTCCCAGATTGTAATCTCCTTAAGGCCTATTGAATTACTTCTGCCGCGAAATCGTCGGTTGGATTCTGCTGCATGGAGGTGCCTCTGAGCAGCGATGTCCAACCTTTCGCAGTCTAGCCCTGCGTGGCTTGCTGCTTGTCATGCTCTCCAGAGGGTGGTGCCATGACAAGTGGAATTGTCAAAACCTGACACCGTCCACTTCTTCCATTTATAGCTTTCTAAATTTCATTTCATTTCATAGATAGAGTTGGAAGGAGCCTACAAGGCTATCGAGTCCAACCCCCTGCTCAATGCAGGAAACTAGAGGAGGGGTCTCCCATCCAAGTAATAACCAGGCCTGACCCTGCTTAGCTTTTCATGCTCAGACAAGCTGAGCCAGCGTAAGCCACAGGCACTGTGCACTGCGAAGAGTTCAGAACTCTCTTCATTGACTTGCCTTTGGATTAATTAATAAACCTTTGGATATTATCTAGTGTTAGTCCTACGTACAGTAGACCCATTGAAATGGGTATACTCTACACAGGACTGACATTGGTGACTACCCTCTGTGTGTTCTGAGGCTTCTTCCCTTTCCTTAAGCTTCTTCTGAGAACTGAGTGGGAGGTCCCACTGCTTTTCCTGGCTGATCTTTGTGTTCTTATTGTAGGTTGCATTTGTGTTCAGCTTGATGATCTACGGGGCCAGTTACCGCTCGATGAGCTCCATGGCAAAACCTTCTTTTGCGGATGACGGCAGCCTTGCCGATGGCGGAATTGACCTGAATATGGAGCAGGGGATGGCAGAGTGAGTGTCTACACCACACAAGTCCAGGTGAGCAGGACCTGCTGCCTGAGCGCATACACAGGTCTCCTTCACCTCAGAGCAGGAAGGTACTGGTGTCTTTGGGGAGCCAGCTATCGCCTCCCAAAGCTTCTCTCCCCAGCTTCTTTACCGAAAAGCAGCGGAGGGGGATACCTTCCTTTCATCCTTGTGTGCTCTCAGCTATTGAAGGGATGTTCAGGGCTTCCAGTGATTAGGACATGTAGGGCTGTTGTGTCCTTCCTTCTCACTTTGCCCTAATACCCTTTGTTGTTCTCCTGTTCCCCACACTCTTTGTCCTTTCTGCCCAACTACTATAGAAATCTGAATCTTTGGCAGTGGAATAATCAGGCCTCAGTAAATAATCTCCACGTATCTATAATCTGTAATCAAAGTATCTAATTGAAAAGTATATGACAGTACACGAGTCTACGTATGGGGCTTATGTGGTGCGGAATTTGGATCTCTGAGCTCTATAATCTCACATTCCTTGGCTAGTCCCAAGACAGATTTTTCAAGTTGTCTTCATTGCTTCCGGCATCAATGGTGCCGCTAGATTAGATGGAGGAGAGTGGGAAAGAGAGCAAAACAGAATGGCTGATCACAGGATCTTGGAATGCTCCAGGGAGGAGAGGCTGCCTAGAGCAGCAGCATGGGTACACATAAGGGAAAATGGTTGTGATATTTTGCTCCCTAGGAAGCAGAAGGTTTTGGAATTGTTATTCCTATCATCATAGAATTTTAGAGTTGGACAGCACCTTAGAAGTCATCTAGTCCAACTCCCTGCTCGAGGCAGGCATCTTGCAACTTACATCATCCCTGGAAGATATCCGTTAAGCCTCTGCTTAAATATCTCCCGCCGAGGAGAGCCCACCATGTCCCGAGGCAGACTGTTCCACTGTCGAACAGCTCTTACTGTTAGGGAGTTTCTCCTAATGTTCAGCCAAAATTGGTTTCTCTGCCACCTCCACTTATTGGTTCTAGCTGTGCCCTCTGGAGCAACAGGGAATAAGTCTCCTCCATCTTCTGCATGACAGCCTTTCAGGTATTTGAAGATAGCTGTCGTGCCTCCTCTTAACCTTCTTTTCTCCAGGCTAAACATATCCAGTTCTTTTAACTATTCCTCATAGAATTTGGTTTCCAGACCCCTCGCTGTCTTGTTTGCCCTCTAGGATGTGCTGTAGTTTGTCAATGTCCTTCTTAAATGTTGTGCCTGGATTAGGACACAGGAATGTAGATAAGTGAACTTTGTCTGCAATTCCAAGTTTCTTAGCATCATCTTTCAGTCATGTTTCTTGTGGCTCTTGACCAGGCTACAACGGGAACATCCTCCTGATAGAGCCCCACATACAGGTTCCCTCCCCCAGTCAGACTCCCAAGAGCCAGGCTTGTTCTCCATAGGTCTTCCTGCTAGTCTTTGAGTGGCAGGTTTGGGAACCACAGGGATCGGTGAGGCTTTATGTTGTGTTCTACACCAATAAAAATCAGCTTTTTTTGTCCTCAGGCATCTGAAGGATGTGATCTTGCTTACAGCTATAGTGCAAGTCCTCAGCTGTTTTTCCCTCTACGTGTGGTACTTCTGGTTCTTGGTAAGTCTTTTTGCTAGCTCAGTTGCCCAGCACGTAAGAAACCCGTAATTTATCTTTCCTTTCCAAGTTTGTCTGCAGATCCCAAGTCTGTGTCGCTTTTGGTCTTTGCCAGCCAACACCTGCTCGGCAGGAAATTCATACAACCTGTACTTTGCATACAACTTCAATCCACGTTTGATTTATTCTTTATTGCAAGTGAATAATTGATGGGGGGAATGCTAAAAGTGTTTGAATAAGGTCATGGCTTTCCTCCAAATTCCAGGGGCAGGGAGAAATGATGGCTCAGTGGACCCCTCTGATGTCCTAATCATCAGACATCAGAACTAGAGACTGAGATAACTTTGAGAAATGATGAGAACGAATGCTGGGCTTTCTGGTTCTGGTGAAGCAGTTAGAAATTCTGCACGGGCAGAGCAATCCTGCGACTCCCAGACAATGCCCAGGGAGTCATCGGATGGTGCAGTTCTTCTCTTCCACATCTGTAGACAGAGCTATGACCACAGAGGAACAGATCCGATTGTGGACCTTCCCACCCACACCCACACCCGCCCAATTCCTCCCTCCCACAGCCACTCTTAAGAGGTTGCAACTGAGGGAGAAAAGGGGGCATTCAGGTGGGAGCGGAGGGAGGAGAGGTCTGGATCCGCTCAGTCCAAGAAGCTCTTTTGACCCCATCCACATCCACACTGTGGCAAGCAAACTAGATGGGCTCAGATGCCCATCTAGCTGATTTTTTTTAAAAAACGAGGGACAGAGAAGCTGTTAATGCCTCTGTCCTCCTCCTGCCCTGCCTGGCTCTTTCCAGCAGGACTTTGAATAGACAGAGGGCTCCGATCTAGGATTACACTCTAAAAAACAAACAAACAAACAAAAAACACACACAATCAAACCTTCAAGTTTTGAGATTGAAATTAACTGGGTGTTAAAATGGTATAAATTTATAGGAATTCTAAAAAAAAAAAAATTATAGCTATAAATGGGTTTCAATTTAGTGTTCCCTAAAGTCCAGCAAACTTTTTGCTGATGCTCAGCTGTGCTTTTCAGTAACTTGAGTTGCTGAATGCCTGAAGGATCTGTAAAAAAAATATTTGTGCCTCTTTTGCAGGCTCCAGGGCGGGCACTCTATCTCCTGTGGGTTAACATCCTGGGCCCTTGGCTCACCGCAGACTCTTCGGCTGCCAACCAGGAGCCCAATGAGAAGAAGCAGCGCCGACAAGAACGCCGCCAGATGAAGCGTTTCTAGCTGTGCTCGTGGAAATGGATGTCATGCCACCTGTTGTCTCCATGTGGCTGTTTTATCAGGGATCTGATTTTTGAACCAATCTGAAAACATCAGGGGCTTCTTCTCTTGCTTATCTCTCTCCCCCCCCCCCCTTTGACGGCAATTCACTATAAAGCTAAATTGCTTCAGGGCCAGCGTAACCAGGCCTTTGTCTGCCCTGTGACAAGGGGTGGGAACCTCTGGGGGAATGAAGTTGTGTAAATATCTTTATAAAGTGATGCTGTAATATGAATCTAAGGATGGAAGTGTTCCAGGGTTGGAAGAAATGGTACATTTAAAAAACAACAACCCAACAACAAACCTACAGAGTCTATATCAGATCACTGATTTTATATTATCACACTTTTGACCCTGCCTACTCTAGGTTGGCACAGTATGTAAAACCAAAATGCAAAACAAGCAATATGCCAACACAATTAAATCAATAAATAAAGCTAGAGTTCATGAAAACAAAGCCATTTAGGTGAAAGAGAATAAGAAGATTGCAGGGATGTTCAAAAGACTCTCACTTTTAAGCCTGTTTTTTGTTTTATTTTTTAAAGCGGGGAGACGGGAATCTCTGGCAGAATGGAGGTGTATAAATACCTCGTACATAACGGTTCATTTCCCCACTTACCCCAAAGAAAGACTGCTGAGCTTAGGTGCATCTCTCTTAGTAGTTAATTGCAGAATGCTGGGACTACCAGCAAAAGACCCTGCACTGGCTTCCTCTGAGTCTGATCTCTTGGCAAAGGAGCTCTGCGTCCCATCTGCAAATCTTTGTGGGCTAAAGGATTTGTACACTGTAGGGGTGGCACTCCCTGATGTTTATTGGCACCAGGCTGCATAGGGCTTTATAGGACAAAACAGTAGGCCTCACAGCCTAAGTTCCCAACAGGAGTCTGGATAGAAAGCATCACAACTTGAATACTGTGATCAAAATCTAATATTGCTTGTTACAATAATGACTTGGCACCTGGCTGGGGATAGGAAAGCGGGGAAGGACTGGAAGCTGGTCCATGTTTTTAGATTCAGGGGACGGTTTACACATCATCTTACCCGAAATTTGATGACATGCAGCTGAATGAGGGGTGGGCGGGGCGGGAACATTCTAATAATGTAATGTGTGTTCACAACTGCTATGTTACATCAGCTTAAATCAATAAAACATTAGGACTTCTGCTTGTTTTTACTAGAGGATAAATGATTCATGCTGAATGGTGTGGAAAAGGCTAGAAAAGTGTCTTCAAATGGAGGAAATTAGCAACAGGAATGTTTCAACCCATATTCTAACTAACTTGGCAACCTTTTGGCTGCTGCAGTTACCTTTCTCCTAGCTGAAGACTGATGTGGCACTATCACAGTTGCATGCCTTTTTCCTTTTGGGTCTTTAATGGCCAGTCAGTTACAATATATCAGGAAAAAATAACCATGACTACTGTTACAGATGTATTTATTTTTTATGGGCAATGCAGCAGTACTGCCAAGAAATGAATGCCACAGCACTGTTACCGCTATTTCTCCCAGCCTTAAAAGTTTACAAGAAGGCAATTTAAGTGTGTCCCCCTAGTGCTTCTTTCATGGGCATGGAGAGGAAGGAAAGAAGTGGGGCGGGGAAGTCAGATCAAGGAGCAAATTGATGTTTCATGAACCTTTATAGAGCTATATACTGGAGTCAGGCAGGCTTGGCTCAGTGCTTAAGTGAATCTGCACATGATCTCGATGGGCAGAAAAACAAGAGGCAGGGAAAAGGTTATTACACTCCACAAAAGCCCCCAACCAACCTGCCGGACTGCCAAATAATTGCAGCAGCTTTGCCTTCCTTCTCTTGAAATGGCTTCTCTGCATGCCTGCTTGAAGCAAAGCCAGAGAGGCCCAATGTGTGTTGAGTGCCATGTTGGAAGTGACTGTTGAGAGAGGTGGAGGAGATGGAAGGCTGTCTCCCAGCCACTGATGAGGAAAGCATCTGAAGGAGGAATCCTCCCTCTCGAAGCAAATGTGTATGTAGGGAGGGGGAGAAAGCATGTAGATGCTCCATTACCAAATACCCAGTGCCCCCACTCCCAAATATAATCAGGAGGAAGTGGGAAATTTGAGTACGTAGATCCAAGCCCACATGGGAAGTAGTATTGGGTCCAGAGAGGAATGAGGAACGCTGAAGACTACAAGAGAAGAACTTGGAGGTCAGTTCTTTGAAATTCAACTCCATGTCCTGAAAAAGCCCTACTCTAATATTTGTGCATGTGTGTGGATTTATGTGGTTTATTGTGTGATGGCTTGATAGGGTGTGTCTTTGCACAGCTTATAAGTCGTAGGCCAGAAAAAGGGAGTGGCAACCCACTTGTTTTTAAATATTTTTCACATTAGATTTCTTCCAGCATTTTGGATTCCCTCCAGTAGTTCTATTTTGAGATTTGTTAATGTTTGCCAGCCAGCCAGTTTCCACCAGTACTGCTGGGTGGGACTTGAGCCTCTGTATTCCTCGGATATTGGGAGTAAGGTATTGACTAAGAGAAATATGCAGCAGTAAGGCAAGAAGGGTCTTCTCCCATTTTGGGGCCTTCGCCGGTGAAGGCATGCAAGTTTTAAAGTTTCATGGTGTGTCCTGGTCTTCAAGCAGAAATGAGGTGCCGGTGTGTGTAATGTTCCTGGAGCAGCACTGGAAGCTTTTGAGTAATGTAAGTACAACCTTCAGAACAAAACGTCAAGAGAAAATAGAACTTTAAAAGCCATTTATAATAGAAAATAGAACTTTAAATGCCCAGGGAAATGGAAATTATAGTCATTAAAATATTTTAAATCTGACATGTCAATATTACGTTTCTAAACTCAGTTGCCCAGTATTCTGTATCTGTCTTCTAGGACAAACATAGGAATCTGAGATGAACTGGCCATGTTGATAGAAGTATTTGCTGTTACGCCCTGATGGATATTATCTATAATTCTACTCTTGCCAAATACGTAGTCCGTGATCTGTAAGGATAGAGTTGCTGATGTAGGTTGTACAGGGCAAAATGCTCTGTGTATGTTCAGAGGCACCTTATATCACATTCTCCAATGAGCTTGGTCATTAAATGCAACAGCAGGTTCTCCAAGAGTCAAATTAAAGCAGGTCCAAAGGGGCACATGAAACTTGAAAGCGCAAAAAAGGAAGAGTGCTATGAAGGGGTGTCAGTGTGAATCGGGAGGGATGAGCCCGGGCTGGTTTTCAGCCGCGTTTGCGTTTTGTCTGAGGTTGGGAGACGTTGCTCTTGGTATTTAAAGCGAGGTTAGAGTGGAACTGTGCAGGGTGGGGGGGTGGGGGGGATCTCGATTTGAAGACTGCTGTGTTTTGTGGTTTTTGGGGGTCCTGATTTCGGTGACGGAGGAGCCGTAGCTCAGTGGTAGAGCACTTGCGGTGCGTGCAGAGGGTCCCAGGTTCGACCCCCGACATCTCCAGGTAGGGCTGGAATAATTCCCACCTGAAACTCTGGAGAGTCGCTGCCAGTCAGTGTCAACAATACTGGGCTAGATGGATCAAGGGCCCGTCTCAGTATAAGGCAGCTTCCGATGTTCCTATGGGTGTGTGTGGACAGGAACAAAAAGAAGCAAACGGGGCTGCCTGTGTTTTGGGGCGAGAGGCGCAGTGCCCGCCGCCTACCAGGCGGGGGGCGGGTATCGCGAGCTCGCCGGAGAAAGGGGCGGGCTGGGGCGTGGCCTGGAGGGCGGAGGGAGGAGCCCGACTGCGGCTCTCGCCGTCGCCATGGAGACGGGCCTGACCCGCGCCGAGGAGCCTTCGGTCCAGCAGGGCCCGCCCTGAGCGAGGCGCCCCCTCAGCGCCTTCCCATTCTCGGGCATGAAGCGGATGCGTGGCCCCTCGGAACTACCACTGAGCTGGGGTGGGCGGGGGAGAAAGGTGAGAAGGAAGGGTGGCGGGCGGGGGGGAGAAAGAGCCCTCCCGCTTGGGGACTGGGGGCTTTATGAAGTCGTGGGGGGGGGTCTTGCCAATGGGGTGTTACGGAACTGGGGGGGCGGGGGTATGTGTGGCCTTCTGCAGATCTCTATAGAAGAGCGTCTTCTGGTGGGCGGCGCTGTGCCACGGGTAGCTAGGGGGCTGTGCCATCGGCCTCTCTCTGGTTCTAGAATAAGCCCTTCTCCAACCCTGGTGCCCTCCAGATGTGTTGGACTGCAACTCCCAGCATCCCCCAGACAGTCCAACACATCTGGAGGGCACCAGGGTTGGAGAAGGGCTACTCTAGCGTTTGCATGCATTAAAAAATAATAACAACAGCAATTATTATTGCATACAGAAGGCCCCAGGTTCAATCCCTGGCATCTCCAGACTTAATGCTAGGAGCTGCACCGAGGTGACTAGCGGCGCAGTTCTAGGCATATCTACTCGGAAGTAAGTAGGCACTGGTATACTGTGCACACTTTCCTAGGAGGAAGCCCCATTGAGTTATGAGCAGAGAAGAATTTACTTCCCAGTAAATGCATCCAGGATGGTGCTACAGGGATGCAGCTATGCTATGCAGGTGGATTTGGAAGGAAGCCCGGCTGCGCTGCACTTAATCCCTGGAATGACTTTTTTTTTAAAGGACAAATTTATAGAGGATCAGTGTGTGTTAGCCTTGACATCTGAAATGGAAACTCTGTGTTCAGAGGCAATAAACCTGATTTCTAGGTGCTATCAGGGATGGGAGACTCGACTCGTGAGTCGGACTGAGTCCCCCCTCTGACTCGAGTCAGACTCAAGTCCCAGTATTTTTAATGGGACTCGAGACTCGACTCGAGACCAAGGACTCGTGTTCCAAAATCGTGTTCCTCAAATGCAACATGGATAGGTTTTAGGAAGTACAGCAAGTTTATTTTTTAAAATCATTTTCCTAAAATGCAACCTTTCAGACATTTTGGGTTTGGCTGCCTCTGCCCGCCTGTTTGGGGTTCCCTGCCTCCTCTGCCTGCCTGGTCTCTTCTTAACCAGTTCCACAGTTTGAATTGTCCAAGACAAAGGCCTCTGCCTGTCTGGTTATTTTGGGTTTGTCTGCCTGGTCTGTTCTTGCCAAAATCAGTTGCAGAGTTTTGAAATAAAAAGGCACACTTGTGCCTAGAATTTATTTAAGCCACACATCTGAAATAGCCTTATTTTGTTGGGGAAAAACCCCATTGATTTTAATAGGGACTCGTGCAGTCAGCTTTGGGAGTGATTCGTGACTCGTGAGTCACCATTTTGGACCAAGGACTCGGACTCGAGACTCGGGTCCAAAGACTCGTGACTCGAAACCAAGGACTCTTCAACTTCCCTGGGTGCTATGGACAAATGGGGGATGTCTCCACCTTGCCCTGCTTATAAGCACCCGACCATCTAGCTGGATAATGCTAGTGCCAGAATGATGGAGTCTGCCTGTCTATCACATTTGTATATTGCCTTTCTTTCAAGGAGTTCAGGGCAGAATACTCAAAGGAACTTGATGGCCCTTTGGTCTTGTCCAACAAGGCAATTCTTATATTCTTAAATCTCAACAATTTGCTTCTAAGGCCTGTGGAGAAAAACCTGCCTTCAAATCTCATCACATTTAACAAACACCTCTGTGTGTGTGTGTGTGTGTGTGTTTGTGCGCGTGCGCGCATGCATTCTAGGAAGCTTTTTTTGTGTGCTGTCCTTCTGGCACTGAGACAGTAAATGCTTCTGCCAAAAGGCCTCTATTGTGCATAAAAAGGCTATATTGCTTACAGTGCTTCTAGGGAAGCTCCTTCCCTACCAACTAGCATTAACCTGTATCTACAGTCATGCCTTGGATTGAGAGCATAATTCGTTCCGGAAACGTGTTTGTAATCCAAAACACTCTTATATCAAAATGAAATCCCCCCAAAAAAAATTTGTACAGAGATTTTTAATTTAAGCCATACTACAGTACTTGTATTGCAAGACGTCGCTTGTATATCAAGTAAAAAATAAATAAATATTTAAAAATTTGCTTGTCTTGCAAAACGCTCTCAAACCAAGTTACTTGCAATCCAAGGTATTACTGTATTTTCATTTTGGTTAATGGCCACTAAGAGGGAAGTGCTTAATTGAGTTTCATGGGCATGGCTTGACTGTGTAGCATGCTGAGATCTGGGGATATAACATTTCCATTACTTGGGCTTTCCTTCCACTGACTGACTTTTTCCAAAATCCTATCTGAGGCTTTTGGACAGTTGTGATTTATGAATTTATGAACTTTATCCAGTTCCTTTTCCTAGGGAGGACTCTAATTGAAGGGGGAGGTGTTAGTTATGGGTGGGATCTTTTTACTGAATGAGCAAAAGGGGCAGTTGTCTAGGACCCGCTACGTGCAAGAGAGAGAGAAGTGGTTGGGGCAGGAGTGGGAGCAGTGTGCATCTTTCATTTCATTAATTTAAAAATACTGACCTTGTTATTTCTCAGATTCAATCTGAGAGCTGTACACAATAGGCTTGTCTATAAAAGAATTACTTTAGACCAATTAGCTCTGTTTTCTGGTGTCCTGACCAATGAAAATCTCTCACTTGGCCAATCAATATATGGGATGTCATATGGAAAATTTATTTCCCTTTCCTTTTAGCTTGGAGACACATTGTTTGCCTCTCCTAAGAACATAAGAAGAGCCATGCTAGATCAGACCAAGGGTCCCATCTTGTCCAGCATTCTGTTCATACAGTGGCCAACCAGCTGCCCACGGGAAACCCACAAGCAGGACTTGAGTGCAACAGCACCCTCCCGCCCAAGTTCCCTAGCAACTGGCATACATAGGCATACCGCCTCTGATACTGGAGATAGCATATAGCCATTGATAGCCTTCTCCTCCATGAATGTGTGCCTAGGAGGCCTGGCGACACACCTGAGGTGTTGTCTGAAGAACTGTACATCATGCCTATTCTCAAATGCTATAAATCCAGCCTTGTATTTATAGGTAGCGTTTCCTATGTAATACTAAAAGGGAATTGTGAAGTTCCTCCTCTTGCAAAGGTGTCGGTTTCGTCCCAGTTTGACTGACCAAAGATGGTGCTGGACAACTTGCCTCTTCTAGCTTTTGAAGTTCAGACAGTTTCATCTACTGGAGAATAAAGCAGTCTTTACTTAGCAGGAATGGATGGCATTAGTATGATAACACATACACATTGCCCTGCAACAGACAAACTTGTCTTCAACAGGTAGAGACTAAAGGTTCAAAGGGCCCAACAAGATCACTTTCAAATCAATATTACTTAAAATATAAAATGAACAGCATTTCTTTATTGAAAGCTTTGGCACTTAAGCCTTTAATTCCTTTTAAAAACCCACAAAACCTTAATGTTTTTAATATTCTTTAATCCTTCTAATTTACTTTGACTTCATTTTACTTACAGAGAAAAGGACTGTGGGCCTTATGAGAACGCTTCAAGAGCTACATGATTGGATTAAGGAGGCTGAACTGTGAAATTGAAGCCATCATCTTGTGGCTGGGGTAAGGGGAGCCTCCATATGAAACTTCTAGTCTTCCAACAGCCTTGAGTTAGCCCAGTTCTAAATGTTATGCTCACCTCATAATGTGTGGAGGTTATTCATGATATCTTTGCTCTTTTGTGATGTGTATCACATGTGGGTGTCATGCTCTGTTGAATCGCCTGCTTTTCACCTCAGAAATTCCTTGATAATTGTGTGTGTTACCCCACGGGGTGGGCAGAAAGTAGATCTGCATATACTGGTATACAGTATCTCTGGGTGATTTGCAGTAGATGGCTAAGAATTTCTGGATCCTAGTCATTTAGCAATAGCGGCAACAAAATGACACTCTGTCCCCTTGCTCCAAATTATACTGCTGAAATGAAGAAAGCTTGGAGTAGATTTGCATGTGGAAGTACTCTGAGCTCTGTTCAATTCTGGTACGCAAAACAAATTGCTGGGCTCAGAATTATTTAATTCAAAGTGCGTGCCTTTTGCACCACGCTCGAGTTGATGGATCTTATGGGTTCTAGTTAAAAAAAACACAAGGTAGATTTCACAAGCCTGAAGTCTGCCCACCGCTGTGCTATCTTACTTGCATAGTAAGTGTAATGTTTGCTTTAAGTTCTTGCGGAAATTATTTGTCTGCCAGAGCTGTTTGTGCAGTGGTGAGAATGGCGGATCTTGCAGAGACTGTCTAGCACTTTTTTTCTCCTCTGTGGTTGTCTGTCAAAGTGCTGGCATAAAGGGAGAAAGTCATTAGTCCGCTCAAGCAGAGTTGTCATATTAGTTGAGGGTGGACACTATGGAAACAGAAGGCAATTTTGTTTCAATACCACCTATGGATGGGATGGAATATGTTTCCTCAATGCAGTAAATATACATACCGTACACACACAGCATCAGTGACTACTGTGGGAAAAATGGCACACATCCCACAAAACATGCCTAGAGCAACAACACACCAGGCGACATTGCACCTCATTTCCCATGTCAGTACCTTAAAACATGGTAAGTGTAACTTTTAGACCTAGCCGAAGTAAACCTCCAAATTGTCAAAGGCAGGCTATGTTATTTTACTTTGACTGGGTAGTCTTCCTCTGAAGAAAGCTACACATGCTGTAGTGTGTGCCATTGCCTCCTCGGTGGTCTTTAAAAGAAGCTTTTTCTGCACAGAATGCTTTGACTACAAGAGTTTTGCAACTGTAAATTTGCCTTCTAGGGCTACTCTGCTTTTCAGTCAAGGGCTGTTTTCTTTTCTGCTTGTGGTAGATGAACATCTGCAATAAACCACCTAATAAGACAGCACCAGAGAAGAGTGATGAAGCAGCTCTTGAGGTCCAATCCCAGCATTCCCGGAGAAATGGTTGGAGCTGGCCTCCGCATCCATTCCAGTTTGTTGCCTGGCTGCTGTACCTCTTCTTTGCGCTGGTTGGCTTTGGCATCCTTGTGCCGCTCCTACCTGTTCACTGGGTTCCTGCTGGGTATATTGTATCCTTGTGGGTTAATGTTTTGGTATCATGTTGCAGATACAGTTGCCACAAATCAGTGGTGAGATTATTACAGTCTTTTACAAATGGTGGTGAACTTCTTGTGGCCAAAATCATTTAGTGTTCCTCTCATCTGACTCTGCTTTTCTCCAGTTTTGTGGGACTGTCACATTTGAGCAATATTTTACACTTTCATAAAGAATAAGCACAATTTCATTTAACACCCTTTTGCTGTGAGAGTGCTTCTTGCTGATAACTCTGGGCATATCTCCTGTTCATGTTGCTTTTCCTGTGCCCAGTGAGTGAATGAATAATCATTTGACTCTTTAGACTTAGTTGGTGGCAAAAGGGATGGACCTTTTTCTTGAAAAAATATTTTACTGATGTTGCATCCACTTAAATAGGACCTTGAAAGGTAGAAGTCAATAAATCTGGAGAGACAACCCTTAACTATGCCTGCTTCAGTGTCCTGGAGTGTTTTTTTTCTGCCATCTAGTAGTTCATCTCACAGCAGTTTCCATTGACCCAGCTGATGACAGAGTGCGAGAGAAGAATTACCAGGGACCGCTCGCCACGTTCAACCGGGGCCAGCACACTCATGTAATTGAAAACCGCCATTGCCACATCTGTGATGTTGATGTGTAAGTACTAGTTAGTCTTGCTCTCCCTAGTTTGTTCTGTGAGGTTATTGCAGTGAATCTTCTCACGGACAACAGTCAGTATTGGAAACATCAGACGTACCATACAAGAACCATAATAGTTGTGGAACGATACTTTCCCTTTGGTTTACCTGCACGATGACCAGTCAGAGAACTGAGGATTCACGGAACATGAGGCTGTATCCTGTGAACATGTCAACTAAATAGCCATTCCTTCTTTATTAAGCAGCCCATGTGGCAGTTCAATCCTTTTTTCTATTTTTTTTTCTGTTCAAGTTACACAAGTTAATATTGCCATGGTGATGATTTTCTACATGCCAGTAGGATTCTGTGTCTCTGCTGCCTCTTCATTTCACTGGATGTCAACAGCACCACTGTATTGTGCTGGTGACAGGAGGTCATTGACATTGCAGGGGCACTGGAGCACTGCTGCCTGGCTGAGAGTTGTTCTGCAGGGGTTCTGTTTACACAACAGAGCAGTTACTGTTCCTATGATTGCCTCAATGACAGAGGCTGGAACGATCTTACTCCGATGTACCGGCATGAAGCATAGAAGCCAACAGTAGATATGGACACAGCCATGGTCTTGTGCAACTCCCATGCATTTTAGTGGGATTTGGGTTGTTGCAAAATACAGGAATCGGCTTAATTGTGTTTGTAGTCTGAGTGAAAGTAACACAAGGAGAAAGTGTGTGTGTGGTATTAGCCTTTAGTAGAGCCAGGTGTGCTAGCTAATCTTACCCCTTTTATTGTGTTTTAGGCATCTAATGTATCATCCCAAATTGGGGGTGGGGAGAGCAACCGTAGTATGTAACTAGGCCTGCTTTGCTGGTTTTTATCTGCACTAACATGAACCTTCCTTTCTTATTGTAGGAGCTCCAACTCAAAACACTGTGGGACCTGCAACAAGTGTGTATGTGGATTTGATCATCACTGCATGTGGCTCAACAACTGTGTAGGAGAGAGGAATTACTGGTATGGGGCATGTACTTCACAACAGTAACCCACACAAGCAAAGCTACTGCAAGACAGCTGTACCCCTACCCCTTCTTGTACAATGTGGTATCACTACAATCCAAAGAACCCATTTTTCTTTTTTTAATTGCAGGGTGCTACATAGATCAGGGAACACACTTAAAATAACAATCAAAATTGTATATATGCTTGTTACAGTAGCCCTTAAAAGAGAGCACAATTTAGAATTTCTAGAGCCAAAGATTTGGGACTTCTGTTCCAGATGCTTATCTTGAACCATGGCTCAGACAACTGGACATACAGTGCACTCTTTCACTCTGTTCCCTCTGGCTAGTGAAAGCTTAAGTTTGTGCTCTCTCAGTAGGACTGGAGTGGTTTATCCCAGTTGTGACTGACTTTTTGGGCATGTGTGCCACAGATCAAATCCTGAGGCAGTGCCACTCGTGTGTGTGTGTGTGTGTGTGTGTGTGCGCGTGCATGTGCTACAGTACATGTGCATCCTGCTCAGCTTTATGGTAGTTCTTCCTCTCTTCTGCTGAGCTAGACCAGCAGCATAGTGCTAGAGAGTGTAGGCTTGACTTCATACCTTATTTATTTATTATTTATTTATTATATTTATACCCCGCCTTTTTTCCTGCAAGGAACCCAGGCTTAGCCAGGCTTATGAGCCCTCTGGCTCTTTTCAAGGTGTGCCACAGACTCCCACTACCAATATCACTTATAGCACCTGTGGCTGCAAGTTGACCTCCATTCAGCATTCTGCTAAGAAGGTGCTAAGGGATCTTCTGCTTCCTTGGCAGGCTCTTTCTGAACAGTGTGATATCTGCCATCCTAGGCCTTCTCCTAACCCTGCTCATCGCTTTCTACGTCTTTGTGGAGTTCTTCCTTAACCCCATGAGGTTGCGCACTGATCAGCACTTTAAAGGTATCAACCTATACTTTGCATGGGGGACTATTTCATAGTGGCAAGATTTCCCCTTTGTCTGTCTGGGCCCTCTCGGTCAGGGAACACCTATCTTGCTGATGTACATTGTCATAGTGTTCTCTAAGCTCAAGAGGGGCTTGATGTAATTCCTTAGCAGTTAACTCCTAAATATACATGTCCAGGCTCAAAGCTTCCTACAAGTTGCACCCCCTGCTTGTCTTTACTCTCCAGTAAAGGAAAGGCATTTTGCACATGCTCAGTACTACTATCTTCCTTCAAATGTTGCATGGCAGAAACCTGGCTATAAATCCCCATGATTCCTGTTTTCTAGGCTTGAAGAACCAAACAGATGTGTGGTTTGTGTTCCTTCCTGCTGCTCCCATTGAGACTCAAGCACCTGCTATTTTGGCTTTGACTGGAGTACTAATTCTCCTGGGGCTGCTGACTCTGTTCCTGTTGGGTCACCTGCTGGTCTTCCACATTTATCTCAGTAGGTATCACTTTCTTGTTTGTATTGTTGCCCAAGTTAATTGGACTCCTCGCTCCACACCCATACACACTGTGTAAATGGAAGTGTTTCCTCTCTGAAATTCCTTACTGAGTAACTGTAGCTCCTACTTTTCCCTTAGGGTGGTGGTGGTAAAATAAGCGTATGCATTTATAGAGCACTTTAGAGTGTTCAGAGCATTTCATATACAGTGACCCAGTTCACATGTAACGACCAAGTGACCAGGTTTGCATGACTGTGTGAATCAGGAACTCTGGGTTGTTGAGAGGGAAACAACCCAGAGTTTTAACCCAACCACAAAGCGTGGATTAAAACTCTGGATTGTTTCCCCCTCATCAACCCAGAGTTGCAGGTTTGCACATCATGCTGAACAAACCAGGGAATGGGTTGTCTTCAAAACCGGATGCAAAACAGAAGCAGGGAGGAGGCAGCATGCTCACTCACTCCTGCACAGCCCCAAGGGCAGTCGTCATGTGTGACCCTGGTCAGTATCTTGTTGAAGCACATACTAGTTTTAATTCTAGAGTGGCCAACTGGAATGGCCAGTGAGGAGATGGTTCTGGGAGAGGAGGAGCCAAATGGTAGTTGTTCCCAATCCCAGCTAGGCTAATGGAGAGGGTCTCACTCCTCCCTCAGATGCAGCTTACTTAAAGCTTGGGTTGATTTAGGGTGGGTTTTTTTTAAAGGACGTGTTCTTCCCGTCGCCATTGGTACAATGCATATCTATCCTGACTTTCAAAAGGTGGGACAATAACAAACAGTGTGGCAACTGTGCCTATCCATTCATGATGCCTGGACCAGACACTGTGCTAACTTGCCAGCTTTGAATTGGAATTTGTGTGCAGCTTTTGGGTGAAGGTTAAAATGTGGTGGGGTACACAGTCACTGATAGCCTGGATAGGCAATGCAGACTAGTGGGAGTGCCCGTTTTGCTTCTCCAGAGACCACCAGTGACTGCTTTGTCTGAATTAGAGGAATGTGTGCGCAGCATTTACTTGGGACATTTCTGCCTTTTGACTTAACAATATTTTATTTATTGAGAATCAGTGGATTGTTTATTTATTTAAAGCATTTTATCCCCTCTCTTTAGCCAAAAAGGCTCCCAGAGCAGTCTTACAAGCATCAGTAATTCTGAGCTCTTCCTCCATTGCAGCTTTATTCATGTTCTGTCCAAGCTGGCAGAGTTTCTATCCTTTTGAGTTAAATTACTCTCCTTTCCCCCTTCTTAGTGTGGCATCGAATAACCACCTATGAATACATTGTGCATCAGCGTCCCCCACAGGAGATGAAGGATCCTGTCAAGCAGCTAGAATCCTGTCCTCCCCAAGTGCGGCCCATTCAGGTAACGGTTGTAGTTCTGTCTTCCATACCTTTTATAAATAGGGTTATAATATGGGCAGGGCGGGAAAGGGGGCTGATTCCAGAAGCTTATTGACTACTTCTTTGAAAGGCTTTTGATGGTAAATTTTCTCAAAAATCACCAGAAATAGATCTCTACATTTCTTGCCTTCCCTTTCCTCCCAACCTGATTGAGGGCACAATCCTATGCTTGTTTAGGCATAGGATTGTGCCCTAAGGCAGCCAGGTTTTCTCTGTACCAGACCAGGGTGGATTGATGATTTAAGTCAGCAAGAAAACAAAGGCCTGTTGAAATCAAGTTTCCCATTGCCACTACTTTTGGTATTTCATAAACAATTGCGCAGATCTGACCACTAAACCATGATGATTTACAGCTAAATGGGGTGTTTACAATGTTTTGTTCTTACAACCAGGTGTTGCATCTCTTTGTTGCACTGTATACGTTTTGCACATTTTCGTTCTTTCCTTTTTTTTTAACCTATCAAAGGAATGTCTTCAAAATATTCCATATAGGGTTTCTCTTATGACCGGCCGCCATGATAGTTTGTGAGGTTAAGTATGAGAATATAGGAAATTAGCTGTAGGGTTAATGTTCTTGTATTCAGATGCTTTGATATTAATCAAGTTATTCTTGAAGAAAAGTGTAGTATTTATAATTTTAAAATAATAAACAAAAATCTAATTTATATTTTTAAAAATCTTGCTTGAAAAATGTATTTTTAATTGTAAGTTTTTATCCACAGACCAATCTTTGCTTTGAAATGTGTTGACAATGGGTTGGATCTCAACTGAATCATACTTGGAATAGACCCACTGAAATCAATATAACTTGTTAGTCATGACTAACTGAAGCATCATTGACTTCAATAGGTCTACTGTTAGTATGACTAAGGTTGGATCCAACCAATTGTTCATCTTGGAAATAAAATCAGTTACACAATCTAAGAAGATAATTCAGACTCTGCAAGTAGATTTGCACATTTTCAGTACAAAGTGTCTCCCCGTAGCCCTACCTGTTCACTCTGTTCGTTGCATGGTGAGAGACAGTTCAGCTTCTATAGCAGTGCCTAGTTAAGGGGCTGGATGTATAAGATACTTAGGCAGAACTATACTGGGCTAAGACTGAGCTGCTGGAGGGAATTGCAAGCTGTGATTTGAAGGCTCCAGAGCTGGCCTAATAGGGAGATATCCCCTTATTAGATTGATTGATATTGTTGGTCCTTCCTCAACTAAGCGCAACCAAAATGTTCATATTGTTCATAAACTGATGCCTAATCCTTTCATATTTATCAACAAAAATAGAATTGCAAAAAACCTGAACTTTTAAGTTCTCATGCATGGTTAAGGTTGCAATCTATGCATGTTTACTTGAGAGTAAGCCCCATGGATCTTAGTGGGACCTACTTTGCTGAGAGTATACATAGGATCAGGCTTGTTAAATGTTATTGGGATAATGATGTTGAAATCTACAAATGCCTGTGTATCTTTACAGTTCCTTTGTTTCCTCACTAGTCTGGGATGTGGAGGCAGCTGTCAAAATTCACAGTAATTTTGACTTTTGATAAAGAGAGGGACACTAAATGGCCAGAATGCCTCGGCTGTTCATTTAAAATAACTCTTTTACATTTCAGGAAATGCAGTTTTACGCAGGAAGCCTTGGATATACCAATTCTGAGATCCAGGTGGATGACTCTTCTGGATTAGCATCTGGGAAAGAGTGAGTAGAGCTAATGCTGCTGATTCTCACATAATTTGGCTTTATTCAGAAGTTGTCATCATGGATGAATACAGCAAATAACTGTATTAGTTCTTCCTGTTTCTGCAGGTATTTGAGAAGTCATAACATCATTCGTAGATATTCTCCTATCTACAAGTGGAGAGGTGAACTGCTTGTGTGAATAGGCTACAAGATAATTTCCCTTGGTTGCATTTTGTATATGAATGTTGCTAAAGGCATTTCTTCTGTTGGAAGAAATTCTGACAGTACAGCCAAACTAGAACTGCTGTAGCAAGGGCTTGATGGACTGACAAAGGGAGCTGTGTTTTTATCAGTAAGAAGTCACTGTATTTATAGCACTTCTCCAGAGTGCTCAAAGCATTTCACTCCTTACCAGAGTAAATCTTTACAACTGCCTTCTAAAGTGGGCCAGTATTATTATATTACAGACATGGGGCTGAGGCTGAGGGAGAGAGTGGCTTGGTTTGCACATAACGCTGACCCATATTACGGGTTGTTGAATTCTGGGTTATACAAGCAACCTGGAAAGAGAACCCATGGTTTGTTGTTGGTTAGTAACCTCTGGGTTGTTTAAACCATTGGTGGTTGTTACATGAAAACTCAGAACTTTGGATTATTTATGGGTTGTTTTGCCAGGCTTATAGGGGTGGTGGGCAAGAGTGGTAAAGAAAACCCAGCTGCTCTACATGCCAGTACTACAGAGCCACAAAGGCGTTTGGGATACAGGGAGGGAGCGGGCAAAGGCGGAGGGAAACAAACCTCCCCCCCCCCCTTCTGCCAAAGAAGCAGAAGATCCCTTAGCACCTTCTTAGCAGAATGCTGAATTGAGGTCAACTTGCAGCCACAGGTGCTATAAGTGGTAGGTTGTGCAAGGGTTAAACAATGCTTGCATAACCCATGGCTTGTTTTAGGGTTATGCGAGGGTTGTTTAACCCTCACACAACCTACCCCCTGCGGGTTTGAACAATACAACAGGCCGCGGTTGCGGCTTGAGTATTCAAATTCTGCCCTGCACATGCTGCAACCCACAATGGCTGCAGTGATCATGCGAACCAGGTCAGTGAGTTTCTGACTGAGCTGAGATTCAAACATGTAAGGGGATATGTGGGTACCAGTTGTATGTTACCTCCTTTAATAATTAGCTGCTGGGCACCACATGAAAATAGGATTGACACAACATCATTGCCGGCCAGATGGGCGATTAATAAATGTAAATAATAAATAAATAAATCATTCCAGTGTCTTATCACAGGGGTGGACAATTTCACGAGATCCAGGGACCATTTTTGCCCCCCCCCGGACCATGTCGTGGTCGTGGGTGCCAAAAACTGAAGAAAAATAAAAACAAATTGGTGTCTGGAGCTACTACAGAGCACCTGAAGGGTCAAATTTAGTTTGCAAACAAGCTAGCTCCCTAGCAGCTCTGGATGCTGTTTTTTTTCTGCCAAAAAACAAAAACAATTTTTAAAAAGATTTTGGGTTTGGTCCCCCCAAATTTGGGAGTGGTGGTGGTGGGAGCTGCGTGGGCTGCATGTTGCCCATCCCTGGTCTATCAAGGTAGCTTTATTGGCACAAGATACAAAGCTGTTGATTATACTTTGCCAGCATATTATTTTTCTTGCATGACCATCTGTTGTGAAAATGCATGGTAGGACATCTTGGGGGGGGGGGGGGATGAAAAAACTCAGGTTTCTTTACGCCAACATTATTTTTTTTACAGAAAGCATGTTGAAGAGTGCATAACAATATGGTGGAGGGAGTGGGCAGGCAGAGGGATGGTTGTAGGGATGGGGGAAACTGTTCATTTGTAGAAAAACAAATACCTGAAGATAAATAGGGCTGATGGCCTCAAGCTCTTCTGCAAAGCTTTGACTCCCTACCCTTCCTGCATTTGAAGCCATAAAACTGATAAGGAATAGTTACACTTAATTGCTTGTCAAGTGAGAAGAGGAAGGCCCCTTCAGGGGGGATGAGGAGCACAGGGGGTGGGAACAGTGCATATGCCTTAATTTGGGCTTCTTTATGCTTTATATGTAAGTAAACTTACTTATTTGGTATAAGCCATAAGAAAACTACAACATCACCATGAAATCTTTCCATTAAAATATATATATTTTATATTGTGTTTTATTTGAGGGTCCCATTTTTCCTGCTTATGAAACTACCACAGTACATGCTCTGCAGCTGAGTGATCGCACATCTTGAGTGAACCACAGCATCCTCTGGCTGGGGCATGCTGGGCGTTGTAGTCCAACACATCTGGAGGGCATCAGGTTGGGGAAGGCTGCTGTAGGGAAAGAGCACCTTGCCATCCAGCTGAAGACAAAACAGGAAGAGCAATGGCTCAGCTTTGCATGTGGAAAGTCCTGAATTCAGTTCCTGCTATCTCGTTTTAAGGGTCAGAGATGGGCAAATGCTGTAAGGCGGCTTCCTATGTCCATGCATAGGAGCCACGGGAGGACTGGTATATGAGAAACAAACAGCCGCTCTTCTGTTTTCAGCCTACCCAAGTTCTGTGCCCGCAGCGATGGCACAGACTCCAAGCTCATCTTGTCCCCTGAACTTCCAGAGGTGCATGCCGGAGACCAGCCACAGGTGAGTGAGAGTGTATATCTGTGAATGCTTGCCTGTTTTCTTGGCACTGATCCATCGGGCATAAGACACCTTACCACACTTCCCACCTCACCTGTAGGTGTCACCTTTCATGGCTGAACTGGTATCCTCAATGTCTTCTCTTCTGTAGGTCTTAGTCCTTTATTCAGATATATATAGATATAGATAGATAGATATCGATAGATAGATTATATGCTTCCACTGGCAAAAGTAGAGTTTTTACATTGATTGCAGTATGATTGAAGCTCTTAAACTATAGCTGTACTGAGGTTTTAAAGAAGATTAGATGTGCACCCATTCGTTTCCCGTGTTTTAGTGGAAAATTAGCTGCCTGAAGTGTCATTTTTGGTGGAAGGGTGGGATATAAATTTAATAAATGATTTCCCTCAGTCGGAGGACATTTATTTATTTATTTATTATATTTTTAAGTCGCCCATCTGGCCGGTCACCTGGCCACCCTGGGCTTTTTTTTTAATGTTGCCTTTTTGTCTTAGAAATTGGAGGAAACTTTGGTTACACATTCATCCCTATTGCAATTAATGGCATAACATCCCCTGGTGGTGTCTTTTTTTTTTTTTTAATATGGCCCTGGTCGCATTATTACATTTACATTCTGCCTTTCCTCCAAGGAGGTCAAGTGGACTGTATGGTATGTGTCCCCCCACTCCATTTTTATCCTCACAACAACCCTGTGAGGTAGTTTAGTCTGAAACTAAACTATAGTGAGTGGCCCAAGGTCACCCAGTGAACTTCATGGCTAAGAGATTTGAACCTGGCCATGCTGGCTGGGAATGATGGAAGTTGTAATCCAACAACTGGAGGGTGCCAGGGTATGGAAGGCCTCCCACATTGTGAAAGGCTTCACTCTTACCACTACAGTATACTGGCTTTCAGTTAGTCATTATTCAGTTTTATAAAACCATTTTAAAATGAAAGCAAGTAGTGCTAATATAAGAACCACCACCAACCATTGTCAGGTTGATGATTTTACTTTTTTATCCTCCCCTCCCTGCAAGGGGCTAAGAGTAGCTATATGGTTCAAGAAGGTTAGGCTGAGATAGAGTGACTGGCCCTTGGTCACCCCCAGTGAACTTCATGAATGGATGGGAATTTGAACTCAGATCCCCCTGGTCCTGGTCTAACTTTCTAGCCCAGCCTTTTCAGTCTAGTCTAACTTTACGATCACACTGGCCCTAAATTGCTGCTGCTTTTACCTTCAGAAGAAGAAGAAGAAGAAAAAGAGGAAGAAGTTGCATAAGGTTCCCTCTTCTCTGCTGGAAGAAAGATCCAAGGTGATGGCTGCCCCATGGTCCTCTCTTCCAGCTTTACAGCCAGGTAAGATGAGAAAGCATAGAAATCTGCAATCCCAGCTCTCTCAGGCAGGCTAGAATTCTGTGGAAGGCTCTTTTCCAGGCCAAAGAGCCTCTTCCTGCAGCATTACACAGCCTGTCAGTATGGTGGTATGCCCTCTCGGCAACAGAAAAGTACAACTCTTATAGTCACATGTGATCACCAGCTCTATAACTTCCAGATTTAACCAAAGAGCTGTCAGGCCTCTTGTGTCTAGCTCATTCCTTTCTACAAATCAAACAGTCTCTAGTACTTCCACAGTCCAAAGGCTGTGAAGAAGACCCGAACCTCCATTCAGTCTGCTACTGGGCTTCTCTCTGTAGAAGGAGGGAAATAATATTTCTTGACAACCACCCACCCTTTTTTCCACCCTTTTGCAGAATTGTCCATCGCAGCAGCCACCTCTTCAGCCTCATCCTCCTCTAGCCTTCGCCTCCCTGTACCAGCTGTCCCTCCCAAAATAGTCACGCCCACGGGACAGCAGCAGCCCGGTCCAAGCCGCAGGCCTTCCGGCTGACTACCATTCCGAGTCGGCAGAGTCCATGGACGAGATCCCCGTGGCTCAGACACGCCTGGGGAGCAGCGCCCCAAACGGAGCTTCCAGAAGCGGTGCTCGGCATCTCCCTTTCCCCGCAGTGCACTCCAGAGGGGGAGGGGAGAAGCCCCAGGACGCCGGGCACAGCGCAAAGAGCAAGAACTGTCAACTGGCCATAGGGCAGCGGGTCCAAGAGCTAGAACTGTCTCCCAAGATCCCCGCCGTGTTTGTGAGCAAAAGTAGCGGGGAGCCTCCCATCCCCAACCCCTGGTCTGGCGAAACATCATCTGAACCCCCCCACAGAAAATGCTCCAGCAAACGGCACGGGGCCAATCAGGACTGCAGCGTATGGGACTCAAGCACCAGTTCAACTGCAGCTTAGACCCCCACCCCACCCGCTGGTGTCCTAAAAGCCATGACAGCCACAGGGAGAAGCAAGAGTGTGTGAGCGGCTCAGTCTCCAAATATATTGGTGTTCAAGGATTTAATCTCGAGTGATCTGTCTTGCTCTCTGGAGCTGGCTAGTCTTGGCTCCTTGTTACCTGCCTTTTGTGGATGGGTTAGTGGGTTTATTCCATCTCTTTTGTAGCTCCTGCAGCTAAGTTGTTTACCTTTTGGAGGGCAGCCAAATGGTAGAAAACTGCTCAAGGTCAACTGTCTTCCCTCACAGAGGTGTGCCAGGAGTTTGAAGATTTCAGGATTAAGACTAGTAGATGCCTGTATTCTTATCCCAAGTTCTCTTGTGGACCTCATCAGAAGCATGCCTGTGCCCTTTGCTTAATGTGGCAGCTGCATCATACCCACTCTGCAGGGAGGAGGGTTGGAAAGGGTGCTAGCCCTCCAGTGGCATTGATTTACTTACACCCTCTTCTGGAAAACGGTTCCTTGTTCCTGTGTCTGACAGGGAAGATGCAGCGTGTATCACATCCCATACAGGCTTTCCCACCTCTGTGATGGCTTTATCCTTGCCTCGTGATGCAAGCTCATACTTGAAAAGGCTGGCCTCACAGTGGAGCACCTGCATCAATTCCCAACGGTCAGTGCCAGTTACCTTCACTCGGGCAGCTTCCCTCATGTACGCTCTCTTGGTAGCAGAGGGCTCTATGCATGCATGATGAATTGCTACAAGAGATAGTGCCAGTATGAGGTCCTTTATGCTGATGTCGGGACTTGGGGCTACAAGCAAGGCAAACTTTTCCCCCATGGCCTGGGAAAGGCTTATGAGCTACCTCAACGTTTTCCCCGTTTCCTTTTGGGGAGGGACCAAGCTTTGCATCCAGAAGGTCCCAGGTTCCATCCCTGGCATCCTTAGTTTAAAAAGGATCAGGTAGCAGCTGATGGGAAAGACCCCGGAGAGCAGCTGCCAGTCAAAGTAGACCATACTGGCCTAGATGGACAAATAGTCTGACCTCGTATAAGGCAGCTTCTGATGTTCTTGCACCAATATTCTGGAGCTTGTTGAACACCTCTGCTCACAATAAATTTTTTCTATGCTCTTTCCTAAATACTTATTTTCTTCTTTATGTGCCCTGTCCTTTGGTGAGGAGGAGAAGCAGTTTTGCCTCTCTCGAGGCCCAACGTGTCTCAGTGCAGGACCCCTCGGTCGCTGCCATGTTGTAAGTATTTTGAGGGTTGCAGCAAACACTGAAATCCCTCCTCAAAACACTGCGCTTTTCAGCCGGTTAAATACTGTGCTGTATCATGATTTCCTGATCTTATCCGTATATGTAAAACCAGGTGTGCCTTTTGAAAGGATGCGGCACCTGCTTTGAATGCAGAAGATCTCAGGTTTAGTCCCTGGCATTTTGAACCAGTATCAGAAGCTGGGGAACGTGGGCGCTGTTGCACTCGTCCTGCTTGTGGGATCCCGTGGGCAACTGGCTGGCCAGTGTGCAAACAGAATGCTATACTAGATGGACCTTTGGTCTGATCCAGCAGGGCTCTTCTTATGTTGTTATGAACAAAAGGATCTCAATAGCAGGTGATGAGAGAGACCCCTCCCTGCTTGGGATCCTGGAGAAATGCTGCCAGTCAAGAGCAGACAATACTGGGCTAGATGGACCAATGGTCTGACTTGCTATAAGACAGCTTCACGTATTCAGTATGTTAGAAATGACCCACATTGCAACACACAGCATAAGATGCTTGGAGCGCAGTCAGGATCTAGGCAAGTTTAAGAACCTTAGTCTGTCAGAAGCTAGAAACAAGAGTGCAGTATTCTTGTTAATTCTGTAGTAGCAAGTACTTGCAGCTGTCAGAAATGAGGGATTGCTGATCTAAACTAACCTGCAATCCTTACCTACTCCGAAGAGTCCAATCAGGTGTCCTTTAGGGCCGAAAAAAGATGTTGCAGCAGGAAATCTGTGAATAGTAGTATTGATAGCTGTATATGTAGCCCTACGGGGCACATGCCAACTAGAGTCGGGGGGGGGGATGACTTTCGTGGGGAAAATGGCAAGGAAGAGAGATTTAATCCACCCCCCAATCCCTCAGTGATGTAGTGCTGGCTGGATTCCCCCCTTGCCCACTGTCACATTTAGTTGTGCCCTCAGTTTGAGTAGCCAAGTGCGTTGTAGGTTATCGAGGACTTGTTGGAACTTACAAAGCCCCTGATGGCCTCTAGAGGGCAGAATCTGAATAGCTGTGTAGCACAGCCCCCTACTTGCATCTGCCACTGTCTTCGGCCAGTTCATTTGTCCAGCTCTCTCAAACCACTTGGAGGCAGCTGGAATAGATTTAAGGTGGAAACAGGTGGCCTTTTCTGGGCCTGGAACGAAACATCATCTATTGTTGCTACTTGGACGGATCTTTGAGATATGGTGCGTGCAGGTGGGTTAATAGGCATATCTACAGCCAAGACCAGAGTGGAGATGGTTTTCCAATCCCCCCTTCTGTACATTGTGATGCCTCGCTCTGTTCCACCCCCACATTTCTACTGTCCCTTCCCCCCCCCATTAAATACGGGTCTAGAGCAAGCAGTTCTAAGGCTTCCGCTTGTTGCAGCCTCTTAAGTCCCATTCGGGGGGGGGGGGGCTCCCGTGCCGGCATCATCACTATAGGGCCAATTGAAGCAATTCTGCAGAACAATGAAGAGAAGCCCAGGTTTCCCTACCTAACAAGATCCCTATGGGGAGAGGTTCTTGCTCCTGCATCAAGAGAAAATTGAACCGTGCAGCTGCCTTGAGCCCTGTAAACTGTGCTATGCTAGGGATATGGCAGGGCTGAGTCCCCTTGATGCCAGCTAGGACTTTCTAGGCTTGTTGCCTTCCTGCTGCGCGCCCCTTGCATGCCCCTGGAGACTGCAGTTGCTCTCGGTCCCAGGTCCCAGCAGCTTCGTGTCTCATTTCCTTCCCCCTGCTGTGCTCAGCTGCCAAGAGGAATCCAGCAGCTGCCCCACAAGGTTGCAGGATGCCTGCTGTGTGTAGCTTGCATCCGCACACTTCTTTTCAGACCCCCTTAGGGTGTCCTCCCCCCCCCCCCCCGCCCTTGCCTCCAGGAACTCTCTGTACCTGGAAGACTTCTCTGGAAGAACTCAGCAGCTATTTGTTCTTGTCTGTCAGGAACATCTCCCCCCCCCCCAAGCCACAAATCCATGTACTTAAGGATTGTGGGTTTCCATGGGGTAACACAGCTAAACAGTACAGTAAGTAGAAACTGCAGAGAGTCATTGAGTAAGAAGCATGTAGATCAGCAATTTCATTGCTATTTTCTTTAAGGCTGAAAAGGAAGCCTTTTGTTCTGACCTTCTTAGTCTGCATCTCCACTTCAGGTGGTGCTATGAGAACATTTAGTCACAATCTGAGTTACAGACATTTCCCTCCCCCCCCCCCCCAAAAAACATCAAGTGGTTTGTCATAGCCTTACTGCTGTGGTCAAGTGCACGAGGAAGATCCCTTTGACAATGTGTATAGCGAAGAGAGATGTGCTTGCAAAAGTGATCCTTGAAATAGAGATGTAGTGACCAGGTTCCTTTTTTCATCTTACAAATGTCGGAGGTCATGCAGTCCAGGTGGTTTTTGGCATTAGCATCCTTTCACAAATAAACAGAAGTCATGATGTAACAAATAAGATCAGAGTGACATAATTAACAGAAGCCCACAGCCTTGAGATTCATCTTCCTAGCTGATGGGCCACACCCAAGGCTGGCTGAGGTTCAGTCTTTTCTTAATCCCCCCTCCCCCAGCAACCCAGGAGGAGGAGGAGATAATTTAGGCACGTGACATCTGGGCACGGGAGAACAGAGCATGGAGGCACTGATGTATGACCCCCAGTTGATGGATAGATCAGCATTTTCTGTCTCTTGAGTGCGGCAGGACAAGAACTGACTGCCTCCAGCCTGCCCGATAAATTGATCTATCGATGGAAGTGGCGCAGGCTGGCTCAGAGCCCAAAGCATTGATGGGAAATCCAATTAAGAGAATGGTTTGCAGGGCTGCGTCAACAGGCAAGCTTTGCTTTATGCGCTGTATGTCAGCCAAGGACAAAGGCAGAAGATTTGCCCAGCTCTCCGAAAAGTGCCCGGCTTAGCTTCACTGCCCAGATCAGGGGATGCAACCCGTCACCCCGAACGTATGGAGGGCACAACTCCCAGAATTCCTGACCATATGCCATGTCAGCTGGTGGTACTTATGAGCATTGTATTCCAAAACATCTGGAGGGCACTGAGTTGCCTACCCCTGACCCAGATGGTATGAGTGGGGGAGGCAAGACTGGGGTTATAGGGCTTCTCTCAGTGATCGGTGGGTGTCCAGTTAGGATGCAGAATCTGGAACCTGGGCAGGTGGGTGGTTTGCATAAGCCTGTAATTACTAAGCCCTCTCAAGGCAGGTCACAAATGTTCTCTAAACTTGTACAAGCAGCTTCTTTAAGATAAGAGAGAGAGGGGAGGTTCGTTCCAGCAGGTATAGCAGGACAGTAAGACTCTGGGCCTTGCCAATTTTAGACTTGCAGTGCCTTTCATTTGCCTTGACTGTCTTCTGGATCAGACTAGACTGGGAAGCTGCTCGGGTTGCCACGTACACATTGCCCCCTGCAAAAAAGAGGAAACGTGTCGCCAAAAAAGAGAACAAAAGGGTGCAGATCTGCATAAAAGTTGTGTGTGTGTATAAATGCACATTTAGACAGCAAGACTAATTTAAAATGAAATACAATGTATGTCACCATAGTGGGGAAGAGGGTGACCTGGCTGTGCGCTTGCCTGCTCCGTCTGCTGTCCAGGTGGTAACAGTGGATGGGCAACTTCAAGGCCAGCCCCTGCTCTCCTTTATGGTTGTTTATCCTCTGACATCCCTTCAAATAGAGGAAGCCTATTTGGGGAAGTCAGAACTAGAAAGGGAACTCAGAAATGTGGCTTGATCTGGGCATCACCAAGGAACCGGGCTTTAGCTTAGCTCTCCTTTGTCTCACCAGGCTAAGACTCCCTCTCCAACTTAGCTGGCTACCTGAGCATGATCTCTAGAACAGGGTTAGGCAACCTGGTGCCTTCAGATGGTTTGGACTACAACTCCCATTAGCCCCCACCAGCATGGCCTATGGTCAGACATTCTGGAGGGCACCGACATCCCTTTCCTCCGCATTTTGCACTAAACCATTTGCCATCCCAGACGATGGGACCTGTATGAAATGCTGCAAAGCTAAGCATGCCAATATAGCTTGCTTCCATAACTTAATTGGATTGTGGAACTTGGGTTTTCTTTTCCTTTCTCAGAATACCCATGGCCCCAAAGTTATAACTGAGCAAGCAGAAAACCTTCAGAGCTGGATCTGCCCTGAGCAGTTCATCCGAGGGTCAGAGCCAAAAACTTTCTAAGCTGGGAACGGAGTTCGATGAGTTGTTTCCCAGGGGAACGACTTTGCTGAAGGAAAGCCCCATTTTCCTTCCTGGTGAGAGACACCTCCGGGACCCACAGGATGCTGCAGACGGGCTGGGGCAGATTGGCTCGGGTGCTGCCCTGGTTGCTAATTGCATAGGCCCGGCTGCCGTGGAGACGCCTTTGCTTTCACTACACAGCTGAAAACATTTCTCCCTTGCTCTGTTGTGCAGCCTGTTTGTTCTGTTCTTGGCATCCTCTCCATTCGGAATGAAACAATGCAGCATGTGAAAGGCAGTGATGGGTTGTGCTGTCCATTGACCTCCCCCACCCAACCCAGTCCCAGCCTGTGTACTGCCTGCTTTCCTTCCCCTCCCCCCCCCTTGACTCAGTCCATAGAGCAGCAGTAGTGGTAATGCTTTGATCTTGTATGTTCTCTGACACCATGGAGACTGCTTAGCAGACTCTCTCAGTCCTCCATTTTGGGGGGGGGGTGTCACGCACGATCCCCTGGATTCCTGAGGGCATAGGTCACATAAATGACCTGCCGTGCTCCTGCACCACTGGCCTGGCTGGATTAAGCATGGGCACTTATTTCTGTTGTGTGGTTTAATAAGCAAGGGAGGAAGAGGAGGCTGAAAACTAAGCTGGATAGGTGGGAGGCCAGGAACAGGCCAAAGTAAGTGATGGAGAGCAAGCGGTGAGGAATCGTTCAACCAAGGGGCGTGCGTTATAAACCTGAAGCTGCTCAGGCGGAATCTCATTAACTAGAGGGAGGTCACAGGAATGGGAGTTCCAGCCGCGAAGCACCTCTGTCAGAGTGCGGGAACAGAATGGATGAGCTGATGTGGACTTTGTTCCCTGCTGCAGAGAGAGCAGACGTCAGCCAGCATTACAGAGGCTCCGATCTCTATGGTCAACTGTGGTCTATCTATCTATCTATCTATCTATCTATCTATCTATCTATCATATTTATACCCCGCCTTTTTTCCTGCAAGGAACCCAAGGCAGCTTACATAATCCTCCTCCCCATTTTATCCTCACAACAACCCTGTGAGGTAGGTTAGGCCGAGAGTCAGTGACTGGCCCAAAGTCACCCAGTGAGTTTCATGGCTGTGTGGGGACTTGAACCCAGATCTCCCGAGTCCCAGTCCAACACTCTCACCACTCTACGTCACACTGGCTTTTCAGTCACTATGCCACACTTTTCAGTCCCCAAATTCCTGGGTGCTAACTTTGCAAGGAGCAGACCCCCAAATGTGCCCTAGCCACATCCCCCCTGCCCACTCTTTCTTCAGGCGTTCTCAATCGCGAGGAGGAGGAGGGGGGGAGCACGCCGGCCCCACCCCCTCCACCATCCCTCCCGTGACCCTCTGCATACAGAGTTCGCGCCAGCTTCCAGGTTTTGGAGTGCCCTTGGGCAAGACGCCCTCAGTGGGCCCCTCCCTCCGTGAGCCTTCCTTCACACCACCATTGTCACCAGCTCCGATGGCTCCTCATCATCATCCCCTTTCTCATCATTGCTATTTGCTTTCTTAACAGACAGTGAGCAAGCAGGCGGTGGCCTCTGCTGCTCTTCCTTCTCACCAGCACAGTTGCCTGGGCCAGAGCGAGAGGCAGGTGAGCAGGCAGGTTGCAATGGGGAAGAGGAGGAGCGGCTCTGGGGGGCTCTTGTCAGTGTGCTTTGTGGAACTTTGTGAAGAGGAGAACCTCTTCTATCTGTGGGGGCTCCCCCACGTGATCCAGAACGTCGTTTTACATTCTGAAGGACATGATATGAAAGGAAAAGGTATGGGGAAGGAAGAGGAAAATGAGAAAATTCAGGTACCTGAACTTTCCACTGGCATAATGACCAGGTTGAATAGCCACAGAGGAGACAGTTCTGGGGCAAGAAGAGCCAAAGGAAGACCTGCATTCAGCAGGTCATGCAGTGATCTAAACACAGTGACTGGCTTTGCACAACACGACAAGCAACCAGCAATAGCAGACAATAGTCACAGCTGGGCTGATGGAGAGTGCTGTGCTCTCATCTCTCCTGTAGTGAGTTTCCCGGGCGAGTTGCTGATTGTCCCATGGTTTTTGCTTAACAACAGGGTCGTGTGCCCCTAAACAAAATAGTTATGCAGCGGGCAGCTGGAAGC
Source organism: Shinisaurus crocodilurus (assembly GCA_021292165.1). Classification (NCBI taxonomy): domain Eukaryota; kingdom Metazoa; phylum Chordata; class Lepidosauria; order Squamata; family Shinisauridae; genus Shinisaurus; species Shinisaurus crocodilurus. Next base: position 17,658,714 of record CM037887.1, on the reverse strand, counting down.
ATTACACCTAGGCAACGGACCCTTGCAAACTTAGCTGCCCCCTTGACTACAATTAGGATGCTGCCCCCATATGTGGTAGAAGCTGTTAAAACTGTCAACTGTTTTGGAAATATGCCCAGACCAGGCCTCTGCTCCAGCGGTTAATCACCCATGATCATAGCTGTGTGTGGCAGCCGCTAAATCCCGTCACCTGTTTCAGCTCATCTGAGCTCTCTGCTGTACAAGGATAGCGGGTGCTACCTTCAGTTAGGCCAGTGGCGTTCAAACCGCCTTTCAAAGGATCTCTGCCTGGTCTGGTGTTTCTCAGAACGGGGGCAGCTTCAGGTTTGGGGGGGGGTCTGCAAAGTGCCCTTTATTGGGGCCCCTCCTGCCTCACTGGGCCCTGGTGGCAAGCAACAGCTGCACTCTGGTCTAGGCAGAACCATTTTAATTTCCCACAATGCTCTAGACTCTGGAGTGACATCATCAGCACTTTTACCCTGCTTTCCAGCCAAAAAGGCTCTCCAAAAGCGGTTTACAAAGATCAGGAATAAGAGTGTTCCTGCCATCAGGCTTACAGTCTAAAACACATGACACAAAAGGAAAAGGGATTAAGACGCAGAAGGGAAAACACAAACTCAGGCACTAGTTCTTATTAGTTACAAAATTCAGCAGGTAGTCATTCAGCAGGTCATGCAGTGATCTAAACACGACGACGACTGGCTTTGCATGACACGACAAGCAACCAGCGACAGGAGACGACTGGTTGCTTGTCGTGTTGTGCGATTCGAACCCAGTTGTGGTTAGCAACCGTTGATTCTTATAGTTAAGATAAGAACCAACCGTTCGTTGTAGAGTTGGTTTGACCCACGATGGATTGTCGTGTCATCCAAACCCGGACAACACAACCCATCATGGGTCAAGCCCTACAACAAGCGAGCTGCTTGGCAAAAGTGGCAAAATCCCCTTGCCGCTTTTGCCAAGCAGCTAGCCAGAGAGTGCAGCTGACTGGCTACCCCCAAAGTGCCCAAACTGGCATTTGGGAGCAGCTGTCAGAAGCTTCCCCAATCTCTGCTCCATGCTCAGGGCAGTGGTGTGGAGCGGAGAGGTCATCCCTGCCTGCTACTCGAGAGGAGACCTCTCTAGTAGGAGGCGGGAGGCAGGAATCCAAAGTCTGTTCTGTCCCATTTTCTGTAACTTTTTTTAATGCATGAAAATTTGCATTTAACTTGTATGCCTTTCCTCCTAAAATATGCATCTGTATATGTTTTTTTCAAGCCGAGAACTCATTACAAAATTCAGAGAAGTGCGCAATGCTGTGTTCTGATTTGTGTATTTGTCCAGGAAGTGTGAATTAGATTTGTTTGCTTAAAAACATGGGCCAAACAAAATTCTCCAGCACCCCCAGTATGGAACTAGGGGTGCAGAAAGCTGCCCTCTGGGTGTACTGAACACAAATGATTACACCTGCAAATAGCAGCTGGTACAGAATCCAGCACACCACCTAAGATCCTCCACAATTTTGCTTGCTCTTTATAAAGCTTCTGGCCCTCTGGACGTGCAAAGGTAAGCCTCTTAACTTGGCAAACGTAGTTGTTCCATTCCAGTGCTTGCCCTGTATCTCATGTGGCAGCGGGCTTGGGCATTTGGCACTGCTGCTCTGCATAGACAAATTGGAAGGAACTGGACCCCAGTTGGGCAGCCAAGCACGTAAAGATGGCACATGGGCCACTGGAAGTCTGACTTGAAATCTACCCTCCTGGCTCCTGAAGATTTCAGCAGGTTTGAAAAATGTGTAGGCAATCTTCACAACCTTATGGGCTAGAACCTTAAAATGATAATAAAGATGATGATGACGATGAAGAAGAAGTAGTCATCATTCAAATTCTGACTTCTGCACTCTATAACAATTTCTGTACTTGTGGAATAGGAACAGCCCTGGATAGTGTATTTAGCTTAAATCCCCCAATGTTATTTTCCCCCCCCCCATTGAAGTTGCCATGAATCAAGTATTTAAAAGCCTGATGTTCAGATAAACAAAAATAGCCCAGCTAATCGATGGATCCTGACCATTCTATGAAAGTGCCCTCTCCCTGTAATTTAATTTGCCACCTTTTAGTTTTGCTTGCTAGATGGCATTGTCAATAATAATACTATTGTGAAGGAAGGGGGGCTGGCTGACCCGCCAACCGACCCTTTCCTACCCAAAAGACCCCCAGAGATCTCAAGGTGCCAGACTGCCAGCCTCAGCTCTGCAATCCTACTTGAATCTCTGCTCAGGGACTTGCCCTTGACTATAACCTGGATTTAGAGCTGAACCAAGCAGAGCAACCACAAACACCATGTGGGGTAAAACCAAGAAGGTTTATTCAGGTAGCATATTACAACAAAAGTTGGGAAATGAGGTAAGGACACAAAAATAGAGAGATGCTTTGGTACACAGACAGTAGAGCTACAAAATAACAAAACTGATTCCTTATATCTCCCAGGCACACACTAGTTACCTGGGGGCCGGTTCTCTTCAGGGTTGGTTTCAGCACAGCCCTGCCACCCAAGGAGACTACCACACCCACCCTAAGGTCTGAGATGGGTAGCCCTCCTCCGGGCTTGCCTTCGCCACAGCCCTCATTCAGCTAATTTCACCAGGAGCCACCTGGAGCCGGATCCTGAGGCCAGCCTGAAGGCTTGGACCTCTGCGTAGCTTGCTGCCATGATCCACAGCAACGACACAACGACCAAAGACAAAAGCCACACCTTGGCAATATAGCTCTTCCCCCTCCCCTCCTCCTTTCTGTAGCTCCGCTGCCTCTAGCCAATCAGGATGAACTTCACCTGGCCAGGCAGGGAGGAGGGGTGACTCATGACTAGTGGGCTTTTGCATCTTGCATATGAAAGCTGGGTCACTGTAGACTAAACCAGCTTTTCAGGACTTTCAGGCGCCATGCTTTATCAGATACTTATGCACATTTTGCCTCCTCCCAGCCCCCAGCCGGGATTACCTGGTTTACACATGAGGAGGTGTGTGTGTGCAGGCGTGTGAGTGTGTGTGTAGGAACCCTCAGAGGCTCTTTTCTCCACAACTATGAATTATAAAGAATACATTTATGTGGGAGCCAAAGACAGTGGATGAGGACATCTCCCCGGTGGATGAGGACATCCCATCTTAGGCTGCAATCTTATACCCCCTTACCTGGAAGTAAATCCCATTGAACTCAGTGGGACATACTTCTGAGTAGACATAGAATCATAGAATCATAGAAAAGTAGAGTTGGAAGGGGCCTACAAGGCCATCGAGTCCAACCCCCTGCTCAATGCAGGAATCCAGGTCAAAGCATCCCTGACAGATGGCTGTCCAGCTGCACCTTGAATGCCTCCAGAGTGGGAGAGCCCACCACCTCCCTAGGTCGTTGATTCCATTGTCTTATTGCTCTGACAGTCAAGAAATTTTTCCTGATGTTTAGGTGGAATCTAGGTTCCCGTAACTTGAGCCCATTATTCCGTGTCTTGCAAACTGGGATGATCGAGAAGAGATCCTGGCCCTCCTCTGTGTGACAACCCTTCAAGTACTGGAAGAGTGCGATCATATCTCCCCTCAGTCTCCTCTTCTGAAGGCTAAACATGCCCAGTTCTTTCACTCTCTCCTCATAGGGCCTTGTTTCCAGTCCCTTTATCATCCTTGTTGCCCGCCTCTGAACCCTCTCCAGTTTGTCTACGTCCTTCTTAAAGTGTGGTGCCCAGAACTGGACGCAGAACTCAAGATGGGGCCTAACCAGTGCTAAGTAAAGGGGAATTATCACTTCCCGTGATTTGGAAGCTATACTTCTATTAATGCAGCCCAAAATAGCATTTGCCTTCTTTGCAGCCACATCGCATTGCTGGCTCATATTCAGTTTGTGATCCACCACAATTCCAAGATCCTTCTCACTCGTAGTATTGTTGAGCCAAGTGTCCCTGTGAAGGATCAGCACCTGGATCCTTTGCGTGAGTTCGGCGCTTAACGGGTTAACCAGTGCCGCGTTACAGCCTGTACAAGCGAAAGAAACCACCTAAGAGGTTTTTTACAAACAAAAGGAAACTCAGCCTTTGAACTGCCAAATAAGGCTTTTTATTTATTTACACAGGATATGGAGCGGAACTAACAGCTTTCTAGGAAATACTACAACGTCAATAAGACCTGACCTGACCTTTAAGTTTATCAATGACAGGCTCCCAGGCTAGCGCATTTGGATTAGTCAGTTACCTTAGATCAGAGACGTCACACTAGTCAGTTTCAGCCTAACTCCGGGTCTGTCCGATCCGGGGAAGGAAACAGCTTACTCCAGCCGCTGCTGGAGGGTGGTTCGTACTCAAAAGTACCCTGGGTTCCCAACAACCAACAAAGGAGGGGAGAGGGGTTTTCTACCTCTGTGTTTCCCGCTCTCCCGCCCCTTAGGTCAGGTGGGGCTATTGCCTGCCCCTTCGTGTCAGGTGGGCTTATTCCTGCCTGGGAAGAAGGTGCCATATTGGATACTTTACAGCTCTTTGAGACTGCCCTGTTAGGTTGATGGTCTTGATGGTCCTTTCCTGGGTTTTGTGGATTACAAGCGAGATCCTCCATTGCTGGAATGCCGGTCTGTCTGGCTGCTTCCCTGTAACCCAATCTCCCCTTCTCGCCCCCCTCCCCTGGAGGATGGAGACTGGTGTGTGCGTGTACATGTATACTCGTGTCAGGCTTTCTCCACAGTCCCCCATTCTGTAACTGTGCATTTGGTTTCCTTTCCCCAGGTGCAGCACTTGGCATTTATCCCTGTTAAATTTCATGTATTGGATTGCACCATTAAAGTACATTTGAGACTACATGTGTGTTTCTTATATTCAGTACTGCCTAGGATATCTCTCCTTAACTGCAATCTGCTGCAATAGCACTCTCTACAAATTATTATTTGTCCTGAGAAGGTAAGTTGGCAAATAGGCATGGCTAGCTTTGTTTGGGATGTCTCCAGTCCCCTCCCCACTGTCCTCTGCATTGGGTCATTTTCTCCCTTTGCAGGGTACATATGTGTAGAATCATAGGCCTTTAGAGTTGAAAGGGACCTTGGAGGTCATCTGGTTCAACCTGCTGTAAACATCGTGCAGTTTACAAGCATCTCTGGCAGATGGCCATCAAGCCTCTGCTTAAATACCAATAGCAGGGAGGCCACCACCTCCCAAGGAAGTCTGCTCCACTGTCGTCAAACAGCTCTTATCATTAGGAAGTTTCTCCTGATGTTCACCAAAATCTGCCATTTCTACCCATTGGTTCTAGTCCCTCCCCCTGGAACAACAGAGACATGTCTGCTCATCTTCTGCAGTGGCAGCCCTTCAGATATTTGAAGACCACTATCACATCTCCTCTTAATCTCCCCTTCTCCAGGCTAAACATACCCAGCTCCTTCAACTGTTCCTCAGAGGACTTTGATTCCAGACACTCTGCACCATTCCTGATTGCCCTCTGGTTGTGCTCCAATTTGGAAATGCCCTTAAAATGTGGCCTCTAGAACTGGCCACAGTACTCCAGACCAGCGCAGAAATACAGAGTAGACTATGTCTGGGGTCTCTAACATGGTGCCCATGGGCACCAATGTGCTGCCACACACCTCTCTTGGCACCCGCCAGGTTCCCTGCCCCTCCTGATTTTTATTTTATTTCTTAAGATTTTAAATTGTTTTTTTAAGTGGGAGGCTGGCATGCCGCAAAGCAAAGTGCCACCTTCCACCTTTATGTGCCATTTGGTTTTGTGTTATGGAGTTCAGACCCCACCTTTGCCTTGTTTTTGGCTTCTTGGGCAAATTTCTTTTAGTCTCATCAGTTTGCCTTCTGGGAAATGAGTGTTGGCCATGCCCACTATGGTAACCATTTTGTGAGAGTGCCCACAATCCACTCTCAACATTCCAAATGTGCCCACCGACCCAAAAAGGTTGGGGACCTGTGTGAGTGTGTGTGTATGAATGATGAGACACACACATCATGCCCAAGGCTGGCCGGGATCTCAGAAGAGGACAGGGAAGATTGTAGATACCTCAAAGTCAGTGTTACTCATTTGCAGCAGAGGCATTGCTAGGCTTGGGCTCATCCCCCCCCCATCTATTTCCCTGGGTTCTGGATCTATTTCCCAGAGTTCTGAGTGTCCATTGATGCCAATGGAATATTTTCTTTTAAACCTAATTGCATAGGGTGGGGGCAATTTTCCTACAGGAGGGAAAGAAAGAAAGAAGTAGGAACTCTTGATTTGGGATGATCTTGGGTGGGGTGCAAATTAAAGACTGTATTTCATTTGTGATGCTTTGGATGAGAAATGTATTGGCTGGCTTTGCCTTCTGTAAAATTTAAATACATCCTAATTATTATTTCTAAAATTGCATATAGATATAAATTAGCATATGCAAATTTTAAGCAATCTGTATCCTATGTGTCTTGTTCCCAAATATTTTAAGTGCCTAGAAATGCAACTGCTCACCTGCCAGCTTATCTTCTCAGGCCAAATAATTGGCATTAAGCACGTTGGGGCTACAGAGAGGCACTCTAGGCAGTACAACCATGTCTAATAGTTTATTTTAGAAGCGTCAGACCCGAAGCCCAGCAGGCAGCCGTAGCCCCTGTCCTGAGAACTCCTTCTCTATAACCTCAGATGGGTGATGGGGGTGATTCTGATCATCATTCAGCAAAGGGCAAGTTGATACCAAAAGTAACTTCTGAGCATGTGCCAACTGCGTTTGTTGTTCTTCCATGCTCCCTGTGTACAAAGAGAAATGCATTCTGCACATGTTCAGAGGTTGCTATCCCCTGTATTATAAGCTGTGGTGAGGTTTTTGGTGGGGCTTTTGTGGAGAGGGGGAGGCGTGTGAGTATTTTGGGGGTGGGGAAGAGTGAAAGATGTAGTTCCTGTCAGAGCACCTGCTTTGCATGCAGAAAGTCGCAGATCTTTGGCCATCACCATTTAAAAAAAAAGAAAAAAGGATCCGTTGTTAGCAGATGAAGGACAGCCGCTTGCAGTCACAGGAGACAATACAGGGCTAGGAGGTAAGCACCTTGTATTTCTTGGATCTTGAAAAAGAAAGACATTTCCAGGAATCCACCATTATGCTTCTTCAAACCTCTGGTGGTGAATATGTGATTCGTAAATGTCTAAGGGTTTTTTTTTGTACACATACGGTATTTTTATTATCATTATCATTAATCATCATCATCATCAATATTATTATGTTATATTATACAGTTCAGACTACAAAATAGGTCTCGGAGCGTAGCTTCGGGAAAAGAAGAGGGAATGCAGGGGGGGGGGGGAAGCTGGGAGAGGCTTTTTTTTCGTTTTCTTTTTTGCAAGAAGGGGAAGGCAGATCTAGCTAACCAAACCCGATTTCTTTCTTCCTCTCCACCACGCGTCCCCGCGATGCCCTCCATCTATTCCACGCTAATGTTCCGGAGCCGGGAGTAGGTCCCGGGCCGGCCATCACCACGGCCAACCATCGCACTAATGGCCCCTTTGGCTTCGGGCCCAAGATTTTGCAGAGCGGTGCTGCGCGCGCGCGTGTGTGGATGCGTCGGTCCACTGCAGGCAAGGGAGGCGCCTTGGCGCGCGCTCTGCCCCGCCGCCCCAATCCCCGCCCGCTCTTCCCTCCCTCCACCCCCCCCCCAGTTGTGTCACGGAGGTCTCTATGGAGACGAGAAACAACAGCTGAGCCTCGCCCCGGCGGCCGCGGCGCGTATCGAGAGCCAGCGGGGTTTGCGAGGCGCAGCGCGGTAGTGGAGCGAGGCGAGCTGCAGGGTAAGGCCCGCGCGGCGTGGGGTAGCGGAGGCGACGCCGGGGTGGGGTAGGGTTCAGGCTGGGTCCCTGCTGGGGGCAATCATGCAGCCTTGCAATCGGAGGCTTGCAGGAGCGCCCCCCCCCCACACCTTTCCAACCCCACGGTCGCAGCAGCAAACCGCCACCCCTCCTGCAACCACTAGGCATGCTTGTACATCCAGCCCTGCCTATGCCACCGACGCTCTTCTTTTATCTCCGCTCGTGAACGATTAAGGTGGCGATGATCCGATCCCGTGCGTGCTTACTCGGAAGTAAACCCCAGTGAAGTCGGTGGGGCTTACTTCCGAGTAAACCTGGTGCAGAGGATTGGGGTTGTCGATGCGCGATATTTACGGTTGCAGCGCGGCGGGGAGGATCTCGCCTTGTTGTTGTTGCTGTGGCTGCAACGTGCGCAAGACGGTGACATCATTTTGCTCCAGACTAACTAATTCGGAATAACTCCTCCTTCCCCCTTCCCGACCTTGCCATGCTCACAGTTAACGGACATGGATGAGAATCTCTAGTTCTGGGGTGTTATGTACTGAAAGGGTGGGAAAATCTTTTCACGCACACACACAGTCTAATCTAACTACCCTGATTGTGAGAACGACTGGGTGGTGTTTAGAAATCTCCGTTTGCCCGCAGACCTTTGCATGGAGGCGATTGACCCTGCAGCAGCTGTGCTTAGATGTGTATTTGACTCCCTGGATCTGCACTATACCCTGAGTTGGCGCGTTCACACATGACCCCTAAAATGCCTCCCTTAGGTGTATGTGCAAATGTTAATAATGACCAATAAAAATGGGGAGAGAAATCCCCCCCCCCCGCATAGAAAGGACATTTACAGTGCAATCCTATACATATCTTCTCAAAAATAAATCCCATGAAGTTCAGCGGGGCTTATTCCCAGTTAAGTCGGTATAGGGTTACAGCCTTAAAGCTTTTTTTGTTTTTGTTTTTTAGCTTGATGCCTTAAATTACTTCTTGCATTGCCTGTAAATGCTTGAAAATGTCTATCCTGACTCTAGAACTGGGGTGGGGGGTTGACTTCACCAGAGCTTTCTCTACTTTCCCCTCTTCTTTTCTTAGAAACCCCTCTGCCTCACCCTCCTGAGGTCTACTGATGTTTTTTTTAATAAACTTACAATGCAGGATCTCTTAACCGCTAAAGCATCACCAGTCAGTGTGAAGGGATCCTCTGTATGCACTCTTGCTTATGAACACAAGAAGTGCCTTGCAGGGTCAGACCCAGAAAGCCACCGTAGCCCAGCCATCTATGTGACAATTCCAGCAAACCAACAGGTGTGAGATGGCCCATTGGAAACTGGCCACTGGTCCACTGATGATGGGCCAGGGTCCACCTTCAGCCATTCCTGGACTAGAGTGCCTATTCCATTTAAAATCTTTATGAGAATCACAAAGTGATGCAGGCAGGAGGTCCCAGACTCAATCCAGTTTAAAGGATCAGGTAGCAGTTGATGCACAAGAACCACTGAGACCCCTGGTGACCCACCGCCAACCAAAGTAGACCAGGGCAGGCAGAAGGTAGATTGAGATCAGCCGGTTGATTTCTGGGCAATTTGCAGTAGATCAACAAGGATTTCTGTCTCCCAATGGTGTAATAATAGTGAGAAACAAAAAGCCTTTCACCCTGCCAAACCCAAGAACGCTTGTGGGGAAACAAGTAGATTTGGGTGTGAAAGGATGTATCTGTGAGCTCCAGATCTGGTACTGAAAACTAATTCCTGGGCTGAGAGCACCTTGTTCTTCAGTTCTACTATTTTGCACCTGGCTTCAGTTGGTGGACCCTCGGGGTCTAGTGAAAAATCAAAGTAGATCTCACAAGCCTGAAGTCTGCCCATCCCTGGAGTAGGAAATACTGACCTAGATGAGCAAACAGTCTGACTTGATATAAGGCGACTTCCTGAGGTCCTTAATGTGGCTCTCTTTTCAATTTTTTAAAATTCTGCGTTACCAGTATTCATAAGCGTGTCTAAACAGCGCAAGAGAAAGTATTAAAAAAATGCTTTCAGTGTCATGCGTGAAAATGCCCCCTAGCCCGTCTTGTGTGTGTCTGAATTATACGCGCTGGCAGAAATTAGGTCAGCAAGAGGTTCTCCTGTGAGTGCCACTGACAATGTGCTGGCCTGGAGATGTTATTTCTCACGCTTTGGTTCCTGGCGACTGAGCTGAGCTTGGAGAACAGGGAAGAGAGCAGTGTGTGAAGCGAACGGATTTGTAAATATTAGGACTGCCTCTCGACTGAAGATTGATTGAAAGATGGTTGCACGCCCTTGAATGCTTACTAGGGAGTAAGTTCCATTGAAATCAGTGGGCTTTACTTCCGAGTTAAAAAAAAAAGGCATGATACATTCATGTGTTGCAGCAGACACATGTAAAAGAGGCAATAAAAGAATGCCTCTTTTATTTCAAGATAGAGCTTGCCACCTGCAGTTTTTATAAGTAGTTGTAGTAAAAATAATTAAACAGATTAAAAATATGCTGTCTTGTTAATTAGGGGCATCTTTTTAATCATATTAGGATGTTTTTAAATCAATCAGTTAGATTACTGATTAATCATGTAAGATTAATTATATTGAGAGCCAGTGTGGTGTCGTGGTTAGAATGTTGCACTGGGATTCGGGAGATCTGGGTTCTAGTCCTCACTTGGCCGCGAAGCTCACTGGGTGACTTTGGGCCAGTCACTGACTCTCAACTTAACCTACCTCACAGGGTTTTGTGAGGATAAAATGGAGAGGAGGATGATGATTATGTAAGCCACCTCGGGTTCCTTGCAGGGAAAAAAAGGCTGGTATATAAATAAATAAATAAATAAATAAAATGTTAAGAGTCGGAAGGGAGCATAAAGATCATCGAGTCCAACCCTCCTGCTCAATGCAGGATTTGCGGTGCATGATGTAACTACAGATGTATTTAAGCCTTTGCTTAAATACTTCCAGACAGTGAAGGAGAGGACACCACCTCTCAAGGTAGTCTGTTCCATTGTCAAACAGCTCTTACCATTAGGAAGTCACTCCTAATGTTCAGTCAAAATCTACTTCCCTGCAATGTTCAACCAAAATCTGCCCCCCTGCGATTTTGATCCATTGGTTCTAGTCCTCTCCTCTGGAGCAACAGTGAACATGTGTGTCTTCCGCACACAACAGCCTTTCAGATGTTTGAAGATCGCTATTATGCCTCCCCTTAATCTTCTCTTCTGCAGGCTAAACGTACCCAGTTCTTTCAGCCGTTCCTCCGTAGGACTTGGTTTCCAGACCAAGTCTGGTCTTCCTCCTCGGACACACAGTCTAGTTTGTCAATGTCCTTCTTCAGACTGACCAAATATTATCTAAGAACTCAGTAATATACCTTATTTCAAGGGTATTTGGGGGGAGATTCATTATTCTAGGATATCACAAAACCGTAAGATATAAAGGGCAGAAATAAGGAATACCTTAGGCTTGGAGCTGAAAAACTGCACGATTTCATGTAATTTGTCTAGTAGTATTTCTTCAGCTGTAGTGGTGGTGGTCAGGATCGCCAAAGAAAATCCCCCCATTGCATTTGCCACAGGAGGAAAGCTGCTACTGCCCCCCTGCAGCTCTTAGGGGGGGGAAACTTCTCCTAGGTTGGATCCAGATTTAGTCACTTGCAACTGGGCTAGTGGAAGCAGACATCCCTGCCCCCCCTCCCTACAGCAGCCCCTCCAGTTTCTTGAATTTGTACACAGAGGGTCAGGGACCCTGCTGAATGGGGTGAACCATGGAGGAGGGGGACACCCCCCCCAAAAATTTGGGTGACGGCAGCTTCCGTGAGTGGAGCCCTTCTGTCCACAGAAGGCAGATCCTGGATGCAATCTTCCAGACATTAAATGCAGTGACACCTTTAACATACCATCTACTTTGGCTCATATTCCCTAGGTTAGATTCCTGCACCCATGAATTCTAGTGGCCATTGGGTGTCACTCTTTTTAGTAGGTCCCACAGTGAATTGCTCTGTTTGATCTCCAGGTAGGGCCAGATTGGTGGGGACTCAGGCTCCAAAATGTCATAAAACTGGGCGATGACTGGCAATTTTATTGTTCCCTACTTTCAAGGTGTATGTTTTTGGTTTTGGGGTATCAGAGAAAGTCTGTAGCTCAGCGGTAGAGCCCTTGCTTTGCATGCAGAAGGTCCCGGATTCAATCACCGGCATCTCCAGGTAGGGGTAGAAACATTCTTCCTGAAACCCTGAAGAGCTGCTGCCAGTCAGTGCTGACAATACTGGGCTGGATGGGCCAATGGCCTGACTCAGTACAAGGCAGCTTCCAATGTGCCTATGGACTGAGTGAGCATTAACATCCTTTGATTGTGTAGGTGGACCGAGATCTGCCCTGCAGACAGTGTCGGACTAGGACTGGGGATACCCGGGTTCAAATCCTCACTCAGCCGTGAAGCTCGCTGGGTGACTTTGGGTCTGTCAGTACCTCTCAGCCTAACCTACCTCACACAGTTATTGTGAGCATAAAAATGGTGTGTGTGGGTGTACACCAGCTTGAACTCCTAGGAACAAAGGTGGGAAATAAATGTAATAAAATAAGAATGCAGTCTGTCCGGGTGCAAAATGAAATCTGAGACAGACAACTAAAGAGAAGCAGTATAGCTTCCTCATTATCCCCCAATATGCAGTAGATGAAAGTTCAGTTAAGACATCGTGCCAAACCAAAGTGAACCACGCTTAACTAAGGTTTGGTGCAGATGGCCCATCAGTTTTGCAGCCTGATTTGCCGGCCATGAAAGTGTGGCAGTCATTCTGGTGATTTTTGGGTGGTGTGTGGGTGAATTTCGTGGACGAGGGGCATTTGGCTGGTGGATTCCATTCTCACCTCCAGAATGCCCGTGTTACGGTGGCGTAGCATTGTTCTGGGGCATTCTGGGCAAAAAAAAAAAAAAAGGAAAGAAAAGAGGCAGCCACCAGCTGAATGGAGATTAAAAGAGGTTCCGGTACTTGTGTACCAAGCCTGAAACAACTTGGGACCAGGTTACCTGAGAGAGCACCTCCTCCCATACCAACCTGCCCGGTCACTGAGGTCATCAGATGGCATGCTCCTGGTGGTACCTCATGGACCGTTGGCCCGATTGGAGTCCACCAGGAGAAGAGCCTTAAGTGTGGCGGCTCCATTTCTGTGGAACTCCCTGCCTCTGGAGGTCAGGTAGGCTCTGACATTGTGCTGCTTTCGGTGCCTGCTGAAGACCTCCTTGTTCCAGGAAGCCTTCTCTGCTCTCCAGCCACCATTGTGATTGTTACTTTGTTTTCAATGTATTGTTTTTGTTTCTTTTATCTGTTCTTGTCTTTTTACTGTTCACCGCTCCGGAATCTACTTAGATATGGAGCAGTATACAAATACTGTCAATAATAATAATAATAATAATAATAGAAGAGCACCAGTGAGTATTGCCGCAAAAAATATGAAGAGGGAAGGTAGTTTTGCCCCCTCTTTTACCTCTGACCCCTCCTAGTTGGTCCCAACGTTTTCATTTGAGCACTTTCAGCCCAGCCCTGTCAACACATTTTTTAATTTAGTATTTCTGAATGATATTTCTGTGCTGCCCTGTAAATGAGGTTTTTGTGGCAGCGTACACAAAATGGTTAAAAATACAATATCAGCCATACAGATGCAATGTCCATGTAGAAATCATGGTATACAACACATCCCAGTAGATAGATCAATAAAGGCAGCACAGACAGATCTTAAAATGTTAAAGGTAAAGGGACCCCAAAGTCCCATCAAAGCCTTGAAAGGGCCCTAAGGGAGTGGGGTTGGCTGGCAGACTAGAATCAGACACCCTTGTTCAAAGTGGGTTTGCAAACCATGGTTTGTGCTCGCTATGGTTTTGTTGTGATGTCTGAATTGAACCAGTAGTGTGTTATGTGGGTAGGCCTATGTTAACAGTGCTGGTTGTGCATCTGTATTTGTTTGTTTATGTATCCAAGACTTTTGGAGAGGACGCCACCAGCCAACCGTGTGTCATGATGACTGAGCTAATTAGGCAATCCGGTGAAAGGCTTGCAACATACCTTGAGCAATGCTTGCCTTGAGCCAATAGCTTGAGCAACTGGTCAAAGGCAGAATAGAAGAAATGTTTTAGATAAAGACAAGGATTAAGAGCTGTCGCCCCTCTACCTGGCTGCTTCACAGTTTACGCGTCAATCATGTTTGCTGTGGCTACAGTGGCTTCGCCCACAGTAAACATGTCAAGTGTGATGGGCAGGTGAGAGTCCCTAAAATGCAAAAGAATATCACCTATGACTGGAGGGCAAACGGATGCTCTCAGACAGCAAGCGCAAGTCACATAAAACTCAAGTGCCCCTAAACTAGCCTTCCCCAATCTGGTACCCTCCAGAAGTTTTGGACTGGTGGTTTAGTGATTTCGGTTTTGTTCGTTTACTTGTTTTTAACTACATTCTCTGTGTGCATCATTTGTGTTTGCTGCCTCGAGCACTTCTTTGGAAAGGTGGCATACAGGTTTTCTGCATGATTTTTTTTTAAAAAAATGTTACTAATTTGTGTGTGGGTGTGCACAAAATCTGGAGGGGGGGAAGGGGGCAGAGGGGATGCGGTGTGGAGTTGGAGTTAGAGCAGGCTCACCCGACTTGGTCCCTTCCAGATGTGTTTGTTTATTTATTTATTATATTTATACCCCACCTTTTTTCCTGCAAGGAACCCAAGGCGGCTTACATAATTCTCCTCCTCCCTCTCCATTTTATCCTCACAACAACCCTGTGAGGTAGGCTAGACTGAGAGTCAGTGACTGGCCCAAAGTCACCCATTGAGCTTCATGGCTGAGTGGGGGACTAGAACCCGGATCTCCTGAGTCCCAGTCCAACACTCTCACCACTACACCACTCTGGCTCTCAGTGTTGAACTGCAAATCCCATAATTCCCTGTCAACATGGCCATGCTGGCTGGGAATGAAGGGAGTTGCAATCCAACACATCGAGAGAGCTCAGGTTGGGGAAGGCTGGGTTTAGAGCAGTGTTCTCCAACCTTGGGTCCCCAGATATTTTTGGCCTACAACTCCCAGCATGCCCCAGCCAGCATAGCTGGCTGGGGCATGCTGGGAGTTGTAGGCCAAAAACAGCTGCGAAGCTCGCAGGGTGACCTTGGGAAGTCAGTATCCATTTGCTTAGCCCATCCCACAGGGTTGTTGTGAGAACAGAATGAACCCCTTATACGTTGATCTGAGTTCCTTGGATGAAGACTGGGACACAAATGTGTGACAAAGAATGGTTTTTAATTTCTAGAAAACATGTTGTTGGCCATATTGCATGTCTGACTTGGGCCATACTTGGGGGTAAAGCACATAATTCTACTAAATTGACCCCCATATTGAAAAGTCAGGGGATCTGCATTTGGATGAGTACACATACACAGTGGCTCATGCTGGCTCAGCTTGTCTGAGCATGGAAAGCTAAGCAGGGTCAAGCCTGGCTATTACTTGGATGGGAGAGCCCTCCTCTAGTTTCCTGCATTGAGCAGGGGGTTGGACTCGATGGCCTTGTAGGCCCCTTCCAACTCTATGAATCTATGAAATCTATGACATTTGCACGTCTGTATGCACCCACAGGACTGTCTGCATACACACCAGGGCTTAATTTGAGCCAATACAACTAGGAACTAGTTTCAGTGCCAAGCCTGAACCCTGCAATGTATGAAGTAATAGGGCAGTGCCTCTAAGCATGCACAGAGGGCTTTTCTGTTACTAGTGAATAACTTCTACATATAGGATTAGGGAAGAGGCTTCAAAATAATTAGGGCCACAGATATTGGGCTGGCTTATGCCACTGCACTTCTCTTGCTTGAAATTAACTACTAGTCTGTCTGTGTGTGTGTGTGTGTGCATAGGTACTTCTGTGTAAATGCCCATGCCTCTACAGAGAAATGAGTCTTTTTGTATGTTCATGTCCTGCCGCTTGCCCGTTTCCTACCTTGCTCATGGAAATCTATGTGTTCACACATGCCCGCATGTGCAAATGCCTGAGCCTTGTGTAAGGTGCCCCTCTGCATTGACAGTTGCACATTTGTGCGCCTGCTGCGTATATTTCTGTGCATGCAGGTGTGCATGCACGCAACACATGTGTGTGTGTTTGTGTGTGTTTGTGTGTGTGGCTTTATGCATTGCTTTGAGTCTTCTCCCTCTTGTTCTCCTGAGCTGTGATACCTGAACTCCTGTTACTCATTTCCAGGAGCTGCCTCAGCAGAGGGAAAGTTTTAAGCAGAGAGGAAAGTTCATACACGTGTGTGTGTGTGCGCGCGCGCGTGTGTGTCTGTTTGTGTGGAGTTAAGTACACATGCTAATTCACACCATCCTCCCCACAGCAACAGCGTCCAAGTAGCACAACCCACCCATAGCAACCGTCGCCAGGCAACACAAACTGTGGCCGCCCCAGCAGCCAAGCCCACACGCCTGTTTTTGTTTAATGTCAGGCCGTAACTAAGGTCCTGGACCTGGCAACCCCCCCAGGCTGGCTGGTGCCTGAACAGCCTGCCCAGGGCATGGGTGGATCCTGGCCAAGAGCCAATGGAAGGGGGTAGCTAAGGGCAAATGTCCATGAGAAATGGAGAGCTTTTCCCAAGGGAAGCATCGGACCAAAGTCCCTGCTAATATTTTTCAGGGAATTGGCCTCAGAAAGGAAAACAAACAAACACCCCAACACACACAAAAAATTGGTGTTGGCATTTATCCAGAGCAAAACGGGGCTCTGTAAGAATGTGTGACGTCTGCCCAGTGCCCACCGAACAACACCGGAGGGTGTTGGAGAATGCACTTCATGGCCTGATCAGCCTTCTGGAACCTTCCATGCAGGCGACAGTCCCTTGTATTAAGGGACTGTGGCTTCCACGTCATTTTAATCCTACCCTTTCTCCAAGGAGCTGAAGGCGATGTACGTGGTTCTCTCTCCCCCCACAACAATCCTGTGAGGTAGGTTAGGCTGAGATAGTGACAGGTCCAAAGTCATCCGGTGAGTTTCATGGCCGAGCGGGGACTTGAACATGGATCTTCCTGGCTCTGACCGGACTCGTAACCACCACATCACACTGGCTCCTACATACTCCCCATTCCCTGAAAGCCAAATTAGATTCGATGGAACTGCAGCTTTTTGTTTAAATCTGTCCCTTTCGCACATCAAGTGGGGTGAGGTGTGGTTGTGTGTGTGCAATTTTTTAGAACGGGCCTGTACATGTCACACATCTAGCTTAACCCTGATTCTCCTTGGCATCTAGGAACTCTTGTTGGCTCTCCCTCATGTGAGCATTGCTGTCTCTGAACACAGTAGGGCCTGTGATCTCTCTCACAGGCGCTCGACACTTGCTAGTCTTAACACAAGGGGACCTATAGAGAGAGAGGAAAGAGAACTGTTCACTTGTGTTAAGAGTCCTATTCACAGGAGTGCCCATGCAGAGAAAATGAACAATGTTCTCCAGTCTATAGAACTGGGCTGAGAGGGGTTAGTTCTGGTTGACTGTGTGGATGATGCTGATGAAGTCAAGGTGCATCGTATCCAAAGCCAGCCAAATTATTTTTGCAGACAATCCTGCAAGCACCTCTCCCCATCCTTAACAGTATTAATGCAATAATTAAAAAAGTAAATAACTTAACAGTTTGCTGCCCTTTTATTACACCCCAAATCTGCTGCCTGAGGCAACTGCCTCACTCTGCCTCATGGTAGAGCCGGCCCTGACAGCTCCCATGATTCTGGACGATTGATCATGCGGGATGGGGCTGGTGGGAGTCCAAAACATTTGGAAGGCATCACGTTGGGGAAGGCTGAGTTAGTCCATCCCAGAATGTACACTGGGACTGGACAGGAGAATAGAAGTCTGCTTGTGGTTGTATGAAAGGAAGAAACCAGAGCATTCATCTGCATTTGTTCAATTTAGTCTGCATCCAGATTCTTACTTGTAAGAGAACCAGGCCATCTGAACTCAACAGAACCCCTTGCTTCTCTCACTAGTTTCAGCTATTTAATACCTTCCGTGATAAGGTTCCCGGGGAAAGATTCCTTAGGAATCTGATCAGTAGTCATGTTTAGCTGTCTGACTCTGATAAAATTCCCTTTTTGCTGACTAATATAGACAAATATGTGTCTTACATGACTGCAGTGTTGGCAGGAACTTCTGGATCTGCAAAAGATATGTACCATCTATTGTCTTGTCATGGTGCAGTGACCATCTTAAGTGTATATTGATTTGTCATTTTGCTACACCTTTCTATTGGTAATTTAATGTGTATGCCGTTTTGTGCTGACCTTTGGATTTAAACAAATAAAGGATTGAGTGACTTACTCTCTGTGGGGCATGGAAGATCCACACAGTGACTGGGTTCAGACAACACAATAGGCCACACTCAAGTGTTGAGAATGGGTTGAGTGTGGGTTGTCGTTGAACCGTGGACTGTCATTGAACCGTGGATTGTTGTTGAACCATGGGTTACCATGTTATCTGAACCCAGGTGAGATAACAAACCATGGTGAAAAACCCACAGTTCACAACCCAACAACAAATCCTGGGTTCTCTTCATGGGTTGTTCGTAGTTAACAAGCCATGGTTTATTAGTGCAGTTGGGTTCAGGCAACACAATAACACATGGTTCAACAACAGCCCATATTCAACCCTTGAGTGTGGGTCATCGTGTTGTCTGAACCAAGTAGCACTGTATGCTACAGGTGCTATGTGGAGGACCGCATAGACCAGTGATGGCGAACCTATGGCACGGGTGCCACAGCTGGCACGGAGGGACCTCTCTGTGGGCACTTGAGCCATTGGTCACCAGATCGCGAAAATACATCCCCTTCTGCAAAACACTAATGATTTTGTTCTTTCTCACAGTGTGGAACAGAATGATTTTATTCTAGAATTCCTGTTACAGAATTCTTTTCTACATTGTTATCACATTTAAAAGATTTTGAAGAATGATGCACAGAGCATGGCTTGAATGTAAAGCCCTAACAGTTGACCTGAGTGCTGCAAGTGTTGCTCTCAAACTAACTGAGTATGAGCCAAGGTTTGACAAATTATCAGCATGCATGCAATAGCAAAAATCACATTAATTGTGCAAAAGCATGCCCAATGCAAACTTTTACCTAATGCAGTGTTTGCAGTCCAAGACATAAAGTGTTTAAAATGTGTTAAGCACGTTTAGTTTTCTTGTTTATCTTGCTCATCCTAGTACAGGTTGACTTTTACTTTTACTCATCCGACACCTGTAGAAGCAGGGAAAGGACCCGGGGTAAAGCTTGCCCCATACAATTTCAGTCTGGCATATAATCATATTACAAGTTGAGAATCCCTTATCCAAAAATACATGTGCCTAATTATTTAAAAAGTTTGTATAAATTCCCTTCAGGCTATGTGTACAATGTGGTACTATAATAATTTTTTGAGTTGATTTTTTTTCAACAAAAAACTGTATCATTGAAAGCTCTGTTATTGTGTTTTTCTTTTAAGACAAAAGATGTTAATTAGTTCGGACAACTATATGAGTTGTTTTTCTAAAACTAAAACCTCGGCATTCAGGTTTAATTGCAGTGTTGGCACTTTGAAATAAATACGTTGGTTTTGTGTTGCAGTTTGGGCACTCGGGCTCAAAAAGGTTCGCCGTCACTGGCATAGACCCTGTTTGCAGAAACCCAGTGGCGGGTGGGGGAAGAAGATAACAACCAGTTGGGCTTTAGAAAGTGCATATTGCAAGGGGTCAGAACCTCAGGCCTGGAGGCCAAATCCAGCCCTCTTGTGGTCTCAGTCTGGCTCCAGATGGCCCTGCCTCTTTCCCCCTTTCATTTGGCGGTTTCCCAGCTTTTGTGCACTTTCCCCCCATTCTAAAACATTGAAATGCCTCTCCAAAGGTTTAGGGCTTTTCTACATGGGGCTTTTAACCTGCCACTTTACTGAAGGTCTGCTTCCAGATTCTTTGTGGGATTAAGATCGGGTCCTTTACACATCCCCCCCCCCGGGGTTTTTTTCTTTCTCTGCCTTTCTATATGTTCCATTACACAACCATTAGGTGGCGCTGTGGTATAGCAGAATTGTGAAACTATGTCAGGGTTTCATGCAGCCATTCTCAAATACCAGACTTTCCTCGATTGCAAAGAACAGGAGAGGCCCTGGGGGATGATGGCGTTTAGAAATGCTCTTAGTTGCTGACAGCAAGAGCTTTAGGCTACAATACTCTAGTATTTTTGGCCCCACTCCTTTTGCTTTGAGCCTCGCCCACCACTGGAATGTGTCCCACCGAGAGCTTCTCCAAAAGGGGAATTCAGCCTTTGGGCTAAAAGAGGTTCTGTCCTCTTGGTGTACGCGATGGCACATGTAATGCCTGTAGCCTGGATCTGAGCTGGTGCCCCTGTGTTTACAGAGCATTATGGCCGAGAGCAGAGATATGGCGTCGTTGGAGGAGAGCTTCCGGAAGTTTGCCATCTATGGAGATACCAAAGCTACAGGGCAAGAAATGAATGGCAAGAACTGGTCCAAGCTGTGCAAGGATTGCAAAGTCATTGATGGCAAAGGGGTGACCAGCACAGATGTGGACATTGTCTTCAGCAAGGTGAAGTAAGTGTCTCTTCCCATCCCATTTCCTTCCTTTCCTGCTTGGTGCCAACATTTTTTATTTTTTTTAATGGGAAGCTTTGGGAGGAGCTCAAGTCCCTGGAGAAGGCCCGGCCACAATCCTGAAACCTTGGCTCCACATGCAAGAGCCCCAGCAGGAGCTGGTTCATACTTCCCATTTTGATCTTGGGTACGAAAAGTGCCCACACTTACAATAGCCAAAGGGGGATGTAAGAGCACAAGAACAGGCCTGTGGCTTACGCTGGCTCAGCTTGTCTGAGCGTGGAAAGCTAAGCAGGGTCAAGCCTGGTTATTACTTGGATGGGAGACCCCTCCTCTAGTTTCCTGCATTGAGCAGGGAGTTGGACTTGATAGCCTTGTAGGCTCCTTCCAACTCTATGATCTATGAAATCTATGAAACATAAAATGAGCTATGCTGAATCAGACCTATCTAGTCCACTATTCTGTTCCTACAGTGGCCAGCCAGATGCCTGCGGGAAGCCCACAAGCAGGACATGAGCATAATTTTAGCACCCTCCTGCTCATGTTCCCCAGCAACGGGTATACAGAGGCATACAGCCTCACTACATCTTCCATAGTTCCATAGTGAATTCCATGGTTTAATTATGCACTGTGTGAAGAAGTACTTCCTTTTATCTATCCTGAATCTCCCACTATTCATCTTCATTGGATGGCCCCAGGTTCTAGTATTATGAGCGGGAGTATCCTATCCACTTTCTCCACACCATGCATAATTTTATAAATCTCTATCACGTTACCCCTTACTTGCATTTCCCCCCCCCTAAACTAAAGGGTGCCAACTGTTGCAACCTTTCCTCTCCAGCCCCATGGTTATTTGGGATACCCTTTTCTCCACCTTTTCCAGTTCAGCAATATCCTTTTGAGGTGCTGTGACCAGGTCTGTACACAATATTCCAAATGTGGTCGCATCATAGATTGTATAAAGTCATTATGATATTGACAGTTTTATTTTCAATTCCTTTCCTAATGATCCCCAACGTGGAATTTGCCTTTTTCACAGCAGGCGCACTGGTCAGTTACCGCCAGCTGAGTCAGTTAGTTGAGTCACATATACCATCAGAGTATATGTGACGTTAGGCACTTTCCCCCCAGTGTGTATTACTTTGCACTTATTATTTATTTATTTACAGCATTTGCATACTGCTCCATATCTAGACAGATTCTGGAGTGGTGAACAATAAAAAGATAAACAGATGAAAGAATTTTAAAATGCATTAAAAACATAATAACATTAAAACCATGGATGGTCAGCAAGGAAGGCTTCCCAAAACAAAGATGTCTTCAGCAGGCGCCACAAACAACACAGTGTCGGAGCCTGCCTGACCTCCAGAGGGAGGGAGTTCCATAGAAGAGGAGCCACCACACTGAAGGCTCTTCTCCTGGTGGACTCCAATTGGGCCATAGGTCCATGTGGAACCACCACCAGGAAAATGTCTTCCAATGATCACAGTGACGTTGGTAAAGGAGAAGGCACTCTCTCAGGTATCTTGGTCCCAAGTTGTTTAGGGCTTTGTATGCTAGTACCAGAACCTTAAACCTGGCCCAGTAGCGAATAGGCAACCAGTGCAGTTCCTTCAGCAAAGGAGTTGCATGCTGAAAAGGGAACAGCTCCTGATGCTTGCTTGCATTGAACTACATTTGCCATTTTAATGCCCATTCCCCCAGTTTCGGAGAGATCCTTTTGGAACTCTTTGCAATCCCTTTTCGTTTTAACCATCTTAAATAATTTGGTGTCACCAGCAAATTTGGCCACCTCACTGCTCACCCCTAACTCCAGATCATTTATGAACAAGTGGGGGAATTAACATCTGTTCCTCTGTCATGGTCAGATCACTTCCTATTG
This sequence comes from Shinisaurus crocodilurus, assembly GCA_021292165.1. Classification (NCBI taxonomy): domain Eukaryota; kingdom Metazoa; phylum Chordata; class Lepidosauria; order Squamata; family Shinisauridae; genus Shinisaurus; species Shinisaurus crocodilurus. The sequence continues at coordinate 17,636,463 of CM037887.1, read as the reverse complement.
AGGTTTAGACTTTCAGCAGCCTTTCCCCTCCGCAAGGGTGGGGGGGGCTATTAAAATGGTCCGCCCCCGGAGGTTAATGGATTCCGATGGATTCCAGAGGGCTCTGGGCTTTTTTCCTGCTGGTATGGCTGGTGGTCCTGTTGAAGCCCAGGTTGCTCTGTGGAATGCAGAGATGACCCGGGCGGTGAAGACCTTTCTGTTCTCCCAGGCATTTTAATCATTTTAATCATGTAATTGTTTTTATTCCGTTATTGTAACTGCTGCTGCTAGCTCTGCTGTTTGTTTTTAATCTGTGCTTTTAAATTTTATGTTTTATATTTTATTATTTTAACTGTTGTAAACCGCCCAGAGAGCTTCGGCTATTGGGCGGTATAAAAATGTATTAAATAAATAAGTTCAAAAGTGTCAAATAATGCATTTAAAAGATCTGGTTCTTCCACAACAGTGTTCTCCAACCTTGGGTCCCCAGATGTTTTTGGCCTACAACTCCCAGCATGCCCCAGCCAGCGTAGCTGGGGCATGCTGGGAGTTGTAGGCCAAAAAACATCTGGGGACCCAAGGTTGGAGAACACTGTTCCACAATATATACATAGAAGTGGAAACACCACAGTGTCCGAGAGCTGACTCAGGCATTTCCCTGGTACGGCAAGCCAGGAGGGACAATACACTACACTTTGCATGCAAAAGATCCCAGATTCAATTGCCAGCATCTCCAGGTAGGGCTGGGCGAGGCCCCTGCCTGAATCCCTTGAGAGCTATTGCTAGTCATTGGGCCAATTTACACGTCAATGACAGCAAATTCTGGATTAAACCCACACTTTGTTGCTAGATTAACCACTGGGTTGTTTAACCCCTAAACAATGCATCGGTTCAGGCTTGCACATCACACTCACAACCTCAGATCAGGCTGATTGGAGGTTGTTTACAGAAACTGAAAGCAGCTCACAGGCAGCACGCATCCCTGCAAATTGTGGATTAAATAACCTACGATTTGCCACCTTGACATGCAAACTGGGTCGTTGTAGACAATATCCCCGCTCGGCCATGAAACTCACTGGGTGACTTTGGGCCAGTCACTGACTCTCAGCCTAACCTACCTCACAGGGTTGTTGTGAGGATAAAATGGAGAGGAGGAGGAGGATTATGTAAGCCGCCTTGGGTTCCTTGCCGGAAAAAAGGCGGGGTATAAATATAATAAATAAATAAATAAGTAAATATCGAGCTAGCTAGATAGACCATTGGTCTGCCTTGGATTAAGCTAGGTTGAAATTTAAATGTGCATGCACGTCCCCATTCACCATGAATGGTGCCTTGCCTGTATATTGCCATTCAAAGTTGGAGACTTTTAGATCCCATATGGCCTTAGGTCTGGTGAGTTGGTGGTATGCAGTGATGCAGGGTGGATTCCCCCGATCCATTTTTAGAAATGCATTGTTTTTATAGAATTTATGAGTAACATCGAGAATGACTCCAGCACAAATTGGAAAACTGGAATGGATACAATACTAGTCAGCTCTAAAATCAAACTTGCAATTAACTTTTTACAGGTGACTATTTCTGGCTCTGGGAAGGTTGAGGCACAGCTCTTCAGGCATGCTGAAGCAAATAACAGTTTTCGGTACCTTCATTTCCTAAAATCTAAATGGCATTGTAAGGGAATCAGTGATCAACTCTTAAAATAGTTACAAGTATTTAAGTTAATAAATAACTTCCAAGTCATAGGATCATAGAGTTGGAAGGGGCCGACAAGGCCATCGAGTCCATAATGATAATGCTAGTTCCTGCTCAATGCAGGAAACTAGAGGACGGCTCTCCCATCCAAGTATAATAACCAGGCGTGACCCTGCTTAGCTTTCCACGCTCAGACAAGCTGAGCCAATGTGAGTAAAGCTTTGAATTTGTTTTGAATATAACGTTTAAATCCCATTAAGCACATTTTATTGCATTTTTTCCTAATCAATCAAATACTTTCCTAATCAACTTCCAGAACTTTTTGGCTTGGGGCGGGGGGGGGGGGAGTTTGAGATATTTATCCAGCATACTTGTAAAATTAACATGGCACACTTGTTTTGTTGTTTGTTTCTTTTTGGTTTACTAAATATAATTCAAACAACTAAAGCAGACCTCGATTGATTTAGGGCAGTGGGGACATTTCTGGAATATGTTCCAATTCAGAATTTTCCAGGAAGCCCTCATCACTGGTGGGATAGAAACTCTGTATATGTTCAGAATACACATTGTCTTTTGCTCAGTGGAAAACAATCCATCCCATGCAAATGAGGCTTATGTTTCTGTGCCAAATACCAGCTTCAAAACACACACACACAAAACACAGTTTCCTTGGCTCAATGCCGGTTTTAGTTTGGCACTGCTGTGTATCACATCTGTGCTTCTGGGGAGACGGCGCATGTTGCTCAGTGGTGCTGTCCCGGTTTGATTCAGCAATATTGGCAGGAACACTTTTGTTTGTCCTTTCTATCTGCTCAGTGTCAGCTGCTGTTTGAGAGGCTAGGTCTGGCAGAAAATGTGGCTGGATTGATTTCTTGCTAGCATAGTTCTCTTGTAAGGGAAAAGCACTTGGGTTGCAGCAGCTTGAGCGCAGTTTGTGAAAAGAGAGAAACTGAGGTTTAAGCCTTCCCAGGGATCAGTCACTTGAACCTCGAAGACCCAAAATCCCAGATATGTAGAGGCTGCTTGCAGTTAGCCATGGGTTTAGGAAATGCACTTGGCATTTGCTTCGGGGCCAATGGTATAGCGGTAAATTTTAAAGCGCAGGAGCTCACAAAACCCAGTCACACTCCCAGGATATTATTATCATTATCATTATCATTATCATTATCATTATCATTATCATTATCATTATCATTATCATTATCATCATCATCTTACAATATTTGTATACCACTCTATATCTAAGTAGATTCCGGAACAGTGAACAATAAAAAGATAAAAACAGATAAAAGAAACAAAAACAAAACATTGAAAAGGCATGTGATATGTATACACATTTATATATGTATAACGTTTCTATTCTTTGTACTCAAAGGAACTTGCACTCTGGTGATAAAAACTCCCATCATAAAACACAGCCAACCAAAACAAACAAACCGGTAATAAAATCTCACAATTAAATTTACAGGGCCTGATTGCAATCCTGTGCGCAGTTACCTGGAAGTAAGCTCCACTGAACTCAGTGACTTCTCTGACTTCATAGGTTCCATGTGTAAAACACAAAACGCATTTTAGTTGTGAAGCACATGCAAATCTGGCTGTGGGTGCCAGGATGCTTTGAGAAGTAGGGGGAAGATTAGGCCATGAGCTAGGTAGTCCAGGAGGGAGCAGCTCACTTGTGCGGCTGTGAGGGCACGAATATGTGTGAAGGAGGCCCCACAGGGAATGGGGCAGGATGAGTGAGGAGATGCCACTAGCGAAAAAAGTAGATGCGGTCTTGGGCTAGCTTTGTGTCCTGATCATGAAAAGTAATAGTTCCACTTTATTCTGCACTGGTCAGACCACAATTGGAGTATACCATGTCCAGTTCTGGCTGCCACATTTTAAGAAGGGCATTGAGAGTGTCCAGAGAGGGTTTAGAAACTAAGTCCTATGAGGAACGGTCAAAAGAGCTCGGTATGTTTAGCAAGAAGAGAAGATTGAAGGGAGACATGGCTTAAGGTTCTGGTACTTGTGTACCAAGCCTGAAACAACTTGGGACCAGGTTACCTGAGAGAGCACCTCCTCCCATACCAACCTGCCCGGTCACTGAGGTCATCAGATGGCATGCTCCTGGTGGTACCTCATGGACCGTTGGCCCGATTGGAGTCCACTAGGAGAAGAGCCTTCAGTGTGGCGGCTCCATTTCTATGGAACTCCCTGCCTCTGGAGGTCAGGCAGGCTCCAACATTGTGCTGCTTTCAGCGCCTGCTGAAGACCTCCTTGTTCTGGGAAGCCTTCTCTGCTCTTCAACCACCATTGTAATTGTTACTTTGTTTTCAGTGTATTGTTTTTGTTTCTTTTATCTGTTCTTGTCTTTTTATTGTTCACCGCTCCGGAATCTACTTAGATATGGAGTGGTATACAGATGATGATGATGATGATGATGATGATGATGATGATGATGATGATGATAGTGGTCTTCAAATATCTGAAGGGCTGCCATGCAGAAGATGAGCAGACATGTCTAGGTTGCTCCAGAGGGTTGAGGGGTGAAGGTAGGTGCCTCCCACCCTGTATGGAGCTATGTCCTGTGAGATGGCTCTGACTGACTCCCTTGTGTCCACCGTTCCAGAGGAAAGACAGCCAGAGTCATAAACTACACAGAGTTCACGAAGGCCTTGGAGGAGCTGGCCCCAAAGAGGTTTAAGGACAAAGGCAAAGAGGAAGCATTTGAATCCATCTGCCAGCTGGTGGCAGGCAAAGAACCAGCCAACCTGGGCGTCACCGTGAGTAGCTGCTGCAACTGCCGGAGGAAGGAAAGGGCCTTTTCGGAAAGAAGGAAGGGCCTTGGGAGGGTGTGTGGAGATCAGACCTCGTGGTGGGGTGGGAGAATCAAGAGTCTCAGAAACAGGGCAGGCGTGGTTGAGGAGCTGAGCAGCTGAGAAGGATGTGTGATCCCCAAGGGCAGTCACACCATTGATGGGTGACACTGCAAGTGCAGCACTGGACTGAGTTTGGAGCTTTGTGGGTGGTGGTCCTGGGTTCAAATCTAAGCTCACTGAGGGAGATTTTGTAAGAGAAACCTACATTGCTTTTAAAAAGCCAAAACAAATGACCACCAGTAGTGCATCCAGTTTATACATTTTATAGATTTTTTAAAAAAATAATTTAAAAATTATTTTTTTCCATAGATTTAAAAAAAAAATTTTTTTTATACACACACACACACACACACACAGTATACAGATTTTAAAATGTGAAACGTTTCAGTATAAAATACCAGCTTTAGTCACAAATGTTACAATACCACTTATAAGCTGAGCCGGGACCAATCAGGAACAAGGCCAAACCTTGCTGCTTTTTAAATTTCCTGCCTGTGATGTCATGCTGATATGTACAATACACATTAAGATGTTAACATTTTACATAGGTCAGCAGGGAATAGGAGTGAGCGACACACACACGTAGACTTACCCTCTGCCGAGGACCTCTTCCTTAACCTGTCTTGTATATGCGACTGTGCTTGCTTCTTTAGAATCTCTTTCCACTCTTCTAAATTGGATAGGCAAGTTAGCATGCTCCAGCTATTTCGGACTACAACTGCCATACGTCCCAGCCAGCATGGCCAATGGTCAAGGATTACGGAAGTTGTAGTCCAAAACTTCTGGAGGGCGCCACCAGGTCACCTAGCCCTGTGCTAAATGTTTTAATAAGGCACGTTGAAATAGCAGTTCCATAGTTTTCATGGGAACATAGGAAGCAGCAGCCTTATACCGAGTCAGACCACTGATCCATCTAGGTCAGTATTGCCTCCACTGGCAGCAGCTCTTCAGGGTTTTCAGGCAGGGATCTTTCTGATCCCGAGCTCTGTTGCAGTCGACATCTGCCAGGCCCCATCATGCATACCTTCAAGTGGGCCGTAAAAGACGTATTAATTTACCTTGAGTCAGGACTTTATTGGATGCTGTTGTGTATATGGTGTTATCTGGTTTTAATGGTTAGTTTTGATGTTATTACTGTTTAATTGTTGTTGTTTTTTCATTGTGTTCTGTGGTTTTAAATTTTGTATGCGACCTTGGGAGGGCTTTCCGTAAAAGGCAGGCTTATAAACCTCATAAATAAAATAAAATACCTGGAGATGCCAGGGATTGAACCTGGGAACGGGTCAGCGTGAGCGTAGCTCAGTGGTAGAGCACTTGCTTGGCATGCAGAAGGTCCCAGGTTCGATCCCCAGCATCTCCAGGAAGGGCTGGAAAAACTCCCGCCTAAAACCCCGGAGAGCCGCCACCAGTCAGTGTCGACAATTCTGGGCTAGATGGACCAAGGGCGGGCCCGACTCCGTCTAAGGCAGCTTCCTATGTAGATTAGCCTCCCGCAACCTGGTGGTGTCGAGATGCGCTGGTCTGCAACTCCCCTAAGGCTGGGAATTAGGGAAGTTACAGTCCAGTGCATTTCGACACCACCAGGTTGGGGAAGGCGGTATTAGATAGTAAAGGTGGAGGTGACGTGCAGGCCACATTCAAAAGTGGTGGTTGGGGGGCTTTGTGTTGCACAAGGAATGCTTCTGAACCCTCCCTCGGTTTTGTGATCGGCAGAAAGCCAAGTCCGTGGGTGCCGTGGAGAGGCTCACCGACACAACCAAGTACACGGGCTCCCACAAGGAACGCTTCGACGAGAGCGGGAAGGGCAAAGGCAAGAGCGGGCGGGAGAACATCGTGGACACCAGCGGCTACGTGTCGGCCTACAAGAACGCAGGCACTTACGACGCCAAAGTGAAGAAATAGGAGCAGCCGGCCCGTCCCTGCACACGTCTGGAGGAGGGGCCTCCCTAATGACACGCCTCCCGCACGGGGGTTTGGCTTTCGACGGGCCTACTCCCCCACCCTCAGAGTTATAGCTGGAAGGGGTGCCTGCCCCCAGACGGCTGACGCAGCTGAGTGGCCTGACCAGGCCATGCGTTTGCTTCCCAATGTTACACAAACCCAGCCGTACATCTGAGACACCCTCCTACAGAACCTACCAAGGGCCCCTACATCAGGTGTGGGCAGAAGGTAGCTCTCCAGATATTTGGGACTTCAACTCCCAGAAGTCTCTGCCAGCATGGTCAATGGTCAGGAATGCTGGGAGTTGAAGTCTGGAAAAATATATATATATCTGGAGATCTGCTTTCTGCCCACCTCTGCTCTACACGTCAAATTTCTCCCTTCCCTTAATTTCACTCTGGACCACCCTCTTCCTCAGCTTCCAAAGCTTCACACACATCCTGCTGTCCACCACCCACCCACCCACCCACCGCTCTGCTCACTAATGCTAATAATGGGGGCACTCTGTACTGAGGGAAAAGCTTAGTTTGTTTTGAACTCCTGCCTGTCACACTGCTGTTAAAGGCACTGAGCTTCTGTTGGGGAAACAAGGCGGCAACCTTCGCTACCTTTTCCAGGCTTCTGAGAATATCTCGTAGCCCTCATTCGCTTGCCACTCACAGGGGCTCCCACCAGTCGCTATGGCAGGCTTCCCAAACTGGGAGCCCTCCCGACGTTTTGGACTACAACTGCCGTGTGGGCCACACTGGCTAGGGATGATGGGAACTGTAGTCCAACGCATTTAGAGGGCTCTAGGTTGGGTAAGGCTGCCCTATGGCACCATTTCACCGCTTCTGAGCTGTATAAGAAAAGCAGGATATTAAATAAAGTACTACTTATAATAATTTTGCAAGGACTGTACCTTTTAAGCACCATACTTCTAACTGCACATGCACTTTCCTCAGCGCTGGAGGAAAATCAAACCTCCTCGGTTTGGGTAAAGTGGCTTCTGACGCCAAACTCCTTGGCATAAAATGGCACCCATGGGATTCCCGCTATACTGGAACGCAGTTCTGTCTGTATGTAGCACTGAGATGTAATCAACCCACAATAAAACCCTTTGTTGCCCATCTCGTGTGGCCAAACTGAGGAAGGCAGTTCATAGCAATAAGCCTGAGTGGCTCTCAGGACGCATCCTCAGGGATGCCCATCTCAGCTGCTGTAAGGCCAGGAAATGTGGGTGAGTGCTTGAGGACTCCTTTTCTTGAGGACTCCTTTTCTTACCTCAAGTGCCAAAGTTCCCCAACCTCCACAGCTAGAACCAAGGGTAGGGCGTCTCCTGGCCTCACCTTCAGTGACCTCCCCAGAGGTGGTGTTAGGCAGGGGATGGCACAGTCTAGGGCTGGAGCCCCGAATCTTTCATTTGCAGCCCCACCATCCTGCTGTCCATGGGCAGTTGCTGAAATCAAGGTACGGCGGGGGCCCTGATGATCTGATCCCCCAGGATGAGCTGGCTTTTTGCCCACACGTGCTTCACTTCCTGCTGCCCTCTCCCTTGAATCTTTCTGCCTGAGTTTTTTCCCCTGAAATCAAATGCCCTCCTTTCCCCTGTCCATATATCCCTTTTAACAAATAGCAGTGTCTTTAAGAGACATGGTCCTTTAAAGACACACACACACACACACACACACACAGAGACTTTAGCATTTTCTTTTGTCCTCTGGGCCTGAGCCCTGGATCTTTTAGGTCATTGTTCTCCAGCCTTGGGTCCCCAGATGTTTTTGGCCTACAACTCCCAGCATGCCCCAGCCAGCTGGCTGGGGCATGCTGGGAGTTGTAGGCCAAAAACATTTGGGGACCCAAGGTTGGAGAACAATGTTAGAGGGTACCTACCACCCTTGGACCCCTCTACAACTGTCAACTAAGGGGGGTGCGTGGGGAAAGTGGCATGTGGGTCAGGCACGCTGCAGCTAATTGGAGAAGGGGCTGCAGATAAGTGGCAGAGCACACGCTTTGCATGCCGGAGGAGCACCCTGGTCCCACCCCCAGTTTCCCCGGTCCGAATCCCAGCAGAGCCATTGCCGGGACGGCTTCGACCAGCCTTCCCGAACCTGACACCCTCTAGATTGGTTAGAGAGACTACAACTCCCATCACCCCCAGAAAGCAGGGCGATGGGACTGGGAGTTGTTTAGTCCCAACACATCTGGAGGGCACCAGGTCGGAGGGGGCTGCTGGCTGAAAACAACGTGGAGCGGAGCGAGACGGACCAATGTTTGGTATACAAGGTAGCTTTCCCCATGTCTTTGTCATGTGGGGCTCCGGAACCCAACTCCAGCGGGTGTCCTTTAACCCAGCACTGCTCCCACCCCTTGGGAAACACAAGCAAACGGCCCCCTCATTCTAGTAGTCCTCTGCGTCTTCTTCAGGGAAAGGGCTGCTGGCACCTCCTCTCCCGGTGGGTGTCCAGATATTTCTGAGGCCTGGAGGAGGAGACGCGCCAGCTGAGGAGGGATGCTGTTTTACAACCAGCGTGGAATTCCCTGCCTGCGAGGGTGGTGGCTTTGCACCAGGCCTCTTGGGAGTCTGTGTGGGCCAATATCTCAGCCTGTTGATTTTTATGGCCTTGTTGCTATTTTCTCCCTCACATTTGTCTCCGTTGTCAGTTTTCCCAGAACAGGTTCCACCCTCTTCACACACAAACACACGGTTCTCTCTCAGCTTGTGGATAGCCTCACCGTGTTGCTCAACTGACAGGGCTGGCATTTGTTCTCCAGAAGGAGATATTGGCACAGGCGTTGGAGAGAATGTGGGGCTATTAACCAAGGCCTGCAAAAATGGGCAGGTGCCAGGCTGAATGCAGTCTCCAGGCCACCTACGGGCATCCTCTAGGGCAGCCTTGCACTTAAACCAGGGGTGGGAAACCTTTTTGCTCCTGGGAGCCTCCATGTGGTGATGGACAACCAGGTATGGGCTGCAGTGGGCGACAGGGCCAGTGCCAAGGGTTGGCAAGCCCAGACCTTCCGTCTCAGAGCTAAGCCACTTGGTTCTTATATTAGGAGCTCAGGGTGCCAAACGATTATTTCTCAGTTTTATACAGGCCTGTGGCTCACGCTGGCTCAGCTTGTCTGAGCGTGGAAAGCTAAGCCGGGTCAGGCCTGGTTATTACTTGGATGGGAGACCCCCCTCCTCTAGTTCCCTGCATTGATCAGGGGGTTGGACTCGATGGCCTTGTAGGCCCCTTCCAACTCTATGATCTATGAATCCTCTCAACAGCCCTGTGCAGTAGGCTAGGCAGGCAGAGCGATCCTATGCCCCCTAGACAGCCGGAGGAGTTTTTGGAGTCCCAGCTCTGATGTTGGAGCTGGGGCTCCATGCTCAGAGTGCGCACACCACCGCTGCTTGCAGCCGGTGTGGAAAGAACCGCACTGGCTGTTTCTCTGAGGTCGACCTCGGAGAAGGGGTTTAGGGAGTGTTCCGGGTTGGGGAGGGGAGGAGACCGGTGCCGCCACAATATGAGGTAGATTGTGCTCTAAGCCAGTTAACTGGCCCAAGGCACCCTGTGAGCTTCATAGCTGAGCAGGGATTTGAACCCAATTCTTGCCAGTCCTAGTCTGGCACTCTCTTAACATCTCCACCACCCTGGCTCTCAAGTGTACAGTGTTCCACAAGCAGAGAAACTTCGGCTGGCTCAAGGAAGTTCAACAAGCTGTACGCCAAAGTGGAAGCCAAGAAAAGGGTGGGTTAGGGGCATGCAGACCCGATGCTTATTTATTGAATAGATTTATATTCTGCTTACCATATTTTTCAAAATATCTCAGTGTTAAGTTGCCATGGTTAAAAACACCACCAACAACACCCTATCTCATGCTGTCTTTATGCCACTGAAAAATAATGTGTGAATCTGAGGGCTGAAATGGGAACCTTGAAAGTAAACACACCCTTTTGACCTGGGTTTGTTCCCTGAAGAATTGGCTGGAAAGGATATGGAGGAACCCCTTTGTGTGAGGGAAGGTGAGTAGAAAGGCAGGTGCTGGAAATGAAACTGCACCTAGAAACAAAACTGCAGACTGGCAACAATCTGTAGGGACACAATGATCTGACTTAGAAGGGGTGTGTGAGAAAAGGATTTCATATTAAATTCCCCTTTCTTGTCACCAATATGGGCCTGAAGCTACTGGTTGCAAAGAGGAGATTGGAAGCTTTTGCTTCTGATTTCAATTCACCATGGTTTAAGGTCACATCTAAACCCTAAACTGTGGTTAAACTTAACTATGGTTTGTTGAAACAAGTCAGCTTCATAAACCACAGTTTGAAGTTGGATTGTTTAAAAAAAAACATTGTTAAAATTAACCACAGTTTGTCAGGTTTAGACAATGCCTTGTGTTGTGGTTAATAAAAAAAGAAGAAGAAAGCAAAAGTTTCTGAACTCCTCACAGCTGCAGAGGAGTGGGGAAGGGGAGGAGAGTGTGTGAGCCCTGGGGGTGAGAAGAAGGCTAAGCTCATTCCCATCGCAAAAACCATGGTTTATCGTGATGTCTGAACTAAACCACTGTGTCACAAAGCACCTAATCCTATGCACTTGCTCGCATCTCCAGATTTAACTGGAATCTGTGAAATTGATGCTGATACTAGTGCGAATGGGGTTTTGGGGGTTTGTTTTTTTTTAAAAAGATATGACTCGAGCAACTCCATGGATGTGTCTAGTAGGCAGCCTGGAGCCATCCACATGTTTTTGATGACAACTCCCATAATCCCTGACCATTGCCATGCTGTCTGGGGTTGATAGAGTTGTAGTCAAAAACATCTGGACAACACGAAGTTGCCTACCACTTAAGCTGCGTCTGGGCTAAACCCCACAATGTGCTTGCAAAGTCAGATTTGCTTTCCCTAGGCTCCTTATTATTTGGGGTGCAATCCTATGCTGGCTGGGGAATGCTGGGACTCGTAGGACCTTTTACTGTCTAAACATGCATAGGATTGCACCCTTAGTTACTTTAGAAATTAACTGCTATATCAGCTTGCCTGGTCACACAGTTATTGAAATCTGTAGGGCAACATTCCAGAGCCTCTCCCAAGCATGATTTATTAGGGCAATAAATGTATTTATTAGAGCAACAGGCAGGGCTTCCCATCTTCAGTGGAGAGAGGCCCTTTGGTCAGGAAGTGCTTACATGCAAGAATATAACGCCCTTCCCAGCCTCCCAGACAGCAAAGGGAGAGCCTTTATGCAGATCTCAAACAACGTGTAAGGGCCCAGTGGGAGAAGCGGCTATTGGCAGGTCCAATTCTGTAGAAGGTATCCTGTCTGTTTTATATAAACACTCTGAACCATGTCCATGAGCTTTTCAAACTGCATTAGCAGAAAGGCTGTAAAAGGAGAATGTAACTTTCATCTGATGGTAAAAAAAATAATAAAATAAAGGTGATGCAGAGTGATCAGACAGCACTGCCATCTGCTGGAGCAAAAGTAATTTGTTTAACGGCCGATGCACTTTTGGTACCCTATGGCAGGGTTGGGCAGAAAGCAGATTTCTAGATGTTTTGGATGTCAAGTCCCAGCATTCCTGACTGTGAAGGACCAGCACCTGGGCCCTATGCGTGAGTTCGGCGCTTAACGGGTTAACCGGCACTGAGTTACAGCCCGTACAAGCAAGTGAAACCGACTAGGAGGTTTGCGTACACAAGAGGAAACTAGAGCCCTTTAAATGACCAAATAAGGCTTTATTTATTTACACAAGATACGGAGCGGAACTAACAGCTTTCTAGGAATACTATAATGTCAACACAACCTGAGGTGACCTCTACGTTTATCAATGAAACAGGCTCCCAGGCTAGCGCATTGGGATTAGTCAGTTACCTTAGACTAAAGACTTTACGCTAGTCAATTTCAGCCTGGCTCCGGGTCCGCCGATCCGGGGATGAGAACAGCTTACTCCAGCCGCCGCTTGGAGGATGAACCTTGTTCCAAAGCACCCTGTGTTCCCAACAACCCCTCACAGGAAGGGAGAGGGGTTTTCTACCCCTGAGTTTCCCGCTCTCCCCACCCTCCAGGTCAGGTGGGGGCTTATGCCTGCCCCTTCGTATCAGGTGGGCTTATTCCTGCCCGGGAAGAAGGTGACGTACTGGGTACTTTACAGCTCTTTGAGACTGCCCTGATAGTTTGATGGTCCTTTCTTGGGTTTTGTGGAATTCAACCGAGACTCTCCATTGTTGGGGATGCCGGTCTGTCTGGCTGCTTCCCTGTAACTCAATCCCCCTCCTTGCCCCCCTCCCCTGGACGGAGACTGTGTGTGTGTGTGTGCATGCATACTCGTATCAGGCTTTCTCCACACTGACCATTGGCCATGTTGGTAGGGGCTTAGAACATAAGAACATAGGAAGAGCCATGCTGGATCGGACCAAGGGTCCACCTAGTCCAGCATTCTGTTCACACAGTGGCCAAACAGCTGCCCACAGGATCCCACAAGCAGGACATGAGTGCAACAGCACCCTCCTGCCCATGTTCCCCAGCAACTGGGGTACATAGGCACACTGCATCTGATACTGGAGGTAGCATATAGCCAATCAGGACTAGTAGCTATTGATAGCCTTATCCTCCATGAATTTGTCTAATCCTCTTTTAAAGCCATCCAAGTTGGTGGCCATCACTACATCTTGTGGAAGTGAATTCCATGGTTTAAGTAGTCCACTTCCTTGTACTGTAATGAGTTCCTCTTCAAGTGAATGGTACATCAGTTGGCCAGTTGTAAAACAATTTTAGCAAATGGATGCTTCCTATGGGATTAGGAAGTATATAGTCCTACAGAGTAGGAATCATGGAGTAGATGAGATAGAATCATAGAACGCAGAGTTAGAAGGCGTCCTAAAGGTCATTTGGTTCAACCCCTTGTGCAAGGCAGGATCTTCAGTGCAGCATCCCTGGCAGACGACTGTCCAGCTCCTGTTTAAACACCTCCAGTGGAAGAGAGCCCACCACCTCCCAGGACTTCTATTACATTATTGAACAGTGCTAGGAAGATTCTTCTGATGCTTAGCCAAAATCTGCTTACCCGCAATTTTCACCCATTGTCTTCCCCTTTGGAGAAGCAGAAAACAAATATCTTCTACATGACAACGTATCACATATTTGAAGATTGCTATTATGTCTTCCCTTTCTTTTCTCTGGGCCCTTGCTCACTGCTCTGCTTTGCCTGCAGAAGGTCCCAGGTTCAATCCCCGGGCATCTCCAGCTGAGGCTGGAAATATTTCTGCCTGAAACCCTGGAGAGTCATTGCCAGTCAGTCAGTGTCCACAATACTGGTTTAGATGGACCAATGGTCTGACAGTATAAGGAAGCTTCCTATGTTCCTGTGTTTCCCCAGCTCTTTCAAACATTCCTCATACGATGTGGTTTCCGGACCCCTCACCATCCTGGTGGCCCTGCTCTGAAAACACCCTGGTTTCTCAATGTCTCTCTTGGTTGAAATGTGGTACCCAGCACTGAACACAGTGACCCAGAGGCACCCTGACCAGTGCAGAATAGAGTGGAACTGTTACTTCTTGTGATTGGGACATGATGATGCTAGCCTAAGATTGCATTAGCTTCCTTAGCAGTGACATCATGTCATGCCCAGGTTGTAATCAATCAAGACGTCTAGGCCCTTTTCACATGTACCACTGCTAAGTGAGGTTCCCCCTTTCCCCACCATCCTAGTCTTCTGTCTTTCATTTTTCTTTCTTTCTTCCATACCTAAATGCAGGACTGTATGTTTATCTTTGCTGGACTTCATCTTGTTGGTTTGGGCCCAGTGTTCCAACCTGCCAGGATCGTTTTGAATCTTGCTTTTGTCTTCTATGGAGTTAGCTACCCCCTCCCACCTTTTCGTTAAGCCTCATTGAACAGCACAGGGGTCCAGGACTGAGCCCTTTGGCCCCTCAAGACCTCTCTCCATGTGGATGCAGATGCCACCTTGATCGGTCCAGCCCATGTTTAAATGCTGGCGGCAGCAAAACATTTCAGCTACACAAAACATCCCGGTGCTCACAGCAAGCATTAGAAGAGGCCTGTCGGGGTGTTTCCAGACTGAGGGCTCCTGGCGCTACCAATTAGAAGGCATTGTGCAGCTCCTTCAGGGCGGGCAGTCGAGGGTCGGCATGGTCGGGAAGCTGCCGAGGGCCCACGCCGCAGCAGGGGCCCACTGACAAGAGCCCCCTGGACTAGCTCCTCCTCCTCCTCCTCCTCCTCCTCCTCCTCCTCCTCCTCACCGCTGCAACCTGCTTGTTCACCTGCCTCTCACTCTGGCCCAGACAACAGAGGTGGTGAGGAGGAGCAGCAGCAGATGCCGCCGTCCCCATACTCACTGGCTCTTTGCGTGTCAAGCAAGCAAGTGGCAGCAATGATGAGACAGTGGAGGAGGAGCAGGAGGAGCTGCTGAGGACGGCAGTGAGAAGGTTGACTCACTGAGGGAGGGGGCTGTGACGTAACCCCACAATTCAGTTCCCTGGTGTATGTCTGCATTAGTATGTTTAGAGAGTATATGTTGAACCGAGTGGGTGTGGTTTGTGATGTCTTGGAAAGGGTGGGGGGAGGAGTATATAAGGAGTGTTTGAGGGATGTCAGGGTTAGTTAAGGGAGTTAGTGTGTTATGGGAGAGTGTTTGGAGCGTGGGGAGAGTTGGGGAGTTAGGTTAGTTGGATTATTCGTGTCTTGTCTGTCAGGAGTTTCGAGAGAAATCAGTGCTTGTCTGAGGAGTGAAAGTATTTAGAGTTATAGGGACTTGGGTTAATTACAAAGTGTTTGGGGTAGGCAGGTTTAAAGTTATTTTCTGGAACTAAGATTTTGAGAATTAAAATAAACTTATTTTTATTTTGTTTGCTACCCAAATCCTACGCGTCAGCTTTGGTGTTATTAACCTGCATTACTTTTAAATCTACACACGCGCACACACCTTTGTACCCACACTATCATAAATTTAAAATAGATCCTTAATAACCAGTATTAATCTTTTCCCTCATTAGTAGGGGAAAGGTTTCATTTGACCCTCCCCTCAGGTTTTTAAGTGTTGGTGCTTAGCCTGAGAAGAGTTTATGCGCCTGGTCCTAAAGTGTAAGGGACCATGTCGTCGCAGGGCCCTTGCCCAGGGACCCTCAAAAACCTGGAGCCAGCACTGAGCTCAGTCCTGTACAGATTCTCTGTAGAACAGAAAAAGACAGAAGAGGTGAGGTGGGGAGCCCAGGAGAGTTACAAGTAGAAGATGTCATCATCTGGACCGCCTGTAAAATGCTGTGTGAATAAGGCAGGGCAATGGCGTGATAAAAGCCTCACCCATAATGCCCTTTTAAAATGCTCCACGTCAGACACCTACATCTAAGAAGAGCTATGTGTGATTCAGAAGTACAGCCCGATCCTAAGCACATTTATTCATAAGTGAGCCCCTACTGAATTCAGAGTGGCAGTGGTGGTGGAGGAGGAGATCCACATTTAGGATCGTAGCTGTGAAGGATCCTCTCCAGGAATACTATAATGTCAACACAACCTTAGTTGACCCCTGCGTTGCTCAATGAACAGGCTCCTAGGCTAGCGGATTGAATCTGGTCAATTACCTCAGATCAGAGACTTTACGCCTAGTCAGTTTCAGCCTGGCTCCGGGTCGGCGGATCCGGGGATGAGATGGGCTTACCCTGGTTCCCAACAACCCTCTACCGGAAGGGAGAGGGGTTTTCTACCCTTGAGTTCCCGCTCTCCCCACCCTCCAGGTCAGGTGGGGCTTATGCCTGCCCCTTTGTGTCAGGTGGGCTTATTCCTGCCCGGGGAGAAGGTGACGTACTGGTACTTTACAGCTCTTTGAGACTGCCCTGATAGTTTGATGGTCCTTGATGGTCCTTCCTGGGTTTTTGTGGATCTCCACCGAGACTCTTCCTTGTTGGGGATGACGACCTGTCTGGCTGCTTCTCCTGTGACTTCCTCCCTCCTCCCTCGCCCCCTCCCTTAGGGGAAAACTGTGTGTGTGTGTGTGCAGACTTGTGTTGGGCTTTCTCCACAGTAGCCTTCAGGTATTATTTTTTTTTAAAGATACAGTCGGTTGCTCAAGTCTCTATGTCAGTGTTCTCCAACCTTGGGCCCCCAGATGTTTTTGGCCTACAACTCCCAGCATGCCCCAGCCAGCTGGGAGTTGTAGGCCAAAAACATCTGGGGGCCCAAGGTTGGAGAACACTGCTCTATGTGATTCTCCCACCACCAGATGGGGCTGGAGACTTATGTGGATCAGAATTCATTGTATGCAGTTCTGTAAATAAACACAGCTGAGAGACTGTGAAAGAATAGAAGGAATAGAAGCAGTTCTCCTTCACCTCACTCAGATCAAGGTTTTAAGCGAGGAGGAGGAGGCTGGCTAAGGCAGTGCTCTCCAACCTTGGGTCCCCAGATGTTTTTGGCCTACAATTCCCAGCATGCCCCAGCCAGCGTAGCTGGCTGGGGCATGCTGGGAGTTGTGGGCCAAAAACATCTGGGGACCCAAGGTTGGAGAACACTGGGCTTAAGGCTAGATAGACCTGAGTGCCCTAAGTTCATCCTGGCAAACTGTATAGAAACGGTGGCCGGAATAAACACTGAGCCAGTGTGGCGTAGTGGTGAGAGTGCTGGACTAGGACTCTGGAGTTCCGGGTTCTAGTCCCTGCTTGGCCATGAAACTCACTGGGTGACTTTGGGCCAGTCACTGACTCTCAGCCTAACCTACCTCACAGGGTTGTTGTGAGGATAAAATGGAGAGGAGGAGGATTATGTAAGCCGCCTTGGGTTCCTTGCCAGAAAAAAGGTGGGGTCTAAATATAATAAATAAATAAATAAATAAATAAACTGCATTTAGGGCACACCTCTCGTTAGTATAACACAAAGTATCACATATTGCGAGACAAATGTATGCCTAATTCTTTGGGCTGCTCCTAGAGCGACCAGTGGCAACCATATATGTCAAGGGCTTATATATCCCACCCACACCACACCCCCACCCCCACCAGATACCAAAGCAATGATTTCCTCAACATGGTTTAAGAACAAAATATTCTGTTGGGCTACAGTTACATATGGACCTGTAATTTGTCCCACAGCTTCCAAACAAGAGAGGAACCAAGCAAGGCCAGCCCAAGACGTTTTGCCGTCTGAGGTGAAGAACAAGATAGCACCCTCCCATGTACTGAAGCCAATTAGACTGGCAGCTGAACCTTACTTCAATGGCGATGATGGGGCAACCACCTTGCTCTGCCTAATGGTAGGGCCGGCCCTGGAACCAAGCATGTTAGAGCAGGGTAAGGGCACAGATATGTGGATATGGGGCGGCTACTGGGCTGACCCAAGACATTTTGTTGCCTGAGATGAAGAACAAGATTGTGCCATTGTCCGCCCCCGCCCATTCCATGTACAAACGCCAAGAGAGGACTGACAATTGAATCTGACTTCAGCGTTGGCAATGGGACAGCATCCTCCCCCACAACTGACAGCAGCAGGATAGCTTAGGGGGCACACAGGCAGGCTGGGCGATCCACAGCTCTCTCCTCCTCCAACACCTTGCTGCCACTTCCCCGCATCTGCTGCCTGTGACGACCGCCTCAGTCTGCCTCCTGGTAGGGCCGGCCCTGGGTTGCAATTATGATGGAACCTAGGAAGCTGCCTTATATGGAGTAAGACCAAAGGTCCACCTAGCCCAGTATTGTCAACACTGACTGGCAGCAGTCTGAGGCAGGATTCTTTCCTAGCCCTACCTGGAGATGCCGGGGATTGAACCTGGGATCTTCTGCATACAATGCAGTGCTCTACCACTGGGCTACGGCCCCTCCTATAAAGCCCCTCCTGTGATGCATTTAACTATATTTAGATTTGATAAAACAGATTAGAGAGATCAATGATTAATTAAGACATTTGTGTCTCCAGCTTTCAAATAAAAAGAATTATAAGGCGGCTTACAAGTATATAACCTCCCCCTAATTCTCAGCTACAACCAGCAACATAAAAGATAAAAATGAACACTGTAATAGCAAAATTAAAAGCACATCAGGATTAAAATACTTTTTTAAAGCCTGGGAAAATAATAAGAAAAAGGTGTTCACCCGGCATTGAGAAGATAACAATGGGGATGCCAAGCGAGCTTCCCTGGGGATAGCATTCCACAAATGGGGTGCCACTACCACAAAGGCCCTTCTTGAGGTTGCCGTCTGCTGTGCCTCCATCAGCAGAGCCACCCAGTGGAGAACCTTCCAAGATGGCCTCAGTGAACGACCTCTGGCTGATGCAGAGGAAGGCTACAAAGGGCTTTAGAGCCATGAATGGCTTTAAAGGGCAGCACCAGCACTAGATAAATAGATTGATTGATCATTGAATTACAGAGTTGGAAGACCTTAGATGCCATCTAGTCAGGGGAGGCTGGTGACGCCAATCTCATTGGGGTCATGTATCTGCTCCGGATTTCATGCTGAACTTTTAAGGAGCCCTCCATGATGCTGAACCTATTCTGGGCTAGGGTTCAGAACCATGGATAGCTCCTTAAAAGTTCAGCGTGAAATCCGGAGCGAATACACAGCCCCGCTGACATTGGAGCCACAAGCTTCCATTGCATCTAGTTCAACCCCCTGTTTAATGCAGAATCTACAATGCAGGATGCAACGACAACATCCCTGACAGAGGTCCATCCGACCTCTGCTTAAATACCAACAGTGAAGGAGAGCCCACCATCTCCCGAGGCAGTCTGCTCCACTGTCAAATATCTCTTCCCATTAGGACGTTTTTCCTAATGTTTAGCCGAAATCTACTGTCCTTGTAATTTCCACTTATTGGATCTAGTTCTGCCCTCTGGAGAACATCTCTGCTCCATCTTCTGCACAACACCCTTCAGATATTTGAGGATCGCTAGCATCTCTTCCCTTCGTTTTCTCTTCTCCAGGGTAAACATACTCAGCTCTTTCAACGGTTCCTCATAGGATGTGGTTTTCCTGACCCCACACCATTCCTGAATACCTTCCTCAGGACATGTAACGTGGAGACACAGTACTCCCAATGTGGCCTGATCAAATGGATAGATCTGGTGGTGTGTATGCTGTTAAAAGGATCACACAATCTTACGCTTCCTTGTGTGATCTGACTATGAGTTGATTTACACATTCTGCAGGATGGTGCGGGAGAATTCTGGACCGTACCACTTCAGATTGCATGTCGAAGAGTCCAGCATGTAGTAAACCAGCAAACCAGAGAGAAAGGTTTACTGTAAGTTGTCTCCTTGATGTGCTAGTTTACTCATCTCAGGGAGCATTTTATGAGGGAGTCCTCAAAAATATGACTACCCACCTTCAGCCTGAAATAGTATGGTCTGCGTGTCGACCCCTAAAATCTGCCACCTCTTTCTAAGCAACGTGAAGACAAATATCAAAACAACAACAGTAACTTCCATTTTTTTCCATTCAGTGAACATGTTCTTATAAGGGCAAAGGCATCACCTCTGCATCTGTGCGTGATCAGTCCAAGCAGCTTTGCCTGGAAAAAGCCGGCACTCTTTGCTGTTGCCTAGATACATACGTCCATCACCCTCGGAAAACTGGGAAATCAGATGAAATATTATTTGTCTGTAATTGTCTTAATATGAGGGGAAAGGCACAGCATTCAGCAGCCATTCTTGCCTTTGAAGAATTTTTACTCATTGGTTCCTCATCAGGAACAAATACGTAAAATGTGACCAGCCAATACAGCAAGACTATGCTGTGCCTGTTTTGTATACAATTAGACCATGATGACGAGGACAGTTTTCTACACTCCCTGCCTCCATATCCTGAGACTGCAAGCAATGGCATTGCTTCCTGTATGGCTAAGATAGTCAACGCAGCCCAAATTAAGCGTGTTCTAAGTCCTGTCAATTTTAATGGATGGCTCAGCATGTGCTTAAATCTTGCCCATCGAAATCATGATATTCAATCCAGCCCAAATTAAGTGTCTACTATGCCCCGTCCTTTTTAGTGGGGCAACCAAGCATGTGCTTAAATCTTGCCAAACTGAAATCTGTGCTTAAGTTAGGTGTAGCGTCACAGAGAATAGAGAGCGTCTGGATCCTAGGTTGCTTCCAGATAGGAGGCTCTAAGTGTTACCCAATCATTGCTCTTCTGTTGTAGAACTGCAACTGACTTTCTACACTAGCTGGGATATTGCGCTTTTTCTTTCTGCACACCCTGCTGTGTTCCTTCCACACTAGCGAGCCTGACGTAGCCACATGGGCGGGGAAGGAGAAAGTGCAGTTCACCCAAGCAGCTATTTTTAAAAGCATCTTATCCAATCAGTTACCCCCCCAAAAAAAAAACTCAGTGGCAGTGCAATCCTGTGGCCGCTAGACAGCGTCTAGACTGCCAGAGGATTTTTGGGATTCCCAGCTTCAAGGTGGGAAAATCGCTCCAAGCTCGTAGCTGGAGCCCCCTCAGCCGACGCGGAAAGAACTGTTCCGGCTGCTTCTCCGAGGTCACAAGAGCGACCTTGGAGAAGGGCTGTGGGGGGGCGTTCTGGGGGGGGGAAGAGGAGACAGGCACCACTAAGATACGAGGTATCCCGGTGGCGCCCCAGCCTCCTTCCTTCCCCCTCCAAAGCGCCGCACTTAGACGGCAGAACGTGAGAGTGTGCATGCCATGAGCAGCTCTATCCAACTGACTCCAGCTCTCTGAACACACTATCCCATCTTATCACCAGCTGTGATGGCTGGAACAGTCATCACACACCCTTCTTTGTAAAGGTGCGTATCAGGAGGGATGTCGAGACAATCTGGAACAGAGTCTGATCTCAGTAGAATAAACCAGAAGTCAAGTTAGGTTCAAGCTAAGACTCCGTGCTGCACCACTAAAGTCAGGGCTGGCGTCAAGGGTAGGCATGGTTGGGCAGTTGACGAGGGTCCACACCTCAGCAGGGGCCCGCTGACAAGAGCCCCCTGGAGTTGCTCCTCCTCTTCCCCGCTGTGACCTGCTTGTTCACCTGCCTCTTGCGCTGGCCCAGGCAATTGTGGTGGTGAGAAGGAGGAGGAGCAGATGCCACTGCCGACCCACTCGCTGGCTCTCTGCTTGTCAAGCAAGCAAGTGGTAGCAATGATGAGGAAGAAGATGAGGAGCAAGGACAGCTGGTGGCAACGGCAGTGAGAAGATAGACTCACTCAGGAAGGGGGCCCATTGAGGGTGTCTTGCCCAGGGGCGGTGCTAGGTACCGAAAAGATCCGGGACTCAGGCCCACAGGACATATATATATATATATATATATATATATATATATATATGCACAAATTCACATGCTAATTTATATATGCTCTAAAGTAGTGTTCTCCAACCTTGGGTCCCCAGATGTTTTTGGCCTACAACTCCCAGCATGCCCCAGCCAGCTATGCTGGCTGGGGCATGCTGGGAGTTGTAGGCCAAAAACATCTGGGGACCCAAGGTTGGAGAACACTGCTCTAAGGTCTCTCTGTGTGTGCATCTTTGAAAGACCCTGTCTCCTAAGGACACCCCTATTTATAAAATATTTTGCAGGGGAGAGGAGGGCATTTGATTTCAGAAAAAAAAAAAACCTCAGGCAGAAAGATTCAAGGGTGGGGGGCTGCAGGAGGTGAAGCACATGTGGGCAAAAAGCCAGCTAATCCTGGGGGATCCGATGCCACACAGAGATCATCAGGGCCCCTGTAGCTTTCTTTCAGCAAGTGCCCATGGACAGCCAGGCAGTGGGGCAGATGGCCTCCCAGAGATTCGGGGCTCCAAATGAAAGATTCGGGGCTCCAGCCCTAGTGGAGGAGCCCCCTAAGACCATGTCTGGTCTTGTCCAAAGGCCCTCAAAAACCTGGCGCCTGCACCGACTGCAGACAGTTATAAGGGATAATCAGCACCTTTCTTTTTTTCGAAAAGAACATGCACAAATGTCTAAGTGCTTACATGGTGCTGTATTTTAAAAAGTGATCAACAACTGGAAACCCCCATTTATCAAGACTGACACATGGAGACAGCGCATGAGCAGGGTGGACCAGAATTTCCTGGAGCACCCGCCTGACCCCATGGATAATGCAATCCCCATGGGAAAGATTCCATTGGATCACAATGGCATGACTTTGGAATCTGGGAAGCCTTTTTGATTGACAGCACAGAAGGCTGATAGGAAAATACGTAGAATCAATTTCTGGGCTGACTCACCACGACAGCCGGGTTAGAACAAAAATCATTTCTGGAGGGTGACATAAGCCGCAACGTCCCAGACCAAACGGGTTGGGGAGCTCAGGGTTTGATTCTGCACCAATCATGAAATGTAAATTCTGAATGGGATCACACCTAATCATTGTTTCAAAAGGAAATAACTGAGTATTCCAAGATGGGAACTGCCGAACAGCTCTAGACGCTGATATTTCCATATGTATCCATTGTGGCTGCCTGACTTTGCCAATGGCTTTGAGCTACCACAATGCGAGTTTGCAACCAGAAAGCTAAAAAACCACATCATGGTTTTATGATAGAGGATTCGGTTGATCTCTGGAGACTAGTTACAGCATTAGCTCCTTTTGGATGTCCCGAAGAGCTAAAATTAATGTGTGGGATAGGAAGACTGTCATTGCAACCAGGCGCGGTGCTAGATACCAAAAAGACCCAGGTCTCAGGCCCACAGGACAAAAAGAATAAAATAAAAAATGCACAAACTCACATATGCTGATTTATATATGCTCTAAAGTCTCTCTGTAAAGGACTCTGTCTCCTAAGGACACCCCTATTTGTAAAAAGGGATGTATGGACACAGGGCCGGTGCTACCATTAGGCCAACTAGGCAGCCGCCTAGGGCGCAGGGCTAAAGGGGGTGCCAGAAACACCTTGGGGGAAAAAAGACAGCGCTCTCAAGTGGGAAGGGGGGCGCTAAATATCTGATCTTGCCTAGGGCACCAAACTGCCTTGCACCGGTCCTGTATGGACAGGGAGGACATTTGATTTCAGAAAAAAACCTCAAGCAGAAAGATTCGGGGGGGGGGGGCAGCAGGAGGTGAAGCACATGTGGGCTAAAAGCCAGCTAATCCAGGGGGATCCGATGCAACAGAGAATGAAAGATTCGGGGCTCCAGCCATAGTGGGCTGCCCCTTAATACCGCCTCTGATTGCAACACCAGGCTACACCCCACATACTGTATAGCTTTCCCCAACGTAGCACCCTCCAGAAGTGTTGGACTACAACCTCCATCTTCCCCAGCCAGCATGACCATCCCACGGGGATGATGGGAGTCATATGCCAACACACCTGGAAAGCATCAGGTTGGGGGAGGCTGCTGGTTTATTAGAACGCGTGTTAGCCTAAGAGACCATCTTCATTTCTATGCTGCGCAATCCGGAATGCCACTCTTAAAGGGCCGTAGCAATATGCTTCGCATTCCTTCCATACTTATGGTAGAGAGAGATGATGTATATTTCGCTTTCTGCCCCCTGTCCCTGAAATTGTATACAAGAACTTGATGGGGTGGAAAAACCCAACACTGAGCAGCCTGAGCTCATGTTCCGAATTTGTTCCAGCCGTGAAATTCAACTGGAGCAGAAGGATGATCACATCGCCAGCGCTGCTCATGAATCAGCTGTCCAACATTCCAAGGCACCAAGAGGCTTCCCAAATTCTCACACGGGGGCACCTCATCTGGATCCATGCGCCAGGAAAATAAATGAATGAATGAATGAGCAAATCACTGAAGACCGGAGCTAAAAATAACAGGAGCTCTGAAATTAGACTATGGCACAACCGCTTCTCAAAAGCTTTTGAAACCAAGAGCGGCCAGGCCATTTGCCATTTGCTCGCAGACATTTCCCGCAGGCGAGGAACCGAAAGGTGAATAAATGGCGCAAGCGGGACCTGCTGCAAAATGTTGCAATGTACGCTCCCCACCCAAGAGGAGTCTTCCGGGATACGACTCCTCCCTTCTATCTCCTCCCCGCTGATTTTTCCATTTTTCTTTTCCAACTGATCTTCAACATGGCATGACTACTGAGTATGCTCAATCCTCATTGGGCCTTTTTGTTTTGTTTTTTGTGGGGAGGCGTTGTTGTTTTTCTTTGCCCCCTTAGGTTTTTTTGTGGGGGGTGTTGGAACAATTTTTTGTTGCACTTCTCCAAACCTTGGGGTTCCTTCTTTTTTCTCGGCAGCCCCATTTTGGCTACAGCACTCATCGGCTGAGTTTGCTCTTGGGGGCGGGGCGTGCTTGTGCATACAGCCATGGTGCTGCCGCATAGTGCCACCCTTGTGGTGTGCATGGCGATATCTATGTTCCCAATATCTATATGTTGCCCATCAATGTGGGCTGCAGGTTTTGGTGAACCATTGGGCAAGACAGCCTCAATGGGCCCCCCTCCCTCGGCGAGTTTACCTTCTCACTGCCATGGTCAGCAGCTGCTCTTGCTTCTCATCCTCACCATTGCTGCCACTTGCTTACTTGATAGGGCAGTGTTCTCCAACCTTGGGTCCCCAGATGTTTTTGGCCTACAACTCCCAGCATGCCCCAGCCAGCTATGCTGGCTGGGGCATGCTGGGAGTTGTAGGCCAAAAACATCTGGGGACCCAAGGTTGGAGAACACTGTGATAGGGGGAGGACCTGCTCCTCCTCCTCCTCCTCCTCCTCCTCCTCACCACCGTCTGGGCCAGAGCGAGAGGCAAATGAACAAGCAGGTCGCAACGATGACGAGGAGGAGCAACTCCAGGGGGCTCTGGTCAGTGAGACCCTGCTGGGGTGTGGGCCAGGGGCGGTGCTACGTACCGAAAAGATCTGGGGCTCAGGCCCACAGCCCCCCCCAAAAGAAGCAGCAGAAATTTGCTACTTTACATATGCTCTAAATCTCTCTCTCTCTCTCTCTCTCCCTCCCTCTCTGTGTGTGTTTAAAGGACCCGGCTCCTAAGGACACCCCTATTTGTAAAAAGGGATGTATGGACAGGGGAGAGGAGGGCATCTGATTTCAGGAAAAAAAAACCCTCAGGCAGAAAGATTCAAGGGGAGGGGGCAGCAGGAGGTGAAGCACATGTGGGCAAAAAGCCAGCTAATCCTGGGGGATCAGATGCAACAGAGATCATCAGGGGCCCTGTCCTTTTATTTCAGCAAGTGCCCACGGACAGCAGGGTGGTGGGAGGGCAGATGGCCTCCTGGAGATTTGGGGCTCCAGCCCTAGTGGGTCACCCCCTATCACCGCCTCTGGTGTGGGCCCTCCATAGGTGCCTGGCCATGCTTGCCCTTGGTGCCGGCCCTGCCACCAATCCCAGACATGGACAGGTACCCAGTTAGGCAAGGAAAGTCGGCCGTGGATGGGTGGTTGTGGTGGGGGCAGCACATTCAAGGAGATCCAGAGGAAGGCAACCCACCTCGCAGGGTGCAAATTATGTGTTTATTTATTTATTACATTTCTGAATCGCCCATCTGGCCGGCGACCCAGCCACTCTGGGTGATGTACAGTATATATAAAAAATACAATAAAACAGAAGATGGAAATTAACCACAGTCCGTATGTTCTGCATATATTTTCAACCTGTCTCTTAGGAATTCTGCTGCATTGTGTCCAATCTGCAAAGTACTGTGGCCTACAAGTGCAAGAGCTGATGTCCTCATACAAAGTCCGTGAAAAACACATGACTAACCAATTTTTAATGGTTTGTGCCTATTGATTCATCATTCCTTGCCTTACAAAAAGAAGAGGAGGAGGAGGCAGAGGCGGGGGGGGAGTATTGTCCCAGCTCTCATTCAAAGAACAGGGGAACTGCAGACTCACACACCAAAATTATGTTTCTCATTTTGGAGAGTTCAAACTGGATTCCTATTTACCTTTCTTCCATTCTATTTTCTATTCCCATCTATTCTGACAAACAAAAACATCCAAATAAGATGTTCTTAAAAGAAGCAAGATGAAAACATTTTAATAAAAAAGAATATTATAAAAGGTAATGAAAATGAGCAAAAACTTAGCAATATACTAACAAAATTGTTCTAAAACAGCCTTTAAACATTGTTCTTATATTACAACAGTCTGAATATTTATTCCACAAAGGGTGAACAAACATTCACAATGTATTTGACAGACTTGGTGGCCAGCAGATCAAACACTGATTGATTCAGTAGTCTGTCTTGCTTCTCCCTCCATTATTCACACAGGCTATCCACCTTTTAATTATTTTTAAAGTGTTACATGTACACTTTGTCGTCCCCCCTTTAAAATTTTTTTTTTTTAATGCAGAAATACATTGGACAAATCCATGGAGGAGAAGGCTATCAATGGCTACTAGTCCTGATGGCTACATGCTTTCTCCAGTATGAGGCAATATGTCCATGTACACCAGTTGCTGGCAGGCCGGTGCAAGGCAGTTTGGTGCCCTAGGCAAGATCAGATATTTAGCATGCCCCCTTCCCACTTGAGAGCGCTGTAATTTTTTTTCAAGGCGTTTCTGGCGCCCCCTTTAGCCCTGCACCCTAGGCAGCTGCCTAGTTGGCCTAATGGTAGCATCGGCCCTGGTTGCTGGGGAACATGGGCTGGATGGATGGTGCTGTTGCATTCATGTCCTGCTTGTGGGATCCCGTGGGCAGCTGGTTGGCCACTGTGTGAACAGAATGCTGGACGAGATGGACCCTTGGTCTGATCCAGCAGGGCTCTTCTTATGTTCTTATGTTTTTTATGTTCTTAACATCTGCGAATTAATGATAGCACCAGTTCCAGCCAATCAATGCTGTGCACAACAGGCAGCATCTACTGCCTGTGGCTTACGCTGGCTCAGCTTGTCTGAGTGTGGAAAGCTAAGCAAGGTCAGGCCTGGTTATTACTTGGATGGGAGACCCCTCCTCTAGTTTCCTGCATTGAGCAGGGGGTTGGTCTCGATAGCCTTACAGGCTCCTTCCAACTCTATGAAATCTATGAAACACAGCGCTGTTCCCCCTGAATTTGAGCCAGGAAAGGAGATTGTATGTCTGAATGCACTTCCACAGTGGGATCACCGTTCCATTGATGTACATCAGCAGATAGCCTGAGGCTTACTCCCAAGTAAGTATGCCTAGGACTGTAGCCTGAGTGTCTTGCTTTACTACTGACTGCACTTGCACTAAAATGAGAACTGGGAGAAGTCTACATTTGCCCAGTGACAAATTTTTGTTGAGTGCCCACCAGATAATGGAATATCATATAATGGAAACATTGCTCAGAATACATCTGCATGGATCCCCTGCTTGAAGATTAGCAACTTTGCATGTATTATGCCAAAACAAACAATAATGCAAGGCTCTTATTTATACCTTCTGATTCTCCAACCTGAATTGGTGAATGCTTTCTTTATTAATTGCTTACTTGCGTATCAGTCTCTTTGTCAGAATAACCATAAGCTATGGGTACACATTTCCTTGGAAACAGAGAGTTACGTAACAGTTCGTTTCTATAGATGGATCTTCTTGCATCTTGAACCATTCCGGCATAACTCCACATCATCTTCAGTTCCATTGGAATATGAAGGTCCACGGAGAAGAATCCACTTTGACAACGAGGCCAAAAGTTAGGTTGGTGTCGCTCAAAATTACTAGGCCAACCTGAAAATAAATAAAGGAGCCTTGTGGCACTTGGCTGCAAAAGCGGATGCTGCTATAAATCACCTTGAAGGTGCCACAAGATGCCCCTTTGTTGTTGTTGTAAAAGGCTAACATGGCTGCCCTGCTTGAATCATCTTAGCCAGGGGTGGGCATGGCCACGGGAGGCTGGTGCTGCACTCCACCCCCCAAAAATAGGTTCGCCACCACGGAGCACCATGGATAGCTCCTATAAAGCTCAGAATAAAAGCGGCAATGGATAAGGTGTTGGTGTTTGAGAGTATGCAGAGTGTGGGAGATTTATAATCCTGTCTGTGTGCTAGCGGACGCCTGAAATTCCACACACAGACCTTCCAGATCTCACCTCCCCCTGCGCAGCGTGCAGCGTGTTGTGCCAGTTTGACCAGCCCAGTCTGCCCTGTTGTCAGACTGCTTCCAGCTTCCCCGTTGCAGATTAATCCATGGAGTCAGGAAACACTCTGTAACACCACAGGTCTAATTCTACCTGTTTATTCACTTAGCAAGTAAAGTTCTACAGAGTATACATTTCCTAGTTACAGTCCATGTGCAGAGTATAAATGCATAGCAAGCATTACATCCAGTGGAGTAAGTTGAGCTTCACTCCACCTCAGCAAAGACGTTACATTGTTGCAGTAACAAAGTACAGCAGGAAGAACAACAAGAAGAGAGAAAGCAGTCCAGCTTCTCTTTAAGATGGCTTCAGACAGAAAACAAGTTAGCACGTCATCAGAACATACAAACCATGTGACCAGCTCATAATGTTCTCACAGTCTAGTTTCCCATGCGAAAACACAAGATCCCAGAAAGACTCAACAAACTTTGATTTTTCAATTTAACCCTGCAGTGCACCAACCCAAGCCAGGTGTGAAATAGTGTATGTGGTGTGTGTGTGTGTGTGTGTGTGTGTGTGTGTGTGTGTGTGTGAGGCGGACTGCACTGAGAATTAAGAGGCACAATGCCTCCAAGCATGCGCTCTGCCCAGGAATTCATTTTCAGTTCCGGTGCTGAGCTCACAGCCCTTTCACCCGTAAATGCACTCCTGGGTTTTTCCGCTCCCCCTCCAAGCTTCTTCATTTCAGCCATTTAAGGTGCAATCCTATGCAAGTTTAGACAGAAAAAAGACCTACAACTCCCAGGCTGGGGCATGCTGGGAGTTGTAGGCCTTTTTTTCTGTCTAAACCTGCATAGGACTGCGCCCTTAATTTAGAAAAGGTGGGGGCAGAGGGGAGGGGGAAAGCCTTTTTTGTTGTTAAACCGTTAGGAGTCGGAAGCCCTTGGGTTTTTTTTTTCTTTTTCTTTCCCGGGTTTTGTTCTTTCTCTGCCTTTCTATATGGTCCATTACACAACCACAAGGTGGCACTGCGATATAGTGGAATTGTGAAAATACACAACCATTTTGTAGCGTTGTATAGCATGCTAGCACAGGAGAGGCCCTGGAGGAGGATGGTGTCGTGTAAAGCACCTGCAAACTACCGTGGGTGAGGAATCACGAGAGCACAATGAATGCCTTGTGCAGAGAAGCCTTACATTACAAGGTGCTGTGCTGGTTTGGGCAAAAATCTGCCCTGTCCATTGAAGTGAACAGCTTGGCAGGGTGACATCTCAGTTGACTGAATGGGGCTCCTGCAATCTTCACCTACTTTACCAGTGGCTCCGACTAATTCTAACTGACAAGACCATCTCTTTGTTGAGAGATAGGCTGAGGGCGCTTGCTGAGAGCCGCCTGTGACCTTTCCTTGTCACATTAACACTCCTCGCTCTAATCAGCCGGGCGAATGGGACTGAAATGATCCCACCGCTGCATGCTGAGCAAGTCATAATCTTCCCATAGGAGTGAGGTGATAAGGCAGCTAGGGGGCAAATACAATAAACAATAACACATAGCAACATGCGCCTAGAGAAGGATGAAACCTTAAATAATTTTCTTCCAGAGCAGCAGTGCAGGACTGCAGGACGGGGGTCCCAATCCTGCCCTCCTAGGGCCTCAAAATGGCCCTCCAGGGTCCCTCAGAAGGCCATATGTCCTTTCCCCTGTCCACCAATCCTTTGGTGGCTTCCCAGCTTTTGTGCAGTTTTCTCCCATTCTGAAATGTTGAAATGCCTCCTGTAAGGCTTACTTACAGGCAGTAAGAGCTTTAAGCTAAAATATGCTGGTATTTGGCCCCACCCCTTTTGTAGTCCACATCTGGAGGGCACCAGGATGGGGGAGGCTGTGCTAGTAAGTAGTTCTCAACAGTTTCACTACAGGGGCTTTCTTTGGCAGCAGCTGGCTGTGGGTGATGGGATTCTGGTCCAACACATCTGGAGGGCATCCAGTTGGGAAGGCTGTGCTAGCATGAAAAAAGAGAGGCTCCTAATCCTAACCTCCATCTGGGGAATTATTATTATGGTCTTTTTAGGGGTGGCGAATGGAATGGGGTATCCTGGAAGCGGACATGACTGGTTGGCTGGAACACTGAACACGAGTAATCCGCTAGTACAGTGCTATTGTCATTCATGCTAAACAATTTTTGAGGACACTGTCATCCATTTCTCAGCTGGTCAGTTACAGTACACAGCATCCTGGCCCTTAAAACGATTGACTTATTTTAATATGAGAGTAAGTTCCACCATATTTGGAACAACAAACATCTTCCTCTGTCATTGTGGCAGAGCAGAGGTGATGGCTTGGCAACTCAATCCTGCTCTGTTGCTTGTCCTGTGCAATTTTATTATAAATTGTTACTGCCCAATATTAGCCACATATTATTGTGCTTTGGACCTTGGCCCCTTTGGTGACTAACATACTTTTATTGTTTTTCCTCTTAACCATGAGAACTAGAGACTTGCTCATTTTTTCAAAATGAAAATTGAGAATTGAATTCCGTTGAAGCTACCCACTTCTGCCTTAGAGGCTGAATTCCATAGCCCTCACACGACACTGCTGTGGCCATGTTCTTCAGTGGGCCTGAGCCCCGGATCTTTTCGGGACCTACCACTTCCCCTGCTTGCGGCTGTTATATATGTGGGTGCAGGAACGATCACTACACACTATGGGTGACCTTTCAGGCTGGGTTTAGGCAGTTGCAGTCAGCAGTGCGGGCTTGGCTTTGCCTTTTGAGTGGAAGAGTGGACTTTTGAACTTGTGCAAAGAGCCCCAAGTGCACCTGCCCCACGATTCCACATATATTGTCTTGTAAACACATAGCCTTATGACTGCTGATATGTACACCTGCAGCTGCTACTTGCGTGGCCACAGGTATCATGGATGTAGACATGGCGTGCATAAGAGGCGGCTGCAAACTCCGCCTGAGAGTTGTTCAACAACTCCTGCACGCATGGCCCACAGAGGTCCACGGCAAGGGAGGGGAGGGGCTACAGCAGCAGAGAGGGCAGACAACAGGTGGCTGAATGGGCTGTTGACATCTGGCAACATCCTCCCGTCCAATCTGGACGAGCCAGCACAGGAACAGTAGTGTCAGTAGCCCTTCACAATCCTGCGTGCATATTATGGCGCAAAAGCAGCGCTGGGAGGGTGGGATAAAAGCCTGGTCTGGAAGCACCCTAGCTGCATACAGTGTATAGACCTAGTGAGATGATAAACAGAACGTTTTATATTCAGATTTATAGAGAGAGAGTGTCTTGTAAAAAAAAAAAAAAAGAATTTATATATAGGGAGAGCCAAATACACTCAGTTACCACAACTATGAGAGCGATTATGGAGGCTGGTGGTGACTCCTATTTCGGTGGGGTTCCTAATCCATTGCAGTTTTTATTCCGAGCTTTATAGGAGCTATCCATGGTGCTCTATGGTGGTGAACCTATTTTGGGGATGGAGTTAAGCCCCATGGATAGCTCCTATAAAGCTCCAAATAAAATCTGTAATGGATTAGGAACCCCACCGAAATAGGAGTCATCACCAGCCTCCAATTAGCAAAGGGTATTAACATTAAGAGACAAACACTGGGATGATCCTTTTTATTTGCCCAATGGTTGATTTTATTCCTTTTATTATCGCCACTGTACCTCTGGATTGAATTTATTTTGGCTGCTTGTTTTTATCATGTTATATTTTAATATGTTTGTGTTTTTATACTATTTTTGTTGTTATTTTTGTGTTGTGTTTTGGAAACTGCTCAGGGAGCCTTTTGGCTGATGGGCAGTGAATAAATATATTAAATAAATAAATAAATAAATATATGTGAGCCTAATTTAAGTCCCATTCATTTCAATGTGTCTATTCTAGGTAGGGCTAACATTGGATAAACCCCTTCAAATTAAAGCATTGTATTATTTCTTTTATGTTCAGTACAGTCTATCTCATCATTGACATTCCCAATGACGAAGGGAAAATGCAGATTCTATACGGATTTTTTGTTATTTTGTTGGATCCAGAGAATTTAGCAGACAGAAAAAGCATAAGTGATATGATCCATTCAGCGGGAGTGGGATTTGGATTCTACTGTTAAAGGTGGCCTAAATATCATTTTAAATAAATAAAAAATTAGCATCGTGGGTAAAACAAGTGTGTGGGTTTTGAGTTACAAAGAAGTTTCCCTAAACCAGAATACAGATGTGCCTATTATGCATTTTTACACAAAGCTAGGCTGGTTACAAATACAAATATTTTCCCAAAAGTTTATCATGTTCAGGTACATAAGAGGGCAGTACTGGATGATGATTAATAAGTAACTCTGAGGCTGAACTCATGCCTTGTAGTGACTCGGTTGGGAAACACCACTCTGTATGTGCTGCTCAGAGGCCGTTTCACATCTCATTCTGGTAAGCCACACAGTAGCCCCTGGTTCAAATCAAGGTCAAATTTGTCATCCTCTACTACTGCTGATGCATTTTATACACCTAAGATGCTACCCATCCTGTGATCTATCTGTCTATAGTAACTAAAAAGACATAGTCACTTTATAAATACAAAACTATTCTTAAAATTACACGTGTACATTTGTAAGCTCTTTCTCAACAACCTGACTGTTATGATTCTTATGAATTTAAAGCAATATCTGATTCCCCCCCCCCCAGCATGATTCTAAAGTTTAGAATGTGAAGGTTTGGTTGTTTAGCAGCAGCGTATCACAGAACTCTGTGCACTTTGTCCTATTCTTAGATTCTGTACTTTGGTTTGTTCGTTTAAACAAACAAAAAAATCCATTTAAAATAAATTCATTGATTTTTTTTTATCTGTTTACCCATTTGCTTTCTACTAGCTATCTTTTCTGTCCACTAAGAGTTCTGTGTAACCCCCAAAGCTTGCATACGTCTTCTATTCTTTCTTTCCTTTTTTAGAAGCCAGATCTCCTTGTGGCTTACTTGCTTATCCCTAATAGTTAGGAATCATGTCTCTTTCGATCTATTTTTTTTTTTAAAAGAGCCGGGAAAGCTTCCACAATTCGGGTTTCTGCTGGGAGCAGAAATGATGATGACTAAGACCCCTCGCCGTCTGGCACCTCTCCCCCCCCCCCACCACCGCTTTTTCAGGCAGTGGGCGCGTGGGGTGGGGGTGGCGCGCAGCGCATGGATTCTAATTCAGAACCCGGTTGGACTGTAGCTCATGTTGACGTCACAATGCGAGGAGGAGCCGGACTGCCAGAAGCTGTATAAATGCAGCCGAGAAGCGCCGGAAAAGATAAGTTGGGAAGGGTTCTTCTTCGTTGCTGTGTGGAGCAGAAGGGAAGTAGCCGCAAGGGAAGAGAGTCGTGGGCGCTTTGTAAAGTCCCAGTTGCTTCATAACCAGCATTTCCGAGGTAAGCTTGCTTTTGCGTTCGTAGTTGTTAACATGGGGTAGTTTTGGGCGGGGGGGGGGGGATGCACGTGTTTCGACGGCTTAGCCTCGCTGCAATTAGGACAAAGGATCGTGTGACGCCCGTCCGCCGTTTTCTCCAGGATCTTTTGGAGAGGGCCGAGAGAGGGGGGTTGGTGGCTGGGTTAGCTCTGCTGCCCCTGTGTGTGTGATTTAAAGTGTGCAATTGGGGGAAGTTTAAAAGGGCGTATTTCTCCCCCCCCCCCACGCTTTCTCTCATTGCATCGCTGTGTGGATCGGAAACTCTGATCCGGATTAGTGACTGAACCTTGTGAGCGCTCCGGGAGATGGCCAGACTGTAGCAGAACAGTGTGCATTTGTGTCTACACACGCACTGCCCTCCGGCTACGGAGGAGAGCGAAGGACTTCCCCCTTTTCTTTCCATGCGATGCGAGCCCCTCTATGCGCCAAAGCGCATTTGTTAGTTGTGGCTGTGTGATTTATGAGGGCGTCGGGGGGGGGTGCGGTGGGCGGCTACTCCGTATTAAATTAGGAGATGAAGAGCGTTGCGGTTTCGTACGCCTCCCCCCCCCCCCGCCTGCCTCTTTGTACTACTGGCCAAGGCTGCGGTGCGCGTCTTAAAATGCGTGGACGCGGGTTCTTCCGGAATAATGAATATCTCGTGTGAACGCGCTGAGAACTCTTTCTCTCCCCCCCCCCCTTGGCTTTGCCAGGCCATCCCCATGACCCTGAACCGCGGCGACAAGCTGAGGTACTTGGACAAGCGGCGCGGCAGCATGCCCTTCGCCGTGCACCAGCAGCACCTCCACCGGCGGAGCATGCCGGTGGACGAGCGGGAGCTGCAGGCGTCGCTGCCGCCGTCCCCCCGCGGCGAGCTCTCCCACCTGGTGCGCTGCACCTCCTACAGCCCGGGCGAGGACGAGGCGCACCGCCAGGGCTGGGCGTCCGACGGCTCTTCCGACTCCGTCATCTCCTCCGGCAGCGATTCGGACAGCAACCTCTACAAAGTCATTCTGCTGGGCGAGCATGGCGTGGGCAAGACCAGCCTGGCCAGGATCTTCGGGGGCGTGGAAGACTGTCCGGACGTCGAAGAGGCTGGTGAGTGAGCGAGGCTGAAGAGGGCAGCCCTGGTTGGTGGGCGGGGCGGAGGTGAGAACTGCACAGCGGGAAAGCCAAAAGATCCTGTCTTTGGTTCTGGGGAAAGGAATCTGTGGGGTGGGTGGTGCCCATCAGCCATGCTCTCTGGAGCTAATGTAGTCCAAGAATATCAGCCCCCTTGAGTGCCCTTTTTTTTTGTTATCTATTTATTATATTTATATCCCTCCTATTTTCCTGCAAGGAACCCAAGGCAGCTTACATACTCCTCCTGTTCCTCTCCATTTTATCCTCACAACAACCCTGTGAGGTAGGTTTTAGGGCCTGCAAGATATATATATATATTCTTTCCATGGTGCCCATCTCATGTTTGTTTAAAATACTGATATCCTTCCTCCTCTCAGTTATGACTTCCAAGGTAGCTTAAAACAGAAATACAACCGGTGATATATAAAAGTTCTAATACATGTATACCTTGCAAAGCAGTTATGCGCGCATATCTGCTTTGCATGTATGAAGTTCTCAGATTCTGCTGGAGATCTTGGATTGCTGCTTCCAGTCAGAATAGATGGACCAATGGCCTGACTTGGAAAAAGGAGTTTGCATCTTAAGGAGATGAGAACTTTGAGCATGTGTAGAGTGCTTCTCCCCCCCCCCCGCCATTGCCCAACAACATGCCACCGGAGGGAGGGCTTCCAGAGTGCAGATTATGGTCTTGAGGAGTAGGCAGCATGGTGCCTTCCAGGTGTTTTGGACTACAACTCCCATAAGCCCCAGATCAGCATGGCCAATTATTAGGGATTATGGGAGTTGTAGTCCAAAACACTTGGGGGGGGGCACCAGGTTGCTTACCCCTAGTTCTCCCCACTTTAGGCAGTTGGGCATTGTCTAAGTAACTGTGTAATATTGATGTGTTCTTTCTCTTGCCTGTTGCAAAGCTCAGTTTTGAATTACAATGTTTTTAGAAACCAATAATAAAGATTAAATCCTCTGTTAGCGAAGAACCTCACTGAGTGACTGGTTCAAGGCTGTCATTTCTCAGCCTGCCCTACTTCACAGAATTGTTGCTCTGATAAAATGGAGAGCTTCTGGAAAAGGGAGGAAGGAAAGGATACAAATGTGATGCAGGCTGCAATTTTCCACCTGCTGGAGTAAAATAACTTCCACACACAATTTGCACTCCAAGTGCAAAGTATGTCTCTCCCCCCCCCCCCCCCCCGAGACAAATATCCATGGAAATGTTACAATGAAAAGTTCATGTAAATAAATCCAGCTTAGTGGCACAGTTTGTAGTTTTTACCTAGAGCTGCTAAAATGTCTTTGTGGGTTCTTATGGCATTCTTTTTAAAAAGATGCTTTAAAAACCTTTTGGAGATGCTTTGGGGGTTCTGATTAGTTTATAATTACCTGAACAGTTGGGACATCTTGTACTAAAATTGTCACTTATCCAATCACACCTACCGAAGACACAAATATGTATTTTTGTCTTATTGGGAATGGGGGAATGGACTGAGGGAAGCTCCAATCTTATTTGCGGAATCCCAGTATAAAGAACAAGGCAGTGTATATTTTAGCAACATCCTTGCTATTTTTGGCTTGGGCAATTGAAAATACATACTCCAATCCAAACTCTAGTAAAGAAAATATATTTTAAAAGTGTAGCTGTCATTACATTCCTTCCATGTCTCTTTCTATCAACCACTGTACTGGAACTGTTTGTACAACAGTACATTTGGAAGGGGAAAAATGATTGGAAGCAATACAAAGGTGGCAGCTGCTGCTTTGTTTATATACTAGATTAGGAGTTCTATCTCCATCTCTCGTTTGTTCAGGTTGTGTTTAGCTTAACAACGCAGTTAAGCTGATACATTTTTATATTTCAATTGACTTGGCATCTCACCCTGAAACACGTCTGCTTTGACACAAGTCCCGGGATGTTGAAACAGAATTAGCTTCCTTCTCTAAGGCTGCAGTCTGTGTCCAATTACTTGCTAGGTAGTCTTGCTTCTGAGTCGGCATGCTTAAGATTCACTGCATGTACGTGTATTTAGGATTATAGTTCCACTGAGTTGTCTCAGGCTGGGGGGATGCTGGAGGTTGTAGTCCAACACATCTGCTTCTTTGCATAGTTTATGATGAATGTCATAGGAGAGGGGGGGAAACTTGTTCTAATATGCCTTTTTAAATTTCTCCTACAGGTAATACATATGACAGATCTATTATAGTGGATGACGAAGAAGCCTCTCTCGTGGTGTTTGACATATGGGAGCACGTAAGTTAGTTTATTAAATATATTTATGTATGTTCGTTTTGGGCCATGAAATGGGATATGTTTTCCTTCATTGGTGATTACTTACTGGTATCCAGGTGTAATTATGTAAGTGCCAGAAAACAGAAACTTCAATGGGTTCACTAGCATCCTGTTTAAACTAGGTAATATAAACTGCATAGTGATAAAACTGCAATGCAGCCTGATCCCAGGTGCGTTTACTCAGAAGTAAGCCCCTCTGTCTTCATGGGGCTTACTCCCAGATAAATATGTGTAGGACTACAGCTACATCCACACGCACTGGCATTGACTTTGTGGTAAAAGGTGACTTATAAATAAATGAAACTAAATAAATTACAGCCCAAATTCTAAACTTATCGGTATGTTTGGAGAACAGTGTTTGGATGGATTCTTCCAGACCTTAGCAGCACAATCCTTTGTGTATCTACTTGGAAGTAAAGCCCATTGAGTTTAATGTGGCTTACTCCCAGGTAAGTGGGAGTAAGCCTTGGTGGCGTCGAGAGCACATAATGCAGGCCACATGCTGAAGCTAAGCAGGTATGAGCCGGGTCAGTGCTTGGATGGGTGACTGCCTGGGCTGCCCACATCTGTTCTCCTGCACTGAGCAGGGGGTTGGACTCGATGGCCTTATAGGCCCCTTCCAACTCTACTGTTCTATGATTCTAAGCAGGCATAGGATTTTATTTTATTTATATCCTGCCTTCTTTTCCTGCAAGGAACCCAAGGTGGCTTACATAATCCTCCTCCTCTCTATTTTATCCTCACAACAACCCTGTGAGGTAGGTTAGATTGAGAGTCGGTGACTGGCCCAAAGTCACCTAGTGAGCTTCATGGTCAAGTGAGGACTAGAACCCTGGATCTCCCGAGTCCCAGTCCAGCACTCTAAACCCTACGCCGCACTGGTTCTCTCTTGGATTGCAGTCCAAGTGAAGTTAGGCTGTAGAAGCTTTAAACCTGCTGTGTAGCTGCTCATATGAGCAAATACTACTAGTCATCTAGGCCCATCTGCCAGCAGCTTGCTCATGAAGTGAGAGTAAAATGTTGATAATTCGTTCGTGCCATAGTTTGAAATGCAAGAACTTGACTCAAGACACATAAATCAAACTTTTGGTATTGTGCCCTCTGCTTTTTCTTGGCCCCTTTCATATTTTGCCTCTATTGGCTTGTGCCTATTTCACATCCAGGTATCCATTCTCACCTAGAGTTTTGGCATTGCAGCTTTCTCCCTTGTGCTCACCTTGATTTGGACCAGTGTGTGTTTATGGCTGCAGGGGTGCCTTTGTGTGGATACATACTGGAACTAGCTTATTCCCCCCCCCCCCAAAATTGTTTGAGTGTATAATCCAACATTTTCCTGATCATAAGGTCTAGTGGCTTACTTTTAAAAATTGGGTCCACTGTGGGGCGATTCCATGCATCAAGTCAAGCTCCTGAAATAGTTACCTATGTATTTATTAACTGCACTTCAATAGGCAAAGCTTTCGAGGTAGTTCACAAAATACAGGTTAAAACGCAAAATACAACAACAGAACAATAAAACATAACGTAAAATCCAAAACACATTAAAATAGCCACAGAATAAAACCACAGTAAAATGAGCAGCAGAGGACAATAGCAGTGCAAGGATCTAAAAAGCACTTAACAGCGCAGTCCTATGCATGTTTAGACAGAAAAAAAGTCCTACAATTCCCAGCATGACTGGCTGAGAATGCTGGGAGTTGTAGGTGTTTTTTCTGTCTAAACATGCATAGGATTGCACCCTAACACATTTTTGAAACGGAAGGACTAAAAGTCGAGAATGTCTAACCCAGTGTTAACTTGCTTCTGTATAAACCTCTTTATTTACTATTTTTAACTTTAGGATGATAGCCAATGGCTTCAGAACCACTGTATGAAAATGGGGGATGCTTACATCATTGTATACTCGGTGACGGACAAAGTTAGCTTTGAGAAAGCTTCTGAGCTGAGAATCCAGCTACGAAGGGCAAGACAAACGGAAGACATTCCTATAATTCTTGTAGGAAACAAGAGTGATCTGGTCCGATCACGGGAAGTCTCCGTAGATGGTAAGAGACATTTGTTATCCTACTACAAACTCAGGTATTGGGCAAACTTGTATTGCAGTCATTGGGGCTCGGTTTTTAGCGATTTGTGGTTCCTAAATCAGTTGGCCAAATTGTCGAGCAACGCATTTGACCATCCCTGCAGCAGAAGCGGGGCAAAACAAAGCCGAACAGTTATAGATAAAAGCAAAGATTCCACCAGAACCTCCCAATGCTGCATACTTTGGCCTGGTTCACAAATGAGCCTGGTTCGCTGTTTGGCTGCCAGATCAAGTAATGACTTGCATGTGTCGAAGAGCCATCCTCGATCTGTCACCAGGCAGCATCCCTACAAACATAGATGGCTTGGCAACAGAGCCGGTTCATATTTTCAGCTGCCAGTCCAGTGTAGAGATGTCAAGCGATGCTTCTGTGAACCAGCTCTTTGTCATCCCATTCAGTGGTCTAGACTAGATAACAGGGCTGGATCCCAATTTAGGGGGTGTGCACCTGGGCTGGCAGAAGCGGCAAACCTTTGCCTCAATCCCGATTTGTTCACGTTGTCTGTGGCAGCATCTAAGCAGCTTGACCCCCACCCTATAGTAGCTACACGGCCTGGCGGACCTGCTTCCTTCCTGGGCAATCCCACCACCAAAGGGGTCCGGTCTTATTAGCCATTACAAAAATGGCTTCCAGGGAAGTCATGCGCCAGGTTGCACTGGCTTTCCCATTGATTCTGGTGGCTGTCACTGCTGCTCCTGCCTCCTCTCTGCCAATACAGAACTGGGTGGTAGTCCAGGAGCAGGTTAGGCAGGGTGGCTCAGAAAAGGGTTAAGGAAGCTGTCCTCTACTGACTCGCGCCATTGGTCCGTGCCTCTAGCAGTCAGTCTTGTTGACATTGAGCACCAGCAGCTCTCCCAAGGTTTCAGGCAGGAATCTTTCACAGCCTTCCCTGCAGTTACCAGGGGCTGAATCCGGAGTCTTCCTGCATGCCAAGCATATGTTTTTACCCTCTGGGCTGTGGCCCTTCTCCTCTGCTTGAGCCGTGACATGTGGGGAGGAGCTTAAAGTGGGGCCACGGGGGAAGGAAACCAACAGTATGGGAAGAATTAGCCACCCAGACAGTTCCTTGGATAGATTTGTCCTGGGATGGAGTGAGCAACAATTAATGAGGGAGAAGACGGTGCGGAGAAAGTGGATAAAGAATCTTCCCCCTCTCCCCTAATACTAGAACTTTGGCGGTCTCGTGCAAGGTGGGAGGCACCCTGCCACTCCGGCCACGGCCCGCCCACTCCCCAATATCCCCCCCCCCGTGCCCCCAAAGTGAGGCATTGTGAGGTGGCCTCTGGAGACCTGCCTGTGCAGAACCATCTGAGCCTTAGGTGTATGTACTTATTCCACTATCCTCCAGTATTAGTGTTTCAGGAACCTGCTTGACCAGACTTACTTCCCCCCCCGCACTGCCGTGTGTAGGTGTTCATGCATGTCTGCACACCTACAGCAACACAGAAGGTCCCGGGTTCAATCCCCGGCAGCATCTCTGGACAGGGCTAGGAAAGAATCCTGCCTGAAACCCTGGAGAGCCATTGTTGCTGCTCAGTGTCGACAACTACTGGGCTAGATGGACCAAGGGTCTGACTTCGGCTTCCTGTGTTCCTCTGTTCTCCTGTCCTGTGGCTTTTGATGCTTAACTTATTATCAGTTTCCACCTGTATTTGGGAGCAGAGGCATACCTCAAACCCCCATAGTTTGAGCTAATTTGGTGTCCTCCTCCTGCCCTTCAGAGGGACGAGCCTGTGCCGTCGTCTTCGACTGCAAGTTCATCGAGACCTCGGCTGCTCTGCATCACAACGTCAAGGACCTCTTTGAGGGGATCATCCGGCAGATCCGGCTCCGCAAAGACAGCAAAGAAGACAACGCTAGGCGGATGGCCAACACCAAGAGGCGGGAGAGCATCAGTAAGAAGGCCAAGCGGTTCCTCGGCAGAATTGTGGCAAAGAACAATAAGAAGATGGCGTTTAAGGCCAAATCCAAGTCCTGCCACGACTTGTCAGTGCTTTAAAAATGGTTTTTGGCAAGACCAGATGCTGTGTGTGTGGGTTGTGAATGTGTCTTTGACTGTTAAGAGTGAGGGTGGCGGGGAAAGACTTTGAACACGAAGCTACACAGTGGGAGAAAAACCTCCTTCATGCCTTATGGTTCCTAAACAAGACTTGGAAGTAAGATTACTATGTCTTCACTGGTTTTTTGTTTTTTTTTAAAAAAAGAAGGTTTATAAGCTTCAGTCTGTGCAAGCAACTGAACTGATTTCAAATTCAGCGGCTTTGTACGCCGACATTCTCATTGTGTGTATCTGCTAGCCTCTTCTGTGGATATCAGGGATGCTAAGATAAGAATGGATGATGATACATGGAACAAATGAGAAAGCGTATCGCCACAAACTCGTCTCCTTTGCAGAGCAAAACTTGAATACATGTACGCAGGCTCGTACACTCCCTTCTCTTTGGTATATGTATGTGTGTGTATATATATATATATATAAAAAAGCAATGATCTTTAAAAAAATTAAATGTGGGCTGGAGAGGTGCCATTCAAAGTGCATTTGAAAGAAAAATACAGGTTTAAATAAAAAAAATTGATTTGCACTTTCATTAATTGTTTAAATTGTTATTTTGTTTACATGCAGATTTTATAATAAAGTATTTCTGGTTATTATAAGAGGCTATTATGGCTTTTTTTTCTTTCTTTCCCAGTGTCTTTTACTGTGCATCCAGCATGATGGATTAATTAAAAAACAAACAGTTGAGAGAACTACAGACCAAGCCCCTAAGTTAGGGGAGCTCCAGCAGTCACGTGTTAATGCATGGAACACAGCCTCAGCAGCCTTTTCCCCCCCTTTTCCTCAAAAAGGAAAGCAGCCTTGAGAGGCTTCAGTTTTGAGGAGCCGCACGTCTGCGGGGAGTGTGCTGTACTCCATCCCTGCTGGTTGCCTTCCTACTCAAATTGCTCTCCCAAGCTGCTTTCCCACACACAGGGTTCCAGTTTTAAACAGGATCGGCTTCTGGTTTGAGGAGACATCAGCACTTCGGTGGGCCCCAGGGCTGGCGTCAAGGGTCGGCACTGGTTGGGCATCTGCCGAGGGCCCAGCATTCCGTCAGAGGCCCTCTGACACGCCCCCCTGGGGTTGCTCCTCCTCTGGCCCAGACCACGGTGGTGGTGAGAAAGTGGAGAAGTCGATTCCACTGCCTGCATGTTCATTGGCTCTTTGCCTGGCAAACAAGCC
The DNA here is from genome assembly GCA_021292165.1 of Shinisaurus crocodilurus. Taxonomy (NCBI): domain Eukaryota; kingdom Metazoa; phylum Chordata; class Lepidosauria; order Squamata; family Shinisauridae; genus Shinisaurus; species Shinisaurus crocodilurus. Next base: position 17,593,980 of record CM037887.1, on the reverse strand, counting down.
ATGGGCAGCAATGCAGTAGCAGATGACAGTGTTGCTAAGAAGGTAGACTCCCTGAGGGAGAGGGGTCCATTGGGGATGCCTTGCTCAAGGGGGCCCTCCAAAAGCTGGAGCCAGCCCTGCCAGACACTGCTGGACCGCTTGAGCCTTGGCAGCTGCCCATGGAGGCTGCGTGCTGCTGACAGCTGTCCTGATTATAAATACACATCTGGAGCCCTGTATGTATGGGTCTGTGTGTGTGTGTGTGTGTGTGTGTGTGTGCTGGGGAGCAACGAGGTGGCATTTTTTAATGGAAAATCATTTTTAATGTTCTCGAATGGCTCCCTGGGCTACTGGTAGTCCGGAAGCTTCATTCAGGCAGTCTGCAGAAAAGTTGTAGAGGAGTCAAGAATATTGGTACTTGGTGCTGCTGTTTATTTATTTTGATGACAGAGAGCAGGGCCAATTTGATCAGGGCCAGATTATCAAATAGGCTACCAAGACCCTGACATGATTTTCATAATACGGCACTAGGGTGGCCATGTGTGAGAGCCAGTGTGGTGCACACCAGTGTGGTGTAGTGGTGAGAGTGTTGGACTGGGACTCAGGAGATCCGGGTTCTAGTCCCCGCTCGGCCATGAAACTCACTGGGTGACTTTGGGCCAGTCCCTGACTCTCAGCCTAACCTACCTCACAGGGTTGTTGTGAGGATAACATGGAGAGGAGGACTATGTAAGCCGCCTTGGGTTCCTTGCAGGAAAAAAGGCGGGCTATAAATATAATAAATAAATAAATGTATCCTCCTTTACAGAGCACAGTACTCTGTCTGAAAGGCTGTCCAGTCCAAGTCCGGTTTATAGCTAAAGCACCATGAGACTGGAGAGCAGCAGGGCCTTGGAGTTGCCCATCCAGTTAGCACCTGGACAGCAGACAGAGCAGATACACAGGTCACAGTCTTCCCTATTATGGTGACATGTGATATATTTTTTTTTAAATATAGTCATTATTTCTGCAAATGTTATGTAGTTTTGTCAAAGAAGAGGAAATGCAGCATCAGTATTTGGTGATGCTGCATTTCCTCTTCTTTGGTGACCTGTAAGTCTGGTGCTGGTTTTGATGCTGCTGCTGATGCTGAAGAAAAAAGATGTATGTGCTTTGATTTGTAGAACAACAACAACAGAAATGGCTCAAGTGGTCTGCTGAGACACCCCCCCCCCCATTTTCACATGGTCCACCCCCCAAAAAACATTTGAAAACCACTGTCCTAGGGGGGGAAACATAATCTTCAGCACCATTCAGAACATAACTTCAGGAGGCTGGCCTACCGGTAATCAGTTTTCAAAATTATTTATAATGCAATCCTATATGTGTCTTCTCTGAAATAAGTCTCCTTGTTTCAATGGAGTTTGTTCCCAGGTAAACAGAGGACTGCAGCCTTACTCATATAGAATGTTAAAATAAAGCCCTGGCGCTTCTCAGTTATCACAGGTCCTTTTTGCACTCATTGGCCAGAACAAAGGAAGGTAGAAGCAAGCTTACTTTGAGTGCTTGGGTGGAAACCTGCCTGCATGCTTTTCCGTATATCTCCAAAGGGTAGAGGTTTGCAGGCAGTCCACCCACTCCTCTGGCTATGGCCCTGGTCTGAAGCAATTGTTTCATAGTGTTACATAGTAAGACCGGCCCTGCCTGTTGAGGGAATGAACACCACCACCACTATATTTTCCTCTGATTGAAAACATGAATGGGGGCAAAGTAGATAGTTGATGCTGTTTGCTTAGGTTAAGGGTCCCCAACTTTTTTGGATCAGTGGGCACATTTGGAAATTCAAGAGAGCACTGTGGGCACTCTCACAAAATGGCTGCTTGCCCATTCATAAAATGATTGCCATAATGGGCATAGCCAATCACAAAACACTCATTTTTCCGGAATGCAAACTGGTGAGACGAAAAGAAATGTAACTTGCCCAAGAACCTAAGGCATTGGTGGGATCTGAACTCCATAACACAAAACCACTCTTTTGAATCCAAATAAAGATGGCATTGGAGGGGAGCGGAGCCCTTCTTTTTGCATCATGCTACCCTCCCAGTTTAAAAAAATATATTTATAATCTTAAGAAATAAAATAGAAATGCAGGAGGGGCAGGGAACCTGGCGGGCACCAAGAGAATTGTGTGCGGGCACATTAGTGCTCACACAGGCACCATGTTGCAGACCCCGGGCATAGGTTGGTTTGAATACAGGCATAATTAACCAGGTAGACCTGTCTTGATCACACTGGAGTAGTTAAAGATGCCACAATCCCTTATCTCTCTGTGTGTGTTTTAGTTGAATCCTACCTGCCATTGATAAGAAAGCCGGCACAACCCTAGCTGAAGAAAATAGGAGCTTTGTAAGAGTGCATTTGGTGTTTGTGCAGGCCATGTTCATTCATTTTGATGAAGGTTGCACAGCAAGGGCTCTTGGCAGATTTGTAAATCGGGGATTGCACCTCTGACATTTATTGGACATTCACTCTTATTCGAGATGCACCATCTCAACTTGCTCTCTCATTTCAACTATCGGCAGGATTAGAAAATAACTTCTTGGCTGTTATTAAAGCACCCTTGCTTTTGCACTCTAGTTAAGCTTTGGGGTGGGCGGGGGACGTTGCAAGTTCGAGATACTTTTTTTTTTTTTTTTTTGGCTTGGAGACCCAGCAAGTTCCAGCTGTTCCCTGCCGCCCCAAGTGTTAAGTTGAAAATGCCTTTTAAAAATAAATATAAGGCAGCATATGCTGTAAAGTCACTATTTAAAGCTCAGCGGTTCTCGGAGTACAGTATATTGTGATGCGTCAGTCGTAATAACGCGGCAGAGCAAATGTGACCGCAGGAACTCCTCAAGGACACAGTTAATGGTTATGCTCATGAATACATTGCATTGTAAATCAGGCTAGGTTTTTATGGATAGGACTCTTGAATAACTCTCTTGAGCTATAAAAGATTTGCCAGGAACAGAGACTGTCAGCGAAGCATTCCTAAGGATAACAAAATCTTGCTACTTAATATTCAGGTTGTGTATTTCAAAGTTCTTTACAACTCATTATGTCAATAATCCTTACGACAACCCTGAAGGGTAGACAGTATTCTTATCCCCATATTGCAGACAGAGGTCGACCAGCCCATTTGTGGCTGAAGTGAGATTAATATCTTAATCAGATTAATTAATCGATTAATTAATCAGATTCAAGCTGATCAATATCTTCCTAGCTGATTGTCAGTTTTAGCAACCATGGTTCTCTGGCTCAGCCTCCCTCCCACTCATGTTCAGATTTCAACGCTTTGTGGATCAGATAACTTATTACATATCTTACTATTCATATAGTGTCATCAGTGTACCTGGCACTTTAAAGAGTGTTAAACCAAAAAAGTGTGCATGGCACTTTACAGTGTACCTGGCACTTTACAGTGTACCTGGCACTTTATAGCGTGTCATGCCAAAAAAGAGAGGCATACGCCTTAGGGCACGTACAACAACACCAACAAAATTGTGTTGTATTTCCTTTCTTTCTTTATTTATATCTCTCTCTCGACGTGCACATTTATTTATTTATTTATTTATTTATTATATTTATATCCCACCTTTTTTCCTGCAGGAAACCGAAGGCGGCTTACAAAATCCTCCTCCTCCTCCTCCTCCTCCTCTCTATTTTTCCCCTCACAACAACTCTGTGAGGTAGGTTAGGCTGAGAGTCAGTGACTGGCCCAAAGTCATGCAGTGAGCTTAGTGGTTGAGTGGGGACTAGAAGCTAGATCTCCCGAGTCCCAGTCCAGCACTCTACCCACTATACCACACCGACTCTCTTTTTGATGTTGATATCACACAAAGCAGTGTACAAAATTAAAAACAAATGCATGAATGCATATGTCCCTGTCGAAAAAACCAGGAGTTTTTTTTTACATGAGGCTGTTAATCAGCTGTTAATCCTCTGTATCTACTTTCAGTTTTGTTGCAGAATTGAGATCCAAGCACTACACAAAGAGTGTTTCCTTTCCTGCTTTCCCACTACATAACCTCTAGGTGGTATAGTGGAATAGCACAAATACACAAGAGGAAATCATGCTTTCTTTCACTTTCACACTTAAATGTTGCATTTTCTCAGCTCTAAAAAAAACTCGCCGAAAGTGCTGGTTAGACACAGAGTAGGGAAACATGAGTGCAAGATAAATGCCTCATGTAGAAAAGTCCTTACTACAGTCAGCCATCTGGCAGCAACATACATTAACACAACAGAGCTCTTCTCAGACTCCCTCTGGGAGGCTGGTGCCCCCTCCTACAACTAATAATGTTTAATACACCACAAAGGATGTATAATATTATTTTATAAATTATATTTATAGTATTTGTATACCATTCCATATCCAAGTAGATTCCAGAGTGGTGAACAATAAAAAGGTAAAAACAGATAAAAGAAACAAAAACAATACATTGAAAACAAGGTAACATTACACTGGTGGTTGGAGAGCAGAGAAAGCTTCCCGGAACAAGGAGGTCTTCAGCAGCACAATGTCGGAGCCTGCCTGACTTCCTGAGGCAGGGAGTTCCGCAGATATGGAGCAACCACACTGAAGGCTCTTCTCCTGGTGGACTCCAATTGGGCCCAAGGTCCGTGAGGAACCACCAGGAGCCTGCCATCTGATGACTTCAGTGACCGGGCAGGTTGGTATGGGAGGAGGCGCTCTCTCACGTAACCTGGTCCCAAGTTGTTTTGGGCTTTGTACACAAGTACCAGAACCTTAAACTTGACCCAGTAGCAAATAGGGTAGCCAGTGCAGTTCCTTCAGCAAAGGAGTTGCATGCTGAAAAGGGGCAGCTCCTGACAACATTTTAATCCCGCCCTTCCACAAAGGAGCTCTGGGCAGTGTTTTATCCTTGCTTATAGCAACCTTGGCCTCAACGGTCACCAGCAGCAGCCAAACCATGGCTTGTTTTAGGGTTATCTGAGGGTTGTCTAATCCTCAAACAACCCCTGCTACCTGGGTTCGCACAACATGACAAACCATGGCGAGCCGAATGGTGCCTACCTGTGGGCACCCGGCACAACATCACAGCTCCCATGAGTAAATTAACATGCAAATAGGCTCACTCTCTCTTATCCTAACATACCTGTTGTGGGGATAAAATGAGAGGTGGGTGGGTAAAACATGCATGCCGCCTTCAGCTCCTGGGATGTAACTAATAATAGACTCTGGTGCATGAGGCACAGAAACATGGTCTAATAAAGGAAAATTCTATTTTGCTTCATTGGTAGATCTCTACAGAGAGAGCCTCACATTTTCACCATACGTAGGGGTGGGGTGTTGCACAAAACTTTAAAACATGCACAGTCTTATGCATGTTTAAACAGAAAGAAGTTTGGCTGGGGAATGTTGGGAGTTGTTGGACTTTTCCCCCTGTCTAAACATGCATAGGACTGTGCCCTTAAAGAGACATTTTATATGTTCCCTTTTCAATTATGCCACATTTGGTAGCAGCCATCCACTGTGCAATGTTCCAGCAAAAGAACAGCATCTGAGAGGGCCTCTGGGCGCGCCTGTTGTGTTTTCCAGGCCAGTGACCGCATTGACCAAGCCAGAATTTCTTGCCACGTGGCTGACATTTATACGGTCATGTCACTCCTCTGTACAACATGAGATTAGCGATGATGTTGCAGTGCTGCTACAAGTCTCACTGAAAGACATTGGCCATCAGCAGCAGTTGTCGTGCAAACCAGCTTGCCTCTCCCTCCCTCCCTCCCTCCCTGACACAGGTTTTTTTTAATAGCACCTCGATAAAATGTCAGCTTTTGTTGCATGCTGTCCCATGGAAAAGCTGGAATAATAGATGACCTCTTCTTTAATGTCAGGGAATGGGGCACTAGAAAAAGCAAGGTTATAAGAGAGGGAGAGCAATTTCTTGCAAGTATAGCTGCTGGCTTTGTTTTCCGACAGCCACTCTCCTTTGGACCTCCCCCCAACCGTGACCACTTGCACTGACCCCATCTCATCTTTTTACACCCCTCTCTTTTTTAATTCTCAATGTTTTATTTGAAATGTAGCCTCACTCCATTGAGCAAGTATCCTCATATCGTTACCTGGATGTTCTTTTTTCATCTTCAGGTGGCTGGGGCGCTCACTTTAAATCTTCAAAATAAATTAAAGACAAACCAGCAATTTAATGGTTTACTGAAATTCTGGCGTACAAGCGGAGGTTATCAAATCCACCCAATCTTAACCTTGTTGAAATCAAAACTTATTCCTCAACTAGTGTACGGAGGAGAGTTATGGGGTTTGACAATTTCATCTGATATAGAACTGTTGCAAAATAAACTGCTAAGGCCAATTCTTGGTGTATTAAGGAGCATTCCTGCTTCATTTTTACATTCGGAAGCTGGCATAATAGCAGTCAAATCGATTATTTTTATTAGGGCCTTTAATTATTGGCTCAGGATGTTCCTTTTGCCATCAACAGACTACCCAAACTCTGTCTCTTCGAACAAATGAGAGCTAATACACCTAAAACTTCTCCTGGTTTCAGAAATTAACTTCTCAAATCCATTATTATGATTTTTCTATCCTGTATTTCACTACTTTAAATCCAGCCCACAGCAAGCAGGTTTTCAAGGAGAGGGTTTACAGGGTCTCCATCCAATTGGATCTCTGTGCAGTTTCCAGTAATAATATAGCACCTTGGTTTGTAAAGACCAAGCTTAAATTTGAATGTGAAAACTATCTGACCTTAATCTCTAATCCTCCCTCGTCTCAGATTTGCTTTGGCACATTTAAGGATGCAGTGGATACAAACGGCAGTTCTGGAAGGGTGTTTTAATAAAACTTCCCATGCCTCCAGATTCTGCCCATGATGCAGCAGAAAAGAGGAGGATTTGCCTCACTGCCTGTTTTATTGTCCCATCTATTCTCAAATTCATTCTAATTCTGTTCTTGAGAAAAAGTCCACCTGGCCTGACCTGGAAAGAATAAAAGCTTTATTCATTCATTCATCATTCATTCATTTGAAATGTAGTAGTACAATAAAAGAAATTTGTATTCTGAAAGATTTGGTGCATAATAAATGCAACTGTTCCTTTCCCCAGCACATCCAACCCTTTTCATAGAACGTGTGTGTGTGTGTGTGTGTGTGTGTATTATGTGTCCATCCATCCTCTCAGAGCTCCAACCTGAGGATGCCCATATCATGAAAAAGACACAACTGAATAAACAAATCAATAAAAAGAGTGGAGTGATATAGAGAAGAACAGATATGCAAAAACAAAAAGGTCGCCCCCCCCCCCCAAGAGCCTTTGTACACGAGGCATTTATTGTGCACTTGTGATTTCTTACTCACAGTAGTTTGTGGTGCTTTACACAACATCGTTATCCTCCAGGGCCTCTCCCGTACTTTGCAACCATTTCCATGGATCTAGGAAAGTCTGGTGTTATCTGTGAATGGTGGCATGAAACCTTCTTGCATTTGTGCAATTCCACTGTACCACAGCGCCACCTAGTGCTTGTGTAATGGAACATATAGAAAGGCAGAGAAAGAAAAAACCCAGGAAAAAAGTGTGTAAAGGAGCAGATCTTAATCCTGCAGAGTCCAGAAGCAGAAGCCTCTGTGAAGTGGTGGGTTAAAAGCCTCATGTAGAGAAGCCCTGAGGTTCTCTGTCAGCTGCCCCAGGTATGCAGAAGTTCCACACAAAATCCCCCAAGAGGTCAAGGAAGCCCTGCCAAATATATTCAAACTTATCCAGATGTTTTCTTTTCATATGGGTCACTTTCACCCTGGCTGCAAGTGTCAAAGGGTCATGAGACCATTGACAGAAAAAACAGACAATTGTTCTCTAGTATGATCTAATTTATATTGTCATATTTATAACTCCAAATAACATAAATTGTTGCCATGCCTTGCTTAAATCACAGAGGGAAATACTACAACCATTAAATCTTACACTAATATTTCCATACCTTACTGCAGTCTGCAGCCTTTCCCAATCTGATGCCTTCCAAGTGTGTTGGACTACAGTTCCCATAATCCTCAATCAGCATGCCTGTCACTGTATGTATGTACTCACTCAGATTCTCAGGAATAAGGGAACACATCCTGTTGATTGAGAATGTACTGTAACTATTTACATGCAAACTGACATCATCCACTCTTCCCCTATTTATACCCTAAATACCCCCTTACCCCTGATGAAAATCTATTAGAAAGCCATATGGTGGTGGGAACATCCACAAACCCTTGTTATAATAGCTACCGGTATATCTGGGCTCAGCCTGGTCTCTCTCTTCCACTTGGAAAATATGGCTGCAGGCATAAATTCCCAGCATTCCGCTGGAGAGTTACAACTCTCAGGAGATTTGAAAGACTCCTGGGTCAGAATTAAGACCCATGCAAGATCCCTTGAAGAAGTAAGATTCTTCTAAAGTGTTTCCAACCCTCTCCCAGTCCCAGCAATGTAATATGGAGCTCTAAAAAGCAGAAAGGGAGACTGACCAACGCAGTGTTTGAAAGGGGAACCTTTTAAATCCTATTTGCTTACATTTGTGTTACTCACTTGTTGGTAAGCAAAATGCAGGAACGTAGTCAAAGCAGAAATCAAAGGTCAACGTGCCATTTAAAACTGTTCTTTATGAATAAACATTCATAATATTACTGAAGTTACTGTTATGTTTAAGACACACTTGGGAAACTTTGTGTTTTTCTCCTGAGGGGCAAATAGCAGCTTTGGGAAAGAAAGAAAGCAATTTGGATTGGGAAACTGTGTGTGTGTGTGTGTGTGAGAGAGAGAGAGAGAGAGAGAGAGGGAGAGAGAGAGAGACTGGGTTCAGACAACATGATAACCCACCCTCAAGGGTTGAGTATGGGTTGAGTGTGGGTTGTTGCTGAACCATGGGTTCTCATTCAAACGTGGGTTATCGTGTTGTTTGAACCCAGCTGAGCTAACAAACCATGGTTTGTAAACCACGAAGAACCCATGAAGAGAACCCATTGTTTGTTGTTGGGTTGCGAACTGTGGGTTGTTCGTGGTTAACAAACATGGTTTATTAGCGTGACTGGGTTCAGACAACACAATAACCTATGTTCCAATAACAACCCATGATTCAACGAAACCCCACACTCAACCTATGCTCAACCCTTGAGTGTGGGTTATCGTGCTCTCTGAACCCTGTGTGTGTGTGTGTGTGTGTGTGTGATAATCTCTTCTCCCCCAGTGCTGTGTTCCCAATCTGATCTGAGTAGCTGCTTTTAACTTGCAATCACAGATCTCTTGGTGCCTCTTCTAGTTTGGCTCTTAGTAGTTTAGGTTTGTAGTACATCTGTTGGACTTACATTGGCTGTGTGCTCATTCCTAATTGCAGATCATTTATGAATAAGTTGAAAAGCATGGTCCCAATACATATCGCAGGGGCAGTGCTAGGTATCATAAAGATCCGGGCTCAGGCCCACAGGACAAAAAAAAAAAAATTGCACAAATTTGCAAATGCTAGTTTACATATGCTCTAAAGTCTCTCTGTGCGACGTGCGTGTGTCTTCGAAGGACCCTGCCTCCTAAGGACACCCCTATTTGTAAAAAGGGATGTATGGATGGGGGAAAGGAGGGCATTTGATTTCAGAAAAAAACCTCAGGCAGAAAGATTCAAGGGGGGGGCAGGAGGAGGTGAAGCACATGTGGGCAAAAAGCCAGCTAATCCAGGGGGATCAGATGTAAGACAGATCATCAGGGCCCCTGTACCTTTTTTTCAGCAAGTGCCCATGGACAGCAGGGTGGTGGGGCAGAGGGCCTCCCAGAGATTCATAGATTTCATAGATCATAGAGTTGGAAGGAGCCTACAAGGCTATCGAGTCCAACCTCCTGCTCAATGCAAGAAACTAGAGGAGGGGTGTCCCATCCAAGTAATAACCAGGCCTGGCCCTGCTTAGCTTTCCACACTCAGACAAGCTGAGCCAGCGTGAGCCACAGGGCTCCTAATGAAAGATTCAGGGCTCCAGCCCTAGTGGGCTGCCCCCTAACACTGCCTCTGGATCCCTGTGGGATCCCACTGTTCACATCCCTCCACTGGAAGCATTTACCATTTATTCCTACTCTCTGCTGTCTGTTGTTTCACCAGTTGCTGATCCATAAGAGGACCTTCCTCTTATTCCATAACCACTAAGTCTTTTAAGCGCTTCCCTTAGCTCCACGTGCATCTCTGTCTGACGAGTTAGCAACAGCGTGGCCTGGGTAATCTACGGCACTTGTAACTGTGTAGTGCTGCATGTGCAAGTTACATGTGCCATCATGACAATGGCCCGGCATGTGTCTAGCACATCTGTGCACACAGAAGAAACCATCCCATGGGGCAAGTGTGCTGGACTAGCCGATGGCCCTTGAGATTCAACTTGTTGCCCCAATGCCCTGAGAATGAATCCTAAAACCCACGTCTTAATAACGAGGAATGAAAGAACAAGTTGACAAAGGACTGCTTGAAGTCCCCGTTGCAGCTGGAAAAAGAAATAAAAAGAAAAAAGCAAGTGGGTAACACAGTGGGAGGTTATTGATTACAAGGGTAAGGGAGAGAAAAAATATTTCTTACACACCCACCCCACACACACTGGAACACTTGAACACACTCACAAAACACCAACCCACATGCCTTGACACATGCAGGGCTGTGAGGTGTGCACACTCACAGCATTTCCTCCTCAATTGAGAAATATTCATTAAATTGTTATTGTATTCCACGTATTGTATTGTACTCGGAGGTGGATTTCTCTCTCCCCTCTTTCTGCTCACAGCACAGGTAATTGTTAAAACCTCTCTTTCAAGAACAGGCATTGCCAATGAGAGAGACTGGAAGGTTATAAGGTGCTCTGTGTGGTTGCTTCTTTGCCGCTCCTGATTGAAACTTGAACAGGGCATTTTTGTTGCGTGCTGCTGCTGTTCCATGACGCTTCTTGGATGGAGCTCTCTCATCATTAAGAGCTCCACTGCTTATCCTCCACACTGCAAGGGGACATTTTAGGATCGCCTTGTGGCAGATCCCCTTGTGGAGCCCTGGTTTCAGATCACAACTGAATCGAGGAATAACTTTTCTCCACAAAATGAGGTGATGATGTGTCACCATGGAGACCGACTTCTCTAATGGCTCATGGGCCAGCCTGGCATCTGACTGTTATCAGGGCCAGCCCAAGATATTTTGCTGCCTGAGGCAAGGACAAAATGGCAGCCTCCCCCCATTCCATGTACAGAGGCTGACTGGACTGGCTAGGACCAAGACATTTTCTTTCCTGAGGTGGAGCAGCAGATGTCACTACCGACTCACACACCCAAGTCAAGGTGCGCAGTACCCAAAGGCAGCCAAGTTATTTGGGCACAACAGGCAGAAAATCCCACAAAAATCTCTCTCCCCATCCGTGGAAGTTAAAATACAATAATAAATCAAATAACTAACAATTTACTGCCCTTTCGTGACATCTCGCTCTGCCTAATGGTAAGATTGGCTCTGGGACCGGTAGCTGAATATTATTTCAACGCTGGCAAGGAGACAGTGTCCTCGAGCATACCTGAAGGCAGCAAGCTAGCTTAGGGGGTCAGAGGTGATGTTAGGGGGGTGGCCCACTAGGGCTGGAGCCCCAAATCTTTCAGTTGGAGCCCCAAATCTCTGGGAGGCCATCTGCCCCACCACCCTGCTATCCGTACGCACTTGCTGAAATAGAGGTACAGTGTCCCTGATTATCTCTGTTGCGTCTGATCCCCCTGGATTAGCTGGCTTTTTGCCTACATGTGCTTCACTTCCTGCTGTTCCCGCACCCCATCTTTCTGCCTGAGGTTTTTTTTTTCTGAAATCAAATGTCCTCTTTTCCCCTGTCCATACATCCATTTTTACAAATAGGGGTGTCTTTAGGAGACAGGGACCTTCAAAGAAACACACACAGAGAAACTTTAGAGCATACGTAATTCAGCATATGCAAATTTGTACTTTTTTCTCCTTTTTTGTGGGCCTGAACCCTGGATCTTTTCGGCACCTGGCATTGTCCCTGGGTGCAAGGTGGTTTGCAGCCACCCGCCCGCAAGGGCCATGAGTGAATGGCCCATCAGAGGACACTTTGCTGAGGGAGTCCCCCCACCCTCTCAAATGGTGAGCCAGCCCTTTCTTTCTTCTACAGTAGTGTTCTCCTCAACCTTGGGTCCCCAGATGTTTTTGGCCTACAACTCCCAGCATGCTGGGAGTTGTAGGCCAAAAACATCTGGGGACCCAAGGTTGGAGAACACTGTTCTACAGTGTGCAGCAATTCCACAGCAAACGTGCAGAGGTCCCTCAGCAGACAAGGCACTAATTATGGAAAGGCAAATGCAAAAAGGTGAAAGGTTTTATGGAAAAAATTATGCTCCCACCAAAACTGCCAAGACAGCGTATTACATAAAGCGGGCTCCTTGTTACTGTTTTTCAGAAATAAATCCAGTTCCTAATAACCACACGGACTTCATTGTTTTCCATTAAAATAATAAATATAACCCCCCCCTCCCTCCGCTGTTGGCAGTTGAAGCTGCCATCTGTCATTTAATAAGTATTTTCTGTGACTCATTAGTCATTTCTAACATGGACTTAGAACACTGCCATTTTATTGCTTCCATGTTTTTTTTTTTGTTTTGGTTCACTAACTAGGCCTTTTTAATGTCGGCACAGACAGTTGGTAAAGATAAAACAAGACGTATTGAGCAGCATTGATTATATTTCCATTGCTGATTTATTGATGTTTTCATTAACTACTGCTTGTACCCTGCAGCTGCACCCTTCTAAAGCATGTTTCTGTTCATCCCATTCCCCCATTGAGAAAGTCAGCATGAAGACCAGCATCTTTGCCCTTTTCAGACCCGCCACCTTTAAATTCAGAGTTGCAACATGAAACCCACTTTGAATGATTTGACTGCATCTGTCTCTCCTGACCAAAATACAATGGAGGGGATTTTGGAAAGTGCTGTTTGCCATAGGTACGGTAAGTTGCCTTATGCCAAGGCATCCAGCTCACCGTTGTCTGCACCAGCCTTCACCAACCTGTTATCCTCCAGATGTTTTGGACTACAACTCCCATCATCACTGACAATTGGCCATGCTGGCTAAAGCTCTTTGGGACAGTAGGCTGACACATCTGGATGGAGAAGGCTGGTGTGTAGGCTCAACGCCAGCTCTTTTCCAACTCAGCGCCCTCCAGATGTGCTTGGGGTTAGACTACAACTTCTATCATCCCCAGCACAATGTGGGGACACCCCTATCTGTAAAAAGGGATGTATGGACAGGGGAGAGAAGGGCATCTGATTTCAGGGGGGGGGGAAGCCTCAGGCAAAAAGATTCAAGGGGGGGCAGCAGGAGGTGAAGTACACGTGGGCCAAAACCAAGTTAATCCAGGGGGATCAGATGCATCATGCAACAGAGATCATCAAGGCCCCCTGTACCTTGATTTCAGCAAGTGCCCCTGGACAGCAGGATGGTGGGGCAGATGGCCTTCCAGGGATTCGGGGCTTCAAATGAAAGATTCGGGGCTCCAGCCCTAGTGGGCCGCCCCCTAACACCGCCTCTGGTCTGACACATCTGGAGGGCCCCACGTGTGGGAAAGGCTCGTCTAGACTGTCCAGGTTTTCAGACAGGAGTCTTTCCCAACCTGACCTGGAGATAATGACAGGGATGGAACTTGGGACTTTCTGCATGCAAAGCAGGTCATCTGTTTGTAAACTATGGTCATCTAGAGGAGAGGACCTGCTGAAATCCCTGTGCCCAGGCAATTGTTAACAGTAAAGGAACTCTGCGCTCATTTAGTTATCTACCTATTTCTGTAATTTATATTCCACCTTACTCAAACTGGCTCACAATATACTCAAAGCGGGTTCCTACGGAGGAGACAGAGCACTGGAGACTTAGGCATTTTTGTAATCTGTGGTTTATTTACTGGGAATACAAGCAGAGCATGAGTGGAAGCAAGCGGAATACGTACTCTGACCAGCAAGCAGATCCACCCCCTCACCAGATTTCCAGAGAGAAGTGCCCTTTAAAATAAATATTATTATTATTATTATTATTATTATTATTATTATTATTATTATTATTATTATTATTTACAGCATTTGTATACCGCTCCATAGCTAGACAGAGTCCGGTGTGGTGAACAATATAAAAAGATAAAACAGATAGAATAATAAAAGCAATGCATTTAAAATAGGATAACAATAAAACTGTGGTTGGTCAGCAAGGAAGGCTTCCCAGAACAAAGATGTCTTCAGCAGGTGGCAAAAGCAATGCAGTGTCGGAGCCTACCTGACCTCCAGAGGCAGGGAGTTCCATAGAAATGGAGCCACCACAGTGAAGGCTCTTTTCCTGGTGGTCTCCAATTGGGCCATAGGTCCATGTGGAACCACCAGGAAAATGTCCTCCGATGACCTCAGTGACCAGGCAGGTTGGTAAGGGAGAAGGCGCTCTCTCAGGCACCCTTTGCCCTGCCAGATGCCTTTAGCCTTCAGGAGAAGTCTCAGGGAATGGGATGCCATTGGCCTGGCAACCCTAGCCAGTTTAGTGTACTGGACTAAGTCTCTGGGGTAGGTATAGGGGAGAATTTAGTTCTGTTTGTTGTTTTGATAGTGTGGAGAAAGCCTGACACGAGTATGCATGCACACACACACACACACACACACACACACACACACACAGAGAGAGAGTGTCTCCGTCCAGGGGAGGGGGGCGAGGAGGGGGGATTGAGTTACAGGGAAGCAGCCAGACAGACCGGCATCCCCAACAATGGAGAGTCTCGGTTGAATTCCACAAAACCCAAGAAAGGACCATCAAGACCATCAAACTATCAGGGCAGTCTCAAAGAGCTGTAAAGTACCCAGTACGTCACCTTCTTCCCGGGCAGGAATAAGCCCACCTGATACGAAGGGGCAGGCATAAGCCCCCACCTGACCTGGAGGGTGGGGAGAGCGGGAAACTCAGGGGTAGAAAACCCCTCTTCCTTCCTGTGAGGGGTTGTTGGGAACACAGGGTGCTTTGGAACAAGGTTCATCCTCCAAGCGCCGGCTGGAGTAAGCTGTTCTCATCCCCGGATCGGCTGACCTGGAGCCAGGCTGAAATTGACTAGCGTAAAGTCTTTAGTCTAAGGTAACTGACTAATCCCAATGTGCTAGCCTGGGAGCCTGTTTCACTGATAAACGTAGAGGTCACCTCAGGTTGTGTTGACATTATAGTATTCCTAGAAAGCTGTTATTTCCGCTCCGTATCTTGTGTAAATAAATAAAGCCTTATTTGGTCATTTAAAGGGCTCTAGTTTCCTCTTGTGTATGCAAACCTCCTAGTCGGTTTCACTTGCTTGTACGGGCTGTAACTCAGTGCCGGTTAACCCGTTAAGCGCCGAACTCACGCATAGGACCCGGGTGCTGGTCCTTCACAGATAGGGACTTACAAAAATTCTCAGATGTCTTCATAAATGGAACAGAAATAACTTGGGATTAAAAAAAAGAATAAGAATGTGGGGAAAAGCCAACCTGAGAGATTCGCCCACACAGGCCCAGCCAGGGCTTTGAGTGGTTAGCTTTAAAAGTCTGGGTTCGAATCCCTGTGTATTCAGCGATGTCTGTGGCTGCTGAATTAGGGCTGCCACCTCTTTTCTGTGACAGGCTCCTCATCTTTCTAAGTGACATGGCAGGCAGGTACAACATGGTCTTCTCTATCCTAGAAATAGCTATGACTATTGAATTTGCCTGGTGCAATTAGATGAGCATTTTGTTTAGTTCATTGTTTTATCAAAACCTACCCAAATTTGCAAATTTCTTCATAAACAGGATAGAAAGAACTTGAGATGGGGAAAAAATTCGACGTGAGAGAAAGCAAAATCGGCAGATTAATCCATCCCTATTAGGGATGTAACCGCTCAGCTCAGGGGGGTGTAGTGGGCCGAAATCAGCCCCGCTCACGCCCACCCGAGACTCGCAAGCCTTACCGGGTCCCTCTGGCCCTACTCACCTCTCCGCGACGAGCCACCCACGTCCGCCGCAACAGTCCCAGTCGTGTCACTTCCAGCTGCGACGGGACCCTGCGCCGGCGCGATGTGACCCTGCGCTGCGTCTTTTCCGTAGAAACCAGGGCAACAGGGCTTAAAACAGCCGCTTAGAGTATTTTCAGGGCTTTCTTATAGAGAATTGCTCCACGCCTCTGAGAATCGAGCGGCGGTGGGGGGCCAGCGCAGAGAGGCGAAGCGGGGCGAGGCGCCCCCCCTTCAGGTACATTAACATCTCTACAAGCCATGGCTTGTTAACCATCAAGAACCCATGAAGAGAACCTATGGTTTGTTGTTGGGTAGTGAACTGTGGGTCGTTCACCATGGTTTGTTATCTCAGCTGGGTTCAGACAACATGATAACCCACGTTTCAGCAACAACCCCTTAGTTCAATGACAACCCAAACTCAACCCATACTCAACCCTTGAGTGTGGGTTATTGTGTTGTCTGAACCCAGTCAGAGCATGTTTGTTTTTTCTCTGCAAGCTGCCCTAAAGTTGTACCTCACTCTCTAAAAAATAAGTATATGCAAATATTATGCAAATGTATGTCCTATGGGCTTGTGCACCAAATTTTCAAAGTGCCTAGCAATGACCCTGCCTAAGGGTTTGAAAGACTGTGTCATTAAATTATATGCAATCAATGTTTTCTCTCTCTCTCTCTCCAGTACCCCTCCCCTGACTCTTTTAAGGACATGGCTTTTCATACAAATGGCACAGTGTTTGCATTATAAGCCGCAACCTAGAGATTATCTTTAGTCCAGGGAAAAAAGCAACAGCAGACAGAGGAGTTGGTAAACTAGAGCAAACATGAGCAAGTACACAATGGCGCCCGCTGTTCATTACACCCACCCACCCCCGCGCTTCCCACACAGAGATAACCAGAACGGTACGTGTGGATGTGAGAAGTTGAGTGCCTTGTTCTCTGGGATTAGCACCTTGCCTTTTATTTGCTGCTGGATGGAACCTATGTAGTAAACAAGAGAGAAAATATAGAAACCATGTGATGGATTGTTCCATAGCCTTGTGTCACTGTAGATGGCGGTTCTGGCTTACTGATGTTTGGTGGAGAAATGTCAGGGAAGAGATAAGCAAGCTAAAAGAAGTCTCTCTCTCTCTCTCTCTCTCTCTCTCTCTCTCAAGCTGCTCTGTTCTATCATTAGTTTGACAGATAAACTTCACAGTATATTTTTAAACATTGAAAGTTTTTTGTTTGTTTTTTTAGAAAAGAAGCTAGAGTATTTTCAGGGCTTTCTTGTTGTAGAGAAATTAAAAGTTCAGTTTGTTTAACTGTCACATTACGCTGATTTGTATGTCTGGTCCATCATACTGACTTATATTGTATTTGCTGGGTTGGTTGCATAGTTGTACATATTTAATTTGCATTTTAAATTGCATAATAGCTAATGTTTTGCTAATTGATATAGACAGACAGAAAGAGAGAAAGATAGAAAGAAAGAAAGAAAGAAAGAAAGGAAAAAGCAAACACCAGCCACACACATCAGAGTACTCATGTCACACATTGGAGAATCCACTTGTATTACCGTAATTGTTTCTCTAATTGTTTTCAAGCTGTTGTGCAGTTTTGGCTTTCAGTTAGGTATATTAGGGTGCAATCCTATTCATGTTTAGATGGGGGGGAAAGGCCTACAGCTCCCAGCATTCCCCAGCCAGCCATGTTAGCTGAGGAACGCTGGGAGTTGTAGGGCTTTTTTGGCTGTCTAAACATGCATAGGATCAAGAAATCTAATCAGACAATGCCAAGGATAAGTTTTCTAATTAGGCGACTGTTTTGGAAATGAGGGCAACTTCCACATGGCTTTGATAATAACCACTCTACTTGTTCAGAAAAATAATGTGGTACAGCCCTACCAGGATGGTAGCATTTTAGAATGCAGTGGGATATCATATATTTGAATGATGCCTCATTTATTTTAAAATGATCCTGCATAGTAAGATACTACTATAGCCTTTCTCCCTGACACACTAGCTTTCCATGTTTTGGATGTGGGGAAACATTCAAATACGTCCCTCCCGCCACCATATTCTTAAATGCTACAATCCTAGAAGGGCTGTATGATTTCCTTGAATTCTACCAATAGTCTGAGGGTAATTAAGCAAGAACAATTCTGTTCTGCCATTCTTACTTCTGTTTCCTCACGATGAAATAGTGTATTATAATTAAGTTGTTGCTAACTGCAATAAATAGCTAATGTGTACTAACAACTTATAGTATTCTGCAGGTAAGGAACTGCAAACTTTGCCATGAGCCAGAGGGTCAAAACTGACTGTAGCTGAGGACCGCCTAGGGTTCACCTTATTATCCTTGAATTCTATGGAGAGATGAGTACTTAGGGAAGCGAAGCATGAGCTTCCAGGACATCTCCTGCTCTTTTGTAATGAATTTGGGGTGTTGAAAAGGACATTTCCTGTAAATGAGCTCATGAAGCAAAGACCTACGGCAAGATGCCAAGCAACAGGGGTGGGCTTCTTAATCGTAAGAAGAGCCCTATTGAATCAGGCCAAAGGTCCTCTTGCCCAGCATCCTGTTTCTCACAGATGCCTCCGGGAAGACCACAAACAGGGCATGGAGTCCAATAGCCCCCTGCCTGTGCCCCCTGTTTACCTGTCCCATCCTAGATCTGGTATTCAGTGGCAGACTACCTCTGAACACGGGGGTTGCATCTAACCCTTTTGGCTAAGAGCCATTCATAGACCAATCCTCCAGTGAATAGGAGGTTTTCTATACGAGGCATTTATCGTGCACTCATCATTCCCTACTCACAGTATTTACAGGTTCTTTAGATGATGTTGTGATCCTGGAGTTTTGCTTCTGTGTCTAACCAGCGCTTTTGGAAAGTTTTTTTTTTTTTTAGAGCAGGGAAAATGGGGCATTAAATTGTGAAAGCGGAAGAAAGCGTGATTTCCTCTTGTGTGTTTGCATCTATTCCGCTATAGCACAGTGCCTCCTAGAGGTGATGTAGTGGGAAAGCAGTAAAGGAAGCGCTCCTCGTGTAGTGCTCGGATCTCAATTCTGCAACAAAACTGAAAGTGGATACAGAGGATTAACAGCCGATTAACAGCCTCGTGTAGAAAAGCTCATGGCCACAGTCACCAACTCTGACTATTTCATCCTCATAAGACATTTTAAGACAAGGCCCTCAATCAATAGCATCAACAACTTAAGAGCAGCCCTGCATCCTGGTTCCCACAGTGGCCAAACAGGTGCCTCTGGAAAATACACAACAAGCAGCCAATGCGTCTGCTGACTTCTCTGAATGCTTTTAAGCAGGCACTGAAGACTTTACTATTTCGGCAGGCCTTCCTTTTATAGTATTTTATTACACTTTTATGGAACTTTTATCAGTTTTTATGGAATTTTTAAAAAATGCTTAATTGTATTAGTCAGTTTTAATTGCATATTATTGTTTATTTGCTTTGTTTTAATTGATTATGATCTTGTATGCTGCCTAAGCCTAGGGTATTTGTGTATAGGCGGGATACAAATTGAATAAATAAATAAATCACTGTGATCAAGTTTTGTTATTTTCTGCTCTTTTTAGACCAACTCTAAACTTTAAACTATTGTGAACCGCCCAGAGAGCTTCGGCTGTGGGGCGGTATAGAAATGAAAGAAATGAAATGAAATGAAACTCTTCATCTTGCTGTTGAGAATCAGTTTGGGAACAATTCTCAGCGGCTGTACCCCAGGGCTCTAATATATATATATATATATATATATATATCTTGTAGCCCTGTTCAGCCATTCTGTACCCATGGTTACTGACTGTGCAACGAGGCCAGCAGAAATGTGCTGTTATAATGTGGGTCAGCCACACCCCGTGAGCAACATGCGACCGGTGTCTGTCTGAAAGTGACTGCTTCTATGTACGTAGGGTTTTTCCACCACAGGGACAGAAACCCATGGGCACATTTCATAGATTTCATAGATCATAGAGTTGGAAGGGGCCTACAAGGCCATGTAGCCCAACCCCCTGCTCAATGCAGGAAACTAGAAGAGGGGTCTCCCATCCAAGTAATAACCAGGCCTGACCCTGCTTAGCTTTCCACGCTCAAACAAGCTGAGCCAGTGTAAGCCACATGAAAAAGCTGCCTCCTTCGGGCTGCTGCCAATCACACCTTGGCCAGGGTGTGTGGCCGGCTGCATTGTCATCAAGGGGGTAGGGCTAGCCCTGCACATTGCTACCAGCTTCTTCATAGCCAGCATTGCATTTAGGATGCAATTTCATGAGAATGCATGGAAAGAGTGCATGAACATTCAGGTTGGATCTGAATTTAGCTTCCAGAATTATTATTTTTTAAAAAAACAAGTTTCTAGCCCTCATGCAAAAAAACAAAACAAATACATTCAAAAGTAGTTGAGTGATGCCTGCTGAAATCTGAGATGCCAGAGAGGGGATAGAATAAGATTTTCGGTGATTGGGATGGTGGGGTTCAGTGCCCTTGCTCCCTCTGTGATTAAGAAAGCCAAAATAAATTATGCCGAATAGCAAAAATTGCAGGGTAAGTCATGCAAAATTGTATACATTATGCAATTTTTTCTCAGTCTGCATAATTTATACAGGACACCAAATTCAGTTTTGCTTGGCACAGAATTTGGGTTTGCCTGGACAAATAATTTTAATTTTAAAAAAGGAAGCACAGAATACTAGGGATGGAGAGCTGTCGTAAAATCCATTCCATCTGTTTTCTCGATTGTCAGGTGCCTTTTGTTCCATTGCCCGCTCATTGACGGAATTGGATTTTGCACAAATGCGTTCATAGGCATTTGCGCAAATTCGCACTCCTGAAAATGCGTTAATCCCCCCAAATGATTCAAATCCCCCCCCCCCATGCATATTTTCACGCTTGAGCCTCTGGGGGAAATGCAGAATTTTGGTCAGTGATTTTTAAAATGTATTTTCCTACGACTAAAATTGTGTAAAATTACATGAAATAATAATTTTAAAAAACCAGTCCGCAAGTCCGCAGGAATCCGCATGACTCAGGAAAAGCTGGTTCGCTGCGGAATCCGCGGGTCAGATTCTTAGAAATTCAAACTCATTTGAGTCTGTTGTGGATTTCTCCGGCATCCCTACAGAATACGTACATTCCTGGTCATACTCATGCCAAATGGAGAAATTACGTACCTTTTCCCGAGCTTGATAGCTAAAGACACTTCTTTAATGAACGTTGATGAGTGTTGGTGTCTGGTGGCTACTAGCTACCGGACACGCTCCACCTGGTTGGCTTGGTACTAGGAAGGGTTGGGCAGTTTGGAAGACAGCCAGACTGAAGTCTGAACTTTGTGCCTGGCTGGCGAGAAGGGAGGCTTCGGCGCCGGGGCTGCAGGGGGCAGGAAGAAGACACCAAGCGTATGTTGCTGCTTTTGAGGAACTGAGGCCCTTTTGAAGACCAGCCTGGTCGGCCTGAGCACCTCCTGCTCCCCTGTGCTCTTCGCGTATATTTGTCAACAAGCAGATATTACAAAAGCACCACAGGCCTCCAGTGTTCTCTCATCACATGGAAGCCGACCCTGTCCAAAGCTCTCCTGGAATTTACCACCTCTTAAGTGAGAAGCACCAGAGCTGATGCTCTCACCCAGCAGTATCCTTGGGCAGCTGCCAGCCCCCCCCCAATGCCTAATCTGGACCCCCTTTTAAACACGTTTTTTTCTTCTTCCTCCTCCTCCTGTCCCGGGTCTTCGAGCAGCACCGGGCAGCTGAGCTTGGCTGCCATTTTAATTTCCCACAATGCCACTTCGTAATGTCCCTCTGGACCATTTTGGGAAATTGAAATAGAAGCAAGACCTAGGCGCCCAGTGCTGTTTGGAGCAGTGGTGATGCCTGCCACCTCCAGCTGTGCCCATGTGGTGGCCAGGTGGCCTACTTTACAGAGTACAATGCTCTATTTTCTTCTTTTTATCCTTAATCATCATCATCTTCTTCTTTTTGGTCTTGTGAGCCTGATCCACAGATCTTTTCGGTAGCTAGCACCACCCTGACCAGCTCAGCAATCTCTGCCTCCATCGCTTCATCGCTCCAGTTGCTTTACAGACAGAATACTGCCTGTAAAGTGCTCCATCCATCCATCCATCCATCCATCCATCACGGGACAGTTTACACAGGCAGTGACAGATGGTTGTTTCTGTTTACTAGCACTCTGAAGGGATTCCCTGAGGTTTGTCACTACATTTCCATGGCAATGGCAAATAAATAAATAAATAAAGGCTTCTTCTTGGCCCAGTCCACCATTCCTCATGTTATCTAATTGCAAGTGGTCTGCCCCTTTTCACACTGCCTGTATTTGTAGCTCGCCGTGATTCCATCTGGGATTTCAATCCATCTGCAAAAACCGTTTGGCTTTTCGCCTGCTAAACGGATGCCAAGCAAATGCTCTCCCGATTCGATTTTATTCTGGCCACGCGTGGGCATCAAGAATATTTCATGCAACCCAAAAAAGGAAAACCAGCCTGAGTCTTTTGAATGGGTTCTAATTATTCTTAGCGCTGGAGCAGAACTTCGTGGAGGAATTGTTGGACGTGATCCGGCCTGATCGCTAGGCGCATCCCGCTAGTTTCACGGGAAGAATTAATTACATCTTCAAATGTTTCCTGCTGAAATCAACAGTGCTTAAGAACAAATTAGGGCTCAATCCAATGAGCCGACGGCCGCCTCCACATTCCTCCCGCCGTGCAAAACACTTAGGGGTTAAAGGGGGAATTTTGGGGGACGGAGAGGGGAGGGGAGTGGCCAGGATACAAGATATCCTGAAGCTGCTCCAGCCTCTTTCCCTCCCACTGCAAAAAGCTGTCACAAGCAGTGGAGGCTGGCGGCTGCAACATCAGTGGGGCTGTGTGTCCACTCTGGGGTTCAGTCTGAACTTAACTAAAATGCAGGGCGGGAGGGCAGGGAGGTGAAGATTGCCTCCGCCGCTCCTCCCGCTCTGCATTGAATGCCTGTAGGCCTCTGAGTTCAGGGAGTTTAAGGGCATCCCAATAGGATTGTGCCCTGAGGCCTGTGGCTCATGCTGGCTCAGCTTGTCTGAGCTGTGGAAAGCTAAGCAGGGTCAGGCCTGGTTATTACTTGGATGGGAGACCCCTCCTCTAGTTTCCTGCATTCAGCAGGGGGTTGGACTCGATAGCCTTGCAGGCTCCTTCCAACTCTATGATCTATGAAATCTATGTATGCCTCTTGCTGATCCACCCCTAAACAATGGCCAAGGAGGCACACTTGGCAGGTAAGTTCCAGTATTAGGTACTCTATAATGCAACATACATCTCAGCATTTTATTTTATTTTTACATACAGTGATACATTAGGTACTGTGGCTATTAAATAATACAGTTCAAAGAGTAATTCCTTGTAGGTACTGGTGCACCAAGGTAAAACCAGAGGTCACCTGCATGAAAAGGTTTTTCCCATTCACTTCAATGGAGGAAATGGCTTGGTGGTGTGTGTGCATGCAGGCTGCACCCTTCATTTACGATCCTGGGAAAGCTCACTCTTGCAGAACCTTTGTGTGTGCATCAGATCATACACAAGAACTCTGGATTGGGAGTTATGTATCTGAGGTTCCTAATCCTCCATAAGCTCTTTGAAGGGCTGTCAGAGGACAGTGCTCTCTTTGAAGGTGTCCTCTATCAGAAGGGCTGTCCAGTCCAAGTCCAGCTGAAAGACCAAGACCCAGAAGAAGGGGGAGCAGGAAGGGCCTCGAAGTTGTCCATCAGCAGCACCGGGACAACATGCTGAGCAGGCGCACCCGTCACCTGGTCAGAGTCCTCCCACTATGGCGACATCTGTTGTCTATTTAAATTATAATAATTACTCGGCAAACTTTATGCAAACCGGTGTCCCCTTTGTTGCCTCTTTTGGCCATGTGTTTCTGTGTTTTTTTGCGATGCACAAGCGGCCACCCTGTTCTGCCCTCTCTCATCTACCATGCCCTACTGGCCTTTGCCAACTTGCTGGCATCTCCATAGTTTAAAGGATTTCAGGTAGCAGGACTGGGAGCAACCTTGAGACCTTAGGGAGCTGCTTCCAATCACAGTGGACGCTGCAAGGTTCGGTGGAGCAGTGGTCTGTCTCTGTATGGCTCAAATGCTTCCAAACACTTTGCCAGTAGAATGAAAGAAGCAACACACACACACACACACACACCCGTCATCCCCAGAGCCCCAATCATTCTGGAACTGCATTTAAGCTTCCCAAATAACACTTTTGTTTTTAATGGAGAGCCACTGTGGTGTAGTGGTTAGAGCCCTGGACTAGGACTTGGGAGATGCGGCTTCTAGTCCGCTTTCAGCCATGAAGCTCACTCGGTGACTTTGGGCCAGTCCCTGACTCTCAGCCTAAGCTACCTCACAGGGTTGTTGTGAAGATAAAATGGAGAGGAGGACCATGTAAGCCACCTTGGTTTCTTTGCAAGAGGAAAAAAGGCATCATCATCATATGATGGGCCAAATATGACTGTGATTTTGAGAGGAGATTCAGAGGGACACCTTATTCCAACAGATTATGCCCTTGTGATTCAGAAGCATTTGAAACAGGAAGCCATGTCTTTCTTTTCTGTAAGTTTTACAGAGCTTTGTAATGAATTAATAGATTAATTTTTCTGTATCCAGGAAGATCATCTGACTATTATGTCTTCTTTCTTCTTTCTGATATGAAAAAGTTTGTTACAGAAATTGTAGCAAGATATCTGCTGAGAGCAATGAGAATACGGGCTGAAATACTATCTAATTAACCCTGTGTTTTGTTTCCTTTTGTTTTAACAGTTATTTGATCTTTTAGGATTGTTTTCGAACTTTACTTCTGTTAGTGATGGCCTTGTATTTTACTTTGTAGGCCAACTGTTGCATAAGTCTTATTGTGAGGCCTGTTGACTACATCAATAAAATTACTTAATATTGTAATTGACTGTGATTCTGTGCAAACCCCTCTGCATAGTTATCTCTGATTTCATGCAATGTTGTCTTGTCGCTCTTATTATAGAAGATGCAATGCTTGGGGTTCAGAATTTGAAGATTAACAGCCAGGCACAGAACCTTGGCTTTAACAGGGAGCTCTGGAAAGGGTGCTGACATCTTGCAGTTTTGCATTTGGTGTGCTGAATACATTGCAAAGTTATTCTGAAGTTTATTCGCTCTCATATCCAGCTAGACATAATCAGGGTTAAGGGTAGATTTTCCACAGCTCTCTCCTAATCGGCCTCTGATCTCGAATGAGTCAGTGCGGAACCCACCATGAATTTCATTAAGGGCATAACTATTATTATCCCACTTCCAGAAAATGTATACTTCATATAGAGTGTTGAATGTATATGTCTGTGTTTTCCATCTTCAACTCCCTCATCTTTGTACAAAACAATTTGGGGGGAACAGAGCCTTTTTCTGAGCCAGACTGATGATGGCATTTCCCCACTGAAGCCCGCCTGGCACCAACTCTGTTATGCATTCGGTATCAGGTTAAGACTGCCCTCCAAGCGGAGGCATTTAACAGCATCTAATGGCTCTTAATGGCATATGGGGGGCTTATGTCAGCTGCTTTTTCTCTTAACAGATCCAGTTATATTGCATTTGTTTTAGTTGTTCAAATTGTTTTAAACTGGGTTTTTAATTTTGTATTGAGTTTTTAATGTTATTTTTATTGTACTTGTACTCTGTATTGTATGAATTGTAACCTCAAGACTGGATTACTGCAATGCACTCTATGTGGGGCTGCTCTGGAAGCTGGAGCTAGTGCAGAATGCAGCAGCTCGGCTGTTGTCTGGAGCTGCCCCTTTTCAGCATGCAACTCCTTTGCTGAAGGAACTGCACTGGCTACCTATTCGCTACCAGGGCAGGTTTAAGGTTCTGGTACTTGTGTACAAAGCCCGAAACAACTTGGGACCAGGATACCTGAGAGAGCGCCTTCTCCCTTACCAACCAGCCCAGTCACCGAGGTCATTGGAGGACATTCTCCTGCCGGTTCCACATGGTCCTACGGCCCGATTGGAGTCCACCAGGAGAAGAGCCTTCAATGTGGTGGCTCCATTTCTATGGAATGGTCCCTGCTGAAGACATCCTTGTTCCGGGAAGCCTTCCTTTTTTCTTTTTTTAAAAAGAATTTTAATTTAAAAAAACCCGCAAAGACACATATACAACAAACAATAAACAAAATTAAAAAGGACTTCCAATCTTCTCCACAGAAGCTTTCCTTACTGACTAGCCACAGTTTTAATGATACCTTGTTTTCTATACATTGTCTTTATTCTTTATCTGTTTTTATCATTTAATTGTTCACTGCTCCAAAATCTGCTTAGATATGGAGCGGCATACAAATACTGTAAATAAATATATACATACATACATACATAGTTGTTAACCGCCCAGAGAGCTTCAGCTATTGGGCAGTATAGAAATGAAATAGATCTCCTCCTCCTCTGCTGAGGAGTGCTTGATGGACCCTCCTCATTCTGGCAAGTGAATGAGGTGATAACGAGGCTTTCAAGTTTTACTGTTGTTTGTGACAGATTAATATAGAGGGAATCAGAGAATAAGCAGAGGGTGGATACTTCTTTCCTTCTCTTTGATGGGGTTCAGTGAGATCCTTTTACCCAGAGTTGCCAAGGACTGAACCAGGGCCCTTCTAGATACAAAGCATGTTCTCTAGCATTGAATTTTGGTTCCTCCCCATAAAGGGAGACAAGACTATATTGTTCCCACTAGTTGCTGTGGTATCTGCCATGAGTAATGCACACTGATTCAGCATAAGGCACCGAAGTTATTTGTAATTTCAAACTGCAAATAGTGCAATTCCAGTCCTCGTGTGCTTCCAGCCCTCGTGAGGCACCTTCTACAGTGGCAAGGCATTACCGCTTGGAGCTGTGACTTACCATCCACTCCCATGTTGAAAGGACTCAAAACATTTGTTGAAAGTGTGATGGCTGACACTTCAGTGAGTCACTCTGAAATGAGACTCTCCCTGTGCAAAGCGAAGGTGCCAATAGGAAGTGGGGGGAAGTAAGCAAAACACCCATGTTCAGAAGCAGTGTATCCAGGGCTGGCCCTACCAGGAGGCAGAGCAAGGCAGTCACCTCAGGCAGCAGATTTTGGTAGTCATAAAGAGGCTGCGTCAAGTCACATGGTTTGTTTCTTCATTGTAGCAGTCCTAGGGACAGTCCTCCTCGGTACAAATGAAACCACCACGGCACCTGATCAGGCCTAATCTGAACGGCTGCAGAAGATGTAGGACAGATACCTGTGCCTGAACTGATGTTTTCAGGAGGGGAGACTGAGGCACCGAGGCAAGCAGTGGTGACAAAAGATGAAGATGTCAACCTTACTGGCAAACTGAACGTTCATAAATCACCGGGCCCAGATAGTATCCATCCTAGAGTTCTTAAAGAATAGACCCCTATACATCAGCTTTCACCAACCTCCAGATGTGTTGGACTACAACTCACCTCATCCCCAGCCAACTGGCTCAGCATAATAGGAGCTGTAGTCCAACATGTCTGGAGAGTGCCAAGTTGGGGAAGGTTGCTATACATCTTTACATGGAAGTAATTCCCAATGAGCCCAATGTGCACATGTTCGAACTGCAAAGCCCATGGGCACTGTCTCTCGAGGAGTTTGCCATTGGAAGGAATGTTGCTAAAGGGTGCCTCTGTTTGAAGGATTGCCAGAGGACTGTCCTCTAATTGAAGGAGTCCTCTATTGGAAGGGCTGTCCTGTCCAATTATGGTTTGAAGAGAAAGAACCGGAGCAACAGTTGCTGCCCATCAACAGTTAGCAGCTGGGCAGCAGGCTGAAGAGACAGGAATACAGGTCACTTGATGATGAGTCTTCCACACCAGGGGCGGTGCGAGGTACTGAAAAGATCCTGGGCTCAAGCCCACAGGACAAAAAGAATGCACAAATGTACATATGCTAATTTACATCTGCTCCAAAGTCTCTCTCTGTGTGTCTTTAAAGGACCCTGTCACCTAAGGACACCCCTATTTGTAAGAAGGGAAGTATGGACAGGGTAGAGGAGGGCATCTGGCTTCAGGAAAAAAAAACCCTCAGGCAGAAAGATTCAAGGGTGGGGGGCAGCAGGAGGTGAAGCAAAAGCCAGTTGATCCAGGGGGATCCGATGCAACAGAGATCCTCAGGGCACCAGTGCCTTTATTTCAGCAAGTGCCCCTGGACAGCAGGGTGGTGGGGCAGAGGGCCTCCCAGAGATTCGAGGTTCCAAAGGAAAGATTCGGGGCTCCAGCCCTAGTGGGCCGCCCCCTAACAACACCACCTCTGTTCCACACCATTGTGCGATGTATTCTATTTCAATTTAAATTATAATAATGATTTCTAAATTGCATCTCTACATATAAATGAGCATATACACATTATATGTATATCAGTTTCCTCTTTTGTCCCCCTTTTTAGTGATGCATGTCCTCCTTTTTAGCAATTTATAAATGGTCACCCTACTGAATGGACACCAAAATGGCCCAGATGCTGAAGAACAAGATGAAGTAAAGGGGGGGGGGGCGTTGAAGAAAAGGAAGGTAAAGGGTGCAATCCTATGCAGGTTTAGACAGAAAAAAGTCCTACAGCTTCCACTGCCAGGAGTTGTAGGACTTTTTTCTGTCTAAATATGCATAGAATTTTGCCCTAAGTTGCACAAAGGTGGCCACAGTCCCACTGCTTTACACAAAAGAAATTGTTCCAGCGGGAAAACGGACGTGTGTCTTTTTCGCAGGGTTCTGGGCACAAAGCCAGTACATGCTGCCAGATACAGAACTGCTCTTCCTCAGAAATGTATTGGCACATGGAGCGATGTGAAGCAAACCCACAAACGATAACATTGTCTGGGAAGGAACGACACTGAACAGGCTCAGATGTATGTGCTTATATGCAGTGACCTTTGAGCTGGCCTAGTGGTAGAGCACCTGCTTTCCTTGGAGAGGGCCCCAGGTTCAATCCCCAGCATCTCAAAGTAGGTCTGGAAAAAACTCAACCCTTGAGTGTGGGTTATTATCATGTTGCCTGAAGAACTCAGTCAGGGTCTACTGCAAGGGTGGGAGCTCCCTGCCAGTGGGCTGATGTGGCCACAGTTTAGACTCAACTGGCCTACAGCATCAGGACAGGAGGAGATTGGCTCATGGCTGTAATTTTGTCCCCCTCAAGCAGTGGACCCACTCTCTTGTGCTCTGCTCCAGTCAAAATCAGAACTTGCCCGGCCCGCATCTGCTTTAAAGAAAAAGCAAACAAACGAACCCTCAGGATCTCCAGTCACAGATCTTCCGTGCCCTGGGCAGCTTTGGCCTTCAGTTCTGGAACTGGATCGTGTGCTATCAGTTTATTATTTATTTATTTATTTATTTATTTATTCTATTTTTGAATCGCCCATCTGGCCAGTCATCTGGCCACTCTGAGTGATGTACAGTCTAATTAAATACAAAACAAAAACAAAAACAGCGCGTCAGTTAGCTGGGGGGGGGCAGTCCAACCGGAGCAGGCACCGATGTTCCCTCTGCCTGCTCCTGCCGCCTTCGCTCCTTCCTCTTCCCCACAGGGCCCTTGATGTCAGTTAGCCCTGGGGCGGGGGGCAGTCCAACCGGAGCAGGCGCCGATGTTCCCTCTGCCTGTTCCTGCCGCCTTCGCTCCTTCCTCTTGCCCACAGGGCCCTTGATGTCAGTTAGCCCTGGGGGGGGGGGGCAGTCCACAGTTCTCTGCTGTGATGCATTGCTTCTCTCCCCGCTCCTTGTTCCAATCAATTAAGCCCAAGATTGGGTACATAAATGGTTTCTCTTCTGATTGAACCATAGCATGACTCATGGTATCACCCCATCAAGCTACCCACCTGCACCCAGCACAATAATCTGCCGTCATCTTTGCCTCTCCAAGATTTACCATTCTGTGGCAGCCCATTCTTTAATCCAGCCGCACACTGACTGCCACCCCAAATGACTGCAGCTTGATATGACACAGACAATTATGTAAAATTGCCCTCATCTTGCTATTGACAGTGACAATAGTAAATCCTGTGTCAGACACAGGTGTGAATCAGACAGCGGCTGAAAGGGAAATGTTCTAGTCTGAATTAGCTGGAGAGTATTCGAGTACGACGTCACAGGAGGATGAATCACTGGAGCGTTTATAGGAATAAATTGTTGAGATCTAACCTGCAAATGTGCTCGATGTGGAGCTGCTCCATTCCTCAGAAACAGATAATCTACAGCAGATGATGTCATTTCCCATCCATACAGCAAAGGTTTAGGCTAGGACAAGTGTCCGTGGCCATCAAGGCAGCGATTCTGGAAAGATAAATGTAGAAGAAGATTAGAACATCAGAAGAGCCCTGCTCAGTCAGTGCTGATTCCAGGTTTTGGAGGGCCTTGGGCAAGACCCCCTCCATGCGCCCTCTCCCTCAATGAGTCTACCTTCTCACCAGCTGTTCTTGCTCCTCATCTTCTTTCTCCTCGTTGCTACCACTTGCTTGCTTGGCACTCAGTGAGTGAGCAAGTATGCAGTGGCGTCGCCTTCTCCTTCCCACCACGCTGTTGTCTGAGCCAGAGCGAGAGGCGGGTGAAGGTGAACAAGCAGGTTGCAATGGTGAAGAGGAGGAGCAAGTCCAGGGGGCTCTCGTCGGTGGGCCCCTGCTGCGGCGTGGGCCCTCGGCAGCTTCCCGACCATGCCGACCCTTGCAGTCCTGGCCCCGCTAGATGATCAGACCAAAGGTCAGTGTAGTTCAGCATCGTGTTGCCCATAGTGTCCGACTCGATGCCTCTTGGGAAGCCAGCAAGCAGTGTTTGTAGGCAACGGCCTTCCTCCACTATTATCTCCCAGCATCCATTGGTGTTCTGTGGCATGCTGCCCCTTTGAACGTGGAGGCAGGTATCATTTCCACCAGCCCTGCTGAGAGGCCTCCCTCATGACGGCTCCTCCTCCCTCAACTGTCACCACAGCAGCCATTCCAGCAGGCTGAGAGGAGGGAGAAGAGAGGGAGCGCAGGGCCATTCCACCAGCCCTGCCAGGAGTATTCATTCATATTCCCCCTTCTTCCCTCCCCATTCCTTTTTCCTTGTGTGTCGTGTCTTTTTAGATTGTAAGCCTGCGGGCAGGGACTGTCTTGTTAATTGCTGTGAACCGCCCAGAGAGCTTCGGCTATTGGGCGGCATAAAAATGAAATAAATAAATAAATTTAGCTATCACAGTTGATAGGCTGTTTATAGAAGTAACTCTTTTAAAGCCATCTAAACCAGGGGCCAACTTGTGGCAGCAAACACCAATAGTTATGGCTAAACTAGAGCTTGTGTTAATAGTGCGGATGCAATTAGTATGCACGTTTTAACATGTAAAGAGCAGCAGTGGAGTTGGGGGGGGGGGGCTGAGCAGTACCAGGACTTCATAGGGTGGGGAGGAATAGTTTGACCCCTTCTTTCCCCTGCCATTGTCCTGATGCCCCCCCCCTGCATTGGGAAGGAAGCCTCCATTGGTGCCAAACAAGGTTTCCTTCCAGATGCAAATAGCAGCTTCAGGAGGGGGTGATGTCAGTTTTTGTTGGGACCACAGCAGGAGCGAAAGGATTACATTCCACTTTGCACCTCCATGGTCCCAATGCTGCTTGTGCTGCTATTTACATTTTTTTTAAAAAAAATACATTAATCGCATTTGTGCAATAATGTCCCATCTAGTTTGGCCCTGAATTATACATTGTGTGAAGAAGTAGTGTTACTATTTTTTCTTACACATCCTTTCCTATACCTGTGCGAGGCTGGAAGAAACACAAATGCCTCTTATGTGTGGGAAATAGTGGGAATGCAAAATGACATGGTGACTGGGTTCAGACAACATGATAAACCCTACTCAAGGGTTGAGTATGGGTTGAGTGTGGGTTGTCGTTGAACCATGGGTTGTTGTTAAAACGTGGGTTATCGTGTTGTCTGAACCCAGCTGTGCTAACAAACCATGGTTGGTTAACCACGAACAACCCATAAAGAGAACCCATGGTTTATTGTTGGGTTGTGAACTGTGGGTTGTTCATGGTTAACCAACCATGGTTTGCTAGCACAGTTGGGTTCAGAAAACATGATAACTCATGTTTCAAAAACAACCCATGGTTCAATGACGACCCACAGTCAACCCATACTCAAACCTTGAGTGTGGGTTATCATGTTGTCTGAACCCAGTCGGTGTCATAATTAGGGATGTTTCACTTACGATAACATTTGCTTTTTTTTCCAAGGACAAGTTTGTTCTGTCCTGTTCTGATGTTTGCCTTTTTTTTTTTTGTCTGTATAAAAAATTCATTTGCATTTTTCTGTGCCTAAAAATTTGTACACATCTTTGTATTCAGTGTAAGCAATTCTGCAAGTACTTCCGCTTATTCTATGCCCTTTTGTATGCAATTTACCCTAAGGTATGCATTTTTGTATGCAATTCTTCTCAACGCACACATTTTTGTACACTTTTTTAAAAAATGGAGAACTGCATCACAACATTTGAAGAAATGTGAACACGGAAGGACCATTGCATTCTGCGTCACATATCAGCACGAGAAGCACTCAAGAAGGTCAGTTTGTGTTAAAATGCGAACCAAACAAATTTCACCTCTATCCCTAGTTATAATAGGGAAAGCATGCCCCTGACCATATGCAAAGAACCTGCCCCTCAAGACTGAGTAACCCCAATGAGGCCTCATGCTTGCAGTTTTAGGAAAGGGCTTTCAGGACAAAGGGCATAATTTTGAGGCAAACTCATGTTTGACATGTCTTGTGTTAGAAATTAAGGCACTAGAACAGAATTGCTCACACAGAACTAAATGGTTCCTATGATTCAGGAAAGATCTATATTTCTGCTCATTTCTAGTCATTGGTTAAAAAACCTGCAATGAAAATATTGGCTTGCTCTTGTTGTTATTATGGTTATTATTAACTCCCATTAGAAGCGTAATTGATGTTTGTTTTCCATGTTGTTTCCAGCCTCACTTATAAAAAGTGCAGTATGTAAAATATGAGACGTCTGGCTTGTCATTGTTCAGATGCAATATTTTAGCAAGTAGCTAAAAATAACCTTGCTGTTCTTTCCTCCTCCTCCTCCTCCTCCTCCTCCTCCTCCTTCTTCTTCTTCTTCTTCGTTTATTTCCACCCGGAGGTTGCTTTCTGCTCACAGCCTCTGAGTATCTGGCTCTCCTGGAAGGTAAGTAGAAAGCAAAAAGGCAAAGCCTCTGACACAATGCCTTTGAAGGCCCCAGCATGATAGATCGAAATGGAATTATGCCAGCTGGCTGCTTGGGAAATGAAAGGGCTGGCTGGCCACTTTGCCAAGCATTCAAGGTATGGCTTTATACTTTACAGAGGAAAAGTGGAAGTTGAACTCTGGAGCTGAAAGGAGGTGCCTCCTGCCTTTAACGCAGGTCTGCACAACTGATTATCCGCCAAGCAATCCACAAGCCACATAATGTGGCCTGCCAGGAGCTTGATAAACCACTTGGGGTGTGGGTGTGTGTGTTTGTTTTTGCACTCCCCGGCAGCAGAGGTGCAGTGGAGCCAGGGCTCACAATGCTAGCACTTTTTGATTAGCAGGGAAGTCTGGTGTGTGTGTGTGTGTGTGGGGGATGATCTGCCACTCCTCCCAGATTTCCCAGTCCCCTCTGAGCTTAGCTGAAATCCTCACAGTAGCTAGCAGGAAATGGATTTTTCCACCAACAATGGGTTCAGACAACATGATAACCCACACTCAAGGGTTGAGTATGGGTCGAGTGTGGGTTGTTGTTGAAATGTGGGTTATCATGTTGTCTGAACCCAGCTGCGCTAACAAATCATGCCTCCTTTAACCATGAACAACCCTGAAGAGAACCCTTGGGTTGTGAACTGTGGGTTGTTCACCATGGTTTGTTATCTCAGCTGGGTTCAGAACAACAACCCATAGTTCAACAACAACCCACACTCAACCCATACTCAGCGCCTGAGTGTGGGTTATCCTGTTGTCTGAACCCAGTCAATATCTTGTTCTCTGCAGCAAATGCATATATGTAATCAAAGCAAATGGGTACCTTGTTTCCTTCCATATCCAAGTCTTATAGTTGAAATGTACTCATTACTTGCCTCTGTCCTTCTACCTGTTGTTTCTTTCTATGTCCTCAGTCCTCAAGCACTCTTAATTTTTGTCTCTTTCTTTGTTTGGGCAATGAACCTGGGACCTTCTGCTGGCATAGTATGGGCTCTGCCATTGGCCCGCCCCTGAAAGATTCAGCCAATCAGCAGCATGCACAGCCAGCTCCTATAGCAAACATGCAGAACCAAGTACATGTGTCAGAAGCTGAAATTATGCATGAATCAAAGCAAAATTGCACAAGTACCTTTGCTGGGATCTGAGCTCCCCCGCCATGCATTTTCTGCTGGATAGCTGTGAATATATCATTATTAGCTGCCTTTATAGTTGGGCTTTGTATTCAACATAAATTGCTTACATCTGATTAGCAGCAAAAATGTCATTTTCATGCCCATTTAAATCACACACTTAATAGGAACAGCCAGCTCCAGCAATCATGTTCCGGGCCATTTCCCTCAGTTATACTTTCATTCCAACATCCAGACTCTTTCTTCTCCTTTGAAGTTTTTTTTTTTTTTTTTTAAGGCAACCAAGTCAGCTCTTTGGGCTGAAGCCAACCCAGATACATGATTTATAACACACTTTCTTTTCTTTTCTTTTTAAAAGAGCAACCCAGAACAATCAGAGAGTTGAGCTGTTATTACAACAAAACCCCACAGGAACGAAAAATGGGAAGGCAGATATGACTGAACGGCGGTTGATTTAAGCGCCTGCATCTTGACAAATGGTTTGGCAGATCATCTTGATCCTGACAGTCCTTATTTTTTAGCAGAGTTTCTTGTTTTAACAAGGAAGGGGGCGGGGGAAGTGAGTTCAATGCATCGCTCTCAGCATTTTGAAAGGGGGGGGAAGGGTGGCCACTGGCCAGACACTTTGATGGGAGCAGCAGTGCTTCTGCTCCATGTTCTGTTTCTGGACCAGTTCCTACATCCAAGTGTCCAAAAAAGCATTGTTTGGCTTTCTAGCCCAGTGAGCCTTATGGCCAGATGACACATTATGTTAGTCACATTTAAAAAAAAAGAAAGAAAGAAAAAAGCATGTTATAACAAGCCACTATTTTTTATCAGAAGAAAAAGCAGCTGGATGGGACCCTGATCTGGATTGGGATCATAGCATAGGGAGAGGGGGTTTCACTCTTTAGCTGGGCTCGTGTCAAGGGTAGGCACAGTGGGGCACCTGCCGAGGGCCCACACTCAACAGGGCCCCACTGATCAGAGCCTCCTGGAGTTGCTTCTCCACTTCACCATTGCAACTTGCTTGTTCACCTGCCTCTCTCTCTGGCCCACAGAATGGTGGTGGTGGTGGTGGGAAGGACAAGCAGTAGATGCCATGGCTTACTTGATCACTGGTTCTCTGCCTGTCAAGCAAGCAAGCGATAGCAATGGAGAGAGAGAGGATGAGGAGAAATAGCAACTGGTGGCAATGGTGGTGAGAAACCCATTGGGTAAAACTCATTGTGTGTCTGGAGAGAGTGTGTCCCAATGATAAAACCCATTGAGTGTCTGGAGAAAAAGTGTGTGTCCCAGTTGTGTGTCCCAATGGGAGAGGGCCCATTGGGTAAAACCCACTGTGTGTCCTTACCCTCAAGGGCCCATTGAGGGTGTTTGCCCAAGGACCCTCCAAAACCTGGAGCTGGCACTGAGCTTCGGGGTGATTTTTGGTGTGGAAATAGCATGGGTAGTGGTGGTGGAAAAGTTGACCTCCCTCTCTCACACCACAATCCCAAGCCATATCAACCACTTGCCCGCTGCCTTTTCTGCCCCATGTGAACTGG
Source organism: Shinisaurus crocodilurus (assembly GCA_021292165.1). NCBI lineage: Eukaryota > Metazoa > Chordata > Lepidosauria > Squamata > Shinisauridae > Shinisaurus > Shinisaurus crocodilurus. The sequence continues at coordinate 17,558,116 of CM037887.1, read as the reverse complement.
CTGTGTGGCTTAAACCATGACACAAAATCCTCTCCAGTGAACAGTGTTTCCTCAGCAGATGTACTGATGGGAACCTTCCTCTCTAGGTAACAGCCCCCTGGAGCGGGTCCTCAGTTAGGAACATGAGAAGAACCAGTTTAGTAGTTTTTATCTTTTACAGCTGGAGGAACCGTAGGGTTACCACCTTTCTTTTTCTGACTCTGCCCTCATGCCTATAACAGGAGACAGGCTTGCAGAAAGCAAGCAGGTGGCGCTTTTTCTGGTATGAACATAAAGCAACAAAGGGATAATAATTTTAAAAAGAACACCCTTCACTTGCTTAATTTCTGCATTCAGGCAGCTGTTAAAGGCATAGGAACAGGGCCAGGAAAAAGACAAAGCACTCACTTTTAAGTTCAATGCATAACAGAACTTGCTTTTATTTACAGTAATACCTTGGATTGCAAGTAACTTGGTTTGAGAGCGTTTTGCAAGACAAGCAATTTTTAAAATATTTTATTTAATTTTGTTTGACTTGATATACAAACGACGTCTTGCAATACAAGTACTGTAGTACGGCTTAAATTAAAAATCTCTGTACAAATTTTTTTGGGGGGATTTCGTTTTAATATAAGAGTGTTTTGGATTACAAGCACGTTTCTAGAACGAATTATGCTCTCAATCCAAGGCATGACTGTACTTTTTAACTATAGAGATACAGTACCCTATTTAGAAAGGACCTAGATTAGAAAGGTTTTCCATCTACTTGGAGTTCTGTTTTGCTTTGTAATAGCAATTAGTAGTTAAGCAAATGAACCTAACAGAGAAAAAGAGAACAGCCATTAATGGAGAAGGAATGTAAGCATAGTGTGTATTTTTAAATATTTTTCTGTCTTCACATTTAAGTAACACCTTAGATAAGGCAAATATTTTTCTCTGGACTCTCTCCCTCTTCGACATGTAAAAGTTTTACAAGTTTTAGCTGGAACCTTCAGATTTATGAACAAAGTTTTCCTGCCTTGGCCCACACAAGTGAGCATGTTCCTTGATCTGTTGCTCCCAGACCTGTAGGGGCATGCTTTACGAAGGAGTTCAGTAGAATTTGGGTTAGTGCAAACAAGCAGGTTTGGATCTTGCAGATGAATATTATGTCTAGATGACAATATGCATGTATAGATAAATAAGCACTGCACACTCATAGCTACCTCACAGGGTTGTTGTGAGGATAAAATGGAGAGAAAGAGGACCGTGTAAGCCGCCTTGGGTTCCTTGCAAGAGGAATTATTATAAATGTCATAATAAAATAAATAAATAAAAAGGTCAACTTTGGGCAGCAACTGGCTTAGGCTACTCCTAACACCATCACAGTGCCAGACAAGCTAGTTACAACTGAAGGAAATAACATGAGAGCCAAGAAAGAAGAAAGAGGAGGAGGAAGAGGAAGAAGGGGATGGTTTGTTATGAGGAAGGCATTTCTGAAAGGTTGGAGGGTATGTTATGCCACAACATTCCTGTTAAGCAGCCCACACAGAAGTGTCCTGGCTTATCTAGGTGCCACCTCCACCTCTCTTACTTCTCAGCAGGAGATCCTTGGATAAGTAACTTGGAGCAGATTGCTTTTGCATTGTTGTGCTGTCTGAGTTCCTTCCACCTGCTGTGCTTGTCAAAGTGAGCAATCCCCCTGATCAACAAGACTATGCAAGGGTAATATATTGCTGTCTTTGCACAGTCTGCAGGTGCCAACATTACCTTTTGGGGGGAACTTCTGCTGAAGTGGTAGTATAAGGGGGATACTTAGCACAGATAACTAACCTTCTGCACATATTATAAGTAGGAAGGATTCCAATGAAGGGACACATGCTCATGGAAGAATACTGCGTGCCTGCAGCTGGAAGTTTGCGATATGTGCCCAGCAGCAGCAGTTCACATGGCCAAAGAGACAAGCCGAACAGCAGCTTGCCTCTTCAGCAGTGAGAACTGCTACAACAAAAGGGCATGTAACGCTTCAGCTGGGTGCATGCAGGCAGTGTCCTTTCTATGGATCTCATCTACACATTCAGAATGTATTTGGGAGTACCTTTCTTACTCTGTTTCATGCCTACTGTGTCCCTTTCTCCCATAGGGCAGCACCAGGGTTTGTTTGTTTTTTGTATACTGTGGCCCTTTTATTTTAATCTGCACATTAATCTGCTGAGTATAACAAGAAGACTACTATTACATGTTTAGGGATCCTACAACAGGGATGAGCAGAAGTTAAGTGGATCAGGATATACTAGTGGATCTTTGGTGTGTGGGGGGAGGGCTACATTCCCAGTAACACCAGTAGAACTCCCCTGCAGACCTTGCCAGTCAACAGGGCAAGGGGCTCTGAGGAGGCAGAGCCAACATGCGCAGCCCAGTCGCCTACCCCCAATCTGAACCCTCATGCATTCAGAAGTACCCATGCATGGGGCTACCCCAACCCTAGAATCCACCCAGACCAGAACACAGGTAGTTAAAACAGTAAACATGTATTTATTGATGGAACACAGGAACACCCAGAACAAAAAGTCATCTGATAAACAATTATAAATAACTGTTCTAACCTGTGGAGAGAAAGCCTGATCACACATTTTCCTTTCTGACCCCTCGCTCGTTTTGCTCGTTTTCCTTTCCCCTGTCCACACATTCTCCTTCCCTCTGTCTGCATAATCCCCACCCCAGGCAAAAAAGACACAGTTCCGAGCAGACCTGTTTGCATAGCTACATTTGCATTTACTTCAATAGGGCACATTTACATTTACCCCAAGGAGCTGCAAAGCACCCATAAGTATGAGGGGCACAGTCTCAAAGAGCTGCAAAATGTCCCCAAGTACCGAAAGGTGCCACGACCCCGCTGGACAGAACCAGTCCAGCCTGCCATCGAAGAAGGGGAGGGGGTGAGAGAAGGGGTAAAAAGGGAACATCATTTTCCATCAGGGGTTGTTGGAAGCAAGGTGCAGGACTGCACGGATCAAGTCCCTGACTCCAGTCAGAGATGAAGCTCGTACAACCCTGGGCCTGATGCTCGGTGACCGGCTGCAAGACAGAACGATCTACAGGGCTAGAATAGTAAGTCAGGTTCTTTGCTGTTAATGCTCCCTGTGTTTTGCAAGCCTCGCTTTGTATAGCCTTCTGCAAATTGAATGTGTATTGAAGCGCTACACTCCATTAAGTTTATAGACTTCTCTGTTTATAGTGTGAGATTCCTAGTAGTCTATTGGTTCCGCTCCATTAAAGGTGATATAAACATAAGCTCTGCTCATTGCCTCAGTGCTTTTCAGCGTCAACATACATCGCGGCTGGGTTTAGCTCCTACGGGAGCTGCATAGAAAGGGTTTTTACCGTGCCGGTTAATCCGTTAACTCCCGAACTCACGCAAAGGACTGGCGGCGGTCCTTCACATAACCCAGTGTTCCTCAACCTTGGGTCCCCAGATGTTTTTGGCCTACAACTCCCAGCATGCCCCAGCCAGCTGGCTGGGGCATGCTGGGAGTTGTAGGCCAAAAACATCTGGGGACCCAAGGTTGAGGAACACTGACATAACCTAACATTACTGACTCTCTTCTTTAACATCTGTCCCTACCACTGGCCTTTTACATTATTTCTCTCTCTGTTATCCACTGTCTTCTCGCTAACTTCTCCCTGTTCCCCCCTCACATGCCACTCTCCAGCCATCGCTCTCTCTGACTCCACGCACCGTTCAGTTTCACTCTCCCGCTGTCAATCGTTTCTCCACTCATTCCTATGGATACTTTCAAAATGTGAGTTGGAGGCTTAAAAATAAATGAATAAAGTGGCTTTTTATTTTATTTTGACATTTCAGCTTAAATACACTTCTCTTCTAAAAAAAAATAATTCAGTTTAAAATGAAATTGGAACTTATGTGAATCTATAATGTCTTAAAACTGAATTTATGACCCTGTTCTGAACTTATGAAAGGCTGCATGTAGGCTGCTTTATTTAGAAAAGAGACAACGGTAGGAAAACTTGGTCTGTTACCACAGAGAACAAAAGTCTTTGTGTACTCATAGGCTGGGGCAGAGCAAGGCTGGGGGGGTGGGGAAGCATCCCACTCAGACAAGAAGCTTGCCACCACCCCACTCTTCCCCGCCCGCCCCATTGCTGGACCCCTGTGGCTCTACCAATGAGCTACAGCAGGGAGGGGCCATGGCTCAGTAGCAAAGCACCTGCTTGGATGCAGAAGGTCCCAGGTTCAATCCCCCGCATCTCCAGGTAGAGCTAGGAAAGGATTCTGCCTCAGACGGCTGCCAGTCAGTGTTGACAATACTGGGCTAGGTGAACCAACAGTCTGCTTCAGTATAGTTCGGCTTTCAATGTTCCTATGTTAATTGAAGGAAAGGTACTTTTTATACATATACTGAGTGCATTATTATGATTATTATGATTATGATCATGATTATTATCAAATGGGCTTGCTTCTGTTCTGTCTGTCAGTGATAAAACCAGGAGGAGGAAGAGAACTGCAATAAAATCAATAGTCCTTGCTTGAGGCAGAAAATATGTTTTGGATGGGAGCATTAATGTGAAATATAACATTATTTCTCTTTGAGTAATCTAACATATGGTTCAAAGCTACACACACACACACACACACACACACACGCACAAGAAAGGAACTTTGCCAGTTCTGTGCTGCCAACAATATATTTTTTTTCTTGGTGCTGCCATTGCATGTACATATATCAGCCTTTCCCAAGAGAGCGCCCTCTAAAGGTGTTGGATTAGAACTCCCAACCCAACTGAAGGTCACCACAGGTGTCATCCGCTCATCTGTCTGAGTGACCTTTTACTCCCATGGGATGCTGAGGAACTACCTGATCTCTGCAAACTGTCTCAGAGTTGGTACTCCAATTAGAAACCAATACGTTTCTATGATTATAGCAAGATATTAGGATGCACTTATATTTAAGAAGTATTAAATGATAAATTGACTTTAACCAAAAATAATAATTAAAAATCAGTTATTTTAACTGCCCTGCCCTGCCCCCTCGGTGATTTAAATCAAGGTGATTTAAATCACCTTGATTTAAATCAATCTGCCTGGCCCAAAAGGGATGCTGTAAGATTAGTTCCACGTGTGTTTCATTTTGGCTTCGCCGAATGGACTGGGCTCAGCTTAGGCTGCATTTACCGTACCTCTTGGTTCCCCATTGAGAGGATCTGTTTGAGAGGATCTGTTTACCCTCAATCACTTACCTCTTGAATGCTATGCAGTCTTTTTTCTTTCTTTCTTTTTTTTTTTTTTTATCAGAAAAGAGTTTTCAGAAATCCATCAGAAGGCTTCAGTCAGTGTTCACAGCTGGTAATTTGGAAGCACAATGCAGTTAATGAGCACCTCAGTGAGAGGCACTTGACGAATGAATGCGAAATTAGGGGAGAAGAAAGTGAATGGTTTGGCATAGGACTTGGTAAGCATCTCTTGGACAATGACTCAAAGCATCTGAAACATCACAGCCCTGCAAAAGCAGGATTACCAAGCAGTTGGTATTTTACCAGCCTAACCAGTACAACCAGTCAGGTAGAATTACAGAGTTGGAAGGGACCTTAGAGATAATCTAGGCCAGTGTTCTGGCTGGGGCATGAGAGTTGTAGGCCAAAAACATCTGGGGACCCAAGGTTGGAGAACACTGATCTAGGCCAACCCCCTGCTCAATGCATGCTCTGCACTGCAGGGTGCAGCTACAGCATCCCTGACAGATGGCCATCCAGTCTTTGCTTAAATACATCCAGTGAAGGAGATTCCACCATTTACCAAGGCAATCTGTTCCACGGCCAAAAAGCTCTCTGTTCAGAAATGTCTCCTGTTTAGCTGAAATTTCCACCCATTGGTTCTAGTCCTGGAACCACAGAGAACACGTCTCCTCTGTCTTCTGTTTGACACCCTTTCAGATATTTGAAGACCGATATCATGTCTCTCCCTTTAATCTTCGCTTCTCCAGGCTCAACATACCCAGCTCTTTCAATCGTTTCTCATAAGACTTGGTTTCCAGACCCTTGGCCATCCTGGTTAAGAACATAAGATAAGTGTTGGTGCGTGTGTGCGTGAGCAGCAGAGTGCGTGTGCGCATGGGAGATTTAAAATCCTGTCTGTGTGCTAGCAGAGGCCTGTTATTCCACACACAGATCTTCCAGATCTCAGCTCCCCCCTTTTCGCAGCGTGCAGCGTATTGTGAAGATGCCAGCCCAGCCTGCCTGTAATCCAACTTGCTTCCAGCTTCCCCATTTGCAGATTAATCCATGGAGTCAGGAACACTCTGTAACACCACAGGTCTAATTCTACCTGTTTATTCACTTAGCAAGTAAAGTTCTACAGAGTATACATTTCCTAGTTACAGTCCATATGCAGAGTATAAATGCATAGCAAGCATTGATCCAGTGGAGTAAGTTGAGCTTCACTCCACCTCAGCAAAGGCGTTACATTGTTGCAGTAACAAAAGCCCAGCAAGAAGAGCAAAGAAGAAGAGAGAAAGCAGTCCTGCCTCTCTCTAAGATGGCTTCAGAAAGAAAACAAGTTAGCACGTCATCAGAACATACAAACCATGTGACTAGCTCATAATGCTCCCACGGTCTAGGCTTCCCATGCGAAAAACACGAGAACCCAGAAAGACATAACAAACTTGTTTACAGCCATTCTGTTCTTTCCATGTGTAAACAGTGTGCTACAGCTGGTGAAGTGATACATATCACAACAATAAGAACATCAGAAGAGCCCTGCTGGCTCAGACCAAGGGTCCATTGAGTCCAACATTCTGTTCACACAGTGGCCAACCAGCTGCCCACGGGATCCCACAAGCAGGACATGAGTGCAACAGCACCCTCCCACCTATGTTCCCTGGCAACTGGTGTACATAGGCATACTGCTGACTGGTTGCTCTTCTCTGGATGTGCTCCAGCTTGTCAATGTCCTTCTTAGCCCAGAACTGGACACAGTACTCTCAATGTGGCCTGCCTAACACAGTAAGGTGTAGAACTATTAACTTCCCGTGATCTAGGAGAGGGGGTTGAATTTTCAGGGGGAGAAGGGTGGGACCCTTGGCAAATGTGACCTCAGGCTGTGAAGCACCACAGTGCAACCTGGGGGGAAACGTTTCACAATCAGGACCATTTAATTAACTTCGGCTTGAATTAAACTTACATCATCCCTTTTGTTTTCTTCTTGGGTTTTTGCACAACTCCGTTAATGAGCTTGTTGAATGCAGCGCACTCATTCCCGTTCAGTCCTGTTCCTTCAGTTGAGACACTTATTAGTTCGTTCACACATGATCACGGAGAATGCAACTTCTTTCGGAACATAAAATTCTATGTCATGAAAAGAACATTGAACTAATAGTTGTTGCATTTAGAAACAAGCAGAGATTAATTTCTTCTTTGTCCATTCCAGGAAACATAGCACCAAGATTGGTTGAAATTATTCTTTTTTATCTAATAAATTATAATGCTGCACCTGACAAGTTAATATCAGTGATGTGCTTACAGAATTCAGTGGATGTGTACCTCAGGAATTTCCTGATGTGTTCAAATTTCCTGATGTGATTTTGCTGCTCTCACCAAGCGGCTTGCTTGTTGTGGGGCATGCCACCCGGGGGTCGTGTCACCTGGGCTTGGATGACATGGCAAGCCACCGTGGGGCAAACAAACCCTACAACAAGCCATGGCTTGTCAGGGTGGCTTATAAGCCAAACTTAAGCCGCCCTGCCCCTAACAAAACTATCCTTGGGGGCTTAGCATGTCATGTGAACCAGTCAGAGTATTCCTTCCCACAATATGCCCACACACACACACAATTCTTGAATTGACTTAGGGTGCAATCCTATGCACGTTTAGACACTGGCTGGGGAATGCTGAGAGTTGTAGGACTTTTTCTGTCTAAGCATGATAGGATTGCGCCCTTACTTACATACCTTCCATTCAACTTCCTTCTGATGGACTAAAAAATATGATTTGTGTTTGCCCATTTGTGTTTTTGTTGGGGGAGAGAGAAGTTTGACTTCATCCATAGTCAAGTTTTAACTAGGAAAGATTTGTTATTATTTTTTTAGAAGAAGACAATTAATATGTTAAAATAGATTGTATCGCTGAAACTCAGCCTTGGCGTCATGGAGTCTAAACCTTGGAGCTAAGAGCAAGTGTGTTTTGTGACTATTCTTTGTCAGGTCTTCAGTTTAGCATAATGAAGGAGGGGGATCTGAATTATTACAGCAACGAATGCATAGTCCAAGCCTGGGGGGAAAAAACACAACTGCCCACTGCTTGAAAAGATAGGAGATGGAAAAAATCCCACATGCGGTAAACCGACATCCATACAAATTAGATAAGGAGGAAATGCTTATTCTTAGTAGGATCCTAGCAGCTAAGCTAATGCACCAGCACTTCAATGAAGGACACACACACACACACACACACACACACACACACACACACAGAGTGGTGAAACTTGGGACGCAGTGTTGAGGGGAGGGAGAGAACTCTGACTTCATCCCCTGGCTCAGCCTTCTCCAACCCGGTGCCCTCCAGAATGTGTTGGTGTCAAACTCCCAGCAAGCCCAGCCAGCAGTAAGGTGGAACTGGCCCGTAACAACACGCCTTGTGAAGAGGCGGGCTGTGCCCCTTCGAGCAAAGGAAATGTATCTCGCTGTAGAACACCATGTCACACACACACCGCCACCAAAGCACTGTAGTGTTTTGTTTTTATAAACCCGTGATCCCAAACTTCTACTAGCAGCAGAACAGGTTTTAAAACTGGATGTGCACTTCTCTCTTAAAAGAAAATAACTTACGGGCAGAGCGGCTTTTATTCTGAGCTTGATGGGAGCTATCCATGGTGCTGTACTCCATCCCCAAAATGGGTTCACCACCACGGATAGCTCCTATAAAGCTCAGAATAAAAGCTGCAACGGATAAGGAGCCCCACTGACAAATGCGAGTCACCAGCTTCCCCTGGCTATCCTGTGGCCCCTAGACAGTGTCTAGTCTGGCGATCGGATGCTTCAGATTCACAGATCCGAGGTCGGAAAAGAGCTCCAACCTTGGAGCTAGGGATCCATGTTCTGATCCCCCCCACTCCCGTCTCGCAGCCGGCGCAGAAAGAAACGTGCCAGCTGCTTCCCCAAGGTCATAAGAGTGACCTTGAAGAAGGGGTAAAGGGGGCATTCGGGGGGGGCAGATGTAAGATATCCTGACAGCGCTCCAGCCTCCTCCCTTCCCCATCCGAAGCGCCGCAGCGAGATGGCCGAAACCAGCCGTCTAGCTGACTTGCATAATCCTCCATAATCGTCCGCGTTTGGAGGTTTGCAGGCATCCCCATTGGATTGTGCCCTCCTAGGGCTAAACTCGATGTGACACATGAGTTCCAGTGAACAAGATCCTCTGTTGTTTTAAAAAAAAAATGTTAATTTGCATCGGGACCATGGCATAGGAGTCAGGAGGGCTTAACTCTTCCCCTCTGAGTCACACACACCATTTCTCTGATTGAAATCATCTCCCCCCCCCCCCAAAAAAGCGGCTACTTTACCAGCAAGGGAAAACATGTGCAAGTAACAATACGACAGCTGTATGTTCTGCTGTGTGACTCGGGTAGTGATTTCAGGGTGCGGAGGAAAGAAATTCCAATCAGGAAAATGACATGAGAAGGGTGAAGCCCTCCCCCTGCACTGTTCAAGAGCTTTTCTACACGAGGCTGTTAATTGCTATATCTTCTTTCGGTTTTGTCGCAGAACTGAGATCTGAGCTCTACTCAAAGAGCTCTTCCTTTTCTGCTTTTCTGCTACATAACCTCTAGGTGGTGCTGTGCTATAGCAGAATAGTGTAAACGCACAAGTAGGAAAATACATTTTATTTAACTTTCAGGAATAATACCCCATTTTCCCCACTCTAAAAAACCCGGGGGGAAATGCTCTTAAAAGATAGAAGCAAAACTGGAGGATCACAATGTCAGGCCTGTGGCTCATGCTGGCTCAGCTTGTCTGAGTGTGGAAAGCTAAGCAGGGTCAGGTCTGGTTATTACTTGGATGGGAGACCCCTCCTCTAGTTTCCTGCATTGAGCAGGGGGTTGGACTCAATGGCCTTGTAGGCCCCTTCCAACTCTATGATCTAAGAATCTATGAATCTAACGAACCCGTAAACAACCATGAGTAAGGAATCACGAGTGCACAATAAATGCCTTGTGTAGAAAAGCTCCAAATGCAGCATGCTTACTTTGTTATGAAGCTTTCGGGGGGGGGCATCCAGGGTCAATCACTAGCTCTTTCTCTGCCTGACACAGAATCATGGAGTTCGAAGGGGCCATTTAGGCCTTCGAATCCAATTCCAATCCCTGCTCAATGCAGAAATCCAGTTTAAAGCATCCCTGACAGATGGCTGTCCAGTCTCTGGTTGAACACCTCCAGAAACAGAGAGCCCACCACCTCCCTCGGCAATTGGTTCCATTGTCTGACTGCTCTGACTGTTAGGAAGTTCTTCCTGATGTTCAACCGAAATCTGCCTTCCTGTAACTTAAGTCTGTTATTCTGTGTCCTACAGTGTTGGATGACAGAGAACAGGTTCTGTGTGGCAGCCCTTTAGGTACTTGAAAAGTACTTTCATATCCCCCTCAGCCTTCTCTTCTCAAGGCTAAAGATACCCAGTTCCTTCAATCTTTTCTTGTAGGACTTACGTAGTTTCTAGTGCCCTGATCATCTTTGTTACCCTTCCCTGAACTCATTCCAATTTATCTGAATCCTTTTTTGAAGTGTAGTGTCCACAACTGGACACAGTATTCAAGGTGAGGTCTGACCAGTGCAGAGTAGAATGGAACTATTACTTCCCGTGATTTTGAAACTCTACTTCTATTGATGGCAACCTGACCCACTTTGCAGGACTGTTTTGAGAATAAAATGGACCAAGTCTATGAATGCTGCTCCTAACCTCCTTGGAAGGAAGATTAGGATACAAATATGATGATAAAGAATGAATCTTTTAATTGTAAACCAAAAGTAGTCATCTCTATGTTTCCTCTGAATCATCAAAGAGGGTTTTTTTCCTTTGCTGTGAGGGGAAGGGGGATTATACAATTGAACACTTATTAAAGTGTCAGGGAGAGAGTGCGTGTTTGTTTTAGAACAGCCTGACATTCTTTGCAATCTTGCATGATTAAGGATTTAAATGTCTATGTCAATCTTATGTTCAAAAATGGGGTGGGTGAGGTTAGATGAGTTTGAGGCTTCCCAAGTGCGCTTTGATCGACCATCATGTAGCCACTAGAACAAATTGTACTTCTGTAATATTATGTTGCCATTTCCTCACAATGGTTAAGGTGTGTTGCTAAGGGAACTAGCCAGAGAGGCAATCGAACAGATTTACAGGGTAAGCCCAGAAATGGATCATCAACAAAGTCTTGAATTTATCAGTGCAGCCTCAGCTCAGTGGCAACGTTGGCCATGGTCCCTTAAACCAGTGGAAGGCCCCCTTGTGTGGCACTGAACTCCATGAAAGGAAGTGCAAAATCCCAGGGAGGGACAGGAGTCTGAGGCAAGAGGAATTTTTCTCTCACCTTAACAGTCAAGAAATAGGTGGGTTGGATACCCTCTAACTAGGGCTGCATGAACACCCCAAAATTTGATCCAAAAATGGGTTGCGCTTTGGCAAGCACCTGAGTTGGAGGCAGGGCTTGCAACCTGTAGAAATGGACACAAATAGTGTTCTTTTCCCCCACTGGGGATGCTCGGACCTGTAATCCCAGTCCCATCCCTGGTGAGAATGGACATTCCACCAGGGATCTGGAGTGCCCACCACCTCTGTTGCCTTCCCCACTGCCAAAGATACGTTGCTGGGTCCTTGGGGTCCAGTGAAATGGGGCAGCAGGTGTGGCCAGAGGTGGGCGCTTAAGATTAGACATGAGCTGGTCCTGTTCACAGCTGGCTCAGGTCCTGCTTGAGGGTCCTGCTTGAGTCATTCATTCATTACATTTATATAGCACCCAACAGCTCTGTGGGCGGTTTACAAAGATTAAAACTTTAAAAATACATGATGAAAAGCATATACATACAAACATATAAACAACATACAACACACAGAGAGACATACATATATCTAAAAACAATTTTAAACTATCAACAAGAAAAAATTCAAGACCTGATTAAAAACCTAATCATATCTTGCAAAACACCTGAGAGGAGATCTTAACCTGGCACCGAAAAAATAACAAGGTTGGCACCAGGCGAGCCTTGTCGGGGAGATCATTCCAAAATTGGGGGGCCACCACCAAGAAGGCCCTCTTCTTTGTTGCTGCCTTCCGAGCCTCCCTCAGAGGAGGCACCTGCAGGAGGGCTTTAATTGATGAACATAGCAGGGATGTTGAAGAGTCCTTGGTCTCGAGTCATGAGTCTTTGGACCCGAGTCTCGAATCCGAGTCCGAGTCCTTGGTCCAAAATGGTGACTCACGAGTCACGACTCACGAGTCACTCCCAAAGCTGACTCCACGAGTCCCTATTAAAATCAATGGGGGGTTTTCCCAACAAAATGAGGCTACTTCAGATGTGTGGTTTAAAATAGGCACAAGTGTGCCTTTTTATTTCAAAACTCTGCAACTGATTTTGGCAAGAACAGACCAGGCAGAAAAACCCAAAATAACCAGGCAGGCAGAGGAGGCAGGGAACCCCAAAGCAGGCAGGCAGAGGCCTTTGTCTTGGACAATTCAACTGTTGAACTGGTCAAGAAGAGACCAGGCAGGCAGAGGAGGCGGGGAACCCCAGACAGGCAGGCAGAGGCAGCCAAACCCAAAATGTCTGAAAGGTTGCATTTTAGAAAAATGATTTTAAAAAATAAACTTCCTAAAACTTATCCATGTTGCATTTGAGGAACATGATTTTTTCTAAATGTTTGGCCCCCATTCTGGAGCGGTGAGATCTCATCACAATTCCACCCTCACTGAACACCCGCTCCACTGGTGATGAACTTGCTGGAACCAGAAACACACTCAGAGCAGCCACACAGAGTAATCTCAGGTCCTTCTTCTGCCTCTCCCAAGTACGCAACACATCAATCAAAATAAATCTTGACACACTGTTGGGGCTGCACTCCTGGTAGCCGTCCATAGTGGCCGAGCAGCGGCACACCTCGCTTCCATGCGCTCTTCGCCGGCAATCATGCTCCTCTCCACTCCTTCTGGCACAGCCCAGGGATGTTGAAGAGTCCTTGGTCTTGAGTCCCGAGTCGAGTCTCGAGTCCCATTAAAAATATTGGGACTCGAGTCCGAGTCGAGTCAGAGGGGGGACTCAGTCCGACTCACGAGTCGAGTCCTCGAATCCGAGTCCCCATCCCTGGAACATAGTATACAGGTAGCTTCATGCCACTCTACTTCATGAGTTCAATCTATTAGCATGGAAATGGAATCAGTGGTGCTCACTTTTGCGCTCCTATTTGATTTCTCACAACATCCCTACCCTTAATGGTGCAATCCTATACATATCTACTCAGAAGTCCTATTGAGTTCAGTTGGGCCCACTACTAGATAAATGAGTATACGCCCAACAGAGAACCATTATTTTGGTTATGTATTATTGTAATATTTCTATACCGCTAAATATTAAAAAGAATCCCTAAGCGGTTTACATGTAAACATTAAAATCACATTTAAAACATTAATATTAAAATCACATTTAAATACAATTTTAAAAAACCCATTCCAATTACAGTAATAATAATACAGAGGACTACAGAAGCAGTGCAGTGGAGCGGCATGGTTAATTCAATTACAAGCCAGGCAAGGCTTGGGTGAAAAAGTGAGTTTTCAGGAGGCATTTGAAAGATGCAACATTTTCTGCCTCCCGGACTGCACAAGGGAGCTTTCTCCACAGGGTGGGTGCCATCACCGAGAAGGTCCACCATCGAGGTTACACGGTGATGTTCCGATAGTTTTGGAATGACCAGCAAGGCCTCCTCTGATGATCTTAACAGTCGGTTGATATATAAGAGAAGGCGGTCTGCTAGGTATCCTGGTCCCAAGTTGTTTAGGGCTTTATATGTCAGCAACATAACCTTGAACATGGCTCAGTAGCTAATCAGCAGTCAGAGCAGGTCTTTTAACACAGATCTTATGTGAGCATAGCTGGGTGTCCCAGTGAGCACCCTAGCTGCTGCTGGGTATTATTATTAATTATTATTATTATTATTATTATTATTATTATTATTTTACAGTATTTGTATACCGTTCCACATCTAAGTAGATTCCAGAGTGGTGAAAAATAAAAAAACAAAAACTGATAAAACAAACAAAAACAATACATTGAAAACAAAGTAACAATGGTGGTTGGACAGCAGAGAAGGCTTCCTGGAACAAGGAGGTCTTCAGCAGGCGCTGAAAGCAGCACAGTGTTGGAGCCTGCCTGACCTCCAGAGGCAGGGAGTTTCACAGAAATGGAGCCACCACACTGAAGGCGCTTCTCCTGGTGGACTCCAGTCAGGCCAAAGATCCATGAGGAACCACCAGGAGCCTGCCATCTGATGACCTCAGTGACCGGGCAGGTTGGTATGGGAGGAGGCGCTCTCTTGGGTAACCTGGTCCCAAGTTGTTTCGGGCTTTCTTCAGCAAAGGAGTTGCATGCTGAAAAGGGGCAGCTCCTGACAACATTTTAATCCCGTCCCTCCACAAAGGAGCTCTGGGCAGTGTTTTATTCTTGCTTGTAGCAACCTTGGCCTCAACGGTTACCAGCAGCAGCCAAACCATGGCTTGTTTTAGGGTTATTTGAGGGTTGTCTAATCCTCAAACAACCCCTGCCACCTAGGTAACCAGTTTATCTATGGCATACTCTAAAGGTGCATGATGCAGCACCTTGTTGAAACTAAGCAGATCTGGGTTTTGTTTTTGTTGGTGCCTGGATGGAGGCTGCTGGGGACACCCATATAAGCTGCTTAGAGCTCCATAGTAGTAGAAAGGTGGGATATACATAAGTTTAATAAAATACATTCAAATTGCATTTTTCAAGTATCTGTTTCCCCAATTTCCTGATCAGTATGGATTGTATCAGCTGATCTTGTTGAGAACTAGTTCAGTAGATTATATAGACCTACTTTGTGGCAGGGATTTGGACCAGATGTCTTTAGCATAATCACCTCCAATAAATCTCACTTGAGAGTCAGGGGAAAAAACCATTTTAATTACTTTTCACCCCTTTTCCAGCCTTATTTTTCAAACCTATTGTCTGTTTCACACATTAGTTTGTTGTTGTTGTTTTTAACCTGGATTGGCCTAATTATCCAAGGTGTGAAACAAGTCCATTTTTAGCTATCAACTGTAAAGTTTGCATTGTTACTATTCTTACTCGGGATCAGCACCATGTGTCATATATTCCCACACTAGGCTAATATTTAGTAAGGTCACAGGGTTGGCGAGCTCTTATCAAACACGTTCCTTGGAAACTTGGCAGAGGCTCCGCTTTGAAAAGACCTCTGATATGTAGCGTTGGTTACTGTTATTAGATTTCTTTGCTTTCCTCCCCTGGTTTTTTTAAATTATTATTATTCTGTGCGATATCTGATAAACATTGTTTTAAAAAGAATGAATTCAACAGAATGGTGGTCAAGATCAATATGTTAACATGTAGGATTGCCAAAACCTTTTACTGGCTGTGCTCCTGTGGCTTTAACAGCAGCCTGATATGTTGAAATTTAGCGGGGGAAGCTTTCCCCATCACATATCTCTATTCCAGGAAAGGCTTCACCTGCTTAATTTCAGTGAGTCAGTCTGCTCTTAAAGGCAGAGGAGCAAGAGCAGCATAAAAGAGGGCAACCCCAGTAACGTGCCTACAGGTGTGAACACATGCAAATTTCTTTTGCACTTGTATAATATTGTTGATCTCAGTGGAGTTATTTCAGGTTTACACATTCTGAAGTAGAAAAAGAAGCTAGGAAGGAGACAGTTTGTCTAGACTCTAGGCCAAAAATGACAAAAGATTACCTTTGAGAACTGACAGGAACTGGGGACCTTGCAGCGTCTGTTCTAAGGGCCAAAGCAGATGTGATGTGGGCAGCCATGTTTTTTTAATTGTCTGCCCTATCCATGGGAGGCTGGTGGCTCCTATATCAGTGGGGCTCCTCATCCATTGCAACTTTTATTCTAAGCTTTATAAGAGCTGCCCATGGTGCTGTACTCCACCCCCAAATAGGTTCACCACCATGAAGCACCATGGATAGTGCCTATAAAGCTCAGAATAAAAGCTGCAATGGATAAGGAGCCCACTGACATAGGAGGCCCCTATCCAAGTATGGGGTTGGATGTCTAATTTTTACCTCAAAGGAGGTGTGGGAGTGAGGGGAGCTGAATCCACCTTGCCTGACCTCAGTTCAGGCCAAGGATGGACTCCAAAGGGTAGTAAGTGGTAGCAGGCACTCCTCCCAAACATTTCCTACTGCCCTATTTGCTCTCCCAGGTTTCAGTCACATTACATTATGGTTCTAGGTAGCATGGCTTAGATTCTTGCTCCCTTAGTAATGGTCTCTGCCACCTCAAACTAGTCCCTCAAGCTAGTTTTTGGTCCCTCAAGCTAGTTTTTTTCTGGAATTGCCCAAGCTTCAGGCACTTTTCTCCCAGTCTGAAGCCCCCTTCGCTCATCCTCTATGTCAGTGTTCTCCAACCTTGGGTCCCCAGATGTTTTTGGCCTACTACTCCCAGCATGACCCAGCCAGCATAGCTGGCTGGGGCATGCTGGAGTTGTAGGCCAAAAACATCTGGGGGCCCAAGGTTGGAGAACACTGCTCTATGTGTAGTGGCCAATTTTGAAGGGCAGGTGCTCATCATGACAGCCCCCATAGCCATTCCCCCAAGGTGAGTTCAAAAATCCAGGCAGCTGTGCTGATCCATATCAACAAACCAGTTCTAGTATTTTTCATCTCCCCCAAGGTGCGGGTCTTTTGCAAAGCTAAGGGGTCATGATTGCCCATTTAAGACCAAGCTACCGCAAAATATTTTGCATTAGAACAGGCAACAGTATTGTTATGCTCGTGCACCCCACTTCTGAGAGGTGAGAAGTGTCAGGGGCTCCAGCACTTACTCAGACTTCAGTTTCCTGAGAAGGACACTGGAGACTTTTGATGTTTCTTTATAAAAGGTTTATTCACACTGAGCTTAAGATGAGAGTCCACAACATTCTCAGTCCGACAGATCCCTGCTCCCATTCAGCAGTCTAGGAATTTATTGCAGAGAGCCAAAACCAGATCTCTCTCAGCACAGCCTGACTTCCTGCTATACACAGAGGCCTAGAAACTCCAGTCATTTGTTCCAGCGTTGATGCAGTTGATCAATACTTTTGGTGAGTTGTCTGGCTATCCAGTCAACTGGTCAAAATCTGAATTGATGCTGATTGGAGATACTATATCTCACAGTGTATTAGCTAATTGGCAATTTTGATGGTGTCCAGATCTTATCATTTATTTATTTATTTATTATATTTATACCCCGCCTTTTTTCCTGCAAGGAACCCAAGGTGGCTTACATAATCATCATCCTCCTCTCCATTTTATCCTCACAACAACCCTGTGAGGTAGGTTAGGAATACTTATTCCCAGAGACATATGTCAAATAATCAAGCTAAATTTGAATAAGTTCATTAATGAGATCTTATGGGATACAGATAGATGGGCATCGTTAAAGTTGAGTTTGTGGGGTAAGGTAAATATACTTAAGATTAATATTATACCTCAGATTGATTATGTGATATGTGGGATTCCTGTATCTATACCTGACAAATATTTTCAAAAACTCAATGCTCTGTTTCATAATTTTTTGTGGGGGGTGTCCTCCCTGCCACGAATATCCTCGAAAAGGATGCAACTTCCAATTAAAGAAGGTGGGTTTGTTTTTCCAGATCTTGCTTTATATAATCGGGTCTATTTGTTGACCTGTACTAAATTTTGTTCTTTTCCACTTAGATTTTCCACCTTGGTCAGTTATGGAATCTTCCTGCCTGGACCCTCTCTCCAAACGGATGGCATTAGCAACATTTGTTAGAATCTAGGATTGGCCCTGCCACTTTTACAGCTTCAGAGTCTCCTTCGCTATTGGAAGCACTTACTGAGGCTGATGAGTTATATTGACCCGCAATCCATATTTATAAATACTTATTATCAGTCAATAAATATGATACACAGAGTCTTAAGCAGGAATGGAATAGGGAACTGGACTGTCCCCGTTTTACCTATTCAATGGACCGCGGCTTTAGCATCTGTATCTGAAGCGTCTATAGATCTCAGGTTACATCTTACTCAGAAAAACTCTTGTTCCGTGTCTATTGGATGTCACAACGTCTCTTTAGTAAGGGTTTGTCTAAGTCGGCTAATTGCTGCAGGTGTAACACAGCTATTGCTTCTTTTAATCATATGTTTTGGACAATGCCCAATAGTTGCCTCTTTTTGGGGAGAGGTTATTATATGGATACACTTTGTATTGGAACAGTCTTTAATATTTACTGATGTACACGTGCTTTTAAATTATCTACCGGCTTCCTGGAAGTTAAAGCCTGGTCAGCGCAAATGGATTCTCCATGCCTTTGGCAGCTAAAAGATATTACAACATTGGAAGGATAAATGCTCACCTCCTATAATGCAATGGATCGAGGACCTAACGATGATTTCAACATTTGAGCAGGTGGTATATAGATGCCACTTGCAAATGGATACATATTTGGATACTTGGTCTGCCTTTGTTGAAGTTTGTGTAATTCTTAGAAAGTTGTATTTTCATCTACATATATCTATGGAGTTAATTCCCCCCCCCCTCTTTATGGTTTTGTTTTGTTGAAATTTTATAATAAAAATTAATTTTAAAAAATACACACAGGCCTCACTCAGCCCCTCCACTTGCCCTAGTAGAACAAAAGGTTACCAGCTCAAGAGTTACAGAGTTGGGGCAGGGGTGGATCCTGAATCTCTTTGTAATCAGAAGCACAGACTGGGTTCACATGATCACGGCGGGGGAAATAGGCCAGGCCACGGTGGCTTATTTCCCCCATCGCTTGTGCTGGTCAGAGGCCGGCATGATTTGGTTAATTACCCTCGCTACCATGGCTTTTCATGCCATGCAAACCTAGGCGGCATGGCTTGTTGGAATGGGCAGCAACCCTCCAACAAGCCATGCTGCCCGGTTTGCACAACACAGCAAGCCATGGTAAGCCGGCGGGCGCCCACGGGTGCTATGCAGAAATGGTGCCCGCAGGTGCCTAGCACAACGTGATGGCCCCCACAGCTAACTAAGCCTCCGTGTGCTGCCGTGTCATGCAAACCATAGATTTCATAGATCATAGAGTTGGAAGGAGCCTACAAGGCTATCGAGTCCAACCCCCTGCTCGATGCAGGAAACTAGAGGAGGGGTCTCCCATCCAAGTAACAACCAGGCTTGACCCTGCTTAGCTTTCCACACACAGACAAACTGAGCCAGCATAAGCCACAGGCCTGATAACCAGCCCACTGAGTTTTAAGGGACCCCTGGAAGGTAATTTAGAGTGGCCCTAAATACATAAAAAATATACCGCTGCTGGGGAAATCCATTCCCCCCCCCCCAATTAGTGTGAGGATTGCAGATAGGCTTAGAGGGAACAGGAATTCTGAGGGGGGGGTGGCCGATGACATCAGCATCCCTGCTAATAAAAAAGTGCCAGCCCTGTGTCCCTGCAAGCTGTGCTTCCACTACATCACTGTCCATGCGATTGCAATCCTGTGGAGGAGAATAGTGGGAACAGCATCTTCTGGTCTGCTCCGCCACACACACACATCCATGCATTGGGAGGCACCTCTATAGAGGGAAGCTTGCTCCACACATGATATGGAGCTCTGCACGATCACGTGGAGGTTCACAGGTGAAGTGGGCTTGAATCGGATACTGGGAGAGGAGAGGAAAGTGCCTGAAACAATGGACCATGGGGTGGCTGATAAGGTGGGGGAAGTTTCATTCCTCTCACCTGCCTGCCCCTGTCCATCTACATTTCTAATTGTGATTTTAATATTTATATGGGAATCGCTTAGGGATTTTTCTTAATATTTAGCAGCACAGAAATAGTACAAATAATAAATAAATAAATGTTTGTTTGTTATATTTATAGCCCACCTTTTTCCTGTAAGGAACCCAAGGTGACTCACATAATCCTTCTCCTCCTCCCCCCCCCGCCATTTTATCCTCACAACAACCCTGTGAGGTAGGTTAGGCTGAGAGTCAGGGACTGGCCCAAAGTCACCCAGGAAGCTTCATGGCCGAATGGGGACTAGAACTCAGGTCTCCCAAGTCCCAGTCCAATGCTCTAATCACTACACCACATTGGCTCTCCTTTATATGTGAACAGGGCACACACGTGAATAAGCAAGTATGGCTGCCCTATTATGTATAGTTTGGCTTGAAGTATTCCAGCACTTCGTGGTTGCCTAGCAACGGTAGCCAGGCAGCCATTTTTCAATTTCCAGAGGCATCCAAGAAGGAGAAGCAACACCTGGCAATGAATGAACATCTGCTTAAACTACTTAAGCAGACTTTAAGCAGAGAGCCAGTGTGATGTAGTGGTTAGAGTGTCGGACTGGGACTTGTTGGGAGACCCGAGTTCTAGTCCCCATTCGGCCACAAAGCTTACTTGGGCCAGTCACTGACTCTCAGCCTAACCTACCTCACAGGGTTGTTGTGACGACAAAAATGGAGAGGAGGATTATGTAAGCTGCCTTGGGTTCCTTGCAGGAAAAAAGGCAGGATATAATAATAATAATAATAATAATAATAATAATAATAATAATAATAATAATAATTTCAAACCATTTTTGCATACCTCTCTCTCTCTTTGTGCTAGCCAGGAAAGTAAACTCACACCGAGGTATGCAAGGTAAGAGGAGTGAACATTGTACCATCTGAAAGATGTCTAATTCGAAGAAGAATCAAGGCAGCTACTGCGACTCACGTGGAAGTCATGGTGTCCTTTGTACTGTTTATCTTTGGTGTTCACGGACCACTGATTGCCTTTCTATCTGCCTCAGTTTGAAGTGGTGGTGTCAACACTCCAGACCAAAATAAACCATCCTGACTAACAAACTGGATAGAGAGACTCTTCTGGCTTCGAGAAAGAGGCTTTTAATAGCAACCCTTTGATTTGAGATATACAAACTGCTAGCTATTTTTGGCATAAAGAAACCGAGAGACTTTGGCGATCCTTGGCCTACAACTGTTTTTTTTCACACACATCGCTTGGGACCTTCTGTCACAGTTAACTTCTGTCAAGAATGCGTCTACTCTAACCCTGCGGCCTTCAACCTTTCCAGACCAACAGAGCGCCATTTCAGATAGCAGAAGGGGAGATTTCTGTAGGAGGGGCAAAGTCCAAACACCCGCTCTTGGGAACATTCAAGGTTAAAACAAACAAACAACAACAGTGTATTTTAAGAGCATTTGTTATGTCATCTTAACAATAATAATCACACAATAACTGTTAGTAACATAGAGACAAAAGACACCTATCTTTTGTAAGCATAAGGGTTTATGCCTTTGACATGCAGAGCTAATACATAGGCCTGTTGGTAATCCTATGCATGTTTACTCAGATGTAAATCACACTAAGTTTAATGGGACTTACTCCCTTTTGTATTGGAGCCTTAATTGTGTAAACAGTAGTCACTGGCTGGTTACTTTCACATGTAAGGAGAAGCCACCATGGGTGAATTTCCACACTGGGCTTCTCGTTGCGGTGGCAGCTGCCATTTTGAATTTTGGGGGCTCACTTTAGCTTCTCATTATGTGTGAACCTGGTGAGGGTGGGTTGTTGGGGTGGTTAACAAGCGACCGCTACCCTAAAACAGCCTGTGGGTTCTGGGGTGGCTTGTCAACCACCACAACAACCCACCCTCACCCGGTTCGCATGTAACGACAAGCTATGGCATGCCCGCACCGTAGCTTGAATATTCAAAATGGCGTCCAGCACAATAAGAAGCCCTGCAGGGAAATTCACCCACCTGGTCTCTCTGTGTTCCCAAATCCAGAGAAAGTTAGTCATGTTTAAGTCCTATTGAAATTAACATTGCAATTCTATGCATTGGGGTGGGGAACTTCTGGCCTCACAGATGTCGTTGGACTCCAACTCCCATCAGCCTCAGCCAGCATGGCCACTGGTTGGGGTGATGGGCACTGTAGTCTAACAACATCTAGAGGGCTACAGGTTCTCCACCCCTGCGATACATGCTTGCTTGGAAATTTAGTGGAAATATGTTTGTTGAATCGCAGAACATAAATCTTTAAAAACAAATAAATACATAAAGCATCACTGTGCTCAATAGGGCTCACTCCCAGGTAACTGTGCATAGGATTGCAATCTTAAAAGACTTAACTTAGTCACAGCTGATTCGTCCTAGGTGTGTAGAACCAGTGAGTTAACCAGAGATTAACTCTGGTTATTCAGTATTCAATAACTTCAGTATTCCTGAAGCAGAATCAATGTGGTCTGAAACACAGGGATAGAGGGGAAGAAAGGATCGCCCCTTGCCCTTCATGAATGACATCCTTGCGATGAAAACCAATACCCCTTTAGCTTCAACATGCAGCAGGTGACCCACTTTGAATTTTATATCTTTTTATTATTTTTCCTTGAATGTTTTCTTGCTCTCTCATATAAGGATAAAAGAAGAGTTGTGCTGGATCAGACCAAAGGCCTAACTAGTCCAGCATTCTGTTCCCACAGTGGCCAACCAGATGTCCCAATGGGAAGCCCACAAGCAGGACATGTGTGTAATAGCACTCTCCCGCCCATGTTCCCCAGCAACTGGTGTACATAGGCATACTGCCTCTGATACTGGAACTAGCATATCACCATCATGATTAGTAGCCATTGTTAGCTCCATGCATTTAAAGCCATCTAAATTGGTGGCCATCACTACATCTTGTGGCAGAGAATTCCATAGTTTATTTCTGTGCTGTGTGAAAAAGTACCGTACTTCCTTTTATCTGTCCTGAATTGTCCAGCATTCATTGGATGACCACAGGTTCTCTCTCCTTTGGACTGTAGCCTTACAGCCAGCAGATCCTATACTGCCCAGAGAGCACAAATGAGTCCAAGTGGCGGGATATGCCACATGTGGTTTGGCCCTTATGCAGTGTGGGAGAAACAATAGGATCACTGATGTGGTCTGCCTGTGTTGTTCAGGTTCCACCATAGCTGCCAGCCTCAAATTGACACCCTGATCTTCCACTGCTATCTCAGTGGACATTCTGTGGACAAGAAGCTCCATCCTTGAGCCCAGCATGATGCTCTAGAGAGAATGCCTCCAGAAAGGCAGGATAAACTGGATGAGATGGGTTTGAATGTGTGTGTGTGTGTGTGTGTGTGTAGGAGTGGAAGACTCCTCCAATTCACTCCATGCTGTTAAAGGACAGACAGGCAATGTAATTGTCTCCTTTCCAAGGCAGATGTAGACACTGATCTTCTAACTATTAGCTTTATTATGGTAATGCAAACCAGCAAGGCTGGCTTTAAAGTATAAATTAAGCGTATTGCAGAAATCAATAGCCAAAGAAACAAGCTTAGTTAGAATTCTAGATAATCAGTACATTAAGGAAATGCGGCCCCATGAAAAGAAGTTGATTTTTAGACTGAGTGTGCCCCCTCCCTTCCAAACTCAAATCCAGGGGGAGCAGATGCAACAGAGATCATTAGGGCCCCTGGACCTTGATTTCAGCAAGTGCCCATGGACAGCAGGGTGCTGGGGCAGAGGGCCTCCCAGAGATTCAATGCCACAAATGAAAGATTCCGGGCTCCAGACCTAGTGGGCTGCCCCCTAACACTGCCTCCGCCTGTACCTTTAACACTGTTGTAGAGAAGGGGATTTCAGAAGGTCTCAGCCTGTTCACATGCTGCTTCTGGCAGAATTCTGCACAAGTGTTACTGACAGAAGAGTCTTCCATTGCTTCTGGTCACTACTCTTTTGCATCTGCATCTGAGATTGTATCCATCACAACGCATTCGGTCATGCCAATAACAACCATCTGGCAAGCGAGAATCAGATCTGTAACTAGCTCCGGCATGCATTTTGGGTCAAACTGAATAGTTTCAGTCATCGGTATAGTATGTGCACCTGACATCTGGAAACTCTCTAGCTAGCAAGGTCACATGGCTTCCCTTTTTACTTATTGCACAAAGGAGAATCCCCGGCTCTCTGTCCAATTACCAGCATAAATAGATCTCTTAGCAAAATGCCATTACAGAGCCGATTACCGGGAAAGTCTGTGCAGAGACATGTGCCTTTCATTCAGTAGATCTAATACACACATTCTTTGAGCAAGAGCAGCGGTGTGCCTCGCGTTATTAGTGCTGCTATTAACAATTTTGTAACACTTTTCTGTTTACAAAGTGCTTTACAGCAGTCTCCTTTTATCTTCAAGCAGAGAGGTGGGTTGGCCCACAGGGAAATAAGAAAGGGGTCCGGCCGCTGCTGCTTGTGCCAAAAAGAAGAGAAAAGAGTGTGCTATGTGCTATTAGTAACATAGTCACGCACTCATTGTCTAGAGAAGTTCTTCCTGCCCTTTTATTTTCTTAATAGTCGCTTAAGAAGTGAGCAGCCATGAAAAAGTTCCAAAGGAAGGCAAGGTCGAGTGCAGGGGCAGGGCTAGGTACTGAAAAGATCAGTGCTCAGGCCCACAGGACAATAAATAAATAAAAATGCACTAATTTGCATATGCTAAGTTACATATGCTCTAAAGTCTCTGTGTGTGTGTGTGTGTGTGTGTGTGTGTGTGTGTGTGTGCTTAAAGGACCCTGTCTCCTAAGGACACCCCTATTTGTAAAAAGGGATGTATGGACAGGGGAGAGGAGGGCATTTGAGAGGAGTGGAGAGTAGGAGGTAAAGCACATGTGGGCAGAAAGCCATCTAATCCAGGGGGATCAGATGCAAGAGAAATAATCAGGGCCCCTGTACCTTTCTTTCAGCAAGTGCCTATGGACAGCAGGGTGGTGGGGCAGATGGCCTCCCAGAGATACAGGGTTCCAGCTGAAAGCGGGGCTCCAGCCCTAGTGGGCCACCCCAAACACCACCTCTGGTCGAATGTTCTAAAGGTGTGCACAGAATATACATAGTTTTACTGTTGAGCCCATTGTGAAAGTGCACTCACATTTTCAGGCACAGGTACCATCTTCTCCACCAGATCAAGTTAAGAGGAAACCTGTTTTTCTGGCTTATAGCTGAAGCCAGCTTTGCACTGGTTGGCCAGTCTCTGTGTCAATCACAAAACCACAGCTCCCTCCTCAGAGCATGTGCAGCTTGCACAGCATTCATTTGCCAGCCTTTGCATCACTCACAAAGCCACCACAACCCCCTCCTCCTTCTTGAAGCAGTTTTTAAAGTGTTTTTTTAAAAGGGTCCAAAACCAGCAAGTAAAGAGCCACTCAAATGTTTGAGCAGATAAATCTGCATGGCGCTTGAAAACATAAACAAAGTAGACAACCTGCCTGAAACACGGGGAGGATGAGACAGAATTAGAACCGGGGAAGCTGAGTTTAGAACAGAAAAACCTGCACCCACTCCGGTCTAAATGTTGAGTAAAATCTTATAATAACCCTCTCTTCAGGTGAAAGGGTTCCTGAAGTTTGAATGAAGGAAAGTTACCAGAAGAAATGTGCAGTAAAGGCACAAAGCTGACTGGGAAACATGAAGAAGATGCATGCAATCAGCTGAGTTTGGGAAAAACACTGAACACAGAAACTTCCAAGATAAGCCCAAAACAGGTGGCAAAGGTCATATAATTAAAAAGTGATACCATTTAGCATACAACAGCAGAGTTTCCCCAAAAAAGCTCAATAAATGTACAACCAGGTCACATAGTCAACAGTGTGTTTTTCCACATCGTACAAAGGCTTGGGGGGGGGGGAAGAGTATTTAAGATACCCCCAACAAAATCAGCAGAACTCCTGAAGAAGACCAGAACACTACGAAGTGGCTGCTCACAGGCTCTGTTGCTCCAGCATGGGTAACTATCTGAGTTTCTCTAAATCAGTGTTCTCCAACCTTGGGTCCCCAGATGTTTTTGGCCTACAACTCCCAGCATGCTGGCTGGGGCATGCTGGGAATTGTAGGCCAAAAACATCTGGGGACCCAAGGTTGGAGAACACTGCTCTAAATAAAGGTGTCCTAGAAATTGCATGTAGGTTTAGAGTCTCAGTCTGTATCTCACCCCGTAAGCCCAGCTATTTGTAACATAAATATATGTCTATAGGTGGCCTAATATATTGTTATGGGCAATGCTATTCCTGTTATTCAAAGCTGCTCTTTAGCTTTGGTATAACTTTTCCAGGAACGATGGGTGCCAGTTAATGGATTATCTAGGCAGCAAATCAGAGGCAGTGTTAGGGAACGGCCCACTAGGGCTGGAGCCCCGAATCTCTGGGAGGCCCTCTGCCCCACCACCCTGTTGTCCATGGGCACTTGCTGAAAGAAAGGTACAGGGGCCCTGATGATCTCTGTTGCATCTGATCTCCCTGGATTAGCTGGCTTTTTGCCCCCACCCTTGAATCTTTCTGCCTGAGATTTTTTTCTGAAATCAAATGCCCTCCTCTCCCCTGTCCATACATCCATTTTTACAAATAGGGCTGTCCTTAGGACATGGGGTCCTTTGAGGACACACACTCACAGACTTTAGAGCATATGTAAATTAGAATATGCAAATTAGTGCATTATTTTTTTTGTCCTGTGTGGGCCTGAGCCCCAGATCTTTTCAGTCCCTAGCACTGTCCCTGAAGCAAATTAATTCAGCCATCCAAATGGTCAGCTCACACCCACCTGTGTGAAACTGACATCCCTAATAGATGTGGGCCAAAAGACCTGGAAAGAAAGCCATTTGAATCTGGCTTTAAAATCATGTTCACATAATTAAAAAAAGAAAGAAAAAAGTCCTGACATGAGTCATTCCCTCCCTAAGGATGCCCATCAGGCTTCTTCTATCAGGATTTTCAGAAGATTGTTGAAAAGCTTTGTTCTGTCTGGAATTTAGGTTCACATAAAAATCTCCTGTGGCTGATAGAGAGCTGTAAGTCAGACGTTCTTAACTTGGGGACTGCCTGTATATAGATAGCTTTTATTACTGTTTTAAATTATTATTATTAATATTATGCTTTTTTAAATCATTGTTTTATTGTTGTATTATTTAATGCTTTTTGTGAGCCAACTTGCTGAACCAAAGTGCAGGACAGAAATGCAGTTAATTAATTTCATGCCTCTTCCAATTATCTAGATATTATTGTCCTTGGTAAGCAACTGTTTGAAGGTGCTGTTAGTTCCTGACACCTAATTTAAGGTTTATTTATTTTTAACATTACACTTATATCCTGCCTTCTTTCCTCTTGCAAAGAATCCAAGGCGGCTTACATGGTCCCCTTCCTCTCATTTTTATCTTCACAACAACCTTGTGAGGTAGGTCAGTGACTGGCCCAAAATCACCCAGTGAGCTTCATGGCCGAAGGAGGATTAGAACCCAGATCTCCCAAGTCCAAGTCCAACACTCTAACCCCTACACCACACTGGCTCTCAAATTTAGCTTCCCCTGAATTTGTGAATGCCAAGCTTTTGCAGATCAAATATTGCTGTTTTCTTAACCAATAGTAATGAGCCAGGATTCTTTTCCCCCTTAGGTGGTGGTGCATCAGTTCTATTTATAGGCTCTCCTCCACAAGACTGAATCCATCTGGTCAGAAAACAAGGTCTTGCTCAAAAAATAAATTATAATGAGTTCTGTCAGCAAATATGAGAGGATGGTGGTGCTGAAAGGGGGAAATGAATACTTCTGGTTCATTTATGATTTATGACCAAATTGCTGAAATGGAAATGGCATTTAACAAAGGGCGGTGGAAATAACCATCCCTTTGAGTTTGTAGCCGAACAGAAATGTAAGCTTTGCTTACATCAATAACTTATCCAATTACTGTTTAAATGGAAAGCCCAAAAATAGAGCTGCTTAGCCACAAAACTGGAAATAGTAGGAAGAATGACATCTAGAAATGAGCATATATAATATAGTATAATATAATTAATATTGTATTATATTATAGCAAGTTCAGTTCTCTGAATGCTGGACCAGTCCTTATGTAGCCAAAACAGCACCACCCATACACAAAGAGGAGGTATCAGCAGGCCCAGAGAAGCCCCACAAGGTTTGCAGAAGTATAAAAAGACTTGGGGGGCGGAGGGGAAAGCCCTTGGGGTGGGGGGAGAGCGACTCACAAAACAGCCCATAAAGAATGAGAATGTTCAGTGAGCCTGGGATGCTGACTGACTTGCAGTCAAAGAAAATAACTGGCTGAGGGGATGGAGTGCCTGGAATCCTGAACAGCATCACTCCACACGGTAACATTTTGTTGCAGCTCTCACTAACCTAAAGCAGGAGTGGGCAGAAGGTAGACCTCCAGACAGAAGGTGGATCTCCAGAAAGAAGGAAGGCTGGCTGGTGACTTCAGTGTCAGTGGGGCTCCTTATCCATTGCAGCTTTTATTATGAACTTTATAGGAACTATCCATGGTGGTGTACTTCATCCCCAAAATAAGCTCACCACCATGGAGCACCATGGCTAGATCCTATAAAGCCTAGAATAAAAGCTGCAATGGATAAGGAGCCCCACTGACATAGGCGTCAGCAGCCTTCCCCCTCCAGATGTTTTGGACTTCAGTTCCCAGAAGCCCCTGTCAGCATGGCCAATAGTCAGGAATGCTGGGAGTTGAAGTCCAAAACATCTGGAGATCCACTTCCTGCCCGCCCCTGAATTAGAGGACAATACACATTCAGTATTTTTTTAAATGTCTTGTCATGGTCTCTGGTCAAGTTATTTTTGTATTGGGAGGAAAAAACAAAATAACTCCAACCAGGGGTGCTTCCAGATGAGGCTTTTATTATGAAATCTCACTCCTTCATTCATGGAACTTTACAGGGGTGTGGGGGTATAAACGTCTTGTAATTGTAGCCCTCCCATATTTTCCCACAGCTTCTTCCGTCTTTTTTCTTTCCACGAAAAAATCCATTGAGGAAAAGACCGAATAGCTGCACAATGTCCTTCCTTTGATTGGTAGTGCTAGGAGCCCTCTGTCTGGAAGCACCCTTACTGCCCGATCCCTAACCAGGTTTACTCAGGCATAAGCTGGAGTCCTCTTGCCCAGTGCTGCAGGCACTCTATCTAAAGACAAGTTTAAACATTTGTTGCAATGTTGCTGCTTCCAAAACTAAAAACACATACCTATACAACAGGGTGCTAAAATGGCACTAAGAGGGGGTGGGATCATGAATGAGGGGTGGGGAAAGGGGAGGGGACAATACAGCCTGCATAGCTATGTCATGCCCACTGTATGGAAATGAACATTATGTGATGCACACACTAAAAAAACACTAGACCCCTGAAGTGTGGACAGTCAATTGCAACTCTGCTTGTAGCTTATGGTGGAAGGGCAATAATTGCTAGAGCTACTAGAGCCCTCCCTCTGGAAGCACTTTGGGTCTTCCGCTGTTGGGTTGGGAACCACTACTGTGTCACAGCCTGATCCAAAATGGGTCACACCAGAAGCACAACCGCCATACATTTTAATATACATTTAAAAAAGAAGAAGAAAAGGGGTCCTAGATGCATGTTTAAGCTTAAATATATGGGTCCCATGTCTGAAAAGGTTGAAGACAACAATGAAGATTGTCCTAGCTTCAAGAGTATGTCCAGCAGTGCATCCAGTTCAGGGTGTGGGCGGGACATGTTGGGAAAGAGGGCTTTGGGTGATGACAATATCAATTGGGTGCTGGAGGGCACCCAAAAACATTCAAGGACCATCAAGAAAACACAGTTGAGGCCACCTTGGCTATCCCAGTTCTCTTCTTCCCTTACCAGAAGTTCTGGGCTCCGAGAGTTGGTAGACAGCAGTAGCAATGGCATGTTGGAGGTCTCCATTCAGCTGGGAGTGGGAGAAAGGAGGCAACGGTCTTTGCTGTCCATTGAGGCAACTAAGAGAGGAGAGCTGGATTGAGCAGGGGGTTGGACTAAATTACCTCCAAGGTCCCTTCCGACTCTATAATTCTATACTAGATAATGATCACTCTCCACCTCCGAGACTCAGGGTGCTTCTGGACAGAGGGGTCCTAGTGCTACCAGCTAGAAGGCACTGTGCAGCTATTTTTCTTCTCGATAGATTTTCTGCAGTAAGAAAAGAGATGGAGGAAGCTGTTGGAAAACATGGGAGCATTACGAGTGGAAGACAATGTCATCTGAACCCCCTGTAAAATTCCATTAATCGGGCAAGGCGGTGGCACGATAAAAGCTTTTTCTGGAAGCACCCCAAAACTACATGTCACGTGTGAGTTCTGTAATTCTTTCCTTCTTCATTTGTCTTTAAACAAACAAACAAAAACCCCACACACAACGTGATCTGAGCAGGCTGTGTCCAAGCAGAAGTAGGGTGGGAGGGGAAGAGACTGCTTGACCTGTCCATACACACACACACACACACACACACTGACACACACACTGCTTGACCTGACCTGTACACACACACACACACACACACACAGGCACACACGCACGCACGCACGCACGCACACACACACACACACCATTCCTTCTTTTCAGTGTGAAATTAACCTTCCCAGGCTGCTTGCTTATTTGATTATTTATTTGTTTATTAGATCTAAGAGAGTTGGGTGGTATAGAAATGTCATAAAGTTGATTGATTGATTGATTGATTTATGTACCGTCCAACTGGCAGATCCCTCGGGGTGGTTTACAACCATTTAAACAAAACAAAACCCCAAACAACAATAAAATAACAATCAAAGCAATAAATACAACAATGAAAATATCAAAATATTAAAAGATCAGAACGTTAAAAATGACACAAATATTAAAGAGCCAACTTCATCATCAGAGCACCAGATCAGAGATTAAATGCCTGCTGAAAGAGGAAGGTCCTAACCTGGCATCTAAACATATACAGTGCAGACGGCAGATGTCTTTCCTTTTTTCCAAAGTGGGAAAGATACAGGGTTCCCATCTCCGCAGGAGCAAAAGCAAATTGGGAAAGGTAATATTGAGCTGAAAAACAATGACAGGAAGTCCAAAGGTTGGCCAGCAGCCTCTCCTAATCTACCCTTCTTCCATTCAGATGCAGCCTGTCCAGGTTTAAAACACACACACACACACACACACACACACACATGATGCAATGGAAAGAATTACGGATTTCTGTGCAGTCTGTAGTTAGAGCCTGAAACACCAGGGGTGGGCTGCCATTTTCCCTCCCAGAATGCCACTTGATAGCCGTTAGATCATGACATAGCATGGTTCTGCTGGGGCATTCTGGGGTGGGGGAAGAGCAGCCAGAAGCAGAAAAAAATTGAGTTCCCTACTCCCCTATCCTCATAATTTGCCCCTGCCCCTAGAAATAGCTTAAATGGCCTCCCACGTTTGGTGCCACTGCAAGTAGAGGCACAAAGATGAGGGGAGGGGATTTCATCCCAGAACTAAAAGTGAACATAATATGTACACATGCTGAATCTCAACGTTCTGAATTTCAACTGTACAGCAGCAAAGGCAGATTAAACCAGCCTGCTCTATTTCCTTTGGCAGTTGCAACTCTGTCCTGGTGGATCCTTTTCGTAATGTATCCATTATAGAGAAACTTTCTGAAATAACACTTCAGTAACTTAGAAAGCCTTTCCCCCACACCACCACCTTTTTTTCTTTTCTTTTTTTGGCAATTTAAATGACAGGAAATTGTTAAACAGGATGGAAATGAAAGCTGTTAATTTTGAACCAACACATTTCCCGACCTCTCTTCCGAACATGGTTTTCCTTCTGTTTCCTCATTGGCAGGATGAATAAAAGATGAATTGGCAGGTGGAACCGTCTGAAGTATTTATTACAAGCCGGCAATGAAAATGGCAAGAGAATGTCTGCAGCAGCAACAAAATAAAAGCCTGTGTGGTGAAGACACTTATATTAATCATCCAGTCTAAAAAAGGAAATGAAAGTAACCTTGGATGTGTTCTTTCAGTGGAACCATCAGGGCAGGATTTTGGAGGCAGAAGCCCGGGGACCCCGTTTGGCAGAATGTACAGGAGGGCCCCAAAATGCAGCAGGGCTGGCTTAAGAATATAAGAAGAGCCACACTGGATCAGACCAAGGGTCCATCTAGTCCAGCATTCTGTTCACACTGTGGCCAACCAGATGCCCCAATGGAAAGCCCACAAGCAGGACACGAGTGCAACAGCACCCTCTGGCCCATGTTCCCCAGCAACTGGAGTACATAGGCATACTGCCTCTGATACTGGAAGAAGCATATAGCCATTCAGGCGTATCACATTTTGAAGTAAGTGAAATAATAGTCCCAGCTAAAAGGAGAGTGGGAAGTCTAAAATTACCTATCTGCACCACCCTGCTCTTTCCAGCCCAAAGCCAGGAACACAACACTTGAGAGATATTGAGATCACTATGAGATAGGCCCATCCTCTGTCGCAGAAGGAACAAAAGGGCCTCATATTAAGAAGATCCAAGCACAGCCCACCAGTGAAGTTTTGTGGCCTGCCATGTGCTTGGTTTCCCCCACCTCCACCCCGCACACGATGACTAGGTTCAGGCAACACAATAACCTACACTCAAGAAGGCAATACTGGGTTCAGACAACACTGGGTTCAGACAAGGGTTGAGTGTGGGTTGTTGTTGAACCGTGGGTTGTTGTTGAAATGTGGGTTATCGTGTTGTCTGAACCCAGCTGAGATAACAAACCATGGTGAACAACCCACAGTTCACCACCCAACAACAAACCATGGGTTCTCTTCATGGGTCGTTCGTAGTTAACAAGACATAGCTTGTTAGTGCAGCTGGGTTCGGACACCTGACAACACATTACAACAACTCACACTCAACCCATACTCAACCCTTGAATGTGGGTTATCGTGTTGTCTGAACCCAGCTGAGATAACAAACCATGGTGAACAACCCACAGTTCACCACCCAACAACAAACCATGGGTTCTCTTCATGGGTCGTTCGTAGTTAACAAGACATAGCTTGTTAGTGCAGCTGGGTTCGGACAACCTGACAACACACGTTACAACAACTCACACTCAACCCATACTCAACCCTTGAATGTGGGTTATCGTGTTGTCTGAACCCAGCTGAGATAACAAACCATGGTGAACAACCCACAGTTCACCACCCAACAACAAACCATGGATTCTCTTCATGGGTCGTTCGTAGTTAACAAGACATAGCTTGTTAGTGCAGCTGGGTTCGGACAACCTGACAACAAACGTTACAACAACTCACACTCAACCCATACTCAACCCTTGAATGTGGGTTATCGTGTTGTCTGAACCCAGTCTTTGTTTGCAGTCCCAGGCAGGTAACAGAAACAGGCAATTTACAGCACAAACCTGTACATATCCACGCAGAAGCAAGTCCCACGCAGAGCTCCCTCCCAGGTGAGTGGATGTAGGATTGCAGTGAAGCATTGTAGCTGGGGGAGCCCCACTGCTTTCCCCACCGCCTGTATTCTCCCCCCCTCCCCAGAGATCCTGCTACAGTTCCTTCTTTCCCTACCACTTGTAGCAGTGAGGAAAGCGGGACCTGCATCAGGGTCACTGGTGTGTTCAGCTGCACATATGCCTGTGCATGCGTATGTGTGCACATGCTGACCCTAACCTCTGAGCTAGCATTACATTAAGCCAGTGCTTCTCAAATAGTGGGGCGGGACCCCCAGGGGCGGCACGAGGCTCCGTAACGGGGGGCTCGTTTGACCTCAGTTAAAAGTTTTTTTTAATATTGTGTTCCTTTAAATCCTGTGCTCCTTTAAATCTTTTCTGCTACAGTTAATAAAGCTATTCTTTGTTGTAAATTGATCCACATTTCTTTCTTTTTTATTTCTTATACCTTAATAAGGATACAGTGTTATGCAGAGGTGTACTTATAACAATTTTATAGACAATGATACTAAGCCCAGAGGGCCTTCCTGTTGCAGAGGCCTGGCATTCCATAAACACACTTGTATCCAGGGCGCCCCCACCCACACCCACCCACTTTTTTTTCATGAGCAGTCGTATATGAGATGTATTCTTTCCAAAGCATCACATGAGCCAGGAAAGAACTGGGGCCCTGCTTCAGAGAAGCATACAGAGCAGGTGGATACAGTAAGACTTCAGGTCGCAGTGCCCTTGGGACTAAATCCCCTTAATTAAGTGTGGGATGGCAGCTATGGTGGCCAGGTGTCCTACTTCATTTTATTTATTTACAACATTTATATAGTGCTCCATATCGAAACAGATTCTGGAACAGTGAACAATAAAAAGATAAAACAGATAAAAGGATAAAACAATGTATTAAAAACAGGATATCAGTAAAACCGTGGCTGGTCAAATGAAGGCTTCCTGAAATAAAGATGTTTTTAGCAGGCGCCAAAAACAACACCGTGTTGGAACCTGCCTGACCTCCAGAGGCAGGAAGTTCCAAAGAAACGGAGCTGCTACACTGAAGGCTCTTCTGGTGGACTCCAATCGGGCCATAGGTCCATGTGGAGCCACCAGGAGAATGTCCTCCAATGATCTCAGTGAATGGCCGGGTAGCTGAGAAGGTGCTCTCTCAGGTATCCTGATCTCAAGTTCTTCAGGGCTTTATACACTAGTACCAAAACCTTAAACCCTGGCCTGGTAGTGAATAGGCAGCCAGTGCAGTTCCCTCAGTGAGGGAGTTGCATGCTGAAAAGGGGCAGCTCCTGACAACAGCCAAGCTGCTGCATTCTGCACTAGCTCCAGCTTCTAGACCAATGGTAAGGACAGCCCCATATAGAGCACATTACAGTAATCCAATCTTAAGGTTACTAGCGCCTGTATCACTTTACAGAGGACAGCCCTCTATTTGAAGGGCTGTCCAGCCCAAATCTGGTTCATACCTAAAGAACCATACAAACGGAGTGCAGGGACCTTGAATTTGCCCACCCACAGCTAACACCTGGATAGCAGACTGAGCAGGCATGAGTGTCAGCTGATCAGTCTTCCCTCCCCCCCCATCATGAGATGTAGCTCTGTAAATAAAAGTTTATTATTATTTCTAATTTTGCATCTACACCTATGAATGAGGATGTGCAAATGCTATGCAAAACTTGGTGTCCTCTTTTTTGGCAATGTGTAACTTAGTGGCCACCCTGATTGGCAGCCTTATCCCAAACTATCAACTCAGCCATGTGAGGCTGCAGAGCAAGCAGTTTTAAAACTGCCCTGATGTAGCACAGGGAGCTGCTGTTCAGGAATAACAGTTTTTTAAAAAGCTACTTTCTGGATTGGGTTAACACACACACACACACACACACACACACAATGTGGAACAAAACCTGTAGTGAAGGCTGTGCACCAAAATAAAACAAAATATTTTTAAACTTGCAGTGCAGAGAACATTTTGTTTTTCGTGCTGGCCTTATGCTGCCTAACCCTCACCCCTTTCGCTGCAGAGTACTTAACCTAACAGCTGCTCCAACCCTGGGAAAGGGATAAGAAACTCTATGGGACTCAACAGTTACTCCAGAGGCTTTGTTCTCAGATGGTTCAATCCACCAACTACTAGGCAAAGCGACCCAATTTGGCTTCAACTGGCTTTGTTTTGTTTTTACTTAGTACAGTATCTAAAATTATCTCCAGCTTGGTTATTATAAAGGCTGCCTCGTTTCTCTCTTTGATGCATTGGTAAAAGGGGCCACTGTGCTTCCGCCCAAGTTGGAAACAAACATGTCTGAGTAACAGCTGAATTTTATATTTCCAAAACGGGGGAATCCAATGTTTTTTCTCTTTCTTGTTGCCAGCAACCCTCAGGGCAGCTCCAGGTCCAACTTGTAACCATCACATAACCTGCAGAGCTTAATTTAAATGTCTGCAGAGCTTTGCTCCCCCACTTCATCTTACGACTCTGAACATGCAGACACTGCGAACTCACCATCCAATAGCCAGGGACTTTTTGTCCCCATTCCTCCCTACCCCCCAAATCTGCTTCTTGTAATATCTTCCCTGATTAAGAAATCCGGAGATCTCGATAGCTTGTACATCTTTTGTGATCTTTTGGTATTACACTAAGATGGATTTTGGATTTGTTCTTATCGTCAACACTGCTCCCTTTGTTTTTGTTTCTCCCCAGTCACCAGCCTCCCCTTGATGTCAGTCTAACACAGTTACAAGATTTCCTCTACAGCCAGGAGGACTAGAACCATGTTTTTAAATTAGACCCATTAATCAGATTGTGATTAATCAAGCACTAACTGGATCCTGTTGTTACATGCTGAACATGAGGATGTGAAGGAAAACATAAGAAGAGCCCAGCTGGATCAAACCAAAAGCTCTAATCCACGGTGGCCATGTGTCCTGCTTTGTGGAGGACAGTCCTTTATTTCGAAAGCATCCCCGATTTCGAGGGCTGTCGATTACAATAACTTGCAATCACAGATCTCCTGGTGCATCTTCTAGTTTGGCTCTTAGTGCTGGAAGTCTGTAGCACATCTGCTGGATTTGGCCATGTGTCCTACTTTGTAGAGGGCAGTTCTCTATCTGAAGGGCTGTCAGAGGACAGACAGCATCTATTTGAAGGGCAGTCCAGTCCAGTCCAGTCCAGGTCCAGTTTAAAGCTAAAGAACCATCAGAAGGGAGGGCAGCAGGGCCCTGGGAGCTGCCCAACCACAGTTAGTACCTGGACAACAGGCTGAGCAAGCACACAGGTTACCTGACCACAGTCTTCCCCACTAGGGCAAAATGTATCGGATTCCTATTCAAATTATAGTGTTTATTTCCAAATTTGCCTCTATACGTACAAATTAGCCAATGCATATTTTCTGCAAATCTGTGCCCTCTTTTTTGGTGTTCTTTTTGACAATGTGTAAGTGGCCACCCTAATCGAGTCCAAACTAGACAGCCACTGGGTTGCAACATCAATCATCTCAAAGTAGTTGTCCCACTGGAGATTTGTGCCCTTGGTGACTGGGGGCAGTGTTAGGGGGCGGCCCACTAGGGCTGTGGCCCCAAATCCTTTCATTTGGAGCCCCAAATCTCTGGGAGGCCCTCTGCCCCACCACCCTGTTGTTCATGCATGGGCACTTGCTGAAAGAAAGATACAGGGGCCCTGATGATCTCCGTTGCATCTGATCCCCCTGGATTAGCTGGCTTTTTGCCCACATGTGCTTCACCTCCAGTGGCCCCTCTTCACCTTGCATCTTTCTACCTGAGGTTTTTTTCCCCTGAAATCAAATGCCCTCCTCTCCCCTGTCCGTACATCCCTTTTTACAAATAGGGTCAGGGTCCCTATTTACAAAGAGAGAGGCTTCCTTTAAAGACACACACACTTTGGAGCATGTGTAAACTAGCATATGCAAATTTGGGCATTTTCTTTGTCCTGTGGGCCTGAGCCCTGGATCTTTTCGGTGTTGGTGACTGATTTCCTACCTAGTTCAGCG
The DNA here is from genome assembly GCA_021292165.1 of Shinisaurus crocodilurus. Taxonomy (NCBI): domain Eukaryota; kingdom Metazoa; phylum Chordata; class Lepidosauria; order Squamata; family Shinisauridae; genus Shinisaurus; species Shinisaurus crocodilurus. The sequence continues at coordinate 17,520,675 of CM037887.1, read as the reverse complement.
GAAGCGTAACAGCACATTCTTCAGGCTGAGTGATGCTTGTTCCAGAATCAGGAATAGTCAAGGACATGTTGCAGTCTTCGCCGATGCGGCTACAGTGGGGAGAAAAAGTAAAATGATACCAACCAGCTGAGCTTCCTTTTGGCCAGAGAAGGTATTCCTATCATAATAGGATTGCCATCTTTTGGAAGAGGAAGAAAAGTCTGTGTTTTAATTTGTTTATGTTTATGTACACGATCAAGTCTGACAGTCCTTGAAACTGAGAGAAAAATAAACAAGCACCAAAACTATCTTCTGGATGGTCAAACAAAAGGATACAACCCTATCACTGATCCTGATACTGCAAGTATCAATACATGTTTGTAAATGGCCATTTCCCCCCATAATACTTTGGAATGGGTGGTGGGGAGGGACTGAGCTCTGCTTCCCTGTTTATGGTTAATTAAAAATTAAATTTTTGCAGTTGGACTTGCACAAATGCACACTTGTGCACTTTTGGGGGGGGGGTCTGAAATGGGCAGCCTCACCTGGGCAATGTTCTGGCAGGTGTCTGCTGTCAAAGTGCAGCAGGAACCCACCATGGGCATCGACCCAGAGAGGCTGCAGAGATTTATTTCTGACTTTGCTTTCCTCCGACAGCTGTCAAAAGGCAAGCTGTCAAGGGAAACCAACGCCACAAGCAATCTTTGCTCGCAAAAGGCTGGTAGCCAGTGCACCACTCCCTTCGTGGTGAGACCCTCCACTTTTTGGGGCTGAACTGAACCTGACTCTTCTCAGCATCCTGCATCTTTTCCACCCTTTCCCGAGACTCTAGGTGCTCGGGAAGATGGAAAAGTGCAATCCATTTGCATTTAATGCTGCCACTGCTGCATGTATATTTTGCCACTTAAACCCCGGGTGCATTTTATCCTTGAATTGCGAGTGAAGTGTGAATAAGCCCCTAGCAAAGATTCCTTTCCTTGTTCATCTTCTACTTGCTGTGTGTCCCTTTGCCATGTCAGGCTAAATAGTACCATCTTGTGGCTGATGTCTGCCATGCCAACTCCAAGCAGGTCTGCTCGGAAAGCTGGTGGTTTGGCCAGGACGGCATCCCACAGGAGGAAGGCAGGTTGAATGGATCTCCACCTTCAGGTGGAGGTGGTATGCTTCTGAATACTAGCTGCTTGGAGGCAAGCAGCAAGGAAAGGCTGTTGCCTTCTTGCCCTGTTGGTGTGCCTCCAAGAGAGATCAGGTTGCCCACTCTGGGAAGCAGGACACTGGACTAGATGGACCAAAGCAAAAAAGGAGGCAGAAGTGGGTGGTCACCTAGGGCGCTGAGAGATCCAGGGTGCCATACCAAGCCCAGGCAGGCAGCAGCAATAGTGGCCTGGCAAAGCCTGGCATGCAGTAAAGGAAAGCGCTACATTGGCCAGTCCAGGCTGCAGCTGTGTGCCATTTTAGATCACAGTATTTTCCCCAGTGTGTGAAGCAGCAAGCAGAACCTGATCAGCTCGGTAACTTTGGGGGGGGGGGTTGCACAGCCAATGACTGGGTTTGCACAACACAGCAGTCCATTGCGGATTACAAGCCACGGTGGGTTGTCATGTCGTGTGAACCGAGACCGCTTCCCACAGGGTGGCTTGTTTGTGGGCAACAAGCCACCCTGACACCTGGCTTGCTGTAGGGGCTGTTGGACCCACGATGGGTTGCCGTGTCAGCTGAACCCAGCTTAGTCCACATACAAGGGAGAGAGAGAGAGAGCGTTTATTTGAAAGCTCTACCATCCCTGAACAGCTCTATAAATTTCTCTCAAAAATCTTTGTGACTAGCCTAAAGGGCAAAAAATGCTCACAAGGCTACCTTCACCGCTATAGTTATGCTATTGTGAATGGGCAAAGCCTAAAGAAGGCAACACAGAAAGTGCAAATGAGATCACATTCCTCTCATTTCTGAGGCTCCTCCAAGCTCTAGCTGAAATGGATTGTTTTGCACTCACCCCCTTCCTCTAGTGGCAGGGTTAGCTGAGAAGGAAGACACACAGGAAAACCAGTGTAGCAGAAGAGAAACAATGCCCTTCTTGGGGTGCTCCCAGAGGAAGCCTTTACTATAACACTGCCTGCCTCGTTCACAAATTTTACAGGGGATCCAGACAACAGTGGCCCGGTTCACACAATCATGGCAGCTGAAACAAGCCACTGTGGCTTGTTGCAGCCGCTGTGCATGCTGACCAGATTCCCCTAATTACCCACACTGGTGCAGCTTGCTGTGTCGTCTGAACCCAGGCAGAATAGCTTGTTTAGGGTGGGTAGCAACCATTAACTCAACAACAGCCATCCGGTTCCCTCAGCGAACGCGGCCTTCTTTGGAGAGCGCCCCGAGCAAAGAGATGGAACCAGGGCATCTATGGCTGTAGAGGCAGCTCCTCTCGCTCCTGCGCTAGGGGCCCTTTGCCTGAATGGCTCAAAGGGAGGCTGGAAGTCTAGGCTGTTGTGTGTTTCATTCAAACCCCCTTTCCTATCTCTATGGTCCATAGAGGGTGTTGCTTGGAAATTGGGCCTCCTCGCGAGTTTTCCCGGTGCGAAGAGCTGACACGCCCGTGGCAGGGATTCCGGGTTGCAGCACTTGGTCGAGAGCAGGAGCAAGGTTGGGGGGTGGGAGACGACCGCTTCCCGGAGGGCTTTCTCGGTGCAAGCTGCCTGCAAAGGCTCCCGGACCTGCAGTTGTGTTTGCGTGCCCGCCGCTCCTCCATGACCTTCCAAATTGAGGAATTTGCAAGTAAAAAGGAAGAAAAGTTAAGGTGTAATTTATTTTACTCTACCAGCTGATCATTTAGTTTAATGCCAGGTTAGAGTTTCAGTGAATACTGTTGTGGTTTAAAACAGTGGTTGCATTTATTTACAAGAGTTACTCTCTGCACATAGTCATAAGCAGCTGTTGATTATGATGCTTTAATAATAATAATAAAATAATAATAATAAAAAATAATAATAATATAATAATACAAGGAACACATTTTGTGAGCCAACATCATGTTATTGGTTAGTTTTTTAAAATGGTTGTTGGAATGTTCTAGTATAATGGTTTATGAGTTAACAGCTTTTTGTTACAAAAAAAGAAAATTTCAATATGTTTTGTTGGCACTTAATGGTAATTAACATATTAATTTGTTTAAATAAAATGTGTCGTCATTTATTATTTCATAAAAGGCTCACAAAAACCTCAGCACCAGTATGCTTTAATCCTCCCGAGCCCATGGGTGGCTTGTTTCAGCTGCAGTGATCATGGTAAACCAGGTCAGTGTCCTCCACTTCTCTCTTACCACAGGAAATCCATTGAAGAGAAAAAGACAGAATAGCTACACAAGGGGCCTTCTAATTGGTAGAGTGCTAAGAGCTCTCCACTTGGAAACACCCTGGTAGAGCAGGAACCCTCTGTCTGGAAGCATCTTAGCATGTGTTGCAGGAGTTAAGGCCAGATCCTGTCTTAAGATCTTGATCAGCAGGCTGAGAATGAAACTAGAGCAGAACTCAAGAGGTAGTAGACCACCATGGCCTGCTCCTGGCACCAACCCACATGACCTGCAGCCCCAAGGCAACTCAAACCTCCACTAGGTATTGACTGGATTTAGACAACATGATAACTTGAGTGTGGGTTGTCGTTGAACCCATGTGTTATCGTGTTGTCTGCACCCAGCTGCGCTAACAAGTCTTGTCTTGTTAACAAGCAACCCATGAAGAGAACCCATAGTTTGTTGTTCAGCTGTGAACTGTGAGTTGTTCACCATGGTTTGTTATCTTGGCTGGGTTCAGGCAACACAATAACCCACATGTCAACAACAGCCCATGTTTCAGCAACAACTTACACTCAACCCAAACTCAACCCTTGAGTGTGGGTTATCGTGTTGTCCGAACCCAGTCATTCAGTTAGGCAAGGAATGGGAGAGTGTCTTTGGGTTGCTTTGGACAGCATCCAAAAATGTTTAGTTTATCCATTTTTACCACTTCAAGCCACTGCATGATCATTGTGATAAAATCTTCAAGGACTACTGTAGTTACCCTTACAGTTGCCATTTACAGTTTAACAGAGCAAGCATATAGGCTGAGATCCAAAGAACTGCACTAGTTCCTAGAGGGGCTTGCGTTTCTCAAGGAGACTCGCACGCCCAATGACAAACCCACGTTGAAGCCAAGGTGACCTTCCAAAAGCACTTTGTTAGATGGTATGGGGGCCAGTTGCTCAAAGACACCAACTTTGCCCTTTCCTAGAATAGAGGGATTTGGCCACTGTGGAGCATGCCCTAGTAACTTCCCAACTTGCTAATCACTTATCTAAATATATAATGCGCTCTCCAGCCAGAACTCCCAGGGCAGCTTACACAAAAGGAATTAAAAACAAATTCAAAGGTACAGTAAATTTAATGGAACCAGAAAGCAGCTGCCAGCAGCAGCAAATTTCCAGCATAAAAATAAAACCAAGACCTTAAAAGGCAAAAAAAAAAAAAAGGCTTTCACCTGGTGCTGAAAATATGGTCAGGTTATACTGCCAGAGAGGGGGTTTAGAAGTCCAGAAGCAGGAGCTGTAAGTGCCCCCACAAAATTGTGGAATCAGTCATCTACATTTATCAGATTCAAGTTCTTGGCCCATTTAAACAGGCCTCAAAGTCCTGTTCATTTCGACAGGCCTTATTCAGCTAATATTGACTGGGTTCACACAATCACAGAGGGAAAATAAACCAGACTTTTCCTCTTCTTGGAAGTCCATTTTAATTTTGTTTATTGTTTGTTGTATATGTTTCTGTGTTGTTGTTTTATGACTAATAAAAATTCTTCTGGGGGAAAAAAGAGGGAAAATAAACCAGAGTGGCTTATTTTCCCTTCCCACACATGCCAGTCCCAATGCCTAATTAGCATGATGGCCCTTGCTGGACCCGGGTTGCTGTGAAGTGAGAGCCTGGTGAGGGCTGGTGGCTGAAGTGGTTTACAAACCACCCTGAAACCCATGGCCACCATGGCATATTTTCCCTTGGTGATCGTGCGAATCCACCCAGTGTTGTACCTGTGCTTGCCTTATGGAATAATTGCTTCCTTCTTTTAATTTTTTTATTTGTATTCTTATTGTTTTGACTGTTCCTCCCTTTGAAAATCTTCATTACTGAATGGAGAGTTTAAAAAAACCCCACCCACCTAATTAAAGACCAAAAACCTCAGTCCACGTGACCAAGCCGATACCTACTATAGCTTTCAAGCCTAGTCGCTTTTTTTTTTTTAAGTGCAGTTTGTAAATGAAGTGGACAACGGGGTTTAGCATTTCATATCCATTCATTCATGAAGTGCAACCAATACATATACTGCACCAATTTTAATTCCAATGTCATTGGAATAATGCACAGAACACTAAACACAAATCAGTCAAGGGGATTTCTTAACACAATTTTGTGTTATACCTTTATTCCCAAATATATATTATTACAATCAAGTTAGAACAGCACAGAGGTTTGAAAAATATTTTTAAGTATAGACATTTAATATTTTTTTCTTCATCTCAATGAACAAGAGCAACAGTACTGGTCTGCCCCTTCTAAAATTTTAACATAACCAACATAACAATATGCAGTTTTAAAATATTAACAAAGTCACATACAAATAAGTATCTTACCCCTTGAAGTAGGCACATTAGCACTATTGCTAAACAAGTTCTGTATGTAAAGATAGTGATTTCTATGCTTTTAATTGTTGCTCTTTATTATAGAGCAGTGTTCTCCAACCTTGGGTCCCCAGATGTTTTTGGCCTACAACTCCCAGCATGCCCCAGCCAGCATATATTAGAAATGTCTCTAGAGCAGGGCTCTCCAACCTTGGGTCCCCAGATGTTGCTGGACTACAGCTCCCAGAATCCCTTGCCATTAGCCATGCTGTCTGGGTATGCTGGGAGCTGTAGACAAGCAACATCTGGGGACCCAAGGTTCGAGAGCCCTGCTCTAGAGCAAACTCCACTAAAATCAACTGCATAGCTCCGGTGTCATCCCGCCTCCAAATGAGGTTACACAGACATAGTGGATTGTGCAGAAAGCTACTTCTTAAAATTCCAACCGAGCTACTTTGTTACCCTAGATATCTTAAAATTCAACAAGGCTGATCTATTTTAAACCTCCACATTAAGAAGGGTGATGTGAGCAGCACCAAAATGAAAACGAAAACAGAATTGGTATCTGCTAATATTACTAAACTTCTACATATAGTCAGTTTGTACAACACAGACCTGACAGTCCCTGCCCAGAGAGTTTACACTCTACAGGCAATACAGGAATGGAGGAAAGACCAGAGAAAGGCAACGAAAAGCAGAACACGATGCAGGGAAGAGTGAGGTGGTCATGGAGGAGCAGCTGAAGCTAGGCCGGACAGCCCTGTGGTACAGCACATGCTTCCTGTGCGCAAGGCCCCAGGTTCAACCCCCAGCATCACACCAGTTAAAAAGATCTCAGTAGCAGGGCTTAGAAAGACCTCTGCCCAAGACTCCAGGAAACCACTAGCCAAGTATACAACACTGGGCAAGAGGGCCCAGAGGCAGGTTGTTGTTTTTTTTATGCTGGAAATGCTTTGCTAAAGCAGGTTTTCAGGAAAGAGTCAACATAAGGGAAGTCAGTCTGATGATCAGGGTGGTCATCATTTTACATTGTTGACAGGCTAGATAGCAGGGTAGAAGTGACAGAAACAGGAGTGAAATGAGAAGGACAGGGGTTCAATGGCAGAGGAACGACTGCAGAACAGAGGGAGCAAGAAAGGCTGCAAGGAAATTTGGAGGGTGAGATAATAAGTCGGGACTGATACCAACAACTCTTTAAAAAAAAGGATCAACGGGGAGCCGATATAAGGACATCAGGAGAGACAGGAGACCCACGGCAACGGAAGTGAAAAGTACATTTAGCAGAAGGTGCTTCAACTGAAAGAGTCAAATATGGCAGGAGGGAAAGCCTGCAAGGAGGTGTCTATAGATAAGAAACCAGAGCATGGAATGAAGATCCCTGCAGGCCCAGAGCACATAGAGAAACTGTTAGTCACATGTCCTGGAGAAGCAACACAAACTTGAAGAAATTCAGAAGTTGCCTCAGAACAGAAGCACTACAGCTCCTACCATATATGGGAATGGCAATTAACTGTACCGTTGCTGTCACAGAAAGAGAGGTCCGTGCCGCCAACAGTATTAAACACTTTCTACAGAATATTAATTAACACACTCTGAATTAAATCAGGCATACAATTGTTTGCAAGATGTGCTAGCCCAGCTTTTACAGTAAAAACAGAGTGATCTTTAAAACAGTATTTATTGACTAACAAGTAGTTTCAACACAATCATTAACATTTTTTTTAAATCCACCTATTGCTCTTAATGACACATGCTATTTATATGGAAGATGACATAATAGTGTCCTACTCACTGCTACTTGATTATGCACAGTTGATAATGTCAGAAGAAAGCCCACTTTTAAGCAGAGATATTAGACTGTACTTGAAGCAACTGGAAGTATTTCATTCTTTTCAATATTTGTACTGTATTTTATATTTTTTAACTATTTGTATGGCATTTTAGTATTTTAACTGTTTGTAATCCACCCAGAGAATGTGGGTTATCGGGCGGATTTGAAATATCTGGCACAATACTTAGCAATGTTTCTCATATTCTAATAGCACCTAGATATTCTTTCACCTCCAGTAATATTTTATGTTTTAAGTCTAATTTGTGTACAAAACCACGCATAGAAGTTCTGCTCGATTTTAAAGTGCTGGCAGAAAGGCAAACTTTAAAAGAAAAAAATATTTTAGAAATTGATTCCAAAAACCCTATAGAACTTTAAGGACTCAATATATGTTGCAAACCTAGCCCCCCGCCCCTTTCTTTCGTTTTCCTTCCTGCCTCCTTCAGTCCTCTTCTTAGGGCTCAATCCCATGGCACCTAGACAGCATCTGAGCTATCCTGAGCCTCTGCCAGCCTCCTTCCCTCACCCTCAAAAATGCCTTTGCTAGATGGGTTAAAAAGCCAGTCTAGCAAAAAATGCAGGGTGGGAGGACGGGGAGGTGAAGATCGCTGCCGCCACCCCCCCGCCCCCACTCCCTGCATAGGATGACCGTAATCGAGGGCGCCCTTAACCACCTTCTTTCCTCTTCAGATAAAGTATGCCTGCAACCCCTGAGTCATACCATGCTTGGAACTAGAGGAAGGAGACAAAGTAAGATTCTTATCTACCTCAAAGTCGCTCATTCATTGCAGCTTCATACCTCTTCCCACCCCACTCTCATTTCTTTGTACAAAGCATGACATTTAAGATTTTAATTCCCCAGGCTTTATTCCTGAAACTTACACTATCAGATATCATCACCTCCGAACAGGTCTCAATCTTTGAAACACAGAATGGAAAATTCCACCTGTATGACCATTCATTGCCCAATACAAGGCTGCTGTATTCTTTATGCGATTGCCATGTCTTTTAAGGCATTTCAGTCTTTATGTGATGGCTTTGGATTAAGGATGCAACTTTTATTCAGCTAGCTACTCGGTTGAAACGAAATGCACACTTCCCTGAAATCAGGATCCAAACTATGAGTGATTTTTAATATTATGGAACATTATATAAATATTTTTTATGGGATAGTCATCGAAAGATTCAATAATCATCAACTAGCATTGTATGCACATTCAAGGCAGTATTTCCATTTAGCCTACAAACAAAACTTCATTTTTGTTAAGCAATGACAACATTTTTAAACAAAAATATCATTGGGATGGATTCAGGATCTGCCTTCCATGACAGGAAAGGAAGTTCTGTTCAAGGAAGTGTTGTGCTCACGGAAGTTTCCTCCACCCAGTTTTTGGGGATCCCCCCTCCACCCCAAAACACAGCTCACCCCATTCAGCAGGGTCTCCCAATTCTGTGTATCATTGTTAGGGGGCTGGAGAGGCTGCTGTGAGAAAGAGGGGGCTGGGAAGTCCGCTTCTGTCAGTGCAGCTGATCCAGTATAAATCTGGATCTAACCCATTGTATACAGCTAGGAAAAGTTGTTGCTTTTGAGGCTTTTTATTTTTAAAGGCAACGTTTCCATAGGCTTGAGAAGTTCTGAGGCATAGATACAATTCATACAATGGTAGCAGAAGCAACAAGAGCTTTGAATCCCTGTAGAATCCCTAATGTATTCAGGCAGCAATTAGTCCAGTGCATAAACAGTGTCACAGTCAGAACAAGAAGGCGGCTAGTTGTCAAGATTTAAATCAGCTACAGCAGAAAGCTGAGTAGGTGAGCCAATCAAATTTAAAAAAAAATAGTTGCAATTTTCTATGAAAGAAACCTTCCTTGTGGTAATAAAGGGATGAACTAATCAAGAGGATTTAGAATGCTTACTTGGAAGCAAGGCTTCATTGAGATACTGTGCTTTAGAGGCACAATACCCTGGGAAACTTCTCCAATATGAGCCACTTCTGAGCAGCTCCTGTGCATTTCAACGCAAGTTGTGCCAGGATAGTGCCTAGCAGACTCCCCCACCCGTCCACCCCTAAACAGTTTGTCTTGGGAGTGCAGCCCGCCTGAAACAAGACCCGCACACACACAGTCTTTGCACTCATGGCTACTTTGAAACTTAGGCTACAAATGAAAAGTGCTGTTCACCATTCCAATAGATTTTATATCTTCGTCCAAACAAGCTCAGTTCAGAGACATGTGTAACCAGCTCCAATGGCAATGAGATTTGGCCACTTGTGTTAGGTCTTGCATTAAACAAACTAGCAGTATAACATTCTCACTCCCCCAATCAGTCACAAAGCTGCCTCCACCACCACACCCAAATGTGTCTTACAATCTTTATTCTATGGGGAGAGCAATCCTATGGTCCCAGGAGAGCGTCCCAAGGAACACAGGATTCTTCGGAGTCCCCCCTCCGAGGCCGTAGCTACGACCTTGAAAGGGGGGACTCGGTTATCTGATCCTTCCCCTCACCCCCCTCTCCCTTGCAGCTGCCATGGAAAGAGCTACACCGGCTGCTTACCAAAGTCAGAAAAGCAGCCTTGGAGAGGTCTGTAAGGGGGCATTCCAGTGGACGGGGAGGAGTGGCCAAGCTATGAGGAATCCGATGGCCTCTCCAGCCCCAGTCATGCCTCCACCATAGTATGTCCTCTCTAAACATGGCTCAGAGGTCCGTCTAGAGAGAAAAAAGCCAAACATGGAGGACGGGGAAGTGAAAATCACCTCCGTCACTCCTCCTGCCCTGGCGGCAGCAGCTCTGAATGGCATTGGATACACAGAAGCCTCTTGGTTCAGAGGCTCCTGTCTCACGGGGGCCGCAATCCATAGGATCACACCCTAAAATAAATAATTTTTCCAAGTCAACTCAAAGATGCATTTTCTAAACCAGATTAGGTTACTTAAATTTTACATGATTTCTTGGTTAAGAACAGAGATTAGGCTGCTAAAGACAGGAGAGAGACGGGGGGTGGGGGTGGGGGAGGGGCTTCTACACAACAGCTTGTCTAGGAATTTAACTAGTAGCCAAAAAAGTCCTGGTGGCCCCCAGAAATCAATATACACAGTTCATAACAAGAGAGGTCCCTTATTCATTCTCTCTGTAGTAACCTTCAATTACATCTGAATTAAAATGTACCACAGTAACTGTGATATCATCCCTATACATGCGCGCCAAATCATCAGGAAGGGTCAACATTGCCATGAGCTTCTCCTGATCAATCTCTCCATATTCATTATTGCCAATTGCATGTCGGATGAGGTGGGTAGCCACATTCCGGTCACAGGAATGGACGTGCCTGGCCTTTCTCTGAAGCAGCAAGTTCTGCATGTAACCCAGGTTGGCTGGTTTCTTAAAAGCAAGCTGCGTGTTCTGGACATCAGCTTCCAGCAGATGGTCTGCAACAAGCTTGACAACCTCTTCATTACTCAACATGTCCCACAGGCCATCTGAAGCAATAACTAAAAATTTATCCTGCCTTCTTATTTTGTGGTAGGTAACTTCTGGCTCTGCAGTTAGATAAGGAGGCGTATGATAGTTTGGAAGTGCATACTCGTAAATGTTTAAAGTTTCCATGTTGCAACCATTTCTCATCACACTGTGCTGCAGTTCCTGGCTCCACTTGAATTGGACATCTCCAAAAGCTCTTGAGGGCATAAGGACTCCCAGCAACCTGTTGTTCACAATGAGTGTTTCCTCTTCAGAGGTCGGGTGCTCCTCTTTTAACCTTAAGATTTCCAATTTGTTGAAGGCATTGTGATCTTGAGTAAGAGGGAGGGCTGACCACATTCCATCTTTATTCTGAACCCCTAGAATTGCTCGGCAGTCACCCGTATTTGCAACGTGCAAATGAACGCTGTCAACATGAGCCATGCATGCTGTTGTACCCGAGAAAGCCACCTGAAGAGCGATGTTTCTGACCAATTCGTTTTCTGAGGGAGCCTGAACCTCTAACGATATGTCTGAATCCAGCCTTTTAAATGCATGGATCAAGGCGTCTTTTACAGCCAGACCTAGTTCCATGTCCATGCTCACTAAGTCCTGCCAATAAACCCTGAGCTGCTCCAAATACAGTGAGGCTACCTCTTGAAAGGAGCTGTCGCTTGGATGTTTGTGCCATTGTAGAATAGGAAGAACTGGTTTCATGGACTCCACGGCAGCCTCAATTTCTTCCAGCGTTTGTTGAGACAGAAGAGAAATGGCAATGTAAAAAAATAGCCTCTCGCTGACCGACTGGGCACAGGCATAACCTGCATGGCCATCGAAGACCCCAAACATCATCCCTCGGGTCTGCAAGCAGGTAGCTGCACTTCTACGGTCTTCAATTGGGGTATTGGCAGCCAAGTGGTTACTTTCAAATTTTAGCACAGAGCTCGGGTTTTTCCCATCAAATTCAGGGACTGTATGGGACAACTCACTTGCCCGTAAGATGTCATTGATCTGTGATGGCGTCAGATGGAAGGAGAAGTCTTCTTCTTCTGTTGAGGTATGTCTGAAAGCTTTTCTCACAGTGAAAACATTGTTTGTGCTGCAATTGCAACTTGCCAGGAGAGAAGAAAAAGGGCTTTTGGCAATCAAATTCCTCCATGCTACTTTGTTTTGGCTTGAAATGCACCTGGAATACAAACGTCCTTTTCCATGCAGAGTGGAGATGGTGCTTCTTGCCGAGATTGTAATCCTAGAGGACATTGTACTCAACTTCGTAAGAATATTTCTATTTTAAAGCAGGATGTTTTGAAAAGCCTACAGGTAAAAATAAAGCTGCTGTTAAATTAAAAACATGTAATCCCTACAACACAGCATTGATGGTACAAATGAATATTTAACAATAGGCTGTTGAAGAAATATAAGTCAGTGCTTTTGTAATTTAATTATAATTCAGAGTGCCCGGGGAACCTACAATTATAATCCTGATACCACTCATACACAAGGAACCAATATGAGGTATGTGGACTAGTAGTATGCTAAGTAGATTTTAAAGTTGTCAACCGAAGATGTCTGCACCCAGACAACTTGATGGTAAAACACATTTACTTAGAAATAAGTCCTGTCATTTCAGTGGCACTAGAGTCAGATGCCAGAGCACTCAGGTTTGCTATGTGAGTTTATTTCTTCAGGATAAGCTCCTTGCCAAAAAGACAGTCTGCATTATCCAACCCTTTGAAGAGCCATTTCCCATCAGAATTCTTCTATCTTGAGTCTATTCTTCATGGCTATGAATGACCTGAAGTTCAGTCAAGTTAAAGGGCCATGTGCCTAAATAATCCCCAGATGTAAGAGATCTATTTTGTAATACCTCACAGAGTAATTCCATGAAGGATCAGTTCTGTTTAATCCCTACCACTAGCATGAAATATGTAAATCAACTGAGTAAGGGAATATCATATTACACCAACTCCTCTTTGGCCGCAACCCTATGCACACTCTCTTGGGAGTAAGTCAAGCCCTACTAGAATCAGTGGGACTTGTTTCTGAGTACACATGTTTAGGATCATGCTTTTGCATTAAAACAAAGCATGCACATTCTGGAAACATTCCTGCCCTGGACAGAAATTTGGCAAATAAAGGCTCATGCTCATTCTGCCCCTCATGTACAATCACAACAGAAGCATTGCATTCATTTTCTAAGCCTTGGGACAGCACCTGAACATAAGAACAGCCATACTGGATCAGACCAAGGGTCCATCTGTTCACATAGTGGCCGACCAGCTGCCCACAGAAAACCCACAAGCAGGACATGAATGCAACAGCACCCTCCTGCCCATGTGCCCCAGCAACTGATGTACATAGGCATACTGCCTCTGAAACTGGAGGTAGCATAGAGCCATCAGGACTAGTAGCCACTGATAGCCTTATCCTCCATGCATTTGCCCAGTCCCCTTTTAAAACCCTTCAAATTGGTGGTGCTTACAGATCCCTCCCATGAATGTGTCTCAAGCTCTTTACAGACATTAATTCAAGTAGAAATCAATTACTGAGTTCACATAATCACCGCACCCCACCGTGACCAGGTCTGCATGATCGCCGCAGCCCACATGGCTTATTTAAGCCATGGTGTGTTGTGGCGCAGTGCCAGCGGCGATTTTGAATATTCAACCCCTGGTGGGGAGTTGCCATGGTTTTTCGTGTCATCTGAACTCAGGCAGCAGGGGGTATTTGAGGGTTAAACAAAGCCATGGTGGGCTATGGTAATTGTGGACATCGGCCCAATATGTGCAAGGGCGGGATGTAGGGGGTGACATTGGGACGTCACTGGGGCAGCAGGCTCTGCTCCCAATCTATGTAGGTGTACATGCAGGAACTCTCTAATGAATTCACATAGGACGCTATGATGCCACTCTCCCATCTCATATACAGAGGTTCCCTACAGATGTTCCAATGAATGGAACCAGTGGTAGAGCCTGCCACTGCAAACCCCCCACCCCACAAAAAAACATGTTCATTCTACCCAAATGAATGCCTGTAATGGGTTTGTGTTTAGCTTATGTGTCTAAAGTAATCCTTGTACCTGGAAATTATTACCCAAGTTGGCTTCCTTCTAGAACAGCTGTAGAACTACTTCGCAGGTAAAGTAGTTCTATTCTTAATTGCCACTCTGTTACATTTTATGCTACCCTTTGACCAACATAACGCTACTGACATAACTCAAGCAGCTACCACTGATTGTTCACTATATACAAAATCTGTCTGGCATGCTGCAACACTTTAAAACCTCTTGCTTTTGAGGGGAAAACATGCAAACTTCCCTTTCTAGGAAGTCTGAAAAAACATTTAGTTTTCATTGCTTAATACATTAAACCGATTAAAACGTTCCTTTGTAAAAATATATTTTTATGAGAAGGGTTTTTCTGTATGTATCAAGTATCCAGCTGTGTTTATATGTCTGGCTGCACACGTACTCAGAACGGAAACTCCAAAAATTAACTCATGTTTCTTTTTATGTATACAGTGATTAGGACACACAAAATGTTACCATTCAAAAAATGAAGAACATTTTTATTGTCCTTCCAGTTCTAACAGTTTAAAGTATAGCTTGTGACACATCAAGCCAAACACAGCCCAACAGCTATGTATGGAGGATTGCCAGGTGCTTGACGACTCCGTTTTTGACAGGGATGCAGCGAAAGAAAGAAAGAGGTTTTATCAATTTACTGTTGGATCACCATACACAGCTGGTGAGCTTGCATTCGAACTGGTAGGTCACAAATTGTAAAGGCATGTTTTAAAAGCACCATCACAAATTTTTTCCAAATGATTTGTTTTAATTTTATTTCATTTTATTATTTTAGTTTGGTTTATACAATTCCCACTGAAATCTGTGGGATGACTCCAGATTTATACTCAAGTCCTAAACATAGCTACAAGCAGTTTCCACTGACTACATTTAGGGTCCAGTGGTTTGTGGAGGGCAATCTCAGCAGAGAAAACTTTTACAAGTATGATTTAAAAAATATTTTCTAAATATGCACTTACAATCTAACTACTGCCAAATCCTTGAGAACAGCAGGGCATTTTCCAAGAGTGACTGGTTTCTTAAACCTGTGAGATCATGAAAACAAAAGACAACATTTTCACAATATCTTGGTATTAAATCCTACATTCTGTTTAATCACACTTCTCTTTAATGAGCCCCCCCCAAGTAATTTATTAGTCAAGCACATCAAGATAAATGTGTCAGATAAATGTGACACAGATAAATGTGTCAGATAAATGTCTTGTGTTATCATCAACAGCTCATGATATGTCAATATACCACAATTTTGATTATATAACTCAAGGTACCTGTGGAGAAAGCCCAAACACCAGTTGCACACACACACTACACATTTCCCCTAAGGGAGGGGGCGAGGGAGGAGGGATGAGATCACCGGGGAAGCAACCAGACAAGTCATCAGCCCCAACAAAGGAGGGCCTCTGCGGAGATCCACAAAAGTCCAGGAAGGACCATCAAGGACCATCAACGAGCAGGGCAGTCTCAAAGAGCTGCAAAGTACCACTACGTCACCTTCTTCCCGGGCAGGAATAAGCCCACCTGAAACGAAGGGGCAGGCATAAGCCCCCACCTGACCCAGAGGGTGGGGAGAGCGGGAAATCCGGGGTAGAAAACCCCTCTCCCTTCCGGTAGAGGGTGGTTGGGAACCACGAGTACGCCAGGGCCAGATCCACCTTAAAGCAAGCAGCCCAGGTACACCATTCTCAGCCACGCTGTGCCGATCTGGAGCTAGGCTGAAACTGACTAGGGGTATTGTCTTTGATCTGAGGACAGAGACGAGGTTCACTCTGCTAGCCTGGGAGCCTGCTGATTGGGTAAGACGGGGGACAGCTAAGGTTGTGTTGACAGTAACGTATTCCTAAAGAGCTGCTAGTTCCGACCTGTGTTATTGTATAAACAAATAAAAGCCTTATTTGGTCATTTAAAGGGCTGTGGTTTTTCCTCTTGTACTGCGAAAGCCGATACAGACCGTATCTCATTGCCGGTTAACCCTATAATTGCTGAACTCACGCAAAGGATCCTGTTGCTGATCCTTCACAGTACCTTTTCCCTGGCCTTGATGTATTATGAGGCAGTGATGATTCTGTAGGAGGTAGGATTGTCAGCTCCTGACCTATAAACAGTGCCTACTGCTCTAGTTTCTCTAGTGGAGCAGGACAGATACTGCTTGCTGCCACAGGTAGGAAAGAAGGTGGATGAATGAACTGTTGCAACACTGCTGCTGTCAGCTATTGACCAGTTCACATGACACGACAACCCATTGTGGGTAACTAGCCGTGGTGGGTTGTTGTGTCGTCTGAATTCAGGCTGCTTCCCGCAGGGTGGCATATTTTTCAGCAACAAGCCACCCTGACAACCCATGGCTTGTTCTACGGGTTTTTTGATCCATGATGGGTTGTCGTGTCGTCCAAACCCGGGAGAGTAATTTCATTGTGGGGTGCAGGGATCTGCTAGAGAACCACTCGGCAAGAGGGGGAGACAAGACAGGTTCTGCTGTGAAGGACACTGGGATACTGGCCAGAGGACCAAGGAGGAAGGAGGGGGAGAACAAACCATGGTGTGCCCAATCATCTGTCGGGCGCACCATGGGTTGTTCCATGAATAACCCACACTGTGTAGCTTATTCACATGCTTAGCATGTCATGCAAACCTGCCCATTATCTCACTGCCCAGGGCTGTTATATCAATTGGCACCCTCTCTGGGTCAGGTGACAAGGTTTTTTTAATGAGTCCTCAAGTGGAGCTTGTGTCTCCTATCTCTTTTCAAAACATATAGCTTTCACTGCTTAATAGATTTAAGTCTGTGTATGTAAGTTTAATCTATATTTCACTTATACCGAAAGGTCTGCCCACTACTTTTATTTGAAGGCAGTAGTTGCGAATTCTCCTTTTCACATGAACAGCAATTGCTCTCGACTTTCCTTGTGTGGTTCCTTCATCTGTCTAGTTTATTTTTATTTTAAAAAGCTGTCAGGTTTTTCAAGAAGTATCTGTTGCTCTTTTACTACCTTCCTTCCCCCACTACTTCCTTATCTCCCTCTATTACCCTCCCTCCCTCCCTCCTACAATCAATATAGTTTCCTTCTGTTTATAGAAACAAAAAGAATAAAGTAACAGGAGTTACAAAACAAACTGTTATTATTTACCTTGTTAATCATCCGGAACTCCACTATCTTTCTCAGTATGAGCAATGTGGATGTCCTTCTTGTACACCTGCTAGAAACCAAAATAAATAAGAGGGTTAAAAAAAGAAGGTTGAAAACATGACATTGATAAATGCTGTCAGTACAGAAGTACAGTACAGAAGTTAAGCAAACTCAGTGCCCTATGCCAACCAGTAGATCATAGAAATCAGATGGTCTAGGCCACCCACAGACAAAGGGTTTGGTTTGGGGTTTTTTGTAAATTCATGGAACTCACCAGGTACGCAGGAAAATGTTAGTTTGTTTAAAAAGGGAGAGACAGGGTGCTTCCAGATAGGGGGCTCCTAGCACTATCAATCAAAATTGTGCGCCTATTCTGTCTTTTACTTAACAGATTTTTCTGGTAAGAAAAAAAGATGGAAGTAGTAGTAGGAAAACACAGGAGGGTTTTCAAATGGAGGATCACATCATCTAGACCCCCACATAAAATTCTGTGTTTGAAGCAGGGTGATTGCAGGATAAAAGCCTCATCTGAAAGCATTCAGACACACACACACCTACACTAAAAAAAATCCTTCTGACAGCCCTCTTGTAGGAAGAAAATGTTAAAAACTATTAAAAGCCTTGACAGAGAAAAAGTGAGAGGAAACCACTGGTGCCATGGGGAACAATTTTCCTACCCCATTTAACAAAGACAACAAGGGTCCCATGTCCCATCTTCAACAAGAAAAAAAAGGAACCCTCCCAAACAGCATGGGCAGGAGAGGGCTAAACTCCCTTCCCCTGCTATACTGCTAGGATTGGAGGCTGGCTGCACAGCTTGCTGCTCTGTCACCTCTAAAACCTTCCCCTTCTATAGTGCTATAGCGCTCAGGTTCAGGGCTGGTGATATAGTATAGGGAGGAGGGTTCTCACTCACAACACCAATACTGTGCTACCACAGTTAGGGGCCAACATCACCATCCTCCAGCAGCTTCCCTCTCCCTCCCACAATAGTTGCTTGAGGGGAGGCTGAGCCCACCTCAGGAATCTCCAGCAAATATGTTGTCTATCTAACCACCACCATGGCTTAGTACTGCAAATAATAATAATAATAATAATAATAATAATAATAATAATAAGTTTTTAAACTTTTCTCTAATACAAAGACAAGTTCATACAGCATTGCATTTTGACAGAACACTACTGTATCAACATCAACGCTTTGCATCATTGCGTAATAGGTTAGCCAAGGTAATGTTATTTTAGAACATGATAAAAGTAGCTCTCTCCTTGGCTGAAGCTGTGTCTGTTTACTTTTTCCTCATGAGGTTATTTTGCTAAGAGCTATGGACAAGTTTGACAAAGCCAAGAATGCCAACAAAAGCTCCTCAAAGGAAAGAGGGGAGGCATGAACTAATCAGATTACATGAGAGAATCGAACACTTACAGCACAGAATATACAGCTGCCATTCCCATGTGACAAAATATACATATGCTTGTACACTCACCTATATATAGATCTGTGCAAATGTAACAAGGAAATTGGCCCTCTATTAAGATTAAGGTCTACAAACAACGAACATTTCTTAAATGCACTGTTAACATATACAAAGGGGGGAAATCCTGTAAACTTACCTCTTTCAAATTGCTAAACACTAGAACATCACTTGGACACCTATGCTCCTAACACTGTCGGTATCACCACAGTTCTCAGCTGGGGATGGTGCCTTTAAAAAAAAATTAAAAATATCAAAGACTCCTAAGAATTCATTTTGGGAGTCTACAAACCAGAAACATTTTGTGGAGTCAGGTTGCCAACTTTCAAACTGGCTCCTGTAGCAGTCCTTTTTACATTAGCTTTGATCTGCGGCAATTTAATAGGTGATAATATTAGGAGATACCCACCTTGTAAGTGTATATATACTAAAAAAGAAGGGCAACATATTGCAAACGAACAAGCAGTATTTATCTCCAGGCCATGAAAAATGTCACCTGCTGACTTCTTGGGACACTTAATCTCGGTCTTTGAAGAAAAAAGATCGGGCCAGGTGGTTGGGGCGATTTCCCTCCTCCCTCCAGTTAGCAACCATTCCTTTCTTAGCGAGCTGAAACAAAAATCACCCCATAATGGAGAAAGCAATGCTGGTCAGGAGTTTGGAGGGGCAGCAGCTCGGCTCCTCCCACAGAACACACAACCATTGGCTGTGGCGAGGGGCGTGAGGAGGCTTAACAGAGGCGGGTGTGGGCGGAGTTGCGAACACGCCCACTGGCCATGCTGGTTTGCCTGGGGAGGCTTCTGAGAAGAGAGACAGAGAAAAGGAGTGGCGGGCGGGCTCAATACAATTATTACAGCAGCCTCCCCCAACTTGGCGCTATCCAGGCGGTGTGGACTACAACTCCCACCATCCCCAGCTCCTGCTGGATGTGGCTGATGGGAGTTGTAGTCACAAACACCTGGAGGGGGCCAAGTTGGGGAAGGCTGTATTACAGGGCTTCGTTTAAAACCAAGGGCTTAAAACGATGCTCTCTGGATGCCAGTTTAGAACGTGTGAAGCAACAAGGGGAAAGCGCGTGACTCACGCATTACACACAGCCCGAGCCAATGCGCGTTTCCTCAGATGAGGAGGTCCCTCTGAGTTCAATGGGGCTACTCACCTTAAAAATACATTATAAAAACCATATTAAATACGGGGGGGGAGTCCTACAATTACCAGTTTTTGTTGTTGCTTCCCAGAGAGCTTATCATGACACTCCACTGGACCAAGACTTTACCGAGCTTGATCCCCCAGATGTGGTTGAATTATAAATTAAAGTCTACCATGCCCATTCTCCCGCACCACCCAGCATGCTGGCTGAGGCATGCTGGGAGTTGTAGGACTCTCCCCCCCCCCCCGGAAAGGCCGCCTCACGCACGCAGAGGCAAACGGCTCTCCCTCGCGCGACACGCTTCTTCCGCACAGGCTCGCCGCCTTTCCTCCCCGCAGTAAAGCCGGGCGCGCCCGACGCCTTCCTTGTTCCTTTCCCCCTCAGCATGTGGCGGGCTCCGCTTCTCCGCCTCCAAGCGAGTGTGTAACACACGCACACCGCTTACCCGCCTAGCTCGAGAGGGGCCAGCTGCTGCCGCTGCCGCTGCCCTGCCGCTGCCGCCGCCGTATCGGGTCGCCTCAGAGCAGCTACTTTCGCCGCCGTTCGCCAGCCCCGCGCTCTGGTTGTGATCCGCTGGAGGACGAGCGGGCGGCGGCTCCAGGGAGGCCTCCTTCCTTCCTCTCTTCACAGCCCCGCTTCCCCGCCTCCGCCACTCCGGGCTCACGCCGCCCTCAGGCGGCTCCGCCTCAGGGCCTGACGGCTTTCGCACTGCCCTCCCACCGCTATCGGGATGACGGCAGCCGAAGTCTTTCCTGTCCCCACCAAGCCGGTCATAGACTGAGAGTTTTATATATAGAACAGAACAGTATTATATTATATATCCGTCTACCAAAGAAAGGGCGGCTTTTCTGCCTCAAGAGGCTTATCGTCTAAAATTAGGAGAGGGCCACCGCGAGGGGAAAGGAGCTCGTGAGGGTGACCCGCGCTCCCAGTAATCCCCCATGTTATGCCTGGTGGTGCCTGCCTGGCCTCACCCTCATAACATTCCTCTTTCTGAGGGCTCGAAGGTCGCAAAGGAGGGAGCAAGCTTTCAAGTGCACCAGAACTCTTCTTCAAAAATTAGGATGGCCCAAGAAGGCAACACGATAACCCACATTCAAGGGTTGAGTGTGGGTTGTTGTTGAAATGTGGGCTATCGTGTTGTCTGAAACCAGCCAAGATGAACCATGGTGAACAACCCACAGTTCACAGCCCAACAAACAAACCATGGATTCCCTTCATGGGTTGTTTGTAGTTAACAAGCCATGGCTTGTTAGTGCAGCTAGGTTCAGACAACACGATAACCCACGGTTCAGTGACAACCCACACTCAACCCTTGAGTGTGGGTTATCGTGTTGTCTGAACCCAGTCTCTGTGTGACACCTTGCACTGCAGGCCAGGGCAACTTGTAGCCCTGCAGATATTTTGGCCTACAAGTTTCATCAGCCCTAGCTAGCATAGTCAATGGTGAGGGACGATGAGAGTTGTAGGCAAAAAAGTATCTGGAGGCCACAGCTGCCATCATCCCTTACCATTGACTGTGCTTCCTCGGGCTGATGGGACTTGTAGACCAAAACATCTGCAGGGCCACAAGTTGTCCACCCGTGCCTTAAAGACTTAACAAAGCCAGTATGGTGTGGTATTTAGACTGAAGCAGGCCTAGAGAGGACCAGGTTTGAAATTCTCACTGAGCCACTCAACCTAACCTACTTCACAGGGTTGTAGTGAAGATAAAATGGTGGAGGTAGGGGGAAGAAGAACCATGCATGCCATCTTGAGCTTCTTGGAGTAAGGATGGATAGAAATGAAATAAATAGATGACAAATGTATTATGTCAAATATGCTTTCAAATACATGATAAAGTGTTATCCTCAGTTGGCAGGTCAGGTTGTACATGGAAGTAGAGGGATGGGGAAATGGTTAACAGTGGGAGTCAAATGGACATGAATGCAAAAAGGGCAGTCTTTAAAAGGGGGGGGGCAGAAGGAAAGAGGAAGAGAAGAAAAGTGGGTGTGATGGAAAACGCCAGTCTGATGTTAGTCACAGATTGCAGTTGTAGTGTCATGAATTTCAGACTGGGGATTTTCCATCACAACCAACATACCGGTACTTTCTTTTCCTCTCCCCCGTATTTTAAACTCTAATTTATTTCTGGGGTGTTTTTGCTTAACTGCTAATCTAAAGAAAAGTTCTGGGGAACCCAAAAGCTTGATCACTACTTTGTGATGTTTTACTTGGCCATAATAAAAGTATTACACTTCTCTTACACTTTTATTAGATGGCCACCTGCCATTTTTATTTGTTCTTTCTGTGAGCTTGTACTGTGTAGTGGCTAGAGCACTGGACTTAACCAAGGAAATCTGAGTTCAAATCCACACTCTAAATAATACAATTAAAAAGTGAAAAAAATCTCTGCTCAGCCACAGAAGTTGATGGGAAGGGTCAATCTCCCAGCCTAACCCACCACATTGGGTTGTTGTGAGGATAAAGGATCTTCCAAGCACCATCCATGAAAGTTTTGCGACAATAACTTTGTTAGTCTATGGAGCCACAAAGCTTTGTTGTTCCTGCTACAACAGAATGAGGCTACCTTCTCTGTCTCTTTTCTTAAGGTATATTAAAGGGGATTATTTGTAAGGATTGCGCGATCGGTAAGCCCTATATTGCAGGGGTGGGCAAAAGAGATAGAGTGGGGTCTACTGGTAGATCTCTGGGTGATTTGCAGTAGATCAGCAAGGGCTTCTGACTTCCAATTGTCTAACAATAGCAACAGCTAAAATGTCTCCCCCACCCCCACCTTGATATTAGGTTGCTGTAAAATAGGGGTGAGCAATTTCAGGGGGTCTGGGGCCACTTTCCATCCTCTGGACCCCCTGTGGGGCATAGTCCTGCTGCTGGTGTGCCACTGAATCTGGTGGCACTGCAGTGGCAAAAAACACACACAAAACAACCCAGTGGTTTGCTGCCAAATTTCAGCAGCAAACTACTACAGAGCCCTCAAACGCAGTGTTCTCCAACCTTGGGTCCCCAGATGTTTTTGGCCTACAACTCCCAGCATGCCCCAGCCAGTTGTAGGCCAAAAACATCTGGGGACCCAAGGTTGGAGAACACTGCTCAAACGGACACATTTCATTTGAAGGGGGGGAAAGTCAATTTGTCCCTTTAAGGCTCCATAATGGTTTGCCATCAGAATTCGGCAGGAAAACACCAATTATTTTTTTTCTTTTGCTGCTGCTGCTGGACTACCAAATTCGGCAGTGCAGTGGCAGGGGTGGGGGGATCCTACAAGAGGACAGGGAGCATGCATGCGGCCTATGGGCTATGTGCTGCCCATCCCCTGCTGTAAAAGAACACTTTTGGGGGAAAACAGAATTGGAATTTGGGGTGAGCTTAGTTCTGGTGCTGATTGCAAATTCCTGGGCTGAACATCGGTTCAGAGGCAACCTGTTCCTTAATTCTTAGTGTGTGT
Source organism: Shinisaurus crocodilurus (assembly GCA_021292165.1). NCBI lineage: Eukaryota > Metazoa > Chordata > Lepidosauria > Squamata > Shinisauridae > Shinisaurus > Shinisaurus crocodilurus. The sequence goes on along the minus strand of CM037887.1, from coordinate 17,497,482 downwards.
CCACCTGCCTCAGCCACTATTTTGCACCTGGCTCAGGTTGGTGGATCTCAGTGTTTGAATAAAAACACACACAAAGTAGATCCTGCAAACCTGAAGTCTGCCCACCATCCTATACTGATGGCTTGTGTGCTAATCTTTGATTTACTAATCTTGTGTTGATGATTATGATGATGATGACGACGACGACGACAACAACAACAACAACAATAAATGATGTGCATTTAAAAAAAAAAAAAAACAAGGAAAAGAGGAAAATATAATTCTAGCACTAAGATGTCTCCCACATATTAGGTCCACTTTAGGTGTATTTGTATGAGTGGCATTCACATCAGAGCTGCTTAAAATATGATGTAACTAGGTGGGGAGGTGTTTATCTGGCCTGATTCAGATGCTACTGTTGTACACAATGCAATCGTCTATCACACTAGAACCATCTGTAAAGAGGAACCATGTAGACCAGACATAAGGCCCAGGGACCTAATCTTACACCTAAAACAGTGTGGCCAACAGCACTTAACATACCTAGCTTGGGTTACTGAACTAACCAAAACACTGGTTTATGAAGCCATTGTATTACCAACTTTATTGTATGCCTGCGAAACATGGACTATCTATAAACGTCACTTCCACCTCCTTGAAAGATTTCATCAACGTTGCCTCCGGAAAATCCTGCAAATTACTTGGGAAGATAGGCGAACAAATGTCAGTGTACTGGAAGAAGCAAAAACTACTAGCGTTGAAAAAATGATCCTTCAACGCCAACTTCAGTGGACCGGTCATGTTGTTCGAATGCCGTCTCCCAAAGCAGTTACTTTATTCCCAACTCAAGGATGGAAAGTGGAATATCGGTGGTCAATATAAGAGGTTTAAAGATGTTCATAAGGCTAATCTAAAAAAAATGCAATATAAACATCGAAAACTGGGAAGCTCTGGCCCATGAACAATCTAAATGGAGGTTGGCCTTTCACAAAGGATCCATGGACTTTGAAGAAGCCCGAGTGCAAGGTGAAAGGGAGAAACGTGCTAAGCGAAAAGCATGTCAAATGAATCCTTTACAGGACCATCTTCCATCTGGTAACCTGTGTCCTCACTGTGGGAAGCTGTGTGGATCTAGAATTAGCCTCCACAGTCACTTACGGACCCATCACTAGAGTCTACACAATCTTCTTTAGAATTTCCTCCTTTTATCCTGGAAGACAATCTTACTCGGTCACGAGTGATCGCCTGATGATGACGACTGAACTATTGTCAGATTTAGCTAGCGAAAGGGCTGGGCTACAAATGGCAGCAATTGCACGTAGCTAGAGCCCAAGGTCTTGTGATTAATATATATTGTGAGTAATTAGAAGCAAACAAAACATACTACTGAGTTAATAAGTAATTGGGGATTTGCATAAATATATTTTATTGGTGAGGGCACTTAAGTGTTCAGCTCATTCCTCAAGCAAAAAGCTCTTCCTGCAAACGCCCATTTATGGTCTATTTTCAAATACTAATGTTTAATATTATCAGTTTGAACACTGTTTACTTTTTATAATAAAATTACAGTAATACCTTGGATTGAGAGCATAATTCGTTCCGGAAACGTGCTTGTAATCCAAAACACTCTTATATCAAAGCAAGTCTCTGGCGGGTGTGAGCGGGGCTGATTTCGGCCCGCTATGCCCGCTCAAGGCGAGCAGTTACATCCCTACGGCGGTCTTGCAAGACCTTGCTCGTTTATCAAGTCAAAATTCTTAAAATATTTTTGCTTGTCTTGCAAAACGCTCTCAGACCAAGTTACTTGCAATCCAAGGTATTACTGTATATAATCGCATAAATGTGACTGGTAAAATAGCACTGATTCTGTACTATGGTCCTGTGTGCTTATATCCTGTGTATTTTATGTACTTTTTTAACCCTTTCCTTGCACTAAAATAGTATTTTCAACCCGGAGCTCTCCAGATGTGTTAGACTGCAACTCCCATCATTCCCAGCCAGCATGGCAAAGGGTGACTGGGAATGGTGGGAGTTGCAGTCCAACACATCTGGAGAGCATCAGGTTGGGCAAGGCAGCACTACAAATTGCATTGGAGGCCCACTAGCCATACCAAAATAAGAAATGCCTGGAGAAGAGGTCACCAGATAACAGAAGAACACCTTTGCTGCATAACCCACTGGAATAACTGCATATTAGGATCATGCATTTGATGAAGTGGACTCTAGTCCAAAAATACTTATGCCATAATAAAAGTGTGCATATTTTGCTACAAAACTCCTTGTTGCTTTTGCACATTAGGGGTGCAATTCTATGCATGTTTAGACAGAAAAAGTCCTACAACTCCCAGGATGTTTAGGGAAGAGAACATTATTTTTCCCCACTCAGTTGTCTTACAGTTCACAGCCTGACAAATCTCTTTCAGGAAATGGTTTTAAGATACAATTACATACAGTTTTTAAACAGTTACAAAATTGCAAAGGTTTTTTTTTAAATGTGCAGAATAGTTTATTAGTGCTGAGTGTGGTCCATTCTGTGTTTATTTCCATAAATACACTCAGGTTTACCCAGCATGATATCAAACCTCACAAAAATATAACTTTGGATAGGAGAGCCTTATAACCCTGCTTTCTGGGGGATTTGTGCATCTAAAGTATGAACTGTGTATGAATGGGGCTGTGTGGATGTGCATGTGGACGTGTGTGTGTGACAGGGAGGGAGGGAGTGGGCCTTGTCTGCTTTTGCTTTGGCCAGGGCCAGCCCTAACATTTGATGAAATGAGGTGGCTGCCTCAGACAGAGGGTGCTGTGGGGGATATGAAGTGGCAGTGAGCTGTTGGAGGAAAAAGCTGTGTGTGTCACGTGGCCTGCCCTGTACCCCCTAAACTAGTCTGCTGCCTACAGGTACAGTGGAAGGTGTTGCCCCATCGCCAGCTTTGTAGTAAGATTCATCTACCAATTTGGTTAGCTTCTGTATATGGACTGGGGTGAGATAGATCTTGTCCTTTGCCTCAGGCAGCAAAATAACTTGGGCTGGCCCTGGTTTTGGGCCTGCCCACCGATGGCATCCCCCTCCACCCCAAAGGTATGGAGAAATTCATCTGTGCTTTATCAGGACAAAGTAACTTCTCCTACCCTCACACAGAAGAAAGTACTTAGGGAGAGGGAAACAGGTTAAGAAGCAGTATCCTGTGCTTTCACATTTTCTCATGCATGATCCACCCTACAGCATATTTCTGTTCCATATTCTGCAACAAACTCTCCAAAATATTATCTGTCTCTAGGGAGAAAAATGCAAAAAGAGAAGCTTGCAATTATCTTCTACAGCTGTCATTCTAGCATGTTTGTAAATTTATCATCAAGTGGTACTCCCCAAAAATGTACATCATTCTCTTTGAGATTGTCACACAAAGCCACAATGCAGGGGGAACAGGGTGGCAGGGAGAGACAAGGCGCGCACAAGTCAGAATCTTAGGAACAACTATTCTAAACAGCCTTGAATGCCTTTTCTTTTAAAAGTGCACAACACAAACTGTTGGGAATGAACAGTCAAAACCTCAAGCCATGCACAGGTGCATGATGTAATTGGGACCACAGCAGAGACCCTGTGGACATTACCCAGACCTCCTGCTGCAGGATGTGGGCGTAACCAGTCGCCTTCTCTTCCTGCCCCGAAAAAACAGTCTGAGCCATGAACTTGTAGGAACAACATGTCTGAAGATGTAGCTGAGTTGCAGTTCTGAACTTTTCCCAAGTTCAGAACAGGTCGACTACCATATGATTCCTACACAACTGTAAATACATTCTTAAGCCTGCCTGTATCCAATCTGCAAGATCTGAGTGAGTAAACTATGTTTTTAACCTCCAAAAGACTGTTTGTCTTATTGGTAGTGTAAGGGGGAAACCAGGCGAAGATCCAGCCTGCCCAAAAGTATCAACTAAATGCACAGCCCTGCTTTAACCAGCAGCTCCGCATGCACACGTTTTTCGCCTGTAGTTGGGTATACTCTGCTGTGTTTGCAAAAGCAAGAGGGGAGAGATAATATATCACAATATCCTCTCCCAGGTCTTTTGGCAATCCCCAACACAAACAAAAAACATAAGGTAGAAAAGCACCCAAATATCATGGCCCCACCTCCTGCCCCAATTAAAGCTCCTCCATGCATTAACTGCCTACCAATTGACCCATATCATCCAGTTTGCCCCAAGCAGACAATAGGTATATGAACAAGGTGCACCATGTGAAAGTCACCTGAAGAACAGACAGATCTAAGCATCATAAAGATGGGGATTGTTTGTTTTTTACCTGCAAGTTGATCTCAGATAATGCTAAATAACTCATGACCACCATGAGTAAGCTTTTGTCTAAACACTTCACATTAGTAACAAAGGTTATGACAGCATGGTTTGCACAGCTGCTCGATGGTTGTAATGCTGTTTCATGCACAGCTCAAAGAGATTCGATTCCAGAAATAACAAAAGAAGGGTCCTCTTGGCAAAGGTCCATCTAGTCCAACACCCTGTTTCTGACAGTGACTAGCCAGATATGACCAAATCTCCCAGGTCCCAGTCCAACACTCTCACCACTACGCCACACTGGCTCTCACAGTTCCCCCACAGTTGCCCTCATCCAGCAACATCTGCTACTTTGAGATATTTCACTAAGTGATCATGGCTAATAGAGTAGTGATGCTGCCAAATTTCGTAATTCATTGGCTCGTTGGTCAAAACTTGTCCATTCGTAATGCTCACCTCTGCAGTGAGCCTGGATTGATGTATTATGAATTTGCTATTACATTTATAATTGATTGCGCGCTTCGGAACATGTGCAGTCTCCATGTAAACAATGCCATTTCTGCACATGCGCTAAGTTGGTTTAACCCTTGAATAATCTGGTGCATCAACCACTGCTTCCCTTGTCATCACCGCCGCAGCAGCTCTGGCTTTGTGAGGAGGAGGAGGAAGACAACGACTATGACTCTGCAGGTCCATCTTCCTTCCTCCATATACTGGTTGAGTAAAACATCACATGACATCACCACATGGGCAAGCCACAGCGATAACAACCAATCACAAAGGGGCACATAACGTGATGTCACATGACATCATGCTACACTACGTGATTCCAAACTACAGCTCCCAAGGTGCACTTTTATATTGCACATGGGCAAAAACTCATATATGTACACGGAACAAGAACTCATATTAAAGGAGAACTCTCATCTGAATGCACATAGACGAATTTGTTATTCACCCATCACTACTGATAGATTTATCTTCCATGAATTTGTCTAATCCCCCCCACACATTTAAAGTCTTCTAAGTCAGTGACCACATCCTAGGGGCAGAAAATTCCGTAAGTTAATTAGGGGTTGTGTGAAGAAGTACTTTCTTTTGTCTGCTCTTAATCCACTGCCAATGTCATTGGATGACCCCAAATTCCAGTGTTATTATGAGAGAGGGAGAACAAAAATTCCCTCTATCCACTTTCTCTACACCCTGCATACTTTTATAAACCTCTTTTATCTTATCCACCCTTTCTAGGCAAAAATCTTTTGTCTTCTGTACAACCAGTTTTACATCAACGTGAGTGAACAAAAGCTTACTGCCAATTTTTTCTGGATGCATTTGGTGAGTTCTTAATCAAGGCTGCAATCCTGTATACAGCTAGGCCGTTGACATGGGGCCTGTGGCTTACGCTGGCTCAGCTTGTCTGAGCGTGGAAAGCTAAGCAGGGTCAGGCCTGGTTATTACTTGGATGGGAGACCCCCTCCTCTAGTTTCCTGCATTGAGCAGGGGGTTGGACTCGATAGCCTTGTAGGCTCCTTCCAACTCTATGATCTATGAAATCCCATGACCTCAAAATGATGTGTATCTTGGAGATGTACAGCCTGATAATTATGCTTTAAATATGCTTGTTTTCTCAGAAGTAGGGGTTGGATCCAGCATGTAGGCATGTACATCTGGACTGGTGGAAGCGGACTTCCCCACCCCTCCTCCCCACGGCAGTTCCTCCAGCACCCTGAAAATGCTACTCAAGAATGTCAGGGGACCCCGCTGAATGGGGTGAGCTGTGGAATGGGGGGGATCCCCAAAAATCAGGCAGAGACACTTTTTGTGAGAGGAGCTCTTCTGTCAACAGAATGCAGATCCTGAATCCAACCCCAGGTCTCTAGCCAGAAATAATGTGATCAGGGGGCTTAAGGATACACTCTGTGGCCTGTTTTGCATGTAATGACAACCAAGAGTATGGGTTGAGTATGGATTGCTGTTGAATCATGGGTTGTTGAATCATGGGTTGTTGTTACATGTGAACACTATGGTTTAACTATGGGTTGTTAACCATGAACAGCCCAGGAAGAGAACCCATGGTTTCTAGTTGGGTTGTGAACTTTGGGTTGTTTGGTTAACAACCCATAGCTAAACCATAGTGCAGGATTTGCATGTAAGGACAACCCATAATTTCCTAATCCTTTGGCTTCAGCTCTCTAACTTGCTGCCTTTGATTAAGAAACTGGCTTTCTCAGTTGCTAAAATAGTTTGACTCTTTTGTAGCCATTGTTTGTAACATGACCTTCTGTGTAGCCTGAAGCAAGACTGGCTTACTTGTAGCTTTTTACATAATAAAAGCTAATTGCTTGGAATTAGAATCAGTGACTTGTCTCTGGCAGGAGGTGCCATCTTAATAATCCTTAAAGCAGTCCTGTGGAATAGGCATTAAAGAGAGTGGTTTGAACATTAGAAATAGTGGGTTACTTAAGGCTCCATGACTAAGAGCTTTTCTACACAAAGCTGTTAATCTGCTGTGTCTACTGTCGGTTTCATCGCAGAACTGAGATCCAAGCACTACATGAAGTTTGTTTCCTGCTTTTCAACTACATAACCTCTAGGTGGCACTGTGGTATAGCGGAATAGTGCAATTACACAGTGGGATAAGAGTTTTCTTTCACTTTCACAAATAATACCGCCTTTCCTCTGCTCTTAAAAAAAAATAAATTAAAATTGCCAGAAGTGCTCTTTAAAACAAAAGCAAAAGTGGAGGGTCATGACAACATCTGAAGAACCCATAAACAACCACAAGTAGGGAATAACAAGAGCACAATAAGAGCCTTGTGTGGAAAAGCTCTAAAGCAAAATTTGAAGCAGGAACTTCCTGGCTCCCAGATCATGCTTTTAATCCCTACACAGCTACCCAGCTGGATTTCCATGGAAGCTTCCATTCATATGTTGTTAATCCAGATTAGTCCCCTAGAGGTTTACTAGGAATGAACTGCATGAAAATAGGTAGTCCTTGTGATTAACCTCAATCGACAGCAGGGCAATCTATTAAAGGCACACATGGGTCAAATAAGGAAGACTGGTAGGTAGGAATTGGAAGACAGCTAGCCAGAGAAGAGAATCCAGGCTATTTGTATGCATGGGTTGAAAAGGGGCTCTTGGTACTATGAATAGAAACACGTGTGTGACCTCAGTCTCTGTGCCAATTTTGTCCTTTCTGATAAAAAAGGACCCATGCAATATGAAGCAGAAAAGGCCAAGTCCCTCTACTTCAACCACAAAAACAAAAAATAAATCTTTTTAATCTACGGTAATCTACTTATTTTGCCCAGCCAATATATAGGGAGAGTCACTCCACAATTTAATGAAGGGTTTGGAGTATGAGTGGGGGAAACACCTGAGCAAAGACCCCTTCGTTGTTTGTTTTAATGACCTCCAAATGTTGCCAGATGGACTGTAGCTCAGTGGTAGAGCACATCCTTTGCCTGTGGAAGGTCCTGGCCCCTAGCTTCAACCCCTGGCGTCTCCAGGGAAAAGGATGAGGGTCATGGGAAACAGGGAAAGACACTTCTTTGCCTGAGACCCATAGAGTTGCTGCCAAAACCTTCACAGCAGTCTTGCAGGCCAAGAACCTCTCTCTCCTCCCTCTCCCACTTCAGCACTTCTCTTTCGAAAAAAATCAAACTTTTCTTTGCTCTGTGTGCACACTGTAGAATAGATAATTTATATCATGCAGATATAAAGGCACTCATGTGCACTGAAAGTTATAAAACTGATAGCTTGGGGGGGGCATTAATTAAACAACAATTTCACAATATCTGCCATTCAACCCCAAAATATCTGGAGGGAGCAATCCTATGGCCCCTAGACAGCACCTGAGGGGCCACAGAATATTTTGGATTCCTTGCTCCAAGATTGCAGTTAGCGCTCCGATCTCAGAAGAAGGAATTGGAGCTCAAACCCCCTCCCTCTTGCAGCCAGCATGGAAAGAACCATGCTGGCTGCCTCTCCAAGGTAGGGAATGCAACCTCAGAGAGGGATAAAAGGGTTTTTTTCGGTGGGCGGAGAGGGGAGAAGCCTGGAGAGGCCAGGATACGAGATATCCTGAGCCTCTGCCAGCCTCCTCCTCTCCCCTTTCAAAACACCTTTGCTAGATGGGGGGGCGGGGGGAGGCCATCTAGCAAAAATGCCGGGTGGGAGGACGAGGAGGCAAAGATTGCCTCCACTGCTCCTTCTACCCTGCATAGGATGCTCATAAACCTCTGAGTTCAGGGGCTTACTAGCATCGAGGGCACAACCCATAGGATTGCACCCTAACTTTCTGTAGTTCCATCTGGCCTTCCAACTAAATCAAATCATAGATCAGACCATACTCGCTCATCATAGCTCAGTGGTAGCGCACATGCTTTGCATGCAGACTATCCCAGGTTCGATCTCTGACACTTTCAGTTAAAAAGATCATATGTAGCTGGTGGGGAAAGACCTCTGCCTGAGACCCTAGGGAGATGCTGCCAGCCAGAGTAGGCAATACAGAGTTAGGTGGAGAAATAGACTGACCCAGTATTGTCTCTAGAATCTCCAGTGTTCCCCTGCTCCATGGCCTTGTGTACATAAAACTATGATAGCCGTAATTATGTCTAGAGATAAAGGTTGTACTGATATGGTCCATAATACTCAGAAATGCTGACATTTTCAGAGAGATCTGATATTCATTATACTCAAGCCAGTGACTTAAAACCTGACCCTGCAAACTCTTGATTTAGACAGTCATATTTCAAAGATGGGTTCTGTACATTTGGTGGCAGTGGTGTGTGTGGTATGATATAGATTATATTGGAAGAGAAGCTCTCTGATTCATAATAGTAAATTTAGACATAGCCTTATCTAGGGCCAGCGTGGCATAGTGGTTAGAGTGTTGCATTTAAATTAAAGAAGGCCCAGGTTCAAATCCCTAGTCAACTGTAGAACTTACTGAGCGTAAGTCATTATATTGCAGCTTAGCCTACCTCAGAAGCTTGTTGTGAGGCCAAATTGAGGGGGTAGGATAATGTATACCACTGTGAACACCATGCAGGAAAAGTTAGATAAAATGTAATGTCATGATATTTGGGGGAACAGAAAAGACAACCTGGGAGGTAATGGCAATATAATTCTAGTAAATCAGCCTAGGAAATTAGGAAAACGTACTTCAAAGAATAAAGTACCCATCAAGTCCACGGTACAAAAGAAGCATAGTGCTTAATAAGATAGATGGCAGATTTATACTTAATGTTTTAGCCAGTTTGGCATAGTGGTTAGAGTGTTGGATTGGGACTGGGGAGGCCTGAGTTCTAGTCCCCACTTGGCCATGAAGCTCACTCAGTGTCTTTGTGCCAGTCACTGACTCTCTGCTGAACCTACCTCACAGGGTTGTTGTGAGGATAAAATGGAGAGGAGGAGGAGGAGGAGGAGGATCATGTACACCACCTTAGGCTCCTTGGAGAAAAGGTGGGATAGAAATGTAACAACCAACAAACAGCACCTAGAAGTTTCATAACAACGTGCTTGCACTCACCTTTTCCAAATAACAGCACTCCCACATTATCTTCAGTTATAATTGAAACACTCCATCTGTACCTTTTACATGGTCATTTCAGTAGAGATTACGAATGAAGAAAGAGGATAAGAAAAATGATGCCTTTGAAAGGAACAACCTACTGCACACTTTCTACACAGAAGGATAGAATAATTCATGCTGTCACACACCTGTACTCTCTTTTAAGGATCCTGTGTGGGGAGGGGCTACATTTATATCTGCTAGATCTAACGGGCAATGTATCACCAAATTATGCCCACAACTTCAGTAGGTGGCATTCCCAGTAGCATTTATAGCAGTAAGGTGACCACTTGTGCATCACCAACAAAGATCAAATGCATCATCACCCCCCCCAAAGGATGTAAATATAATACATCTCACCATAATGGGAAAGACTGTGACAAGGTGATCTTGTGTCTGTTATCTCTGCTCTCCAGGTGCTAACTGTTAATAGGCAACTGTCAAGGCCCCTAATCTCCCTTCTTATTATGGTTCTTTATCTTTAAACTGGATTTGGAGACCTTCAAACAGAGGAGACCTTCAAATCGAGGACAGTCCTCTGTAAAGTAGGACATGTGAACACCTTAACACATGCCAGATTAGTATTTTAATAAATGCACAGCCATATTTTTCATAAATGTTTTTCATAATGCCAGCCACAGCAAAACTTTCTCCAGTTTTATCAGAGCAGACTCTAGCCTTTGAACCTACAACATAAATACTAGAGAGCATGTTCTGTAGTCCTGGAAATGCAAACAAATTTCAGAGTAAATACAGAAGGGATAGATACAGGACATCTAAGAGCCAGTGGTCAAAAGGCAACATCCTTTGCCCTTCAATCTTCATTTCAGTCCCATGAATTCTAGTTTTCCAGACACATACGGTATGTGCCAACCATCCTTTGGGTGTTCCTTGTTTACCTTCCCTTACTGAACAAAGCATTTGGGCCTGGCATGCAGCCTGATATCATAGTAGCTAGTCCCATTTCCTTCTTTTTTTTTTCTTGCTACATATATATGCATCCCAGCCACTGCCAGTTCCACATGTGTTATGGTCGGCCTGGAGTGGCCACTCAGCTAGACCATACTGACTCCATCTTGACCAGATCCAAAAGGAGGAAACCTCCATTTTACAATCAAAAGAGACAATCAATTGCATGTCTCTGCTAAAGGCCACATCACCTGGCTGCTGGCATTGAGATGCAAATGCCCTGGCTGAGGTCATCTGAAGGCCAAGTACCTCGACTTAACCCACACAATAAGAGAGCTCTGAAACACATTGACTTGTCAATCCCCTAGGGGTCCAAACAATGGGGAAACTTCGAGAAACCATCTCGGTTGGGGAATTGGTGATTACTAGAGAGTCAGCCAGACCCAAATGGATGATGCTTTGGAAATCTCCACCTAGGCATAGGGGAGGGACCCAAAGGGATATACTCCACTGGGAGCTGGAGTTCTGAGTCCTTTTTCTTGGTACTGGTGCTGGGGTGTGAGTCTCCCAAAAGGTAGGGAGAGGTTGACACAGGCACCAGAGGAAACTGCACCATGGAGGCTGTGTGTCTCCATGGAACCAGGTAGGCTTACTGCAGGGCAATGAATAGCTAGTCTGTTTTTCTGTGTCTTTGTCGTTTGCCACTGAATTGCAACCTTAAGTCCACTTGTGACGTTGTGCTTTGAAACTGACTAACTCTTTTTCCCTTCTGTAATTTTTGTCTGAATCCTTAATAAATCTTCTACCCTGTTTTCACCAAACTCCAGACTGTGTGCTTTGGTGGTGGAAGGGGGGACAGACTCACAAAGGGCACACCATGTTGTTGGTCATGCTACAGCTGGTTTAAGGACCAGGTTGTATGCAACGTACTGAACCTAAGCCATGCTCCCCTAAGGACACAGACGGGCTGCAGAGAAGTCCAACCCAAGTGTCCACATTGGGATCCTTGGCCTGTCATCCCTGGGGGATTGAAAGCGCTTGGGGACTGAGGAGACTGGGTTTGGTCTACTCTCGATGATGGCAGCCGGTACCAGTTGGCACAGCCATATCAGAGCTGTGCCCATAGCCGGGGTGCCCCCAGGCGCCAGATCACCATAACATGCAGCTGGGGTAGTTTGATACTCAACAGCTCATCTGGTGTAAGGGTTAAGCCCAGCACCTCTACAGAGGCGCCTCAAGAAGACTTGGGAATTGATTCTGACTCAGACAAGGAGGGTGAAGAGGTGGCTGAGACCTCACGGCCACAGCAGCTGAAGATAGGTGAGAATGAAGAATGACACTGATAGTCTTAACAGACCCTTCTGAAACTGTGAGAATGCCCGAGCCAGAGTGAAGAGGAGGAGGGAGGAGGCATTTGAGATCCCAGGGTTAGATGTCAAATGAGGAGGGGGGAGCAGCGTAGAGTAATCTGGTGTTCCAAGGTCGAGCTACTCTGTGTCCTCTGCAGCCTCCTTCCCTCTCCCGCCAAAGCCCCTCAGCTAAACAGCTGAAAATGGCCATCTAGCTAAAATGCGGAGCAGGAGGTGTGGGGAGGCGAAGGATGCCACCGCTGCTCCTCCTGTTCTGCATTGGATGCTCGTAAGCCTCTGAGTTTGGGGGCTTATGAGGATCAAGAGTGCAACCCATCGGATTGCTCCCTAAACCTATTGTCCATCCCTGGCATAGTCAAGTCTTTATTATTGTTAGTTGCACTGATTCCCCAGTCTCTATCATAGAATCATAGAAAAGTAGAGTTGGAAGGGGCCTACAAGGGAAATTACAGTACTCATTTCCGAGCAGGTATGTTTGGAATTGCAAGCACAAGGATGATATGGAAGTTTTATGGCGTATCATTTTCAAGGACATTGGTTGATCAAGGAAAAGTTGTGTAGGTTTTTGGTAGTGCAATGTTTTTGATTCCAGTCCAGAATGACCTGAAAGTGAAAGAGGTGTGTTACTGAAAACCTTACAAGACCTATGTGATAAGGGACTTATCTTATGGCCTTATCATTAAACTATTGTTGCTTTTCCTGCTACATTTCTATTTCTTCAACCTTTCTGCAACATTGAAACTCCATCTGTGCAAGTCGCCTTGCTGTACTTTGTCAACTTAGACCCGTTTCCCGGTTGTTCATGCCTGGCACGTATCTCACACGATTGCTTGTGCCACTTCACCACAAGAGTGTGTGTGTGTCCAGCAACACCCCCATGAAACCCTTGGCTCTTTGGGGTCTGGAACATGAAAGGATCCAAAATCCACTTTTTATTTAATCTCAAATGTTATGCGTGTACAGCTGCAGTTGAGATTGTATTGCCAACTGGAACATTTTTTGACGATAAAGGAGAACTGAAATTTGGAATGATCTCTGTTCTTGTAAAGCATGATTTCCAGGCAGTGGGGCAGCTGGTTGGACATGGCCCATGGGAGTCATGGTCCATGCCCCCCCCGCAGCTCAGCCAGGCCCAAATGACCACCCAGAGAGCAGCAGGTGATCAGGGCAGCAGAAGCAAACACCATTTTATTCCTGTAATCGTGATGATGGTGCTGTGATTTAAGTGAGTTTAAAATGCAAAACTGCACATGTCCAGAATGTTTTTGTTTTTAAATCAGGGTTGGAAAAGAGTTTTGTTGGTGTTATCTTGTATTGTAAAGCAAGGACTGGTGTGGGGAAAGAAAGGTTAATAGTGCGCTTCAGTAATGCACATGGCTGTCTAAAGGGCCCTCCCATAAGACCATTGTCCAGGGTTTAAAATTACCTACCTGCACCACTGTTCCCAGGGCACAGTCTTTCTGGGTAAGTTCTGATAACTTGTTTAGTGATGAAAATGGATCAATAAAAGCATATGCAACAGCACAATCCTGTGCATATTTACCCAGAAGGGAATCCCATGGAGTTCAATGGGGCTTAGTCCCAAATAACATATGCATAAAATTGCAACCTTACAAACCTGTACACGTCTACTAAGAAGTAAACTCCACTGAATTCAATGTGGCTTATTCTCAGGTGAGTAGGGATTACAGCCTAAATTAATCAAGGCCACTAGGTGGCATTTGCAGACTAGTTATTTCGTTTACCAAAGTCCCTAAAGAGTAATTTGCTTGCCACCAGTATAGGCCTAATGGCCTATGGCAGCAAGGGCAGATTGTCTTTCAGAAGAGGGAAATGAGGAGGTGGTGGAGATGGGCCTGGGGAAGCTTGGTAGCTCAGAGGTAGAGAACATGCATTACACGCAGAAGGTCCCAGGTTCAATCCTCAGCATGGTCAGGTAGGGCTGGAAAAGACTCCTTCCTGCTACACACAGACATCCCTTCCTCCCTCTCCTTGCTGAATAGGGGAAGAAAGATTCATAGATCATAGAGTTGGAAGGGGCCTACAAGGCTATCGAGTCCAACCCCCTTGCTCAATGCAGGAAACTAGAGGAGGGGTCTCCCATCCAGGCCTGACCCTGCTTAGCTTTCCATGCCCAGACAAGCTGAGCCAGCGTGAGCGACAGGCCTTAATTATGAGTCATCTCCACCCATCACCTACTGACCATGAACAACCCATGAAGAGAACCCATGGTTTGTGGTTGGGTTGTGAACTGTGGGTTGTTTACCATGGTTTGTTATCTTGTCTAGGTTCAGACAACACGACAACCCATGTTTCAACAACAACCTATGGATCAACGAGAGCCCACACTCAACCCTTGCCTGAACCCAGTGTTGTCTGAACCCAGTATTGCCTTCTTGGGCCATCCTAACTCCCATTGAAACACATCACCACAATGTTACTGGCCGTCAACTATCTTTTAAGAGGTATTACCTCAAGGCACCCACACCAATAGCTCTACTTTCAGAAATCTTAAGAGTCAAGGATTACATAGTTGGAAGATACTATCCTGAATCTCTTTGCAGTTATAGGCATTGAGGTTGTAAAGGACTTCTGAAAGGTCATTCAGACCAACTCTGAACCCATAACTTTTGTTGATGAATTGGCAGGAATGGAATTGTATTACAGCATCAGTTCTATAGATCTGGAGGAAAACTAGCAAGTGAAGATTATCATTAGGCTGAAGAACCTTTATTTTTTTAAAAATTAATCTTGTGTGAAGTCAGATTTATAGTACATTTAAACAATTGAGATACAAGCTTGGGAGAGGATTGACCAAAACGAAAACTATGTACCATGAAGGGCAATGCAGTTCAGCCAAGAGCAACGAAATAGCCCATGGCTTTAATCAAGCAAAACATTATTTTTCTTTTTATAGGCTTTGTTACAATAAGAACACTTCAGAGTACAGCTATTCAAAGTCAGTGACTGAATATATATATATATATATATATAGAGAGAGAGAGAGAGAGAGAGAGAGAGAGAGACCTCAGTGCCCTGCTAATTTTAGTCAGAAATATTGTAGTACTTTTCCTTCTGGTTTCCCTAGTTCTCCTCCTACTTTTCTTTGGTCTATAACAGTTGATTGATTATATAATAATAATGATCTCAGTTCTACAAGTGTCAGTTATTATGTTGCCAAAATGGCACCACCCACACAACAGAGGGAGGTGGCAGCAGGATCATGGGAAACTCAAGGTTTGCAGAAATGCAAAAAACCCTTTAGGGACACCCCCCTCCCCAAACAGCCTAATGAGGACTGAGCATGTTCAGTGGCCATGGAATGGAGTGTTTTTGAAAAGGGCATGGCTATCCGCCTGAAACCCTAAACAGGAGCACTCCACGCTGCAATATTTTGTTGCAGGTCCCACTTGTGAGACTTTAATTCTCCCGTCTTTTATGCCAAGGTAGATGGAGCCATGGTGGCTGCTATGTCTTTTCAACAGTGCATGAACAATTCTCCTCTTCCACCTCTGAGTCAGCCTGCACCCATGCTATGAATAAAACCAAATGATCCTCAGAATTGCTATTGTATGAAACACCTCTTTATCCAAATGTATTGATTCATTCATCTGTAGCCCTCTATCAAAATAGCCAGAGCTGGACAGACTAAGGTGACAATCCTATGCACACTTAACCTGGGAGTATGCCCAACTGAACAAAGACCATGGGACTTATTGTTAAGTAAACATGCAAAAGATCAGATAAACCATGCTTTATCTTCACAATTTGTTTCAAAAACCATTTTTGGTTTCTCCAAGAATTCAGTGTTTGTAATCGGCTAAACAGACCGCTATAAGGAAGCTGTTTGGGGACTAGAACTCCATGTTGCAACTACAAGAGACTCTGCTGAAGGCACCTTTTGCCTTCTAAGCCCTCAACTATGCCAGTACATTTTCAAACTGTGCTATGCAATCTTGAGGACTAGAAACATGCATGCCTCCCAACAGATGAAAATCGGGACATTCTTGTAAGATCTCACTCTCACACTAAGCATGCCTCCTACCCAAAGGCAGTTTACACCCACCCACCCCCAGTATTTCTCCCAAAGCAAAGAATAAGGACAAAACTGGGACACAGTGTTCTCCAAAGGATGCAGCCACAAAATAAGGACTTCCCCTTGTCAACAGAGCCAGGGCTTGCAGGGACACAGCAATGGCACTTATTTTTGCAGGGATGTTGATGTCATCTGCCACCCCCGCCCCGCCAAGGTTGGAGAACACTGTCCTAGTGGATGAAAACTCCTAGAACTGGTTTGTGTTGATATGGATCAAGGCGCCATTTTGGACTCCCCTTGGGGGCGTGGCTATGGGGACTGTCAGGATGAGTGCCTACCTGTCAAAATGTATAACTACCCACTGCTTGTCGACAGGGAGAAGCGGCGTGCATGAATTTGCTTTGTTAAAAAAAGAAAGAATGATGAGATTCTTAGCATGTATCTTGAGGAAGGCCAGATTAGCATGAGTGGTCTACAAGCGATCTCCTTTCATACATGCTTGGACATCAAATTCATTTGGCTGTCCCGTGGTCTCTTTTATCTGGCTTTCTAAAGCTGAGGATCATCGATGAACCAAGTTTTCTGTTTGCTGATATGGAAGCAGTTTGGATGTTTTGAAGTTCCCTTGTCATACTTCCCCTCCACTACCACCACTTCTCCTCCTTATGCCTTGAACGATGCACGCACTACCCTTCCCTTCAGAGGCTGAAGGGGACGGAAGTTATTCACCATCTGGATCCTTTCATCCTCCTCTGCAGTAAAGAGGAGAGTACGGAATTTCTCCATCTGTAAATTCAGGTGAAATGGTATTACTGCTCAACAACTCACAAACCAGGAAAGGGCAGCGCTGCTTTTCTCCATTTAGTTATTCATTCATTCTATTTATCAGACATCTCGATAACAGTCAGTTCTCGGGGTGACATGCAAACATGGCATGGATAAAAACAGTTTAAAAGCCCTAAATCTACATAAAATTCTGTAGAGCAGCACTCACACTAAAAAGCAATCATCTTAAAGCAAAGAAGAACTTTAAAAATCACAACAAGCAGCAATCTCCTAAAATATTTTTTAAACATGTTAGCATTTGGGCGTTTTATTATCTTACTCCCTGCAATGTGATATTGTATTTTATGCTGTGCTGGAATGTTTATTCGTTATATACTGTTGATTTTATTGTGATTTTATTTGTGTTTTTATTTATTTCTTATATTTCTATTTTCTTATATTTATTAATCACCCATCTGGCCGGTTTTATCATTATTGTAGAATGCCTAGAGAAATTTATTATATGATGCATTAAATAAATTTAATAAATATTTAAATAAAATTAATGCAAAGCATAACAAATTCTATGGAGTTAAACAACCACATTAAAATACATCATCATACCAGAGATTAAAATCATGGAGTTTAAGAAACCTGTGACAAAACAAAACAAAGTGTGCCTTATTTTTGAATGCTCCCCCACATCAAAATATCCCTTCATAAAATAAACAACCATATATCAAACTATATTGGTTTATTTATGTGTGAAGTGAAGCACGTTGGGGCAAAAAATCCCAACTTCAAGTATAAGCTGATGGGATCTGAACTAGCGGTGACTGACCACCAAGAAAGAAAGAGATCTTGGGGTTGTGGTGGACAGCTCGATGAAAATGTTGACCCAGCGTGTGACTGGTTGGCAGGAGCCCTCCAAGGAGGTGATGAAGAGCAGGAACCCTTCTGCAAACATCATTTTGTTGTAGATCCTATTTGCCATTTCTATATAAATAATAATAAATCAACGTTTTTGGGATGGGGGTTGGCAGGATTTAAGAGCAAACAGCATGGACCCTATTGCAAAAAAACAGAAAGATAACCCTGCCCAATTGACCTACCTGTTTATCAGATATTCTCACAGCCTCCTTCAACACGATCCATGTCACACTCTCATTAAGGGGAGGTGTCGTCAAGGATCCAGGATATGTCCAATATTCTAGACAAGGGGGCAGGAGGCTGCTTGGATTGAAGCTCTTGAACTGGGCTTTGGTTCCCTAAGAAAAGCATTGACACGAATTAGATTTTTTTTTAATTAAAAAGCAGAAACTAAAGTTATAAACTAAATTGCATTTACAAAACCTCCTGGAATCTGCAAACAAAAGGAAAAAAACACATTGTTCTCACCCAGAACTAGAAAGCTGTGTCAATGCCTTCAATAACAGAGTGGCTGATCAAAGTACTGGATGGACTTAGCACAGTAGATAAGTGAACAGACAAAATATATAGGCAAAATGGATTTTGTGGTTCAGGTGCTTTAAGAGGAAAACAGACTTCATTTGTTCCTTACTGGAACATCCATTCTAACTATATAAGACCAGAAAGAAATATATATTTTGTAAAACCTGTCTTTTGAACTGAAATGTCATTTTATGTTTTATTTTGGGTTATATATCACATTATCCATGCCCAAAATAAAAAGCTGCAGTTTTCAAAACCTGCCTTTTGAAAACTGCAGCTTTTTATTTTGGGCATGGATAATGTGATATATATATAACCCAAAATAAAACACAAAATGACATTTCAGTTCAAAAGGCATCTGTTTTGCAGAGATGAGCACCATGATAATATTGTTTCTACTTGGGACATTTATTATTATTATTATTATTATTATTATTATTATTATTATCATCATCATCATCATCATCATCATCATCATCATCATCAATTTTCTTTCCATACCACCCAATAGCCAAAGTTCTTTGGGCGGCTTACAACAATCAATTAAAAAATATGATACAGTATAAAATATACACAATAAAAACATTGTAAAAATTTTACAACCAAATTTAAAATGACACAAATAACTAGAACAGGTTAATACAACGTGACCAGTAAAAAAGTTAAAAATGACCACTCCACCATGCACTATTTAGAGTTGTTAAAAGCCTCAACATAGAGGGCAGTCTTAACCTGGTGCTGAAAAGATAGCAGAGTTGGCACCAGGCGGGCCTCAGGGGGAAACTTGTTCCAGAGTTGGGGGGGCTACCACAGAAAAGGCCTCCCTTGTTTCTGCTCTCCAAGCCTCCCTTGGAAGTGGCAGTCGGAGGAATGCAGAAATATATTTACTATGACAGTCAAAGAACACCACCATAAATGTCTGGTCTTGCAAATCTTCATTAGAATTCACTGCAATGGAAATGCTATGCCACTCAGAAGTGCTAATAGTATACCAAGACAACATAGCCAAGTCACATATTTTAATACTTTTTCACTAGAATTAGTTGCTACAAAAACACTAACCCTTTAGCAGCTTGAGCCTGGCCATGTTTGCTCAGAAGCAATTCCCATTTATTTTAATAGCATTATTTATTTACAATTATGTTTAGGATTGCATATGTGCAACACAATTCTAAGCATGTTTACTTAGAAGTAAGCACCATTACTTCTGGTGAACAGACAACATTTTGTCTGTTCACTTATGGCACATAATGATAAGCCAGGAATCCTTGCTTAATAAACCATGATGTGAACAAACTGTGTGCTGGTAGATGCAGTTTGTTCGCTCCTCACTTCACATGAACAAGTAAACTAGCCAGGAAAGGATAGATTTGTGTGATTCAAACCCAAGATTTATGGTTAAGTGCATCCAAATAAGCCAGGATCAAAAGCCAGCTTTAAACCAGGTTTTCTTGGCTTACGAATTAATTAACCCACCTTGGCTTAGCGTGACGTGCAAACAGGCCCAGAGCTATGCGATCTTGGCAGGGTGCATGGCCCTACTTCCTCCCTGGAAATAGTGGCTGGGGTAGGGAAGAGCCTAAGCCCTGCAAAAGACTTTAGTAGTATGGCAGGAGGGAATCAGACAGACAAAGAGGGAGGACTATAGGCAAGCAGGTACTCTCTGGCGAATAATGTAGACGGTTTGTTTTTTCTTGATTGCTGCAGCATGGTCAAGGTCTTTGGGTAAATATCTACATAGTTTCATTGCACAATAAACCAGACTATTTGACTTTGTAATTTCTGGCTGAATTTGAGTCGAGCATAATTGCAGGCTATTTACCACAAGTTATCATGACCAGTTAACCACCAGTTATCATGACTGGTGGACCATTAATGCATTGAAACTAGTTTTAAAAAGCTATCTAAGATAGTGGCCATCTCCACATTCACTGTGGCAGTGAACTCCACAAGTAAATTATGCATTGTTGTATGAAGCAATATTTCCTTTTGTCTTTTTTTAATCCACCGCCCACCAATTTCAAGCTTAGCGCCAAAGCAGACACCTAATATGTATATGCATTTGAAGAAAAGCTCCCATTGACATTAGGGCCACCATTTTAATTTCCCACAATGCCTCGGCAGGAGTAGGCAACCTGCTGCCCTCCAGATATTTTGGACTACAATTCCCATACTCCCTGACTATTGGCTGCGGTTTATGTGAGTTTTGATCCAAAACATCTGGAGGGCATGAGGTTGCTTAATCCTGCTTCAGAGCTTTATTACACAAGGCATTTATTGTGTGCTCATCATTCCTTACGATTGTTTACGGGTTCTTTAGACATCGTGACCCTCCAGTTTCGCTTCTGTTTTTTAAGAGCACTTTTCTGGGGGGTGTTTTAGAGCGGGAAAAATGGAGTATTATTTGAGAAAGCAAAAGAAAACACATTTTCCTACTTGTGTAACTGCGTTATTCAGCTCTAGCACAGCACCACCTAAAGGTTATGTAGTGGA
This sequence comes from Shinisaurus crocodilurus, assembly GCA_021292165.1. Classification (NCBI taxonomy): domain Eukaryota; kingdom Metazoa; phylum Chordata; class Lepidosauria; order Squamata; family Shinisauridae; genus Shinisaurus; species Shinisaurus crocodilurus. The sequence goes on along the minus strand of CM037887.1, from coordinate 17,476,607 downwards.
AAAGCAGGAAAGGAAACACTCTGTGCAGAGCTCAGAGCTCAATTCTGTGACGAAACCAAAAGTAGCTACGGTGTATTAACAGCCTCGTGTAGAAAATCTTTCAGAGCGATACCACAACAGGGGGCATTGTGGGAAATTGACATGATAGCTAGACTTCATGATCTGGTGCTGCTCAGGGCACTGTGCTGGAAAAGAAAAAAAATAAAGCACAGATGTCAGTAGTGGGTCCTGCCAGCCAGGGTGCTGGGGCCCTGCCTCCTTCCCAAGCATGCCAGGTGTTGGCACTGGGCCTGGCATCCTTAGACTGCCTACTTGATTCTTCAGGTGAAGTGCAACCCCGTCCAAATCAGGTTGTACACCTCCACCTAGATCAGCAAAGTTTCCCACCAGCAGTGCCTCCCTCTTGTCTCGATTATGTTTCAGCTTGTTCCAAACCCGAACAGCCTCCAAACACAGGTTCATATTTTTCACCATGGAAGAGTCCAGTGAGAATAATATACACATTACACACATAGTCCATTTTCCATTTTTAGTTTAAATTAAAAAAGCTTTATATATTATGTTTTATAAATACAATAAGCAATTTAGGACCCATCTTAGCTACTCTGCAGTTTGATTTAATACTTACTTTAAATTTCACCATATACAAGGCATCTGTCAATCTGTTCATACCGGCATGTTCTTCTCCAATCTAAAAGTTTAAAATGACAGTTGTATAAGAAGGTGCGGAATCTGGAAACAGGGACAGAGATAGTGCGTCAATTTATGACCCTGGACATGCTTCTATTACTGGTTTGATTATAGGCATCTTATTTCCCCCTCAAGCACTACTTCTTAAATAAGTGTCTTGGTTCTTAAACACAGGAAAATATTGCATTAAAAAGGGTGGAGCTCTTTAAGGTCTCCTGATCTGTCAGGCAACGCCGCCCTTTCTCCCTTCCTGCCCCCATGCCTGGAACTGCCTCGATTACATCAGCATGATGCCACCTCTCTTAATTCCATCAGATCCCCCCCTCAAAACTTACTTTTTCTATGGCAGAACCCCTTAGACTTCATCCCATGCTGCAACTTAAGCCTCTAACAGTGCAATCCTATACATGTCTACTCAGAAATAAGCCCCATTCAGTTAAATGGGAATAACTCTCTGGTACATGTGCATAGGATTGCACCTTGTGTACGTGTAATTAACTGAACACATATCCTTCTCCTGTTAGGGCTTCTCTACATGAGGCATTTATTCTGCACTCATGAGTCCTCGCTCATGGTAGTTTGCAGGGCCTTTTCACAACGTTGTCATCCTCTAGGCCCTCTCCCATGCTTTCCAAGCATTTCCACGACTTCGTTTAGAGCAAAGAAAGTGCAATATTATCTAAAAATGGCAGAATGAACCAGAAGAAAGCCTCTTGTATTTTCACAATTCCACTATACCACAGTGCCACCTTGTGGTTGTGCAACAGAACATATAGAATGGCAGAGAAAGAAAACCCACGGGGGGGGGGGGGACACGTGTAAAGGAGCCAACCTTAATCCCACAAAGAATCTAGAAACAGAAGCCTCAGTAAAGTGGTGGGTTAAAATCCTCATGTAGAGAAGCCCCTAGACTCTCCTCTCCCTCCCCCTCCCGGTTACTTCCCCTGTGCTGAATTTTAGATTGTAAGCTCTTTGGGGCAGGGGCCTGTCTTGTTATCCTGTGTCATGCACACTGAGTGCTATCTACATAATAAATAAAAACAGCAACAACATCAACAACCTCTGTGTCTCTCACCTCTAAGAAAACACCAACCACTGCTAAGCCATCCGGGGCTGCCGCGGCCTCTCCAAATGTCATATGTTTCCTGGCATTCCAGTGAACTAAATGGAGCTGGGGGAGGAGAGTCATCCGTCATTATTATACAAATGTTACGTGACAAGGTCCTGCCTCTCTTTGGCCGATTATGTCGAGCAAGCAGTAACAGCATTTAATGTACTGCTGGGCTCAGAAGAGAAAGTTGCCAGCATTTCTGGGAAGAGCCCATCAAGTTCAATGAGCTTGCAAATAGCCATTATTTTATTGGATCAGTCCATCAGCTAGGGCCAAAAACACAAAAGGAACTCCGGTTTCAGAACCCACTCTGTGGATTCATGTGTGCCAAGCCAACTAACACGCACTTAGGGTCACAAACCTGTTTTTAGAGCCATAGTTTCATTGCAGAACATCATTTCCTATATTGTAGTAGCAAGTTCGTTCTCTGAGTACTGATCCTCCTGTAGCCAAAACAGTACCATCCAGGCACAAGATGGAGGCATCAGTAGGCTCAGGAGAGCCCCAAAGTTTGCAGAAGTACCAAAACCAAAAATTAGGAGAAAAAACCCTAAGGAGGGGGAACCCCAAAAACAGTTCAATGAGGACTGAGCCTGCTCGGTAGGCAGGCACAAGACACTGACCGACTGTTGCAGGGGGCAGGCAGAAACAGAGGGATGGGGAAGGGTATCCTGTAAGAGGACATGGCTAGCCAGCTAGAACCAGGCACATTCCACACTGCCACATTTTGTTGCAGGCCCCACTTACAGAGATATAAGAGCCAGTTCTTCAGCTCTGTCTCTTTGTTATATTCTAGTGCAGTGTTCTAGTGAGACCAAAAGAGAGAACCCAGGATGGAGCTATGCAGATCAGGAAGAGGGCTATGCAGATGGGAAAGGCCAAATTCTCAGTGGCCTGTTCATACATCACACCAAGTCATGGTGGGTTAATCAACCCCCGGGGCCTGGTGATGTGGTCCTGCAGCCATTTCACATATTCAAGCTACGGCCAGGGGTTGTCATGTCATGCAAACCTGGCTGATTGCGTTGTGCGAGTGGCCCCCACCGATGGCGCGATGGTGATTTAGCGCTTCCAGGGCAACCCGAATTGAGCGGAAACATTCATTTCTGGAAGGAGGCCAGTCGGCAGAGCTCTGATTCCTTCCAGAAACAAGCGTTTGGGGCTTCCTTGAGAAAATGCTAAATCTCCCTTGCGTAAGCGGTGGGTTCTGCTTGCACAATGAAAGCGGAGGGACCCACTGCTTGTGCGAAGGAATCAGCAGGTCAGAAAAGGATCCTGAGGGCATAAGCGCCCTGTTGGATTCTGCCCAAGGTTTCTTTGTAGACATTTATAAGATGTGCTAGTTTTATGACTCACCTCAGAAGGAAAAGATTTGCCTTCAATGGTATGCTCTGATCCGAATCGTGGCTTGCCCCCCAATGAAAATGGAACTGCTTCAGCCTATAGGGATCTTCCAGTGGTCCCCCACTGACAGCTGCAACCCAAAAATTAAATTTGAAAGGGACAAGGCTTCAGTGAAACTGAGAATCCTTATACAGTCATGCCTTGGATTGAGAGCATAATTGGTTCTGGAAACATGCTTGTAATCCAAAACACTCTTATATCAAAACAAAATCCCCCAAAAAAAATTTGTACAGAGATTTTTAATTTAAGCCGTACTACAGTACTTGTATTGCAAGACGTCGCTTGTATATCAAGTAAAAAATAAATAAATAAATATTTTAAAATTTGCTTGTCTTGCAAAACGCTCTCAAACCAAGTTACTTGCAATCCAAGGCATTACTGTACATCCCCCTCTTCCAACCCTCATCAGTAGGCACAGCCAAGCCCAGAAACACGTGGACAGGATAACGATATTGCAGTGAGAAGTTCCGGGCCAATGATACAGGATCTGGTTTACTTTTAATAAGAGAGAGCAGCAAAAGGGATTTATACTTCAAGCTTGGAAGGATAAACACCCACCATCTCTCATTCGATGAAGAACTTATTCATAGATTCATAGATCATAGAGTTAGAAGGGGCCTACAAGGCCATGGAGTCCAACCCCCTGCTCCATGCAGGAAACTAGAGGAGGGGTCTCCCATCCAAGTAATAACCAAGCCTGACCCTGCTTAGCTTTCCACACTCAGACAAGCTGAGCTAGCGTGAGCCACAGGCCTGTATAGCTTACTCCTCTTGCTACATCTGACTGTATCTGCTACTGCCATCAATTTCATATGGATGCTTATTTTGGTATATGGACTGCTTGTATTAATGTATATATTTGAAACAGAAGTGTCAAATCCTTTCCCCCTCCTTTTTATATTAAGGGTGATGTAAATGATTATTGTGTATGGATATGTTTTATGGGATGATCTCCTTTCCCCTCTCCTCCCCTCTTTTTCTTTTTTCCTTTTGTGGCTCCCCCCACCAACATGTTTTTTTGTCTTTATTTGTTATTGTTGTATTTGCAAATTAAAAATTAAAATAAGAGAGCAGTGAAAGAGACTCATGATGCCTTTGTAGTAGTTTCAGCCTCCTGGGTCACTCTGTCAATGGCCTTAAGGTGGCTTTTCTTGAACAAAGGAATTTCAAAGATGGAGATCAATGTGAAATTGCTACAGAACAATTCATCAAGAGATTCAACAGTATTTACTGTAGCTTAAATAAGAACAGAGGGTGCTTTTTGTTTTTGTTTTTTGAATGATACTACCTATGTTAATTAGCTCTCCACTGCAGTGATGTCTGTGTTATCACCCAACAAAAGTTTTGAGAATGGCAACAAGGTAATTATCACTGTCTGTACTTTTTGCATTTCAATTTCCTCTAACAACACAGAGAGAACAGGTTCATTGAAGCCCCTTCAAGTTCATTAACTATGACTGGAAACTACACATTCACTGAACTGCATCTGTTATGGCCTCCACTAGGTAAGGCTTACGTGATCTAATGGGTGCAATTTAATACTCTGCTTGATAATACCTTAGCAGCTTCCCGAATGGCCTCATGAACGTTCCTCACCTGTCACCAGGGACTCTGGCTGCCCCGTAACAATAGCATTTTAGACATCTTTCTGTATGATATGCTGTCCAGAGAAAACCTGGAGCAGCACCGCATCAGCGTCTTGGCACAGACAATGACTTGGTTTGCATGCCATGGCAGCAATTCCTGGGTTGTTTAACCCAGGGATTATGAGGATGAGCAGAGCATGCGAACCAGTTCCATTTTCAATTAACAACCCAGGAATACTGGATACAATCCAGTATCAGAGGCAGTATGTCTATGTACTCCAGTTGCTGGGAAACATGGGCGGGAAAGTGCTGTTGCACTCATGTCCTGCTTGTAGGATCCTGTTGGCAGCTGGTTGGCCACTATGTGAACAGAATGCTGCACTAGATGGGCCCTTGCTCTGATCCAGCATGACTCTTCTTATGTTCTTATGAACACCCCATTCCTGGGTTGTTGTGAGACATCTGTACCTGAAAATTCTGGATTGTTTAGGGGTTAAATAACCCAGAGTTAACCCAACAACAAACTATGGGCAATTGTTGGGTTATTGCTGGGTTTTTGATTTTCCACTCAGAAGGCACCAAGCATAGAGATAAGAAGGCTGTTATTCTAAGACACTCACTCAGTGTACCTGCCATGTACCACTCACCTGTTTTGTCATCGACATCCTTAAAGTCTACCATGACTGAATGCCCGTTGTTGGAGATGTCAAGAGATGAACATGACTCATAGGAAAAGTTAAGGGGCTTCAGACAGGGGTCATAAATGGCTTGTGTGGGGATGATGTCAATGGGGGACTGATGACTTCCTTGGGCAATGGAGTAGGACTTGTGCCACTCAGAAGGTCCTTTGGGGGGAGAGAAAAGATACTTTATTTATATTACATTTTACATTTATGTCCTGCCTTTTCCCCTCTTGCAAGGAGCACAAGGTGGCTTACACGGTTCTCCTTCTCTCCATTTCATCCTCACAACAACCCTGTAGGGTAGGCTGAGAGTCAGTGACTAGCCCAAAGTCACCCAGTGAGCTTCATGGCTGGGCGGGGACCAGATCTCCCAAGTCCCAGTCCAACACTCTAACCACTAGGCCACACTGGCTCTTCATGTCTTCAGAACCACAGAAGATGATGTGTGTCTGTGTTTTTCTCCCCAGTACTGCCTTCCCTTTAACAGGGACAGCCAAAGCTTGTTGCAACAGGGATTGTCTGGGGAGAAAAATGGATTCAGCAGACTAGCAGAGAATTATTTTGCTGAGTAGGTAACTTTACTGAAATATGGCAAGCTAAGGGCAGAAGATCACAGGTTCAGTCTCTGCTGCTGGCATCCCCAGTTAAAAGGCTTGGATAGCAGGCAACGGGAAATACCTGTGCAGGGACCCTAGAAGCATCTTTAAGGATGGGGAATTCTGGCGGTCAGGACATGATAAATGTTGCCTTCTTTTCAGGAACATTTTTACATGTGCTTATTTAATGGGCAAATAATAAAACAGAAGCCATCACATCCAGTATTGCTGAAATGAGTTTATAAGAACAAATACACTTGAGTAATAATGAAAAAGAAAGAAATCAAAGAACTTGTAACTGATCAAAGTAAAAATTATAGAACATCCATCAGCTTGGACTACAACAGCAGTCTGTTTTGCCTGATCATCCCCAGGGGTGGAGGTTCAGCCTCCCAGCCAGTCCTGAGAGGAGGGGGGCTCTAGCCCCCTCCCCCTCCCACATCCAGGGTCCATGGAGAGCCACAGCCAGTCAGAGCAGATGGTACTGGGCTAGATGGACAGCCTCCTCTGACTGCAGGCACCTTCCGACCACCCCTTTTGACATTATCTTACAGCTTTCTTACACCCTGCATTTATTGTGGGCTCCTCATTCCCCTACGGTTGTTTATGGATTCTTTAGATGTTGTTGTGACCCTCTTTTTCCACTTGTGTAATTGTGATATTCTGCTATACCACGGTGCCACCTAGAGTTTATGGAACAGAAAAGCAGGGAAGGAAACATTCTTCACGGATCTCAATTCTGCAACGAATCCAAAAGTAGATACAGCAGATTAACAGCCTCATGTAGAAAAGCTCTTGGAGCGTATGTGTGGGCCATTCATTGTGCTCTACCTCAGGCAGCAAAGTGTCCCTGACTGTGACTCTCCAGGGTCTTCAGCCCAGTAGAAAAGCTTTTAGTGGTGTGGGATCCTCTCTCGCATCACTCTGGTGACATCAGAACACGTGTGAGGGGTCCCTGATGGCCGTAGCACAGCTAGGCCATTTTAGACCAAAGGTCCCCAACCTTGTTACATCAGTGGGCACCAGGCCTGGCCCAATGCATCTTGCTGCCTCAAACGAGGCAACTGTGCCGCCGCCCGCCTGCTCAGCCTGCTGGTCAGCCTATGTGCCTGGCCAGCCGGCCAGCTGTTTGCTCATTTGCTCAGCTAGCCAGGTCAGCTGGTCGCTCGCTCCCGCCTGCCCGGGCGCTCCTGCCTTGTGCCCCAGCTGCAGGGCTCCCACAAGGGGTCCCGCTATAGTTTGGCCAACCGCTCGTGCGAGCCCCACAGCTGGGGCACAAGGCGGGAGCGGCTGCTCGCAGTAAGAAGCCGCAGCCAGCGACACACCCAGCAGGTTGCTTTATGGAGCTCTGCCTCTTGCTCTCCTGCTGCAGGAGATGCCACAGCAGGAGAGCAGCTAGCAGGCAGGGCTCTCCAGAGGTGGCGGGGAGGCAGCGGCAGGTCCTGCTGACAGGGCAGTGGGAGGGGGAGCGGCAAAATTCGCCGCTCTTCCAGCTCCACTGCCTGATGCGGCGGCGCATCAGCCTGTGTAAGGGCAGGGCTGGCCCTGGTGGGCACATTTTGAACTCTGAGAGAGACAGAGTGTTATGGGTGCTCTCACAAAATAGCTCCCATGGAGGGGACTTGCCCATCCAAAAAATGGCTGCCATCACAGGCATGGCCAGTCACAAAACACTCATTTCCAGAAGACAAACTGTTGATATTAAAGGGAAGTAACTTTCCCAAGAGGTTTGGCTATTGGGCGGTATAGAAATTTTATATATATATATATATATATATATATATATGTATATATATTTACATATATATATAATATATATTTACATATATATAAAATATATATATTTATATATATATATTTACATATATATATATATTATATATTATATTTACATATATATATATATATATATATATATTATATATTGTAAATAAATAAGAACACAATTACAGCTCAGAGATAGAGTTCGAGCACCAAAACACAAAACAACTTTTTGGAACCCAAATAAAGTTGGCACTGGAGGGCAGCACTTCACTTTGCGGGCAGTGCATCAATGAGCATAGGCAGATAAGACATTGCCTTAAGTGGATTTAGACAATTGGTCCATCTAACTCAGAATCTAACTCTACCACCAGAGGTCTTCCGCACTTTTCTAACAAGGGGGGAAAGGTTTTGCAAGAGTACCCTGCAAAGAATGGTTAAAATGTGACCAGGTCATGCCTTGACTGAGCACACAGAAAAGCAGAGAAATGGGTGCCTCTTCCAAGCAATAATTGAAGAGAACCTTATCGGTTAACCATTAAAGTGCCTGTTGTACTTTGCTGGAAACAATGGAAAATGGGCAGCATCTGCAAGGAGTAGCAGACCAGTGTATTGAGCAGAAGAAGAAGGGAGGAAGGATGGGAGAGATAAAAATTAGAAGGGGAAAGGAATGCAAGCAACTTACCTTCTTTCTGCCCATAGCCCCAGCTGTCATGACCCGTCATGATGCACGCTGCTTCCTTCTGCTTTGCTGCCAGCTCTTTTAATCCAAGCCCGGCAGCTTACCTGCCTTTATAATAGCTCACTTGTGGGACAGTGCCAGTCTCTTAAAGAGGCAGCAGCAATATATCATAAAATAACTTGTTCTGAGTAGGTTAATGAGAAACACCCTTTCGACCTGCAACCTCTGAAGTATACATGGAAGCAATCATGGGGCATGATCCATCAGGGATGTTTTCTTGTGCAGCAATGAGGCTCTTGTGCAAGTGCCATTCATTTAAATAGCATCTCATTGGATTATGGATCCTATGAATCTACCAATTTGCTCCAGAACTTTGTGTGTGTGTCTGTGCATTCTGCTTCCTCTGCAGTACTCTTACAGAGCTTCCATTCATTTCCATGGGGTGTGAGCAGAACATCCACTGCATTGTGTTAAATATTCTTCTCTGCTCAAGAATTCTCTCCACTCACATTTCTGAAATAGTATCTTATCCTCGTACAGTGTCTCACCCCTTAGGTTACATTGGAATTACTGATACTCTGCACTAGCTACAGTACTTGTTCAAGTTATGCAGTAAAGGAAGGTATAAGTAACCAATCAATTTCTTTATTGTGAGGTTCTATCATAGATAAATATCATTTTTTAAAAATGGATGTATAGATTTAGAGATCAGATTCCATTCAGATATATATATTCTTTATGTTTACTTGGAAGTAAATCTCACTGTGTCCAATGGACCTTGCTCACTAGTGTTTAGGATGGCAGCCTTAATGTATATTGCTCAATGTATATTGCTATATTTTCTCCTTATTTGAGAAAATCAGTAAAGAATGAACAGTAAAGAAGAGCCGGTGTTTTGCAGTGGTTAGAGTGTTGGACTGGGACTTAGGGAATCCAGGTTCTAGTCCCCACTCAATTCCCATTCAGGCATTGACCAGATCCAGACCTGCTTAACTTTAGCAAGGTAGCCATATCCTGTGCCCTCAGAGCACAACTGAAATCATGAAGTAGGGACCATTTGCAGTAGTTTGACTAGGGAAAACAACCCACAAAGGAATATATCACAGAAGACCATAAACCTCAAAATATTACAGTTGGATCATTTCAATAAACAGAATGTCAAATATTTAATGGTTTCTAAATTCCCAGAATGAGGAAGAGTGTTCTCCCACAGCAAATACAAAGCCTGAGAAAAAAGTGACAGGAGATAAGAGGAAGCACCTGCACTTCAGCATCATAAATTGTCTCCCAACTATCAGTGTCAGCCTCTTAAAGAGGCAGCAGCAATTCCTGCTCCAAAGTCCACTGTGTGCAACTGGAAAGGTTTAAAACAGTATCTCAGAAAAGGAGATATCCTGTTACAGAGGGTTTTGTGTATCTCTTTCTTGCATAGAGTATGTCACGCAGCTTCCACAATTCCTCTGGTTCTCTCCATAAGGACCACTGTGGCATCAGCAAGAATGATATGAAACATGTGCTGCTCTGGGGCATCTGATCAGTGCATCTTAACTTTGAAGGAAACCCTGTGAAGACATGCCTTTATTGTTTGTTTATTTATTATATTTATATCCCACCTTTTTTCCTGCAAGGAACCCAAGGCGGCTTACACAATCCTCCTCTCCATTTTATCCTCACAAGTCACAACAACCCTGTGAGGTAGGTTAAACTGAGAGTCAGTGACTGGCCCAAAGTCACTCAGTGAGCTTCATGGCCGAATGGGGATTAGTCCTAGAAACTGGATCTCCCGAGTCCCAATCCAGCACTCTAATCAATACACCACACTGGCTTTATGGATTAAGGAATATCTTAACTTTGAACAAGGGCTTGGGAGAATAGTAACATTGTCCCAAGGACACATGATAGACATATAATATGGGTTGATTATCCTAACACCCTTTAAATATCACCCTGCAGAACTCATAGGTGGTTAAAGAGGTGCAAAAGCATAGATTCACCCCTCTTTCCACACACACTCATGAGCTAGGTGGAAATTCTAATTTATTTATTTATTTCATTTTTATACCACCCAATAGCCGAAGCTCTCTGGGCGGTTTACAGCAATTAACAAGACAGTCCCTGCCCGCAGGCTTACAATCTAATGAATTTTACTGATTGTTTGTATGGAATGGCAGATATTCCACATTAATTAGCACGGAATACAAGGACACTGGTTTGGAATCTGTCATAACCAAGGTTTTTGTTTGTTTGTTTGTGGTGAGGCTGTGTAGTGGTTCCTAAACTTTTGTATGAAGAGGAGAGGCCTCAAAAATGGACTTCTGGTCTTGTTCATGACCCAATTATTGGCTTCCTAAACATGGCCCAGAAACAAGAGCCCATTGCCTCCAACAGCTACAATCATGGTCTGCACAACCATTAGTAAAATGAGGTGGCAGCCTCAGAGACAGATGCTGGAGGTGGGGGGGGGCAGTAGAAGCCCCTCCTTGGCTATTCCTCCACAGCACCCCCCCAACAAGGATAGGATCAGCTGCACATGTAATTCCTCATGGATAAATGCAGCAAAGGTTGGTGTGGAAGAACCGTGTATAAACCATATGATATACTGTACCATACAGCAAATATTTATCTCTGGCCTCATCTCAGTTCTTTGGGTTTGGGCCCCCATATCTTTAACCCCTTTGGGAAGAGCAGGCAGGCAGAATAGTAATGTTTGCTCTGTTTAGGATGCAGTCCTATAGGGATGCCCATAACCCACTTGGCTGGCTTTGGGTACCATGCACCTTGAGTTGGGTGGCAGGCACCATTTGCTGCTCCGCCTCAGGCAGCAAAATGACTTTGGCCTGCCCTGCCCTGCCCTGCCATTGGATGTCTTGCCCACTGCCCTCCCAAACCTGGAGCCAGCACTGATGCAGAAGACTGCGAAAAAAAAATCTCACCCTCCCCCATCATCACCTAAAGACCACCATGTAAGAAACCAATGACCCTTGACTGAACTCATGCCAGTGTCATTCGGATATTCATTACATTTGTATAGCCATACAGAAGGAACCAATGAAACCCAGCGGCCATTCGGCATCATTCTTTTTAGTACATCCCCAGGACTTTTTTCTGTCTAAACATGCATAGGACTGCACCTTCAGTAAGAAAAGGCAGAATAGCTACACAATGCCTCCTGATTGTTAGCGCTGGGTGATGCAGGCTGGGGAATGCAAGGAGTTGTAGGACTTTTTTTTCTGCCTAAGCATGTATAAAGATGGCACCCTAAGTCTTTAAGGTGCCACAAGACTCCTCACTCTTTTCGCATTTCCCATGAGACTCCCTTTTCATTTCATTCCATTTTTCATTTCATTTATTACGTTTCTATACCGCCCACTCGCCAAAGCGCTCTGGGCGGTTTAGAGAGATTAAAACCTTAAAAAATACATTATTTTCAAAAAAATATACAGACAACACATAGACATACAACACAGAGAAAGTTACACATACATATCTTTTTTTTTTTTTTTAAACCCATCCCCCTGCGGCGAATTCTGTTTACATTCAGAAATGCACTTTATCGCGGGATAGCATCGCACCGGCAGGCGCATATAGTCGAGCGTGAGAAAAGCACCTCGCCCTCTGGCATGCTCCGGCCGCGCTGCGGAGGCCGGAAACACTCCAAGCCACCGCGCCCGCGGAATCCAGCCTGCAAGTGAGCCGAAGCGGCACGCGGTGCGTCTGTGGGGGGGACGGACGGACGGACCTGGAGCCGAACAGCACAGGCGCGAACGCGGCTTGTGCGACGCCCTCTACTGGATGCTTGAGCAAGCGCGGCGGCGGCGGCGGCGGCGGCCGGTTAGGAGTCGCGGAGCCAAGTGGCATCATCATGGCGGCGGCGGCGGCCCACCCCCGGCAGGGCAAAGTCAGCATGAAGGAGCAGCGCTACGACCGGCAACTCAGGTCGGCCTGGAGGGCGAGCGAGCGGGGCGGGACGCGGGTTTCAGGCAGCTGCCAGCGGTGCGGCAGAGCGCGGCCGTGCGCTAGAGGGAGGCGTCTTGGGGAGGGGGTCGGCGCGGGAGGTTGGGCCACCCCCCCCCCGCAGGGTCCTTCCCCGGGCGGTTGCCTAGTGACGCCCCACGGCTTGCCTCGGCTTCCTCCAGAGGCCTTCCTCAGAGGCTGCAGCACCAGCAGCACCAGCACCCGGACCTCGCTAGGCCTCTCCGCTTAAGGCTTCGAGGCTTAAACACCGAACAAAGCACCCTTTTGAGAAGCTGCTTTGCAAAGGCAGTGTGGTCTAGTGATTAGAGTGCTTGATTAGCACTGCGGAGACTGGGATTCCCCACTGAACTACGAGGCTCACTTTGGTGACTCCCTCTTCCTCTCTCTTGCTCTCTCCTTGCCCTACTTCAGAGGCTTGTCGTGAGGATAAAATGGGGAGGGGAAGACGCATGTACATCACCCACATAGGCCCTTGGAGGAAGGGTTGGATGTAAATGTGTTTATTTAATACATTAGTTTATTTAATGTGTTTATTTAGTAGTATATACATTTATTTTTATATACTGCTTACCATATTTAAAAATATATATCTAAGCTGTAGCAAATTAATTATTAATAATAATTTAAAAAGTAACAAATACCATTTTCTAAATGCTGTACAGATATTAGGGATCTAATCCCCACTTAGGCATAATTTTTTTTTTAACGTATTTTAAATTGTGGGAATTGTGTTAAGTTTCTGCTTGATGATACACAAATTAAGCAAAACAATAAAAAGATAGGGAAAGTTAAGAAAAAAAGAACAAAAATATAATTGAAAACAAACAGACAAACAATAATTTTATATCCGTGTTACATCAGTTATAAGTAGTAGAAAATAACTTAGGTAGGTACTGAGCGTAAGGTTATAAAGGGCCTGCTTTGGGCCTAAATTGTTTAATTAAACAACAATTGTGTAAAATAAATGCATTTTTCATTTCAGTATTCTTTATAGTATCCACAGCATTTTATATTGTGAAGGAATATTATGTTGGTTTTCCATCCTGTTCATATAAACAAAATTATGCCAAATCACATAAAATGAATCATGTTTACTTTGACCCCTTGCCACCTTCAGCTTATGGGATTTTTCTTAATATTTAGCGGTATAGAAATAGTACAAATAAATAAATATTAAAAGATAAAACAGGCTTTGCCAGCAGGCTCCTGGCCTGATGAACATGATACGAAAAGGAAAATGAATGGGGAGAGACAAGGAGGGCAAACATTGGAGGAATTGCTCCTTCTCTGACCAATGGATGAGGCCAGGTTACTCTCGCCCTTAGCATAATATTCTTTCTGGGAGATGGGGCTTCAGCTTCCAAGTGGCCCCTTCATCCTCTGGCCGATGGCAAAGGCCAGACTGTGCCTCCATTCAGAGCTGCAGATCCATTAAAATAATAAGGAAGCAATACTATGGTCCCTGGGAGAGTGTGCCAGAGACCATAGGATTGCTCATAAAACCCTTCTGAGGTAGGAGACAGTGCTCCGACCTCAGAAGCGGGGGTTGGAGATCCGACCCCAGACCCCTGCCCCTTTGCAGGCAGTGCAGAGAGAACCGCACCGGCTGCCTCTGACCTCGGGGGGGGGGGCATTGCGGTGGGTGGGGAGGGGAGGAGGCTGGAGAGGCCAGGATACAAGCTATCCTGAGACCTCTCAGCCTCCTTCTCTCCCGCTCTGAAGCGCCGTTACTAGATGGGCAAAAAAGCCCATCTAGTGAAAAATGGAGGACAGGGAAGCAAAGTTCTCTGCCACTCCTCCTGCCCTGCATTGGATGATCGGAAGCCTGCTTTCACTTGTTTTCTTCTTCCCTCCTCATTCCTTTCTCCTTTTGTGTTGTAACTTAGATTGTAAGTCTGCAGGCAGAGACTGTCTTGCTTTTATTCATTGCAGGTAAATTACTCTGGGTCCTTTTTGATTAAAGAGGGGGTAAAATAATTTAAATAAATTAATTTACTAGTTCACAACCCAACAACAAACCATGGGTTGTCTTTGTGGGTTGTTCATGGTTAACAAACCATGGGTTGTTAGTGCGACTGGGTTCACACAACACAACAACCTACGATACAATGACAGCCCACACTCAACCCATACTGTGGCTTGCCGTGTTGTGTGATCCCTGCCAGTGATTGGCCTAAGGTCACGGTCACCCAGTAAGCTTTGTGGCTGAGTGTGGATTTGAACCTGGGTCTTCTCAGTCAAAGTCAACACTTCAACCACTACACCATACTTTCTCTCCAGTACTGTTTAGTCCAGTTCCGTTTTCAGGGCTGGCCTCTTCCCCTTGTTTGTTTCAGTTTTGTTTTAAGGCCTTCAGCTAGAAACGTTTGCATGTCTATGAAATGAAGCAATACTTTAGCAGTCATGTTCTGAACCATAGTTAGTAATGCATCAGCTTCATGTATCCTCTCTCCCCAAAACTGAATTTGGAATATCTTCATATCTGTATTTTTGTGTTACAGGTTATGGGGTGACCATGGGCAAGAAGCTTTAGAATCTGCTCATGTTTGCGTGATCAGTGCAACCGCCACAGGAACAGAGATCCTCAAAAACTTAGTCCTGCCAGGTATAAATAAAGACAAAGTTATAACTTTAGTATAAGAACTGTACTTTGCTATAAGGTTAATCTCTGTTTTTTTTCTTCAAGGTGTTGGATCATTTACAATTGTAGATGGGAACCAAGTCACTGGTGAAGATGTTGGAAATAGGTAACGTGTGTTCTACAGATGTTTGGTATATTTTCATCAGCATGAAAACTACAAACCATGGAACCATATAAAAACATATTATGCACTGACTACATAATTAAATATCTAAAATATATAGAAACTGAAAACAACCATAGGTTAAATGGTGAGTAAAAGTCACTGAGATGGAATTTTTTTCCAAATCTTACCGTTCAATCCAGTGCATGCTCCACTGAGTTCAGTGGGGCTTGCTCCCAGATAAGTGGGTATGGGATTGCAACTTTAATATACTTTTGTCCGCTAGAGCCATAATGACAACAGTCCTGCTGCTCCTTAATGCATTTAATGCAACAATCCTGCTGCTCCTTAATGCTGCTCTGGATGCATTTGCATGTCACTATTGTGAATGAGCCAACATGCTGGTGTATGCTGCCCAATGCCTCCCCCTTGGATCCCCCTGGGATTTCCGGTCACAGGAGCTCTGTAAGCATGTTCAGCCAAATGTGAAAGTGGGTCCAGAGCCCTTTTCAAACCTTTGTGCTTAACGTGCAAAGGTCTAAAAGGCAGCCGATCCACTTTAGTCCTATGTGTATGCAGGTAAATGCACATGGTTTGCAACCATGATTAGAAGTGGGTTTGCAAACTGATTTGGAGCTGACCATGGTCAGGGAAAATGCAAGTGCAGACATAGTTATATTTGATCATAGGATTTATAGAGTTGGGGGCCTGCAAGGCCATCGAGTCCAACCCCCTGCTCAATGCAGGAAACTAGAGAAGGGGTCTCCCATCCAAGTAATAACCAGGCCTGATCCTGCTTAGCTTTCCACGCTCAGACAAGCTGAGCCAGCGTGAGCCACAGGCCTGTATTGTACATGATGCACTTGCATTTGCATAGTTAACTCTGAAAATCAAAGGATGGGGGGAATTGTGTGCAAGTGGGGGAGGAGCTGACAAGCCCATAGGGTGTTCCTAATCTCCAAGCTATGATTAGAAGGTTGGACAATGTTATGTCTGTATCAGGCCTATTTCAAAAATTCCCCTTTAAAAGAGATTGTAAATATTCACCGGGGCTCCCCAGAACACCACTGTCTTGCAACAACGAAACAAAAATTCAGAAATCCTGAATTTTTGGCTGCCCAAAGTACTACCACTATGAGCCTAAGAATAGCACTCCAGTTCTAAGTACTTTGTTGCGTATATGGTGTGAATTGATATGTGGTACTTGTCACATGTTGAGGTTGATTAGTTCACCACACATACAACTTACAGCTCACATTCACTGTACTGGTGTTATTGGCACCTTCTTGATGGCATAATAAAATGTTCAGTGTGTGTTGAACTGGAAGATGGATGAATGTGGTTTGAACTGGAAGATGTTATTTGTCTGAAATAACTAGATGACTACTTCAGATTGGGCTGAATGATGCTCAGAGCCATAGAGCCTGCGTTCAAAACACATCAGCTGTGTGAACGGCCTGCTGTGTCTCATTGATTTCAGAGGGACCCTAAACGGTGGCAGCCTGACATCACCTCTATGCTTTGTTGTTTGTAGTCTTCATGATCACTAGTGTAAAGCTATGTTTAAAATGCTTTACAAGAATCAAAAGTATTGATTTCGAATAGGTTGTAGGAATCTCATAAAGTAAAACAGCCTTCTCCAACCTGGTGCCCTCCCAGATGTTTTCAGTTCCCATCAGCCCCTGCCTGCTACCATGGTCAGGAATGCTGAGAGTTGTAGTCTAAAACACCTAACGGGTACGAAGTTGGGGAAAGCTGAAGTAAAGTAACATGTTTGACTTCCAGAAATATTTCATCAGAGTAAAACTCTGAAGGAATGACCTGTTTTTCTGCTTTGTAGTTTTTTCCTGCAAAGAAGCAATATTAGCCAGGTAAGAAAAAATTTAATGTGTTTTACGAAAAAATGGACTATCCATAAGGGCTTATTCTGATTGGTTCACTTTCCACCACATTCCTAGCCACCAGCATGTGTAGGTCAGTGGGTTCTCCTGAACAGAACTGTGGTCAGGTTCCCACCACCACACACACATACAATGATGCAAGTGCCCGTGAGGAAGTAGAGCATACCTCTCCTGTCAGCATCACTTTCTATCAACAGCACATTGCCTCTTCTGTTTCTAGGCATTTTGGGTTCACCCCAGAGCATTCCATGACATTGCCCCAAAGCAACCTGCTTTTTGTGTTTTCACATTAACAGATACTATCAGTCTCGGGTTCCTGTGACTCTTCCCCAGTTCTTTATTATGATAATTCCATTCATATCTCCAACTACAGTAAGCAGTCTAAAATGGTATCTACCAGAACCCCTGAGTTTGGAAATAAAACATGCAACCCAATTCTATACACGTCTGCTTAGAAGAAAGTTCCACTATAATCAGTGGAGTTTACTCTCAGATAAGCGTGCATAGGATTGCGGCCACAGCAATCTAATACTACAATGACGATGACGTCTTCTGCTGCTGCTGCTTCTGCTTCTTCTTCTGCTTATTATTATTATTATTATTTTAAACAGAATCGAGCCCAGTGCACTACAGAACTGTTACAAGAATTGAATAATGATGTTTCAGGAAATTTTGTGGAAGAGGTTTGTACCAACATTTTTGTACGCACAAGTGTGTTAGCATACTGGAAAAGTATAAAAGAGTAGTTTGCATTATCCATACCATCTATGATAGTGACATGATTAGAGAAGTGCAAGCATGGGAAAATGATTTTAGTAAAGCCAGCGGAGTTGTAGCATCTCTTCTTCCCCCCTCTCCCCCCAACACATTGCCCAGTGTACGTCATTGTGTCATAGTGCAGGATAGGCCTATGTCAAAAAACTTCATCATCCTTACTTTGAACAGCAAATTCTGTTCATGTTGTCTGTATAGATATTGCAGAGCAGTAGATGTACTCCAAACATAGGATAGCTTCTGCAGTTAATGCAGCTTTAAATCAGAGGGGTGGTTGTATGTGGCAGTAAACCCTGGTCAACATGCAACACACAATAATTGCAGTTCAGTGTAGTGTAAATGATGCAAGTTCTGGGGTTGCATGTCTTGCCGAATAACCCAGGAATGAGGTGTTCCTGGGTTGTTTAGGAAACCAGATGCAAAGCGGAAGTGGCGAGTGGGCAGCACACTCACTCCAGTGAGGCCCCAGCAAACCTTGGGTTGTCGTTATGTGCAAATCAGGTCAATATCTAGGCTGATGTAATATACTCTTTGTTGAAGTGGCTTCACCCTCACCTTTCAGGTGATGTATGCCAGTTTGGGGATGAGGGACATAAAATTTCAGAGGTTGATTTGTCCATATTGGTGCCATTTAGGGAGGAAAAGATTAAATTCTGATTACTTCTACATTTATGTACATATTAGAAATATGTTTGCAATTCAGGAAAAGGTTCACCTAGTCAGATAAGTGAAAACACTTTTAATTTTTCATCCTTTTGTGTTTATTGCATCATCTAATATCTGTGTGTATCTTTTGTGTTTTCGCAAGAATCCGGATAAACTTCTAGACAATGATCCTTCATTTTTCTGTCGATTTAATGTAGTGATTGCAACTCAACTCCCAGAGAGGTAAGCAGGAATCAACTTGATATTTTCGTTGTCTTCATCTAAGACACAAGTTTTGTTTTATTTATTTATTTGCCGCCCATCAGCCAAAAGGCTCCCTGGGCGGTTTACAAGTAAAACAGGATAAAAACAATATTTAAACCAAAAACATCATTAAAATAGAAATATAAATACAATATAATACAATAAAAGAAAGCAGCCAGATGAATCAGACCGGAGGTACAGCAGTGATAATAAAAATGGGAATAAAAATCTAACCATTAAAATATTGGGTAAATAAAAAGGTCTTCACCAGGTGCCTGAAGGAATAAAGAGTAGGCGCACCTCCTTGGGGAGTTTATTCCAGAGATGGGGTGCCACAACTGAGAAGGCCCTTCCCCTAGTAGCCACCCTCCTAGCCACTTTGGAGGGGGCTCTCTGAGAAGGACCTCTGAAGAAGATCTCAGGTTTGGGTAGGCACGTATGGGACAAGGCGTTCCTTCAGATAACCTGTTTTGAAGATGTATTCTGTGGAAAATGTAGATTAGTGGAAAAGAGAGTGTTTCATTTTTGTTTTTAACTTCTAATTCTTATAACAAATCACTTTTCTTATCCTTGACTACAACTCCCATATACACAAATCGTGCTTCTCTCCAGCTCGTGCCCTTCCAGTGAAACCACAGAAATGTACCATTGGCTTTGAAACCGATAGATCCACTGAGTTCACTAGAATTTCACAGTAAAAAAATATTTAGGACTATAAACATAGGAACTAATGAGTTGTAGAAATACACGTGGAAAGTACTGTTTTAAACCTTGCACTGCAGTATTGCATGAGAAAAGAGGAACTCAATGCAAAAAATGTTCTTCCACTTGCACAAGTGCTTCTGCGAGCATGAGAACTACTTCTAGAACCTATGAATTCTAGCACGGCAAACATTTGTGGAATAGCGCTAGCGGCTATATTCCTTCCACACATAGTTCTTTCGCTCTGACCCCTTACCTTACGTTTTTCAGTACCCTGCTACGGCTGGCTGAAGTTCTCTGGAATTACAGCATCCCACTATTAGTTTGTAGGACTTATGGATTAATAGGATATATGAGAATCATTATTAAAGAACACCCAGGTAAGAGGTTTATTTAGTAATTAAAAGTTCCCCTTTACCTATCAGTGTCCACCTCTTAGGGCACAATCCTATGAGGATGCCCTGTAATCCGCTGAACGGGGGATTACAGACATCCTATGCAGAGTGGGAGGAGCGCGGAGGCGAAGGTCACCTGACCTCCGTGCTTCTCCCACTCTGTAAAACAGACGGCAGATTCCGGCCGTCTAACTGCAGCATGTCCGAGGGGGAGGGAAGGAGGCTGAGGCACCACCGGGATATGTTGTATCTTGGCAGTGCCGGTCTCCTTCCCTCCCCGCTGCCCAGAACGCCCCCTTTACCCTTTTCCCGAGGCCACTTTTGCAACCTCGGAGAAGCAACTGGTGTAGTTCTTTCCACGCTGGCTGTGAGTGGGAGGGAGAGGGGGATCTGATCTGAGCACGGATCCCCAGCTCCAAGGTTGGAGCATTTTATGACCTCGGAGCTGGGAATCTGAAAAATCCTGTGGCCATCTAGATGCTGTCTAGGGGCCATTATAGGATTGCTCTGTTAAAGTGTTAGTGTTGAAGTCATTTCTATGTATCAGCTTTTAATCATACTTTGTTCATTTTATGAGGCACTTTTTATGTGTTTAATTATGATTGTACGTACCGGAAAAATATGTCAGGAAATGGATATGACCTACTGAGAACCAAATATAGCCATAAATTAACTTGGTGGGTTGCGAAGATATATAATCCAGCTCCAAACTGTAAATCTGATGGACTATCTCACATTATATGCCATTTTCCAGTGGTTTTGTAATGTATGTTACCACTTCAGGATATG
The DNA here is from genome assembly GCA_021292165.1 of Shinisaurus crocodilurus. NCBI lineage: Eukaryota > Metazoa > Chordata > Lepidosauria > Squamata > Shinisauridae > Shinisaurus > Shinisaurus crocodilurus. The sequence goes on along the minus strand of CM037887.1, from coordinate 17,455,905 downwards.
ATATTAAATTGTCATACAAGTTTGTATAGCTTACAGATTCAGATGCCATCATTTAATGTTGTCTTTTTGTTGTTGTTGTTGTTGTCTTTATCTTTTGTTTCAAACTAAATGTTGTTTAACTTTTCAATAGTTGTAGAATCTCACCCAGATAACGCATTGCATGATCTGAGACTGGACAATCCATTTCCAGAACTGAGGGAGCATGTTCAGTCTTACGATTTGGATAATATGGAAAAAAAGGTTGGTTCAAACTTGGTATTCTGCTTAGCAATATGCATGTAAGCTTTAGAGACAATTCACAAATTTATTCTAGAAGAACTGGATTACAGGCTGCAGCCACTGCCTAAAAACGACTCTTTAAAAAAAGAAAAGAAAAAAAGGGGTGGGATTGACTTGGAGATATTCAGGTGGGTTCACCTACTACGGTATATATAAAATCTGATTTTATTCTGTTGAAGGTTTTAATGAGGCTACTGTAGAAATTCATGTGATAAACAGTGTGAGGCCTGTTTTGTTCTAGGAAAAATTTACTAAGCATGCTTTTTGAACAAAATCCTTTGTCACAGGCTTGCCTTCTCCACACGCTTCCAACTTAATCTCATCGTAAAGCCATAGCAGCCAGCCCAACAAGGATCAAATAACTCCAAAATAACTAAAATATCTGAATTTTAAAAATCATTATGACTACACTTGAATACTATTGGGATTTTCAAATACAGAACCAAACTGAATCTTCAGCACTAACTGGGGATTTCCAAAGTCACATGTGAACTCCTAGAAGTAGGTTCTTCAGATCTCTCACAAAGTGAAAGGATTGTGCTGCAAGTACCTTATGGCGACTGTTATTGAAGGCAATTCTGTTCACCTACCTATTTTTGTTGAGCTCTGAATTTGTGTGGTGAATTGAGTTTGTACAGCAACACCGCTTCCCAACTTTTTTTTTTGCTATACTTGCTTTAATTTTGCATTTACAGGAACACAGCCACATTCCATGGATTGTGATTGTATCCAAGTATCTAGAAAAATGGTATAATGAGGTATGTAGATACCTTGGTAGTAATTTAACATACATTATCTGTTCTTTATACTGCAGAACTATAGGAATGATGCTTCCCTCCAAAGAGTCTTATGGACTATTATATGTTTCAGAACAAAGTCTGTAATCTTGCACACAATTAGGTTGCTTAAATCCTGTTGACTTTAATGGAATAATCAGCCATACTATGTGTAGGATCGCTGCTAAAAAATCAAACCTGACTAATGCTGTACAGAAACTTCTGTTGGGTACAAACTTGGGCTCAATGCAGTTAAATGTGGGTGAAGTACCAGTGTGTCGAGACCCACAGGATTCAATAGGGATCTGTTTCTTCCATTCTCCTCATTCCTTCCCCGAGCTACCTTAAGCCCACAAATTCATGTGCAGGCAGAGCAAGGAGGCATTGGAAGGAATGGAAGGTCTGTGTGCACCTCCCATATCCCTATTCAGACCCTGCTCTCTGCACCATGCAAGTTAATTGTGCTCTGGGTACACTGTGTGTTGGGGTGGACAGGTAGGAAAACGGGGCTTTATTGAGTATTCTTCTGTGTGTGGGCACTGTCCTGTGCTTTTGTATTAAATGCACTTGCTTTAATTTATCCTCTTAAAGCTAAGATCCTGCTCCTGGTTTAGGTTGCTTTTATGTAAAAAAAATTTTAATGTTCTATACTACTTTGAATGCTTTGTTTAAAGTATAAAAGTGGGGTAGATATATATTTCACTGTAGTAAAATTAAAAACTGGGTCAGATGTAGACTTGGTCATGTGTCAAACAGACTCAGGGAAATCAGTGCGACAATCTAATCATGAATGATTTAAGTCCAATTGATTTCAGTAGGTCTACTCTAAGCATGACTATGCCTGGATCCAACCCATTATGTCTAGGTAGCTTATCCTTGTTACTTTCACATGGTCAGACAAAGCCTTAAACATATGGAAATAATTGCACCAATTCAGTGTCTGGTATGTTCTGGAATAAAGATGCACACCCAGTACTACCTTGTTGTTGCTTGGGCTACTCTATTCACTTCAAATAGCTTTTAATGATTGAATGTATGTTGTTTTTACATAGTTGAAATATATAATTTTCCATTTAGAACAGTGGCCAGATACCTAAGAACTACAAAGAAAAGCAAGCTTTCCGAGAGATGATTAGGCAAGGTAATGTCAAGTGAAAGCTTCTGACAATATACAAATGCAGCTGGTATGTGTATATTTTTTGCCAGTATTGTGTTTTTATCTTGAGCATTATTGTATTTAAGGATACATGTAAAATATACATCTTGATACCTCTTGTTTAATGAACGCTATTATTAAATTAGTATGCCAGAAATTCATTAACGTCTAAGCAAACCTGATGTGGTAACATGAATTTTAAGCAAGTAAAGAAGTGTAAAGAACATCTATGTTTAAGTCCTGTTCCTTAAGTTGATAACTTATTTATAATTAGGAATCTTAAAGAATGAAAATGGAGGCCTAGAAGATGAAGAAAACTTTGAAGAAGCTATTAAAAATGTAAACACAGCTGTAATTGCTACTAAGGTAAGACAAGATCCCTCTCCAAATACTCTAGCTGCATAAATGCTCCTTCCTTTTCAGGCGGGAATATGGGGTGGGTTAGGATTTAAAAAACCACTTTTATATTGTTTTAATTGTGTCTATTTTAATTGTGTTTTAATTGTGTTTTAATTGTGTTTTATTGTATTTTATCCTGTTGTACATCGCCCAGGGTGGCCGGGTGACTGGCCAGATGGGCTGATTTAAAAAAATATAATAAATAAATAAAAAATCATTGGAAAAGTTGCTAAAATGCATATATTCTTTAATTTTCCTTATAGATACCAGGTTGTATTGAAGACATTTTCAATGATGATCATTGTATCAACCTCTCACAGCAGGTAATAAACACACATAGCTTCAGTTGTTGTCCAGTATTCTGCTTCTCTGAATAGAAAAAGTCAGTGTCATATTTTTGTTTACCCTTAGACTCCACCCTTTTGGATTTTGGCTCGAGCTGTAAAGGAATTTGTGGCAAAAGAGGGTCAAGGAAATTTACCTGTCCGGGGCACAATTCCAGATATGATAGCAGATTCTAGTAAATTTATCAAATTGCAAAATATGTACGTATTACTTACCTTTTTTTTAGCTTTATATTATATTATATCAGTATTGAATTATGCCCTCCTTCCACAGGAAATAAAAATGCTTTCTGTACGTAGTTTCTTGTCAGCTGCTTGTATGAGGGCTTATGTCACTTTGAAATGGCTGTGCCCATAAACTAGTTCCAAAGTTGTGGATCCTAATATCACTAAAAGTATCGGACTGAAAACCTTTTTTAAAACCTAGACCAGTGATGGCGAACCAATGGCACGGGCGCCACAGCTGGCACGCAGGGCCCTCTCTGTGGGCACTCGAGCCATTGGTCCCCAGATCGCGAAAAGACTGTCCCCTTCTGCAAAACACTAATGATCTTGTTCTTTCTCACAGTGTGGAACAGAATGATTTTATTCTAGAATTCCTGTTACAGAATACTTTTCTACATTGTTATCACATTTAAAAGATTTTGAAGAATGATGCACAGAGCATGGCTTGGATGTAAAGCCCTAACAGTTGACCTGAGTGCTGCATGTGTTGCTCTCAAACTAACGGAGTATGAGCCAAGGTTTGACAAATTATCAGCATGCATGCAATAGCAAAAATCACATTAATTGTGCAAAAGCATGCCCAATGCAAACTTTTACCTAATGCAGTGCAGTCCAAGACATAAAGTGTTTAAAATGTGTTAAGCACGTTTAGTTTTCTTGTTTATCTTGCTCATCCTAGTACAGGTTGACTTTTACTTTTACTAATCCGACACCTGTAGAAGCAGGGAAAGGACCCGGGGTAAAGCTTGCCCCATACAATTTCAGTCTGGCATATAATCATATTACAAGTTGAGAATCCCTTATCCAAAAATACATGTGCCTAATTATTTTTAAAGTTTGTATAAATTCCCTTCAGGCTATGTGTACAATGTAGTACTATAATAATTTTTTGAGTTGATTTTTTTTCCCAACAAAAAACTGTTTGTATCATTGAAAGCTCTGTTGTTGTGTTTTTCTTTTAAGACAAAAGATGTTAATTAGTTCGGACAACTGTATGAGTTGTTTTACTAAAACCTCGGTATTCAGGTTTAATTGCAGTGTTGGCACTTTGAAATACACAAGTTGGTTTTCTGTTGCAGTTTGGGCACTCGGGCTCAAAAAGGTTTGCCATCACTGACCTAGACTATAAGTCATAGTCAAAACAGAAAAAGCTTAACCCCTCCCTTCCTAATTATACTTTCTTGTTATGAAAAACTTGAGCCGAATGAAACAACAAAGCTTCTTCCACTATCCTCTTCTGTGTGTAAAACTGAAGTTCTGAATGATACTGTTACACTTCATTAAACTATTTGTATACTTTAGATTGAAATAACGTAGTGCTAATGTGTTTAGTTAGGTGCACGTATCAGGACCCTCACACATAGCAGAATTTGTTTTGGGATGTTTTGAATCAGCACACTTGATCTACACAGGAGCTGTGATCCAGTTGAACTAATAGGATCAAGCATGAGTGGCAGAACAGTTGGAGATGCGGTGTAGCAGCTGTTTAGAACAGGGGTGCAGAACTTCAGGCCTATGGGCCAAATCTGGACCTCTTGGGTCCAGATCATTTGGGGGTTTCCTGAGTTTTGTGTAGGTCCCCCCCCATTCTAAAAGGTTGAAATGCTTCTCCTAAGGCTTCATTACTGGCATTAAGAGCTTTAAGCTAAAATGCGCTAATATTTTTGGTCCCATCCATCATTCAAATGTGACTTCTCTGAAATGGAATTCAGCCCTTGGGAACACCCCTGGTCTGGAAGCACCTTTAAAATTCATCATAAAAGATGTGTATGTCTGATTTTTTTAAAATGATATCTAGTATTTCCTCTTTCAGAGCTTAATATAAGGGAGGCAATTGTGTATTTTAGTCCAATTGGATCACAGTGTGAACTAATTGCCAAAGCACCATATACCTGTAGAGCATTTACAGGTATGCTCAGAAGTACGTTGCATTTTTCCATGACACATACTCCCAAATTAGTGTGCATAGGTTTGCAGGCTTAGAATGCTGCCCACAGGCTGCTCATTCCATTAACTACTTAGCCTGAAAGCTATTTGTTCCCCTAATTATGTTCATGTTGCTGGTAATACATATTCAAACAGATACAGTATTGGTAATTTTCAGTGGGTTGGATCCAGACTTATACTTAGTGGAGTTTCACTGGTGCTAGAGGAAGGGTGATCTTTTCCCCCTCCATTTCCCTTGCAGCCCTCAGAACCACCTCCCATGATGTTTTGGAGGTTTGAGGGACTGTCCAGAATAGTTTGGGAGGTGGTGTGTGTGTGTGTTGCCGGGGGGGGGAGTGGAATAAGAGAAAATCTCTGTCCTGTCCACTTCCTCCAGCAGGAAGTTTCTTCTGGATCCCAGTTCCCTCCATGAATGGGAGCAGCCCTTCGGTTTGCAAAGGGGCAAGTCTGGATCCAACCCAATGGCTATTTCTCACATTTCTGTTTTAAGCAGAGATCCCTACTTGTGTACAAAAAATATGTATAAAGTAATAATAATGACCATGTAAGTATATATTTTAATACAAATAGATTCCAGGAGGAAGCCAGTACAATTATTGTCTTCTCATTTCATTTATCACTGCTAATCTATAACAGGAGTGTAAATATCCATGTAGAATAAGCCTACAGATTCTTAGAAGCAGTCTTATTCAAGGTTTGCTTTTTGACTTTTTAAAAAAAGATATCGTGACAAAGCCAAGAAAGATGCTGATGCTGTGGCTAACTATGCTGCCAAGCTGCTACAGTCAATAGGAAAGGTGAGCAAATGAAAATAAGTTTCGAATCTCTCTTTTTCCTTAACATGGAAGTACATGGAAATAAGTAACTCCTATTAATGGTTCAATCCAAAGAGCCCGTTACGTGTGTTCACAAATTTGTATTTGATCAACAGGTCTGTTGACATTCCAAGTGGCTTTTTCAAACTTGGAAGATAAAAATAAAGGTCTTGAGGTGGAGGATGAATAAGATGAGGGTTGGGGGAATGGTTCAATGTAGGAAAGCCGGTAAAAACTTTAATAAAAAGCACCATTGCTTTCCCTGTGTCTGGATTAGTATAATTGCATCTAGGGTGGGCCATAGCTGACAGCCAAATGAATTGACTTTTCATGTAGGAAGAAGGATGATGATGGATTAGATTTGGGAAGGAACAAGTGGGAGCATAATGTAGGGGAAGGAACAACTGGGGGCCCATGAAAACTCACATAAGAACCCAATTCTCTTTCCCTTCGCATTCATTTTAGTGGAGGGGGAATTATGCTGTTACACCCAATTCCTTCTCCACTCATAATCAGTTCACTACTCTAGCAGGTGAGAGTGAGTGCCTGCATGCTGCTTTCTGATGCGGGTGTGCACATAGACAGCCCTTGCCCAAGGAAGATTCTAACTGGGGGGAAAATGTTTACAAATTCAGGTTTGTAAATGATTTTGTAAACTTCTGGGGTAGTATTGACCCTTGATACTCTTCGTGGTGATATTAAGGAAAGTGAGTAATTTGTCTGTTTTGAAAATAAACAAAAAAATAATAATTTCAGTCTCTATACTTCTTTCTCCTACAAATGGCCAAAATATGTTTTGGGCTAAGCATCTGTAGATATGACAAGTAACTAATAATTTTAAGTAGGATTTGGTGAGTTCATTTCTGGGGCAGTTACTGTAGAGATGAACTTGAGATAATACAAAACAAGTTCCTGCGCATGCTCTTGGCAGTGCCACACAGTACACCTGGTGCATTATTAAGGACTGAACTAGGTCTCCCTTCCCTGAATGCACGTATACACAAATCCATAATATTATACTGGAAAAAATTAACATCATTGCCAGAAAACCATTTAGCAAAACTATGCTTTTTGGAGTTGCAGAATAGAGAAGGCTGGGCAAACTCTTGCAGATGCTTGATGCTGAGTTACTCAATTCCCTTAGCAACAACAATGCAGGATGTGTCCGATTATAAGATCCGAGATATTGTGTTTGGCGAAGATGCCAAAAGAGATCTTGAATATACAAAAAACTGCAAATCTGCCACTTGGTATGCCAAGATTAAAACAGATCACAAAAGGGCAAGCTATCTGCAAGAGCTAACCTTCTTCCCTGTTAGGCATGCTTTTACCCAGCTCAGATTTGAAACAATGCCCACTGAGTATTTGGCTGGAAGGTTTTCTAACAGACCTGCACAAGAGCGTTTTTGCATATGTGAAACAGGGCACATTGAAGATCTGGTACATTATGTTCTATATTGTCCACTATATAATTCACCCAGGGCCAGATTTATTCTTCCTTTTCAGACTACTTTAGAAGGTCAATCAGAGGATTTTAAAATTAGATGGTTGTTGGCTGATGTGGACAAATTTATTAGCTACAGGATAGCTTTATTTGCGTTAGCTGCAAGGAAAATAAGGGCAGCCTTTATAAACCAAACTACTGCCAAACCATAAGGGGACCATACAGAAAGAATGTTTCTGAACCTTGATTATTTTATAGCATTTTGTTTCATTATATTTAATGTTCAACCTGTTTTTATTTTATTTTATACTTCATGTATATATGTATTGTGATGTATTGTGATGGCCATTGGCTATAAACAATAAAATTCTGAGAACAGAGTTCATTTGACCACTAACACCTTATGACCCTGGTTCACACGATTAAAATAAGCCACAGTGGTAACCCCCGGCACGTGCCGGGCGCCATTTCCCTAATTATCTGCCTGAGTGCAGCTTGTATCATTTGGACTGCATGACAAGCCACACCCAGAGTGAAACAAGCCACCGTGACTTAGTTGATCCTGTGAACGGCCCATTGTGTGTGGTTTTTCAGTTGTTGCCGTCACTCCAGTAGGGGGAGAATTGACCCCAAAAGCTATATGAATAAAAACAGATTTTCCACTCAGTTAAAAGGCGGAGGGACCTGAAACACAACATGACAATTCAGACCTCATCATGATTGAGGCCTGCCTGGAATATGGGGTTGTGGAAGACTGACGCAAATGTTTAATTATTTAACGGGGTCTGTTTGACCCCACCTGCTGATGGATGGTTAAATCATTGTTTAATTCTATCAGTTAACAGGGATTTAGAAAACAGCTGTATGAGAGAATTGACATGTTAACTTGAAAAAAAATTATTTCATAGGCACCGGAATCCATTTCTCAGAGAGAGTTAAAACTACTTTGTAAGTATTTTTTTTTAATTCTTACATTGCAATGTCTTTATTACTATGTAACTACATAGGAAGCTGAGTCAGTAGCGTATACTGAGTCAGACCATTGCTCCATCAAGCCCAGTACTGTCGACACTGACTGGCACTGGTTCTCCAGGGTTTCAGGCAGGATTCTTTTGTTGCCCTACCCGGAGATGCTGGGGATTGAACCTTGGACCTACTACATGCAAAGTATGTGCTCTACCACTGAGCTACGGGCCCTCCCCTGAAACGTCATTGTTGAGAACTTTTCAGGATGTTTTAAGTTTCATACTTCCTAAATTTTACTAGTAGTTTGAGTTGGCTTTGTGCAATAGGTTATGTACCCCCGATCTAGAGCTCTTTTCATATGGTTCTCCCTGTGTGCATAAAGGCTTCTTTAACTGTCTGCAGTGCTCAGGACAGCTATAGCATGCATCTCCATTGTACAGTGTTGCTGGTGTCATTCTGGTGAATGAAGAAAACATGTTTACTTACATGCATCGGAGATTCTGTGGAGTTTTAGGGCGGTGTTGTTGTCTGTCTCTTCCTGGATAATGTTGGAGAATAACAAATCCCATTTATTTTAGAGGGAGCTGAAGGGTCAGCTTCTCTGACCAGAAAGAAGCCCAGGAAAAGCTATTAGTAACAGGTCTTTGGATCCTATCTGATCAACGTAAAGAGATCACGTAATTAAAGTAAAGGAATTTCAGGAGTCACAAGATTGAGTGGCTAAAAATAAAAGTGATTTTAATAAGTGCCAAGTTTATCCTTATTCTTTTAAATAATTAAGTTTCAAGGAACTGGTTTTGTTTTAAAAAGTAATACCTCTGCATTCAGTGCTGTACTCTCTCCTCCCCCCCCCCCCCGCCCACCTCTCTGTTTAGGCAGTAACTCAGCATTTCTTCGAGTGGTGCGGTGTAGATCTCTTTCTGATGAGTATGGATTGAGCACTTCAAACAAAGATGAGATAAGTAAGGAGATCACATGATTATCTATAGACTTCTTTGTGTTTTCATCTGTGGTAGTGAGATGAAAATTAAGGCCTATTCAAACCTGGAAGGGAGTGAGTTACGCTGCTGCTTTCTTCATTTCTGCTGTAACATGGGAAATAGAACTGGGATTTTAGTTGACGGGAAATCAGTCATGGTTGCCACTTTCTGGAAAGTCAGGGAAATGGAAATTGGTCAAAAGTCAAGGAAATTGTGATTATTAAGATATACTCGTGTAATGGAGTTTTTGCAATGCCACTGCAAGAGGACAGTCTGCACTTGAGGCAGTGGGAGTAGAGAAGTGGCAGAATACAAGTGTAATGATGCACACGTGTTCTATAATATGATTATATGATTTTGAAAATGTTTATTGGCTGATGGTTGTTAACAGTAAAACAGAATAAAATGAACCTGCATGATCTCCCCCAAGAAACAAGGTGCTCGAATTGCAAAAAGTGGGGTAGAGACCCTTTCCACAAACCGTGATCTCCTGGGGCTTTGCAAAGAGCTAACAGGTCCAGACCTGTCAAACCTGTCAGCTCCTTGCAAAGGAGCGAAATACTTATCTGCAGTCTGGGGTGGGTGCCTGCAGGATTTGGTCAGCAGGCACCCACCCTGGCCAGTACCTAGCCCAGAAACCCCCTCGTGCTAACCCGCCCTGGCCAATTTGCACAAACTGGGCAGGTTGGGTTTAAAAAAGAATGAGCACAATTATTTGCACACATTATTGGTATAATTATTTTTTTTAAAAAAGGGGGGGGGAGTGACCATGGGCAGCCCCTCAAGGTACTGGGGGGGTGTCTTTGGAGGGGCACCTCGTGGATGCCCCCATGGGGATTGCGAAAGCCAGCTTGACAGCCGGCTTTTGTGATCTCCAAAAAAAGGTTAGAAAAAAACAGTCAAGCTGCAGCAAGCCCAAAATGGCTCGCAGCAGGAAGCATGGGAAGCCTTTGCTAGCCACCCCAAAGTGCCACCTGGGCACTTTTGGAGTGGCTGGCAATGGCGGTTACCCACTAGCCACTTGGCAAGAGCAGCAAGGGTTTTTTGCCACTCTTGCCAAGCTGTTCACTTGTTGACCATGATGGGTCATGTTGTCCGGGTTCAAATGACATGACAACCCATCGTGGGTCAAACAGGTCCTACCACATGGCTTTTCAGGGTTACTTATAACCCCAAAATAAGCCACCCTGACAAACCCATCCTGGGTTCGCACAACACGACAACTCACTGTGGCTTTATAAGCCACGGTGGGTTGTTGTGTCATGCAACCCCAGTCTTAGTGTTTAGAGAAGCTCATATTGAAGCTGCTATCTTGACCCAAAAAAAAATTGCCTTTCAGTACTTGTGTAGTTTTAAACCATTTAATAAAATAATTATTTAATGTAATGTAACCTATCAGTTCTTTTAACTTGGGGTTATTTTTGAATGGTGATCAGGGAAATTGACAAAAGTTGGTCAGGGAAAGTCAGAGAAATGGAAAATGAAATTTTAGTGGCAACCCTGTCAGTGAGCCCCAAAGGAGTGTTCTGCTCTTTGTGTATATCATTACAGGTGGAATTCATGAATTGTTGCTTCCTGTGTTTTAGCAGTGATGAGAGCATAAGTGTGGCTTGCTTTTGCTGCTTAATAAGAAAGCTTTCCTTGTTTCTGTGAAACAACTTTTAGGAGCTATTTTGTTAGATCAGTAGACAACATATTTTAAAAATTCATAGTGGGCTGGATCCAGAGTTAGTCATACTTAAAGTATGCCTATTTATATAATAGGACTTAAGTTATTCATGACTAAATCTAGATCCAACCCACTGAATTTAGAAGGATAAACTATTAGGGGGAAAACTCAAATGCCAGGCACATAATTAATCCTTCCCATGTAGAGCCAATGCTGTTCAAATACATTTATGTGTGTTGAATGTAATTCATAAACCATACTGCGATGTCTTTATATGGAACAGTAATTTTTAGGTTGGTTATTGGGCACTGGCATAGTGTATGATTGAACATACAAGTAGAATAGATGTTCAGTATGACATTATAGAGGAGTACTCTGACTAATAGTAAAGTACAGCCATTCCATGTAGAAAAAACATTTCAGGGTAATTATTTAATTGATGCAAAACGCCAAGTTAATTTTCTCAAAATAGAGGAGTTACAGGGTTGCCATCACTTAACCATACAGTGGGAGCTGTCCTCTAGTCTAAGTCTCTGTTGAAACAGGAAATAAAGTACTCATGGCTCCTCCTGCCCAGTCCCTCCTATTGTCCACCTCTCTCCCTCATCTGCTTTGTGCAGCTAGAGATCTGCTCTTTCTGTAGGATCTTTCTGTGAGAGACATTGCATCTTATCACAGTCAGAGAACATGCATGCACTGTCTTTATTTTCAGCACTTCATAGATCATAGATTTCATAGATCATAGAGTTAGAAGGAGCCTACAAAGCCATCGAGTCCAACCCCCTGCTCAATGCAGGAAACTAGAGGAGGGGTCTCCCATCCAGGTAATAACCAGGCCTGACCCTGCTTAGCTTTCCACACTCAGACAAGCTGAGCCAACTGCTTTTCAGGTATACAGCCTCCCAAAGAGGTTTACAAAATGTGTGTGTGTGTGTGTGTGTGGGGTGGAGGAATTTATGTGATGTGGTACTGATCATCTGGACTAATCCTATGCTTAATCTTAACCTATGAATATAAATAAAATTATTAATACGTGAGAAAGGGGGCACGTGACTTTGGAAGGAATGGATGGGAGGAGCTGTGGCCGCTTTATTCCCTACTTCAACTGGAAAAGTGAAGGGCAGCATCTGGGGTAAAAGGTGGTAGTTCTTGTTTGTTAGTAGAGAAGGGGGTAGAACTGATGTATGGTAGTTACTTCTGAACAATAAGATGCAACACTGTATTGGATTCCAGTGGGTAATTTTCAATTTTAGCCATATGTGAAACATTCAAAAAGTCTTAATAGACTGTCTGCTATAGGTTGTGAATTAGTAAGAATGTATTAAATTCAGTGATCTTAGGTGCTTGTTTTTAAAAAAATATTGGAACCCTCTTCTTCCAAATTATTGTTAAGTAATTAAGATTGTTGTTTTTCCTTAAAGTTTCCCATATGGATAATCCAGATAGTGAGATGGTGCTGTACTTAATGTTACGAGCTGTGGATAGATTCTTTAAACACCATGGTAGATACCCAGGTAAATTTATTTTCAATCTTACCCAGTTGCTACACAGTAGTATAAATAAAACCCTAATAGTAGCCATTTATTCTTTGTATAATATAATTTATTGAACAAATACTTTAGGGGACCCTATGGTATAAGCTTAATAGTATTAATTGTTAGATTCATAGTTCATAAATGTATAGATCAATTGTATGTCAGATTGGTGTTTTTATATTTGAGGCATATATTGTTATTAAACTTCTGCATATTTGAAAAATCAAATCGCAAATGTTTACTAAAGCATTAATTTGGGAGGGGGGACCTTTGTGTTCTCTTGTCTTACAAAATTATATTTTACTTATTTTCAGTGAAACGTTCATTCCATGTTTAACTTTTAAAAATTATTTTCAGGGGTTTATAACTACCAAGTGGAGGATGATATTGGAAAACTGAAATCATGCCTCAATAGTTTTCTTCAGGAATATGGATTACCTGTAACAGTGAAGGATGATTATGTCCATGAATTGTAAGTGTTATATAAAAGAAAAATAACGTTTTCCTAGATCTTGTTATGATCTCATAAATATTGTTGTTGTTTTTCCTATGTAGTTGCCGTTATGGAGCTGCTGAGCCACACACCATTGCAGCATTTTTGGGAGGTAAGAATACTGTTATCCTCACATGTCCATCCCATGCCAAACTACATAATGGTTTCTACTCCAGAGTTCTCTGTTTGTTTTGATGTATGCACTGAGATACTACAGAAGTGAATTTCTCTGTTCCCACCGGGGGGGGTGGGGCGGGGGCGTTCAGCTTTATGTAAGTGTCCCTTTTGAGGATGGTGAGCTCTGTTTGCACATCTAATGCTCCAGAAGAAATCACCAGATTGTGGTGTTTGCCTTTGAATTGAGGGCAGCTGAAGGAATATGAAATTCCAGGCTGCTATTTATACATTTCATTGAAAACATCAGACTGCAATACAGATAGTTGCCTCAAGTCTTTTATTTTTAATTTTTATGAACACATGAATCTACCTTATACTGAGTCAGACCATTGTCTGTTGTTTATTTATTTAGCATATTTATAAATGGCCTTTGTGCTTAATGAGTACTCCAGGCAATCCATCTATAACAACCTCTTCCCTAGGTCTACAGTCATGGTGCTTCTACACAAAAAGCCCTGTCTCATCTCTGGGTGGTGGGACATATAAGAGGGCCTCAAATGACAAATGCAAATTACAGGCAGGCTCATACAGGAGGACCTGATCTTGTATAGAACCTGGACCCAAACCGTTTAGGACTTTGTAGTCCATCAAGCCCAGTATAGTTACTCTGGCTGGCAACAGTTCTCCAAGGACTCAGGCAGAGTTTTCCAGCACCTGAGATCCTTTTAACTGAAGGTGCCAGGGATTGAACCTGGGACCTTTTGTATGCAAAGCATGTGCTCAGCCAGTGAGCTAAGTCACTATGGGAATTAGTTTGCTCTATTTTCAGTTCACTGGCATAAGGTGGTGGTGGTTGAAGAAAAAATGAAACTAATAGACTTGCATTTGGGTTTGTAATAATTAGCCTTCTAATGTCATGTCAATTGAGTTATAAAGTTCTCACTATTTTTCTTTGTTGCCATTCCCCTGCTGTTTTACAGGAGCTGCTGCTCAGGAGGTTGTGAAAATCATTACAAAACAATTTGTAATTTTTAATAACACCTACATCTACAATGGCATGTCACAGACCTCAGCAACATTCAAGCTGTAGGCTAAGCACAGCGCATTGTTTGAAACTGTAATTGCCTTTAGTTTGCATTTTGTTCTGTAAAATATTGTTGGTGGAGCATTTGATTTTCTTTGTATTTTTTGGCATTAAAAGTTATTTTAAAGTGTAATGAAGATTTTACTTGCATTTTAATAAAAAGCACTGGAACATGAAAGATAAGTATTTTTAAAAATATGAGTAGACTGTCACCACCAGTTGTTCTTCATATTACTTTAAGCTATAAGCACTTTTTTGTTCTGTACTATTGGGAGTGGGATTTAGCCTTTACATAAATACCTACTTGAAACAAAATGACAGCAAGTAATATGTTTTGCTTTCAAAATAAACTCCTGTTACTTGATTTTGAGCGGGAAAAAGTGTTTCTTGCAGTGTACATGCACAGGGTTGGATCCAGACTGTCCTGTTCACAGAGAACTGGGATCCAGTGGAGACTTCCAGCTGGAGAAAGGAAGCAAGCAGCAATTTTTAACTCCTTCCCCCTGCCTGCCCTAGCTTCCCCTCCCATGCGGTTCTGGAGGGTCCCCCAACCTGCCAGAGCAGCTTTTCAGAGGACACAGCTGCAGTCGTAAGGAGGAATTGACAGTTATTGCCACCCCGATCCCTTCCTCCAGTGTGAGGCCTTTGCTGGGCACAAGTGTGGATCCAGACCATAATAATACACAAGGCACCTTTGAATATTATTATTGAGTTCTTAAACAATGAGCAAGTTTTAAAGCATTTTGAAGGGAATGGCTTAAAAGTATTACATGATACTCAGTACATTCCTCCGGCTTACATGTAACAAACAATTCAAGAAAATGTTTTTCTAGTTCTTGCAACTAGATTCGTATGAACAATTTAAGAATTGCTGCTCCTTTATTAGAATTCTTCAGTGCAAAACTATTGTTGACGTCTATAATGTTGCTAGAGAAAGTATTAAATGTGTTTGGGATTAGTAGGAAGACTTGTACTTGAAAATTACTTGTACAAGATATACCGTACATGATCTTGTTAGAATTGATTTCGGTTAATAGCAGGAGATCTTGCTGCAGAACTGGGTTTATTAGTAACAAATCAAACATGTTAGATGAATACAGTGTTTAACATGTAAAAGATTATGTGCTTAAGGTTTTTGTGAACTGCCCCCTAAGGGCTCCATGAGATCAAAAGGCAGGTTAAAAGAATTAAAAATAAAGTCCATCTGGCTTTTCCTGTGATGGGTGTGCACATTCCTCACTACCCAAATGACGAGAAGCAAGCTACCTTTTGAGTGTGTTAAATCACATTTACCTACCTGTGGTATATTGCTACCTTTAAAAATGGAATGTATTGGCTAGGGTGGTTAATATAGTGGGGTCATTCAGACTGAGCCTTGAGGAGCCTCAGACTTGCATGTTCCCTCCCTCCTCCCTTTGCATATGGCAATTCCCTGTCTCATGATCCTGGGTTGTGCTTTGCAAATCAGTTTTATTAACATTTGGGTAAAATAATTGTTCTGTTAAGAGTATTCTACAAGGCAAGCAATGAAGCAGCATGTATAATTCCCTGGAAACACAGGCAGGGCTTTTTTTCTGGTGGAACTCACCGGAACTGAGTTCCAGCACCTTTTCTTCTATTAATTGCATTACAATTTAATCGCCATCTACTCCCGAGGAAATGTAATCCAAGAGTTCCGGTACCTTTTTCTCCAGAAAAAAAGCACTGAACACAGGTACACACTTAGGAGAGTTTGATGGGCAACTAACAACTTTTATATCATATGCAACTCCATTGCAGTCTGAGGGACTGACAACTCTAAATCCAGGTCACAATAGTAAATGTCCAGAGATTGCAGGGCAGGCTTGGTCCCATCTTTATCTGTGGCCAGAGGGATGGGCCTGTCCTCTTCTGCTGGTCACATCCTCTGATTGTGGGTCCTTGACAGCTGGGGTACCACCAAGTCCAAGGGTTCCTCTGTGTGTGTCACAGTTTGGTTGAAAAGATACTGAGATTCTGTTAAAAAGCCTAGTGTGTGTGTGTGTGTGTGTGTGTGTGTGTGTATTTTAAAGGGGGCACAGAGGGACAAAGTACTTTTGGGAGTGGGGTTTTGGCCCACACATTAAGATTTCTGAAAGGAACATAATGGCATACTTCAAAGAAAGTATGATCTAGATTTTTGATGGTTAACCTTTCAAGTGGACCAGTTCACAAAAGTTTATGCCATAATAAATGATTATGGCGTAACACCACTCCCACCTAGTGTATATATAGATTGGCTAATTTGAGGTTGACAGTTCATGCATCGCATGGACAGTGTCCATGAAAGCTTATGCCAGAATAAATATGTTAAGTCTTCAAGATGCCACAAGCCTCTCTGTTGTTTTTGCAGCAACAGACTAGAATCATAGAAAAGTAGAGTTGGAAGGGGCCTACCAGGTCATCGAGTTGAACCCCCTGCTCAGTGCAGGAGTCCAGGTCAAAGCATCCCTGACAGATGGCTGTCCAGCTGCACCTTGAATGCATCCAGAGTGGGAGAGCCCACCACCTTCCTAGGTAGTTGGTTCCATTGTCTTATTGCTCTGACAGTAAGGAAATTTTTCCTGATGTTTAGGAGGAATCTGGGTTCCTGTAACTTGAGCCCTTTATTTATTTATTATATTTATACCCCGCCTTTTTTCCTGCAAGGAACTCAAGGCGGCTTACATAATCCTCATCCTCTCCATTTTATCCTCACAACAACCCTGTGAGGTAGGTTAGGCTGAGAGTCAGTGACTGGCCCAAAGTCACCCAGTGAGTTTCATGGCTGAGCGGGGACTAGAACCCAGATCTCCCATGTCCCAGTCCAACACTCTCACCACTACGCCACACTGGCCGTGTCCTGCAAACTGGGATGATCGAGAAGAGATCCTGGCCCTCCTCTGTGTGACAACCCTTCAAGTACTGGGAGAGTGCGATCATATCTCTCCTCAGTCTCCTCTTCTGAAGGCTAAACATGCCCAGTTCTTTCAGTCCCTCCTCATATAGGGCCTTGTTTCCAGTCCCTTTGTCCTTGTTGCCCTCCTCTGAACCCTCTCCAGTTTGTCTATGTCCTTCTGAAAGTGTGGTGCCCAGAACTGGACATAATACTCAAGATGAGGCCTAACCAGTGCCAAGTAAAGGGGAATTATCACTTCCCGCGATTTGGAAGCTATACTTCTATTAATGCAGCCCAAAATAGCATTTGCCTTCTTTGCAGCCACATCGCATTGCTGGCTCATATTCAGTTTGTGATCTATCACAATTCCAAGATCCTTCTCTCTCGTAGTATTGTTGAGCCAAGTGTCCCCCATTCTGTAACTGCATTTGGTTTCCTTTCCCTAGGTGCAGCACTTGGCATTTATCCCTATTAAATTTCATTCTGTTGTTTTCGGCCCAGCGCTCCAGCCTATCAAGATCGCTTTGAATTTTGTTTCTGTCTTCCAGAGTATTAGCTGTTCCACCCAACTTTGTGTCATCTGCAAATTTGATAAGCATTCCCTGCACCTCCTCATCCAAGTCAGTAATAAAAATGTTGAAGAGCACTGGGCCCAGGACCGAGCCCTGTGGTACCCCACTCGTTACCTCTCCCCAGTTTGAGAAGGAACCAATTCTGTAGCCAACTGTGGATCCACCTGATAGTTGTTCCATCTAACCCACTTTTAGCTAGCTTGCTAATCAGGATATCATGAGGCACTTTGTCGAAAGCTTTGCTGAAGTCCAGATATATTATGTCCACCGCATTCCCATAGTCTACAAGGGAGGTTACCCAATCAAAAAATGAGATCAGATTAGTCTGGCAGGATTTGTTCTTGACAAATCCATGCTGGCTTCTAGTAATCACTGCATTGTTTTCAAGGTGCTTGCAGACTGACTTCTTTATAATCTCCAAAATTTTCCCAGGGATTGATGTCAGACTGACTGGCCTATAGTTCCCAGGTTCCTCCTTCTTGCCCTTTTTGAAGATGGGAACTAATATAGCTACCCTTCTGGAAATAGACATAATAAAGGTGCCAAAAGTCTTAAGGTGCCACAAGAATCTTGGTTGTTTTTGCTAACACAGCTACCCACTGGAAACTTTTAAATAAGCATCCTGAGGATCTGACCCACATCTTAATTTACATTTGATGATTAAGTTACAATTTGTATGTGAGAAGTTCTTCCCCATCACTACTAGGGATGCAGCACTTGGCGGGAGGGAGGGGGCGCTTAGCTCCCGCACCCTGTGTCGCCTATGCCCCAGAACTAGTTTCCTAAAAGAAAAAAAGAACTTTGAAAATCAGCTGAGATTTGTAATGTCGATAATAACACCCATAGCTGAAAGGACTCGGGTACAAGCCTATTAAAGCCAGCAGCGAAAAAAGTCCTACAAGTTCCAGCATGCTTCAGCCACCTATGGCTGGCTGAGGCATGCTGGGAGTTGTAGGACATTTCCTCCCCTGTCTAAACATGCATAGAATTGAGCCCCAAATGGAGCGACGTCGCAGCCGCCCATGCAGCTGAGGCAAATCAACCATGACAAGGGACGGCCTGCCTTCAACCCCTCCCCCGCCCCTCCGGCACGAGCGTCAGTTTATTTAGGCGGGAAAAGCTCGGCCTGCGAGCGTCCAGGACTTAGCAGCTCGCGCTACAAAAATAAAGTAAATGGAGCGGAGCGGTTCAAACTAGCAGCAGCTCCCGATTGAGGAGGGCCTCCCCAGGCTCTCTGCCTAGATGGACCAATGCTAAAATTACGTTATCAATAGTACACGGCTTCCCTCACGCTTGTTCCCCCCCCCCCCCGCACACTGGAACCAGGTACTGTATACGTTTTCAGTTTACCGCCAGCAGCTTCCTGTCCAAGCAGGGGGTCCCTGCAGCCCAAGGAGCCCCCAAACGACCATCCAGAGAGGGGCAAGTGAGCAGGGCAGCAGAAGCAAGCTCCCATTATATTCCTGCAGTCACGGGGGCGGGGGGGCGGTGCTATGATTTAAGCGAGTTCAAAATGCCAAACTGCATATATATCCAGAGTTGTGTGTTAAGTCGGGGTTGGCAAAGGTGGTTATTATTCGAAGGTATCTGTAATGTTGCTATTCTAACATGTACGGAACGTAGAAGCAGTTTTTATTTTATTACATTTATATCCCGCCTTCCTTCGTGGAACTCAACGTGGCTACATGGGGTTCCCAGGTGGTCTCCCTTCCAAGCACTGACCAGACCCAGACCTACCCAGCCTCAGCAAGGTGGCTGCCTCATGTGCCTTCAGACCATACCCTGGGACCTGAGTTGTAAATCATGGAATTGGGAATGGGGATGGCAGACCCGTAGCCAGCCTAAAAAATTGGGGAAGGGGTGCCAAAAGGGGGGGGGGGTTCATCTGGTTTGCAGGCCTTTTAAAGACAAAATTACAAACTGTTTTTTTTTAAATTATTTGTTTATAAAAATTAGGGGGCAGGTGCCCCCGCCAGCTACAAGCCCAGGGGGCAGCATTTTTCATACTGACATAGAATATCATATATCTTCCTAATATGCAGTGATGCAGCTAGATAACTTTAGGATATCATAGGATCACAGAGTTGGAAGGGGCCTACAAGGCCATCGAGTCCAACCCCCTGCTCAATGCAGGAAACTAGAGGAAGGGTCTCCCATCCAAGTAATAACCAGGCCTGACCCTGCTTAGCTTTCCACGCTCAGACAAGCTGAGCCAGCATGACCCTGAGCTTATGGGAGGACCTTTTAGCATCCAAGTAACATTTCTCTCCTCTCTTGCCCCAATTCCATGCTTTACAACTGCTTCTACATTCCAGATATGTGCCCACTGGTCCAAAATGGTTGGGGACCCCTGGATTAGACTCCCCAAAGCACAAAATAATACATTGAAAGGCTGGAGAAAAGACTACCCTTTCCTATCTCTTTAACCACCCTCTTACTATAAGAGGGTGGTGGCAGGCGTTGTGGATTTATTCATCCTAAATGATCTTAATGATGTGCCCCTATAGAGAAAATCAGCAAAAAGAAGGGGAGATTTTAGTAAACTGAACATGCTTTCCTTACATTTCTTTTAAAAAACAAGCCCCCAACTTTGATAATGGAAACAGTGATTTGTACTCTCCTGTCCTCTTCTAGTTACAGTTAAAGGCTAAGAAAAGGAATACAAACAAAATGCAAAATGCACAAGATCAGAAAAGACAATGTGGTAAGTTTGCCAAAATTATTTTATATCCATCATTTTACTTTTCTTTACTGTAGCAGTCTGTCAGACTAATCTTCAAACATCAGCTGACAAGGAAAAGACATGTTCTTAAAAGATATTTTTTAATTTTCTTGGAACATTATGTTAAGTGATCATAGCAGTGATGGTTTGCCTAAGCGGGAATCTTTTTAGAATGTAGGTGGCTTACTAGAAGGGAATTTTCTACATGTGCATTTTTCCTTTAACACTGGGGTGTCATTTAATTCCAAGAGAAATATAATTCCCATTGAGATCGTAAAATATTCAGCAAATATTTGGCAAACACATTTTGTAAACTGGGTTTTCATATGAATGGAAGACTTAATTTCAGTGGGATTGCCAATGGCAGTGGAGTTCTGGCCATTAAGTAATCATCAATTTTCAGTGTGTATGAATACAAAATCTGTGTAAAATAATTCTGAAATCGGCTTGTTTTATCCTTTATAGAGTTGAAAACTGATCTGAATTTACTGCTTGAATGTCTTAAGTATCAAATGGACCATCCTGCTTCTCAAAAGGAAGCCTTGGTTACTATTTATTCAGTTTGTCAACAAAACAGTAAGTTGTTGAGTTTGTGTTGCTCTGTGTTTTGTTTTCTTCCTTTGGATTATTGTTGCACAAGAATGCTCTGAGTCCTCTTCTCAGAGAACCTAAGTACTCGAGAAGAGAGAAGCAGCACACCCAGATGAGGTTTTCAAAGTTTATTTCTGTACAGAGGGTCCAGCAGGGGCACATGCCCAAATCAGAGCTGAACGAAGGAAGGTGGGGCATGCAAGCATTCTTATACCTTTTTACAGTCATGGGTGGATTCACTTTCAGCAAATCAAATGCATTCGCTAAAACATGCCAACCAATCAGATACATTTCCCCGAATATGAAAACAACCAATCAAATACATTTATTTGAACATGGCGAGTCTTAATCTCTAGTTAGATAGAAGGCCACCTGGCTACCTTCTTCTTGGCTAAGATGAGGTTTCTCATGACCTCTTAGGTCACCCGAGATATCAGGCCTGTTACTCTTGGTACCTCTTATCAATCAAAGGGACTCCTCTCTCGCTTGTATTTTGGTAGTTGGCACTAAGAAATAGGCTTTTGGGACCAGATAGCAACTAAAGCGAAAATATGGCGGTCAGACATACAATTCTGTGGAGGAAGGGGGGGCTGGCTGACCCCCCCCCCCACCCTTTCTTACCCCAAAGGAACCAAGACCCCCAGAGACCTCAAGGTACCAGATTGCCAGCCTCCTCTGTCTGCAATCCTACTTGAATCTCTGTTCAGGGACTCGCCTTTAATTCTGTAACCTGGATTTAGATACTGAAGCCACAGAGCAACTACAAAACCCATGTGGGGTAAAACCAAGGAAGGTTTATTCTGGTAGCATTTATACAACAAAAGGTGGGAAATGAGGGAAGCACACAAAATTAGAGAGAGACACTTTGGTACACAGAAATAGAGCTACAAAATAACAAAACCTGATTCTTTATATCTCTCAGGCACACAACTGGTTACCTGAGGGTCAGTTCTCTTCCAGGGTTGGATCCAGCACAGCCCTGCCGCCCGGGGGGAACTACTCCACCTACCCGAAGGTCCGAGATGGGTAGCCCTCCACAGGGCCTGCCTTTACCAGAGCCCTCATTCAGCTAATTTCACCAGGAGCTACCTGGGGTCGGTTCCTGAGGCCTCCCGAAGGCTTGGACCTCTGCTTGGCCTACCGCCTATTGCTCTAACAGCAACCATGCGGTGACCCCAAAGACAAAGACACAAAACTCCCACCTTGGAATATAGCTCTTCCCCCCTCCCCCTTTCTGTAGCTTTCCTGCCTCCAGCCAATTAGAATGAACTTCACCTGGCCAGGCAAGGGAGGGGACTCATGAGTCATGACTCATGGCTTACTGGGCCTGAACTACATTTGCATATGAAAGCTCTAGACCGGACTTTCAGGCGCCATGCCCCATCCGATGCTTTATGCACATTTCACCTCCTCCCAGCCCCCCAACTGGCCTTACTTGGTTTACACATGAGGAGGCGTGTGTGTTACATGTAGGAACCCCCAAAGGCTCTTTTCTTCACAAATTCAGAATAAAGAAATACAATACAATCAAAGCAGGCCCTTCAAGGTTCCCTGTCTGGAATAACAAAACAGATAAGCAAAGCCAGGTGCAGCAGAAGATGGTATGTGGGCAGAAATCTAGGTCATCCAACGGGGTTGCAACGGAGTTCATCAGGGCCTCTGGACTTTTACCTTAACAAGTGCCTATGGACAGCAGGGTGTTCTCCCAGAGATTTTTAGGGTCCTAGCCCTTGTGGACTGCTCCCTAATGTCACTCCTGCTGGCCAGGGAATGCTGGGACCTGCAGGACCTTTGATTGTTCAAATATGCATAGGATTGGGCCTTTATGCAGCTTTAATTCAGACTTCTAACATGCCAGGTCATACTGATCTTTAGGGTTTCAGACTAGGAGTCTCTCTCAGCTTTAGTGAAACTGGGACCCTTCCCATGCAAGGCAGGTGCTTTGTCACTGAGCTTAAGGTTTTTAGGACAGTGTCCTTCTAACCTGGGTTTTTAGGTGTCTTTGGCTTACTATTCCCAGTATCGGAAGTTTTACTGTGTTTACTGGGTCATTATTAAGATGGATCTTTTAAAATCCATTCTGTCTGCTGTCTGAAAACAACCTGTGAAAGGAATTTGCCTTTCGCCTTTTACTTGAAAGAACCATTGTGTGCCAAGGTTAGCTTGCTTTCTTGGTAGAAAACATAGATATAAGTATCTATGTAAGGGAACACGGTCTGGGCTTGTTGCCAGCTGTGGAGTAGCCTTGACCGAGGAGATGAGTGAACAATGGAATTGTTCATTTAAAACTAAGGCTTTTTATTTTTCATCTTTACAATGCATGCTATGTACCTGGGCCTGTTTAATACACGTGTCTACACTTTGTATATGCACCACGTCCATTTTTCCAATATTATTGAATTGGAAGTATATATTATTTTAAAAGGCAAAGCTTTGTATATTGTGTCTGTTTTGCTACAGGTGATGCAAGTGATTATTTTCGAGAAATAGGTGGTTTGATGTTTGTACATAATCTTGCAAAGTCCAGTGTGCACAGCATGGTCAAAGAAGGTGCTTTATTTACATTAGGAGGTTTAGCTGAGAATAATGGTAAAACACAATTTTATTCTTTACGTATCATTATATCATCATATTCTTTAAGTCATCATGTTCAATTCTATTTGTCCATTTCTGCAAAAGCTATATAGTTTTAAAATATATTTAACAATTTACGAAACACTGTCTTACGTCTGATCATCTGAGGATTTCCTCTGAGTGGAGGAATCTTCATAGATTATATCTGGATCATTATCACTGGCTTTTAACAACCCTCAGTTCAATTACTCTTAGGGCGCAATCCTATGCATGCTGGCTGGGGCATGCGCCGGCTGGCTCTCCAAGGTCGGGAATACAACCTCAGAAAGGAAGGAAAGGGGGCATTCCAGTGGGCGGGAAGGGGAGGAGACTGGAGAGGCCAGGATATGAGCTATCCTGGGGCCTCTCCAGTCTCCTTCACTCCCTCTCTGAAACTCTGTTGCTAGGCAGGCAAAAAAGCCTGTAGCAAAAATGCAGGGCACAAGGATGGGGAGGCAAAGATCGCCTCCACTGCTCCTCCTGCCCTGTGCAGAATGAGCGTAAGCATCCGAGTTCAGGGGCTTACAATCATCACAATAGGATTGCGCCCTAAGTCTTAATTTATGGGATAGTAGATAATATTAACTATGATGTAATTTCTGCACAAATAGGGTGTTGATTTTAGAATGTGGGAGCTTCTTATTAGAAGCTCACCAGGCCTATGTACTATCAGCTAAATAGCATATTCAGTATTGAATGGGGAACTTGGTACTTAGAATGAGATATTTCCTTTTTTAAGTTATTGGGATTAAAAGTCTAAGAACAAGAAATGCTTAAGAAATTCTATTTCCTGTTAAGCTATTAAGATCTAAGAATCTTTAATAAAGCTCTATTTAACAACAAAAATGTGTTAATGTCATTTTATGCATGTTATATTTTGATGTGATGCTACAAGTATATTTCTAATAAAAATTAAAAAATGGATCAAAAGAGTTTTCCCTTACTAATTCTTGTTAGTACAAAACCAAAATTGAATTCACTTAAAACAATTTTTGGTGTATGCTTTGTTTGAACTGTATTGATCAGCTATGGGTAGTTAATTGGCAGCCAAAGGCTTCCTAAATACTGGAACTACAGTTTGAAAGCACTCAACAAAGGCCAAATCCGTAACAAGTGTCTATGCAAAAGAATAAATGGGCACAAATCTGACATTAAAAATGGCAACATTAAGAAACTTAATGGTGAAATGTTTCAGATTCCCTGGGCTACTTTTACAATGCAACCCTGTACATGTCTACTCAGAAGCAAGTCCCATGCAGTTCAGTAGGGCTTACTCCCAGACAGGTGGGTATAGGGATTGCAGCATTAGTTTTAGATTAGATTGCAGTCATGCCTTGGATTGAGAGCATAATTCGTTCCAGAAACGTGCTTGTAATCCAAAACACTATTATATCAAAACGAAATCCCCCCAAAAAAATTTGTACAGAGATTTTTAATTTAAGCCGTACTACAGTACTTGTATTGCAAGACGTCGCTTGTATATCAAGGTAAAAAATAAATAAATAAATATTTAAAAATTGCTTGTCTTGCAAAACACTCTCAAACCAAGTTACTTGCAATCCAAGGTATTACTGTAGTTTTAGATGTCCTATTGGACTAACCCACCCACCTGCAATTATTGTAGAATTTATCATTGTTTGATTGTATTTGTTGATTGAAGTTTATTAATGTAATATAACACATTATAAATTCATCGAAGGAATATTTATTTTGTTTCAGTGTTCTGCCAACAGGTGTTATGCACTTCTGGACTATTTGAAGACCTTCATATGTTTTTAACAGATAAAGATTCCACTCTGAACTTGAAAAGAATGTCTGTTTATGTCTTATTAGTGCTGGTTTCAAATAACAGTAAGATTTTTCTTCCCTCCACATGTAAAGAAATTACAATTGTTCACAAGTAATTTTTCTTCCATCTTTTTTTTTTAACCACAGAAAATCTGTTAAGAAAAGACAGAATTGCTGCACAATGCCTTCTCATAGTTGTTTCTTCGAGCCCTTTATCTGGAAGTGCCCTAAATCACAATGGGTGGCCTCCAGATGAAAATTAAATCCAATTAGGTCAATAATAATAATAATAATAATATAATAATAATAATATAATAATAATAAATTTATTTCTTACCCGGCCTCTCCGTCTAGATCGAGGCGAGGAAACAACAAAAATATAAAATACATAAACTAATCAAAACACAACACGTGCTATTAAAACATCTTAAAACTACTTAAAAACATTATAAAACATCTTAAAAACATTTTAAAAGCATCTTAAAAGCATCCTAAAATTCCTGCCGGATAGGCCTGCCGGAAGAGATCAGTCTTTATGGCTTTTTTAAATTCTAAGATACTACTAAGTTGACGAATCTCCTCCGGCAGGCCATTCCATAATCTGGGAGCAACAGAAGAAAAGGTCCTCTGGGTAATACCTGTCAGCCTAGTTTTGGCTGGCTGAAGTAAATTCTTCCCAGAGGACCTGAGTGTGCGGGGCGGATTGTACGGGAG
The DNA here is from genome assembly GCA_021292165.1 of Shinisaurus crocodilurus. Lineage (NCBI taxonomy): Eukaryota > Metazoa > Chordata > Lepidosauria > Squamata > Shinisauridae > Shinisaurus > Shinisaurus crocodilurus. The sequence continues at coordinate 17,429,780 of CM037887.1, read as the reverse complement.
AAGGCGATCCCGTAGGCAGCCTGGACCCAAACCATGTAGAGCTTTAAAGGTAATAACCAACATTTTATACTTCGCCCGGAAACTGATGGCAGCCAGTGGAGTGCTTTTAAAACTGGTGTGATGTGGGCACCCCTAGGTGTACCAGTAACGAATCTGGCTGCCATATTTTGCACTAGTTGAAGTTTCCGGACTAGCCCTATGTGCAGCGCATTGCAGAAGTCGAGCCTCGAAGTTATCCAGCACGTGCACTACCATCTTTAGGTCCTCCAACTCTAGGAAGGGGCGCAGCTGGCATATCAGCTGAAGCTGATAATAGGCACTCCTAGCCGTCGCATCTATCTGGGATGTCATTTGGAGCGACGGATCCAGAAGCACCCCCAAGCTGCGAACACAGTCTTTCAGGGGAAGTGTAACCCCATCCAGAACTGGTTGACATACCTCCAAACCCAGGTTGTGGCCTTTGACAGCAAGAACCTCCGTCTTGTCTGGATTCAGTTTCAGTTTATTTTTCCTCATCCAGCCCATTACTGTCTCCAGGCATTCATTCAGAGGAGACACACTATCCTTAGTTGATGCTGTTGCTGAAGGCATAGAGAAATATATTTGGGTGTCATCAGCATACTGATAGCACCCCGCCCCATGCTCCCAGATGATCTCTCCCAGCGGTTTCATGTAGAATTAGTCATAAGTTCACAGTTAAGTGCTTTCAGTGGGGTTTAAGCAAGTTTATTATTTTTCTCTAAGGATATGCTTAGCTGCAGCAGTACATACCACACATCAGGTGCATAGGCTGCACTCCCATAGATTGCACAGTTCCATGGGCAATTATCATTATGTATTTTGGGAATAAAGTATTCAATGCATATCATTTGGGGTAAAATACAGTATAAAAAATTCCTCTAACTGAATAAACCAGAACTGGAAATTCCAAAGGATGAAATGGCTGGTCTCTAATATTTTTATTAATAAAAATGCACTTCTACAGGCTCTCTGTCACCACTAACTTGTCTGAAGAATATGGTCCATTTCATATATTATATTTTTAGGTGCAAACCTGAAATGTTTTAAGTTAAATTGCTATTCCCTGTAGAGAAAGTCAGGTGACAAGCCCAGGTTTGCTGCTACAAAGATCTTGTTCATGTGTAATGACAGCCCATGATTTAAATAACCAGTAGGTTATCATGCACAAGTGAGAGTGCACACCCTCCACTTCTACTTTTACTCAACAATCTAGGATCTGCACATTCATATGTTGTTTAGTGTGACATGCGAACCTGGAGCGCTGGGTTGTTTAGTGGTTAAACAACCAAGCAGTTAAACCCTAAACTACCCAGTGCTCCGGGTTTGTATGTAATGCTCAACAACCTATGAATGGACCAATCAAAAGTTGTTGATTAAAAGCTGGAAGTGGCTGGCATGCTGCAGGCAGTGTGCTTGTTCTCTCCTATTCGTCCCTGACAGCCTATGGGTTGTTTAACTCATGGGCTGTCATTAAATGCCAACTGGCCCTTAAGCCAGGATTCCTAATAGTTTGGCTTAATGTGAAAAGCAGCATGATGATGCTATTCCATTTATTCCCTCCTTTCCATGAGCAGGTAAAACTACCCATAAATCTTAATCATGATTAATTTAGTTAGTTTATGTATTTATATACATAAATATATGTATCTAGGCAGAGAGCCTCCTGAAGGCAGTTTACAAAATTAAAAGCATACAGTTACAAACAGAAAAAGTCGGTAATATAAAAACAAAACACTAAAATAGCAGCAATCATTAAAATTCCTCAACTACAGACCAGCAGTCAGTCAGTCAATAGCAGTTTCAATTAAAAGCAGATTCAAACCACTAGGTCTTAAGACCCTGTTCAAAAGCAGTTAATAGAGTCAGATGCGTTTCCCAAGGGAGGGAGTTCCATAGTGGTGGGGCCACTACTGAAAAGGTTCTGTCTCTTGTGCTTGCCAGCCTAATGGATCTTATAGTTAAGCATCTGAGCAGGGCCTCTTGCTAATTGTAAAGCCTAGGCAGTTTCATATAGGAGCAGATGGTTCTTCAGATAATCTGATTCCAACAATTTAGGGCTTTAAAGGTAACAATCAACACTTTGTATTTAGCCTGGAAACATAGTGGCAACCAGTGCAGTTGGTACAGAATTGGAGTTATATACTCCGATTGCCTGGTCCCCACAAGCAGCTGGGCAGCCGTATTCTGCATCAGTTGAAGCTTCTGAACTATCTTCAGAAGAAGCTCCACATAGAGTGCATTACAGTAGTCCAATCTAGATGAAACTTGTGCATGAATAACTGGCAAGGTCTACCCTCTCCACATAGGAGTGCAGCTGGTGAATCAGCCAGAGTTTGTTGTTGGCTTACAAATCTTGGCTCCTCTCTTTGCATTTAAGAAGGGGGTCATGATGCATATTTTTAATTTGGCTTTTTATATTACGGTTTTAAGGTTTTTAATGTTTTATTATGTTTATATTTGTTTATCATTCTTGTTTTTTGTAAACCACCTTGGTTGATTCCAGAAGGGTGGTATATAAATGTAATAAATAAATAAAATTGTTTGGGAACAACAAACCGGAATCCCAGGGTTGGACCCCATGATAAGTTATCAATTTCTGTTTAGTTTTACCTTCTCGCATGAAGGGAGACATGAATCGACTGCATACACTAGCAAGCTGCTCATTCACAGTAAGCCATGTGATCAGAGAGTGAAACTAAAGATTTCACTAAATTATTGTTGCTTGATATTTGAAGTCCTTTGTTTAATTTCTGTTTTCAAAAATTCATTACATACCAATATGTGGTCATTTTATATAGAGAGTGGACAAACGTATGTGAGAGAATCTGGTTGCCTTGATGTTCTGCTTCAATTATTCAGGTAAATTAGAAAAGTTATTGCTAATTAAGCTGATAAAGTAGGATTTTATATGCTTAAATTGCTATTTTCATTATGTTTTGTCTTTCCCCCCTGAACAGAACAATTCTTTCAGTATCTAAGGTAGACCTTTTGGATCGAAATGTTAATGAATATCATCTGTGGTCTTCAGTTTGTAGTGCTCTCTGTGCATGTGTCAATAATCCCCAGAACGGTAATGACTTTGTATTAAGCTTTCAATATTTGTTTGTTAGCAAATATGAGGGGGAAAATACAGTTATTTTTCAATACAGTTTTGATTTATTATTTTGTTACCTACAGAGGACAATCAGAAAACATGCAGTTTGGTTTTTCCACATGCAAAAGGCTGGCCTACAAAGTTGTATTAAGCTGGAGATAATTCGCCCAATATGTTCATTCATTGGACTCACAGTTGCCAATAATTGTAAGTAACTAATATTATATGTATATGTTATTTTTCATGGAATAAAGTATCATGCAACAGTAGTGAAAATCCTGATGAGATATCTCTTGCTCTTTTCAGTGTGCTTAATCACATGCATCTTCTGCACAGAAAAGTAGGCTCAGGGCTCAGTCCTATGGGTTATGTCCCTGTTAGACAGAAGCATCCAAACTCAGAGGCTTCCAAATATCGAATGCACTGCTGAGCTGCTGCTGGCCTGGCAGGGCAGGAGGAGCAACAGATGCAATTTTTGCCTGTCTGTCCTCTTGTTTCATTTTCCTGGACCTGTAGACAGGCCTCTGAGCCTACCTCCTGTGGAAAAGCTCTTTGTTACATAACCACCAGGTAGAATAGCTGCTGCAGGAGATAGTTTAGGGAAGGGAACAGCCAAATGATAGTTGGTCTCAGCCAATCAAAAGGGTTGGGAATCTCACAAGAGTGGAAATAAGGGTTTCAGCCAAAATTATTTTATTGGTACTATCTTCCAAGACACGCCAGAACCTTCTTAAACTCATCTGCAAGAAGTCTTTGAACTCTGTAGTATTGGAATTAGGGTGCTTCCACATGAGGCTTTTATCATGGAATTCATGGAATTTTATGGGAGGTCCAAACAATGTCTTCAACTCATAATTCTCCTGTATTTTCTCACCACCCCTTCTGTACTTTCCTTTACCGCAGATAACCCGGTAAGAAAGAAAAGATGGAATAGTTGCACAATGTCTTCTCATTGGTAGCGCTAGGAGCCCTCTGTATAGAAGCACCCATTCTTGAGGGTTTTTTGGTTTAGGTTGGTTAGTTTTCATTTTAACAACTGCAGTGTGTGTGTGTGTGTGTGTGTGTGTATGCAAAGGATTTCCCCCCAAAAATTATTTGTCTAAACCTGGAAACCTTAAAGCAAACGATGAATAGTATAGCTGGTAATTGTTATGGTTTTTATTTATTTGTTTGTTGTTTCTTCAAGCAAGTATACAGCAATTTTTTGTTTCCATTGGTGGATTAGCTGTTTTGGATGAGCTTCTTGTCAAACTACTAGACAATTCATTTGGGAATTATTCAAGCACAAAACTTGCAGTAGTGGTGACAAAAACCTTGGATGCCTGTATTGCTGATAATCGTGAGTGAACAGACCCAAATATGTTTTTATAACCTAGTAACTACAACTTGTATTCTGGAAGCATATCTACCTACCAACCATCTATTTATCTAGGTACTAGTCAGGCCCATACCTTCCTATAGAATGAGGTGTTCTCATACTATTAAGTGCTCATATTGGATCTGCCTTGGTTTCTGACCTCTATTATTACTCTAAACTTCATTAAAATAATTTAAGATAGATTAGAATACTGCAAAGAGAGTATGGGAGCTGCAACTTCTAATCTGCTCAAATTTATTTCTATTCACATACCACTTCATGTTTCCTGTGCTTAGTGTTGAACCTGAATTTAAGTGAAAGTGAGAGAGAAGTAGAAAGAAGGATGCAACAAGTGCTCTAAAAAGTACTACTTTTTATTTTATTTTACTGTATTTCATGCTTAATGGGCATTTCCCCTCTCAATTATTCTGTACCAATAGCTGCAGTTGGAGTTAGCTTGCCAAGATATAATATTGTGCCAAATCTACTGACACTGCTTTCTTTCAACAATCTGGATTCAGGAGAACAATTTAGTATTATACTTACCCTTGGACATTGTACAGAAGGCTGTGGTAGGATTCTGGTTTATTTTTATGAAATTCTGTCCTTTTAAAATGAAACATATTAAATGCCACATTCAGATACAGATTGCATTAGAATTCCAATGTACAATTATTCTATCTAATAATTAGCCATGAATTACCAAAACTGATGTTGCTGGAGTAATCCATGATTGGTTTTAACAATCATGCTTTAATTTTCATCATAATGAGCTAGTGAAAAATAGAGCAAATAAAAATTGAAGTCCCAAGACATGATCTTGTTAGAAGCCCAGTAAAAGATGTGTAGGCAGCATCTCTTCCCTATTAAAACTTTAAGTGATTAGATACTACTTAGAAATTTACTACATTTAGGCTGTTATCCAATAAAACATTTATCTGAGAATAAGTCCCACTAAATTCAACGGGTCTTACTTTTGACTAGACATTCCTCAGGATTGCACTGTAAAGAATTACAATCTGGCATTTATTTACTCAAATTGCATTTATTTACTCAAACAGATGACATGTGGGATGTGTGAGTTCTATCATGGCTCCATTAACACATGTTGTACACATACTCCAAGACCCACCTGTATATGGGTGGCATTTGGAGTGAATTATTGAGAGCCTGTTGGAGATTTTGTCACCGTCTTACTTCTGGGCTGGCCCTACTATTGGGCAGAGTGGTGTGGCCATCTCAGCCAGCTGATTTTGGGTGCCATAGAAGGGCAGAAAATTGTTAGCGATTTAATTTATTATTGTTGTAGTTTTACTGCCAGGGACGGGGAGAGGCACTTGTGGGATTTTCTGCCTCAGGTACAAAAATAACTTGCACTACTATTCTGTTGCAAATCTATTGCTTTTTCTTCCAAATATGTTGTGAAGTACTGTTAATTAATTGTACAGTTTGGACAAATATGTTTTACTGGGACTAATGGTATCTTTTAGAGGAAAATCAGTATACTCTGATTAAGAACAATGGCCTTCCAGTTATGATTCAGGCACTAACTGAATCACAAGATGAAGAACTTCATAAGGCTGCTACCTTTGTGCTGCAAAACTGCAAACAGATCAGTAAGATTATCATTATTTTGATTTCTGTTTTTAAAAGCTTATAGGGCAGGCTTGTAAATGTTTTTATAGGGCAGGCAAGTAAATATGTATTCAGAAAGCTGCCATTGCCCCCAAATGTCAGTTTGGAGATAATCTAATTCTTTGTGTCCTCTCCCTCTTTGCTCTAGTAGTTAATTTGGTCACTTCTTTTTCCCAACTTTCCTGGAAATCTTATGAAGAGAGATCATGTCTGGAGCTATATCTGAGGAAGCACCTTCAGATACTGCAGAGAGATTTAAAAAATAAAATAAAACATACGTTAAATAACATGGTATCACTCTTCTTGGGACCCAATATCTTAAGACTTTTACATGTAGTATAATATATAATATACAATCATGCCTTGGATTGAGAGCATAATTTATTCCAGAAACGTGCTTGTAATCCAAAACACTGTTATATCAAAACGAAATCCCCCCAAAAAAATTTGTACAGAGATTTTTAATTTAAGCCGTACTACAGTACTTGTATTGCAAGACATCGCTTGTATATAATTTTTTTTAAAAAATTAAATAAATATTTAAAAATTTGCTTGTCTTGCAAAACGCTCTCAAACCAAGTTACTTGCATTCCAAGGTATTACTGTATTTCTGTTTTCATGAAGCAAACTTATTTTTATTCTCTCTTTTCCAAAAAGCTGAGAAGTTGTCACTGAAGTTAAGGGAGCAGTCATTAAAAGTGGATGATGGAGGACAGTTGGAGGTAGATCAGCAGAGCAAAGAGATGATCCTTGAAGACTACTGGGACAAAGCAAAAGAAATTTTACATAGAATAAAAAGGCTTGAAAATGACCATCAAGAGGTTCTTCTCTCTTTTTTAAAAAGTAGTAACCGGGGCAATCTGCCAAAATCAGAGTAAAAGCAAGGGATTATATGCAGGGGGTGGGGAAATGGTATCTGTGTGAATTATAAAAAGGGGAATATGAACTCTGGATAAATTTTGTTTCATATTCTCAGCTGGTTGACTACAGTATTTTGTATTTGCCTTTAGCTAACTTGCAATTATACTGCTCCAATTTAGTGTGAGTGATAGTGAGGAAATCTCTACCTGTTCAAATAGGCACTGTGGCATAGTATGAGGGCATGATACCTGGCACAGCAATCCCTGTTCTGCATGATATACAGCATGATATACAGATAAGAAAAATAGTACAAAGTTGGAGTAGATCACCATGAAAATTGTTCAGGTTGGATTCTCATCTTTTTCAGCACTAGCTGGCAAAAATGTACAAGTGTGTCCTATGTGTAATATTCAGAGCCAGAGAAATCAGAAATAAGGGTGTCTGCTTGCATGATGAAGAACTAACTTCTTATATTATTACAGTTACACAGTGCTTCAGATAAAGTACTCTCTACCTACAGAATTATTGGGCCATGGCCCCCACCCCTATGAATCAGTTAGCTATTCACTTCCAAAGTGATTCAACATGAGTATCTTGCCACACTCTTTTCCTCAGTAATTTAAATCTTTATATTCTAAGTACCTTTTTTTTTTTAAAGAAAAGATTTTGATCTGATCAGTCAAGGCTTGAGATATCACAGTATGATGCCTTTTCATTGTCTATTATAAATTCAATCATTTTTTTGAAGTCTAGACTCTGGGGTTGGAGAAATCTTAGGTTTGCTGTTATTTTGCTCTAGTTTTGTTGTATTATGTTTGACTTACAGTGCAATCCTATGCAAGTCTATTCAGGAGTAAGTCCCATTGAGTTCAATAGGACTTACTCCTGCATAATGGTGTATAGGATTGCAGTCTGAGAGCAGTATTTCCAGCTACTTATACTGAAGGAACTTGAAACATTTTAAAATAAGATAATTTTATCTAAATTTGCCATAAATATTTCTTGAAAGGATATATGTAGCTACATTCAAATTGTGGAACCAAAATACAGCCATCAAAAGTGGTATCCAGTTAATCAAATAAAAAATCAGAAAAGGCGCATACCTGAAATTTTCCAAATTCCAAATTTTTACTGCTTGTGAAAGCAGTAAAAATAAAGATCACAAACGGCACCAGCATGGTAAAATCAGAAAACAATTGTGCAATGTGACTCCAGAACAAAGTTACAATGATCCTAGGCATTTAAATGTGAGTAGAATAAAAGAAAAATGCAACACAGAGAACGCTCAGTAATTATATGGAAATATTTGAATAGTGTTTAAAGTTGTTTAAGCCCTAAAGAACTCAGGAACAGGATACTGAGATCAGAGATCACCGGACCCCCTATCTGCCTGTTTGATTGCTACATTCACCAGGACATACCCTCCTGGTGTTGGCTAAGATTTCAGAGATCCAGTCTATAATGACTTGGAATAGAGCCTTTAGTATTTTAGTACCTACTCTCTGGAACTCACTACAAATTAGACAGGCGCCAACCCTTCTGGTTTTCAGCGCCTATTGAAAACATACTTTTTCCATCAAGCATTCCCAGGATGGTAATAATGACCTGGTTTGCACATAACAGCAGCAAATTGTGGGTTAATTAACTAATCGTAGGTCAACTTTGGGTTTTACCCACGAACAACCCAAAGTGTCCAAGTTTGCACGTGATGCAGCAACCTATGAACTGGCTGATTGAAAGCTGCATATTCACAGCAGCAGCAGCACACTACCTGGCAAATTGTGGATTAACCCATGATTTGCTGCTGTTACATGCAAACTGGCCCGTTGCCTTCTGTATACAGTAATGATATACCGTATGTAACTATGAGCTTACACTGTACTTTTGTATATCACTTAGAAATTTATTTTGAAATAAACAATTCCTAAGTATTGTTAAATAAATAGTATTTCATTTGTATTCATATCAGTTATTCAGTTGTTGGTGGTGGTTAACTGGTACTTCTATATTTCGATCCCCCCAGCATGTACATTACTTCTATAGTTCTTTGCTGCATTTTTTAAAAAAATCCCAATATATTTCCTTTCTCATGTTAGTCAGTACTTGTCCGACTCCCTATTTTGCTGCCATATTTATACCACACATAGGTCTTTGGCTACTTGAAGAGGGTTATTAGACCAGTGAAAATTATTCCACTGTGATAGATTATTGGCAGCAAACAGCTTGCACATCTTGTTCCATTTAGTTCACACAGTCAAGAAGGTCTAACCTGTATTGAACCTTCTATAAAAGTTGATATGATTTTCATTATGCCTTTTGCGTTTCTTTTAACTGCTATTTTTTTAAACATAGGAAGACGTAAGAAGGCAAATAGTTGATGAGGATAGTTCTCAAGAAGAGATTCTACAGACTACATCAAAGCATCTTAAAGCAAATGCAAACAAGCAAACTTCTAATAATGACACAATATGTACAAAAGTGAAACAACCACTACTAAATTCTGTATCTGATAAGCTGATTGCTACTAAATTTGTAAATGGTTCTTCCAAGAATGAACAATTAAAGCCTTCCAATAGGAATCCAATTGATGCTTCAGTCAGTCAAAATAAACACAATAATTTTCTTCATTCAGCTGATGAAATGAGAAGAGACCGCATAAACGAAGTCCATATTACAAATAAAAGCACTCTTTGTGGGCCTAGTAAATCTGATGTTCAAACAAGGTACTGTATCTAGGATCCTACAAACAAAGTGCAATTGTTACTTTTAATCATATCTGTAAATCAAATTTTCAGAAGAAATATCAATATTATTGGGTTCGATCCAGACTTAGTCATAATTAGAGTAGACCAATTGAAACCAATAGGACTTAAGTTAGTAATGACTAAATAAGGTCTCATTGATTTAAATGGGTCTGCACAAAGCATGACTAAGTCTGAATTGAACCCTCAAAATAATAATGTGGAGTTTTGAATTGCTAGACATATATTTAAGTAAATTACCTTGTAAAAGTCAAGGAGGGCGTGAATATTCAAGCTATAAATACAAGGCTATAACAACTCATGTTTCAGAGCTAGCACAAATAAATATTTTTGAAAGATTCTAGATTGAGAGCAGTTCCTCCCTTTACATGGCTAACAGAATTGCTGCTGGTGTTTCCTGCAGCAAACATAAAAATGTAGAAAATATATTTGTCTCTTTAAACACCACTGTACACCCACTAGGGAGCTTTTGCTCAGTCAGAATTCCCAGATGTGTTTGTACAGGTGTTTATAGACACAGGAATATTGTCCACACTTTACATGTGGGTTGTTGAAACGTGGGTTATTGTGTTTGAACCCAACTGTGCTAACAAGCCATGGCTTGTTAATCATGAACAACCCATGAAGAGAACCTATGGTTTGTTGTTGAGTTGTGAACTGTGGGTTGTTCACCATGGTTATCTCAGCTGGGTTCAGACAACACGATAACCCACATTTCAACAACAGCCCATTCAACGACAACCCACACTCAACCCTTGAGCATGGGTTATCGTGTTGTCTGAACCCAGTCAATATGTCTAACTCTTGACAGCTTGCGTGAGTTTGCTTCAAGTCTTCAGTCTATTTCTACCCGTGCAAAGCCAGGTCTATTGGCTAGTAAAGAATATAAATCATCTAGATATGCTGGAAGAAGAAAATTAAAGTATTTGTACTTGCTACCTAAACAACTCTTTCAAAATTAAAACTTGACTTGCAGTTCTTGTATTTCTTCATGGCTTTTGGGCAGCCCCATGGATGGGAACTATGTAAACCACTTGGAAATTTTTTTAAAGGAGGGTATAAAAATTATATTAAATAAACTACACAGGGCAAAGAAATCTTCCCAAGCTTCAATTTGAACATAAAATGTACCCTTCCTTTTCCATTGCTAGCATTTTTCATCAGAATGCATACTGTGGTGCTTGTGAGACATGAATAAACAAGATATATATATATATATATATTGGACTTAGGTTTTATTTTTAAGTATGTTCTTTTCACTCTTTCAGTGAATTCTTGTTTAAGAAACCAGAGGTACAAAATACAGGTAGGTACTGTTAACCTTAATATTGTTTTAAATTTATTTATTTATTTATTAAATGGAAGACAAATAGGCACACATCTATATACCATCATATATTAATATGTCCTGTTCATGCATTATATATGCAGTTCAAGAGTGCATATATACATATATTCAACAGTGAATTTGTTTTAAATGTAATTGTCAAATATAACTTTTTAGTGTTCAATACGTATTCAATATGAAACCATGCTGTATCTGAAATATAAGCAATAAGGATTGTATAAGCAATAAGAATTACTACAGCCTATATCTACTTAAGTATATTCATAATATATAAGTATATAAAATGCATCTCAATTTATAATCATATTTTTCATATTAATCAAATATTTTCTGTTTCATAGAGCTAATATGTTCAAGCGTAACAAGCAGGGGATTACACCATATTCTGACTGCTTCTATAGAGCCTAAACTATCAGAGTTGAGGTGCTCAGGTGACTTTTTTTTTTGTGGCTTTTGTAACAATGCAATCCCTATACATGTCTATTCAAAAGTAAGTGCCACTGAGCTCAATGAGGCTTACTTCAAGGTGTGTATAGGATTGTAGCATAAATGGGGAAATCTATCTTGAGACTCACCAATATTTATTATTTTTGAAACTTCAAAAGCCTTTAAAAAAACCCACAATAATTGACGTAATGTTTTAGAACTGTATCTTAAAGCAAGTAATGGTGTTTTGAACATTTAGGCTAAGAAGAAATTCAATTTTCTTGTAATTTTGCATTTTTGGCCAATTATAAGATGTGTACCAGGTTCAATATTAGGTTTACTGGGGACTTCACAGTAGGAATTTGCTGGGCTTACAGATCTTAAACAAGTAAAAAAATCAGTAGAACTTCATATTTGTCTCAATGTGATAAAACCAGAAATAATAAATTTAACCCAAAATATTTTATTATGTAGATAAATGCCACTTTCCACACACATTAACATAGTGTTTCTTTCTTTTTCTTTAGGATGTAAAACAATAGGACTTTCTTTAACGAGCCGAAATTTTAGCAAGATTTTGCAATCTTGTCAGTATCTATGTGAGCAACACAAAGTTATTCTAGAAACTGAAATGAAATATAAAAGGAAGCTTAAAAGATCTATTACCTCTAGCAGGAGTACTTCTCCAGATTATAATGGTAATCATGATAGCTTTTCATAAAACTTAATACAGAGCATAATCACCAAAGCTGAACACTTTCTAAGTGGCATTGATTTCAATAGGGGAGTTAAGTATATGCTTTAACTGAAAACCGTAAGTTGAAAGTTTTGAATTTTGACTGGATTGTGCCCTTAATTTTAAAAGTTTGGGTAAAATCCACCAGAAGTCCAACTTCAAATAGACCTATTGAAATGAATGGTACTTAAGTTAATCACTGAGTACCTTAAATCTCATTCATTTCAATGGGTCTACTCTAAGTAGGACTTATGTTGGATTTTACCCTTTGAGTTTTGATTGAACTCATTTTGATACTATTGTATGTACACATCTATGTACACATGAGACAAGGGGTTGCCAGGGACAACTATGTGCGGTTACCAAGGGGAAGCAGTGTGTGTGTGTCCAGGCTTTCTCCACAATTTTATTGGGTTAACATACATTATTCTGTCACATTTGAAGAAAATGAAAAATAGCAATTTAAATACAATAGTCAACATGAACAGAAATAGGAAACTAGCAGTAAAAGATAGCATCATGCCTACATACACAAAATGTGAGTTATACAAAATACATTGCACTGATCCAGGAACTCAGTTTTTATTCAGTCTTTTAAAAAGTTGTTTTGACTCTTCCTGAGGTTGGGATGTTAAGTACCAGTATTTAATTTGACTAAATTAATACAAAGGAATAGATCAAGGAAAGCTAAATATACATGGCTAGGCTCAAAGAGCTACTTCAGGCATATGTCCAAATGGGATTTTTTTTACTTTTTTCTTTAATGTTAGGCTGCTATGTCATATTGTAATCTGTTTTTCAGAATCCTCTCTGTTTCAAAAGTAATTACTATGCAGCATAGGAGATTGTGTTTTTTAAACAATAAAGACCCATTCGGTGTACAGCACTGGCTGTGGTTCTTTTGATCCCTACCCTTGTCTTTAATTTTATATTATATTTTCTTTGCATGTTTTAAAGATATTTGTGACTTTAATAGAAAAGGTTTAGTATTTATTGAAATTAGCACTTTCTAAAAGAAATAATGATGTGTGAATGTAAAAAAGAATGTGTGAATGCAACAATAAATGTAAAGCTGCATGTTATACTAGCAGACATGTATTTCTTAAACATGTCTGCTGGTAATTCAAATGACAGATGCAGTGGGGGGCATTTGCAGGGTAGGATCAGCTGGTGAAGAAGTTTTGCTTAACTCTTTCTGCTTAACTCTGCAGGGTTTTGCCTTCCAATGTCTCCCCCCCCCCCTCCATATTTTTCCCTAGAAGCCAGGTTTCTACTGGGTTTCAACCATAGGGGCAGGGGGCACAGTAAAAAAAGTCCAAGGGTACATTTGCAGGACAGAATCAATAGCAGGGGAAACAGTTAGGCCTGCCTACCTATTCTGCCCCAGCCTACCTCACCATTAACATAATAAGAGACACATGGGAGATTGGGAACCCTGTGATACCCTCACAACATCTAGTTTTGCTCCCAGTCTTCAGTAATTTTCAGTAATTTTTAATAAGCAAATATTTTATTTTTCAAATAGCATATCTTCAAACGAAATGGGATGGATACTCAAAGCAACACAGCCTTAAAGATCAGGATTTGAGTGAAAAACATATTTATTCATTTGAAGATGAGGTATGGCCACCTAAATGGTAACATTTTGCATTTTAATATTTGGGTATAGAGTCTAACACGTAAGAGAGCACTTTTTGCAAATAACACTAATGTCTATAGAACTGCAGCACACTGATAAAGAGCATTTATAAGTGGTGTAAGGTTAGCTATCCATATCCATTTACTTAAGCTAAGCGATACTTATGAAAAGGCTTCTTGTAATGTGGGTTTGGACTAGAGGTGTTGTAGTTCACTTGCTCGCTCTTAAAAAGGTTACTATGACTGGAATTGTTTAGCTTTGAAAAAAGTGAGAACGGGGAGACATGATAGAGGTGTACAAAACTATGCATGGTGTGGAGAAAGTAGATAGGGAGAGGTTTTTCTCCCATTCTCATAATACTAGAACCTGGGATTATCTAATGAAGTTAAATGGTAGGAGATTCACACAGCGCATAGTTAAAACTATGGAATTTACTACCACAAGATGGCCACCAACTTGGATGGCTTTGAAAGGGAATTAGGCACATTCATGGAGGATAATATGACTTATCAACAGCTACTACTCACAATAGTTATATATTATTACCTACAGTATCAGAGGCAGTATTTGTATCATGAGTAATGGAACAAAGTGGAGAGACTCAAAATCTAATAAGGGAACTGGAAGTGCTGGGACAGGAAGTCTGTGGGAGGGACTCTTACTTACTGCAGCTGGCCTAAGCAGACTGGTTGAGCACTTTTATAATAGAATAAAGGCCTTCTAATCTAAAGCCTGCCAGTGATTTATGCTAATGAAACAGTATGCTTCTGAATACCAGTTGCTGGGGAACACAAGCAGGGTGGGGTGTACGGTGCTAGTTGCTCTCATGTCCTGCTTGTGGGCTTCCCACAGGCAGCTGGTAGGCTACTGTGAACACAGTGCTGGACTACACTAGGCCTTTGGTCTTATTCAGCATGGCTCTCCTTATATTGTTCATGTTGGTCTTCATATCCTGAAAAGATAAGCAATAACTGCTTTAATTTTAGTGCTTTTGGCTTCTGAAGATACATGGGGCATGATCAAGACAAAGTTAAGCAAGTTTAAGCTCAACAAATTTCAATGGAAGAGACTTAACTCCCAGCTGAAATTTAGACCAAAACGTTTTTATCTTTGACTAGATCTTGCCTTCATTCCTTTTTAAGTTGACAGATGCTGGATTTAATTTGTCACCTATGAATAAACAAGACATATGCAGATAAATAACTTAGTTGTTGAGATGTATTGACCTTCACGGTTCTTGGCTAGTGATAATGACCTGTGAGTTAAATAATCAACAATTTGTTGCCTTTCCTCCCTCCTAGTCCTTTTTCCTTTTGTTTTGTGTCTTTTATACTGTAAGCCTGAGGGCATGGACTATCTTATTATTAATCTTTATAAGTTGTTCTGAGAGCCTTTTTTGGCTGAAGAGCTGGATTAAATGCTTTTAACAACAACAATAAATAGTGCTCCAAAATCTGCCTAGCTGGAACATCCTACCTAATGACAGTCCCCTCTTGTCCCATTATCCACATTCCCAGCAAATATGAACTCCATATACATAGTCACTGTTTATATGTCCAGGTCATTCATCTTCAACTATCTGTCCTTATTCCTACAACAACCTGACAAATTAAAAACAAACAGAAAAGACAGGAAAAGGGGAACATGAAAGAGTAGGAGTCACAGGGGCTGAGTCATATACTATTACTAGCTGTTGCCCACAGCTGCACTCATGTGGATTTTAGGATTTGGTATACCGGTAATTGTTTTTAAAAGAAACGTATGGAAAAGATGAAGTGTCTGACTGAAAGTGTAACGTTTAGGCTGGGTGCTGGCAGCAGAAATCTTTTGTGATAGAAATATCTGTTCTTAAAGAAAAATCAGGTTAATCCTGAGAGTCTACAGGTGATGAAGAGTGAGCATGCCAAGTTTGGGGTAGATCCGTCTAAACGTGATGGAGCCTATGCGACGATGCCCCACACACAACAGTCAGTCATGTAAAAAGTTTCCCTCGAGTGGGGCGATTTTGCCCCCTTTTTTCACCCCCTTAGGGACAGCATTTCCCAAAATCCTTCCTTAGTGGGGGTCTACGTCATAAAAGCAATGTGCCTTCAAAATTTCACGTTCCTAGATTAAACGATTTGAGCTGGGCGTTGATGAGTCAGTCAGTCAGGACACCTTTTATATATATAGATTTCTGAGAACCTTATGAAGCTGTCTTGTACTGCTGAGTCAAACCACAGATTCACCTAGCCCAGTATTGTCTACTGTCACTGGCTGGCTGCATCTCTCTAGGATTTCAGGTTCTTTCCCAGCCATTACTTGAGATCTTGTAACTGGAGTTTCTCTCTCTCTCTCTCTCTCTCTCTCTCTCTCTCTCTCTCACACACACACACACACACACACACACACCTTCTCTGCTTTAAAGAACATGTACCGGTATGTGTGAGGTGAGTTTTCTGGAAAATGTTGAACTGAAAATTTTCTGATGCAAATTAGGCTAATTCTACGAGAAGGGCTGTTTAACCCTTTCCCCTAATCTGAATTGCTCTTACCTGAAGCAGCTGTTTGTCCCACTGCAGAATATATATATATGCATCTATTATGCCTGTATTTGGTTTAGTACTGAACGTGGGATCTTAAACATGCAAAGCATGCACTTGACCACTGAGCTATGGCCCATTCTTAGATATGGGAATGAAATTCTCAATTTTTATTAATACTGCAGAATTCTGAATTCATCTGTTGGATATACCTACAACAGCTTTAAAAAAAAGCAAACGGAGAACCAGGAAAGATTTTACATCAGAAGAATTAAGGTATCTTTTGGATGGTGTAAAAAAAATGGGACATCATTGGAATTCAATTTTATGGGCCTTACCCATTTCAGAAGGGACGGACAAATGTAGATCTTGCTAAGAAATACTCTAAATTACAGGTATTGTTATTTCAGATTTATTTTGTAGTAGTCTTCTATATGTTCAAGCTGGGTTGAGAGGAGGGAGGGAAAGAAATGTTAGACTTACTGTGAATATTAACTCTCTTTAGTGGATGCAGTTATCTACTTGCTTTGGAGGGAGGGCTATGAAAATGATTATGCTTGCCCCCCTTCAGTGGGAGGAGCCTCTCCCTAGTTTCAGGATGTAATGCAGCTGAGTACCAAAAAATCTACAAACTTTTAATTCAAGAAGCCACTAATTTCTGGAACAAGAAATTATAAAAGTGTAGGAATATTAAGCCCAAAGAACATACAGAGAAGATGAAACTGAAAGTTATTTCCAGGACTCTATTTTGAATTATTGACTAGCATCAGACACCTCCTGATCTATATGCGGCAGTAAGACAACCTTTGAGTGAGTCTAAATAACCTTCATTCACTAAAGATAATGAACATTTATAGTAAATCCAGTGTTCCATTCTCCTTTGGTGGTGGAAGTTATTGAAGAGTGGGATGTAAAGCCATCCAATATAGCCATCTAATGTGGAGGTACCTTGCTGTGAAAAGTTTTTCAAGAAACAATCTATTGCCATCTGATAGGAGGATCCTCAGCCTGGGATGTGCCAGAGCTAGTCTGGGAGCTCTGCTCCTTTCTTTGCAGCCAGTTCTGACTTCCTCCTCTATGGGCATACAGCTGACATATGGTCATCATCTAAGGTAGCTAAGGTCATAATCTGAGGCCCTCCTCCAGGTGCCCCCACCAAATGAGGTGAGGTGAAGTGGGTGGTGTCACACCCCACCCCTCATAGAGCCTCAAGCTTGCCCTCCTTTTTGGAGCTATGGGTGCACTTAAATAAGGTTGGCGGTTTCTCTTTCTCTAATCCTTACCCTTACACCTCTCACACTTTGGGATGTCTATTATCCCTACCTTATACTTCTTTGACCAAATACAAAGCACAGCTTCCCACACTGGTTTCTTCAATAAACAAAGTAAAGTTTATTTTAAAATACAACAGTTTCTGGAAATAAGTTTCATATGTAAGTTTCAGTCAATATTAAGTAATTTACTATCTTATCTTATTACCAATCCTCCCTCATCAACTGTTCCTAAAATATCAATCCCTGCACTTACTAGCTAATCTCCTAACAATCCTAATATAATCTCTCAACTCTCTCCAGTCAGCTTCACAGACTCCCAAACAGCACTCCAGCACTTCTCACACACTCCTCTTTTCCCCATACACTTTCCTCTCTTTTCCACATACTCCTGCCTGAACAGCACTGCCCACAGTTTATATAACACAGGCTTACCTCCTCCCTTCTCACTCTCTCTGCCCAGTCATGTCACATATGCAAATACACCATTCTTCCTGCCCATCATTTCACATTTACCTAACATAACACACATAGATGCAACAGGAATACATAGTTCTAATCATATACTCAATACAGGAACACATTATCATACTTGCCATATATATACACACTTTAAATTTACCCCCAATAACATAATATCACAGGTGCCTACAAGAGAGAGGGCCTTTTTAGTGATGGCCCCCTATCTTTGGAATGCCCTCCTCAGAGAGGCTCACTTGGTGCCTTCATTATGATCTTGTTGGCACCAAGTGAAGACCTTTTATTCATCCAGGCATTTTAAGAACTAGTTTTAGTGCTTTTAGATCACTGCACTTTTGTTGCTGCTGGTTTTACTTGGGTTTTATGTTTTTACATATTGCTGCTGATTTTATCTTGGTTTTATTATGTGCTGTTTGTATTCATTGTTTTATCATGTGCATTTTATGTTTTAATATATTGTACACTGACAAGAAAACTTGGGTTATTGGGTGGTTTTAAAGTATTGTAAAATAAATAAATAAATATGGTGCATGCAGCTGACATATGGCAGAAGCTTCCCTCATCAGGCTCAGAAACTGTAAGATAAACAAACAAATATTGGATCTGGCTGCTAGTACAACAGAAAAAAGTTTGCAGAGCCTGGAACTTTGTAAAGATGCTATTGTTGCAAAGCAGGCAGAACTGGAACTGGGGTGGCTCCTCCCACTGAAAGGGATCAAGCATGAAGCCATTTGTGTAGGTGAGCCTCTGAAATATGTGAGAAAAGTAGTCCACTCCTGAATAGCCTCCACCATTGAAGGAGAAGTTTAACATCGTATTTATATACTAAAAACAAATATAGAGGTATGTAAATAAAAAGGTGGTCCTTTGATCTGGATTTCCCAACTGGAGATCACTGCTACTCTTCAGCATCGCTTGATGGCATCACCTTGAGAGAGAGAAGATCCCATATAGAGAGCCAGTACAGTGCAATGTAGTATTACAGCAGTTGGCACCCATGCAATTTAGGTTACAAATCCTACAGTTCAGTTGACGGTCTTGTTTTGCAGGAGAATTTTCAGTTATTATGTCTTGAAGATGTGGTAGGGGTTATGGGCTACTACATGTCCACTTGTCCTTGGCTGATAACACAGCAGAGGGGAGCTGACTGGCTGGGCTTCAGGGGTAATTAATGCCTCTTTGTAAGAGAGGTCAGTGCCAGCCACTTGAAAAAGATGGTTGTGAAGCCACTCTAAAAACACACACCATGATATCGGGGTGATATGTCAGCAATATGCAGAAGACCTTTAATTATATCTGTCCTTTACATCAGATTGAGGTGAGGTGCTGAACTGGTGTATGGAATCAGTGATGAGGGTAAATAAGCTTAAACTGAATTCTGACAAGATGGGAGGTGCAGTAAGTGGTTCATCTGCTCAGGACAACTGCACTCTCCCTAAATAATCAGGTTCACAGTCTAGGGATACTCCTAGATCCAGCTTTGTCACTGGAGGCCCAAGTGGCCTCTGTGGCGCAGAGTACTTCTCATCAGCGGAGACTCGTACAATAGCTGTGGTCTCTCCTGGAGCAAGATACCAGAGTATGGACTACCATGGCCAGGCTAAATCCAAGACTGACTACTGAAATGGGGCTGAAGACTGCCAAGAAGCTGGTTAGTTCAGAATATGACTACTAGGCTACTAATTGGAACTGAACTCTGAAACCATATCATACCAGTGCTTAAGGAACTGCCCTGGCTTCTGTTCCATTTCCAAACACAATTCAAAGTCCATAAGCATCTAAGAGCATGGTCCAAGAAATTATATCAAAAGTTGCAGTTCTACAGCCTCTCTCCTGGAGTCCTGGCATCCTCATTCCAATGGGATATGAGGTGGCCAGGCCGCTGCTTAGACAACGCCTTGGTGATGTGGAACATCAGCCTAATCTTGGGTCAATCTCCAATTCCAGTATATTTGATAGAGCGCCCTGGCCCTCTAATCTGGCAAATTACCTTGTCTCACTCACTCTCAGTTCAAAGATATCGTAGAGCCTTTACATTAGCCCGTTGTAATTTTCTCCTCTCAGCTGTACTTGAAGGTAGATATAGGAAAATTCCCTATAATGAACGTAAGTCGTAAGTGTCCTTGTGAGTCGGGGGAAATCGAAACAGTGTCTCATATTCTTCTATACTGTTCCTTTTATTGCAACATACGTAAAAGTCTTACTGAACCAATTTTGTCTAATTTGCCAGGACGTTCAGATACCTTTTATGTTTATTTGCTCCTTTCCGATGTTAAAGTACATATTACTCTAAATGTTGCCAAATTTTGTGCAGTAGCAATTAAAACATGCCAGGCCTGGAGGTTTTACTTATGTAAATCTATACTATGTGTTCTTTTTCAGTTTAACAATTGTTTCTTGAATCTTGTTTTATGCTGTTAGCTTACATGCTGGTCAATTGACTGTAATAAAATGTATCTATCTGAGAGCACACCATCCTAATGGCTTCACCATGGCTGCTGCAAGCTCAAACCTCAGCAGGAAGTGGTCTGACAGTGACATGGGTACTATTTAAATAGCTATCTATCTGCCCCATCAAACACACCAGGTCAAGGATGTGACCTCCCACATGTGTTAGGCTGATGACATGTTGGGACAATCTCATGATTTTCATGATAGCCATGAAGTTCTGAGTGGCCCCAGTCAAGGTGGCCTTGGCATGAATGTTGAGATCCCCCAGAATAATAAGCCTGGGTGTCAACAACACCAAGTTAGATACCATCTCTGTCAGCAAAGGTCAGGAAGCTGTTAGGCAGAGGGTGGTCACTGCACCAACACTCTCCCTAATCTGTCCCTAGTGCCCAGCCCAAGATACAGAACTCTCAAAACTCAGGCTTCAGTGGATAGGGATCCTGGAAAACGTGATGAAATCCCTATAGACTACAGTAACCCTTGCCCCTTGGCCTTCAAGCTTATGTTGGTGCTGCACTGAGAACCCTGGTGGATACAACAGAGAGATCCACTCTGCCCAGTGTGTCTGCTCAGGTCTTGGTAAAACATGCCAGGTCAGTCCCCTCATCCATGATCAAATCATGGATAATAGATGGCATTGAACAAGAGCACGTCAAGGCTTGAAGCCAAGTTGGTAGGCAATTTATGTTACTATGGCTGGAAGAAGGGTCAGAACAGTGAGGAATAAGTCATAAGTGTCGGACCCTGCTTTCCCATATGTGGTTTGTCCAGCCTCTACTGTCATATCTGAGCCCATGAATCACAGCTTGATACAATATTTCTGTGTGCGAGTGCACTGAAGTTTGTCTTGTCTTTACATTTTCTGTCTTACAGAAGAACGAAAAGAACAAAGATGTCATCAAAGAAACCGATTTATCATACAAATTGGATTAATTTTTTTAAAATGTAAAATCTAGTGTTTGACTTGCTTTGGATATAAACATTCATAAAAATAAATATGAAAATATTATACAAGTAAATGAACGAACGTTGTTATTGTTAAAGTTTATTGTATTTTAAATATGCATTGTGTGCTTTATATTCATCCAGCAAAAGCATATGAGCTATAACTATTTACTTTTCCTTTTATCCTCTGTTACTATTGCATCCACATTCTTTAATTCCCCCTTCTCAAGGGTTGATTCTTCAGGTGAACTGAAATATTTTATGCATCTCAAGGCTATGTAATATATGATGTTTTCCCTACATGGAGATAACCTTAATGCAGGGAAAATTTTTATTTATTCTATTTATAGCCTGTCTTTTTTCCTGAAAGGAACCCAAGGCGGCTTACATAATCCTCCTCCTCTCCATTTTATCCTCAACAACCCTGTGAGGTAGGTTAGGCTGAGAGTCCGTGACTGGCCCAAAGTCACTCAGTGAGTTTCATGGCCGAGCGGGGACTAGAACCTGGATCTGCTGAGTCCCAGTCCAACACTCTAACCACTATGCCACACTGGAAATGTGTGGTGTAGTAACAGTTTATTTTGTCACATATTTCAGGATCAATCACCATTGTGTGGTCAGTGTGTTTATTGGCAGTTAAATTCTAGCACTGCACTTTATACGTGATAGTTGCGCGCCCCCCCCCCCCTACAAAGGGATTTTCTCTTTCTGGGAAAATACCATCTTTGAGGCTTCTCTCACAATGGACTAGGGTTGTTAGATTTGAAGGAGTTCCGTTGTGTTACCAAAACTCAGCCATGGTCTCTCTTAAGAGCTAAAAACTTTGTTATATTACTTCATGTACTAGTTATATCATTTTTCTGTAAATTAGGACCTATTCAAACAACCCTTTCGGTCTGTGACCGCACAATTTTCTGTTGGCTCCTGCTGTGACTTCCAATCATACTGAGGCAAAAGAACCCTACTGGTTCTGGCCATACTCCCCACAATAGCCAGTCAGATGCATCTGGGAAGCCCACAAGCAAATAATGACGACAACAGTCCTCTTCTGCTGTTGTTCCTCAGCAACTGTTATTCAGTGGCACAAGTGGGACCCTACAACAAAATGTTGCAGTACAGAGTGCTGCTGCGTTTGCATGACACCTTTACTACAGCCACTCCAAATCATACACCCACACATCCAGGAGAGTATCCTCTAGCAGATGTCATTGAGTTAGCCCATAGCTGCTTGTGGTGTTTAGAGCTACCAGTTCCTTATTTTTCTACATATTCAGGTTATATTTTTGCTATAATTGGCATGTCAAGTGTTGAGCGCATACAGGAAGCTTTGGGACAAACTGGACTCCATGCCTTCTGGCAGAGGACTCACTCCTGGATATGTAGGTGTATCATTTGAGGTAGCTCAAAGCTTATTGTAGGGTTCATACCTCCGTTTTTTTATTTGTCATTGTCATCTGGAGTTATCACACATTAATATGCATTGCACAAAAATGACATCCATGACTATATGACTAAAGGGAACTGGAACACCCTCCAAATAGTGGGCAGTCATCTGTAAAGTAGGGCACTTGGCTACCTGCCACAGCTGAAAGATCATTGGCACCCTGATGTTCTGAATCACTGCATCAAATGGGGGAATCTGCAAGTAATGAACGCTTAAAATCTGACAACTTTGAAGCATACAGTAGTGTACAACTGTAATGCGAATTCAAGCTTGTATCTCGTGCTATCGTTAAAAGATGCTACTCTAAATGGCTTGCTTTTCGCATTGTACCTTTTGTGC
This sequence comes from Shinisaurus crocodilurus, assembly GCA_021292165.1. Classification (NCBI taxonomy): domain Eukaryota; kingdom Metazoa; phylum Chordata; class Lepidosauria; order Squamata; family Shinisauridae; genus Shinisaurus; species Shinisaurus crocodilurus. The sequence goes on along the minus strand of CM037887.1, from coordinate 17,406,449 downwards.
AACCCCTTGTTTATGATCGTACCGCTTCCTAACCTACTCCAGATACGAGTGAGGAAATGCTAAACTCGTAACCACGTGTAAACTCGCAAGCAATTTTGTCCCAGCAACCACCGCGTTCACTGCAATGCTCCTCGTCGGCAATAGGAGTCCCTGTTTCGCACAAACACTGGGCGGCGGCCCCTAAAATCTTGAACTCATCGTCCAGAAGAGGATGCTGCTACATCAGATGACTTGAACGCTGCCTGACTAAAACAACCCACTTATCTTCTTGTCGGACCGAAGTATCGCCTTGAAACAGCCGCTCTACGCCTGACAGAGGCCGGTGCTGGAGGGAACGAACACGCGAATGAGAATCCGGCACGGGGGAAAGGCTTCCAAGACAGCGACGGCGACCAGGCAGCGGCTGGGCAAGCGAGGTCCTTGCTTGAGCGTGCGGGAAAGGCGGGGTCCTCGTGGCGGGGCTTGGGCGGATGAGGTCACTCTTTGTGGTGGCTGCCGTTGGCAAGATGGCGCCGGTGCTGGCGGAGAAGAAGCTGTTGGGGCCGGACGGGCCTGTGGCTGCCGACTTCCCCAGCGAGGAGGAGGAAGGCCAGAGCCTCTGGTGAGCAACCGCGCTGGGCTTGGCTTGGCCAGGGCGGTGGCTCTGGGCCGCCCTTGCTGGTCTTAGTTGGGGTGGGTGGGTGTTGCACCTTTTCTTACTGATGGGGATTCGGCTAAGCCGGGTGGGCTCGGGGCCTCCCTGCTATTGGTAGTAGCCATTGTCAGGGATGAGCCGGGGTTGTGGGGGGAGAAAGCCTTTGACGATCCCCCCCTCCACGCACAATCCCCCTTCACGCACAATCCCCTATACAGCTCCTCGCGTATGATTCCTATGTACTCTTGGACAGGGAGAACAGGCTGGTATTGGGAGGGGCGCCTTATGCAGTTGAGGCATAAGAAAGGGCTGGGGGCGATAGTAGGGATTGGTTCTCCCCGTTGCTTTCTCGTTTTGCAAGTACGTATTTGTGCTCTGTGGACACAGAAGCCGGGGAGCCTGCATTGGGGGTCCGGAACATCACTACCAAGAAGGAGCATCTCTCTGCCCTTCCCTCCCTCACTGAAGCGGTATGGAGCAAAAGCCTCCCCCAGATGGAAGCCCAGGAACAGGATGACGTGCATCCTCCTGTCTCCACAGGGCCTTCTTTCTTTTCAAAATGTGATGCTGGCAGCCCTAATCTTGTCTTAACCGGCAGACACGGTTGTTAGGAAAACAAACGAGTCAAAATGACAGGCTCTGCATCTTTATGCAGATGACTAGAGAAGCAGTATTGTCAGCGTGAATGCACCAGAAACCTAATCCCTGCTCTGTATCATATGTCCCTGGAGCTTAATTGTGCATAAGTTGCGACTGACTGTTCAAGTGTTCGGGTGATGGTTGTTCAGAGAAGTGGAATTTCATGATAGATTCAGATTCACTTTTATTGAAGCTATCTCCTTTCTGTCCCTGCCCTACTCTCTTGGTATATTTAAAATGACAGCATTTCCTCTAGCTAGACTCCTCTCTTTAAACTGAGTGGAACATTTTGATCCACAGGGATTTTCTGGTGTGACTGTTTGCCCAGGGGTAATGTACCCAGCTAAACTTTGAAGTGTCTACCATTGGTGCCCCTATTTTACTTCAAGAGTTAAATTATTATATTTGCTTCTTTTTTATTGTAAACCACTTTGGTTGTTGTTCCAATAGAAAAACAGGATACAAATAATAAATCCAACTATTCTGCAGTAGGAAAGGCTTTTGCAAATAGATCTGAGATGCATTACCCGCATTGTGAAGTAGCTTAGTGAGATGAGCATGTCCGTAAAAAAAACATGTCCTGAATTGATCAGTTGATTTTTCAAACATTCTCTCTAGTGCAGCAACTTTTGCATCCAATCTTTTTGCATTATATTATGGGGCCTACAGAATCAAGTTGTAGGACTGACCCTCAATTTGAGCTGCAGAAATTTCTGTCCTGCTCTGGTGGTCGCTTTATTCTTGTGCATGTTCCATTGTTGTTCTCGTCTGCAACAATTTTGGGAAACAGTTTATAACTCTTCTTGGGAATTTCTATGAATAGTTAGCTTAGTCATATTGTGATATACAGAGAGGCTGTTCACAAGATCAGAGATACTCTGTGACCACTAGAGCTTTACATTTTCTGGTGCTATATCTTGCATTGGGGAGGGCCTGAAAGCAGTGCCCATGAGTATCTCTGGAGTAATTTTACTATTGTGGGTGAGGTAGCATTGCAACTCCTCTGACTGCCTCCTGAGAGGAGGGGTATATCTCATCAATAAAAACAGAGGGCAGAATCCAACAGGTCACTTACACCCCTGCTGATTCTCTTATGCCCAGCCAATTCTGTTGTGCCATGCGGCCCCTACTGCTTGTACAATGCTGATTCAGTACTTCCAGGGCAACCTGAAACGAGTGGGAACATTCGCTTCTGGAAGGAGGCAGGTTGGCAGAGCTCATATAAGGGAGTGCCGCCAACCTGTCTCCTCCAGGAATGAGTGTTTCCACTCATTTCTGGGCTTCCCTTAGGACAGTGTTCTCCAACCTTGGGTCCCCAGATGTTTTTGGCCTACAACTCCCAGCATGCCCCAGCCAGCTACGCTGGGAGTTGTAGGCCAAAAACGTCTGGGGACCCAAGGTTGGAGAACACTGCCTTAAGAAGCACTAAAGATCCAGTGTGGCGTAGTGGTTAGAGTGTTGGACTGGGAGTTGGGAGATCCGGGTTCTAGTCCCCACTCGGCCATGAAACTCACTGAGTGACTTTGGGCCAGTCACTGACTCTCAGCCTAACCTACCTCACAGGGTTGTTGTCAGGATAAACCGGAGAGGAGGATTATGTAAGCTGCCTTGGGTTCCTTGCAGGAAAAAAGGTGGGGTATAACTATAATAAGTAAATAAATAAATAAATAAATCTCCCTTGCGTAAGCAGAGGGTCCTGCTTGCACAATGCAATTGACGGGACCCACCTCTTGCAGAAGAGAATCAGCAGGGCGGAAATGAATCAGCAGGGGCGTAAGTGCCCCGCTGTTAGGGCTATTACCTTTACGATATTCGGTTACCGTATATATGTGGAATCTCATTCGCTCTTGTGTGTCACTACCTTTTTCAAGACTGATGCTTATTCTGTTCTTCAACAGCTAATGAAACCCTAGATACTTTGTCTCAGAATTTGGCGGTGCATGGTAATCTAGCCTCAAAAATGGCAATTCCAGCTCCATTTTTGTGATCCAGAAGGACATCTAGAATTTGAGCAAAAGAGATCAGTGGGATTTAGGAGAGGGTAAAAGAAGGGTTAATATGCACCTTGCTAATGAGGTTTAAATGGTTAGGGATTTGAGCATCTGTTACCCATGAGTGTCTGTGTTTGCATTCTAGTGGAGACTGATTTGTTGACACATTGCTTGAGCTAAACCATAATTGGGAATATATTGAAAATCCCCTTCAAAATGGTGTTAGATAATCTTGCTTTTCTTGAAGACATTTTGAAACCCTACAAAACCAGAGGTTTTGTCCACATTTACTTAAAGTGATATGATGTGAAGCTTGAAAGTATATTCTATGTCCCTTTTGATTTCTAATTATTCACTTTAACTATGAAGCAAAATGCCCGTCACGGCAGAACAACAGACTAAGGATGCAATCCTGTGTAGACAGAAAAAAGTCCCCATGCCGGCTGGGGCTTGCTGGGAGTTGTAGGACGTTTTTCTGTCTAAACATGCATAGGATTGTGCCCTAAATGTTAGGTTAGGATTTTAAAGTTTTGTACTGTTTTTAATTGTGTTTTATACTGTGTGTGTGTGTGTGTGTTTGTTCCCCCCCTCCCCGTGTTTTATTGGACTGTACATCGCTCAGAGTGGCTGGATGTCTGGCCAGATGGGCGATTCATAAATAAATAAATAAAATATACCGCTACCACATAGAACAATCAGTGTTAATACTAGACAGTCAGCAGTCTCCTCAGAGTAGCAGAATTTCATGAGAGATTGGGATTCCAAAAACTGCTTTGCTACTGAATCTCATTGCTGTGCTGCATAGGCAAGAAACATCTTTTAAAACATACCCAGCTGAAGTATCTGAATTTGTTTTTTTTCTAGATCCAACACATTGGTAGTTCTAAACCAGCCTTCCCCAACTTGATGCACTCCAGATGTGTTGGACTAGAACTCTCATTGGCCATGATGTTGTTTCCCAACTCTCATTGGCCATGATGTTGTTTCCCAACACATCTGGATTTGTCTTAAATATAAGAAGCCAAGATTATTGAACCAGTTTTAAATCGATCCAGCTTAAATAACTGATGTAAATAAAGTTTCCCAGCTTGTACATTTACTGAACAAGCTTGCCTAAAATTGGTTGGTGTAACTCTGAAAGAATATTGGTTTGCAACTAAATAAAGCCTTTATGCTACCTAGGAACATAATCCAAAACCTTTGGTTATCCTGCCCCCCTTTCTATATCTGTTTAGGGATGGGTGTGGGTGTTGATCTGTGAAATCAATTTCTGTTTGGCCCTAAGCAAGATGGCTTACCTGGAGTCTAAGAACTTTCCAGTAAAAGCTAGTAATTACTGGGCAGAGCAGTGTTTTCCATGAGATCAAAAGTAAATATCTTTGTTTGGTTAGTAGAGTCATAACCATTCAGCTTAAGAATTGAACACATTGCAGAGCTGAGATAGATACAGGGCATAAAATATTTCACCCAGATGGAGTCAGTGGATGATCCGGGTGAGAGAGTAAGGATGGTGTCTTCAGCGTCTTAGCACTTGAAATGACTTGTCAATCCCTAGGTCCAGCAGGAAGCCCTTCATAATAAATTTAGTTTATACCTAGTTTATACTAGGTCATATTTGTAATGCTGGATTTCAAAAGTCAAATATTTCCTCTCTGGTTCTTACATGAAAAGCAGACTTTAACTCAATTTGTCTGATAGAAGTTCATGGTTTCAGTTAGCACATTTGCATTAAATTTGGATGTTGGTGTAAGACAGGTTCTTCTTAAAAAAGAGTAACTTACAATAATTTAAATGTAATAGATAAAACAAATTGTTACTTACTCAGCTAAGGGTGTACATAAACCTCTGCTGCACAGAGAGGCACTCTGTCTAGAGATGTAAAGGCCTGGAAAAACCTGGAAAAATGCTGTCATTGTTGCTCCCCCTGCCCCAGTTTTTTCTGGCCCTTCACGTCTCCACCTCTGTCAGTTGTCTTGTTTCACTTGATTTGTGTTTTCTGTCAATCAAAATAATAAGGGATTTTGTTTTATGCAGGTTCTCAATATTGAGTGAGGTATCCACCCGGTCCAGGTCTAAATTACCTTCAGGCAAAAATATTCTTGTCTTTGGTAAGTATTCGTGAGTAGTAGTGGGAAGCTGTTGGTTTGCAGGCATACTAAGATCTAACTGTTGGTTTTTTAAAGCAAGCTTAACTGAAGAAAAAAAGCCATTTAATTTGGTTGAAAGCTGTTTGGAGGCACTTCATATAATATTACCTAAGCTTAAGGTGATCTTGTATCTTTTGTGCTGACAAGGTACCTTGAACCTAATGTGTTGACATAAGGTTTATGGTGCAGTTATTGGCTTAATGAGCTCTTTTTAAAACATTAAAATGCAAATGTGACCTTTTTGTGAAGTAAAATGAAAGATAAATGGTTCACTGTACAGCTTAGTAATGTTTATGATAAAAACTGTGTGTGTGTGTGTGTGTGTGTGTGTGTGTAAATGTGTGTGAGAGAGATTCAGAGAAACTGACTTAGAATGGGGCTGCTGCCCTATATAGTGACTGAACAAATGAGTTGCTTCTCCAGCACCCACATAGGATCAGTTAAATTATCAACTGAAAGGCATGACTGTGTTTCCTGTAGAAGATGAGCTTCTTGATGTTTTTTTTCCGCCCTGCAAACTTATTGGCAGGTGACGATGGCTCAGGCAAAACAACACTAATGACTAAAATACGAGGAGCAGAGCATGGCAAGAAAGGAAGAGGCCTGGAATACCTGTACCTAAATATCCATGATGAAGACAGAGATGGTAAAGTATTTACTATATCTGCGTTTCTTTTGCTTAAAATAGGAGGCTTGTCTCTCACAGGCACAGTTGGTTGCTGATGTCATCTTACAGCATCATCCTATGCATGTTTGCATGGAAGTAAGTCTCACTGTTCAGTGGAGCTTAGTCCTGTGTAAGTTTATATGGGATCTGCAACTGTAATTGCATCCATTTGGTCTAATCTGTTGAAATGCAAGTGGGATTCATAAAAGGGCATGTGTAAAAATGCCTTGTGTTTTCCATGCTCTTGTTGCATGGCTCTCTTGGAAATTATATGCATTGAGTAGTTCTGTCATTATGGATTTTACTGATGTTTGTTCACTATTAGATGATTCATTCTGTTTGCATTAGTTTCCACTGTTTATTCTTGGTTTACTTTTTCTGAGATTCCTCTTCGGTTCTTCCCCTGCCCCAGGAGGGGGAAAGGCTGGAAGTTTAATGTAAGTTCAGAGGTGGTGGTGAAGAAAGCATGTTAGATTAGAAATGTGTACTGTTCCTATAAGGAAGGACCTCCACTACTAATACAGCACAAAGACTTTAGGTCTTGCTCTCAGTTGTGTCCTAACCTCCACATATCAAATCAGACTGAAGTGTTGCTTACAACTATGCAAATATATAAACCCTCTATTATTGGAGGGTTTATATACAAATGTATAAACCCTCCAATAATAACCTTAGCTTTTATACATGCGTCCATATGGTCTTGTAGATCTTCAGTATGTTTTTCTAAACCTGTGGGTAGTAGTAATTCATGTGGAATATAATAAGTTATTCACCTGTCATCTCTGTTCACTTAATATCACTTTATTTCTGCCAAGAAAGGCTTGCCTTCCTCGTTGACTTCTCCTTCTTTTATGCCCCCCATATTCTATTCATTGCCAAATCATATCACTTCTCCCAGTACAAAAATTAGCTTGGTTATCTCTTTCTTTGATTACTTCAGTCTTCTCTTTGGTTTTCTATTGTGTTACCATGATCTGCTCATGTCTATCCCGCACTCTGCTTCTGAAATTATTCATCTCTGGTCATGTGACACCCCTCCTTGAATTCCCTATACTGGTTTCCTCCTAGACACTGCACAAGGTTTCCATCCTTGCTTCCAAACCCTCCATGGCCTTTCCCCCTCCCCACGTGACTCTCTAGCTCTAATAGGTCACAACACATCCCTACCTGTAACCTTTGCTCATCCACCTCCACCACTCTGAGCCATCCTAAAGCCTCTAGATGACTTCGCCCATTCTCCCTGCTGCCCTTTTATGCCTGGAACTGCCTCTCAGAACAGCTTCATGAGTCCACTTGTCCTACTTCCTTCCAATTTCTCCTCAAAACCCACCTTTTCCGTGAAGCCTTTGGAATAATCCCTAGTTCCCAACCTGATGCCTTCCAGATACGTTGGACTGCAACTCCCATCATTCCCATGCTGGCAGAGAATGATGGGAGTTGCAGTCCAGCATACCTGGAGGACACCAAATACACTGCCCTACTGTATTGAAGATGAGGTATGTGTAACACCAATACTCACATATTGTTCCCTGTTTATCTCCGCCTCATTTTCCTCCTCTGTCTCCCTTGTGTCAAATTCTAGATTGTAATCCCCCTTTGGGTAGGAAACTGTTCTCTCATTCTTTGTAAAGTGCCAAGTACATAGAGATATATGTGCTATGTATAGTTCTATATACATTAAAAATAATACATGTGGGAAAGGATCTCTCAATGAGAAGACATCTTCTTTTCAGATCAGACCCGCTGTAACGTCTGGATTCTTGATGGAGACTTATACCACAAAGGTCTCTTGAAGTTTGCTGTTTCAGCAGAATCATTGCAGGAGACCGTTGCAATCTTTGTGGCAGATATGTCTAGGCCATGGACTATTATGGAATGCTTACCAAAATGGGCGAGTGTCTTGCGTGAGCATATTGATAAGCTGAAAATTCCCCCCGAAGACATGAGAGACATGGAACAGCAATGTAAGTAATGCAAGACTTTTTTTTTTCTCTATCTGTGCTCAACTTACTGGGAGGAGTGCTCACATATAGCTTATTTATTTTTCTTTATATATTAAGCGCCTCATAAAATTTTCTCTAGGCATTTTACAATAATGATAAAAATACAAATAAAATCACAATAAAAATCAACAATATAAAACGAATAAACATGCCAACACAGCATAAAATACAATATTGCATTGCAAGGACTAGGATAATAAACATTGCAGGGGCTAAGATAATAAAACACCAAAATACTAACATGTTTAAAGGTATAGCTGCCTTATACTGAGTTAGACCATTGGTCTCTCTAACCCAGCATTGTATCCTTGCGACTCCTGGTTGGGTGTCTTGGCTTCACAGGCTTCTTGCATGAATGGAAACAGTATTGCTAGTTATGCGAATATTGTGGTTGTAGGCATGTATTCTGTACTTGTTCATTAAACGGTGAGAACCCTAACACTTGTGAACAAATTAAATCAAATCATATCTCTATTTCTTATACTTGAAGAGAGGTATGCAAACTTTGAAATAGTATAGGTGAGTGTTCAGGTTAACACAAATGAGTTTGGGAACAAAGACATACTGAGGGCTGTCTAAGGAACTGGGTTAGTGGCTACATGACTTGCAGAAGTCTTCAAGAGTTCGTGTTGCTAAGTACCTTTCAGAAATCTGGCAAAGGTTGGTTGTTACTGAGATTTATTAGTATCTCCAAGGGCTTCCCTTATCCAGGCTGAGATGAAATCAACAGTTTTTCCTCAACTGCAACGAAAGGTCTGGAGTCAGTGGGGATGACAGTGACACTTCAAGTCCTCACCCCAGTTTTCTGGGTGTTCCAAATGCCAGCACTGCTGATCCTTGAGTATGAGTTGATGTCTGTGTGACATTAAAAATGGGCCCAATTCTCTCTTTTCTTTCTATACCTGTGCACTCGCATTGCCTGGCTTTCTGTTGTAACTTACCGGTATACAAAATCTACTTCTGCAGACTTTCATTTGTTTCACTGGGGACTTTGACAGCTAGCCCTCTGTAAGCTCCACTGAAATTTCTCCAGACAGGGCAGCCTCAGTCGTACTCGGTAAACAAGGTGGACCCCATTGAATGAACTTATTAGTTGGGCCCTTCTTCTCTAGCAGTTAGTCTCATTCTTTGAAAACCCCACTGAGAGCACATGCTTCCCAAGTTTTATCTTCTAGTGGAGCTCCCTCCCAACAAATTAACTGTATTGTAAACAACATTCTGCCTCGTTATACTGACCTGTGCAGATGTTTGACAAAAGCCAAAAAAAAGTTTCATCGCTAAAATAGTTGTGTGTGTCATTCTACATGGGCGAAGAGCAAGTGGCAGTCTCAACCCATATTTCCACCTCATGTAACCCTAACCCCAGTGGAAAGGACTGGACTTTAGTGCACTGGCAAATGGTACTTCTCTGCTGGTGTTCCTCTCTGTTCTTGCAACTTCTTGGATCTCTGCAAAATGTAATTGCTGCTCCACCATTGTCTTGTGTTTTGCCTACACAGGCCCAGAAAATATGTATTCTGGTTCATGTAGAATGAACTAATAACCAAATTCAAACTGTTGTGTCATTCAAGACAGTATATTTATGATTTAGTCCTTTTCGGATGGTTTTTCAACTGGTGTTTACTGAATTGGCTAATGATGGGGGAGAGAATTTTAACACTGCAAAATACATTAAGCTCCAATATCAATTAAATATTACATTTCTTGGCAGTCCCATATGAACTATTTCAAGAGCATAATGATGACTTTCCAGTCCTCAGAAAGCTGCACCGGTACAAGCTTCGTTGAATTGAATGGCGCTTGCACTGGTGCAGCAGTTTGAGGATTGCTGTGTAGGAGACCTTATCTAGGTGCTATGGAGGTAAGGCAGGTATTCTGCCTCTATTATGCAGTGTAGATAGTCTAAAGTAGGGTAGTGGCTACATTTTCATGTAACTAATCTCTTCTTTGTGAAAATTTGCAAGAGGCCAAGAAGCTGAGAGCAGTTATAGTGAGGTATAGAACACAGCCACTTTCCAGTGAAATGGCGATTTATTTTGCTGAATTCCAGAAACCGGCCTAACTTAAATATGGTCATTGTGAAACCAACAAACTTCTTGCAGTATTAACTTTGCTGTGTTAAGGGGTACAGCATCTGCATGTTCTTCTATGGTAGTCTTGGACTTACTACTGGAATTGGAGAACAGCTCTTCAACATTGCCATGGCATTCCTGAAAGTACATTACCTGCATAATATAGCAAAATAAATATTTTTTCAGCCTTCCTGTTCCAAATATTTTGACATTTCCTTCTTTGTCAAGTATAATCTGGCAAGCATCTCCCATCACTTCACACATCTCTGGCCTCAACCGATCACTCTGCTCATTTTAAAATGGTGGTTCAAAAAACTGCCGCTTTTCAAAGCTATGTCATGTGGCTTTATCAAATGAAGACATAATCTCAAATTCAATGGATAAAAGGATCCCTTTCTTTCACTGTGAAGTATGTTTGTGTTGGAGATTACATCATTTCATGTCTTGTGAGATAAACCATGAGCCTGTGTCTATTGTGACAAAAAAATAAATGCCTGCCCCTGGAATTCAGCAAAATACATGGCCATTGCTGTGTCTCCCTGCCTGAAATGTTTTATGCAGCACTTGTAGTGGCCATACCTCTGCTGAAATGCAAGCTGCCAAGTAAACTGTTGAAAAATGCAAGAGGCAGAGCACAGCCAGTGCTATGCTTTCTCCCCATAGAAGGATTTGTTGAATTGGCTAAAGCAACAGCTTGGGGTTGCGTGAGAAAAAATTCACCCTAAGGGAAGGCTTTGGGTTTTTCATGCTGCAAGTCGACAAGAGACTCTTCTCAGTAACCTCTCTTTAAATGTCAAAAGGAGCTCAGCAATTTAGAGCTGGAGCAACTTGGCATCCTATGAGTGTGTGTGTGTGTGTGTGTGTGTTTCTTTGGCTACTGACATAGAGAAAACAGTGCTGAGTGGAGAGTTGTGCATGCATGGAGAGGAATATATGAAGATAGACCTCTCCTATACAGAGCATCTCAAACCCTTCCTTCAAGAAAAGGAAGGCTGGCCTTGTTTGGCTGTAGAGTTGGCAGCAGCCACTGCTAGCACAGAGTAGAAAGCAGCTGAGAATTCCAGAGCAGGACAGATGCTGATGGGGGGGGGGAGGTGAGAGAAGCACAGAGGTAGCAGAATTTCTGGTATCATTTTGTTCAAATGTAGGAAATGTCACTGTGTGTGCGTGCGCACATGTGCTTTAAAATGTTGCATCCATTCTAGGTTTCCTGTCTGATTATATGTCTAGAATTCTGAGATGTGTGGTGCCTTATTACCCACTATAGCATGTAGTAGACAGTGCATTCCTCTAAAACTGGATTTCTTCCGGTAGGCAGCTGCTTATAGCAGCTGAAAACAAATTACCTGTACCTGTGTGGCCTTCGAGATTAGGTTGAGTGAGCTAAAAATCCATGTAAATGGATTGCAGTGACTAAAGTCTGCTAGTATTATCTGCCCCCCCCCTTTTGTTGTAGTTTTAATTATTGCAGGCAAGGTAAGCTTGCAGCAGTATTTTATGATGCATCCAATACTCTGGGTATTTCAAACTGCCAATTTCCTGAACAAGAACAGGCCAATATTCTTGCTGTTTAGTGTGTGAAAAAACATCCTACTCTCTAATGTCATATGAGTGGCAGTGGGAGGGAGGCATTTCTGTGAGTTGCAGAAGCTCTCCAGACATGTGGGACATGTGTAAAGCCTAGAAGTATAGTTTATGGAAGCTTAAGCCAAAGGCAGTCAGGGTCCTTTGGATCCTATTGTACACTGAGTTCCAATATGCTCCTATTGCTGCAGGCCTAGGAAGGATATGGCTTCCTGGTTCAGGCTCTGCCCTTTTCTAGCATGCATATCTGATGCCATTGGACAGTTCTTCTACACTGTACATGAAGGCCCATCCCTTCCTAATCCACACTGTCAGGCTTCCAGTCAGATTTCCTGGTTTTCTACAACAGGGACAGGTAAGCATCGCTCAAGGAAGTGTGGCCATGCCTCAACCTCACTGATGGCTTTACCTGTTCTCTGCTGTGCTTGGCTTCCCTGTGGATCATGGAAGCAGAGGAGAGAGCAGCAGCAACACAAGGGATCCCAGCACGTGTCTGCCTGCCTTCTGCTTCTGGAGTCTGTGGGAAGTCTCTCCGAGGCTGACCTGCTACACGGGGGTGTTCTGTTTGATAGAAAACGATGTTTGGGTTCCTATTTGGGGAAGGCTGAAGCTCAGCAGACGAGAACATGTTCTGCATACGGAAGGTCCCAGGTTCAATTCCCGGCATCTTCAGGTAGGGCTGGAAAACCTCCTGCCTGGAAAGTTGCTGCCAGTCAGTGTTGACAGTACTGGGCTAGATGGACCATGGTCTGACTCAGTATAAGGCAGCTTGCTATGTTCCTATCAAGTTAGTTCTGAAACTCTAAAATACTGCAGTGTTGAAGTTTCAAACCAAGACATATACAAATTGTCTTTGAATACTGAATTGAAACCCCTTAAAGAATACTTTATTTTAAGACTGTCGGTGGGTGTGGCTGTTCATTTTAAAAAACCAAATACACTTCAAACATAAAGTAGGATAACTGGTGAAGCATACAATATCATCCTTAAAATCTTTGTCTGGAGGTCTCTTCACGCTTATTTTAAGTTATAGTTCTGTATCTCTCATTCTACTGTCCCTTTTCCATAACGTAAAAGCATTTTATTAGATGTAAAAATACTTTTTTTCCGTAGTTGTGAAGGCTTTTCAAGAATATGTAGAACCTGAAGAAGGTTATCAGGGATCACCACAAAGAAGAGGTCCATCAGGGCAAGATGATGAAAGTGTTACTCTACCACTTGGCGATAATGTACTGACTCACAACCTTGGGATCCCTGTGGTAGTAGTTTGTACAAAGGTGAGCTTGATGGGCAACACTGGGCAGGCTTTTGGTGTTTTGATAGACATCATTTTGGACCTGAAGGCAGAATTCCAGGATTACGTGGACCTTCGCACAAGTGGAGTGGGATCTGTTTTACTGGTGAAGTGGTTGGAAGTAACCCTTTCAAATAGCTGAAAGTTTGTATTTCTGGGAAGCAGGTTCTAGTCCTTCCTCTTCTTTCCATTTCCCAAAGATGGGTTGTGAGTTTTTTCAAGTTGAAAAGGGTTCAGGGTGCAATCCTATGCATGTTTAGACTGAAAAAAGGCCTATAAGTCTCAGCATGCCCCAGCCAGCTATGCTGGTTGGTGGATGCTGGGGCTTGTAGGCCTTTTTTTTTTGTCTAAACATGCATAGGATTGCACCTTAAGTTGTCAAAACCTGTGTTTATATGGAATCATTTGGATTTTTAAAAGAGTGTCCATTTCTCTTTCTTGTCATCCTAATGTTCAAATCTGTAAAATATTTCCAAGTCAAATTCAGAGTATAGGAGATCTCGGTTTCTAATTTTGCATACAAACACACACAGAGACCAAAACATTTAAGTGTGAAAAATTAGAGGTAACCTTGTTGTTCTGGAGCATGAAGATGCTAATTAAAATACCTTTGAGTTTGCTTCAAAGCCAAGGTGTCTTGGAGTATGTGATGTCTATAAACTCAGATGCATGTTTTTGTGATGTTTTAAGAAAAGATGCTTTACCTGTCCAACTTTGGTGATAAGCAGTGAAATATTTTGCTTAAGGGCCTGAAACAAAGCTTGCTTTGAATGTTTATTTATGCAAAAGCGTATGTGTTCTGTGCATGTTTTGCACTTCAAGCTTTCAAAATCATAATTTCTCTTTGTATTTCTTTTTCAGTGTGATGCAATGAGCATATTGGAAAAGGAACACGACTACAGAGAAGAACACTTTGATTTCATTCAGTCGCACATTCGTAGATTCTGCTTACAGTGTATCCTTTTCTTACTTGCGCTTAAGTGGCATATTGAGAGATGTTACTTTATATAAACTAAGTATGCCCTCATCTCAACCCAGTTATGTAATCCAAGCCTGTTATTTCATTCCCCAATATTTGGGGGTGGGGGGTGGAGATATTCTCCATGTTCCAAGTACATTTCATTTATTGTACCACATATGTAAGTTTTAAACAATACAGACCAACACTTCATCTTCCATTGTTCTAACAACGTTCGGAATGTGTGAGGAATCAATCCGTTTGGAGAGTGGAAATCCATCAGATTTCCTTGGTTCCCCCCCAGATTCCAATTTGCTGCCCACCTGCTGGCGCCAATTTGCTGCAGTGCGGTTCGAGCCAGCTCACAGACTTCCATCTGCAAGACGGACCGTGAATTCTTTATTTTTTTCAAACTGCCAACAGAATTTGTACAAACTGGCACTCAGAAAGCACGTGGTTTTAACGCAACTTGCGTGATTTGCGCAAATCGTGCTAGAGCCACATGGTTTTCAGGTGCCGTTTTGTGCAAATTCCGTTGGTGGTTTGAAAAAAAAAAAAGTGAATCGCAGTCCATCTTGCAGGTGGAAGTCTGGGGGGGGGGGAAACCCTGACTCGGCCTGCTTCTGATCATCAGATTTTGATGATCATCAGCTGCTGATCATCATCAGGCAGGAGAATCAGCGAACTCAAACATGCTGGGTTTCCCTGTTTCTTTATTTTCCAATATTGGCCTATGAAAATTCTGTCAGCCCTTAAATAAATGATAAATCTACCGTACTCAAATCTTAGATTTGCTATACTTCCAACTAACAGTACAATCCTATGCATATTGATTCAGAAGTAAGTCCATTCTTCATTGGGTCTTAATCCTAGGTCAGTGTGCTGTCCACACTCACACTGAACTCAGTGGAACTTGTTTTCGAATAGATATATACAGTAATACCTTGGATTGCAAGCATAATTCGTTCTGGAACCGTGCTTGTAATCCAAAACACCTCTTATATCAAAGCGAGTCTCTGGCGGGCGTGAGCAGGGCCGATTTCGGCCCGCTATGCCCATTCGAGGCGAGCGGTTACATCCCTACGCACTACTTGTCTTGCAAGACCTTGCTTGTTTATCAAGTAAAAAATTTTTTAAAAAATTTGCTTGTCTTGCAAAACGCTCTCAGACCAAGTTACTTGCAATCCAAGGTATTACTGTATACGATTGTGCTGTAAGTACATTTGGGTAAGGGTTGCAGTAATTATTAGCGTATTTGTCAACAGTGATGTATAAACTTATACACTTATATAGTTGTGTTAGTGAATACTGTGGATCACATAGGAATTGCTCTTTATATTTAAACTTTGCATGTTGCTGTTAGCCATGCTCATTGTTTTCATTTTTGACTTTTAGGTACTCTTGTCTGAATGTTAGGTAATTATCTCCCAGTTAAAGTTCCTCCCCTCCCATGTCTTTCATTGGACACTGAAATGTCTAGCCCATTTCATTTATAACAGTTACATTTTACTGGGCCCATTCTGCCACCATGCTTGCATTCAAGTATTTTCTGAAAACTTTGCTCTGTTTAAAAAAGTTAACTACATATTTAGCAGATTAATATCAATTCATCTCAATACCACATTCTACTCAATGCTTTCCTTAAAACAAATGAATAGATGGAGCAGCCTTGATCTATACGTCAGTTAAGGAGGAAAAGAATCTTGACTTGTTGTATAAGTACATTGTACATAAAACATACGACTTTCACTTTATCACACCTGCCTTAGTGGTAGAAAAGGATGCAGTTTTCATGTAAGTTGAAGAACAAAGCAAGAGGCTCTTGTACATTTGCTTTAAGGCCTACAAAGTTACTTTAAGTGGAAAATAAGATTTTGCTGGGGGTGGATGGATGAGTAGGAGCTACTCTCATAGATGAAGCATAAATAAGCTTGCAGAATGTAATCCTAATCATGTTACCCAGAGGTCAGTCTCCATTGATTTAATGGAAATACTTGGGAGCTGCTTAGCTGAAGAACAGTGTTGTAAGACCTCACATAAAGTTCTTGCTGCTTCTACAAAGAATCAAGGATTTCCCCTCAATGTTGCCAGCATGACTTCTCAGAGATGCTGCACTGGTGTTTCTCCATCCCTGGATGTCTGTGTATCACAGCTGTGTCATCATTGTGCTGCTCGAGTGGGAGCAGAATTCATTCATTCATTCATTCATTTATTGCATTTATTTATCGCCCATCTGGCCAGCAAACCGGCCACCCTGGGCAATGTACAGAAGATAAAACAGAATAAAATACATTAAAACAGTATAAAATTTTAAAATCTTAGCCCACCCCATATTCCCGCCTGAATAGCCAAGTTTTTAGTGAGCGGCGGAAGCTCAGCAGAGAGGGGGCATGGCGGAGGTCACTTGGGAGAGAGTTCCATAGTACAGGGGCCGCCACAGAGAAGGCCCTCTTCCTCGTCCCGACCAGTCTAGCTGTTCTGGCTGAAGGGACAAGGAGAAGGCCATCTGTGGCAGATCTTGTTGAGCAGCCCACTTGGTGTTGCTGGAGACGCTCCTTGAGATTTATGTCAGTTCAGATGACATCCTCTGGGATGTTTGGCCCATATAGAGGCTGGTGCAAATATGTGCTGCTTATAACTGATGGGTGAGGGAAAGGGCAATGGTTTTGTGTCAGGCTGCAGCAGCTTACATCAGCTTTTAAGCACAGGGCCGTACTTCTGCAGGTACAAGATCGCTTCACACATTACATTTTTTAAGTTGCAAACATGATTGATCACATGTTATCAAACATGTTCATTATACAGCCAGGATTGGCCACTGCACCCTTCCCCGAGCTGATGACTTCCAGATGTTTTGGACTACAATTCCCAGAATTCCTGACCATTGGCCATGCTGGCTGGGGCTGATGGGAATTGAAGTCCAAACCATCTGGAGAGCACCAGCTTGGGGAAGGGAACGACAGCTTTTGTGCTGAGTGTATGCTTGACAATGTTCTGGAATTTGCTGCTGCATATGTGAGTGGCCCTGCGATGATTCAAATGTTTGGGTTGTTGGTCTCCTCTATTTCCCTGCATTTCACACTCAGGCAAATAGCGTTATGCCTCTTGTATGGTTTTTCTTGCTGCTGCTGTTTTTGTTTTTTGAGGATAGTCTTGCTTTTTGGGGTGTGTGTGGAATAAAGAGTGCTCCATTTAATCCATGGCATAATAACCTCTTTCTGTGTTTTTCTCTAATGTGGCAAAAAGGCAGGCTAAACAATTTATAAAAAAAATATGTTGTACTGATCATTGTGGCGCCATACACCTGAAAAAGGATGTGTTCACATGAATTGTATTTCTTTCTCTAGACCTGCTGGTTGGGACAACGAAAAGAAAATTGCAATTCTACATGAAAACTTCACAACAGTGAAGCCAGAAGACTCATATGAAGACTTCATTGTAAAACCACCTGTAAGAAAGGTACAACAGCTTTGAAGTACATTACTTTATCCTGCTTGTAGGGCTGCTAGTGACTGTTATAGTGAACTCTATATCCTGATCATGGTAAGGATGCTAAGCCAAGTGTCGGTTGTCGTTGAACTGTGCGTTGTTGAACTGTGGGTTATCGTGTTGAATCCTGCCACGATAACAAACCATGGTTTGTTAACCACGAACAATCCACAGTTCACAACCCCACAAGCCATGGGTTCTCTTAATGTAAGTAAGTGCAATGGTGTTGTGCAAGTTAAGCAACAACACGGGAGGTTTGAGGGGGTTTAGGGCACAGAGGGGACCATGGGGATTGGCTGTTCGGTGCCCCCCAGCCCAAAAGGACATCCATCCCTGCTTCAAGATAACTCTGTTATAATTTGGATAACCGTTTTCTGTCTGTAAAAATGGCTTTGTATTCTTTTATCCCTCTCCTCGTCAGTTAGTTCATGATAAAGAGCTTGCAGCAGAAGATGAACAAGTGTTTCTTATGAAGCAGCAGGTAAGTAAATGAAACCATTGGTACATGCTTGTCATGATACTGGAGAATTTCTCTGATGCTTAGAATATTTTAAAGGTCTTACATCTCTTGTAAACGATCAGAAGTCAGTCTATGGATGACAGCCAAGTGCTTGGACAGAAGGACTGGGATGCAATGCATTAGACAGGAGATACCATCCTCTTACATTTTTATCCATGACCAAAATGAGTTATGGTTACTACTGCTATAAATATACTATATACCGTATACACTATGCAGTTTTAGTCCACACTAACTGTCATGGCTTTCTCGCAAAGAACCTGGGAATTGCAGTTCTAAGAGGAAGCTGCAAGAGAACTCCATGCCCTGCAGCACTGGGATTCCCTTGTTCCTGGGTAGTAAGCCATTACTTTAGACTAGCTTTGAATTGTAGTGTAGACATAGTGACAATCACTTGAATCTGTGACTTGAAACCAGTGGGCATGACTCCCTCTCCTCTATTGATTGCATACTATGTCTCAAATCAGTTACAGGTAAGTAACTTCCTTTCCTCGAACTCTGGTGCCATTTATCAGGTGATAAATATGTCGGAGTCAAATGGTGTAAGGTTAACCTTAAGCTCACAAGAGAATAACTTTACTACATGTGTTTATGTTTCAGAACATTTTCCCTAGTATATTTACAGGCTGTTTGTTCTCTTTGCAGTCTTACCTTGCCAAGCAGCCAGCCACACCTACAAGAGCTTCTGTAAGTATGCATTTGTTGGAAAGTCATCTTGCAGTTTAAAATACAAGGCAAAGACCAGGGGGCTAAATGACTGAAGCTACTGAACCTTTTTACAGCAATTACTGAGAATCTGCTTGGGACATGACATGCAGTTCATAAAATGTCATTCCTGAATCATCTCCAGGAGTTGAAGTTTGGCTATTCTGGTCCAGTTTGTGAATAGATATTTTTACCAGTGGAAGCTCCAGAGTTCTCAAAGTGATGTGGGCAGTTGGCTAGAAGGAGGCACAAGAGACTGAATAAAGTAGGGAGGAGGAAGGTGGGGGGAAGATTGAACACTCAAAAAAGGAAAGTTGGTAAAGAAAGAAAATACTCTGGAGGAGAAAGAACCCATTCTGAGGACATACAATCACTCAAAACTTAGTTGGAGGAAACCCTAAACTAAAACTGGTGCCATTTTTTCATATATTTCACCAAACTCCTTAATTCCCTCCTCTTTATTCTTGAGAAGCTGACTGTGATTTGGGAAATCTCTGAGCAAACAAATACTTGGTTTATGCTTCAGTAGTTACATTTTTGCTTATTTTGTTCTTGGCTGCAAATTTCATTCTTACATTATATTGTACAGGAATCTCCTGCACGAGGGCCTTCTGGATCACCAAGACCCCAGGGCAGGGCAGGGCCTGCTAATGTCCCCAGTGCTTCGCCAATAGCATCTGTTAAGAAACCAGATCCAACTATTAAAAGTATGCATTGCAACTTGATCTATTTTATATGTAATCTACCCTGTCCCTGGAACTCTGAACTTGTTAGATGAAGGGCAGGTACAAATGTAGTTGATAGTATTGAATATTCATGCAGAACACTCAGCAGGCAGCTGTTGCAGCTTATAAATGCTGAGAGTTCATCAATGATGGAGATAATGAATTAACACTCATCTCCATAAAAAAAAAATCGATACAAAGTTAATTAGCTGTGGTTCATTTAATTATAATACAAGCAGGCAAACTCACAATCCCATCCTGAATTTGATTGGATATGGAAGATGTGGGATCTAATATTTATTTATTTAAAATTATTTCTACGCTGCCTTTAAGGATGGAACTCTTAATTACAGATATACTTTCACAACAAATTCAGACCCAATCAGGAAGACCCCCCCCCCAATATTTTATGGAAGAATGAATGCCAGTTATCACTGCCAGAAGAGGAGCCAGTAAATTGGAAAAATGAATAAATATAAAGCCATATATTTATATTTATGGCTGCACTGGCTGCCAAAATGCTTCTGAGCCGAAGTCAAGGTGCTGGTTCTAACCTATAAAGCCCTACATGGCTTAGGACCACAATACCTGATGGAACGCCTCTCCCAACCACGATCTACCTGGACACTGCGCTAACATCTGGGGCTCTCCTCCAACTGCTACTTCCAAGGGAGGCTCAGTTGGCAACAAGGAGGAGGGCCTTTTCAGTGGTAGCCCCCCAATTATGGAATAAGCTCCCCACTGAGCCACACCTGGCGCCAAACTTACTGTCTTTTCGGCGCATTAAATTAAACAAATAAATAAATAAATTTACGTATATTAATTTAAATATATATATTTTGCATATGATCCCTCTTTGAGCAACGGGAAGGGATCAGTATGTGTTTTTATTTTTATACCTTTATCATTTTGTTTTATATTTGAAAATCAGGGGTTCTTTTAAGGCATCAGAGGATTGTTAATCTGTCACAATCCTACATGTTTTAAACTTGTTTTTCCCCCAATTTACGTAGATAATGCTGCAAGCGAAGGTGTACTGGCCAGCTTCTTCAACAGTCTCTTGAGTAAAAAGACTGGCTCTCCTGGGAGTCCTGGTGCAGGAGGAGTTCAGACTACAGCCAAAAAATCAGGTATGGTAAAAAAGAGGTGGGTTTTTTTTTCATATTAACTTACTGGGCTGGCTCACATGTAACAAAACCAGCAACTCATGGTTTGAAGTTGACTTTAGAAACTTACCAGAGTTTGTCTTTCAGTCAGGAACTCTATTTCAAACATAACACTGTGCTTGGATTTTTTAAAAGTGAAATTAAACTCTGCTGAAGGCATTCTCCCAACTGTAGGAGGAATGGGCCTGACACTTTGCTTGAGCTTGTTTAGGCTTGTCCACATAGTGCTAAACCATGGTTTAGCATTGCATGTGAACCAGCCTGTTCTGCCTATACCATATTGAAATCAATGGGTGGTTTGGCTAAGGCCACAGTCAAATCTTTTAACAAATAGATGGTCTTGGGCGTGTGTCCTTTAGAGAACTCAGCCAGCCCAGTCTGTATAATCCCACCCTGGATTCTGTTTGTTGTGATGCTAGAATCTTGGACTTCAAGACAGAGAGGGCTTGTTTAGAACTGGCTGCTATTTGCATACATGTACTAAAATAGTAATTCCTTTTTTTAGGACAAAAAACTGTTTTGACGAATGTTCAAGAAGAACTGGATAGAATGACTCGCAAGCCAGACTCTATGGTAACAGCCAACTCGTCTCCGACAGAAAATGAAGCTTGATAATGCTTGAACCTGCATATGTAAATGACCAAATAACTATGTATATTGATCTGATAAGACCAGGAGCTCTCTGCTATGGCAGATGCTATAAGTTTTTCTTGGGGCAGGAGGAAATGAAATTTAACCTTCATTGGCTTGTCCCAGTTATCAAGTGCACATTCAGGAAGTTTTGCGTATAAAATTCCTCTGTTTTAAGATAACCATTTTAGAGTTTAAATAGGGCAATTCTCTTATTTGGGTGGCAAACAAGGTGCAACTGCGGTTCTTAGGGAAGAGCACAGAGAAGTGAGATGCAGAATTCCTGTTGAAAAGCCACTAGTGGCTGCTGGCACTAAGGAAGAATGAAGTTTCCTTTTCCAAGTTTACTGGAGTTGGCCATTCAAACCATACTTGTACTTGGAGAGAATCTGATGTAGCGGATGAAGAGTGTATAAAATGCTGCATTTTAAAGGGGGAAATGCAAGATCTGTTCAGTAGAAGTGAAAAGCATGTTGGACAGACTGGAGAAAAGCAGTGTTGAATATAGAACAGATAATCACGTTTTAAAAACAAAAGCCTTTACAGTTGAGGAGCGCTCAAAGCTTAAAACACTGAGCATCATGGGAATTTTTTTTTATAAATTGCATTTTTAGTTCTAACAAGAAGATACATAAAATGTGGTTGGTGCCCTTTTTTGTCATAACTGACACAGGGAGAAACTTGTTTAGACCAAGTGCCTGGCACAGTGAGAGATGTGTCTTTTAGAAGGTGCTTGAACCTCTTGTGCACTGTAGTACAAACAGTCTCTGTTTGACTTTATTTTAAAACTCAGTAACTCTTGATAGTCGTGTTTAATTTTGAATCCTTTTTTTTCTGATAGCTTCCGCCTTGGGTTTTTCCCCCCCTTTCCCCTTTCCTAAATACCAACTGCCCGGCCTCTTAAGGGAAATGGGTGACATATCACTTTCCCATAATGAAATGTGTTGCAGCATACAAACCAATTATTTTCTTTTTTTTAGTACCTGAGAGTTAACTGCAAAGCTGAAAACTGAATCCTGCCTTAAGGTTTTAAAAACCTGTGATGATTTTCTGGTAGATTTCCAAGAATCTTGTTCCAAATTGCAGTAAGCTAGAGAGTTGGGTAGGTTTACACTGATGAACATAGAACTTAATGACTTCATTACACTTTTGTGTAACCCCCCTCGGTGTAGCCTTTTAAATGTGGAAAGAAATCTTGTGGTTGTCCCTAATTGCTACTCACATTAGTACCCATGGTCACATTGAGCTATAGTTCTATGAAATACTCCCACAGTTACTGAAATGGCACTTTTAAGTTTTTGTACGATTTACTTGACAGAGAAACACTACCTTACATTATAGTACCAAACATGTTTGTAATCAACACACAGAAGGGAAAAAACCACCATATGAATTATGCAGAGTTTACTTTTTATTGATAAAAGATTTGTGTGTTATGCTAAATCTTGTTTCTGAATAGAACACCCCTAATATTTATATAATATATATATATTGTTAAATATACAAAATGAATTGACCACTAACACAATACTGGATGTAATTGCAAACCCTGTGTTACATAAAGAGGCCATCTCTCTTTGTTTTTGTAAGTCTGTCTAACACTATCTAGAAAGCTAAGAGTATTTACTTGCGTTAACATAAAAGCATGTTTACTTGTGCCAGTTATGTCTTTTTCACTTTTATTTTTTTTTACATTTTTATAAGTTTTAAAACCTCAGTTACATCCACAGTTGCCTAGATCTTAAACTGAGAAGTAGTGGCCAGGGAATCTGTTGTGTGGTTTTGCTGCCTATTACAATCTGGCATATGATTTGCCAGATGCACATTAATGAAAACTGTTGTACCACCCCAGCAGATGTGACTTGCATCCTGTCCTTTTGGCATGCAGCTTTAGTATACTGTTCAGCAGCTGCAATTTTTGTGCCATGTATAAATGCATAGCAAGTTGGCATTTTGGGATGGTTTAGTTCATGCTGGGCTCTAGCAGAGAGAATTTCACCATCTTCTTGCCACATTTGCTGAATGCAAATGGCACAGAAGCAGCCTTCTGATGAGCTGGCTAGTCCAGAGCTGATTTTGGCTACAACCTTTCAGTTGTAGAGGATTAAATCTTTGAAGTGAAATGAGTAAGTTGAATGAGCAAGTGTTTCATAATAGTATGCGGTTCCAGTGCAAGCCTCAGTACACAACTGCCTCTTTTTATTAATGTTTTTATCATTCACGCAGATAATTCACTTTGTGTACCAATACTGTGTACCAATGGCTAGTGAAGTATTTTTTCATTTTCATAAAATGAATGTTAGATCTGCTACAAATGAGCAAAAGCCAACAAGATACCACTTTCCAGTTGTGCAAAAGAGTGCTTGGATCCTAGCAGAGTTTGATCCCCCCCCCTTGCCTCTTTGCAAGTGAATACTCCTAGTTTCTCAAAAGAAGGACGCTGTAAGTAATGTAGTGTTTGTTGGTTGCCAAAGTCTAGCAACTTTGGAAAGCTGCACAGTTGTCTTTTCTGGTGTTCTCAAGCATTGGAACCAAAGGCCAAACTGTAAACAGCCTTTATGTTTAAAAAATACAATTAACTTTATTTTCAGGATACACTTTTATGGTAGACTGTTAAAATTATTACACGGCTATATTTATATACAGTATAGTGATTGCATCTACTGTTCATGTTTAAACTAAAGTAATAATCTATTGAACTTGAAGAGAAGGCAAATATAAAGGATTAAGGATTGGCCCTCCATCAAAATGCTATTGTTATGCTGCTTGATTTTTTTTTAAGTTTGCACTTTTTATTGGCATTTTAAAACTTGTTTAAACTGAACAGAACTTGTTGTATTTTATTTAATTTAACTACATTGAAAGTGACTGAACTTAACCATATCCATGCTGTAAATGAAAGTTCACTCTCCTATATTACTAAGTTTATTGATGTTTTTAACTTCCAATGAGGACTGCAGATGTATCCAACACAACCCTTAGTCCAGTTGTACGGCTTTAACCAGGTGCAGTCATGTGGAATCTTGCTTTCTAGTGCTGGCAAAAATGAGGACGTGTCTTTAATTAATGGCTTCAATAAACACCAACCAAGACTGCTTACCCGTGTCGAGTCCCTTTTTACAAGGTGGGACAATTCTAGAACTGTGGTTTGAAACAAAGGACGTTTTGAACTCAACATGCAATAACTTAGGTAGTAACATTTTGTTAGTTGTACCATGCATAATGCCTGCCATACTGGGTCAGACTACTGGCTGAGCCACCTTGACAATCTGCTAACACTGAGGATAGACAGATCAGTCTATTACCTGTTTGGGTCAGTTTCACATGTGTTTAATCCTAAGCCTGTTCGGCCCAGTCTGTGGGTTTTTTTAAAAAAAGTGTGAAAATTCACAATTAGTTTCCCTTAAAATGTGCATTTTTGTATGCATTTTTTGAGCTGAGCTGCATTGCAAGATTTGGAGAAATGCACAGTCCAAAGAATAAATCTATTCTGATCCATGTATTAGTCTGGGAAATACAAATTAGGTTGGTTTGCTCAAAAATGTGGGCCGAATGAAATTCTCCAGCATCTCTAGCCAAGAGTGGTCAAGGCATAATGAGGAAGCAAGGCATAAGAATCCTATGGAATCAGACTGAAGATATTTCTAGTCCAGAATCCAGTTTCTCACTATGGCTAGCCAGATTCTTCTCACAACCAAAGCATGAAGGTAATAGGCCTTCCCTGCTGTATGCCCCTAGCATCCTAGTATTTGGATGTATGCTACCTGTTAAAATGGAATTTCTATTTAACTCTCATGACTGCTGTGAATCCTTCACATCTGGCACTCATAGAATCATAGAATAGAGTTGGAAGGGGCCTATAAGGCCATCGAGTCCAACCCCCTGCTCAATGCAGGAATCCAAGTCAAAGCATCCCTGACAGATGGCTGTCCAGCCGCACCTTGAATGCCTCCAGTGTGGGAGAGCACACTACCTCTCTAGGTAGTTGGTTCCATTGTATTGCTCTAACAGGAAGTTTCCCCTGATGTCCAAGCGGAATCTGGCTTCCCGGAATCTGGTATACAGCCTCTGAATATGGCTGCATTTCTGACTAGCCACCAATAAACACTATAACTGCATTAATGAAATCCATTTTTAATAAATATATTTATGCTAGTGGCTGTCAGTTTCCCTTTGGCAAGGAGTTCCATAGGTTAATGCTGGGTTATGTGTTTATTTCCAAGCTACCTGTGAGTCTCTGGATGATCTTGAGGTTTGTGTTTTGAGTGAATATTTTTTCGCTTAATTGAACTCTGCACTGCAAATGTGGATGCATCATAGAGCTGTATAATGCCATTGTGCTAATTTGTTTGCAATTTTGATCCTTTCCTTGATTTCTGATGTTACTTTTATCTCATACCGGGCAGGTTCAGACAACATGATAAGCTGCACTGTGAAAACGGCGCAGGGGGGAAGCCTCTGCCAGCCACTCCAAATGCTGCTTGGGCACCTTGGGGATGGTTTGTAGTGGCGGTCACCCGCTAGCCACTTGGCAAGAGCAGCAAGGGGTTTTTGCCGCTCTTGCCAAGCGGCTCTGTAGCAAAGGGACTTGTCCCATGATGGGTCATGTTGTCCGGGTTTGGATGACACGATTTCATTTGGTCCACATCATGGGTCAAATGATAGCCAGTGTGGCGGAGTGGTGAGAGTGTTGGACTGGGACTCAGGAGATCCGGGTTCTAGTCCCTGCTCGGCCATGAAACTCACAGGGTGACTTTGGGCCAGTCACTGACTCTCAGCCTAACCTTCCTCAGGGTTGTGAGAATAAAATGGAGAGGAGGATTATGTAAGCTGCCTTGGGTTCCTTGCAGGAAAAAAGGCGGGGTATAAATATAAACAACCACTACTACAGAGGGTGGGTTGTTAGGGTGGCTTGTAAGCCAAAAATAAGTCGCCCTGACAGCAGTGGTCTGGGTTCGCATAACACGCTAACCCACGATGGCTTATAAGCCACCGTGGGTTGTCATGTTGTAGATGCAGATCTGTTATTTATATCCCATGAGTCCTTGACAAATGTCTAGTACCACACTATGAACTATTCTTCCCTTAAGGTTCTGTGGGTGCCCGCTTTAAGCTTCTCTTTGTCATTGCTGGTATGCATGAAATCAGTTTCACTTTGTCCCACAGAACTAACTTCCTTGCCATAGGAAATTAAGGAAGAATGGATGTTTTGCAGGAACATAATTTGTTTACTTTCTCACCAGGTCCAGATGCAGTTAGCAAACTTCTGTAGCAATACCTAGTGACCTATTACAAGCATTACCAAACAGCTTATTTGAGAACATGCCAAAGTTGGGGTGGGGTAGGAGAGAATCTGTTTAGTCTGAAGAGGGTGTGAATGTAACCAGACGTCTTACCTGAACCCAGGTAATGAATCACATGCATTGATTGTGAAAGCCATGTGTTATTGAATTGCCATTTCAATATTGTATTAGAGCGTTATTAGTTATTCGATAGGAAAGATAAACTAGGTAGCTTTGGCTTTGTATGTATTTGCATTTATAGCAAATCCTTTTTGGTGCTTGGACAAACTTGTCACTATTTGGAAGATTGTGGCTTTACTCCTATTTCTTCTATTTGCAATGTACGCCCACCAAACACATGCAGATTAATTTTATTTATCTAGGTATTTTTATCCTGCCTCTGCCCAAATGAGTCTCTAAGGTGGCTTACAACATACATTGTGTGTGTGTGTGTGTGTGTGTGTGTGTAAACTAGCATAACAATAAAACGGAGAACAAAAACTAGAGCCAGCTGAAATGCACGCAACATCAAGGGAACACAAAAAATCAAACCAAAGGCTTGGTGAAATAAACATGTTTTTACAATTTGCTGGAAAGTCATTAAGGAAAGAGCCAGGGTGTTAATGTGATGTGCTTTCCTTAGACCCATGTACAAATTTGCATGCGTTCCAATGAGACTCTCACACTGCTTATAAGGAATAATTAAATACTGGGAAATAGGGCGTCTACGGCTAAGAAGAGATTCACACTCAGACACTGTTGAAGAGGATAACACAACAATAACACATTTATTGAGGTTTACGGAGTTTCAAATGCACAAGCTAGTTTTGGGGGAATTAGCTGAGCAAATGGATTTGGTAACACACCAACTGGGGATGCTTCAGCCTTCACAGGGAAATTAGCTGCATTCTTGGTGAAGCTGGGCTCCAGGTAGTTTTCAAGACTTTGGGAAGGAGTCTTCCCCAGGCTTGAAGCACGCGCACACATGCACACAGGGGAAAGGGGATGGAGGCTACAATTTTGTACTAAGAACCTCCAAGACCAATATATCTTTCCCTGAGCTGAAGCCCTTTCCTGCAGACAAGAACTAGTGAGCTTTGCAACTCCTGATCCCGGGTGAAGAAAGAAAATGAAACCTTGACTAGGCAAGGCACCCAAGGGTGGCATCTTGCTCTGGCAAGCAAGGAGCCTAGTAATTTCAGTAGTCAGTGATTTCAGCATGGAGCCTTTCCTTGGGGAGGAAAGACTCTGAATGATTTCAGTAGCATGCCCCCATGCCTCTGAGAAGAGGGGGACAGGGACCTTGGCTGCCCAAACTGAGGGTTCTTACTCAGTTCAGAGCAAGGCTGTGGCATCACAACTTTGATAAACCAGACAACACTCACCTGGCCTTTCATCCTGTATAACAAAAGAGGGTTCTTGGCTATGGTGGCTGTACTTTCTGGAAACAAAAGTCTTACTGGGTCATTCTTATCCATTCTGTTAACAAAAATGTCAAGGCTGGAGTGCAACAATATGAGCACATTGCAGGTAGTTGGCGAGGTGCCTTCCCAGGCGCCTTCTCTTGCTACCCAGCACATTCACATTTTGCTCAATTTTTACCCCCACCTTTGCCTTTGGGGAATACATTTTAGGAAGTCTCTTAGAAACTGAATTGCTTGATCTAGCCCAGTGCTTCTCAAATAGTGGGGCGGGCCCCCCAGGGGGGGCGCGAGGCTCCGTAAAGGGGGGCTCGTTTGACCTCAGTTAAAAGTTTTTTTTAATATTGTTCCTTTAAATCCTGTGCTCCTTTAAATCTTTTCTGCTACAGTTAATAAAGCTATTCTTTGTTGTAAATTGATCCACATTTCTTTCTTTTTTATTCTCTTATACGTTAATAAGGATACAGTGTTATGCAGAGGTGTACTTATAACAATTTTATAGACAAATGATACTATTTACAGTCGCGCGGGGGGCGCGAAATGTTTTCTTCTTCCTAGGGGGGGCATGACAGAAAATAATTGAGAAGCACTGATCTAGCCTTATGTGATTGCTCTCAATCCCATTCCTGTGTCATTCTCCCACCTTTGCTGAAGCTGGGGATGAAGATGCCTGACTTATTAGCTTTGTCTCAAAATGGAGTCAGTACTGTTAGGAGATACGGAGCAACGCCTCAGCTAACAAATGCAGGTATGTAAGGTTCAGGTGGGAGAATATGGTTCTTCAAGTCAGGTCCCAAATGGACTATACCTTTTCTGTGTCTCTTTATTTTACTACTAGGGACCTTTCAAAATAAACTTCATTAGACTATGGACTGATTGTATAGTAGCTTCCCCCACCCTTGCACAGATATCCTGAATTTTAGGAGATATCCCTCACTTTGTACTGTGCCTCTATGGCATAATGGCTGGATTTAGAATGCAGATAATTATAGCATACCTTTTGAGGTGCCTAAAATGACTTTAAATTATGAATACCTTCCCATCTTGTGTGCACCCTTTTGTTTCCAGTCTCCTTTCCACTTGCATCTGTGCTAACTGCTTGTGCAAGCAGCTCATAATCTTTGGTGGCTGCTAGCATAATAACACTGGCCCATTCAGTTGTGCTGATGCTATGCTTAGAATAGACTTGTGGTTCTGTAACAGGAACATAAGAAACGGTCTTTTACTGTGAGACTATTGGTCTGTCTAACTTAGTATTAACCTTGTTTGCACAAAACGACAGCCCACTGTAGCTTAATTCATCTGCAGGGAATGGTGCATTGTGCTGGGAGCCCATGGGTGCCTGGCTTGCTGTTGCTTGTCTCATGCAAACCCAGTCCTATCTGGAGATGCCAGGGTTTGAACCTGTGATCATCTGCCTGCAAAGTGTATTTTCTGCTACTGAGCCATGGTCCTCAACAGGTCATGATGTGTTGGCAAACCAGTCCCTTTCTCTGTCCCTTAACCTATCTCTTGCTGGTGTGCTGACCTAAACAACCAGGCATTCCAAGAAATGAAGGAATGAATGTGTTTGGGTTTCTTTTTAAGTAACATATTGAAGAATCTTTAGCCATTTTAAATATCAGGGCAATGGAAACTGCTCTGCAATTTATTACAAAGGGCCTTAATGAAAATGCATGGAGCTGAGAAAAGAAGTTGACGGTTCTTCAGATCGGGAAGCCTTTGATCCTTCTTAAGTGACAGTTCCCATCTCAGCTTTGCATCACTTTGGTATGACTTTCTTGCTTTCATCTCTTTCTACATCCAGCCTTAAGAGCTGCTTCTTATGCTTTTTCCCCTACCTTGTTCCAATATTTATAACCATATTAACTATGGATTTTCACAGGTTTTAATATATATTTAATATATATTTGGATTTGTGCTTTGACTTTCATGTCCTGTTAGTGATGAAAGGGTATATGCTCAGTAAAGGGTTTTTTAAAAATGTATGTGCATATTATTACTATTTTCAACCAGGAGAGTCTCATGTATGCTCATTTGTTTCCAATTGAGGGAGCTAGAGAGTATAGCTTGCCAAAAATATCTTGCTTTCAAGAAAAATGTCAGGAAATAAATAAGCTGTTTTGCCAGCAGCTTGTGTCTGCTTTTATTCTTGCCTTATGCTCCATAAAAATGTGCACAGTGAAAAAGGAAAAGCAGCCTCAAGCTCCTAGCAATGAACTTGATGTCAATCACGATAGCTGACAGGGGGACAGGCACTTATTCAGTTCCTGGGCAAGCATATGATGAGATTGTAGCTGATCTACATTATTTGGCTGCCTGCACCCTGGGAAAAAATCTTAAAAAAAATAATTTAGCAGACAATTCCAAATGCTTAATAGATCATATTGTTTCCAAAATACAGTTAAGGGGTATGTTGTGCTTATGTAATATTCTTCCTGTGAGATTGGTTGGGGTTAACCTCAAATGTGCAAAACTTACATCAGCCCTTGAAGAAAATGATATATACTTAAATCATGAGGACTGAAAAGCCAGTTCAGGAAGAGCATTGCTTCCTTGTTTCTGATCTCGCAATTTTCACTAGAAATCCAGCCATGGAAACTAGAAATATTTCTTTTTAAACATGTTTTGGGGTTTGTAGGTTTCCACCAAGCACCTGGATGTGTTGCACACTTGCTGGAGGGTGGAGAGAGAAGAGACTTATTACCATTCCATGTTTCTAGCCCTGTTAACCTATGAACATCATTGTCTTCTGTTGCAGATGTAGGAACATAGGAAGCTGCCTTATACTGAGTCAGACCATTCATCTATCTAGCCCAGTGTTCTCCAACCTTGGGTCCCCAGATGTCTTTGGCCTACAACTCCCAGCATGCCCCAGCCAGCTACATTGTAGGCCAAAAACATCTGGGGACCCAAGGTTGGAGAACACTGATCTAGCCCAATACTGTCAACACTGACTGGTAGCGGGTCTCCAGGCAGTTTTTCCAGCCCTACCTGGAGATGCCAGGGATTAAACATTGGACCTTCTGCATGCAAAGCAGACTGGGTGCTAAGAGCTTATTTAGACAGTTACAAGGGCTTGGGGCCAGAGTATCTAAAAAGGAATGTCTCCTCCCATATGTACCTGCCCCCAGGTGCCCCCTCCAAAACAATTTAGGCAGGTGGCTAGAAGAGAGGGTCTTTTCAAGGAGGCTTGCCTCCTTCACCCACACTGCTATCTTTTTGGTGCCAGGTGAATTCATTCCTCTTCTCCCAGGTATTTTCAATCCTAGATTTTTATGTAATTTAGATTTGAAAATGTTTAAGTGCCCATAGTGTGTTGGAATGGCTGCTTTTATATATTTTATATTGTATTTTTATCTCTTGGTACTGATTTTTTTTGTTGTCGTTGGTTGTTATTTATTGTATACTGTGTATTTACTCTTTTACTATCATGTAACTTGCTCAGAGAACTCTTGTTATTTTGCTACAGATATAATACATTAATAAATAAATTTGGTGATCCCAGTGGACTTTGTCTTACTGTGAATAAAAGCTCCAGTCTTCTATCACAAACCGTTTTTTAAGCCCCTGCCCCAGTTTCAAAAGCAGATTTCATAGGACGCATGGAGGATTGCCATGCTGCATAAACATTCAGAGCTAGTTGCAGGGTACTTTGGGACCTAGTCCCTGATGTTGGTTGAGGGAAGAGTGGTGGAGGATGCAGAAGGCGACACATACATTGTGTGTAGTTAAGGCACTTTGGACAGCCGCTGCATCCTTTTCTTTTATGAATGCAAAACATGCCTGTCAAGTGCACCCACTGTCAGTTTCAGAAGTTCGACTGATGCCAGCCAGGGAGAAGGTCTTATCTATGATGGTGTCCTGACTCCAGAATAATCTTTCATAGACTTTCATAGAGTTGGAAGGGGTCTACAAGGCCATCAAGTCCAACCCCCTGCTGAATGCAGGAAACTAGAAGAGGGGTCTCCCATCCAAGTAATAACCAGGCCTGACCCTGCTTAGCTTTCCACACTCAGACAAGCTGAGCCATGGAAGCTCATCTGGTTTCTAGTTTCGTGAGCTTTAGGTGCCAGATTATGACCTTTTTATTTCCCCAGAGTTTTAGTGTCTAATCTGATCCTACTATGATTATGTTTTGTGTGTTATAATCGGTGACTCTTAGTGTTGCTTTTACTGCTTAGCTGGGGGTAATGTTGATTTTTGCGATTTTAAAAATGTGATCTATTGGCTATAAGTCAACTTAAATTCCTGTAATTATCAGGATACCTGGTGCTTCCTGTTTTGTTTTTTAAATGCCCATTTTTAAACCATAATGTTTCAATTTGTATCTTGCGTTGCTAAGAAAAAGAAAAAAAAAGTCCACTTAGGCTGCATTCTTGCATTTAAGGCTTTGCACTGTAAGGCCATTTTGCTGCTTGCTACAAATGTACACAGACCAAAATATTTTAAAGCAGGTCTGGAGTCGGCACTGGGCAGACTTCAGGTTTACTAGATCTACTTTGTTTTTTATTTGAACCATGAGTTCCACCAACCAGAGCCAGGTGCCAAAATAGTGGCTCAAGAAGGATTGCAGAACAATGTGCCTCTGAGCACATATACAGCCCACAAACTTGTTTTCAGTCCCAGCGCTGGAGCTCATACACAAACCTACCCTTATTTTCCAGCAACCTTTCTTGATTTCCTCCTAAATTGGGCTGGTGAAAATAAATATTTTTTGTTGTTGCTATTGTTAAACCATTGGGAGTTGGAAAGCCTTGCTGATTTATTGCAAATCACCCAGAGATCTAGCAGGAGATTCCAATCTACTTTATGCCCACTCCTGCTTTAAAGACCACAGGACCAGTTCACATGATCAAACAGCCCACCATGGCTTATTTAGGCCATGGTGGACTGTGGCATGTGTGGGCAGCCATTTTTAATATTCAACACCTGGCTGTGGCTTGTTGTGTCGTGTGAACACGGGAACCGTGGGTTATGTAAGGGTTAAACAACCCTCGTATAACCCATGGTCTGTTGTTTAACCCTCACATAAGCCATGGTCCCCGGGTTTGCACTATATGGCAAGCCACAGCCAGGCGTTGGATATGCAAATTCTGCCCAGCATGTGCCATAATGCGCAGCAGCCCACTGTGGCTTAAACAACCCATGGTGCGCTGTTTTGATTGTGCGAACAGGGTCTATACCTTCTTGGATAGATAGGAAGTACTGAGGAGGCAATCCTATATACACTTGCCTAAGAGCAAATCCCATTTAATTCAGTGGGACTTATTTCTGAGAAAATATTCTTAGAATGGTGCTGTTAACACTTTGACACTGCTTATTCTGTATCTCTGCTCAATCAAGGTGGAGTTTCAATGTGAAAAACTGAAACCTCATCTTGGTAGTAATTTTCACAATAGACCTGAGATGGAAGATCAGCCAAGTAGGCTAGTACTTGTTCCTCCAATAAGACCTGCATTTTAATTCAGCCACAAGAGTTTATTTATTGGATGTAGAAATGTCTTAAAGCCTGTGAAACGGTTACATTCAAAGGCTACAGTATTAAGTAGTTTTACCTAGGATTTGTTATAGGCAATCAAAACTTAGGAAGCATTGGCTATCATGTATTTACATTTTGAGTTTGAGTGTACAAATCAGGATTTGTAACTTTAGCAAACTTTGCAGAATTTAGCATTCTGCTCCACTGGTGTTCAGGATGTATCAAAAGAAAAACATGTCTTCAGCCAGAGTGCAGCCTCTTCTCTCCTCTTGCGCGGGCTGCTGAGACACGTGGCCAGTGGCACCCATTCTGCTATTGCCTTCATAACTTGCTTGTCAGCTTTCTGGAGGCATCTAGCAGGCCACTGTGGGAAATAGGATGCAGGACCAGGGATACAGAATGTCAGGACCGGGGGCCAAATCCAGCCCACCCTAGATCTCAATCCAGCCCTCTGGAGCTCCCCAGAAGGCCCCACCCCCTTCCCTGACCACTGATCTTTCAGTGGTTTCTTAGCTTTCGTGCAGTTCCTCCCCTGCCCCCGCCCCCATTCTTAATGGTTGAAATGCCTCTCCTAATGTTTCTCCTAAGCCTATATATTGGCAGAAATATCGAAAACATGCTGGTATTTTTGGGCCCGCCCCTTTTGCCATTGACCCTGCCCACCACTGGAATGTGGCCCCCGAGAGCTTCTCCAAAATGGAATTCGGTCCTTGGGCTGAAAAAGGTTCAACACCCCTGAGACAGGCCTTTGGTTTGACCCAGCAGAGCTCTTCTTACTGCCCTATAGTAGGAGTGTAGAA
The DNA here is from genome assembly GCA_021292165.1 of Shinisaurus crocodilurus. NCBI lineage: Eukaryota > Metazoa > Chordata > Lepidosauria > Squamata > Shinisauridae > Shinisaurus > Shinisaurus crocodilurus. Next base: position 17,372,240 of record CM037887.1, on the reverse strand, counting down.
CCCTTTTTCTGTCAAGCGCTGCATTCCCGGCGGGTTGGGGGCACTTGTAATCTGTGAGGGGTGGATGGTATGCTGGTGGTGGGTGGAGCCAGGGCCAAAAGTGGCCCACCCCTTTTTCCTCCCTCTGTCTGCACCCAGAAGGCTGTCTGGGGGAGGGACACATTGTTCTTTGCCCAGAGGTCTGAACAGAGGGCTTTTGAAACTATGGCTGCCCTGTGCCCACAGATTGCCCACCATGCTCACAGAGTTTTCTTAAGAAAATCAGTTCCAAGTTGGCTTATGTTACTGTCAATTATTGAGTGACAAAATTATATTTACTGACTTTTAGAAATACTTCTGCAAACCCATGGGATAGAGTGGGATGTAAATAAAATAAATATATACCTAAAGAGAAACTCAGTGTAGTGGTTGTGAGGCAGAAAAATGCAAAGTATACAAGAGAAGGATTTGGGCAAAATGAGCATTTCCATTCTTTGCTTCATCTCTCATATGAATATTGCTGTGACCTTCATTGGTGCCAGGCTATTGATACTTTTTTTTCAATAGCATAACTAATGCTATTATTATGTTTTATTTGTGTGCTACTATATTATGACTGTTGGTTTGCTATTTTCCCCCTGACAGAGACTTTGTGTCTTTAACAGCTGCATGACAGGTGCAGTTTCAACTGGTTCTGCTTTTCCTGACATGCAGATGAACTAATAAGTGTGAAACACCACCTGTTGAATTTGTGTCTTTTTTTTTTTTTTAATATTACCCTATTGAGGACCAGTGGTGAATTTTTAGAGGTGGTATTGGACACTCAGTTTGCTCAAAAGATATAGTTCTCGACTAGAACTGTCACCAAGAAATCATAATTAACTCATGATTAATCTGATTAACTCTGCATACATTTGTATATGAGAAAAAGCAATAATTAAAGAAAACAAGTACAGTAATACCTTGGATTGCAAGCATAATTCATTCTGGAACCGTGCTTGTAATCCAAAACACTCTTATATCAAAGCGAGTCTCTGGCGGGCATGAGCGGGGCCAATTTCGGCCTGCTACGCCAGCTCGAGGCAAGCAGTTACATCCCTACGACTACTTGTATTGCAAGACGTCGCTTGTTTATCAAGTCAAAATTTATAAAAAATATTTGCTTGTCTTGCAGACCAAGTTACTTGCAATCCAAGGTATTACTGTATTACTTCATTTCAGGCGTTGTTGCAGTTATCCTCTTGGGAGAGGCACCTCTCTCTCTCATACAAAGGAGCAAATGCCTCTTCTAAGATGGCAGTTGTCACCTGCAGTTTTTATAAGCAGTGTTAACAGGAATTTTAATCTCCCTTAAAAATCTGCTGCCTGATAAAATGGGACGACATTTATAGCAAAATCAAAATATTAACTTATTAGTGGATGATTAAGTGATTTTAGGTTGCATCCTTATTGTATTATTATATTCATTTATACTCCACCTTTCAAGATATTTCTCCCCCCCCCTCCTGCTCACAAAGACAGGCACGTAACATTTGGGTGGTCCATAAGAACAGCTATGCTGGATCTGACCGAAGGCCTATCTAGCCCAGCATTCTGTTCCAATGACACACCCTAAAGCACCCTCCTGCTCATGTTCCCCAGCAACTGCTATTCAGAGGCTTACTACCTCTGGTACTGGAGGTAATATATAGCCATCATGCCTAGTAGTAGCCACTGATAGTCTGTGTGGCATAATGGTTAGAGTGTTGGTCTGGGACTGGAGAGACCTGGGTTCATGTCCCTGCTTGGCCATGAAGCTCACTGGGTGACTTTGGGTCAGTCACTGACCCTCAGCCTAACCTACCTTACAGGGTCATTGTGAGGATCAAATGGAGAGGAGGAGGAGGAGCATGTATGCTACCTTGGGCTCATTGGAGGAAAAGATGGGATATTAATGTAACAAATAAATTTATCTAATCTCTTTTGAAAGGAGTCCAAGCTGGTGGCCATCACCACACCTTGTGGTAGTGAATTCCATAGTTTAACTATGCACTATGTGAAGAAGTAATTAATTTTGTCTGTCCTGAATCTCACTATTCAGCCTTATTGGATGACCTCAGGTTCTAGTATTCAGTTTCTCCACCATGAGTAACATTATACATGTCTCCTGTTGCGGTAGGCAGTGATGAGGGCACAAGGCATTCTGCATGTATCCAGAGGCATTCTTAATGTTATCCTTGTACAAGTATTCCACAGCTAAGCTGCTAGTGATGCCAATTTACATCTCTCGCCTACCCATGCCGAGGTCTCCTGTGCTTTTAACAGTTTTAAGTGTGTTGTGGACATGAAATGTATGTGTGTGTGTGTGTGTGTGTGTGTGTAAAATACACATTTCATCTCCACAACACACAATATAGGAAGGTTAGGCGGCGTGAGAGCCACCGTACCCAGCCCACGACAAACCGCATTTTGGCGCCCAAGAACTCAACAGGTGAAGCTTTTTCACTGGCCAGGCAGTGACGGAGAAGAAAAATCTTTACCTGTTGAATTGTGCGTGTTCGTTCTCAACCTCGCGTCGCTGCTTCACAGACCCAAGAGAGCCCCGCGAGAAGGGGAGAAGCGGAGGATCCGGCCGCTCCGCCTTCCCAATAGGCTCCGGCCGGGCTGAGCCCCCTCAGGACCTTCCCCGAGGGCAGAACCAGTGGCTGCGGCCGCAGCAACCCCTTCTTGCCTGCGCTTCAGGGCGGGCTCTCGGCTTCCTCTCTTCCCTCCCTTTCCGCCGCCGAGCCAGAGGAGGAGGAGCAGCAGCGGCGGCGGCGGCGGCGGCGGCGGTATCGAGCCAGGGAGGCAGGCAGGCAGGCAGGCAGGCAGCGGGAACGGCGCCGGTGGCCGGAGCTGAGGGGGCGCGAAGAGAGGCGGGAAGGAAGCGAGGACCGAGACGCCGTCGCCTCAGGCGGGCGCCGCGAGGCGGGAAACCGGCCTGAAGGGGGTCCCGGCGCGGGCAGCGCTCCCCGGCGCGGGCAGCGCTCCCCGCCTCGCTTCGGCAGCCTCGGCGGGGACCCAGCATGCCGCCCCCACCGGCATCATCATCATCGCCGCCGCCGCTGTCGTCCCCGCTTTCCCCGGCCGCCGCCTGAAGCGAGGAGCCTTCCTTCCCCTTCTCTCCCCCTCCCAGACGGCCAAAGTTCCCAGGCGGCCCCGACCCCACCCCAGGCGGCGGCGGCGGCGGCAGCGGCGGCACAACATGAGGAGCGCCGAGGATCTGGAGGGCTTCGACGGGGAGGCGTCGAGCACCTCCATGATCTCGGGCGCCAGCAGCCCCTACCAGCCCACCACCGAGCCCGTCAGCCAGCGCCACGGGCTGCGCGGCCTCCGCTGCGACCCCGATTACCTGCGGGGGACCTTCGGCCGGCTCAAGATCGCCCAGGTGGTGGGTACCGGGAGCCGCCGGGGATGCCCTGGGGCGCCGCGCCCCTTCCCATGCAGTAGTATTGTTGGGATTATAACATGATGATTCGTGTGTGTGTTTGTGTTTATGATACTAGGATTTATATCGCACTTCGGAACAGATCCCCCTTTCCTCTTCTGAAGGCATATCCGCTTTTTCTTAACCCCCCCCCCTCTTTTTTTCTGCCCCTCGCCGCCTCCCTATCCCCTGGCCCGGATTTAGAGGGTGGACTTGAAATCTCCAGATGTTGCTCTTATCTCTCCTGCATTGGGTTAGACGCTTGAGTCTATAACAGCAGATAAGAAAAATAAATTAAAATACAATCTTGGCGCTCCTTAAAGACGTAACAGATTTCGTGGTGGCTGAATAGTGGACTACTAGAGCATACTTGGTCAGATGTATGGAGTGTTACCCTCCGTTGGCACACACACACACACACAGAGTTATAGGAGTGGGGACCACGGTGATCTGTAAATGCAGAAGGTACTGCATGTATTTCATGGCCTTTTGGTCTTACTCTTTATAAAATAGTTTTCTTCCCTCGCCTGCAAATACCTATGTGTGTAATATTAATCTGCCAGCCGAGGATAACACTTTTTGTAGGTGTTATCTTCAAAAAGATAAAATGGACTCCAGTCCACAAAAGCTTCTGCTACAAAATAACTAAATAAAAATCGGCAAGTCCTTAAGGTGTCCTTATGTCAGTTGCTCTTCAACCTGGAGGAGAGAGTCCCATAGAACCCCCCCCCCCCATGCCAGTCTGAGCTCCTTGGGGAGCTCAGGAAGGCAGGAATACAATTAAAATAAATAGTACTTTTTACATTGTCCCTAACATCCCTCTATTGGGATTTTTTACTTAAATATATGGTGAGCTTCACAATCCCTGTATTGATCCTCCACTGTCATCATGAAGGAGGCAACATTGACTTTTCTTTATCTGCCCCTTTGGCTAGATGTGTTTGTTTTTTTCTTTATGAGAAGGAAACACATATTCCCTTCATTCCTGCAGTGGCACCATAATTCCTGCTCATGTTTAATCCTGTTGGGCAAGGATTTGAGTTAGGGAGGGAAATGGAGCAGTTAGACAATAGGTGACATTCTGTGAGGGTGATTGGACTTTTATCTAGCCTTGCAAGGTCACCTTTTGTGACTGGCAAAAAATAACAGGAGGTAACCTGTTATCTTCTTACCCTTTCCTGTCTTCCTCAAGTGCGTTTGGTAGGTGTGTGTGCAGTTTTCATTTCTCATCTTGATTCATAGATTTCATAGATCATAGAGTTGGAAGGGGCCTACAAGGCCATGGAGTCCAACCCCCTGCTCAATGCAGGAAACTAGAGGAGGGGTCTCCCATCCAAGTAATAACCAGGCCTGACCCTGCTTAGCTTTCCACGCTAACGCGTGTTTATTCCTGCTACTATTGCAGTCTATTCAATGCAAGGGTGGGTAGAAAGTAGATTGGGATGTACTGGTAGATCCCTGAGTGATTTGCAGTAAAACCGCAAGGATTTCTGACTCCCAATTATTTAATAATCGCAACAACAAAATTGTTTTTTCCACCCAAATTAGACTGCTGAAATGAAGAAAGCTTGGGGTAACCAGGAGTCTACTTTTGTGTGGAAGGACTATGTGCTCAGTTCAGTTCTGGTACTGAAAATAAATTTCTAGGTAGTCTCATGGAGCACAATCCTATTCATGTTTACTTAGAAGTAAACACACTCTAGGTATGCATAGAATTCAGTTGCATAGAATTGCAGCACTGAAGGACTTGTCTTTTCTGTCTCTGTGACTATTTGATTTGGAATAGGAATAGGTGGAGTTGGAAGTACCAGGAAAATTTTGTTTATGGCTTCAGCTGTCTGGAGGGGAATTTGACCTGGATACTTTCTGTGAACAGTTTCCAACCACTAGTAGAAGACTTCTGTGTTTATAACTCTGCTTATAAAGACTATTGTCACACACTGATTAGTTGACTTTAAGATCTGTATCCCACTTTTTGTCTACAAGAGCCCCCAAGGCAGTTTACAATATAGATGAAAAGCATATATGATAAAATCACAGTAATATCACAATAAAATACAAAATAATTGAGAGTTAACAGAGCAGCAATAAATCAATTGTAGCATTAGGTGCAAAGTTAAAAAAAAATCCAAAATCTGGTCAAAATAAGAACATCTTGACCATTTGCCTAAAGGCTAAGAGAGAGCCAACTGAACTTCCTAAGGAAGGGCATTCCGCAGCCTTGGTGCTGCTCTTGAGAAGGCCCTGTCCCATGGCCCAAATAACCATGCCTCTGAAGGCAAAGGAACATGGGACAAAGCCTTCAGTTACTAGTGTAAAAGGTGGGAAGATTTATGTGGGAGAAGATGGTCTTTGAAATAATTATGCCCCAAACCATTTAGGGATTTATAGGTAATCACCAGCATATGTGCTCAGACTTTAATATAAATGGCCAAAAGAAGCTTGCGATCTAAAGGAAAAACAAAATAAAACAATCTACTTATTGTAGTCTCTTTGTGATGGAAAGCCTCATGATCCCTGTTCTTGTTGACAGGTAGTCTAATGTCAGATCAGCTGAGTTAGCAAGGTTTGAAAATCAAGGACTGTCCAACTTATACTGTCCTGTGATAAGAGAATTGTTGATCCATTCAGAGGATCACAAGCTGTGTGAATCAATTATGATATGACTTGGGAATGTTCCCTTGTAATGGAAAAACAGCTATTACTGCCCTTGTTTTTCTGGCATGAAAAGGCCAGAGTCACAGAAATAGCTGTGGCAGATTATTATTAAATGTGAAAAAGTACCTAATCTAAGGTACCGGTATTTTTAGTGTGCTGTAGTATCGTTTATCTTTGTGAATATTAGCTTCTCTTTTCCTGGCTTGGATGCTGATTTGTTGGTGTCTCGATAATTTTAGCTTGTGGCATCTGAGATTTACCCCCTAACATAATTATCGTATTCTACCTACCATACATCTCTTGTGAATTCTGTAACTGGCGAAAGAAAATGGGTGTGTGCAGGGGTGTTTACTGACTCTAGAGTGGCTTGGGTTTGCTTGCCTTTGTGTTTCTTGTTTTGGTGCCGCTGTTCTTATCTCCTTGTTTGAACACTCTCGTCCTGACATCCTGGTTAACTTCTCATTTTTTAAAAACCACACTTCAAGATCAGAAATGTTTATAGTCCTTATATTTGAGGAGAAAAAATTGAAAACATTGGCAGTCTGGTTGGGAATGTTTGGGATAACTCAATAATGGAAGAATTAATCAATTGAAAATTACAGAGGCAAGTGAAATGGGAGCAGTTGCTGTGTGGCTTTCTTTTATATCCTATGTGGAGATTGAAAAGTCTTTCTGCAGGACTTGGTAAATTCTGTAAACTCTAGCTTGCCTTTCTGCATAATAAGTCCCTTCATAACACTGAAGGTTTTCTTTTTATCAAGATACAGAAGCTTACATAAAGTTATTTTTCAAGACTTGATGAAAATAGAAAAGATATTTGTGGGAATTCCGTTAGGGATTGGTACGGTATATTTTTCCTGGGTTCAATTGTCATCCATGTTTCCCTGACTGCTCATATGTCCCATTTCCCCTATCTTCAGAATTTTTCCATGCCAGCTCTTGCTTTTCTTAGCCTTTCACAATATAGACATGCATGCACACCTTTCCACATCACAGGACCATACACATTGGGCAAATATATGTACATTTTCCCTGTTTGCTATTGCAGCTATAACATTTAGGCTTCATGGTAGTTGAATCTGAGATTGACAGGGTTTGCACATAATGTTAACCCATGGTATTTGTTGTTGAATTTTGGGTTGTTGTGATGTGTGAATGTGGTCATGCTAACAAACCATGGTTTGTTAACCACGGACAGTCCAGAAAGAGAACTCATGGTTTGTTGTTGGGTTGTGAACTTTGCATTATTTAAACCATGGGTTGTTATGTGTGAACCCAGAACTGTGGGTTGTTTATGGGTTGTTTTACCAGGCTACAGGGGTGGTGGGCAGGAGTGATTAAAAAAAACCCAGCCATTCAACATGCCAGTGCTATAGCGCTGCAAAGGCATTTGGGATACAGGGAGGGAGTGGGCAAAGAAGGAAGGAAACAAACAATTCAGGAATTGAGAAAACAAACCACGGTTTGTTTGATCGTCTGCCAGCCAAACACCAGGTAGGGCAACAAACCATGGGTTAGCATTATGTGCAAACCAAGCCATTGTTTTTAGAGCAGAATTTGAGACCCTGGCTCTCAAGTGTGTCACAACAAATTATCTGTTGTCTAAGTTGACATGCAAGTTACCCTTCCTTGACTAATGTTAACATTGCATCTTTACTAAATTACAGCCTAACTTTGATCCTGGACAAAACCAGGGTGTTCACTGTACTTCACTGACAATGTTTAAAATTTATCAGGCACAAGAAATGTGTGTTCTTTGTGGAAAAGATTTGCTTGGGTCCTCCCTGTCCCTGAAACAAATATGGCCAGCAATGCTGCCGTTTGGAGCGCCCACTGTCATGCTATTGGTAGGTGGCTTAAACGTCATGGTGGAACAGTTTTGTTAGAGAATGTGAATTTTTTTCCAAAAATTCAGGCACTGGGAGATTTGCATTTTTGGGACATAACAAAACACATTTGTGTGGCTTTGTTTCAACCAAGGGTAGAAGGTAACTTTTCAAATTACTCTGAAAAGGCTTGTGAAATATCTTGGTTCTGTCTGAATTGCAACCAAGAGGTAATATTTGAGTAGTCCAGGAGTTTTATGTGCATATCAATATCTCCCCGTGTAGGGTATCACTTCCCTAAAGCATGTTGTGTTCTGTAGTGGTGGCAGTGAGTGCCTGTTTTGAATTGTTAGCTACAGGTTATCTGGTAGAAAGGACTATTCCTAGTATATTAAGCATATTGAAGTAATTTGCCACAGAGGTTTGTATTTCTCCTACCCTACTATTTGCCTGTGTGTGTGTGTGTGTGTGTGTGTGTTAAGGCCATGAAGCAAACCATCATGGCTGGTAAGGTACTTCTATTGAGCAAAATTTTAATGACCATCTTTAAACCACAAATACCGGTAGGTGGAGTCTCGCTGTCCTCTTCTTGATTTGATGTTTAAGTTCGCATTCCCTAAGGGGAGGCTCTATGTTTCTAAAAGGGAACTCTTCCTACTAGGGAAAGGGACACACTGTACTTATATTAACTGTGGGAGGTTTGTTATCAGTTCAGCAAATACTTCATTACATTCAGTTCCCTGTTGAGAAAAAAAGGCTGCATACATCAATGTCTATGGGAAACACCTTCCATATGATTTATGTCTATAGCCTCTGATATTTTTTTTATGGACCCAAATTATTTTTTTATTTTAATGTACAGCCCACTTTTCTGCCAAGTAGCTAACAATAAAATCTGGATTAAAAACAGTATCTTAATTAAAATATAGCATAAAACAAATTAATTAAGAACACAATTAAAAACAAGCAGCACCAATCAATTAAAAAAGCTCTCCAGCAATAGACCAAAGGCCTTCCTGAATAAAAAAAATGTTTTTGCCTGTCTGTGGAATGACAACAGAGACCCACCCAATATGCCTACCTACAATTTTTTGTTATGATTGGTTCTATATCTCTAAGAGAAATATTAAATAGGACATTCAGATGTTGCCAGCATAGGATTGTGTAGGATTGAAGTTTGGCCTGAAATCTGTGGCTTCTGCACGCTTTGATTCAAAGGGACGCCTCTACAAGTCCCTGTTAGTGCCCTTGCCTTGGGATACAGTACAAAATTGTGGAATACCCTTCCCAGGTACATTTATCTAGTACAGCTTTTCCCAACTTGGGCCATACTAGCTGTGGGTGATTAAAGTTGACCAATCTGGAACGCACCAGGTATGTGTTAGCCATGTTTATGATCATCTGTTCTTTTCAGTTGTTTTGTAGTGTGTTAATAGGTTTCAGTTATGGTTGTTCTTAATTTGATTGTAAAACTAAAAAAGTGAAAGGGTAGCTTAAGTGTGTCAGGGATATCTTAAATTCTTTCAGGGGTGGTTGATTCAGGATTATTAGCTGAACCAATAAAGGTTTTACACAGGCAGGGGATGGCAAGATGTTAGTAGCACCCCTTGCTCACTGCGGTGGACAATGTCCGTGCACTGAACTCCACCCACCTTTGCATACCTTCAGATAAAACTGGCTAGTGTGTTTACACAGTTGCTTATCTGAATACCATGGCTATTGTGTGACAGGCACAGGCTTGCTTTCTGTGACGGGGTTGCTTTATGTGAGCTGGTCACCTCTATTTATATGTTTCCTTTTCAGTTCAACTGGACAGTGTCTGGCAGGATCTTCTCATGTATGTTAGCTCTGGCAGTATTGTGGAAACAATCTTGTCATATGTACATGTTGGTCCTTAACTAGAGACATTCAGGGAGAGGAAGGTGGCAGAGAAGAGAAACAGTGACTGGAAAGAACAGCAACAGTGAAAAGGTGTTGTGGAAGTGCTTTCAAATTTCAATACACCTTTGCTGCATTCTGAGGCATTTGTTTTGGGGGCAGTGAACATATATTCAGACCACTTTCACCAAGCTTTTTGTCTGACTCCATCTTCACCCCAACTTCTTAAAAAAACAAAACACCTTCATATAGCTGAAGCACACAGAATCTGCTGCTGCTTTTTCCTTCTCAGCATCTTCTTTGCAGGCCCTACTGTTGCATCTCCTCCCAAAGAATAGCACTGCTGCCATTTCTCTTAACTTCTTGGCAGCACCTGCTTCTTCATTTTTAATCATCCACCTTGGTTCCTGCTCGTGCTGTAACAAACAGATACAATCTAGATGCTTAAACTCTTCTGTGTTTCGTATCTTATTCCTGTGCTACCTCATACTGATTTTCTAAGCCAGCCTTCCCCAGCCTGGTGCCCTCCAGATATTTTGGACTACAACTTGCAGCGTTCCTGACCACTGACCATGCTGGTTGTGGCTCATGGGAGTTGTAATCCAAAACATCTGTAGGGCACTTGGTTGGGGAAGGCTGTTCTAAGCATTCATTTGTCTAAGCATGGTGTCGCAAACTGTCTTTTACCAGCTCAGGCTGGTATGCCAGCTAAGACCCTACCTAGATAATGATAACCTGGTATCAGTGACCCATGCTACAGTAACATCCCATCTAGATTACTGCAAAGTGTTGTACATGGAGCTGCCTTTGAAAACAGTCTGAAAACTTCAATTAGTACAGAATATGGTGGCAAGGATACTAACTGGAACCAGTTGGTATTATTATATTATGCGAGTGTTATATTATCTCCACTGGCTTCTGATTTGTTTCCAGGCTCAATTCAAAGCGCTGGTTTTAACCTCTAAAGCCCTTACATTGGGAACATAAGAAACTGCCTTATACCAAATCAGACCATGGGTCCATCTAGCCCAGTATTGTCGACACGGCTCCCCGGGGTTTCAGGCAGGAATTTTTCCAGCCTTACCTGGAGATGCCGGGTATCAAACCTGGGAACTTCTGCATGCAAACCACGTGCGCTACCACTGAGCCACGAACCCTCCCTTCATGGTTTGGGGCCAGAGTATCCGAAGCACTGCCTCTTTCCATACATTCCTGTCCATGCCCCGTCATCACCCGCTGAGGCCTTGCTTCAAGTGCCTCCGCATACTGTGATTTGGTGGGTGGCTGCTTGTGACCTGGCCTTTTCCGTGATGGCCCCCAACTTGTGGAATGCCCTCCATAGAGAGGTCTGCCTGACACAGACTTTGTGACATTCTGGTGCCAAGTGAACACCTTTTTATTCTCTTAGGTCATTAAAAAAAAAATTAAAAAAAAATTAGCTCGCTACTTGTTTTGCTCATGATACACTTTAAAGCTGCATTTTAAAATGGCCCCTTTCCCTGCTGCCTTATTTATCTTCTGCTTCTAAAATGTGTTAGAAGCTGTTTTTAATTTTTAAGTAATGTTATTGGTTTTACTGTGCTTGTTTTTATTATGTATGGCACCCTGTGAGAGCTTTGGCTATAGAGCAACTCACCAGTGAAATAAATAAACAGCAAGGTCTGCTATATTTAATTCTTTCATATAGGTCTGGTGCATATTTACTGCCTCTTTTTTGCTGTCACTTAATTGTGTTGGAGATGTTAGTCGTTTTTGTAGCCTATTTAATTGCCTGACCTTAATTTTTTGGTTCTTAAATGATACTATGCAGTCAACAGCTGAACTGGGCTCTGTGGAAGATGCGGTTATTTATTGCCTTTGACTTTTGAGACTTGATGCTTCTGTAGATTGGTAACTATGTAATTAAGGACCTGAATCTTAAACTTATGCCACATTACCCTGCAGCTCCCCCTTGGACATGGTTACAACCTACCAGAATTAATTACTTTGAGAACTCACAGGAGGAAAACCTGCCCTCTTGATTTCGGTGCTGCTGCAACATGGGGGAAGGGAGGGGAGAATACTGTAAACTTGGATTGTGTGCTCGATGCTAGTGCTCAGACCTCAAATGTGGAAAATGGGATATATCAGACTGATCTCTTCTGCCCAGGAAAATGCATCATAACTTTAGTTGCATTTTATGTGGTCATGCCACATTTCACAGCTAAAATAATAGAAAAAAGTAGCCTGAGTCTTCAATTTTTAGCTATGGCTCACTGGAGTTGGGTTCCAGCAGCCAGTGCCTCCTAGTACAGTGTTCAGCCTGGCAGATAAGGCCCCGAAATTAATTGCAACTTTTGCAGAACTTCTTTACCTAGTTACTGAGCAGCGATTTCTATTCAGTGCAGTCAACCAGGCAAATGACTTTCTACAGGACTACTTTCAGTGTACCATCAAAAATAATATTCTAGATTGCTGTGTAAGTAATCAGAGAGAGATAGTTTTGTTATCCCTGGCTTGCAAATTGTCACGTTTGGTCACAACTCCCTGAACAACTAGGGTTGATCCATAGTCTTGTCTTTGCAGCTCATCTTCAGTAAAAGTCTGGCTCTTTTTATAGAAAAGGAATCTCTTACACATTCTTAGTTCAGGTTTCAGTACCCATGAATGGGTGCTGAATGAATGAACCATGCTTTTCATTTTTGCATCTGAAGCTTTATATTTTCTTCATTTTACAAACAGTGCGGCTGCTGTAGCTATCCTTGTCGTGCGTTTCACACCTAATCAAAACCCGTCTTGAGTCAGCTTGATTATCTTTCTAGTTTAATACTGCAGATTTATCTTGTTCACCTTCTCTGGCTTGTTCTGAGGTTGAATCATTTGAAACCTGGCCAGTAGGTTGTTACTTTGTTTGTTCCTTGTATTTGCAACCGTTTACCTCTTAAGAGAGGAAACTGACCAAAAAGTGCTTTTTGAAAGCAGTTTATTTCTAGGCTTTCAGTTCCTAGCACACTTATTAGGAAGCAAGTACTCCCAAGGAAATGTGTGTGGACTAGCAATCTGCCCACTCATATTTTAGAACTAAATTTCTGTAAAACACTAATTCCAGTGTGTAGTTAAGCGCAGGATTTCATGATAAAAAGTGCACATTTGTGTGTGTGGAAGCGGTGTATTTCGTTTGAACTGCTGATACGATCATTAAATATGCAGAGGTAGTATTGGGTTTTATCGAGTTCCTGGCCTCATCCCACATCTTTACTCATCATTGGAAAGTAATGTTTGATTTTTTTTAAAAAAAGCAGAAATGTTAATTTAAGCATGAAAGCTGCTTGATATTTGTGCCCTTCTGTGAGGTTTAACAGGAGAAAGCAAAACCTTCAGGAAGCCTGTACCTCATTTCTGGTTTACCTTTGGTCAAATTATTTTTGTTGCTCTTTCTTTGGCATAATGCTCTTCCAGTGTAGTTTTAGGATTGGCATAAAAAGTGGTAAGGCAAGCTTGAAGCTATTAAGCAGTTTGGGTACAGCTGACAGTGCTCTTAGTGTTGTGGCCGACATTTTTTTTAAAAGTTCTATTTTTCCAGTATGTCTAGACTATTTTGCCTTTTAAGGCATGGCATCTAAGGGGACCATCAGATTGCAAACTTGGGATTCTTCGAATTGTGAATACTTTTCTTTGAGCTGTTAAAATTCTTGTTCTAATGGGTTCCTTTCAGGCCACGCTGTGCTCCTGATTATTTCATCATTAAAATTCTTCTCCCACTCTGGCAGTGGAATACTATATATTTACTTATGACAAATCTTAAAACAAGGCTCATGTATAAAGTGATAGCTTTTCGTCTAAAGTGTAAGTTGGAAGTTGCAGTTCAGCTTCTTCCTTAGTCTAGGACAGCCCTCCAACCTGGTGCCCTTCAGATGTGTTGGACTACAACTCCCTGCATCCCCCAGCCAGCATGCCTGGGGGGTACTGGAAGTTGTAGTCCAATACATTTATTTATTTATTTAATACATTTTTATACTGCCCAATAACCAAAGCTCTCTGGGCGGTTCACAACAGTTAAAACCATAAAATACAATAAAATATAAATATAAAATTTAAAACTACAGATTAAAAACAACAACAAAGCTAGCAGCAGCAGTTCAAATTACAATAACAGGGTTAAAACAAATACAAGATTAAAATGATTTAAATGCCTGGGAGAATAGAAAGGTCTTCACCTGGCATCAGAAAGAGTACAATGTAGGCACCAGGCAAGCCTCTTTGGGGAGCTCATTCCACAACTGGCGTGCCACAACAGAAAAGGCCCTCCTCCTGGTAGCCACCTGCCTCACTTCCTTTTGCAGGGGCTCTCGGAGAAGGACCGCTGAAGAAGATCTTAGTGTCCGGGCAGGTACATATGGGAGGAGACAATCCTTCAGATACCCTGGCCCCAAGCCGTTTAGGGCTTTGAATGTTAGTACCAGCACTTTGAACTGGGCCTGGAAACAGACTGGCAGCCAGTGCAGATGAGAAAACACTGGGATAATACGTTCACGTCGGCCAGTCCCTGTTAATAATCTCGCTGCCCTATTTTGGACCAGCTGAAGTTTCTGGACCGTTTTCAAAGGCAGCCCCACGTATAACGCATTGCAGTAATCCAAACGAGAGAGGTTACCAGAGCATGGATAACTGTAGCTAGGCTATCTCTGTCCAGATAAGGACGTAGTTGGTATATCAGCCTAAGCTGATAAAAGGTGCTCCGTGCCACCGAGTTCACCCATGCCTCAAGTGACAGTTGTGCATCCAAGAGCACCCCCAAACTATGAATATAACTTAGCCGGGCAGACGAACCACCCACTCACAGTACCTCCGTCTTATCTGGGGGCACTAGGTTGGGGAAGGCCAGTTTAGGACCTCTCTTGGACATAATGTTACTTCATGGCTTATTATTATGGGAAATGAACTGCAGTGAGGCTTGGGCTGCAGCCACTCTTCCGTGTGACTGTAGTGGAGGTGGAGAAGGAGAAGGGAGTGCGGAGTGCATGAGCTCATGGCTTGTGCGCATAATGGTAAGTGATTCTTTATTGTTACATCTGAAACAGGCCAATAAAATAACCTGAAAGCTTCTCTTCCCAGATTACTGTGCAAATGCATCAACATATTTAACATTGGAAATCGGCTCTATTTGTACTAGATTTCAGTGGATTTTAAAGCAAAAAATAGTTATTCTTATCAATAACATTTCAGCTAAGGGCATAATTCTGTGCATGTTTAGACAGAAAAAAGGCTTACACTTCCTGCTGGGAGCTGTAGGCCTTTTTTTTCTGTCTAAACAGGCATAGAATTGCACCTTAAGTTGATTTCCATTATATAGAAACTGATTCTGTAGTAAGCACCACCTTGCCATGCAGTGGCTTCAGGAAATCATTTATTGTATGAACATTTCCTATGAGGAGGAATCATTCTGTAGCAAAAATGTTCATGTTCATAGGCTTGTAGAGAAGTGGCCGTCAGCTGTTACCAAAGTGCCTACTACATACAAGCCTAGCAAAGAAATGAAGAATATCGGGTGGCTTATATGGCGATATTAATGACTTGCCCAAGACCATTAATGTGTTTCCTGTCCAAATCCATGTGGGGATTTGAATCAAGGTTTCCTACATCCAAAGTCAACAGCAACTATACCATAATAGCTGTTGTGATTTTGATTGTTTTTAATTATCATGGTTTTTTAATTATTCTGGATACCCAACTTTCTATGCTTAGTAGTTTGTCCTTTGACAAGTGCCAATCAAATGGCATTTCCCCTGCATTCAGACCATCCTTCTCATTCATTCTGTTTCCCGCTTACATGGTTTAAATTATAATATCCAAAAATATTGCTAGAGTTGATTCAGCTAAATTGACCATCAGAATTCATCACAAACTATATAGCCATTTTATATATATTTATTAGCAGTATGTTATTGTCCTTGCATGGATAGCATTCTCAGAGGCATGGTAGCTTGCAACATATTACAGTAGTAATATATACATATTTTTAAAAATGGTGGGTCAAAGATGGCAGATTTGATTAAACAATTAAGAAAGCTTAACTTATAGCCACAAGAGGTGGAAATATTTACTGGTCAGAATTTTTTTTAAAAATGTAACTAATTTTGTGAACCCAAAGGGGCTGGTAGTTTTTCTCAAACAGCAGCCATGCATGACAAACTTCTTTTGAAACTCATGAGTTTTTAAAACAGTGTTTGATATGACAAGTAGCTTTTTGGATCATGGCCAATGTGCTTGGGCTTCATTTTACTTGCCTCATTTCCAATCCTTAGCATTTTTTTTTTGCTGGTAAAATTTCCCATGTTGCAGCTGCTTCACAAAACATGGGTGAGGCTTCCACTGAAAGTGGGTGAGGTCGTACCATTTTTTTTCTTATAAAGAGGAATTCTGCATCACACATGTAGGTGGTTTTTGTTGCGGGTGTGGCATCTGTAGACACATTACACTACTAAAATGAACTAATTGCATTAACTCCTTCTCTTGGGTTCCTGTGTACATGATGAAAGACTTCATGGGTACAATAAAAAAAAAAGTGGACTTCAATGCGTAAAGTGTGTGTGCAAATCCACCCCTAGGGATGCCTGATGGGAGCAGGTGGGAAATCGATCAACGAAGTGTTGACAAAAGATAGTTTCCTCTTGGAGAAGCAGTGCTGCAGTGTAGCCATATTATTGAAAATATTTGTATTTGTGCCAGCTGTTTTAGTTGTGGGACATGCATCTCGTTTTACAAGGAATGAGACCTACTTTGAGTTGGCTAATTCAAATGAAAACAATAAATCTAAACTTGAATGTGTGAGAGAGGGGGAGGGGTTTTAATGCCTTTAAGATATATTTTGCAGAGGTGTAAAAGCATTTCCCCCATTTCTGTACTGTACATGACTGTTGTTTATGCTGTGCCACTAGTTTAAGAAAATAAATTCTGGTAGTGTGCCATTCTAAGTAAAATATTGTGGGTATTCTTAAGCAGGAAAAATGTTAACTATTCAGTGGTTTTCTGAAATCATGAGTAATTATGTCATTGAACCACACAATAAGTCTTTTTGTGGGCCCTTTCAGATAAACAGGAAAACTGTTTTTTAAAAAACATTCATAATGGAACCCTTTTTTTCAGTGCTAATGTTGCTCGATTGATCAAAAAAATAAAACAGCCAATTTAATAGGGAAAATGTAGTGGTAGCAATCTTTTCCCTATGAAAACTTCTGTTGAGGTTAAATCTGTATTGCAATACATTCTCCTCATTTTTCTTAAATGCTGGCACTGGTGCTTAGTTTAGATGATCTGCCAAAGTAGATCTGGTACAGTTACAGTTCATTTACAGTCCTATCTTATGCATGTTTACCTGGGAGTAAATCCTATTAAATTCAATAGGACTTATTCCTGATTGTGTGTGTATAGGATTGCAGACTTCATCAGCTATAGGAATGATGGATTTCTTTCTTTTAAAAAAAACAGATGTCTAGGTCCATTCAAAAATATGTGCTCAGCATCCTTTTGCAATAGGACAAAATATTTGGGCAAATCTCTTTTGGCTGCAGTACGTTGACCCAGTATAATTATAAAGGAACTTGGAAGACTAACTCCTGAATAAGTGAAAGGATTTGGAGAATGTTGGGGAGAGATATTTTCAGCCAATCCTACACCATGTTGGTCTGGTTGTACCACCACTTACATGTTTGCAACATGGCTAGGCCTATTTTAGCAGTTAAACTGTCTCCTTTTCATGACATATTTTTTCTGCCCAACATGTCTCAGAAATATACTTACCGGTACTTCTTCAGGGGCTTCTATAAACACAAGCAAAATGTATATAAAACATTACTCACATTTAAAACATTGTTAAATATATAAAAGTTTACAACAAACCATTTTTATAGCTCAGCCAACTACAGATATATCTCCTATCCTTGATAAATAGCATATATTTATAATACCTATTAAATTTTCACCACAACTATACTTAATATTGCATCCACCCACTTCTTTGAAAAGATATGTTCAAGTCTATTTTAATCTGGTGACTTCATATTAGTGAACCTACGTGCATATCTCAGAGTCAAACCTACTGAAATCCACTATCCTGACTAATAAACGAAACTCCTACACAGAGTAAATTTTTAAATAGGTATTATAAATATATTTATCAATGATATGAGATGTGCCTGTAGCTGGTTTTCCTATAGAAAATGGTTTGTTCCATTCTTTTATATTTAAAAATGTTTTAAATGTCAGTAGTGATTTTTATATAAATGTTGTTTGTGTTTTTAGAAGACCCTGGAGAAGGGACTGTATTTCTGAAACGTGCTGGCAATAAATATTTCAGGCACTCTGAGAATTGCTTCTCTCATATTTTTGTGTGACATCTGGTGCCTTTCTCTTTTCTTCTTTGTGTCCTTTGCCACAGTGTTCTCCAACCTTGGGTCCCCAGATGTTTTTGGCAATGGCTGGGGCATGCTGGGAGTTGTAGGCCAAAAACATCTGGGGACCCAAGGTTGGAGAACACTGCTTTGCCAGACACAAATGTCCGGTTGGCGTAAGCAGGCAAAGCTAAGTTGCAGTGTTCAGATGATCATTTACCATATGATTTAAAATACCTAAAAATATTGTGCTAGCCACGTTGCAAGAATAATTCTGCTTTATCTCCTATAAGACCCTCTCTTAAAGGTTTACAGGTGCTTTGCTCTGGGTCCTCCTACCATGGGAAAGGAATTTAGTGCGATAGATTAAGCCTGGATGCTCTTCAGCAATCTTGTATTTGGTAGATTGCTTATGTAGGAAAAAGTCCTGTGATCACTTGGCTTAATGTGACCTGGTGAACTTGAGACGATTCTTGCTTCTATAGGTGCGATGAGGGGTAGAAATTCATGTGAAAGCAAATGAAAGACCTGACAAGTGATGTTTATAGTGATAGTAATTTGGAATTGTGGAAGGGGAGGTAGCAGGGGTATGATTGAAGTCTGAATTAATTCATGTCTCTCACATATTGACCTGGTTCGTACGTAACACACGCATGAATTGTCAGGGCTGCGTGGGATTAAGTGAGCGAGCATGCTGCCTCCTGCCTGCTCTCTACTTCCGCTCTCTCAGACCAGATGTTTGATGCAACGTCTGAACCTGGAACTCTGGGTTGTTGAAGGACAAACCACCCAGAGTTTTAATCCAACAACAAACCATGGGTTCAAACTCTGGGTTGTTTGACCCTCAACAACCCAGAGTTCCGGGTTCGGACGTTGCATCAAACATCTGGTTTGAGAAACTAGATGCAAAATAGAAGTTCTGGGTTTGGACATTGCATCACACAGCCCAGGAATGGAGGCATTCCTGAGTTTGTTCGAGAAACTAGATGCAAAGCAGCAAACGGGTTGGGGGAGTTTTGAGAAACTGAATGCAAAGTGGCAAATGGGCAGAAGGCAGCTTGCTTGTTCCCGTACAGGTCCCAACAACCCATGGTTTAAACAACCCATGGGTTGTTGTTACATGCAAACTGGGCCATTGACTACCTGACCACAGTTCAAGTAAATAACTCATAGTGTTGTCAATGGCAATTGTCTGTTGGCTATATCTTTGGGATTCAGTAGATGTTTTGGCTTACAAGTACCTAATATCTTGGTAATAAAGTACAGTAATACCTTGGATTGCAAGTAACTTGGTTTGAGAGCGTTTTGCAAGACAAGCAAATTTTTAAATATTTATTTATTATTTTTTACTTGATATACAAGCGACGTCTTGCAATACAAGTACTGTAGTACGGCTTAAATTAAAAATCTCTGTACGAATTTTTTTTGGGGGGGTTCGTTTTGATATAAGAGTGTTTTGGATTACAAGCACGTTTCCGGAACGAATTATGCTCTCAATCCCAGGCATGACTGTAGTTAATCAGATGCAATATATGGGATATCTCTTCTTCCATCTGCAGTAATGAGGACAATATTACTGGCTATAGCATTCTAAGAGATGTTTATATCTCTTAGAACAGCCTTCTCCAATCTGGTGCTCTCCAGAGTTGTTGGACTAAAACTTCCATCATCCCCATCCAGCATGGCCATTAGAATGATTTTACATTTCACTTCTGCTATTTAAAATGAGGTATAATCTCTCTGACTTTTGCATCAGCCAAGTAAGGAAGGCTGTCACAATCCACTTTTTTTACAGATAGGAAAACTGAGAGTGCTTCCATAGATGGTTTCTAGCGCTGCCAATCAAAAGCCATTGTGCAGCTATTCTGTCTTTCTCTTCTTATGAGAATTCTGAGCTAAGAAAAAAGATGGAAGAAGCAATGGGAAAACATTGTAGGCTTAGAAATGGAAGACAACATCTGGAGCACAACCCCCCCCCCCCAAATCCTGTGAATGAGGCAGGGCGATGGCACAATAAAAGCCTCGTCTGGAAGCATCCCAAGAGTAAGACACTTTACTATGGAATCATCATCGGCTCAATCTCCTTGCATCTGGTTTATATTTTACAGCATTTCACAGATTCCGAAGTTCATCTCTTAATTTTTTTCAGTTTCTTTCTACTCTTATGCTTTTGTATAGTTTGTTGAATTGAGCTAGGTTTTCATAGTGCTACCCGGTAAAGTCCAGTTACTAACCATTCTGAATCCCAGAATACCTTTAAAACCACAAAATGAAGATACAGAATGTATATTCTGCACAGCAGTAGAAATAAAGGCTAGTGACAGTACCAGTAGTACTTGATCAACTTACAGTCCCAATGGGCAGGTTCTCACGATCATGGAGGCAATATATGTAAGCCACGGAGGCAATATAAGCCAATATAAGGCTTCTTTTCTTGGCTGCGCATGCCAGTTTTCAACCTGCCTAATTACCCTCACTGATCTTGGGTTTTCGTGGCATCTGAACCTGGCGAGGGTGGGTGACTGGGGTGGTATACGAACCACCCTGAAATCCTAGAACAAGCATGGGTTTTAGGGTGGTTTGTAAAGCACCCCAGCCACCTACCCTCGCCGAGTTTGGGTTGTTATGGAATCCAAACCTGGTGAGGGTGGGTGGCTGGGGTGATTTATGAACCACCCTGAAACCATAGAACAAGCACGGGTTTGGACACCACGACAACCCATGTCTGGCAAGGGCGGTTATGCTAATTAGATAGCTCGCAACTGGCACGCATGAGGAGGGAAAATAAGCCATTGTGGCTCATTTTCCCTCCGTGATTGTGCAAACCCTCCCAATGAGTTGAGTGGGGCTTACCTCCAAGTAAGTGTGCATAAGATTGCAGCCTTAGTACTGAAATATGCTTTGCTATATGAACCATGTAAACGTCTTGTGTTGATTTCTTCATTTAAATCCTGAATCTTACTGAAGTTGCACATTCTTGAGTATCAGTTTCCCAATGAACATTTCAGGATCGTTTGTGACTGTCTTCAGAATGTTGCAGAACTATTTATGTTTTCTCACTTTTCTCCCCCTAGGTTTTGGCATTGATTTCCTTCATCTGCATAGAAACCATCATGGAATGCTCCCCTTGTGAAGGCCTTTATTTCTTTGAATTTGTCAGCTGTAGTGCATTGGTAGTTACTGGAGTTCTGTTGCTTATGTTCAGCCTAAATCTCCATGCAAGAATACCACAGATCAACTGGAACATTACAGTAAGTTCTCATCCAAACCTTCACTTTATAAAAATAGCTGAATAAACATTTGAAGTTTAGACTTTAAGCTCTCCCTGCCTCGTACAGAAACTTGAGACCCTTAGTAAATGCTCTTTGCACCAAGTAGAGTACATATGCTGCTTTATATTCAACGTGAACCCCACTGGTGTAATAAGCATTATGAAATATTGAATGTTAAAGCACATAAAGCTGAAATTGTGTCTCAAAATATATTTTTCCCTGCACATGGTAGGCTTTCCTTCAATGCAAGTCTTTATTGCTCACAATTGAGGAAAGCACAGTCTGCAGTTTTCTAACTGTTTAATATCAACACATGGTTTAAAAATTAAGTACAAATTGAATGAGTTGACCCTGTAAATCAATAAGCCATCAATAGACACTTCTAAAAAATAGTCATATTTTGGAATTAACCTACTTTTCTGAATGTGGAAACAGATGCTTTATACATTTATTTTCTGGCCCACATTCTTGTAGGAGTAAGGTTGCCACCTTTTTACTAGTCCTGCTCTTGTACCTTTAACAGCAGCTTGGACTAAAAACATTTAGCAGGGGAAGCCTTTCCTGGTATGGAGTTAAGTAGTGGGAAAAGCTTTCTCTGCTAAATTTCTGTAGATCAGGCACATGTCAAGAAGGTGACAACAACACTATTAGGAGCCAGAGATCTCACTGTTTTGTTTGGCCTAATTGTACATAATTGGTTTAAGTGGTCTCAGTATCATTCATTTAGAGTTCATTAGAATCCCTAATGAACTCTAAAGGCAAATAAAAAATGTTGCCTTAAGTTCTACTAATGCATGGGGTTTTGTTGGCCTTTTGGTTCTCTAGCTAGTTTCTCTAGCTTTCAGTTAGGTTCCTCTTGACCCTGCCCAATATACCATCAATGGCTTAATCACTAGTTCTTTTAATTAATTTGTCTTCTCCCACTCCTCCTAAAGGTATGGGTGAGGGGCTAGCAGGTTGGAACACTAGTTCCTAGATCTCTTAGAAACTGGTAATCCAGAAAGTATGTATCCCTAGAACAAATGGCATCCTGCATACCTGCCGAGAACTTTTGAAGAGTTAAAATGGTGTGGCATCATGACACAACACATTGTGTGGCATCTTCACACAGCACATAGTTAAACTATGGAATCCACTACCACAAGATGTAGTGATGGCCACCATTTTGGATGGCTTTAAAAGGGGATTGGACAAATTAATGGAGGATAAGGCTAACAACGGCTACTGATGACTATATGCTATCTCCAATATCGAAGCAGTATGCCTATGTACACCAGTTGCTGGGGAACATGGGCAGGAGGGTGCTGTTGCACTCATGTCCTGCTTGTGGTCAGCTGGCCGGCCACTGTGTGAACAGAATGCTGGACGAGATGGACCCTTGGTGTGATCCAGCAGGACTCTTCTTATGTTCCTATGACAGTTTCTCTCTGCTGTTGGCTGCAGGTGACCACTAGGCCAGCCATTTAATGACAGTGATCCTTAATTGCTAATGGCCTTTGTGAGAAGGAACAGTGAGTTTTGGGGTTCTGCCTGTCCTCTTTGTTTTACTGTGTATGATAAATATTCATAAGTTTCTGGCAGTAGCAACATGAAGATGCTGTACAGTACCTTTTTTTGGCATCTGTGCTCCTCTTTCCATCCTAACTGGGGAATTGTATGCCATCTGAAATATTCTTCAAAAATGCAGCATGTGGAAGGTGAAGCCTGTAAATGACTCTATTATAGTATGTTGGAAAGTGCTGAAAACTGTGTCGTGGGGAAAGAGTGGATGAGTCATACTTCTCTCTTAAGATTGACAGCTGTGCCACGAGAGAAGGTGAAAAATGATAGTGGAAATTTCCATTCTCCTTTGAGCTGCTTAACAAATAGATCCAGCTCTGCAAGGATGTGTGCAAGTAGCATCAAGGAATGTGATGGACATCTGAACAGATGTTCCCCATGAGTGTATATTCACTCACAGGGCTTGCTTTAATATGTATTGCAGATAACCAAATTATTTAATGTAATTAGCATAGTTTTCCCCCCTCACTCCCCCCCCCCATTGTTGGCTTAACTGCATCCTATTTCAGATAGTGCAGGGAATGAAGGATAGCTTCAGCTCCTGAGCTTTTGATGACAAATGATGTGGCTAAATGTTGTTGAAGTATGTCTTAGCCCTGGAAAATACTGGAGGGTTGGTAAAAAGGAGTGGGAAATATTCATTACTTAACCCTAGTATCAGTGATGGTTGACTGCGGGAACTTAGTATTTAGTACAAAACATAGGAGTTCTCCCTGTCCAAAAGACTTGCAGTTTAAATAAGGCATGGGAAGGGATGAAAGGGCTAGGACAGGAATTGACAAAGGACCAGCACGCATGTTGATAGGAGAGGGTTAACTGATACCAGCAGCCTGTAGTAGTCCAGGAATGTCTCTGTTGCAAGGATTGATTTTGAGGGAGGATTTGAAAGGGAGGGTGGTGTTTTGGCAGGGGAAGGCTGGTCCAGGCATGCAGAGTAGAAGGTGTGAAACCAGGAAAATGAGTGATGTGAACGGAGGGCTGCTTTTTGCTGTGAGCCAAAGTAAAGAAATTGAAATACATGTTTGATATTTATTTTTTACATTTATTACATGATTACATACCTCCATGTATATGTATATGTATTTGTATTCGTATTCATATCTAAGAGAATTCTGAAGTTGTCCAGCAAATAGTGATTTCAAAAGCCTAGGATGTCTCAGATGAGGAGGGGGTTATGTAGAAAGATAGCAGGAGTCATTGCAGACATGTTTAGCATTCATCATTAAAATACCTTTTGTTACAGTTGTTTCATTTAGCCCGTTCTCCTCTGCTCTTCCTCCATAGAACTTCAGATGGCTTTTGTATGTGGGAATATAAAGGATAGTTCCAAGTAGAAAGCTTTTTATGCTGTACAATTATATTCTGGCTTTGGCTAAATCTACTTGGCTCTTGGCTTACGTCTAACATAAACACAAGACCCATAATTGCCAAGCATATAAGAAAATCAGTGTGTCTATTCTGAGTTTTTAAATGATATTCTGTGAACTGCAAGATCAGCTTAATCTGTGTGTGTGTGTGTGTCGTCGTCCTCCCCCCCCCATTTCCATATTGTAATGGAATGTTTTGGCGTTTGACCTTCGTGTTGCCTGAAATTAACTTCAGAAGCTCTGCAGTTTTAATAATAAATATGCTGAGATGTCTTGTATTATATAAATGCCCTGGTAGGGAACACTAAAGTGATATGTAGAATTATTTGTACTAGTGTAATAAAATACTTTATTTTCAGATGTTAGAATTTTCAATTTTATTTTCAGATGTCAGGGATCATGAAAGAAAAGGGTCAGTTGTTTTTAGATTCCTGCCTCCTTCATCTTGTATGTGGCATGGAGACTGGAAAAACTGTTTTCTTCACCCATGTCAAGAGAGAACCCATTTATTTTTATATTTGTCTGGAACTGTCGGCTGAGTAGGGATTTTGTATACTTCTGACTTTAAATGCCAGTAACTGTTGGGATATAAAACTTGAAGTGCTTGGTAGAAGTGTGCAGGAAAAAAATGATGAGTAGCACACGAACATCTTGGAAAATGGGAGTCTGAAGGGAGAAGGATTAGAAGGGAAGACAGTTGTGCAAGAAGTGCTACTTCATATAATGACTAGCAAATGGACCGGGGTTAGCACAGATTGGAATAGCCCTTCGTTTAATACAGCAAAGCCTTCATGCAAACTTACACATGCCCACTGGTACCTGTTGGCGCAGCCCCTGCCATGGTATACCGCTGTAGCCCCCTGAGGGAAGGGTATGGCCACTCCATTCTCCTAAGGAGGGCTGCCCCACTGCAGTGGGGAGGGGCAGGCCTATAGTTCTTTTTCTCAGCCTGCTAATAATCTCCCCTGCTTCAAACTTATGGCCTGTAAAGCTATGGGCTGTTGAGGGAAGTCTGCCCCTAGTGGCTAAAGATTTTACTGCAGGCTACAACCACAGACACACATAAATGAATTAAAATTAATTAATGTGTTTTTAAAACAAAATAACCCCAAGGTGCACACACACACCGGGTCCCCTTAGTGTGCATGCCAAGTTTCAGGTGTCTAGGTTTGATGGTCTTGGTGCCATGGCACTGATGGATGAACAGACAGATGCACATTCTCTCTTATTATTATAGATGATCAAGGAGATGAAGCTGCAGGTCCATCTCCAAGTGGTCTAACATGCTCCTTGCTCAACAGTTAGTTTCTAAAATAGGAGGCTCATGCCTTAGAAGCCTGAGCCTGTTGTCTGGGGACAGGCTGGGCTATTCAGGGGTGAGGGGCAGATATCCTGCATGTGCCTTCAGGCTAACCCTTTATTAGTGTTTTGCATGTTGTAAGCTGAAACTTGATATTAAACCAGCTTCTGTTCTGGAACAGAGACCTGATATGCAGGAGCTCAAATGAAGTCCTACATCTGACACTCTGCCTTCCAGAAACTTGCTCTGAGTTTGCTATGGCACGCTGCCTTGCCATTTCATCCATAGTGGATAGGATGATCAGTCTGGTTTCTAAATGTTTTACACTGGGTGGCAAAGAGCTATATGAAAGATTTCGTTCCATGAGGTGAGAGGCAAGATTAAATGGCCAGCAACTGAATTTTTAAAATGTGCTGCAAACTTCTGGATGACCTTTTAGAGCAGCCCGTGGAATTGTTTTCCTCTCCTCTCTTTGTGTGTGGAATTTCATGTGGCTTTGGCATGACTGACAGAAGAATGCAGAGCCCAAATTTTTGGAGATAGGTGGGTTAGAGAGTAGTGAATGAGCTCTTGGCAGCAGTCCCAACCTGGAGTATTTAACAGCGGAGGCTTTTTCTTAGCTGATCCCTTTAAATCTCTTAGGAGAAACATTATGGCTGTCAAGAGATTATGGCATCTCTGAACAGCTTTGCTAGTCTGACACATCTCTAATTGGGTGGTTCTGCCCTTGATTCTTAGACTGGGCTGATCAAGAACTAGAGTGACATTTGTTGCTGCTATGTGGCTTACCTTCTACCCCTCGAGACCCTTGGCAAATCTCACTGCCTGTAACACAGAGGTGGGCAACTTATGGACTTCCAGATGTTTTGGCCTATAATTCTTATCAGCCCTAGCCATCATAGCCAATGGTGAGGGGATAATGGGAATTATAGGCCAAAAAATCTGGATGGTTGCAAGTTGCCCGGCTCTGCTATAACAAGTGGGGTTGTAGTAAATCTGAGATGTTGAGGTAGTACCTGATGCCTGTTCTCTCTCCCCCACTTCTCCCATCTAATGGTGTGGTCTTTGCAGGTAGAGTTCTCTAGCTTAGCTGGAATCCAGCAGATGCTTTAGGGAAAGATGGGGGCAGATGAAACAGGAGAGCAGGTTGGAGTGGGAGTCCTGCCCATATGTAGCTTATACCACATACAAGTAAGAGAGCTGTAAGATTTGTCAGTGAATGATTTGTTGTTGTTGCTGTATATTAAGAACTCGTATTTTGCCTTTGCATTACTGTAGGCCTTCTTGCACAGGCCAGCTCACTAGAAATAAGTGCAAACATAACTCAGGATAAATCCTGTCTAGACGAATGAAACAAGAGCATTCTTTCTTTCTTCTACAAACTTGTAGGCCATGAGGTTTTGACCACTGTAAATGCACACAGCCAATTTATAACATCTTCTACAGAAGCCTAATTCCTGCATACCACCATGAGGTAGGCAACCTCTATCTCAGGGGTGGGCAACATGTGGTCCCCACCACCCAAGTGCCCCCACAATTGTAAAAAAATTAAAATTAAAAATAGGCATCTGGAGTGGCCACTTCGACCCTTTTAATGCTCTGTAGCTACTATTGAGCGCCAAAAGTGTCAAAATTAATTATGGCCGTTTTGGTGTTCCATAGCCTCTCTGGACACACACCCCTTTTTTAAATTAATTAAACACATTTTTTATTTTTGGGTGTGTGTGTGCGTGGGAAAGTGCAGCCCGCAAGGGGCAGGATGTCTGGGGCACAAAAATGGCCCCTGCTTTTCTGCTTCCATATCAATCCTTGTTTTTAGTCAGATGGTTTACCTACACTTTACTGCAAAACCCATTCTCAGACACTTGAGCTTATAGGGGCCTACCAGATTGTGAGCCTGAGCATTTTCCTAAAGTGCTTTGGAAAGACAGTTCATGTAGCTTCAGTCAGTAGGTTGTTCTAATTTTAATTGGAATTTATAATTGTCTCGACAGTTTAGTTTCCGGATGTTAGCTCTTAAGAATGGGGCATATTAGAAATCTAAAATAATTTATCCTTACTTGCACCATCAGCCATTGTGAGATAAGGCAAAATGTGTGATACATGAGACCTGTTATGATCTGACACTTTTCCTTTACTAGATTGCTTTTTTGAACAGTATAACTATAGAGCTTGGGGTGGGGAAATGATAATGAAGCAAAGAATCCACAGAGATTTTGTATGGCAGATCGGCAAGCAGTATCCTGGATATATGTAGATTTATTTATCTGTAGATTCATTCCTGTGTAACCCTTTCCACCTGTATTTCTCTCAGTGGAGGAAAGGCATTATTGGAAGCAGCCCCCAAAATAATGCTGGTCTTTGACAATATAACACAATGAGTGCATCTTTCTGCATTCACTAGAAATTCCTTATTCAATACCGTGTGTTTTGCTTTTTGTTCTGTATTGCTCTGGGAAGCCCAGCCTCACCTCAGTATTCAACACTGTGCCTGCCAAAGAAAATAAACACTTGAATCAGTGGGCCAATACTTGAAGAAACTGCCACTTTGGGAATCATTTTGCAAGCCAGGAGTTAGGGGACATTGCCTAGGTATTTGGCCAAAGATTGCCCGTTGAGCTAATACAATAAAATAATTCCTTTCATTCATAATTTAGACACTTCTTTCCCTTTGATCAGGGCAGCTAATATGACTTACTGAATTATGGAGCAAGATGACCTGTAATAAGAAGGTTACAGCAAATTGCAATTTTTCATTAAATCATTCATGAATGGGTTGAAGGACAATTGCAATTTAGATTGACTTTGATTCTCATCCTAGATGGCTCTGTGGACTTCTGTCCTGTGAACTATTTTATGAAAGCAATTTCTGTCTCAAAGCTGCTCTTATTTCAGATGAAACTCTTTCATCTGTGTAATGTGGTTTGTTTTGTCTAAAAAATCTCATAGTAAAGTCTTCACTGGAGTCTAATTCAGAATGGCTCATCTTTTTCAAATTAGTTGATCTTTTTTACATTTGTGTGTTTTGAAGAATTTTTAAGTAGCATCACTTTGTGAATATGCCCCCTAAGTATCCCATTTCCTATGGGAAATTGGTATTTGAACAATAATCAACATCCTCTTTAGGTGAAGTTATACTATACCAGCTGAGATAATGCCCCACCCATGCAGTGCAAAAAAGCAAACAATGTGGGTACAATTGATCACTTATAATTAATTTATTTAGCTGTACCTGCCCCTCAGTACCATAGTATCCATAGTTTGTAGCCATATTGAGGAAAAGGCCTCCCTTTAATTTGAAGGAGGACAAAATGTTGGGTTGTCCATAAAGGCTCAGAATACCAAGGGGAAATATTGGAAACCTGGAAGTGGGATAAATCATTTTGATGTTCTGTGTTAGGCAGCTAATCTTAACCTGAGCTCTACCCATGGCCCTATCCAGTTGTAATAAATAAGGAGTTGGAAAAATCCACTCTGTGAATACACTCCTGGATTCACAGGTTTGTATTTTGGGTTCAAATTGGCAATTTCCTTAAAACAAAACATCTGCTAAGTAGAAACCTCAGTTCTGATGATCCATAATTGAGAACCCTTGGATTTAATATTCCAAAGAATCTGTTTCTACACTGAAAAATGAGACTGGGAGAAAAGGCGGGACAGACAAAAGTGATCTTGAAGTGTACTTCTGTATCAGAATATAGTCTGTATCCCTAACTGGAGCACCAAGTTTGTTGGCAATCGTGTGTGTGTGTGTGTGTGTGTGTGTGAGAGAGAGAGAGAGAGAGAGAGAGAGAGAAGTGGGGGTGGGGATGGGGACTGTAGAAACTATCTGTAAATTATGACAAATGTGAATGTTTTTTCATTATTTGCTTATAGCAAGTTAATTAAGTACCAAACAAGTTTCCTTCATATTTGTAACTGCTTAGAATTGTAATTATGCCCATAGCTATGTGTTAATGGCATAGTTTGGAATGCTGTGAGCTTGGAAGCATTTGAGCCTCATTGCTAAGCAACAGTTAATTGTCTAAAACTGAACTGCAGGAGTTTCTGAAAGTTTTGCAATGTTTCTGGGGGAAAACACATTAAAAGATGTTCCTCCATTGTGTGGTGAATGTGCATTCATACTTGTCAATACAGAATCTATATTACTTACGCAAATAAAGTTGGCATATTGTACAAATGTCCTATATTATGCAATAGATGCATGTGGCAGGCATATGAGTAACTTTCCAGAGAGCTAGCAATCAAAAAGAAATCTATATATATTCTATGGCTAGGTCATATAACATTTTTGTGGCTGGAAGAACGAACAGTGGTTTTGGTTGAGTGGACACGTTGTACAATGGTTCATCACTTGGAATGGAAGAAGTCCTTTTTAAAAGTTACACAATGCTTTACTTATCTTTTTTACTAGCAAATATTCTTTCTGTTCTGTACTACCCCAGGCCCAAAATTACAGTGTAGTAGTTATCTATCAGGGTCTATAATGTGCGTTCTCTGTCGTCGTTGCCTCTTCTGCATAAATAATCAATTTGTGTAAATGGTGAAACTTCTTCTATTTCTTCTAATCAGTTGACATGGTCACTGTGAAATAACTTCCCTAATTCTGTCTTAACAGGATTTGGTCAATACTGGACTCTGCACTTTCTTCTTTTTCATTGCATCTGTAGTACTTGCTGCTCTTAACCATAAAAAAGGAGCAGAAATTGCAGCTGTGGTAAGAAAACATTACTTTCTTTTCATTCTTTTGCAGGAAAGAGAAATGCTTAACTTGTGTCTTCCTCACAATGCTAAGCAGCCTTGCATGTTTTTGCTCAGCTTCTCATTCTGCAAACTCAGTCATCCTGCTTGCAAGCAGTGAGGAGACCACTAATGGGATGTGCTTTACCTTTGACTTCAGCATGCTTGCTGAGCCGATATTTTGCAAGTGGTGAATCTTGCACCTGTTTATTCAGAAGCAGGACAGTGACTCTAAATACTAGTTGCTGGGAAGCAACTGCAAGAGAGGGCTATTGCTCTCATACAGAGGCAGTATCTCTGGTAGTGGAGTTAATATACAGCCATCATGACTAGTAGCCATTGATAGCCTTATCCATCAATCACCAGAAAGTATTTGGGACAATACTTTCAATAAAAATATATATTCCTGGAAAGCTGCTGGGGAACATGGGCAGGATGGTGCTATAACAGTCATATCCTGCTTGAGGGCTTCTCATAGGCATCTGGTTGGCTGCTGTGGGAACAGAATGCTGGACCTTATCTTCTTATGATTACCTTGCTAGGTAGTCTCCCATCCAGGGAATATTCAGACTGCTCAGTTTAACAATGTAATGCTTCCAGTGTACCCTCATACCAACACACAAATAAAACTCCCACCCCCCACCCCTGGGACCAGTTCTATAACAGATCCCTTGCTTCTTCCTCCACTTTTACTGTGGACACAGGTGAATAGTCTTCTCAATGCTACTGTTTGTTTTTAACCCAGTACAGTCATGCCTTGGATTGAGAGCATAATTAGTTCCGGAAACGGGCTTGTAATCCAAAACACTCTTATATCAAAACGAAATCCCCCCAAAAAAATTTATACAGAGATTTTTAATTTAAGCCGTACTACAGTACTTGTATTGCAAGACGTCGCTTGTATATAAAGTAAAAAAAAAATTAAATAAATATTTAAAAATTTGCTTGTCTTGCAAAACGCTCTCAAACCAAGTTACTTGCAATCCAAGATATTACTGTATCAGTTTTCTGAATCTGTATACTGATTACTCATATATACTAGATTTCATTCCCTCCAAATGTACTAAATTAATTTGCACATGTCACCCACTTTATACTGGATTGCTCAGTTTTGTGGTGAGGTGAGTTGCAAAAGTTTGAAAAAATTGACTGCTGTCAAAATACAATTTTTGTTTAGTTTAAAATATTTGAAAATTTAAGATTATAGTTCATGATTTTGGGGGAATGTGGGGAGGGAGACTTAAGACTGCTGCTGGATACTCTCTGCATGCAGACTTCCTCCCACATAAGTAGTTTTTCCCTTAGCCAGTTTTATGCTGCTGCTTTCTTGTGTGAGTAGGTAAGGCAGACAATGCCCCTAGGTTAAGAAGGGCAACAGTTAATTGTGCAAAATTGAACTGCAGGGGTTTCTGAAAGTTTTGCAATGCCACAAGAAGCAGAGAGTGACAAACAGGCTATAGGTAATAAGGGGAACTGCCCCACCTCAAACATTACAAAGTATCTTATAGCACCTTAAAGACTAACAAATCAGATGCATGAGGAAGGTTTTTCTTCCTCTGCCTAGCATAGCTTTAGCCTATCAACCATTCTCTGATGGATAAATGGCTATCCTGTTATCATTAGTGGAAAACATTTTGGCATGTGTGGATTCCTTAATTTATGGCTCTAGCGAAGTCATATTAAGAGTGTTCAGATGCCTGTAGTGATACCTATGGATCTCCTCATATAAAGACAAAAACAACATAGAAAATGCCAAGGCAAACATTTGAGTACTTAATCAGCAAAACGAACAGGAGGATTATTTCTGAAGATGCATGAGCTGTGAATGCACCCTGTGTGTTGTTGAGCATAACAATTCTACAAGGTTGACAAAAGCATTAAAGCCAGCAATACAGCTGCAGTGTTTCTGCATTAAACTACTAAATTCTTACTCTGTTAAAGGTGAGCCACTATTCCCTTCGATAAAATGTCCTTTCTTCGCTTTTTCCCTTTAGGTGTTTGGTTTTCTGGCAACTGCAGTCTACGCTGTGAATTTATTTTTAGCGGTAAAAAATTGGAGAATTAACAGCCAACAGCAAAACACACGACAGACCAGTGATTATATGCGTGCTCGGACAGAATCCAGAGAAGTAGACCATCGCCCAGAGATTCAACGTTTGGATGGGTGAAAATCGCATGCAAAGTGGGATCTCCCTAAGAAGAAGAAAAATAAAAGCATGCAGACCATTTTTTTTCTTTAAAAAATTACTCACTTTTATAGGAAATGAAGGAGGAGCATGTGGTGGCCCAGAGCATCTGCATGCCCAAAGAGAGGGAGATGGATTGAGAAGCAATTGACATGAAGGTTACAGTGGCTGACCTTTTCAAATGAAGATACTTGTCCATAAATATGGAGGAAGAGGAGGATACATTAAGTGAAGATCTGTCTTGGTGCACAGTACTTTCTTGAGTTAGCAGTCTCGGAGAGGGACTTGGTCTACATTCCCATCATCTAGTAGAAACATTACAATTAACACTGGCAATAGATTTTGCTTTTGAAATGGATGGTTTCCAACAATAGACATAATGCATTGGGGAGAGAGATAGCAATAACATAAATCAGGTATTGGATTACACAACTGCTACATACATTTCCTAACAAGATTTGCCAGATAACTTCAGTCCTCTCACTCCTACAGTTCCGTTGTATATCTCCAACTTTTAGCCAGAGGATTGGGTAATGTTAACTAAATAAGCTCTTGACTACAGAGAAAGAACAAAGCTTACTCTCATTTGGGACCACAACTAGGTACGAACTGGGATTTAACACCTCTACTACATTTCATTTTCTGCTTTACAAGAGAGTAATACAGAAATGACCGTGAGCCTCTCTGTTCATCAAAATCTGTACTGAGTGAAACTTTTTTCTTTTTATGGTCAAAGATAGGAAAGCCTCATTGTGATCAGGGTTAAGGAACATTTGTGTTGTGTCCATGTACTGCAATGTTTCTGAAATGGTGTAATTACCCTGAGAGCTTAATTTGTTTGGCTGCAAATTTCAGTCGCCCAAATTAGGTTGATCTGTTTTTTTCTGAATTAAAATGATATGACTAATTTAGTTGGAGATGGCTAAACAATAACTTTTTAGGCATGAAAGCAGTTCTACAAAATGTTTCAGTAATTGTCTACAGATGAAGATTTATTTTTGCCAGTGAACATGGATGGAGTAGCATTTATGTGGTCCATTTAGTTTACATACCATTCTATATAACTCCAGTTTTCTCTCCATCTTCCCAGCAAGATTTCTTAGGGAAAATAATGCACTCTGTGGCTAGGGAATTTGGACCCAGTGATTAGAATCTCTTTAGCTTTGTGTTTTGTGTCTCTTGCATCCGGTGTTTAGGTCAACCACAAGATTAATATGTGAAGTCAATAAGAGTTGATATCCATTCTTCTCGGAATGTTTCCCTAATAATGGTTTAGGCCAGCCTTCCCGAAGTGATGCCCTCCAGATGTTTTGGATGACAGCTTCCACATTGCTGACCATTGGCCATGCTGGCTGGGGCTGATGGGAGTTTGTAGGCTAAAACATCTAGAGGGCACCACATGGGAGAAGGTTGGCCTAGGCAGTTATTCTGTTTCCTCTTTCCCCAAACTCTGATTTGGTGTGTCTGGATAAGGCAGGAGGTAGAATAGTGAATGTTGGTTGAATGTCACTAATTGTAGGCAGTGAGATTCCCCATTCCTATGTTTGCTGATCATGCTGGATAGAATTGGGCAGGAGTGGGCAAACCTTTTGGCCCAGAGGACCGCATGCAATGCATGGTTCAGGGGCCACACGTGTGCACATGCAGATGCATACATCTGCACACATATACACATCAGCGCATAAGAAGGTGGAGGTTTAAGCCGTGCCTCCCTGCCCTCTGAAATCAGCGGATGGGATCACTGGTGGTGGTGGGTGTTAAAACCTCTCTGCTCCCCTCCCTATCCCCTCCTAGTGGTTCTGATCCAGATTGCTGTTCCCTCACGGCTATTAAGTAGCGAGGAAATGGCAATCTCTGCGTCAGGATTGTTGGGAGGGGAGCGAGTTTAAAGCCTCTAACACCCCTTTACCCCCCTAAATCTGTTCTCTGCCTCCCAGCTGAAGGCTGATCTGCTGGGCAGTGGAGGAAAGTGGGGCGTTGGTTTGTTAAAAATTGTTTGAGGCATGTTTGTGGAGGTAAGCTTGAAAACGTGCGTTGTCCGGTGGAATTTGGGCTTATAGGGGGTGGAGGGAAATCCAGTTCTCTACGTAGATCCAGTGGTCAGAGGAAACAGTATAAGTTACACCAAATAAGAAAGTGTGTGTGTGTGTTCCCAGTTTGTATAATTGGTTGAAGAATTTTCCTTCCATTGGCAAAGAATTATTCATATCTATCTCAACACACACACACACGTATATACTCACGCACACACATTTTTTAATATACAGTCCTGGTTACTTCTAGAAAAGTTTGGATGGTTCACTAGGCCCCTTAAAATGTGGTTCAGAAAACCAATAGCTTTGCTTTATACTTGATTTAACACTTTTATTTCATTGTACGCTGTACATTGTACCTTCAGTGAGTGAATAGTTGGGGGCTGCTGGTACTTTGGCTACAATAGGGAACCACTTTATGAATTGAAAATTGCCCCTTACCAGGATAACCAGATGGCCCAGTGACCATCCACCAGATAGATACCAAGGGTAGTGTTTCTTACCAGTTATTATTTTGGTCATCTTTCATTGTTGAGGATGCTAAAATCAAAATAAATTATGTTAAAACTGCTTCCTAAGTATTCATTAAAATTGCACATGTTCAAGTGATTGGACTCAGAAGTTCTGTGTAGTGAAATATTTTAGTAATGATCCCAGAAACTTTTGACAACATATTATAAACTTTTATACTAGTTTTCTAGGCTTTGGATGAGAACTTTATTCAGAATTGAGTAATGGGAGAACACTGTGCTTGTTGCCATGGTTGACTTACTCAAATAACAAAAGTGTATTCCGTTTTCTGTCTGGTTTTTAAAAAGGACTGAAGCTGCCTGAGAACCATTTCTATAGTTCTCTAATGACCCAGTGACCTTAATTAATCTTTTTTCCTAAGAGATCTTGTGAGCTGTCACAAGTTAACTTGGAAACTAATGCATTTAATCTCCCATCAGAGTGAGCACTTGCAAAATATCCTCCTTCACTGTTGTTGACTGCTTGTAGAGAAGACTCCCTTGTTAATGACCCAGTTTACACATCATGATTAACTATGGGTTAACTACTCGTAGTCGGGGCGTGCAGGAGCAAGCGAACTGCCTCCTGCGTGCTCATTACTTCCATTTTGCACCAACTTTCGTAAACAACCCGGAACTCTGGGTTGTATCTCCCTCAACAATCCAGAGTTCTGGGTTCACACATCATGATGAACAACCCAGGAATGGGGTGTTCCTGGGTTATTCAGCAAAGTGCATGAAAAGCAGGAGCAGCGAGTGTACGGGAGGCAGCTTGCTCACTTCTGCGCAGCCCTGACTAACTATGGTTTGTGTAACCTTTAGTTATGGAGTTATGGAGCCGCGTTGGGTCCCAGTGTTGGGAGAAAGGCGGGATACAAATAAATATAATAATAATAATAATAATAATAATAATAATAATAATAAATGTGAACTAGGTCAATGTGCGTTAGAGAAATAGAGAAATACTCTTGTTTCTCAGTGATGCTTCCAATACAGCATAACATGTGGTCATATATCTTCATTTTATATAGATATTTTGGGCAGTACTTGTCTTTTTCTTTTCTTTTCTTTTTTTAATCATGGGTACCGTACATTGTCAAAGAAAATGCATTCCTAAAGCTTTTGGTTAATGTGTGGCTTTTTAAAAAAAACAAACACTTTTTGAGTAAGGACCTTACATATGCAAACAAATATGCATTTGTAATTTACACTTTAAAATGTTTGAGACCAAAGTGTTCAGATTGGAGATGCATTAAAAAATGTGAAAGGGTTATGTGTGGGTACACTTTGACAATATGAGTCAACGAAATGAAGACAGCCCTGAAGCACAGACAGATTAGCAAACATTTTTAGAATGTTTCGTTTCTGCTTTGAACTTTATTACTCTCCCGGCAATGTTACTTCCGTGCAACATTAGGATACAATGGTGGGGCTTTGTCTTCAGGATTCCATTCAATTTTGGAAAGAAGGAGGGTTGAGAATTAGAACAGGGTTCCCAAGAACCATGTACAAAGCTCAACATGTTCAAAGAGTCTTTGGCAATTTTTCAAACTGTTTATGGTATGGAGAGGAGTTTCAAAAGCAGGTAGTTGTTGGTAGAGGAGTCTGCTGTTCAAAGAAAGAGAAAGCAAAACATCTGGGTTTGAGGAAATCACTGGGCACAATTAAAATAGCTCTCTAGTTTCTGTTCAGAGTACATAGGTTAAAATAGAAATATACAAAATGACAAGGATATACAAAAGACTTACAGATGATAACAGGATATTTTCATAAGGTTGGCAAACCTTAATTCAGATTGTTGCCTCATTCTAAACTACTGGCTTAAGTGTAAACTGACTTAGCCCACAAACTAATCTCTGGGCTATGAGTTTGTGTTCTTCTGCAACTAAGTTCAATTTAAGCTGGAACTAACCATCTCTTAACACCCATGGGGATTGCAGTTCTATTTGGGGGTATAGGTATGATCTATATGAGGGTGACACAACAAGGTATTTTAAGACCAAATTATCTTTAATGTAACAAGCAATAGGACTCTGTGTTTGAGTGAGTGGCATATGTATTTGTATATCTTAGTACAGTTAATTTTTTTTTCATTCCATCTTACATGTGTGATCACCAGTCCAACTGATACCGTATGTTGGTATCTGCACAGTGTTAGGAGCAGTGTTGGATTACCCCACTGCCATGACTTTCCTGGTGTAAGAGATACAGTGCTTTGCTTTCTGTAGCTCTCAATGAGTAGGACTCGGGATGCTCCCAGATGAAACTTTTACTGTGCAATCACCCTTCCTCATTCATGGACTTTTGCAAGGGTCCAGACATCGTCTTCCACTTGTAACTCTCCCATGGTTTTCCCCGGACTTCTTAAGTCTTTTTTCTTTCCACAAAAAAATCTGTTAAGAAGGAAAAGATGGAATAGCTGTAAAATGTATTTTGATTAGTAGCACTAGAAGCCCTCAATCTGGAAGCACCCTCACACTTTGCATTCCCTCTAGGATGGATATGTGGAACAGATCCCACATTTTGCCTAGTGGGAGTGACTCATTCCCTGTGACAACACTTTCAAGTAGTGTTGTTTTCAAAAGGATGATTGAATCTATGTCAAGAACCAAATAAACCACTTTATTTATAATGTGTGATATTGTGGAGCTTGTGATTGTGCATACAATAATAACTTACCTGGTAGAGTGCCTGTGTCCTGGAAGGATGGCTGAATGCCTTTTAGCAGTTGGTGGTACCTGAATAACTCTTCCACTCCTCCCACCCGCCTGCTTTGGACCTCATCAGTCCCCCGCCCATGTTAAATATACACCATTTTAAACTTGGCAAAACAATGCATTTTTATACATTGCGTTGTAGCCTTGATTCTTTGTTTCATAGTTAATAATGAAGATTATTATATTCAGATTTTGAGAGTTGTGGTTTCAATAGCTAGGTCTGGTCCCTACAGTTGTACTAATAACCTGTAGGTCAGCCTTCCCCAACCTTGTGTCTTCCAAATGTTTTGGACTATATCTTCCATAATCGCTGATCATTGACCATGCTGGCTGGGGCTGATGGGATTTGTAGTCCAAAACATCTGGATGACACCAGGTTGGGGGAGGCTGCTGTAGGTGACAAGAAGTTGGAGGAAGATCTTTTTTTTTACAGCTGCAGATTTTGTAGAAGACAGTATACTTCTGCAGTAGTTTTACTCAAATGGGTTGAGAGGCACAGAATTAGATGGCTTGAAGGAAATAAACTTGTAACTAGTTTGATCTGATCACTTTTATAATTTACATTCCACAAAACTCTTGCTTTGGAGTTGTCTTATTAAAGGTCAAGGTCATAAGTCTACCCTGAAGGAAATGGCTTAGATTGTAGCCTTTTCGAATTTATCTCCGTATCCAAGAAACAATTTGAAACCTCTGAATTCTTGAAGTGGGCCTTTCAGTAAAGGTGCAAGTAATTGAAGGAGATATGGAACTTTCTCACTTGGCATCTCCTGCTAAGCCTTGACTGGACTGGGAAGCAGTGCCAATATAACAGGAACCACTGTGTTTTACCTCTTTTACTGTACTAATTGATGGTCCCTCTGGCGGCGGGACACACACAAAATGGAGAAAATCCCTATTTCTGCTTCTGTTGGTCTTGAAGGTTCACCATGTTTCTTCCCTTTTCTATTAATCCGTCTGGGTCCCATGCATGAGACAGGAGTTGTGAGCTCTGCCAACAAGTAATCTTTCATTTGTCTTAGGCTACAATCATACACCTGCTTACCTGAAGATTGCATTGTGAATTATGGGGACGTTCATCTCATTTGTGTCTTTGCCAGGGAGGCTTCCTATTGCTGAGCTTCCATGTCTAAACATTCCAATAATACTAGAAGGAGCCTGATATTTCTAGGGCCAGAGTAGTTCAGAATCTAATATCTTGGCTTTCATTTTTAAGTACTGTCTTCGTTTGTCCTATGTTTGTATTTGGGACGTGCATGTGTATTGGTACTCCCTTATCAGATGTCTTGGACACCTAGTGCGCTCTTGCACTGCTGTTTGTGCACCTTTTGGTGAAAGTTTGTGTGGGGTAGTGCGTGTTTTGATTTTTGGTAATTGGTTTGACTGACTCTCTGATAACTCCCATACACTTGTTCAACCTGGAATAAATGATGCACTTAAATTGTCTTCTGTGGACAAATTTCTCCTCTTCTGCATTATTGTGGATGGGATTTATTTGTATATATTGAAGTTTATGTACGGTAACTGATATAATACAATAATGAAATGGTAAGCTGTATATTTATTACTCATTTTGTTGTCCCAGTTTGGATTTGAGAAGTTGACACTTGTTCTGCCTTTTCATACCTGTTGTCAGACATGATCCAGTTTCACCTAGGGTGCCTTTGTATGTGTGTTTGTGTGTGTATGGCATAAGTACTTCTCAGTCAAGTAGAGATCCTCCACACAAACACTATTTTTATAACCATGAATTGCTAACACATTGTAGTTGTTTTTTTTTAAAAAAAAAAATTCTGTTAAACAGCAGCCTTAATGGAATCCTCCAACTTCTCTTCAGCCAGTGCACTATATCTTCTGCTTTCCAGGTAGAATTAGAAGGTTTACTCCCATTGCGTTGCCATGACCAAAATCCAGTATTTTTAGCAGTAAGTAAAAGCTGTTTTGTGAAAGACCCTCGTGGATCTGTATAGAATATAAAATAGGTTTGTTGGGCTACTGTTGGGACCAAATGGAAATGGGGAGCAAAGGAGGAATAACCAGTTTCCGAGCTGGCCTAGGGCAGTACTTTGACGGTTGTGGCATTAGTGAGTGAACAGGTAATTCTTCCTTCAGCTAAACAGTTTCAAATCCATACTAAAGTTGCATTGCTCTGCATTTGGCTTTTTAAGGAGCTGCCTCTGAAAACTGGTAAAGTTGTGCATTGCGTTTCCATGTCCAGTGGCAGTCCATGTCTGTTTGCCTCCGGTTGACTGAAATTGAGCTCCAACAGACCTGTTTCACAAACGAAACTCTTGTGACCAAAAACATTATCTGAATTCACCATGAATATAGCTGTCATGTGTTTGTGATATTTCTCCTTCAGGATATTTGTGACTCATGGAAGCTTGTTCCTAAGTATATTTGGAAATCAAAATGTGGGTTGTTTTACAATATTAAGTTATATAGTATGGTATATCATATACTCTTTAAAAGCAGAATGTTGCTATTAACTTCTTGCTTAGAGCTTTGTGTTTCAGTCAGTGTCAATGACAGGAAACAAAGAAATGCTCACAACTCTTGGGTTAGGTAGAATAGATCCAATTTTCTTTTTTAGTAGCATGCAGCTGCTCTTAATCATTCTCTCTAGATTTATTGGGCGCTGTGAAGTAATTCAAACATTCCTGCTGAGTACAGAAGAGGGTTAGAGAATCCAAAGCCTGGCTCCATAGTACTAAACACCCTTGGAAGCAAGTCCCATGGACTTAAATGTTCTTACTTCCAAATAACCCTGGTTCCAGTCATGTGCCTAGGCTAAGCTCAATCTGAATAAAAAAATAAGAATTTAAATGCTTGGCACTTAACTTACAGTTCATGTACTTAGAACTAAGGTTAACAAGTTGTTCCAGTTGTAACCTTGGTATAGGCTTTGCTGTTCGATTTCAGTTGAATTGGCTTTCATCCTGGGTTTTCAATATAAGATATATTCTGACATGTAGATTGGTCAGATTTCGCAGCTGATTCAGGATCAAATCATAACATGTTTACACTAACAAAATCCACCCTCAAAGTGATGTACAGTAATACCTTGGATTGCAAGCATAATTCATTCCGGAACCATGCTTGTAATCTAAAACACTCTATCAAAGTGAGTCTGGCAGGTGTGAGCGGGGCCGATTTCGGCCTGCTCGAGGCAAGCGGTTACATTCCTACACTACCTGTCTTGCAAGACCTTGCTCGTTTATCAAGTCAAAATTTAAAAAAAAATTTTTTGCTTGTCTTGCAAAACACTCTCAGACCAAGTTACTTGCAATCCAAGGTATTACAGTAGTTACTACACATAAATCCCCACTGTAATTGTTTACTTTGCTCTCTAGACTGGTGTCACTTTCTGAGCGTTCCAGAATCTGCATCCTCACCTGATATAGCCAATATAGGTCAATGCATACATTGGTGGAGTGGCATGGGATGGAGCTATATTTGACCAACTTGACTTCATATCTCCTAACAAGCATTACTAGAGTAGTGTAGAAGCAGTTACTATGGTGCTCCAGTAACATATGGTAAGTTTTGGATGGCCATCAGCTCATATGTGTGGCCTAGATGTTGATCGGGGTCCAGGTCTGGCATCGTGGCAGTGGTATTTCAGCCCACACTGGTATCCTACCAGTGGGTGTGGGGGGTGTTTCAGCCAGTAACACTCGTAAGTGTGGGGTTTTCTCTTTCTTTGTCTCTTGCCTTTCTGGTTTAGTGCAGAAAGTAACTAACTTGAGCATACAAGATGCTCCTTCTGGTTCCATATATGAGAAGTTCTATTTGTGCTGTGAATACCTTTCTAAAATTTAGTTCAACCACTCTAAACCTTTATGGAGACAAGTAGTTGTATGCCATGCACTTCCTTTTTATTTGCAATATTAGTATACATTTATAAATTTCAAGATGAAGGATTGTAATGATTTTTACCTATTGTGATACTGAAGGCAATCACTAAATCGCTGCTTGATTATGTGTTTTTAAATTTATTCTTATGCGGTGTGTTTTATCAGTATTGCTTTGTATATTGGCACTTTTTTGGGGTAATTTACAATTTAATGTGGCTATCCTCCTGCCCTTTGATCTATGCTAATTTTTTCCTGTTCTTTTTGATACACCAAGATACTGAACTCTACAAAATTCTCATGGTACATGTTTGTTTTCATAGTGTTTTTTAAAAAACTGTATTTTTGTATGTAGGGAAAATCATAGGTTTTCTGAACACTAATCTTGTATGGAATCATTGTAAAGGATTTGTTTAATAAATGGATAGGAGTAAAAATATGTCTGCTGTCCTTGTCTATGCCTTGGGTGAGGTAGGGAAACCGAACAGAATAATGGCCATTGCTTTATTTTTACATAGGTAAGAGCCAGTGAAGTTCGAGAGTGTGCACTAATCCATGCTGAGAAAGATGATAGTTTTTCAAGATCTAAAGCTGCAGTGGAGATGGATATTGAGAGCTGAACACAGAAAAGTCCCAAAATAAGGTTACAGTCCTTGTGATTGCCCATATTTCCATTAATACATACATAATCCACTTTGGGTGGATGTGTGTATAGTTGTTTGGCCCCTGTGTAACCTTCCTGCACATCACAGCTTTTGAATCACACAAGAACTTTAGCACAGTCAGGCAGTTTTATTAGTATAAAAATAGGTGATTCACTTGCCAAAATGTGGGTTAAATACCTTCAGAGACCACTCAAAAGGGGGGAAAGGTTGGACTGTGTTCCTGAAGAGGATCTGATTTGGAAAAAGGGGCATCTAAACTAAATATTAGGTGTCCATGAAAAGCCTACTACAACCCCTCTCCCGAGATACCTCAATATTTCTGGACGCTTATGCTTACCCAGGGAGAGCTGACTGGAAGATTAAAACACCTCTGAAGTAAAGCTACACATTTAATCTCGTATCAATGGAGTTTATTCCAGCATGGTTCATAAACGCCAACCCCGTGCTAGTTTTGACATGCAATATGTTAAAGCTTCAACTGAAGACACACACTAACTATATATAAAATCACATTCAAATGCCTGTCGAAAGAGGCAGAAATATAAAACGTTCATTTGGAGGGTCTCAAGGCCTATGCCCCGGAGCATGGCAGGACTTTTAGTTACACTGAAGGAGCCAGCCTTCAGGAAAGTTACTACATTATCAAGCCAAGCCATTTCTGAAAAGCACCTTAGTGCACTGCTAGGAGCCTGCTAGCAATATTCATTGAAATATAAGGAATTTGTGTTCTGTCTTAATGACTTCTGTACATACAAAACTAGTATTTCATGCATTGTGACTTAGCATATGTGGTAAATACTGTATAATACATTGTGTCATAGACTAGTTTCCTTCAATAGATATAGTTGAGGAAAAAAGGTGGAAAACGTAAGAGGTGGAAGTGTCCTTAGAGGTCACCCGGTCCAACTCTTCACTCAATGCAGGATGCAACTACATCATCTCACTCTTAACAGATGGCCACCCAGCCTCTCCTTAAATACCTCCAG
Organism: Shinisaurus crocodilurus; assembly: GCA_021292165.1. Lineage (NCBI taxonomy): Eukaryota > Metazoa > Chordata > Lepidosauria > Squamata > Shinisauridae > Shinisaurus > Shinisaurus crocodilurus. Next base: position 17,328,899 of record CM037887.1, on the reverse strand, counting down.
CAAAGGAGAGCCCACCACCTCTCAAGACGGTCTATCCACTGTTGAAGAGCTCTTATTTGAATGTTTCTTCTAATGTTCAGCCGATATCTACTCCCTTATAATTTCCACCCACTAGTTCTAGTCCTGCCCTCTGGAACAATGCAGAACAAGCCATCTCCATTTTCTGCATGACATTTCTTCAGATATTTGAAGACCAGTATCATGTCTCCCCTTAATCTTCTCTGGGCTAAACAAATCTTTTCTCCGGGCTAAATATACCCAGCTCTTTCAACCGTGCCTCATAGGATTTGTGTTACAGACCCCGTCACAACCTCGGTTGCCCTCCTCTGGACATGCTCGTTTGTTAATGCCCTCCTTAGAATGTGGTGTCTAGAACTGGACACAGTACTCCAGATTCAGCCTGACCAGTGTAGAATAGAATGGTACTATTACCTCTTGTGAACTGGGCACTATGCTTCTTTTAACACATCCCAAGTTTCCATTAGCTTTTTTCCTTTCATGTATATTAATAACATAGTTTGAGAATGGGACCATTCATGTAGCTTTTTTTTTTTAAAGTACCTTTGTTCCTTACTTGTATATAATCAGTTAATTTTGCCCCAAAAGCAATGTTCCAGTTTGTGTAACAGTTCTTCAGAACTGCTATTGCTGTTCTGCTATTACAGTTCTTTAGAACTGTAAACCATTGCAGTTTTCATACATCTGTAAACCAGCAAGTCATTTTTTCCCCTTTTCACCTCTTCAGTTACACCTTTTGTATAACTAGGAACAACATGGGTCTAGAAAACTGCACCCCAATTTGGCACCTTTCCCCAGAGTTTCGTTGCTGCAGGGCAAATTCATCTGAAGGTAGATCTTTGGCGCCTGCGGCACAAGTACACATGCATGCACGGCTGATGCAACTTTTGATTGTCTTGCTGAGATCTCTGCTTGCTGTTATTCCTTAAAATGCCAGAGATACAATGGAGGAAGAGCAGATAATGAATCTCTGATTTCCTTAAGTCAATGCTTGAAAATCTCCACTAATACCCATTTGTGCCCTCTCACTTGTAATTTAGTCATATTGTCATGAAAGCACATGACGTCACTACATGTGAGTGAACTGCATGTTGTATACGAATCAGGTAAGAGCCTTGATGCTGGGTTGTTGTTGTTTTTTAAGGAGAAGCAGCTTTGGAAGGGAAGGCCACAATATGGATGGAGAAGCAGTAGGAATGCTTAACCAGTTTCCCACCTGCTAGTCCTTTGTCCCAGTTATTCTCCCAGCATCCTGGTAGAGCGCTAAACACATTTTTATACTTTGCAGAGTAGGAAATGGTTTGGTGTGTATGTCGGGGGGAGGCATATGTGGCACAGTGGTCAGAGTGTTGGGACTGGGACTCCAGAGATCCGGGTTCTTGTCCCCACTCGGGCCATGACGTTCACTGGGTGACTTTGGCCTAGTCACTCACACTCAGCCTAACCTACCTCACAGGGTTGTTGTTGTGAGGAGAAAATGGAGCGGAAGAGGACCATGTACGCTGCCTTGGATTCCTTGTAAGAGGGGGAAAGGCAGAATATAAATGTAATAATATGGAGTACAGAAATGGTGGGCAGCAGAAGGATTAAGCAGTGGTGCAGCTAGGCCTTGGGGCCAACACCCAGGGCCCTGGAGTCTAGAGGGGGCCCAAATGACCAGCCAGGGAGTGACAGGCAATGAGGGCAGCAGAAGCAAACTCCCATTTCATTCCTGTAGTCCTTACGGTGCTATGATCTGAGTCTAAAATTCAGGTTTGGCAAAGGTTTTGTTGTTTTAACATCTCAGGAATGCAGAAGCAGCTATAAAGCATGGAATGTGGGAGGAAGGAGATGAGAAATGAGAAACAAGGAAGTACACATGGCCATCAGCAGGAGCAACCCCGTGGCCCCTAGACATTGTCTGAGGGGCATAGGATATTTCAGATTCCCAGCTCGAGACAGGCGCTCCAACCTTGTTGCTGGGAACTGGAGCTCCAACCCCCCTTCCCCTTGCAGCTGGCGTGGAAAGAAGTGCGCCGACTGGTGTTCTTTTAAAATGCATTTTTTTTTGTTTTTGTTTTGCAAAACATATTGCAAACTTGTTAAGGTATGGATTTCTGATGGCAAATTGTGTTTGGCTCCACGTTCAGTTCTGGGAGATGCAAATTGGGTAATCTTGCATTAAAATGCAAAGCCAATAAATTTCTCACCCATCCCTAGACCTGATCCTATCTCCTTGCACAAAAAGTTGTTGTTAAAAGTTGTTAAAAGTGATTAAGGGAGCAATCCTATGGCCCCGAGACAGCATCTGAAGAGCCACGGGATAGTTTGGATTCCCAGATCCAAGCTCAGAGACAGCGCTCCGACTTCGGAGCTGGGAATTGGAGCATTGACCCCACCCCCTCGCACCCGGCACAGAAAAAACTGTGCTGGCTGATCTCTGAGTTTCGGGAAGTGATTTTGGAGAGGGGCAAGAGTGGGCGGGGAGGAGACTGAGACTGCAGAGGCTAGGATACGAGGTATCCTGCAGCCGCTCTCCAACCACCTTCCCTCCCCCTCCGAGATGCTCCAGCTAGATCAGTGTTCTCCAACCTTGGGTCCCCAGATGTTTTTGGCCTACAACTCCCAGCATGCCCCAGCCAGCTATGCTGGCTGGGGCATGCTGGGAGTTGTAGGCCAAAAACATGGCTTGTCCGAGTGTGGAAAGCTAAGCAGGGTCAGGCCTGGTTATTACTTGGATGGGAGACCCCTCCTCTAGTTTCCTACATTGAGCAGGGGGTTGGACTCAATAGCCTTGTAGGCTCCTTCCAACTCTTATGATCTATGAATCTGGGGACCCAAGGTTGGAGAACACTGAGCTAGATGGATGAAGAAGCCTGTCCAGTGGAAAATGCAGGGCAGGAAGACGGGGAGGCGAGGAGCCCCTTGGCCTCTCCTCCTGCTTTGCACAGGATGCCCGTAAGCCTCCGGGTTCGGGGGCTTACGACCATCACCACAGGATTGCGCCCTAAAGGGGACCCATGAGCCCATTAAGTCCAGGGTCTAAAATTCCCTAGCTGCCCCACTGGGGCTAACCAGCCCTACTGCTTCCTCTATTCATATTTCCCCTTTCCAGCTGTTTTTCCTCCAAGAACAAACCGAAACGTGTTGGGACTCTTGCACATATTTGCATATAATGTTAACATCTAATTGTGAAGTCATATGGCCTCTTTGCATCCTTTTCCTGCATTTACGTCTCCAGCAAATGTTGACCTCCTCTCTCCAACTTAAAATAATTTTTTAAAAAAATTTATCTCTGTAGAAACCTGATTTTTAAGAAGGCTGCCAAAGTTCACAAGGTCAGTCAGAGTTCTGTGCCCAGTACCAAAGGAATTGCACGCTCGCCTGGTGCAATCCTCTATATACATTCAACTGATTATATAAACTAAGTCTCTGTTTATAAAAGGTTCCGTTTTAAAAGCGCATGTCTACACAGTATGCTGGTAGTGCTGAATGAGGAAAGGTGGAGGAAAACAAGTTTAGGCTCAAACAGCAGATGATCAAGTTTTTCTGAGTAAGTTTCCCATGAGATTGGAGGTTCTTTGGCAGTGGCTTTGGTCATGTTCTGTACAATAATAGGGGGGGGGGGAGGTTCATAAAAAGGTTACAAAGGCTAAAATTAAAGGACATGTCCCTTGTCCTCTCTCCATTCTGGTTCTGCAGTCCATCAACGTGCTGTGCTTCCGTCTGAGTCTGAATCGGAATCATCATCTGAAACGAGAAGGGACATGAATTAAAAAACACAAAGTTGGGGCTGGGCATATTTTTTTTAATGCACACATTATGAATACATCAGATTTGGCCCAAGGTGTCGCCAGTGTGCGGATGGCACCCAGTTTTATTTCTCCCTTTCATCAGACGCAGGTGAGGACGTGGCTGTCCCGAACCAGCGCTTGAGCGTTGAGAATGGACTGGATGTGGGTGAATAAACTGAGACTCAACCGAGACAAGATGGAGGTACTGTTCTGTCCATGGTTCATCCGCCTGGGTGAATGATATTCAGCTCTAGATGGGGTTCCACTCCCTGCTAAAAACTAGGGGTGCAGAACCTCTTTCAGCCCGAGGGCAGAATTCCATTTTGGAGAAGCTCTCGGGGGCCGCATTCCAGTGGTGGGAGGGGCTCAGGTCCAAAAGGTCAGAGCCAAAAACACCAGCATGTTTTAGCTGAAAGCTCTTGTTGCCAGTAACTAAGCCTGCTGGCTGGGGCATGCTGGGAGTTGTAGGCCAAAAACATCTGGGGACCCAAGGTTGGAGAACACTGCATTAGAGACTCAAGTGACCTCTGTGGCTCAAAGCACCTTTTCTCAGCTTTGACGAATAAGACAGCTGTGACCTTACCTGGATCGAGATAGCTCGGCCACAGCTGCCCATGCTCTGGCAATCTCTGGTCCAGACTACTGCAACATGTATGTGGGGCTGCTTTTAACAATGGTTTGGAAACAGAAATTGTTCCAGAATAGGGCTGCAAGGTTTTTAACTGGGACTCAGCAGTTTGACCATATTACATCTGTGCTTTTTCAGCTACACTGGTTCCTAAAGTGCTGGTTTGAACTTTTAAAGCCCTAAGTGGCTTGGGGCCAGGATACTGGAAAGACTGCCTTCTCTCATATGTACCTCTCTGACCCTCAAGATCATCTTCAGGTTCTAAGCGTCCCCGCCAAATGAAATGAGGCAAGTAACCACTAGGGAGAGGGCCTTTTTAGTAGTGGCACCAAAGTTCTGGAACAGCCTTCCCATTGAGGTTTGCCTAATGCCATCCCTGTGTTTTCAGTGCCAGGTGAAGTCTTTTTTATTCATCCGGGCCTTTTATGTCTCATAGTCTGGGCTGCTCAACTTAAAATCTGTGCTTTTAATTGTGTTTTAGTTTTCATGGTTCTTATTGTGTATTATTGTGTATTAATGCCGGGGCTGGCCCCACCATTAGGCAGAGTGAGGCAGCTGCCTCAGGCAGCAGATGCTGGGTGGAAGGTACGTAGCTGCCCTCTGCCCATTGCTCCTGAGCCTCCTCGGTGTTGCTTGCTTGTGCTGTTTGTCTGACTTGCCAAGTTGCCTTCTCCCAATGCATCGCAGAAAGCATCACTGGGAAAGGCCTCTGATCGAGCGAACAAGCAGAGGGGCGGCCAGGCCAGGCCACACGCTCCAGCAGGCACCGCGCATGAACTGCTGCACTGCAACATTGGTTTCAGCGGTCAGCAACCGGGGACCAGGGTGAGTCCTAAGCAAGCGGCGGTGAGGTACTGAGAACAGAGCTGTGTGTGCCACACGGCCTGCCTTGCACCCCCTAAGCTAGCCTTTTGCCCTCAGATACAATGGAGGATGCCGCCTGTTACCAACACTGAAGTAAAATTCGGCTGCCAGTCTGGTTGGCTTCTGTTCATGGAATGGCAGACGGAGCATCTTGCCCTTTACCTCAGGCAGAAAAATGTCTTAGGCCGGCCCTGTTTAATGCTCCTGTTTCAGAGTTTGGGCAACTAGTGGCCCTCCAGATATTTCGAATCCAACAAACGGGGAAACCCCACAAAAGATGCTAAAGAGCAATGGGGTAAGTGAAAGAGGTGTGTTATTCCACAAAACTAAACAGTCCCAACACATTTTGGACCACATGTAGATCCTTCTTCAGGGAAATCTATAGAACAATGCACAAAACGTATATCATAGGCTTAAAAATATCTTTAAAATACATATATACAAAATTACAACAATAACAATACAATTGTTCATCAAAACTAAAAAATCTGATGAAAGGCAAGCTTGAAGTTCCAAACTTTCCATAATCATATCATATATTGAATAACATTTCTCAGAAATAACCAAACTTAGGGCACAATCCTATGCATGTTTAGACATAAAGAAGTCCTACAATTCCCAGCATTCCAGCAAGCCATACTGGCTGGGGAATGCTGGGAGTTGTAGGACTTTTTTTTCTGGCTAAACATGCATAGGATCGTGCCATAAATTAATATAATTGCACAGAAAATAGTACAGCCTTTTGGTTTCCAGAGGCTAATTCAGGCATTGCCATTTTGGAAAACTGGAAAGTCCTTTCCTACAGCTTTGTAGGGTGGCCGGTTGCCGGCCAGATGGACGATTCATAAATGTAAATAATAATAATAATAATAATAATAATAATAATAATAATAATAATATATATATAATTTGTGACAAAAAGTCTCAGAATTGGCCACAACTTTGCTCTAGTCACCTGCCACAACTGGTGGGCCTGTCTGGGAGTTGGCATCTACATCTAAGGCCACATCTGGCCAAGTCAGTGATGCTGTGATCAGGGAACGGTGGCGTATACACGGCCAGCCCTGCTCCTATAACTTGTTATCTTTCCTTGCCGCATACAGCCCTGTCTGGCTTTTTAAAAAATAGAATTTGAAATGTGTGACAAAACCAAAACAAAACACCCGCATACAAATAATTTATTCTAAAGGTAGAAGATGACGTTTCGTCAGTGCAGCTTGCACGGAATTGGGGATGCCACAGATTCATAGATTTCATAGGATCATAGAGCTGGAAGGGGCCTACAAGGCCATCGAGTCCAACCCCCTGCTCAATGCAGGAACTAGAGGAGGGGTCTCCCATCCAAGTCATAACCAGGCCTGACCCTGCTTAGCTTTCTACGCTCAGACAAGCTGAGCCAGCGTGAGGAGACTTGCACCCGACTATCACCGGAGCAGCCCAGATGCGAGTTGATGGGCTTGTATCTGCGGCAGGTGGCAATGTAAGTCTGTCTTGTACCTACCTTCCGATTTACGTGGCTCAGGGGCGTCCGAAGAATCACCTTGCTTGAGAAATGCCATCAGGTCGTTAAGGATAAGGTAGACGTAAACGCAATACACAATTGTGGCAATGAAGCCAAATACCTAAAGAGCCAAAAGGAGGAGGAGGAGACAGCGTTTGGAAGCATGATGGATGAGTTTGAAAGAAATTTGAATTTAGACAGGATTTTAATTTCCTGTCTTCTCGAATTTGACTTGGGCCAGCAGATATGAGTGTCTTGATACAGTAAAGTGCTGAGTTTCAAGTACAAATATATTATTTACGCATGCAACCCGTTAAGAGTGAAATAAAGTACCTACTTTTTATTAGAAAGATTCATTCACACACACACACCATTCATACTTAATGTGGAAGTAGAAGAGGAAGAGGTAGACTTACAACAGATCTTCTGGCAAAGGCCCTGTCCTCTCTCGACAAAGAGAAGAAGTTCTCTTAGAGTCGAGATAGAAGGCAGAAACCTCGCCCATCAGGTAAAATTTCCTTTTATACCCATAGGTCCTACCATACTTGTTATCCACTATGCTATAAGCTTACTGATTGGTTATTATTATAAGGTGGTCTAGCTTCATTCAAGCCCCTTACTCTAAATCTAAGTGCCTCCCTTCTGAAAATGGCATTACTGATACTTTGACTAATTCCAGAGAATTTCAAAAAGTCTCTAAGGGCGCAATCCTATGCAGGAATGCTGGGAGCTGTAGGACTCCTTTCTGTCTAAACATGCACAGGATTGCACCCTAACTTCTTCTTAAGCATCCTGTCTTTGTACTTTGTGGTTGGCAACATATCTAAAAAAAGGTACATTAACTGCAACCTGTTCTCTTAAACTTCTCTCTTTTCCAAGTGCACAGGATTCCACTACCCCATACAAATACTTCCCAAAATTTTACTCTGGCACAAACTAGGCCCACCGAACCAATATTTTCCCAAGCCTAGCAATCTTTGGTTCTCTTACACAGAAGCAAAAACCTTATGGTAGGTTCATATAGCTGTTTGCCTTAAAATAAGCTCCGTTACAGACGCCTTATTAGCTTCCTACAAGTTCTTAAAGAAAGAAAGAAAAAAAATTCACGGGCAGAAACAGATTATCAAGAGCATTTTTTCCCTTCTCGCATTGACTGCTCTGCCTTTTGACTCCTCTGTGTCAAAGGGCAGATTCAACTGTTTGCAGCCTTTGCACAAAAGCAGCCAAAAAGCAGAGCATAATGTTTCACGACATCGCTTCATTGACTTTAATAGAGGGTGGAGGAAAGGGTTCCCTGCCCAAAAAACGGCTGGAAGGAATGGAAAGCCCACCCATCTCCAAGGACTGTGTTGCCCCAAGGGTCCTTGGCGGGGGTGGGGTGGGCTTCCTCCCCACTCAAGCCGTTTTTCAGCAGGGCACCTTTCCCCCGTGGAGGCTGGTGGCTCCAGTGTCAGTGGGGTGTTGTATCCACTCCAGATTTCAGTCTGAACTTGAGCTAATCGCCAAACTAGGTTCAACATCATGGATAGCTCCTTAAAAGTTCAGACTTTTACAGCCCGGAATGGATACACTGCCCCACTGACACTGAAGCCGCCAGGTCTCCACCATTACTAAAGTCAATGGCACGATGTCACTCCATTGACTGAAATGGAGGTAGGAGAAAACACGCCATCAGGAGATGAAGGGGCAGCGGAGGTCAGCGCAAGGGGCCTCACTGGCACATCAGGGGACCTTGCCCACCCCTGCTCTAAAGGACGCCGCCTACGGGGTCTCCTGAACCTGCTCTCAGCCTCCCTCCCACAAGCAGCGGTTCCGCTTTCTAAAAAAAACACTGTCAGTTTGTGCCAATGGAAGCTTTTCCTGAAGCCCAGCTGCCGTGCTGGGAGATTTCATAGATCATAGAGTTGGAAGGAGCCTACAAGGCTATCAAGTCCAACCCCCTGCTGTGGGCTGTTGGCCAGGGGAGCATCCTTGCTCCCTGCCCCCCCCTCAAAAAAGCATACTTGCTTAATGGGGGTGGTGGGTGGTGACTGGGTTGTGGGGATCGCAGCTAGAGAAGGCCTGTGCCACTGTTTTGCACGTGGCTTTGGCAGACGGACCTGAGTTCTAGCAGGGAAGCAAAACAGATCCCGCGAGCGTAATGCCTTGCCCACTCCCGCTCCCAAGCGCCAACTGGGAGGTGGCCTGAAAGAGTAACTTACTCCTGCCGCTTTGGACGAGGTGTCGGAATACTTGGAGACAGCAGCAATTGAGACGGCGAAATATATAATAGCAGCGATGAGACCCCATATGAAATCCTGCAGAATGAAGCGTTTTGAAAATCTAGTTAGAGAGAAAGCTATGCCCAGGATAAATGTCAAGGTTACACACGGACTATCCCCCTCAATAGCTCAAGACAGGAACGCAGGACGCCGCCTTATACTGAGTCAGACCCTTGGTCCATCAAGCCCAGCACTGTCAAAACTGACTGGCAGCAATGGCTCTGCAGGGTTTCAGGCAGGATCCTTTCCTAGCCCTACCTGGAGATGCCGGGGATCGGACCTGGGACCTCCTGCATGCAAAGCAGGTGCTCTACTCACTGAGCTACAGACATCCCCCAAGATCGGAAATCCCCATTAGTAGCGCATGATTAAGAGAGTCAACTGCTGGCCCACAAATCAATTTATCTTGACTCTGGTGGCCCTACCCAAGTTATGAACAACGTGTGATCAAGCTTTTCCCTGGAGTTCCAGTCTAAAGAGGGGCGGGGGGAACAGTTAGAGATTGCAGTTGCAGTGCTCTTTGGGCTTTGGATCTGATGCCTCAGCCATGCTCTAGTGGACACGCCCATCGACCATGATGCCCTACCAAACCTGGATTCTTATGTAACCTCAACAGAATGGGAGCCAGAGTAGCGTCACTCCTTTCTGTGCCTGCTGGGGCTAACTTGAGATGCCCTAGACTGCAGCCATCATGGGTTCCTCCACTTAGGCTGGGGCTTTGTGCATTACCCTAGAATCATGAAAAAGAGTGTGGCGACTGCCAAGGCAAGAACCAGGCCCTTCTTACCTGCCCGCTGACAAGGGTGGTTAGGCTGGTGAGTACTAGGGAGAGGGCTTGTCAGTTGTCAGGCCCTTTTTTTTGGCAGGTCTTCAGGAAAGCTCTGAAGGCCCACCTGTTTTCACTGGCCTTCCCTTGAGTTGAGGCTGCTGGTTTTTATTGATAAGTTTAATTGTTAATGATTTTAATTGACAATCTCTGTTTTTATGGATTTTTTTTTTTATAGTATCCGCGTTGTGTGGTTGTTATCTTGTATAATGCCTTGAGAGGGTTTCACTTAAAGGCAGCCTAGAAATAATTTTAGATAGATTTTAGATAGATAAATACTGAAGAATTTTGTTTAGAGCCTAGCCAGCCATAAAGTGAATGGGGTTGAGTGGCAAAAACACATTTCTGGCCCCAGGACCACATTTATATCGAGCGAGTTCAATATAAACAGGAAATGAACTGAATTAAACCAATGCGCCCTGATCCAGCTTCTAATCCTTTGCAACAATTAAGAGGTCCCAGATGGGGATGTGCTGCTGCATCCAAAGATGAATCCAGATAGTTCAGCAGGGGCCAGATGAACATCGCAATGCAAATATGTGTCCAGACTTAGCTACACACATGGGCAGCCTGCAGGTGGATCTCTCTTGCTCTGCTCGGCGTTTTGGAACAGCCTCTTTAATTTTTGAGCAGCAGTGAAAGGGGCCGTGGCTCAGTGATAGAGCACCTGCTTTGCATGCAAAAGGTCCTGGGTTCGATCCCCGGCAGCATTTCCAGGTAGGGCTAGGAAAGAATCCTGCCTGGAACCCTGGAGAGCCATTGCTGCCAGCCAGTGTCTGCAATACACTCACATGCAGTGTATTGCATTGTATAATGTATGTATGTATGTATGTATTTATTATATTTATACCCCGCCTTTTTTCCTGCAAGGAACCCAAGGCGGCTTACATAATAATCCTCCTCCTCCTCTCTGTTTTATCCTCACAACAACCCTGTGAGGTAGGTTAGGCTGAGAGTCAGTGACTGGCCCAAAGTCACCCAGTGAGTTTCATGGCCGAGCGGAGACTAGAACCCAGATCTCCCAAGTCCCAGTCCAACACTCTCACTACTACGCCACACTGGCTCTCAGTGTATATTTTATTTTTATATTTATTTATTTATTTTTATATTTATATAAATATATAAATTTATACTTATTGTGTATATTTTATATTGTAGTATGTCTTTTATTGATTGTTGTAAACCGCCCAGAGCGCTTCAGCTGTTGGGCGGTATATTATTATTATTATTATTATTATTAATAATAATAATAATAATAATAATAATGGGCTAGATGGACCAAGAGTCTGACTCAGTATAAGGCAACTTCCTGTGCTCTGAAGAACCTGTGAAATGGAGAAAGATCGCTTTGGTTGTGGTACACAATTAGATCTTTTTCTGTCTTGAACACATGGGAGGACTAGAGTTTGTCATCCTAAGAAGCAAATCTTTTGGAGCTAGTAAAGGTGTTCCTACTTTGGGTAATTCTGCAAGCTGTTCACATCTGCTGTTAATAGACTTCATGTTCATTTCATTTCCACTTTTATTTCTTTAATTTCCCCTTATGTAACTTTTTTATAAGGTCCGGTTAAGTATGCTACGATACGAAGTGGCACAAGGGAAGTAGGTTAATTTTTATGTATTTAGGGGGGAAGTCATCCATAGGTTTCTACTGGAGATGACTAGTGGCGCCCTGGCATACCGGTTCTGTATTTTAGTTTTGCCACCGGAGCCTCTCTGACAGTTAGAGAAATCAGGTGGCTGATGGAAGATAGCAAACTACCAGGGAGGAACTAAACTGCAGTGTCACTTCGCATTTTTCCAACATGCTTTGCAAAATAAGACATTTGTTTGGAAGCGCAGCAGCACCTAGTGGTCAGTTTGAAGAATACCCAGTAGTTATTGATGGTAGGCATCTAAGGAGGCAGATGGTAGCCACACTCAAGAACATAAGAGCCATGTTGGATCAGACCAAAGGTCCATCTCAGCATTCTGTTCACAGCCAGCTGCCCATGGGCTCCCACAAGCAGGACCTGAGTGCAACACCATCCTCCTACCCATGTTCCCCAGCAAGTGGTGTACATAGGCATACTGCCTCCGATACTGGAGGTAGCATAGAGCCAACATGACTAGTAGCCATTGATAGCCTTCTCCTCCCATGAATCTTGTCAATCCCCCTTTTAAAGCCGTCCAAGTTGGGTGGCCATCACTACATCTTATGGTGGCAAATTCCATAGTCTGTCTATGTCCTGTCTATGTGAAGCAGTACTTCCTTTTATCGGTCCTGAACCTCCCACCAATCAGCTTCCAAAGGTTGCGTGTGGTTTGATGGCATCTCTGGCCCGACTGTGAGGCGAGGTGAGCAGTTTGGATCAGGCAGCAGACTGCAAGAGTGGCGGGTGGGTGGGTGGCCGCCTCCCCCCACCCCCACCCCTCTTCAGAGCCAGAGTGAAGAGAGCCAGCGGGCCACAAAGCACTCTGTGGAATACCTGGCTGAACCTTGGGGAGTGGGAAGAGGAGGGAAGGCGGTGGCGCAAATGGCAGCCCAACATTCAGAGAGGGAGAAGCCAGCCAGCAAGGCATGGACTACCCAGCCATTATTCCTGCCACTGCATGTGCATCACATGGAAGAGCCAGAGAAGGCGACAGATGTCATTGTGCTGCTTTATGTGCGGCTGCAGGCCCACTGGCTCACCCAGCCCCTGCCTCGCTGGCTCACCCGTGTGGGCTCCCGACGGGCCATGCCCTGGTGCCCTCCCGATGTGCTAGACGGCAACACCCGGCATGCCCCAGCTGGTCCTGCTAGCCCAGCACATCTGGAGGGCACTAGATTGGGGAAGGCTGGACTAAGCTATTGACAAGCTGGTGTCTGCCCACCAGCCCACGGCAGCAGGAGACGGGAGCGGCAACACACCAGCTCCCCAGTCAGTCTGTTTGGGATTGCCACCTCACTTTCCTTCCGCACGGAGTTCTTTCTGTTTTTACAGGGACCTGAAAAGTGGGGTGGGGGGGAGAGAGAGAGAGAGAAAGAGAGAGAGGCTGCAAGCCAATTTATCTTGCCTCCGGTGGCCCTACCAAGTTATGTAATCTTTTGTGCAGCAGTTTAAGACATGCTGATGTGTACCTTGGAGGTCTGGAAATGGTGCACATTGGCCGCTATCCACTAGATTAATCTTTTGGCATGCCATTGCATGTCAACATGGTGGGGGGGGGGCATGCGTGTGAGTGTGGCTGTGAAAGTACACATGGACACATTTTCCCCTGTGGCTGCCACATGCTAAAGTGGCCAGGAAAACTAGGAACGGATGCCCGTGGACACAGCTGGCCCGCACAAGATGCCGGGTTTACCATCACCCCTTCGTAAAGCTTCTCTCTGAAATGACAGGCACTCCCCCCCCCCTCCGCATGCCTCTCTTCCTGCCCTTAGGTAGTCCAACGGAGAGAGACCACGGAGCAAGCCTTCTCCAGCCTGGTGCCCTCCAGATCCCTCAGACTACAACTCCCATTATCCCCAGCCAGCATGGCCAATGACCGTGCTGGCTAGAGTGATGAGCGTCGTCTTCCAGTTGTGTTGGACTGTATCAGGTTGGGGAAGGCTTCCAGAGACAGGAGGGGACTGGAACTCCCCGGAAACATTTTGCAGACTCCGCTTGATTCATTCCCGTGCATGCATCCACTTACTGCCAAAAGCCAGTAGATTCCTTTGGACTTCTCATTCAGCTTTAAGGAATATATGAAGAAAAAGCCCAGGGCCAGCAGAAACGTTAGTAACGGTACTATCAAGAAAGCTGCAGCTGATGAGGCAATATAGCAGATGAAGATGACAAATGACAGCACCTGCGGGACGAAGGGAAAGACCGCAAGTTATCTCTGAAGGTGGAGGGGTGTGTGTGTTTGCCCATGTCCTGGGATAGTTTTTGGGAGGAATACCCACCCCGGCATGGTTCTTTTTCATTTTAATTCTGAAGACCAAGCTATTCACAGTAAACGTTTGTGGGCTTGACTGTTGAAGAGCTTAACAATGAAATCCTAAGAAGGAAAACAAAACCACTGCAGGATAGGCAAATTAGGACCTTGTTTCAAAAGGAGCCTAGAAGGTGGTTGGGGTAGGCAGGTTTGAAGGTGTCCCCCCCCCCCCCGGAACTAAGATTTTGGGAATTAAAATAAACTTATTCTTATTTTGTTTGCTACCCAAATCCTACATGTCAACTTGGCATTATTAACCTACATTACTGTTGAACCTACACACACACACACACACCTTTATACCCACAGTAGAATACATTTAAAATAGAACCTTGATAAACTTTATTGTTCTTTTCCCTCATAGGTAGGGAAAGGGTGTTTTTGTTTGTTTGTTTTATAAATATGTAAAATTACAACAACATTGTTTCTATTATTTTATTTTGGTCCTGGCATGTTACTACAATAGGAAATGAGAAAATCTGTAAATGGATTTTCTTTCCGACAATGCAGCTGTTCACACAACACGACAACCCATCGTGGGTTATTTAACCAGCACTGAGGCTGCAGGGCGCATCTGGCTGCCATTCTGAATAGGTAACCCCCGCTCAGGTCTTGCCATGTCGTGCGAACCCAATGAGCCTGGGTTATGCAAGGGTTAAACAACTCTCGCACCCCTCCCCTCCCCTAGGTTTTTAGGTGTCTGTGCTTAGCCTGAGAAGGGTTTTATGTGAACCACCAACAGACAAGACAAGACTACAAGAACCGGCATAATAATAAAAACTGACATCACTCTGTCCCCCTTATATACTCCTCCCCCACCCTTTCTAAGACATCACTAACCACACCCACTCTTTCAACATTCTATGCTCACCCAACATACGAACGCCGACATACACCAGGGAACTGAATTGTGAGGTTATGCCACAGATGGTTTACTAGCTGTGACAGTTTCTGGACACAGATAGCCTGATGCCCTGATCACAGTGACAACCACCTCCTGGCTGGATTACTGTAATGCACCCGGGAGGCCTCTGAAGAAGATTCAGAAAGTTCAATTAGTGCAGAACTTGGCTGCCAAAATTCTACCTGGTTCGGCCACGCAAGAGTCTATTTACTCCCATTTTGAAAGAACTACATGGGCTGCCTATTAGCTCCTGGGCCAATTGAAGGGGCTGGAACTTATTTATTAGTATATCTTTATATCCCGCCTTTTCCCCTGCAAAATGCTGAAATTGGCAGGGGGCAGGGTGATGCCATCAGTGGCTGTGGACACACCAGGTGACATAATCCGGCCCGCGGAGGATCTGGAGCTGGGAAAATATGGCCCAGCACCATAAAGCTGTTCTGTACCCCTACCCTGAATGGATTGAGACCCAAATACCCAAAGGAGAGCATCCTCCCATAGAAGCCTGCCTGAGCTGCCAAATCTTTATTTGAGGGCCTTCTCCAAGTGCCTTCGTTAGTAGGGTTGTGCGGGGTGTTATTTATTTAGAGTATTCTGGGGTTGCCACTCTGCTCAATCAAGCGCTCAAGGCAATGTACAAAGAAAAACAATTTTTAAAAGAATAAAGTACATAAACAAAGTTGTGAACCATCCAGAGAGCTTTGGCTATTGGGCGGCATAGGAATGTAACAAACAAACAAAATAAACTACAAAAATGAACAACTTGATTTGATCTGATTTTTTAAAAAAAATTCCGCTCAATTATTCTTAACAAGGAAGCTCTTGAATGGAAGTAGAGCCCTCCTGGTCAGACAGCAGTTCCTGCCTCTTTAAATTCAGAAAATCTGTCCAAGCAATGCAAAAGCAGCACATGCCTACTCTTATGAAAGAAGAGCTGCAGCAGAAGGTCCACCAGCTTTTCGGAAACAGTTACGCAACATGCTTTATTTAGAATCTGGAAATGATTTCTCGTCTGGAAAAGCTTGCAACAGGACACGATTGTCTCTGAGGTTAAGCATGTCCACGGCCTTTGTTTCATTGTCCTTTATATCAGTGTCGTTGCCGAGTCCCGACTGAAAATGTACAAGCAGTCAAATGCTAGTTGACCCTACAATTACTTGCTGTTGCAGGGAGAGTGTTAACTTGCCAGGGGGAAGGGAGCAGGGCCATGGCCAAAATCCAGAGCACGGGGTTTAGGCCGTGTGTTTTCCAAACAGCAGCCCTGCCACCTCCCACTGCCAATTCTATGACTGGGTTCAGACAACATGATAACCCACACTCAAGGGTTGAGTGTGAGTTGTCATTGAACCATGGGTTGTTATTGACACATAGGTTATCGTGTTGTCTGAACCCAGCCGAGATAACAAACCATGGTGAACAACCCACAGTTCACAACCTAGCAACAAACCATGGTTCTCTTCATGGGTTGTCCGTGGTTAACAAGCTATAGCTTGTTAGTGCAGCTGGGTTCAGACAACATGATAACCCATGTTTCAACAACAACCCACGGTGCAACGACAACCTATACTCAACCTTGAGTGTGGGCTATCGTGTTGCCTGAACCCAGTCTACATGGCAAATTGCTTTTGCAATGGAGGAGAGATTCTCAAGAAGTTTGTGATATGGCAGTGAAGGGTCTGCTGGTCCGGGAAAACAAGTTACATTCTTGAGTAGTTTAGATCCTAGCCTATATTTGCAACCCAATACCCTGTGTTATGTGCATGCTCTTTCTCTTTCACTCACATACACACACCTACCTTCCTCTCTTCCTCCAAAGAGCTCAAGTTGCAATACATGTAAATTATATAGTTTTCTCTTCACAACAACCCTGTGAGGTAGGTTAAGTGGAGAGAAAGTGAGGCTTAGTTCAGATACATCATAGTTTAGCCCTATGCAAATGAGCGTGCTGAAGCCTCAGGATCAAGCTTTCTCCATGCCAACTAGTTCTTCAGCATGACCCAGGAGAAGTAGCATCCGTTTCCTGCTTTAAAGGAATCACAGTTTGTTATGTCTGAACTTAGAACTGTGGTTAATTTAAGCTATGGTTTACTGGAACAAGCCAGGATCAGAAGCCACAATTACGCCTATAAACTATAGTTTAAACCAGGGATGGGGAACCTTCAGCCTGTTGGCCTAATCTGACCTGCGGAGGTTCCACAGGCAGCCCACGGAGGCTTGGACTCCCATTGCAGGCCCTGCTACCTCCCCAAGCCACTGCCCCTGGAGGCTACTAACTTTGGGAGGGGCATGGAGAGAAGAATCCCTTTTCTCTCCAATCAATGATTGGAGATAAGAGTGGGTTTCCCCTTACTTAGTGTGCTGCTTCTCCTCCTAATTGGGAGAAGCGGCATGCGAAGTGCTTTCCTCCCTGTGTCCTCCCTAATGGGGCAAAGAGTGGGGCAAGGGTTGAAGGAGTGTTCCTACACCCGGTGCTCTAGCCCAGGAGCCTTCACTGTGAGCTGGCTTTCCATGGCTGGGGAAAGCCCACACGCAGCAAAGCACGGCCCCAGACAAGACGCAGGGTGGAGGTGCTCTGGCTAGTGCTCCGGCCAGGGACCAAATGATGTCAGGGGGCATGGCAAACCCCCCCCCCCACACACACACAATGGCATCAGGCCCATGGAGGGCTGGGTGGGTGGGGGTAATCCAGGCCCCACCCCATTCTAGTTCCCCACTCCTGGTTTAAACTAACCACAGATTATCCTTGTTAGATGTAACAACAAACCATGTTTGGTTTAAGCCCAGCTGCAGATCGATCCCTCCCGTGGCATGCACCGTAGGAGAGGGGTGGGGGGATCGCTTGAGCCTGAGCAGGCTCATCCACAGGGCACTACACTGTAGTTTACTGCTACAGTGTGCCTGTTTATCACGGCTGGCAATATTAATATCGTGCATTAGGTGGCGTTACAACTGCATTATCTATGTATTGAAAGGAATGGCATAACTACCCACGGAACAGCATTCCGTCCGACTGTATTCTTGCTTTTAAGCAGAGCTGCCAGTCAAATAATTACCTGTATTTATGCATGTGAATTTAGCTGTAGGAAATGCACTTATTTTCCAAACCTCAATATAGGTGCCTTTTTCGGAAATGGGATGTAGTAGCCAAGAGAACCTGCCACTAACTGACTGGGTTCGGATAACATGCCATGGTTCGTCATAGGTTATTTAACCCACAACGAGCTGTGGTGCTTGTGGGTGCCAGATTGCACATGCAACCCCCGTGCGAGGGTTGCTGTGCCGTGCAAACCCAGCAAGCGTGGGTTATACGAGGGTTAAACAATCCTCGCATAACCCTAAAACAGACCATGGGTTATGCGAGAGTTGTTTAACCCTTGCATAACCCAGGCTCACTGGGTTCGCACGACATGACAAGCCCTGAGCGGGGGTTACCTATTCAGAATGGCAGCCAGATGCTCCCTGCAGCCTCACTGCTGGTTAAATAACCCACGATGGGTTGTCGTGTTGTGTGAACAGCTGTATTGTCAGAAAGAAAATCCATTTACAAATTTTCCCATTTCCTATTGTAGTAACATGCCAGGACCAAAATAAAATAATAGAAACAATGTTTTTGTAATTTTACATATTTATAAAACAAACAAACAAAAACAATATATTTATAAAACAAAAACAAACTGCCCCACCAAAACGAATTTGCCCTCCTTGGTTAAAATTGGCTCAACTAAAGATGAAGGCTGCAATCCTATACTCACTTGCCTGGGAGTAAGCCCCACTGAACTCAGAAGGACTTACTTCTGAGTAGTCACATATAGAATTGCACTGCAAATGGGATCACTGTACTGCAGCTCCACTTTCCCTCCCAGCACCTCTCGTTTCGGTGGGAATCACGGGAGCCGGGTCTAAACAGTCATGCGAGAGATGACGGCAAAGAATGCCACAGCCCCAAAAGAGTGCGTGCCGTCTCCAGGCCCGACGTTTCCTGAAAGGAGGAGGAGGCGGGGGGGGGGGGAACCAGTGGGGAAGTCAACAGAATAGAAGAACACACATGCAGCCCCCCAAGAAAAGTAGGATTTATTGACCAGGAGGGGGAGAGGGTGACGCAAGCAAGGTGGGCAAGTCTGTAAACAACAAAATAGGATGGCGAGGAGTGCACTGATGACGTGATCCACAGGTGAGTTTCTTTGGCCTATCTCCGGCTACACAGTCCTGGGCTGGGATGCAGCTGTAGGCCTCAGTCTCTTATCAGCTGCTGCTGGGTGAAGGTGAGAGGGGTGGCAGCCGCCGCTCTTTCTTCCACCGTCTTCTGCTGACGGCTGTTCCCACTTCCCTCTCTGTAGCCTCCCCGGCAGTGTTGTCATGGAGCCGGTCTTGCGGGACTGCAGCACCGGCATCTCTTTTCTTAGCAGGGACACTGTCGGCATCCCCAGGGGAGGCTGGTGACCCCTAGGCCGGTGGGGCTCCTCATCCATTGCAGCCTTTATTCTGAGCCTGATAGGAGCTATCCATGGTGCTGCACCCCAGCCCCGAAATAGGTTCACCACCATGGACAGCTCCTATAGAGCTCGGAATGAAAGCTGCAATGGACAAGGAGCCCCATCGACCTAGGAATCACCAGCCTCCCTTGGCCACCCCCCTCAGACTTGCCTGTTCCCGCTGAGCTTAGCTGCAATCCTCAGAGTAGCTGGTTGGGGGGGAGGGAGTAAATAGATTTCCCCAGAAACAATATACTGTTCTCTGTTGTAATGCAAAGTATTTCTGGGTGTCTTCTCCTGGAATGGGCAGTTAAGGCCCAATAGCTTTCATAGCTTTCATAGATCATAGAGTTGGAAGGAGCCTACAAGGCCATCGAGTCCAACTTCCCTGGTCAATGCAGGAAACTAGAGGAGGGGTCTCCCATCCAAGTAATAACCAGGCTTGACCCTGCTTAGTTTTCCACGCTCAGACAAGCTGAGCCAGCGTGAGCCACAGGCCTACATTTTTGGACTCTCTTTACAAAAGGCCTGCTTCTGGTGGAGATGAAAACTGCTAGAACTGGTTGGTTGATATGGATCCACGCAGCTGCCTGCATTTTTTGGACTCTCTTGGGTGTATGTGGCCGTGGGGACTTGCCATGATGAGTGCCTGCACTTCAAAATGCACACTACACCACTGCTTCCCAGGCCCCCTTTCCTCCCTCAGTCTCTTCAAACAACTCTCCGCAGAATCTCCTCTCAACTCTCTCCTAATCTCCTTGGGCCAAACCCTTCAGTCCCCAATGCTTGCTACCAAGAGCCAAAAAAAAAAAAAAAACAAGGGCAGTGCTCCAGGCATCCCACAGAGGGGCGACCCTGCACACTCCAAAAATCTGCCCCCTTCCATCTATGCTAGTTCTTTCTTTCTCAGCACATCTGACTCAAAGGACTAGCTTCTTTTACAGAGATCACTGCAGAGGAGACCACTGAAAAGAGAGAAAGACAGACAGAAAAGGAGAAAAAGTCATGGTTCCTACAGACAGGTGTAACCTCTTTATTATCATAACCCTGGAGGGATTTGGGGGGGGGGGGGCGAGATTTTGATCTGCTAGCTACATCATGCAGTCTCCTGTGCAGATGATTTCTCAGAACAGAAGGGGAAGTTCAGCCTACAGTATCTATGATGTTCTAATTTAGGGCACAACCCTATGCATGTTTAGACAGAAAAAAGGCCTACAACTCCCAGCAGGCCCAAGCCAGCCATGCTGGGAAATGTAGCCCAATACATCTGGAAGGCATGTTGAGAAGATCTACTTTCCTTCATGAATTTATCTAGTCCTCTTTCAAGTGTGTGTGTGTGTGTGTGTGTGACGGAGGAAGGGAGAGAGCGAGCTGGGTTTTTCATGCACAGAAGTTCCCCTGCCTTCGTGTGTGCCCAACTGCTAAACCAGACTTACAGAGAACTGCTGTATGGTGCGACTGTGCAACTTTTTTGTTTTGTTTCCAGGCACACGCACGTTTCAGGGCAGCCTCCCTCAACCTGGTGCCCTCCAGATGCGTCTCGGGCTGTAACTCCTATCGTGGTCGGCATGGTCACTGGGGAAGCCACACACACACACTTCCCCAGCTCCAATGCAAACACAGAAGGACACACACATGCAAAAGAAGTGCTTACAAGCAGACCACAGCACTCTCGGGGCCAGACCCTGCTTCTTCTTTTTAAATGCAGTGCCCCGAAAACACTCTGGAACTTACCCATCTGTAGGGCTGCAGCCATAAGGAAAAACCAACAAAGAGTCTTAAGAGTGCCTTAAAGGCGAATAAATTTATTACGGCACAAGTTTTTGTGGGCTACAGTCTCCAAATATTTGAGAGCCCTTGGGCAAGACCCCTCCATGGGGCCCCCTCCCTCGGCGAGTCTACCTCTCACTGGCATTGCCACCTGCTCCCCTTTCTCCTCATGGCTACCAGTTGCTTGCTTGACAGGAAGAGAGCCAGACAGTGGCGTCTTCTGCTCCTCCTCCCCCTCCCCCCCCACCTTTCTCTGGGCCAGAGCGAGAGGCAGGTGAACAAGCAGGTTGCAATGGCGGCGCAAGTCCAGGGGGCTCTTGTCAGTGGGGCCCTGCTGGGGTGTGGGCCCCAGGCAGGTGCTGTCTGCTATCGATGGCTACTAGTCCTCATGGCTCTATGCTACCTCCAGTATCAGAGGCAGTATGCCTATGCATGCCAGTTGCTGGGGAACATGGGCTGGAGGGTGCTGTTGCACTTGTGCCCCGCTTGCGGGAGCCCATGGGCAGCTGGCCGACCAGTGGGTCCACAGCATGCTGGACTCGATGGACCCTTGGTCTGATCCAGCTGGGCTCTTCTGATGTTCTTATGTGCCCAACCACGTCTACCCTTGACGCTGGCCCTGCCTACAGGGCAGAGTCCATCAGATGCATCTGATGAAGTGGGCATTGGGCCACGATAGCTTCTGCCGTAATAAATTTGTTCGCCTTTAAGGTGTGCCCCTCGTCGTTTGCTGCAACAGATGCACACACGGCCACGGCCACGGCCACGGCCACGACGACGCCCCCTCCTCTGGAACCTGTTACAACGGAAAGGCCGGCCGGGAAGCCACGCTGCGACTGCGCGGCTTCCAAACCCCGCTCGGGTGGGCGTGGCAGGCGCATCCCCCGGCCGCAAAAAGTTTCTGCTTTCCGTCGGGCGGGAGGGCGAGGCTGGTCCTTGCGTGACACGAGGCGCCGGAGCTGCTTTGGCAACCCCGCGCGGCCGGGGCGCGTGGCTAAGGGGGTCCGGTTCGCACACGATCCCAGGAGCCCCGATCGCGCTTTCCCCTCCCGCCTGGCAAACTTCCTTCCTGCAGCAGCGAAGGAAGCCTTTGCCAGGAACTGAACTTCGGGCAGCGAAGAACAACCTTCCCCCGGCTGCTTTGTCTTCCTTTGTTACAGATGAGCTCATCGGCCTCTCTCTTCCCCGCCCTCCCGCCCTCTTTGCCTTGACTTTGCAAGGAAATAAGTGCCCCGCAATTCCCAGCAAAGCCTCCCCCCTCCTTCCACTTACCGCCTGGGCCAGCAGGAGCAGCCCTTTGCGGGAGCTCAGGAACTCTTTGACGGACAGGAGAAGGCGAGCCCCCGGCGGCACCCCGGCCGGATCGGGATCCTCTTCCGCTCCGTATCGCTCCATGCTTTGCAAGCGGGCGGGCGAGTCCTGCTCGCCTGCAAAGAGTTCCGCAGTGCTGCTGCTGATTTCGCAAGAAGCGCCGCTTCAACGCTCCTGGAGACCGAATCTTTCCGCGCAGGCAGGAAAACGGAAATGCTGCGGAAACGGGGCGGCGGCAAGCAGGGACGCAAAGGCGTCTTCTCAGCGGCTGCGGAGCTGGGGAGATGCTGCACCCGCCCCCTCGCCCACCCCCTGCAGCGCTGCGATCTCCGCCCTCCCCCACCCTGCCCCGGCGGTGAACCGAATCCTGGATCTGCTTCGCAGGCCGCCACGTTGGGTCACACCCAGCCCCTAAGTCTCTTCCTCCAGCTTAGAGGTGGAGGGAACTTTCCTTGTCCAAATCCTCCTCCTCCTGCAGCTGCTGTGCGTCGTGTTGCAAGCCCAGAACGGGACCTGTGCGGATTTTGCGCCGGGCAGCCCGGCTGCAGCTCGCTGGCAAGCAGTGGTCAGTGTTGAAGGGCCAGGCGCTGGTCGGGACAAGCTCCGTAGCCGTGGGCCCCCTCCCCGCCCCCAGGGGGGGGTCCCAAAATTCCGACAGCTTGTGAGGATCCATATCAACAAACCAATTCTAGGATTTGTCGTCAGTCTGCTCCGGGGGATGGCCTTTGGTATAGGTAATGGGGATCTTAATTGCCCATTCGACCAAGCCATCCAAAGAAATCAGGAGAAAAAGAAGTACCGGTACATTATAGACCAATGAGCCGTAAAGCATGTTCGAGGGTAAGGGACTTCTGGGTCGTTCCGTGGTCAACTGTCCGGTTACTAAACCTTTTTGTATTGCTGGCTTTGGTTTTCCAAAGAAACAAAGAACTTAAAACTCCGAAACTATCTAACGTAGAGGACTCTGTTACATATGTGCAAAATAGAATCAAAGCAATCGGTATGAGAAAGAAAGACTGCCTCGGATGAAGTGGAAGAAATTCTGGCCATGGATGGAGGAATGAATCTGCGCCACCAATTACGTGACAGACTGATGGACACTGAAAGACCTCAAACGTAGATTAGGAATTCTGTCAGTGTATTAGTTTTAAGTTAGTGCAGATCTGTAACTGTATTAGTTAGAAAATCCTGAAATGTGGGTGCTGAATTTGTAACGCGCTTTTGCGGCGGGTTGTAAAGAATATTGTTTTTAGTAGTATGATTTATTTATAATAAAAATCTATTTGTTTTAAAAAAAAATCTATCCCAAAAGCTTGCATTAGAACAGGGAACAATATATTGCTGCTGGGAAAACACCCACCAGCTCCTGTGAGGATTGTAGCTCAGCTGGGAGGGAACAGGGAAGTCCCAGGCGGTGGCAGATGACCTCAGTGTCCCTTCTTTTTCTTTTTTCTTTTGTCAGCATCCCTTCTAATAAAGAAAGAACTGACCACGGGTCTCTGTGAGCCCTGGCACCACTTCACCACTGCTCCTGGTGGCAGGGAATGGAGGTGAAGGCTGGCCCCAGCTGATGGGATTCCAATAGACAAGTAGGTCCTGCAACAAAATATTGCAGTATGGCTTGGCCAGGGTTCCAGCCACATAGATTTCATAGATCATAGAGTTGGAAGGAACCTACAAGGCTATCGAGTCCAACCCCCTGCTCAATGCAGGAAACTAGAGGAGGGGTCTCCCATCCAAGTAATAACCAGTCCTGACCCTGCTTAGCTTTCCACACTCAGACAAGCTGAGCCAGCGTAAGCCACAAGCCTGTCATTCCATGCCCTCACCCGCCCTTTTTTGCCTCCCCCAACAGTCAGTTGGCATTCCATCCCCACTAAGGATGCTCTGTACTCCTCAGGACAGATTTTGGGATCTCCCTTTGCTTATAGTCCCCCCCACCAAGTTCTTTTGTACTGGCAATTCTGGAGTTCCTCCAAACTTGTTGATACTTCGGTCTTGTGTGTGGGTGCTGTTGTTTTGACTGCATATGCAATGGCACCAATGGTGTTGTGTTAAAATTTGAAGAGCAGGCCCTCCTCATCACAGTTCCCATAGCCACACCCCCAAGGGGAGTAAAAAAAAAAAGAGAGTTATACATAGGTATATGTATAGATCTATCTATTTATTTATTATATTTATGCCCCACCTTTTTTCCTGCAAGGAACCCAAGGCGGCTTACATAATTCTCCTCCTCTCCATTTTATCCTCACAACAACCCTGTGCGGTAGGTTAGGCTGAGAGTCAGTGATTGGCCCAAAGTCACCCAGTGAGCTTCATGGCCAAGCAGGGGCAGGTCTTTTGTAAAGTGAATGGGTCTTATTTGCCCATTCAAGACCAAGCCACCCCAAAAGTCTTTGCACATCAGGGATAGCTCACTGCCTGAACATCTGAAAAAGGTAACAAGTTGAGCCCTGCTGTGTGTGTATAGGGTGGAGCCTTCAAAGCTCTCCCTGTGACTCTTTTTCAGACACTCCTTTACATGACCCGGTTTGGGATATGAAAAAAGGCAAACTCCTGGATCACAGCAGAGCCCTGAGAAATTGCCTTTTTCTACCCCCTTTGCGTTGGACTAGGTAATATCTTTTAACTTCATTTATCTTTCTGATTCCCCCACCTCTGTCTTGAATTTCTAACTCTCATTTACCCATGTTGCCTTGGCTCAAAGTGTTACTTTTATTTCCCCAACCCCCCTCCTGTCTATTCCCCTATTAGCCTCCTGTCCTGTGTTCCCATATTTGGCATTCGTTTTTTTCCTCCTTTGTATTCCTACATTCCTGGCATGCTGCCCGCTCCATATCACCTGGCCCTTCCCTGATTCTCACAATTTCTATAGATTTAACCAGATAATTGCCGCTTCTATCTGAATGTTGCCAACATATCTATTCTATTTATTTTTGCAATCAACCACATATCTGAGTACCCTCCCTGACCTTTGGCTTGCTGTCCTTTTCCTCCTTTCCCCAGCTGGTTGCTCAATTTTGCCATGGTCCACCATGACTTCTGGTTAAAGATCCCCCAACCCATGTTGTTCAGGTACATGGGAAGAGACTATTTAGAGCAACTTGTGGCCCTGCAGATGTTTTGGCCTGCAACTCCCATTAATCCTAGCCAGTATAGCCAATGGTGAAGGATCATGGGAGTTGTAGGCCAAAACATCTGGAGGGCCATATGTCGCCCACCCCTGATTTAGAGGGATTTCCCTCTCCTTAACCCTTCCCATGCCTGCCAGTTCTCTGCTTCATATCATCTCCTCCAAGCTGCTTCCCCAGCAGGGATCCATTGCCATTGAGCATATGCTGGGGTTGAATTACATGCCTTTAATTGTGATATTTACATTCCGGCCTGAGTCACTCTGATTAGCTGTTGGCTGGCAGGCAGAGAAGGAAAGAGTTCCTTTCTGGCCCTGCTCAATTGTCTGCCCACACAATCCTTTCCTCTTTGCTCCCTCCCTCCCTCTCTAGCCTTGCTAGTTCTCTCCTCCCCCCCCCCCCGCCTTCTTCTTCTTCTTCTCCTCTCCCTTCCCAGCCTCTAGCCTTGCTCTTGCACTCCCCTCTACCTCTTTGCCTTGCTGTTTCCCCTCGCTATTTCTCTCCCCACCCACCACCTCTTCAGCTCACTTCTGACTAGCCGGGCCCCCACGGCAGCCATTATGTGACTAGCCACATTCTCCGTGGGAGCCATTTTGTGGTGGTGCCCACAGCAGTTTCTCATAGAATCATAGAATAGTAGAGTTGAAAGAGGCCTCTAAGGCCATCGAGTCCAACCCTCTGCTCAATGCAGGAATCCAAGTTAAAGCATCCCTGACAGATGGCTGTCCAGCTGCATCCTGAATGCCTCTAGTGTGGGAGAGCCCACTACGTCCTTAAGTAATTGGTTCCATTGTCATATTGCTCTAACAGTCAGGAAGTTTTTTCCTGATGTTCAGCCAGAATCTGGCTTCCTGTAACTTGAGCCCATGATTCCATGTCCTGCACTCTGGGATGGTCGAGAAGAGATCCTGGCCCTCCTCCGTGTGACAACCTTTCATGTTCTTGAAGAGCGTTATCACATCTCCCCTCAGTCTTCTCTTCTGAACGCTAAACATGCCCAGTTCCTTCAGTCTCTCCTCATAGGGCTTTGTTTCCAGTCCCCTGATCATCTTTGCTGCCTGCCTCTGAACCCTTTCCAGTTTGTCTGTATCCTTCTTAAAGTGTGGTGCCCAGAACTGGACGCAGTACTCAAGATGGGGCCTAACCAGTGCTGAGTAGAGGGGAACTGGCACTTCACGTGATTTGGAAGCTATACTTCTACTAATGCAGCTCAAAATAGCATTTGCCTATTTTGCATCCACATCACATTGCTGGCTCATATTCAGCTTGTGAACTACAACAATGCCAAGATCCTTCTCGCTTGTAGTATTGTTGAGCCAAGTATCCCACATCCTGTAACTGTACATTTGGTTCCTTTTTCCTAGGTGCAGAACTTGGCAGTTATCCCTATTAAATTTCACTCTGTTGTTTTCAGCCCAGCACTCCAGCCTATTGAGATCACTTTGAATTTAATTTCTGTCTTCCAGGGTATTAGCTATTCCATCCAATTTTGCGTCATCTGCAAATTTGATAAGTATTCCCTGCACCTCCTCATGCAAGTCATTATGAAAAATGTTGAAGAGCACTGGGCCCAGGCCAGGACTGAGCCCTGTGGTACCTTGCTTGTTACTTCTCCCCATTTTGAGAAGGTACCATTGATAAGCACTCTTTTGAGTCCGATTCTGTAGCCAACTGTGGATCCACCTGATAACTGTTCCATCTAGCCCACTTTTAGCCAGTTTGCTAATCAGGATATCGTGAGGCACTTTGTCAAAAGCTTTGCTAAAGTCAAGATATATTATGTCCACAGCATTCCCACAGTCCACAAGGGAGGTTACCCGATTTAAAAAAAAAAAAAAGATCTGATTTGTCTGGCAGGATTTGTTCTTGACAAATCCATGTTGGCTTCTAGTAATCACTGCATTGTTTTCAAGGTGCTTGCAGATTCCCAGATGTGCCCACAGTTCCAAAAAGGTTGGGGAACCCTGTGCTAAACCATAGTTTAGTGTTACATGCACGAGCCTGCTCTCCGGTCCCCTTTTCTCCTATGGTGCAACTACTGGGAGGAGACTGGAAGCATCCACTTTCCTTTTCTAACTGCAGTTTGTCATTTCATCTGAACCAGGAACTACATTTTATTTTAACTATGCTTGAACAAACCAAGATCTCTCAGGAAAAAAACACAACACAGTTTAAACTAACCACAGTTTGTCCTGGTGCAGATAAAATGACAAACTGCAGTTAGTTTAAAATGGAAGTGACTGCTTCTGATCTCCTCCTTGTGGCTATGCAGGAGGAGGAGAGGGCAGGTGCAGGCCGGGAGCCTGAGGCTCAGTTACTTAGGGACTAAACTTTGGGTTTTTAGCATTATGTCCGAACAGGATCTTTTCCCTGTAAAACTTTGTCTCTGGGTTATTGTCAGACTCAGACCGTGAAAATCATAGTTGCACCAAAGTGCATTTCCATAATCATTAACTGCCCACAAAAGGCCAGTGTTTTCCATTCCTGTGGTTAGAAAGCTTGGTTTGAGAAAGAAAAAAAAAAGTCATGCACAATTCCACTCTAAACAATTAGCTAAGTAATCAAAGTCTATGCTCTAAATGAGGGATAGGCAACCACCGGTCTGGTCTCAGATACTGCCCCTGGGAGATCCCCATCCAGCACCTGCCTGTCCCGCCCTGGCCTCCCGCAGACAAGCCAAGGAATGCAGTAAACAGCTTTCACTACAGTAATTCCTCTAATGAGCAAACAGCTCTCTCACAGAGGCAATAAATGTCCCGGCCTATGAGTCCCGCCAACCAGAGCATGAACAGAGTGCAACACCCCCAGTGCTGCTCACCAAGTAAGTTCATAACGTTCCAATTTCCAAGAAGGCGAGGGAACTACAAAGGTTTCTATATAGGGAGTGGCTACAAGGAATCGCTCTCAAGAGATTGGGTGCTGGCAGGGAAACCAGCCCCTCCACCGAGGGCTATGCCTGACTGCACGTTTCTGTCCTGCCCTCTTCTGCTGGCGATGGACCAAAGGGGCCACCCTTGAAACACCCTCTTCCTGAGATCCCTCCTCTTGCTGCACTTTTGCCAGGGACCTCCCCCCCCCCGTCAGAATCCGTGTGGGACACTGAAGCTTGTTGGGTTTTGCATAGGCAGAACGAGATTACCACCTGACATCGAGATTATCACCTGACCTGGTGGGTGTCTCTTGAGTTCAAGTACACAAGGTCTTTGGTCACCAGACATAGTCTCAAGGTGATATGACTCAGCAACCTTGGGACAGATTTGGGGTAAACATGTTGATGAATAGGTTATACAACTGGGGTGAGTAATATCCTATTTATAGGTGCAGGGTCTATGGTATAAAGCTAACACACTTGTTGATAGCTTCACTCCTTCTCCTTCTCTTCTCGTCTCGACTCGACATGTCTCTTGTTCTGGACTTCACTTCATCTAGCCTTACCACTGGGGTATTGGATTTGAGTCTGCAATGATGTAGTGAGTAAGAGATGCATTGCTTGCCTTAATCCCATGTAATTGGGTCTTACAAATAAACTCTTTAATTTTTATTAACTGCTGTTATCTCCTCCTTCCGCCTGCGTGACTGGGACTGAGGGTCACTGGCTAGGGAAGCTTTTGAACCCGGGTCAGTCCAGCTCTCACAAAGCTCCCTCTGAACTAGGGCAAGATCCCAGGCTGCCCTTATCTCCAATCAAAGATAAGGGATTTCTTCTCCCATGCTGCAACTGGGGCTTTAAGGAAGCCTCTGGTGGTGACAATGGAGGCTTTTAAAAGCCCAATTGCAGTATGGGGGCGGGGCGGGCATTTTCAGGGGAGGTCACTGCTGGGGAGGGAAAGGCAAATGTTCCCCTCCCCAATCCTGCAGCTCCCTCAAAAATCACCCCGCTCCTGCTGTATGGTCCGAAGGCACGTGGGGCAGCCACCTTGCTGAAGCTAGCTGCTACCAAAGGAGAATCACGGAAATACAAGTTTTACCAAAAGAGTGTGAAAACACCACCGTGAATAGAACTTTCATCTGTTTTTAAATTTTTTTACCACTTTTTACAATGCATGTTGCAATATTAAATTTATTGTATTAATATAAACTTTTTTTAAATTCATGTTCAATAATCAAACTTTACAAATTCTTCAGTACTCATGCTGTAACATAGAGTCTAAAACATGTGTAATTATACAAATAACCAATGGTAATTACCCCCCCCCCTACAATTCAGGGGTTTAGCATCCACCAAACTTGTGCTTTATAGAGTCAATGAAAACCTTCCCATTTTTTCTTTTTCTTTATGGAGCTGCTGCAGCCTTTACTCTTATTTTTGAGATGGCCTTCAAATAAGCCTTCCTCTTCGTTTTTTCTTTCTGAGTGGCTTAAAGCATTATTTCTCCTTGGAATGGTTTCCAGAATCCTGATATTCACCGTATCCTCATTTATTTTCCCCAACAAGAAACCGGTTTGGAACTCTTGTTTCGTGCGTATTTGCCTTTATCAAGGGTCTGAAGGATAGTCGCGGGCTGTATCAGTATCATTACATTCTATAATACAAGCACAAGTTTGGTGGATGCTAAACCCCTGAATTGTGGGGGGGGGGGTAATTACCATTGGTTATTTGTATAATTACACGTTTTAGACTCTATGTTACAGCATGAGTATTGAAGAATTTGTAAAGTGTGATTATTGAACATGAATTTAAAAAAAGTTTATATTAATACAATAAATTTAATATTGCAACATGCATTGTAAAAAGTGGTAAAAATTTTTTAAAACAGATGAAAGTTCTAATCACGGTGGTGTTTTCACACTCTTTTGGTAAACCTTGCTGAAGCTAAGCAGGTCTGGGTCTGGTCAGTGCTTGGAGGGGAGACCGCCAGAGAACCACATGTAGCCACCTTGAGTTCCATGATACAAATGTAATAATAATAATAAAATTTTTAGACTTTTTAAAAAAGCCTCCATTGGTGCCAATGGAGACTTTGTCAGTGGGGGTGTCGTGTCACTGCTGGCTAACTCTCCCCAATGCTGTGATCCCTCCTGAAAAATTGCTCCCCCCCCCCCACTGCAATCACGCACCAACTGAGGCTTTAAAAAGGTCTCATTGCAGTGTGTGTGGCGGGGGAAGTCATTGCTGGGAAGGAAGGGCCAACCGTCCCCTTCCCAACTCCCCGCCCGCCTTGCAGTTAGGCTTTTCAAAGGGCCTCCCTTGCCACCAAAAGCCTGAGGGAGGGGTGATGTGTGAGTATGTATGTGTGAACAGGGTCTGGCCCTGCCCACTTTGGGCGTGTGGCCCTGCACCCCCACCCCACCCCACCCCACCCCACCCCATCATGCTCACCCAGAATTAATTTGGCCCTCAGGCTGAAAAGAATTCCCCACCTCTGCTCTAAATAAAATACCACATACTGTATATATATGGTATTGCAGCTGCTGGATGACCATCCTTTCTTAAGCTGAATGCTTACCAGCCAGGGATGATTGGTTAACTCAATGGGAGTTAAATCGCATGTGTTGCTTTTTGATCTCCTTGAATGGGCAATTACTTTGCAAGGTTTTGAGGCCTGTGCTCCTCTTTGGAAAGCATTTGCAATTTTTAATTTAGGGCGCAATCCTATGCATGTTTAGACAGGAAAAAAATCCTAGGAGAACACTGCCTTAGAGACTGACTGAGGCAGAGACAGCTGTTTTAGCTGGACAGGGTACTTGCTGGGGAGGTTGTCCCTATCTATGCATGTACGCTTCCATCAAGGAAATTAGGGTGGTGTAAATGCCAAATGGTACCTCCTATTTTATTCTCAAACAACCCTGTGAGGTCAGGTAGGCTGAGATTGTGACTGTCCTAGGGTCAGCCAGTGAGTTTCATGGCCAAGAACGAATTTGAAGCTGGATTTCCCAACACTAACCGCTAGTTCCCGGACTGTCCACAATGTTGCTTTCTTAGATCCTGATGCTGGATCAGTAGTTTTGTGGCCTATTTTTTTTGGAACCTGCTTGCTTCCACTGTTCTCCGCTGATATATTTGTACATAAAGCACACATTACAAAGACGTCATGAATCACAGTGCTCTCATTAAACACACACACACACACACACACACACACACACGCCTTTACAGGGCAATCTTATACATGTTTTGTGGAGAAAGCCAACCTAAGCCCCCTGCCTGACACACACACACTCACCAAGGAGGGGGGAAGGAGACGGGGGGGGGGGGGAGACAACCAGTCTCCACAGATGCCAAAGGGGACAAACAATCACCCCAGGGGGGAAGGCAGGAAGCATCCCCAGGTTTGTCAATGCTCTTGCATATCAGCCCCATCTACATAAGACTTGAATACCTCTCCAGGGCAGATGCTTCGGCACCCCTAAGAAATGGCCACTCAACACCATAGGATGGGACCATTAAGCAAGTGGCTTCAAAGGGACCCCATCCCACGGGGGGGGGGGGAGGCGTCACCCCACCTGACCCAAAAGGTCGGCCCTCAGGGTGTCAATCCACCTGATCACGGAGGGAGGGGCTACCTGAAACACCAAGGTATAAAACACCCTGCACAAGGGAACTTGTCTCTGGACCTGATCAGCAATCTTGCCCATGCCTGGGGTAAGGGAACGAAGGATCAGGACCCCCGGGAAACCAAGCTGAAATCACTGGCTGGCCGCTTGGGTTGACCGGACCCCCGGGAAACCAAGCTGAAATCACTCACAAGCCGCTTGGGTAGACCGGGCCCCGCCAGGAACCCAGCTAGCCGCTTGGGTAGACTGGGCCCCGCCGGGAACCCAGCTAGCCGCTTGGGTAAACCGGGCCTCCGCCGGGAACCCAGCTAGCCGCTTGGGTAGACCAGGCCCCGCCGGGAACCCAGCTAGCCGCTTGGGTAGACCGGGCCTCCGCCGGGAACCCAGCTAACCGCTTGGGTAGACCGGGCCCCGCCGGGAACCCAGCTAGCAGCGTGCGGGTGACCGGGCCTCTGCCGGGACCCGAGCTAAACTAACTAGCTGAGAGCCCTGAAATCACGTTGTCCTTGAGGTTTCTGCTTGCTACTTTGCACCGTACTGATAAGCTGTATTGCTGGCGTGGGTCTGAGTTTGTGAAGGTAATTTTGTAAATAAACTTGTTTTCTAAAAGATACTTTTGTGGCTATAAGTTATCCCTTTGTTCTTGGCTAAGGCGAGGTGCTGGGGACCTCGGAGAAGGCCCGCCCCAGCACCCGCTACCCCCTTAGCATTGAACCCGCGCAGAAGACCAGGTTGTCGGTCTTCCACTTGTTTACTCAGAAGTAAATGCCACTGAATTCAATGGCATTCACTCCTAGCAAGTATATTGAGGATTGCAGCCTAAACCCTTCCGTGCTACCCTTACACTTCTAACCACTTGCAGCAGTGAGGAGCATGTTCAACAATACACACTTGTGACTGGATAGTATTACAAGTAAGCCTTTAATTTAAAACATTAAGATTTAATACAAACCGGTTCAGAAAGCAGTGCTTGATAATCATTGGAAATGTAACATTAGTTAGAACTGCTACTTCATAAAATACATAGGACCACTTTTATTTCCAGATTGTTCATACTGGTGAAAAGGGAAGACTTTAGAAAAGAAGTGCACAAGAACATATTAAAATTCTTAGATACATGTTTTAATCTAAGGGCACAATCCAGCTACAATTATGCATTTTCAGATGGCATTGATTTTGATGGAAGAGTTAAGCATATGCTTAAAAATTCTCCTGTTGAAATTAGTAAGACTTAAAAGTGCTTGATTGGCTGGATCGGCTCTTAAGTTTGTAGAAAAATACAAGAGAAAGTGACACAAACAGCCTATCGCTGAACAGGTTTTCCAAATGGATTAAAAATTAGACTTTGTGTTGTTGGACATTCTATCTCCAAAAACCAGTCCTCGTCCTCGTTGCATCTTTATTCAAAGTAATCTTGCGCAGGAGAAGAGCAGCATCTACTACACAAAGAACACTCAGAAGCAGACAAATCACCTGCAAATGAAAAAAAAAAAAGTGGTTGAGATTCCAGAAAACAATGTACTGAACGGTATCTTTATTGAATCGTTATAACATCTTGTGTCTGGTTTACAGCAAGTACCACAGCAGCTCAGTAACTTAGCTCTGGTTTGTGAATGTTCCATTTAAATATTTAATTTGTGATGGACAGATAAATAAGAAATTAAGGGTGCAATCCTATGGCCTCCTGACATTGTCCGGAGGGGGGCCCATAGGATTATTTGGAGTTCCAGCTCTGAGATCCTCCGACCATGGAGCCCCGCCCCCCTCACAGCCAGCGTGGAAAGAACCACACTGGCTGCATCTCCGAGGTCAGGTGTTGACTTCCGAGAGGGCTAAAGGGGCATGCTGCAGGGGCGGGGAGGGGACGGTCCAACAGCTTACACTATATCCAAACAGCACCCCGGCCTCTTTCCCTCCCCCTCCACAGCACTTCATCGAGAAGCCGAAAACGGCCATCTAGATGAAATACAGGGCACAAGGGTGGGGGTGGGGAGAGCGGAAATCGCCCCCTGCATTGGATGCATGTAAGCCTCCGTGTTTGGAGGCTTTTGTGCGACGGCAGATGACATAGGATCGTGCCCTAAATTGCTTCTGTCTCATATTCATAGATTTAATAGATCATAGAGTTGGAAGGAGCCTACAAAGCCATCAAGCCCAACCCCCTGCTCAATGCAGGAAACTAGAGGAGGGGTCTCCCATCCCAGTAATAACCAGGCCTGACCCTGCTTAGCTTTCCACGCTCAGACAAGCTGAGCCAGCGAAGCAATTTCTCCCCTTTCACTTGGCAATCGTCTCCTTTGACTTTGCTTGACTTCATTAGTTGTATCCTACTAGTTAAACACCAAGGACATCTTGATACGTGACTCTGAAGATGCAGTCCTATGCATGTAGGGCTTTTTTCTGTCTAAACAACTCCAAACACTCCCCAGCCAGCTAAAAAGGAACCATTGGCTCCAGTTCAGTTCTATGG
Source organism: Shinisaurus crocodilurus (assembly GCA_021292165.1). Classification (NCBI taxonomy): domain Eukaryota; kingdom Metazoa; phylum Chordata; class Lepidosauria; order Squamata; family Shinisauridae; genus Shinisaurus; species Shinisaurus crocodilurus. The sequence continues at coordinate 17,294,530 of CM037887.1, read as the reverse complement.
AACAAAATACATGGGAAATCAGGGACATACCCCTTACCCAAGATACTGCAGTCACCAGAGCCAGTTAGTACGCTTAGCATCCATCCCACTGACGTCCTGAAATATACGGTACCCCCTTTACATTCTTCCATGTGAATGAATGGTTGCCATTCATTCCAACAGGGGAAAGAAAAGCGCTGTGTTGGCATGCAGCTGTAGAAAGGGCAGAACTTCTCTCCAACTCTGACCCTGAGTGGCCTGGCCCACACAGACAGATCTCTCAGGTAGATGCAATGTGTATTTTCATGCATTGCTACTTTAGAGCGGTATCTTACTTACCCCTGCGGCTAAAGTTTCAGGTACGATCCTCTTGACTGTTGCATACAGGCCCACAGTGAAGAGGAACAGCGCTGCCACCACAGAGTTCAAAGCATCCTCAAAAACACAACAAGACACTTAAATATCAACCAGCATCAGCCCAAGACATTTTGCTGCTTGAGAAAGAGCAGTACACGGCACCCTGCCCCCAAGTCAAGAAGTGTACTACTCGAGGCCAACCAAATTATTTTGGCACTTGAGGCAGAAAACCCCACAAACATCTCTCCCCACTCCCCACTCTGGTAGTAAAAATACAACAACAACAACAACAACAACAACAAATTAATGAACAATTTGCTGTCCTTGTATGCCTCCCATGATCAGTGGCCTGAGATGGCTGCCTCATTCTGTCTGATGGTACAACACTGGAAAAAGTGATCCAATTCCCATCCTTGATCCACATTGGATAGTGAACCTGCACGCCATTTCCCTTTAGGAACTGTAGCAGTTTCAGCGAGAATATTGAGAAGTAATTTATATGGACACAGTGGGACCTACAGTGAAATATTGCACTGTGGAGTGCTTCTGTTCAGTGTGCCTGTCCAGGATACTCATACTCCATTCCATTCTCCCACTTCCTGGTTTTCATCACCCCCGCCCACTCAACATTCCATGCCCACAGAGCATACTCAGTCCTTGTTAGGCTGTTTTGTGACTGTTTCTTTCCCCCATCACTTTTGTTGTACTTATGCAAATGTTGGGAGGTTTCCCCCCAAGCCTGTGGATACCTCTTTCTTGTGTGTGGATGGTGCCTATACAAGGACAGGCACTCGGAGAAGTGGATTTGCTATTAGTATATATGATATGGTCTGCACCAAAACCTATGTATGATGAAAGAGGCTCAAATAATATGTATTAATTGCATCACTGCGGAACACCTGACTCCCCCACCTTTCGCCTAAGCACTACCTGTCCATCCACCCCATTTATCTACTCTCTTTTTCTATGCATTTATTTATTTTGACCTTTGTTTTATCTGCCCAAAGGATAAACTCTAGTAAATACAATAAAAAAAAGTTGCTTAGAAAATTAAGGCGTAGCTAAGCTTAGATATAGATGTTGGACTGGAATTAATTCTATATTGGGCAGCAGACAAAGTTCTATGGCGAGACAAGTCAATTTTAATCATTTTGAGCCCTTTTCCTTACACCATGTAAAAAGCAAAAGATGAGTATCTAAAACCATGCGACAGTGACACCAAGTGGCCTTCCACCAGTAATGCCCCAACCATAAAGAGTTCACACTTCCATCATTTCCAAACATACCCCAGGTGAAGCACACATTAAATAAATAATATTTAGATTATAAGTTTGTGGGCAGCGTTTTATTCATTGTTAACCCTATGTTATATATGGAGCAGAAACAACAAAAGAGAGAAAGGAGAATCTAGTGTGCCTATTAGAGACATTTATTATGCCCAACGTGTTTTGGAAAATCACTGTTCCTTCGCCAGCGGCCGCTGATCTTCCTTTAGCTGTATTGAGAAGAAAATCCTTTGAATGTCTCTTCTACATGGGAAAAAAGTCTGCTTAGAAAAAGCATCTGCTTAGATATGGAGTGGTATACAAATAATGTAAAATAAATAAATTTTCTGAAATGCGTCGGGCGTAATAAATGTCTCTAATAGGCACTCAAGATTCTCCTTTCTCTTTTTTGTTGTTTCTGTTACACACAAGTGCCTTCTCCTCTCGTTACACTTAAAACATCTTAGGTACATTATATCAAGTGATGTATAGTGCAATAATCCTATTCATGCTTGCGTGGAAGTAAGTCTCACAGTGTTCAATGGAACTTACTCACTAGTAAGTGTGTTTAGGATTGCAGCCATATGCATGTGTAAATCAGCTACATCCAGAGACCAAACTGTGTATTAAAGAGCAGAAATCTATTTGTACCTAGCCTATTTTTCACGAATGATTATATTCCCTAGGTATGCTAAGTTCTAGCCAAACACCTGCCTTTTGCATTGGCTTCAAAATGTGTACATAGATTTGTACAAATTAATACTTACAACCAAGGGCCAAAATAAGAACGTCAACACTTTCTGCAGATCCAGCAGATAGAGTAGAAAGAACAATACATTAATGACAAGTTCTATGATAGTGAGCGTCATCAATACTTCCAGCGTATTGACAACTCCAAAACAGATGGTAGCTATGAGAGCTAAGACCTGCAAGAAAAAAAGCAGAATATTTATTTGGTATCATACACTCACACTAAAAATACAATAATACAGCCAAATTATCTACCTGAATCAAACACAAAGCTTAAAACCCCGACCAAAAGTGTATACATTCAAAATTTGTTATTTGCTTATTCAGTGTTCTATTTGGGACTAATTGAATCTATAGTTGTTTTGTTAATGGGCGTGAATGAATCTAGTACCCCCTCGTGTATTTTATTGCCATGATGCAAACTATACCAAACATGAGGTATACCAGAGATGTGGTGGGAGAGACAAAGGGGATGCCTGTATGAGTCCCCATGTGTGTGCACTAGAGAAGTAAAATTTTGAAGCCATGGAAAAAACAAATTTGGGGAGAAATGGAAAAATATGCAATACTTATTTTTTTTTAGTGCTCTTCACATATCTAATGTCACTTTGTTGCTTTAGGACAGCCTTCCCCAACCTTGTGCCCACCAGATGCTTTAGACTTCAGTTCCCCCATCAGCCCAAGGCAGGATGGCCAATGGTCAGTTGTAATCTAAAACAGTAGTCTAAAACATCTGGAAGGTACCAGGTTGGGGAAGTCTCTTTAGCAACGTAAAATATATTACGGTATGTATGAATGGGTTTGCTTATAAATTATTAAAATTAGAAACTTTAAAAAGTAAACTCAGTAAATTTGAAATTGTTTGAATGGACTACTCTATATTGATATGGTGACTTTATTCACATGTTGGGAAAATGAGCATGACTTGAGGTTCATCTCTAAATCAGTAACAGATACAGTAGATCAATATTTTTTAATAAGGAATGGAAGAAATAACTATTTATTTATTATATTTATACCCCACCTTTTTTCCTGCAAGGAACCCAAGGCGGCTTACATAATCCTCCTCTCCATTTTATCCTCACACCAACCCTGTGAGGTAGGTTAGGCTGAGAGTCAGTGACTGGCCCAAAGTCACCCAGTGAGTTTCATGTCTGAGCGGGGACTAGAACCCGGATCTCCAGAGTCCTAGTCCAACACTTTCACCACTATGCTGGGAATCTCACAGTGAGGATTTAAAAAAACTATCCCCCCCCCCCCAGTTTTATTATTTCCAGAAATTTCCAGGAATCTCTATTCTTTCTATAAAAGTCTTACTACATAGTTTTTAGAAATCATTTGTGGGGAGTAAAGGCTGGCTAGCAATATACAAACACCTTTTCTTAAATATTTTATTCATTCTAAAAGAAACTATTTCCTAATCCAAACTGTTCAATTTTTCAGGGAAAAAATGGCCCTTAGAAAAAGAATGGAAAAAATAACAACAGTTTTCCCCAAATTTTTCCATGCTTCACATCTCTAGCGTGCACTAAATAGGAGAAGCAACGGATACATGGTTTGGAGTTTTACTAATTATCAGGCAGGTATTCTATCTGACAAAAAGCCAAACTAGACATAGCTATTTTTAAAAACATGTTTAGAAACACACACAAAAATAGGTACATAATCTCCATATATTGGAAGAGAGCCAGTGTGGTGTAGTGGTTAGAGTGTAGGACTGGGACTCCAGGAGATCCGGGTTCTAGTCCCCACTCAGCTATGAAACTCACTGGGTGACTTTGGGCCAGTCATTGACTCACAGCCTAACCTACCTCACATGGTTGTTGTGAGGATTAAATAGAGAGGAGGAAGGCCATGTAAGCCACTTTGGGTTCCTTGTAAGAGGAAAAAAGGCTGGATATATATGTAATAATAACTAACTAAGTAAAATATAATGAAGGGGTCAGGTTTAACTATACAGTCATGCCTTGGATTGAGAGCATAATTCGTTCCGGAAAGGTGCTTGTAATCCAAAACACTCTTATATCAAAACGAAATCCCTCAAAAAAAATTTGTACAGAGATTTTTAATTTAAGCCGTACTACAGTACTTGTATTGCAAGACGACGCTTGTATATCAAGTAAAAAAAATATTAAATAAATATTAAAAATTTTGCTTGTCTTGCAAAACGCTCTCAAACCAAGTTACTTGCAATCCAAGGTATTACTGTACAGTATCTATATCTATACATATACATATGAGTGCACACGCAGTGCTGGCTTGTGTGTGTGTGTTACTTTTAATCTTTGAAGATTTGTAGCGCAACACGAGAGAGAGGGCATGCACACAACTTAAAGAAGCAAATTAATTTACCTTTAATTAAAGGTAAGCAAAGGCCTTCACATGTAAAGGATGTAGCATCTGCCCTGCAGAGGAAGTTAACCTCATACAGCGAGATGACCAAGGAAGATGTTAGTAGCATTCAAAGAACCCTGTATGAAACAGCTCTGCATATTCTGGATGAAATACTAAGTCCGTGACCACATAATTACTTACAAGTCAAGGAAAAAAGAAAGATGCATTCGACTTTTCAAAGAGAGCCAAGCAACTCTACAGTTTTTTGCCTTGAAAAATAATGGTTTGGATGGGTTGTAACAGAAACAAAAATCAGAATTGTACATTTGTTTTTTAACAATTGTGTAGAAACGTTTTTTTAAAATGCTAAACTATTTTTATACATTGTATGAAGTATGGCTAGTCTACTTGAGTTATATTGTGTATATATTTAAGGAAGAATTTTCTGTTTCCTTTTGAACAAAACCTGTATGAGGTACATCTTTGCAGTACAAAAAAACTGGTTAGAGATATTTTTTAAATATGGTAAGCGGTATATAAATCTATTAATTAAATAAATAAATGGGAGAGGAAAAAATAGCAGAGGAGATGGAGTAGCCTTGTTGGTATTGGCCTTTTCCTTTAAAACGATCAAAGTGCTCCATAAGTACTCCTTGCCCAAGCTATAAAGTGAAGGAGAACCTTTTGAAAGAAATAGCACTGCAGAAAGAAAGAAAGCAGTTAAAATGTCCACAGAGGCACAGGCACGGGCTAACGGCATTACTCATCGCCGCCGCCCCCCCAACAAGGGGATTGCCCTATACAATCCCCACAGACGTTCAGTTTTGGGAGAAACATCACCGTTGCTCCCTGCAATAAAATGCAGAGGATTGTCTGCTGGGCATTTCATTTGTACAAAAAAGGGAAGAGGAGACGCAGCGGCCCAGGGAAACACCCCACCCCACCCCACCCCCGCTCTGATCTGGAATCCCCAAATCCCCGTCTGCGTGGGAACTCTCCAGTGGTGGGGATGATGAGGGGAATGCGCTCTGCACACGCTCGGAGGCACGCTCTCCCCTACGCTTTACTTCAGAACTGAGCGCCTGGGACTAAAACAACAACAACAACAGACACCAGGAGGACACAAATGAAGAGCCCCACCCCCGGGGGATTTAATCAATGTAAAGAGAAGTGTGAGGGGGCGAAATCCAGCCCCCTGAGGTAACCCACACACCGTCCTCCCTCAGCCCGGCCTCATACCATGCGGGAAATCTTTATGCCTCCCTTCACGGAACGCAGGAAATCCTGGTTCACCTCCACCATGGTCGCTTCTGAGGGGAGGCGGCCGCGGAGGCGACACACAGGCTTCCCGGGCGGGCGGCACCGGAAGGCTGCGCCCGATACTCCGCGGCGGGGCGGCGGCTTCCGAGGCGCCTGCCAGCCCGAGCGGGGCTCCCGCGCGTCCCGAGCGACGAAGCGTCCGTTGGGGCGAAAGCAGCCTCGCCTGCGGGGGCTTCAGCCGTTGCCCGCTGGCGCTGGGTGGGCGAGGGGCCGTCCTCACGCCGCCGTGCTCGAGCTCGCTGGGCGACCTCGGGTCCCCCCGCCCTCTCCGCCTAGCCTACCTCACGGGGTTGTTGTGAGGATAAAAATGGTGGGAGGTGGGGGCATAATGTAAGCCGCCCTGAGCTCCTTGGACGGAGGGCGGGATATCCATATAATAAATGAATAATTTGGGATAAGCATTTTCTTTTACATCTTTGATTTATTTATATCCTGCCTTTTTTTCCCCCCTGCGAGGAATCAAAGGTGGTTTACTTAATGCTCCTCTCCGTTTTATCCTCACAACAACCCTGTGAGGTGGTTAGGCAGAGAGTCAGTGACTGGCCTGGACCCGGATCTCCTAGTCCAACCACTATGCCATGCTGCCTCTCGATTATTTTAATTATTTGTTACATTTATATCCCACCTTTCCTCCAAGGAGCACAAGGCAGCACGTGGGGGGGGGGGGACTAGGGTCACCATATTGATATCCCTAGCCCAGCAGCTAGTGATATGTCTCTGCCGATCCCACCCTCAACCACCTTCTGTTTACATGTTTTAAGTCAGGGATGCCGAACCTCAGGCCCAGGGGTCAATTCTGGCCCTCTGGGGGTCCCAATTCAGCCTTCCAGGGGTCTCCAGAGGGTCTCATGGCCACTCTCCCCCAACCACTGATTTCTGGTGGTTTCTGGGGTTGTGTGCAGTTTCTTCCCCATTCTATAAGATGGCAATTTATATATCTTTAAATTTATTTTTACATTTATATCCTGCCTTTTCCCCTCTTGCAAAGAACCCAAGGTGGCTTGCACGGTCCATCTTTCCATTTTATCCTGACAACAACCCGGTGAGGTAGGTTAGGCTGAGCATAAGTGACAAGCCCAAAGTCGCCCAGTGAGCTTCGTGGCTGAGTGCCTCTCTGGTCGCAGTCCAACACTCTAACCACTACACCACACTAGCTGTAATGTTTTACTGACTAATTGGTCAGATTAATTGCTAAGAAACTTTGGTTAATTGGATGTAATTTAAAAAAAACAACCACCCTATTATTTATTATTTGTTTATTTAATTTATACCCCACCTTTTTTCCTGCAAGGAACCCAAGGCGGCTTACATAATCCTCCTCCTCCACTCCTCCATTTTATCCTCACAACAATCCTGTGAGGTAGGTTAGGCTGAGAGTCAGTAACTGGCCCAAAATCACCCAGTGAGTTTCATGGCTGAGCGGGGACTAGAACCCAGATCTCCCGAGTCCCAGTCCAACACTCTCACCACTATGCCACACTGGCTCTCACTGGCTATAACTGAATACAAATACAGAAAAACTGTGGATGGTAAGCATCACCTTAGAAGAGGCATTCTTGCTCACAGATGAGGGAACATCTCTTCTAAGGTGCCTGGGATGAAAACTGCACACATCACATTGTCTAAAAACAGTATGCTTTTTTGCCACAGAGCACAGTAATTCAGTTCTGTCAGTTAATCAACTCCTGTACTGGGACAGGAAATCCTATGACAAAAACACCAGTTGTCACAGCTCTCAGCAAAACATAGCTGAGCTGAATTAGACCTCATCAGGAAGTTTGATTTTATTTGCTTAGGCTTTAATCTAGACAATGGGTTGAATCTAGTCTTAGTGAATACTTAGAGTAGGCCTATTGAAATCAGTGGAGCAACTTAGTCATGATGCTTACCTCTGATTGGTTTCAGTGGGTCTGCTCTAAGCATGACTAAAACTGGTTGGGGAATGCTGGGAGTTCTTTATTTTTTTGTCTAAACATGCATGGGTTTGTGCCCTTAAGACATTTCCCCCCTTTCTTTTTCTTTCGTGGCTGTTTCCCGCACCCCTCCTTTTGTTTTTGTTATATTTTGCAATAATAATTTTAAAAAATAATAAAGTTTGGATCCAACCCAATGGTTTCTTGTCTGACAATTATGTAATCACCAATTATTGCTATTGTGAGTGGACACTTTGCTTATATGGAGCTTTATATAGAATTGTCTCAGATTATATACTGTGTACACACACACACACACACACACACACTGCATTTCACAGCCATTTACTTTGTTTACAATCCTCTCCCTACCATACCTAGGTATAGCTGCCAAGTGAGGGACACACTTTATGCAACTGTTGAAGTGGGCTCTCTAGTCCATAACACTTTATGGCATATAAATGTAATAGTCTTCCAGGTTCCAGAAGATGCTTGCTTTTTCCTGCAACAGGAGAATATGGCTACTTCTCTGGAGGTAATATATATAGAGAGAGCCAAATGCATAATGTGCACTAATCTGAAGTGGGGCTAAGCTTCACGATGTGGTTTCATTGCTTTGGTTTAAGCCTTGCATGTTTGCTGAGAAGTAAGCCCCATCTGGTGCAATAGGTCTTGCAAATAAATATGTATAGGATTGCAGCTGGAGTGTCTAATAGAAGACATCAGTATTTACACAAGGCACTAAAAAGCATCTTTGAGCCTCTTGCATACAATTTGCATGTGGCGTTGTACATGCAGGCTAGAAAGTGAAGGAGAGTTTTCACACCCGGATGATGCTAAAAGTGGCTTTGGTGTTTGTTTATTTAAGACACTATCCTATTGCTGGCTGGAGACGCTGGGAGTTGGACTTTTTTCTGTCTAACCATGCATAGGATTGCACCCTTAAAGTATTTTTATCTGCTCCTGAACCAAAAAAGACTCTTGGAGCAGCTTACAATCAATCAGTGAAATAAGACAGTCCCTGCCTGCAGGCTTACAATCTAAAAAGACACGACACACAAGGAGGAGATGGGGAGGGGAAATGAAAATTAAGTAGATTTTCAGCAGGGCTGGTGGAATGGCCCTGCGGACGCCTGTCGTCTGGTGGGGGACGGACAGCCCAATTGGAGCAGTCCCTGATGCTCCCTCGGTCTGCTCCTGTCTCCCTCACTCCTCCTTCATTCCCACAGGACAGTTCGCGGGGTGGTGGTCGCGGGATGTGTCTCTCTGTGTGTGTGAGTCCAATCGGCCTGCTCCCCCATCGGTAATACAAGCATCAATACAACTAGCAATCGGCCAGAATTGCAATTCATTCTGGTTTCTCTTCTTCTTCTTCTTTTTGGGGGGTTTGACGTGTCCCGCTTTGGGCGTTCCATCCCACATTGAACAAAATGCACGTCTGAATGACGGCAAATGACACGCGCGAAGGAGGAGCTTGCAAAGCCCTGCGCCTTTAAGACTCTTTCTTTGCTAAGCTTTTCGCTCGCCTGCAGGGGCGGGCCGAGCAGAGGGTATCGTTCGTACACAGGAAGCCAGGCGTCGGTGGCGGCGAGAGAGGCAGAAGGAAAGGGGAGTCGTGTAGCCTTTGCAGGCGCGCAACATCTGCAGCTGCTGCTTGCTTCGCGCGGCGGCCCGGCCCGGTTCCTGCCAGGGCTCCCGCGTCCGGACATGGGCGATGTGGCCGTGGCGAGCGCTCCGCCGCCCCCGGCCGTTGCTGGCCTCCGCGTGCCTCCGAGCGGGCTTCCATCGCTGGGAGGCCAGGCTGCCTCCCGAGCTTCGCCCGCCTCCGCTGCAGGGAGATCAGCGCTGCCGCGGCTTGACTGGCTCCTCTCGAAACGCCGCCTGTACGTCTCTGCGCGGCGTCTGCTTTGGGCCCCTGCGCGTCTTCGTCATTCTTTATTTTATTTTTAAAAAATCAAATAAAATCCAGATACGCCGCTTTTTGTCCATCCGCTCGTTTGGAGGATGCAAACAGGAGCACCCGGCCTCGCGGCTGGTGTATGATTTGTAGCCTTCCCTGCACTTAAATATAGGCTGCAGTCCTAAGGGCGCCATCCTATGCATGTTGAGAGAGAGCGAGAGCGAGAGCGAGTCAAAGTCCTACAACTCCCAGCATGCCCCAGCCAGCTGTGCTGGCTGGGGCATGCTGGGAGTTATAGGCCTTTTTTTTCCTGTCTAAACATGCTTAGGATTGTGCCCTAAAAGGTTGAAATGCCTCCCCCAAGGCTTAGTTACTGGTAGTAAAGACCTTTAAACCAAAATATGCTGGTATTTTTGGCGCTGCCCCTTCTGCCTTAGGCCCAACCCATCAACTCTGCCCCCCCCCAGGTTCTCAGAAATTGAATTTGGCCCTCAGACGGAAAGAGGTTCGCCACCACTGCTCTAAATTGTGCTTATGATAGGCCTGGTTTGCACACCACAGTAACCCTGCTTTTTAAAAACAAAAACAAACCCTGGATCATGCCAGCGTGCGTGCTAGTGCATGCAGCTGGATTGCTCCTGCTTGGTTCCCCCTGGCAACCGGAGCGGCTAAATGAGCTTGGTTAGCGTTATGTGTGAATCCAGAACTCTTGGCTTGTCTCTTCCCAACAAACCAGAGTTGGAACCTAGGGTGGTTCATTTAGCCACTCTGGTGGCAGGCGGAGCCAAACAAAAGCGATCGAGATGCTAGCTTGCTCGCTTGCTCGCTTGCTCATGGTAACCCAGGATTTTTTTTAAAAAACCTGGGCTATTGTTCCGTGCAAACCAGACACATGCTTCTAATGCGGAAATAATTGTCTTCATTTTAAACATAACTCTGAGCCCTTGCTTTCCCTTTGTCGACGTATTAATGGCACAGACTAAACTTAGACCAGGCCAAAAATAGCCAAATGCTGACGAGGACTGGGGAGACTTGGGATCTGATTCTCACTCAGCCATGACGCTTACTCTGGGTGCCGTAGCAGGGCCAGTTGAGATCCTCACTACAACCCTGTGAGGTGTCTCTGCTTAACCTACCTCACAGGGTTGTAGTGAGGATTAAAAGGTGTGGGGAGACCCATGTATAGAAGGAAGGTGGGATGTGCATGCAATAAATAATGCTAACACTTCTCTCTGAAGTTTTCATGCTAATTTTGGTTTGCTTTTGGTTTTTCAAATCAGATGGTTTTATTGTTAAAAATGTTTTTCTGGATGGTAATTGTATTGGAAGGAGAGAACCTTAGGATAGTTCTATGCACAGTTTATGCACAGTTCTATGGTCTATGGTTTACCTGGTTCTCTTTGTTTTTAAAATTTTAAGCCAGGCAAAGAATTACTTTCTATTTTATTTTTTTAAAACTAACAAAAAGTGCACACACAGAGAGAAAGAGAATGCTTTTAAAAGGATCAGGTCCGTTTTCAGTAGTCTTGTCCAAGAAATATACATACAGTAGTTCTCTTACGGACACTGATGGTGTTATAAGTCTACCACTATGTATGTATTGTGATAGGCCTCCTTAATCCTTTTAGTTACACCCACAACAACAGGCCAAACAAAGGAATGTAAGTTGATAAAGGGGGCTGTTCCAAGGATGACTCTTGCTGTTTACAAATAAGACCTGCAGCAAAATGTTGCAGTGTGGAATGTCCCTGTTCAGGATACTTCATTCCCTTCCCTTCCTGCTCCCTGTTTTTCCATCCCTCCCCTAACAGGCATTCAGCATTCTGTGGCCATTGAGCGTGCTCAGCCCCCATGGGTTGTTACCCCCTCCCTTTAGAACTCCCCCCCCCCATTATTGTTTTGTACTTCTGCAAATCTTGGGTGATGTACTGCAGCTTCCTGCTGACCTGGTATCCTCCAGATGTGTTGGACTACCTAGCCTATTGGCTATGCTGACTGAGAATGATGGGGGTTGCTATCCAACCCATCTGGAGGGCAGCTGGTTGCGGGAGGCTGATTTACATGGTGACTGACAGGTCCCTGCCCCTAACCAGTTTGCAGTCTAAATTACTTAATCTCACGTTGTCCTTAAGACTAATACACAGGAGGATCGTGCAGAGCTATATTGGGAGTCTTAGGTCAAAACATCTGGAGGGACTCAGGTTGGGGGAAGGCTATTATTTATTTATTTATTTATTTATTAATTAACAGTATTTGTATACCGCTCCACATCAAGCAGATTCCGGAGCGGTGAATAATAAAAAGACAAAAACAGATAAAAGAAACAAAAACAATACGTTGAAAAAAACCTAAAATTACAATGGTGGTTGGACAACAGAGAAGGCTTCCTGTTCCCGAAAGGCTATGGGTGGGAGAACCTGCAGCCATCCAGATGTTAGACTCCAACTCCCTCCAGCCCCAGCCAGAATGGTCAAAGGCCAAGGTTGATGGGATCTGTAGTCCAGCAACATCTGGAGGGCCACAGGTTTTCCACCCGAGTTCTTAACCCTTCACAGAACTGCAGCATCTCGGGTGCCCTGGCTGGGCACCATGGCAAGTGTGGTTTAAATTCCTGGTATAGATATACTTGCAGGACAGCCCTCTTGTGGACCTGTACCACTTCAGGATGCACATGGAAAATAAGAAGGCATCACCCCACAAAAATCTCCCTGTGTGTGTGGAGAATTTACAAACAAGCAGTGGGAAGGGCCTAAAGTTCAAGCTTATGCATAGTTGTTTTTATCGATAGCTGTATTTTCATATACACATATATACTCGTAGGTAGACTTTTCAGATGCTCCTGTTGTAAGTGATTCATTTCAATTTACGCAAGAAAATTGTATTCTTTTTTCCCCCTTCTCATGTTTTTGTTTTGTTTTGTTGAAATTCACAATGAAAAATTAATAATAATTTAAGGGGAAAAAAAAAACCAGTGGGAAAAGCCTACAGCACTAAGAGAGGACCCTGCTCTCTTGGTAGCATCCTTTCTCCTATAGTAGCCAACCAAATGCCTCTGGGAACCTCACAAGCGGGAGCTGTGAGTGCAGTTTCCTCCTGCTTGCATTCACTTGCAACTGGTATTCAGAGGCATCTTGCTTCGGAACATGGAGGTTCTCTTCAGCCATCATGAGTAGTAGCTTCCTTGCATGTTTAAAGCACCTGCTAGGTAGCAGCTCAGGTTCTGTTTTGATTGTGGAGGCTGAGGCTACTTAAACCTGTGGTTTTGGATAGCGTTGCTCTGCTACAAGGGGATGATTGGCACTGTTGACAGGAATGGCATTACACCTATGACTTTGCCTCTCCCACATCCTGCCTGTGTGGCAACATCTTTCTGTCCACATCCGGAGGGCCTTGTGTTGTGCAGCTGAACTTGTGACACGTGTTCTTATGACTTGCAGCATTGTGTTGCCATGCGAGCTCTTGCATCCAACTAGGGAATGGGTGAGTCTGTCTTAATTTTTCAGAAGTATGTACAAATTTCTTTGTGGAAACCAACCAACCTCAGATGCAGAATTGGGACAGAACAAGCCTAGCGGTGGAAAAATGAGACACCCCCCCCTTTTGTTCTTGTTGTATTTGCAAAAAAGAAAAAGAAAAAAGGTTCTTCATTTCCCACCTCTAGGCTTGTTCTGTCCCCATTCTGCATCTGAAGTTTGTTTTTCCCGCACAGAAATTTGTACATACTTCAGTTTGCATTTTTCAGAATGTGCACATGGTTTGTGCACTTTTCTAAATGTATGCATATTTGTACACATGTATCTGTTGACGAAAGCAATTTTGCGTGCATCTTTGAAATGTGATATGCGTGCAACTTATAGGAGTTGTAGGACTTTGTCTGTCTGAACATGCATAGGATTGCGCCCTTAGATGTTAACACTCCTTGTAAGTAATGTTCACTGACCGGTGATACATAGTTTGCAATCAGGTCACGCAGTGCTCACCATTTCCTCCCCCCCCCCTTGAATTTCTAAGTTTATTAAAACATAGAAAAAGAACAAGAACACACAAACACAACATACAACAAAACTAAACTAAAATGGACTTCCTGATTTTCTCTGCAGTAGATATAAGTAACAATAGTTTCTCGTACTCTATAATTACAAAGAAATTTCCCTTTCCCCCCATATTCCAAAATTTCTTCTATTTCAACAAACCCACAAGGAACATCAATCATTTTTAATTTCTACAAGGAGGATTATTAAAGATTTCCATTCAACCCTTAATGTTAATTATTCTCTAAATCTTAACAAGGTGCTCACCATTTCCAAACTTAAGATGCGTAATATAAATTGAATGCATAATATAACCTTAATGAAGTAAGAGCTGCAACAAAATGTTGCAGTGTGGAATGCTTCTGTTCAGGATTTCAACCACTCCACTCCATTGCCCCTCCTCCCCACCTGGTTTTCTGTACCCTCCCCACCCCGCTTTAGTCAGCATTTTATGGCCGCTAACCACACTCAGTCCACTTTGTGCTTTTGGGGGGGGGGTCTTTTCCTAAAGATATTTCATACTTTTGCAAGCCTTGGCTTTCACTGAAGCCTGCTGACACTTCCCTGTTGTGCGTGGGTGTTGCAGCTTTGGTAACATACGCAATGGCACTCACAGCATGAACATAGGAAATAGACGGAATTGTTGTTATTCTTTTATTACGTTTACATCCTGCCTTTTTCTTCCAAGGCGCTCCCGGTGTGCATAATTCTCTCCCGTATTTTAGCCTTACAACAACAACCCTGTGTGGTAGGTCAGGCTGAGAGACAGTGAGTGGGCAGTGAGCTTCCTGGCTGAGTGGGGATTTGAACCTGAGTTTCCCTAGTTGATACTCTAACCATTATACTGTACTATCTCTTGAGTTGTAGCATCACTAAAATTTAAACAAATTGCTAGCACCAGTTACTCTTCAGTAGCTTACTAATTAGTATCTTTATTATTATTTTTAAAGATAAACACCTGGAAAATGGAAGAGAAAAGAAGACCGTTGTAAGTATGAGACTCTGCCCACATCCCATTAATAAAGGCAGAATTAATAGTCTGTGAACGCAAAAAACCAAAACGGTGATATCCCTAATAGTATATGAGATTGTTATAAAATGCACAGGGAGGCAGTAATTATAATGGTTTTGGTGCATTTGTGAATGCTGAAGTGCAGATCTGGCCTTTAATATTTTGCATTATAAAGGAGATAAATAATTGTATTTGCGTAGTACTTTTTTGAAGCAGGGTGGATTAAAAAATGCTGATTTCTTTCTTTCTTTCTTTTTCCTTTTTTAAAAAAACTAGTTCTAAAATTTAAATGATTTTTACATTTGAAAAAAACACACGTCATGAATAATACATGAAGGGTGCGACCCAATTGGGTTTCCGCCCCTTAGACGGAAGCCTCTGTTCTCAAAGGCTTCCAGGGTTCCCGTGCCCTGCCGCCCGGGCTGCTGCCGGAGAGCAGGAGGAGCACCAGAGGCGATTTTCACCTCTCCATCCTTCTTTTCAGATTTTTCCATGAGAGGGGCCCCTGAGACCATCTAGTGGGGTTGCGCTGGTGGGCCGGGCCTGGGGCTCGAAGGGCCAGCAGGGTACAGCATATCCTGGCCTCTCCCTCCCCCTCCTCTCAGTGCCCACCAGCATGACCCCCTTTCCCCTTCCCTGTCCTTATCCGAGGTTGTTACACCAGCCTCGGAAGAGGTGCCGTCGCTGAGTTTTTTGCGGTGGCTGGGAGGGAGCAGCGATGAAAAAGCAAGTGGGGGATTTTTACCTCCAGGGTCGTAGCTCAGGTCTACAGCCTTGGAGGGGGAAATCTCCCAGTATCCTGTGGCCCCTCAGACAATGTCTAGGGGTTCATAGGATTGCACCCTAAACTGATCTCTAGCTCAAAATATAATGTAATTACATTATTAAAGTACATCAAAGTACATTTTCCATGACAATGCTGGAACCACAGGATACTCCATTCCATTCACCCTCCCCACGCCCAGTATTTTTCCCATTCCTCCCCCAACAGGTACTCCACACGCATTGGTACTGTTTTTGGTTTCTGCTCTCCCTCCCAGGTATTCCTCCCCCCCCCAGTTTTTTTCAGTACTTCTGCACACCTTGGGAGCTTTCCCCACAAGCCTGCTGATGCCTCCCTCTTGTGTACAGATCATGCTGATTTGACTACGAAAGGATAGACATTCACCTAGGGTGGGGTGGATGGAGGACATGGGAAAATGAAAACCTTGAGCTTTTTTGAACGCCAACCTCCCCCTACAACTAACAGCACAATCCTGTGGCTGCTAGACACCATCTAGATGGCCATAGGATTCTTCGGAGTCCCAGATCTAACCTCAGAAACACGCTCCGAGGTCGGAGTTGGGACTCCGAGCTTGGAGCATCCTCCCCCCATCTCGCAGCTGGCACGGAAAGAACCACACCGGCTGCTCCTCCGAGGCTGCAAATGCGATCTCAGAGACGGGGTTCCGGGGGCGGGGCGGGGAGGAGACAAGCGCCCCCACTTTGTGAGGTATCCAGGCGGCACCTCAACTTCCTTCCCTCCCTCAGACGGCCAAAATCAGCCGCCTAAGTGCTTACAGGGCGGGAGGAGCACAGAAGTTACCTTTGCCTCCGCGCTTCTTCCAGCCCTGCATAGGGTGCTCATGAACCCTCCCGAGTTTGGATTGCTCCCGGATTGGATTGCACCCACATAGATATAAAAATAGGTGGTTTGCTCAGCTGTGCTCTTTATGGTTGGGAGGAATTCACAAAGTTGAAGCATCACTTTTGTGTATTGGTCTTTAGTATGCTGACCTGTTGGCATTTCGTTTAGCATCACAACCTTGATGTTTTTCTTGTTGTTTTTCTTCTCACCAGATTTGCATCGAGGGCAATATTGCAAGTGGGAAGACAACGTGCCTGGATTATTTTGCTAAGAATACCAGCATCGAGGTGATGTATTTGAGATTTCTGTCAAATTTATAACAGTTTTTTGGGTTGAATTTTGACCTAAGTCTGACTGCAATCCTAACTACATTTAACGAGGAACCAAACCCCAATGAGCTTCTCTGAGTAAACATGCTTAGGATTGGGTTCACGCTGTTCAGTGGAACCCCCTCTTTTCTCAGAATTGTTTCCCTAAATTCCTTCGAATTCCACATGTTGCTGAATGCCCTTGGGCCATAACTGGTTTTCCCGGGAAAAGGCTGCATTGAGAAAGGACTGAGCTGTCGCTGGCTCCACACCTGTTTGGCCCCTCTAGGTTGGCGACAAGGGTCAGATTTGGCTTAGGGAGCTCTGTTGCCAACTAGTGCTGAGGTGGGCACATTTCATTCTTGAGTGGTCTTCTTTCTTTATTACTAGAAATCCCAGTAATCCACCAGCTTGTTTAATTTAGAAAGCCTGAGTGCATACTCAGGGTCACTTAACACAGATGAGTTATGACTCAAATGTTCCTTCATGTGCACTGTTGCTGAAGGACCTTGCAGGATTTCATAGAATCATAGAATCATAGAAAAGTAGAGTTGGAAGGGGCCTACAAGGCCATCGAGTCCAACCCCCTGCTCAATGCAGGAATCCAGGTCAAAGCATCTCTGACAGATGTCTGTCCAGCCGCACCTTGAATGCCTCCAGACTGGGAGAGCCCACCACCTCCCTAGGTAGTTGATTCCATTGTCTTATTGCTCTGACAGTCAGGAAATTTTTCCTGATGTTTAGGTGGAATCTAGGTTCCTGTAACTTGAGCCCATTATTCCGTGTCCTGCAAACTGGGATGAACGAGAAGAGATCTTTGCCCTCCTCTGTGTGACATCCCTTCAAATACTGGAAGAGTGCGATCATATCTCCCCTCAGTCTCCTCTTCTGAAGGCTAAACATGCCCAGTTCTTTCAGTCTCTCCTCATAGGGCCTTGTTTCCAGTCCCTTTATCATCCTTGTTGCCCTCCTCTGAACCCTCTCCAGTTTGTCTATGTCCTTGTTAAAATGAGGTGCCCAGAACTGGACACAGTACTCAAGATGAGGCCTAACCAGTGCCGAGTAAAGGGGAATTATCACTTCCCGCGATTTGGAAGCTATACTTCTATTAATACAGCCCAAAATTGCATTTGCCTTCTTTGCAGCCACGTCGCATTGCTGGCTCATATTCAGTTTGTGATCTACCACAATTCCAAGATCCTTCTCACTTGTAGTATTGTTGAGCCAAGTGTCCCCCATTCTGTAACTCTGCATTTGGTTTCCTCTCCCTAGGTGCAGCACTTGGCATTTATCCCTGTTAAATTTCATTCTGTTGTTTTCGGCCCAGCGCTCCAGCCTATCGAGGTCACTTTGAATTTTGTTTCTGTCTTCCAGAGTATTAGCTGTTCCACCCAACTTTGTGTCATCTGCAAATTTGATAAGCATTCCCTGTACCTCCTCATCCAAGTCATTAATAAAAATGTTGAAGAGCACCGGGCCCAGGACCGAGCCCTGTGGTACCCCGCTCGTTACCTCTCCCCAGTTTGAGAAGGAACCATTGATAAGCACTCTTTGAGTCCGATTCTGTAGCCAATTGTGGATCCACCTGATAGTTGTTCCATCTAGCCCACTCTTAGCTAGCTTACTAATCAGGATATCATGAGGCACTTTGTCGAAAGCTTTGCTGAAGTCCAGGTATATAATGTCCACAGCATTCCCACAGTCCACAAGGGAGGTTACCCGATCAAAAAATGAGATCAGATTAGTCTGACAGGATTTGTTCTTGACAAATCCATGCTGGCTTCTAGTAATCACTGCATTGTTTTCAAGGTGCTTGCAGACTGACTTCTTTATAATCTGCTCAAAAATCTTCCCGGGGATTGATGTCAGACTGACTGGCCTATAGTTCCCAGGTTCCTCCTTCTTGCCCTTTTTGAAGATGGGAACAACATTTGCCCTCCTCCAGTCGTCTGGCACTTCACCTGTCCTCCATGATTTCTCAAAGATAATAGACAGTGGTTCTGAGAGTTCTTCTGCCAGTTCCTTTATTACTCTAGGATGCAGCTCATCAGGCCCTGGAGATTTAAACTCGTTCAGAGTAATCAGGTGCTCCTTGACCATTGCCTATCAATCTCAAGCTGCAATTCTGCCCCTTCAGTCTGCATTTCAGGTTTGCCAGGGGGGTCATAGACCCTCTTTTGGGAGAAGACCGAGCCGAAGTAGGAATTGAACACTTCTGCCTTTTCTTTGTCTTCTGTTATCAATTTGCCATCCTCATTGCGTAGTTGAACCACCAGTTCTTTCTTCTGTCTTTTACTGTGCATGTATCTGAAGAAAGCTTTTTTGTTGCTTTTAGCATTCCTCGCTAACCTTAGCTCATTCTCAGCTTTAGCCTTCCTGACACTATTCCTGCAGTTCCGTGCTACCTGCCTGTACTCTTCCCCTGTAGCCTGTCCTTCCTTCCACTTCCTATACGTGTCCTTTTTTTTTTTCAGGTCATCTTTGAGTTTATTGTGAAGCCACATTGGCTTCTTCTGTTGCCCTCTGCCTTTTTTCCTTGTGGGAATTGTTTGCAATTGTGCCTTTAAAATTTCCTTTTTTAAAAACTCCCACCCCTCCTGGGCTCCCTTTCTCGTGAGAGTCATTTGCCATGGGATCTTACTAATCATTGTTCTGAGTTTGTTAAAATTGGCTTTCCTAAAATCCAGGGTACGTGTTTGGCTACACTCAGCTTTTGCTTCTGTTAGAATCAAGAACTCAAATATAACATGGTCACATGTTATATTTGATCAAGTTATATCTAGTGCAGAAGTCTTTGCAGGAATCCAAGAAAGCAGTTGACGCTAGGAATCCAAGCAAAGAAGAAAAGTGGGAATCCAATAAAGTGGGGAGGGGGAAGAAAAGTGGGAATCCAAGCAAAGGGGGGTAAGAAAAGAGAGAATTCCTGAAAATATATGCCCACGGGCACAAACGGCTGTGGGACAAATGTGCCCTGGTCCCCCACAGAAATGACAAACGTGCCTGCAGGCCTGAAAAGGTTGCCTGTCACTGGGCTAGGTTGGATGTGTTTCATCTGGAGAAGAGATAACCAAGTGAGGACATGATGGGCACTCTTCATATCTGAAGGGCTGCCACATAGAAGAGGGCAAAGACTGGCAAATCACTCGTGGCGTTAAACCACAGTGCAGGGTTCGCACATAACGACAACCCACAATTGGCGATGAAAATGTCGACCCCGTGTGCGGCTGCTGTGAAAAAGGCAAACTCCATGTTAGGCATAATTTGGAAAGGAATCAAAAATAAAACCGCCAGGATCATGCTGCCCTTATACAAATCTATGGTGTGACCGCACTTGGAATACTGTGTACGGTTCTGGTCACTGCACCTAAAAATGGATATTGTAGAGTTGGAAAAAGAGCAGGAAAAGGCAACCAAAATGATCAAGGGGCTGGAGCAACTCCCCTATGAGGAAAGGTTACAGCAGCTGGGATTGTTTAGCTTAGAAAAAAGGCGAGCAAGGGGAGACATGATAGAGGTCTACACAACGATGCATGGTGTGGAGAAAGTGGATAGGGAGACATTTTTCTCCCTCTCTCATAATACTAGAATCCAGTGGGCTCATCCCATGCAGGTAATTGGTGGGAGATTCAGGACAGATAAAAGGAAGGACTTCTTCACACAGCACATAGTTAAACTATGGAATTCACTTCCACAGGATGTAATGATGACCACCAATTTGGGGGGCTTTAAAAGGGGATTGGACAAATTCCTGGAGGAGAAGGCTATCAATGGCTACTAGTCCTGATGGCCCTATGCTACCTCCAGTATCAGAGGAGTATGCCTATGTATGCCAGTTAGCTAGGGGAACCTGGGCGGGAGGGTGCTGTTGCACTCATGTCCTGCTTGTGGGTTTCCCGTGGGCAGCTGTTTGGCCACTGTGTACAGAATGCTGGACTAGGTGGACCCTTGGTCTGAACCAGCAGGGCTTTTCTTATGCTCTTATGATTCAATGATAACCCACAATTCAATGACAACCCATACTGTATGGATCATCATCTTCATTTCTATACCGCCCCACATCCGAAGCTCTCTGGGCAGTTCACAACCATTTATACAATGAAAACTACATAAAAACCAACAATAAAAACATACAATATAGTTAAAAAGATTAAAAACCAAATTTAAAAGCACAGTTTAAAATGACGATACAAAAAGTTAATAAAACTAAGCCTACAGGTGACAATCCCCCCCCGCCCCGCCCCCCATGTGCTATTTTGAGCTCTTAAGACGAAGAAAAGTCCTACAACTCCCAAGTATTCCCCACCCTTAAAGGTTTGTTGTTGGGTTGTGAACTCTGGGTTGTTTGTGGTTTACAATCCATAGCTAAACCATAGCGCAGGGTTCACACGTAACAGCAACCCACAATTCAATGGCAACCCATACTCGACCCGTACTGGGTTGTCATTACATGCGAATCAGGTCTGTATTATCAGTTGAAAGCTTGCAGTACTGAAAAATAAATGTCTTTATACATATTTCAAATTCAGGTTTTGACTGAACCAGTGTCTAAATGGAGGAACGTTCGGGGTCATAACCCACTGGTAAGTTCCCAGAAATAAGTTCTTTAACTATTTTTCTGTTGAAAGCACCATTGCGTGTTTTTATTGTTTGAGTGTATAGTAATGATTTAAAACAAAACTTTTGCTGCTGTTCCCCTGCTACCGGCTTCATCTAATATTGGGGAGAAAATCAGATGCAAACTTCTTTTATGACATTTTACTACCCAAAACCAAACTTTGATGTATTTCTGGGAGGTAAAATGTCCCCAAACAAATCCATGTGTGAGGTGTTGGAAGAAAGACACTTAGGGTGCAATCCTATGCAAGTTTAGGCTGAAAAAAACACCTATAACTCCAGCATGCCCCCTTCAGCATAGATGTCTGGGGCACGCTGGAAGTTGTAGGCTTTTTTTCTGTCTAACCTTGCATAGGATTGCACCTTTAAGGGTGGGGGAATACTTGGAGTTGTAGGACTTTTCTTCGTCTAAATATGCATAGGATTGCACCGCTAAGACTGCTTCCCTGTTTGAAATACCCCATTAGCCAATTTTTACCCAATACTTTCCATTGGCTGGGCCCAAAAACCCCTGCAGTGGCAAAAATCAATAGACTTCGTGGGCTATCGTTTTGTCCCAGTCTCTCTTTAGTTTTCAGAAATAAAACTCCGTATGGGCAATTGCTTCCCTGGATCTGTTTGTGTTGGAAAAGGCTTACCTCAATATTTTACATTGACTGAGACAAAAAAAATATCCCAATGCTTTACTTTATTCTAATAACATGTATACTATGAAAATGCAATTAAAAACAAAATAACTGGGGGGGGGGGGATTGCTCCTTCTCCTTACTCCAGGGCTTAATGTACCAAGATGCAACACGGTGGGGGATAACATTACAGACTTACGTGCAGCTTACTATGTTGGACCAGCATACAAGACCAAAGGTTTGTTTTGTTTGTTTGTTCCTATTAATGCTAAGAGTTCTCATTCCTGGCTGAAATAATACCTCGGTATGTGTAACTTGCATTTGCTCATCTCTATCCCTCATTACTTCTGCTTCTCCCTCCCCTTGCCTCCCTTATTTTCTCCCCCAATGTTGAAATTTAAATTGTAAGCTCCTTGGGACAAGCACCTGTCATGAACACTTACGGTGCTCTGTAAAACACCGTGTGCAGCAGGAGTGCAGGACCTCAGGACCGGATACGTAGATAGTGTTGATTTTTGGCCCCGCCCCTCTTTTGCCTTTGGCCCCGCCCACCACAGGAACGCAGCCCCCGAGAGCTTCTCCGAAATTGAATTCGGCCCTCAGGCTGAAAGAGGTTCTGCACCCCAATGTACAGTAATGCAACTGTATAAACCAGGGGAGGGGAACCTTTTTTTTTCCTGCTGAGGCCCGCATTACCTTAGCTGAAAACTGTCACGGTCTGTAATGGGCTGGGCCAGCGCTAAAGTGGGCGGAGTTTGAAAAGCAGACCGAGGTCTGCATGAACCTAGTCCACGGTTGTCACGTGTGGCCGTCGGGGCCGCAAGTTCCCCATCCCTGGCATAAACAGTAGCGCAAGTAGTAAGCCCGTTTGTGGGAGTACTGTGATAACCTAGATCAAAACTTTTTGGAATTCAGATCTGTGTAAACTTGATTCCACCTTGTATCCCTGGATCAGTCGAAAGTTGTCGTCTGTGAAATGAATACGCAAGTCGCGGTTTGTGGTGGGAGCTGTTCTCATTGCGTGCTTGCCTTCGTGCCACATCTTTGGCTGGCGTAGCCTTCCAGTAAGCATTGCCAGTGCTGCCACTTGCCCTCACCTCGGTCTCCTCCAGGCACTTGGTTAGGATCACAGCCCAGTCCTGTTTTGCCACTTTTGCGGCAATGGCTCTGCCCTACAACCGTTAGAGTAAGGTCATGTTTTTGGCGAGTGCCGCATGCCTTTAAAATTCCCCCATGCGTCGCACCAGTACTGGGGGATTCGGGTCGCTTCGGTGGCATGTAGGGTGAAGTGCAAGGCACTATCGGTGGCCTCAGCATCCTTACAGTAGCAAGGAATGAAACTAGGTCACAGCTCCATAGCAGAGTGATGATGAGCATAGAGCTGCATCCTGTGCTCTGTTGTACAGAATTGGTCTGCCATGTGAATTTGTTTTAGGACAAAGGCCTTTTTTTTTTTTTTTTTGGCTTTGCTTTGCTTGATAAGTCCAGTGTACTTCTATGGCTTAAGCGTACGCGCACGCACGCACGCGCACACACACACACACACCACTCCTTCTATTAGTGAACTCAGCTGGTGAGTGCTGATAGAATTGTATCCAAAACAGAGCCACTGCGAGACAAGAGGAAGGTCTGAATATGCTTGGAGGAATCTCTAAGGCAGGGGTAGGCAATGTGGCACCCACAGGCTCCAGTGTGCCCCAGGGCACCTGTCTTGCAGCCCGCCAAGGTGGCCTGCTCCTCCGGCTTAAAAATAAAATAAAAGAACAAAAAGAACACATTTTCTTACCGGCAGCTGGATCTCTTCAAAGCAAAGTGAGGGCCTCCAGCAGCTGCTTGTCTTCATTTCCCATGAATGCCTCTGGGCTATTATGCCTTTGTGACTAGCCACACCTCCCATGGCAGTCATTTTGTGGTGATGCCCACGACAGTATCTCAAATGGCCAAATGTGTCCGCAGACCCACAAAGATTGCCTGTCCCTGCTCTAAGGCTTGCAGAAGTACACACACACACACACACACACACACACACACAAACCTTTAGGGAAAAACTAAGGGGCACCCCCCAAAACACCTCCCCCCCCACACTCCAGTGAGGATTCAGTATGATCAGTGGCCACATAATTCCAAGTATCTGTTAGGAGGAAAAAATGGAAAAACCGAGGGGAGGGAGAAGAATGGAATGGAATGTCCTGAAAGAGGGCCTGGCCGGCTGGAACACTGAGGATGGGCACTCCGCACTGCAACATTTTATAGCAATTTTTATAAATAGCAGTACAGCAAATGGTCTGAAGGCATCTAAGGTTGTAGCATTACTGAAGCTAAGTAAGAACAGACCTGACCAGTTCTTTGGATGGTAAACTACTTGGAAGCCTGCAGAAGAGTAGTAGTATAGAATAATAATAAAACTTTTGGGGGAAAAAGAGAGAGTGATATAGGGCTTAATGGAAGTAGTTACTTTCTTCTACCATTCAACTGAAAAATATACAGCTAAATTCTCCAGTCCTGAGACAAGGCCAGGTAAGATTAGATTCAAAACAAAATAGATACCTCATCCAGTGGATCTGAAGAAAAGAAAACTAATAAATGGCTCTTGACATTTTAATTTTGCAGATTTCTCCCATAAGAATGATGGAGCGGTCAATTCACAGTGCAAAATACATTTTTGTCGAAAACCTATACCGAAGGTAAAGTAGTCAGTGCTGCTGTTGTTTTTAAAAAAAGTTTGGTTCATACTTCCATTTTGAAATGTTAGCTCCTTGTTTTTAGTTTATTCTTGCATTTTTCGTCTTGGAATTTCACTGTACTCTGTCAACCAATTCAATCCAGTGTGTTGTGTTTTTTGATTTTATGAATGACAGAGAAGGTAAACACAATTGATTAAAATGTGTTTTAATTGATTGAGAGTGTGGTGTAGTGGTTGGACTGGGACTCTGGAGATCTGGGTTCTGGTCCCCACTCAGCCATGAAGCTCACTGGGTGACTTTGGGCCAGTCACTGACTCTCAGCCTAACCTACCTCACAGGGTTGCTGTGAGGAGTAAATGGAGAGGAGGGGGAGGATCATGTGGGCCACCTTGGGTTCCTTCAAAGAAAAAAGGCAGGATATAAATATAATATTAAAATAAAATAAATACATGTTGATGCAAATGGCAAGAATAGTGAAGTACAGCTCGAGTAGCACTTTAAAATCTCATGATAACTAAGCCCATTCCATTTATTTATTTATTTATTTGAAGGACATATCTAAGGTGCATGGCATGTGGAGAATATATTCTGAATAAAGATACCCCATAGCAAGAACCATGATCCTGACAAACACTATCTTTTACAAATTGTAAAACATGGTGTTTAGCAATTTTGCATGTAAAGAAAATTAGAGATGTGAAGCCAGGAAAAAAACAGAAAAATATGTGAAAAAAAGTTTTCCCCAAGGATCTTTCTTGTTTTTTCTTCCTGAAAAATTGAACATTTAAAAAAAATATTATTATTATTAATGTTATTATTTATTTATTATATTTATATTCTGCCATTTTTTTCCTGCAAGGAACCGAAGGCAGCTTACATAATCCTCCTCCTCCTCTCCATTTTATCTTCACAACAACCCTCTGAGGTAGGCTAGGCTAAGAGCCAGTGACTGGCCCAAAGTCACCCAGTGAGCTTCATGGCTGAGTGGGGACTAGAACCCGGATCTCCCAAGTGCCAGTCCAACACTCTAACCAGTATGCCATGCTGGCTCTCAAATTATGAAATATTTTCTTTTAGAATGATGAATAAAATGCTTCAGACAAGGTGTTCATATAGTGCTACCTGTTCTTAACACCCCCAAAATGATTTCTAAAAACTACGGTATGTTATAGGAAGACTTTTATGTAACGCTAGAGATGTAGACTTTCTGGAAATTTTGAAGTGATAGGGAATTTTTTTTTAATCCTCTGTTTAAGATACCCTAGCATAGTTATCCCCCCCCCCCCCATTCCTGATTAAAATAATGATCTAATGTATCTTTTACTGATAGACATCTAGGCATGCTCGAAGTCATGCTCAGTTTCCCGAAATGTGAATATTATGTCAAGAAAATGTGCATACTTGACAGTCTGGGTTTTATTCTGTTTCTGGGCTTGTTCTGGTTAGTCGCTGTAGTAATCACTGGCCCTGTTTGTATGTAATGGCGGGTTGCCTGCCACTTCCACTTTGCATAATCAACCTCTGCTTGGGCCCAATCGTAGGTTGTTGCATGATGCGTGAACTTGGGAAAGGGGACACTATGGGTTATTCATGGGTTAAACAACCCAAAGTTAACCTGAGAACTAATCGTACTTACATCTCTAACCAAGTATGCTAGCTAGCTGCTGTTGTCTGCCTCCTGATGTATTTCCAGTGTGGCCCACTGTGCCAAACAAGATATTTTTCCTGCTCAAAACGATCCCAGAACTGAAGTGTTTCTCTTCTGAAGGCAGTGAGGTGGGAAGCTGCTTGTTAATCCACAAGGTGGCATCTGTGCTATACAGTCTCTTCGGTAATAAATT
This sequence comes from Shinisaurus crocodilurus, assembly GCA_021292165.1. Lineage (NCBI taxonomy): Eukaryota > Metazoa > Chordata > Lepidosauria > Squamata > Shinisauridae > Shinisaurus > Shinisaurus crocodilurus. The sequence continues at coordinate 17,267,969 of CM037887.1, read as the reverse complement.
TAGGTTACTGAAAAAGGTGCAGATTTGATTATGCAAAAAAATGTATCTGAACAGTTCACTGTTTGTCCCAGATTGAGAAGAAACAATATATATGGACTGGGTTTACACAGTCAGGGAAGGAAAAGAAGCCACGGTGGCTTCTTTTCCTCGCCCCGTGAGTGCCGGTCATGTGCTGCCTCATTTCCATAATTACTCACGCATGCACGGTTTGCCGTTTTGGCTGACCCCAGCGAGGTGGGCGGCAGGGGTGACTTCCAAACCACCCCACAAGCCGTGGTTTGTTCTAGGGTTCCGGGTTGGTTTGGAAACCACCCCGGTCAGGTTTGGATGACACAGCAATCCACGTGCAGCGTAGGTAATTATGGAAATAAGGCAGCATGCATGGGGAGGCTTCTTTTCCTTCCCTGATCGTGGGAGCCCGGCCATTGAACACACACACACACACGCACGCAAAGGAGTGGGGGGGGGAGCACATTCATGTCTTACTTTTTTCCTTGGATTTTATGACATGAATTCCCCCCCCGCCCCCCCGCCCCCATTTGCGTATGTGTATATTGATTGAACTTGGAAGCGCTGGCAATCTTGTGCAGTTTTGGAGGCCCTGCATTAATTTTAAAAAAATGACTTAGGGTGAAATCCTGTGCATGTTTAGACAGAAAAAAAATCTCCTACAACTCCCAGAATTCCCCAGTTACTTTTTTTCTGTCTAAACATACATAGGATTGCGCCCTTAAGAGAGTTGATGAACGGCCATCTTAGCTTTTGTGCGTTTTTACATGTAGGAACAAAGCATCCTCTGTTGGATGTGTTGAACTCATTGCAGCAAATTGCAATACAGCGTATCGGCATAGTTGGTTCCATTTCAACCAAACAATCTTTAAGGCTTTCGAGAGGGATGGGGTTGATGTTGGACAACTTAAATATGAGTTTTTAAAAGCTGAAATTACTCCGTAGTAAAGGGGTCGGCTTCCCTCTCTCCCCTTTCATGAGTTTCTTCATAATACAGATTGCATAGTTATATAAATATAAAAAAATAGTTGCAGATAATCTTGTTTTATCAACATTATTTAGAGCAGCCTTGTAAATAAGCCATCAAAAGTTACTAGGCAGCAATTTTGTTTTCATTTTTACTGGCCTGCTAAGAGGCAAGTAGCCTGTATTTCTGTGCAGGCAGTGGAAGAGGGGAAGCCCCCTGTTCTACAACCAGCATGGAAACACAAGCTACTAGTCTCTTAGCAGGCTAGTAAAACTTCGATGAGTACAAAACAGTCTGTTCTCCCTTCCACTGTGTTTCCATGCTGGTCATGGAGGCTTTCTTTCTTCTGTGGCTCACACAGAAACCGAGCAGACTGGCAGGGAAGAGATGGAATGATCTTCCCCTTCTCCATCAGCCCGCTCACTTGCCTGCATGGAAGTCCATGCATTTGCCTGCGTGGAAGTCCGGGTCGCCTATGGGTGAATAGTTACATACAAGACTGATTCAGCATCCCATTGGAATAGTTCCGACGAATGGCGTTTGAAGATGGATACATCAGACAGCTTATACAGAAATATTTTGGCTGGATGGTGGGTGTGGTAGGAGACATGGCTGGTTTACAGAGGGGGTTTCCAAGGGAACAGATGTAAAATGTGTGTGTGTGTTTGTGTGTTTGGCTTCAGGATGGTACCATCTGTTGTACAACAGACGGAGCTCCCTTTAGAAGTATTTTTATTTAAGTTGCACAACTGTGCGTGTTTATTCAACTACATATTTCTTATTTGTTACAGTGGGAAAATGCCAGAAGTGGATTACGTTGTATTGACAGAATGGTTTGAGTGGATCATAAAGAATGTGAATGTTTCAGTCGATCTGATAGGTAAAATGCATGTGTTTTGGTAGGCTTTTCACATACAGCTTTCTTTGCAACCAAATCACTACTGGTTGGTTCTGTGAGGTGGCCAGCTGTTGCAGTGTTTGCCTTATATTTAAGGGGCTAGCAGCATATTATGTGAGAATGAAATGGAGCTCTGACAAGTTCATTCTATCTCTCTTGAAAAAGAAGAAGAGGGATTTAACCCTTTCCCTTCCTGTTCTATCTCTACTCTAAATTTCCCCCCTAAATTTTCCTCTCCTGTGGAGTTCAAAATGCATATTTACCCATTTTTGGAGCCCTGCAAGGTTGTTGTGTGTGTAGGATATAAACTGCATGCAGAGTAATTTGTAGCAGAGGTACAATGCACAGAGAGATGATGACATTTGGCAGCTTATGATGCTGTTTTAATCAGGTCCTGAATTTTTCTTGTTGTTGATTGTTCAAATTTGTTTTTAGATATATATATATATATGTGTGTGTGTGTGTGTGTGTGTGTGTGTCTCTCTCTGTGTTGTATGTTTGTATGTATATGGTTTCTATAATGTATTTTTAAGGTTTTAATCTTTGTAAACCGCACAGAGAGCTTTCGCTATTGGGCGGTATAGAAATGTAATGAATGGATGACATGAAGCACCGCTGACCCCAAGGCACTTGCCCTCCAACCCTGCAATGGCATGAAGGGTTCCTCACCCACATTTCCACATAGCGTTGTTCCTCCCTAAGTGTGAACATATGCTAGATTTGCAAGTGAGATTCCTGATTTCCTCGGGTAAATTTTTTTGTTTTTCTGAACAGTGAGCCATAAATATAATTCCTCTCCGAGCCTGCAAGAACAGGGCTGGCACACCAACGGCATTTAACAGTGTTTCTAAACTTTCATTTTACGGCAGTTTATCTGCAGACCTCTCCTGAGATGTGTTACGAGAGACTGAAAAGGAGGTGCAGGGAAGAAGAGAAGGTCATTCCCTTGGTAAGGAGGAATTCGACTTCTGGCATTTTGGAGCGACTTCTCCCAACTGGCCTTAAAGGCTGATTTGCACAAGAACTTGACCGGGTGGAAGGAGAGAAGAAAGGAGATCAGATGCCAGTCAGGATGTGTGCAGTGCATTCCCTGTGCAGGAGGAAGCAAATTCACAGCTCACTGGCCCATTCTCACTAGTCCCCATCACATGTTTCATAGATTTCATAGATCATAGAGTTGGAAGGAGCCTACAAGGCTATCGAGTCCAACCCCCTGCTCAATGCAGGAAACTAGAGGAGGGGTCTCCCATCCAAGTAATCACCTGGCCTGACCCTGCTTAGCTTTCCACACTCAGACAAGCTGAGCCAGCATAAGCCACAGACCTGTATATTCATCACCATGCAGCTTCCTCCAATGTTTGCATGGCACCCCCTTCTCCGAGGCTTGTGTGTTAGGCAGTGACACATACAGGTGGAAACTCTATGAGCACAGACCTCTGCACAAGCTGGATCCATCATTCCAGCTTGCGTGGAAGCCTGAATGCCTAGGCTTTCCCATTGCCTCACACGTGGACGGTGGGGGAAGCCGTGCGACATTTGGGCCGAGGCCAGTGCATTCTTTCTTACTGACAGACACCACAGGGTTGCTGCTGAAACGCTACAGTTGGAAAGTTGGATACTGAGGGGTTGACAGGCTGGCAGACAAGAGATAGCTACGGTTGTCATATGAAATATATAATACATCGATTTGCCCTTGGAGAGGGCCCAGGGGCTGCGCGATCGTCACCACTTGGCAACAGCATTTGGAATGTTGCCCGTTAAGCCAAAAGGAGCGTTTGCACTACATCAATGTCTCACACTTTTTTAATACAGTAAGAACGTGCAGAACGATCCCCTTTGCTCCACCATCCCCCGGCCCCCATCCCATCACCCTTTGAGACGTGGCAGACACAGTCGCTGGGCAAGCTTGCACGTCACGTCGCGCTAAGCCACCCTGCGAATAAGCCACGGTGGGTTGTTTGTTTGCAGAACAACCCATGGTACGCCTGACAGATGATCGAGCTTGTCGTGGCTTGTTCTCCCCCTCCCTCCCCCTCAGTTTTTCAACCCGCTCCAGCAGGTATCCCAGGTGCCTTTGCGGCAGAACCTGTCTTGTCTCCTCGTCCCAGCTCCCTCCCCGCTCCGATCGCTACCCCTTTTTGTTCCCCAGCTTTTTTTCTTTCTTTTTTTAAAGTTGGTGCCTCAAAAATGTGCAAACAGGATTGTAATTTTTTTAAAAATAATTTTGTTTGTTGGTCTTGAGCAAGTGCACACTTATGGTCGCCCAATGTGTGTAGTCTTGGCTGGTCAGTTGCCTTGTATGTTTCAGCTGTCAAGGGGAGCAGGTAACATACAAAGAAACTGACAAGCCGAGGCTGCATATGGGCTAATTTGCACATGGTTGCGAAGGACAGGGTGAAAAATAACAGTAAGAGAAAGGAGGGACCCAGTAGCGCAAGTCAGAAGCACTGAAAATGGGGGGGGGGGAGGCGAACGGAGTGAGTGCACCAAAAGTGTGTGTGAGGGGCACAGTACCTCCTCCTCGGCAATGTGATCCCATGTGCGGAGGAAGAAGCGGGGAAAGATCCCCCCCCCACACACTGCATTTTTAATAATCCATATATTTAAAAAGATATTGTGGAGTTGAAAAAGGTGCAGAAAGGGGCAACCAAAATGATCAGGGGGCTGGAGCAACTCTCCTGTGAACAAAGTTTGGGGCTTTTTAGCTTAGAAAAAAAATGCGAGTAAGCAGATGGCATGATAAAGGTGTATAAAATTATGCATGGTGTGGAGGAAGTGGATAGAAAGTGGAAAAATGTCTTCCTCTCCCATTGTACCAGAACCCGGGGTCATCCCACAAAGTTGATTGGTGGGAGATTCAGGACAGATAAAAGGAAGCATCTCTTCACACAACGTATAGTTCAACTGTGGAATTCACTTCCACAAGATGCAGTGATGATGGCCACCCACTTTTCATGGCTTTAAGAGGGGATTGGACAAGTTCCTGGAGGAGAAGGCCATCAATGGCTACTCCTGATTGGCTGTATGCTGGACTAGATGAGCCTTTGGCCTGGTCCAGCAGGGCTCTTCTTACGTTCTTACGAAGAGCTAACCAAATCGAATAGTAGTGTTCGACATCTGTTTCAACTGCTTTGCATTTTGCATCCGGATTATACGAATCGGTATGAATTGAATTCTTTCAGTATTCATTGATCAGACTACATCTAAACCTTAAGAGTTTTGTGTCTGCTGTAAAACAAACAAACAAACAAACATCTTTCTCCTTCTCCCCTGCTCTTTTTTTGGATAGGAATATTTAGAAGCTATTCATCAGCTCTATGAAGATTGGCTCATTAAGCAAACACTCTTTAAAGTTCCTTCTCCAGTGCTTGTAAGTATATATTCCTGATTTTGTTTTAAAATATCCTTGGCAAGGGCAGAATAGCTCTGTGTGCATTTTTATTGCTATTTGTAGAAAGAGGTACCCCTCCCTCCCTTTGGCTTTATTTCCAGCACTCCACCCCAAACCAGCTCAGATGATCCTGTAGTGTTTCTCCCGCTTTTGGTTGAATCTCTAGAAGGAAGGAGGATGTTTCAATTAGGCCATAGTGGAAACAGCTTGTGTTTAAGCAATGCATTAAAAGAAACCTGGTGAGTCACTGTATATGATGAGTCTCAGTGGCCACATTTGCACTTTGCTTTAAGCTAAATAGAAGGTAAAGAAATTAGGAAGTGATAGCTTTGTGTGACATCCAAACCCAGGGATCATGGCTCAGTGTACCCAGATAAGCCAGGATTTGTAAACCAGCTTTAAACCAGGGTTTATTGTTGGTTTATGTATCCTGGCTTGTTTGGGCACATTTACCTCAAGGCTCAATCCTGGTTTCAGAAGCTAGCCCTCCTTGGTTTATTTACCTGGTCTTATGAAGAGAGAAGCAAAGCAGGAACAAATGGGCTAAGTGCACTAGCATGCTGCTTATTCTCATTGTGGTTTATTAAGCTGGGATCTCTGGCTTAAAGTGATGTGCAAATGTGTCCAGTGAGGTGGAATAAAACGTGTCAGATTAGAAGTGTGCAGACAAGGTTTTAAATCCCCATTAAGGTTACTGGGTGATGTCCACTCTCTCAGCCTAACCTACCTCAGAGGGTTGTTGTAGGGGGATGATGACAGCAATGTACACCCCGTGAGCTCCGCGGAGGAAAGGCAGGACATAAATGTACTAAATAACTAAGCTACGGGAGGCCAGGCTTACACGTGATCATAACAAAATGGCAATCTTAACTGGAATCAAGATTGTGAATCCCTTTTGGTCTGTGGGAGCAAAGCCTTTGAGTGCTGGGTAGCCTGCTTCTGCAGCCCCCATTGTGAGTGCTTTCTTTCCTTCCCCTTGCAAGAGGGGGAGGGGAGGCTGTCCCTCAGGGGAAGGGGGCATTGCTAATTTATTGATTTTTATTTTTTATTACTACATTTACATCCCATCTTTTTTTCCTCTTGCAAGAAACCCAAGGCGGCTTACATGGTCCTCCTCTCCATTTTATCCTCACAGCAACCCTGCGAGGTAGGTTAGGCTGAGAGGCGGTGACTGGCCCAAAGTCACCCAGGGAGTGGGGACTAGAACCCAGGTCTTCCAGGTCCCCAGTCCAACACTCTAACCACTACGCCACACTGGCTCATTGGGTAGAGTATGTGCTTTGCGTGGAGAAGAACCCCAGTGCTGTCCTTCGCCCCTCCAGTTAAAGCAGGCGGGTGAAGGACATGTTGCCAACAAGACATTGTTGGACACCCATTCCCATCATCCCCAGCCACTGGCCATGTTGATGGGAGCTGGAGTCTAACAACCGCTGTAGGGCTACAGGTTCCCCCACCCCTGAGGTAAAAGGCCCCAGGAGGTCAGCCTGGCAAAAGAGGCAATGGCAGTCACTGCCCTGTCTGTCAGGGTGAACGACACCCTTTCTTGTTCGACTCGGTATAAGGTAGCCCCTTAAACCTTTAAAACCATTGGACTAATGCGATCACATGCTGGAAGAAGTGCAGAAAAGGGCAACGAAAATGATCAAGGGACTGGAGCAACTCCCCTATGAGGAAAGGTTACAAAATCTGGGACTGTTTTCGCTTAGAGAAAAGGAGAGTAAGGGGAGACATGATAGAGGTGTTCAGAATTATGCATGGTGTGGAGAAAGTGGACAGGGAGACATATTTCTCCCTCTCTCATAATACTAGAACCCAACGGGGCCATCCCATGAAGCTGATGGGTGGGAGATAAAAGGAAGGACTTCTTCACACAGCACATAGTTAAACTATGGAATTCACTTCCACAGGATGTAGCGATGATGGCCACCAATTTGGAGGGCTTTAAGAGGGGATTGGGCAAATCCCTGGAGGAAGAGGCTATCAGTGGCTGCTAGTCCTGGTGGCTATGTGCCGCCTCCAATATCAGAGGCAGTGTGCCTATGTGCGCCAGTTGCTGGGGAACACGGGCGGGAGGGTGTCTGTTGCACTGCATGTCCTGCTTGTGGGCTTCCCGTGGGCAGCTGGTTGGCCACTGTGTGAACAGAATGCTGGACTAGATGGAACCCTTGGTCTGATCCAGCAGGGCTCTTCTGTTCTTATGCTTAATGCAATTACCCCCAGCTTTTTGAGAGACACGTTTTAATGTTTGGTCGCTTGTTTTTCAGGTGCTTCCGGCTGACCATGACCTACAGGAGATGATGGGGAAATATGAAGAAAATGAGGACCGAATACTGACCCTCTGCAACTTGCAGCATTGTCTGTAGAAATAGATTTACCCTGCCATGTACGGCTTGTCGTTTGTAGAAACTGGCTCAGAGGTTTTTGCTGCGATCCAGCGAGCGAGCGAGAGATGCCCCAGCATACTGTGCTTGTTCAGTTGGGCTTCTGACACCCGCCGCCCCCAGCGGCACCGCTGTGCACAGCTTGACTGGCGGGTTTTGAAACTTGTGGGGGTTTCTAGATTGGCTTCTGTTGTCACTGAAAAGCTGCCGGGCAGGAAAAACTGAGATGGCGTTGTGTGCGCACACAGCCCAAGGGGGCTCTCTGGATTGTGACCCACGCCAGGGAAAAACTGGCTCCTTGCATGCAACTCTGAATCTCAAGGTTTATTTTTTTCAGAAGGAATAGCCCCTACCTATCCTGTGTCTCCCCCCTCCTCCACCGTCCTTGGAACTCCCCCCCCCCCCGCAGTTCGAGTATGAAGTGTGAGAGACGTTTTCAAAAGAGGGAAACGAAGCTCACTTGCATGAGCTATTTTGTACCACCGCCCCTTTGATTTGTACTTCAGACAAGTTTTTCATTCAACCCTCAAACTGCTTTGTGAATTTGGGGCTTGAAAGAGCAGCATGGAGGTTTGTCTGAAGAACAACTTCGGGGTGGGGTGAGCCTGAGGAAAAACCAGAGTGTGCCCGTCCTTTTATCTGAATGTGGCTTATGTTTTTTGTAGGATGTAGTATTTAGCGCTGCTGCTGCTTCATTTTTCATTTGTAAAGTACCTTTTCTGTTGAATGAGAACCTAGAGATGTAACATTTGCCTGTTTTTTTCCCTTCGACTTTTGTAGTTATACACTGATTGCTTCTATTATAGTAAAATGCTGCTGTTCATATTATTTAGCTGGTTCACGGACTGCTTCCTAAGAGAGGCCCCCCTAAACTGCACCGTATTTCAAAAAAGGATGTGTTAAAAAAATAGTGGGAGGTGAGAAGGAAAAAAACCCGGTCAAGTGTAGTGCCAATAGGTAAGTGGTTTCAGATGTGTCAGAATTTTTTTTAATTAAAAATGTCTGCTGCTCTTTTACAACCAAGGTTGTAAAATCATACGCAAGCAGGAAGGAGAGCAAACATGCAACGTCGGTGGTTACCTTTTCCCCCCAGCTCTTCTCATGACTTAACACTCCAGGGCATCTGTTAAATCCTTACCAATTTTTATTTATTTATTTATTATATTTATACCCCGCCTTTTTTCCTGCAAGGAACCCAAGGCGGTTTACATAATCCTCATCCTCCTCTCCATTTTATCCTCACAACAACCCTGTGAGGTAGGTTAGGCTGAGAGTCAGTGACTGGCCCAAAGTCACCCAGTGAGTTTCATGGCTGAGCGGGGACTAGAACCCGGGTCTCCCGAGTCCCAGTCCAACACTCTCACCACTACACCATACCAAGAGCATGTCTATACATTACCGTCACCACAGGATTGCCGTGGCAAGTTTCTATGGGCGCACTGTTTAGTTAGAGACAGTGTGATGTAGTGGTTAGAGCAGTGTTCTCCAACCTTGGGTCCCCAGATGTTTTTGGCCTACAACTCCCAGCATGCCCCAGCCAGCTAGGGAAGGTTAAATCATCTCTTCCTCTCTTCCCAGAGCACAGTGGTCCTAATCCAAATTGAGGCCATAAGCGCATACACTAGCAGTGTTCTCTAACCTTGGGTCCCCAGATGTTTTTGGCCTACAACTCCCAGCATGCCCCAGCCAGCACGCTGGCTGGGGCATGCTGGGAGTTGTAGGCCAAAAACATCTGGGGACCCAAGGTTAGAGAACACTGGGTTAGAGTGTCTGCCTAAGACCTGGGGGACCTGGATTCAAATCTCCACACAGCCATGAAACTCACTGGGTGACTTTGGGCCTGTCACTGTCTCTCAGCCTAACCCTACTTCACAGGATGCTTGTGGCGATAAAATGGAGAACTATGTGCACCGCCCTGAACTCCTTGGAGGATGGATAGGGTAAAAAAAAATGAAATCACTCCTTCTAATAACAAACTTGGCTGGTGAGTGCCAACAGGGTTGTAGCCAAAACAGGACTACTAAGACACATGAAGGAGGAATCAGCGTGCTTGGGGGAACCCACATTGGCAAAAGTGGAATTTAAAAAAAATCAAAACACCCCTTGGGGACAACTCCCCTAAAAAAAGAAACGAAAGGCCAGTCCAACCATGCGCAGTAGCTATGGAATACAGAGTGACAGTTGGAAAAGAAGAATGGTGGAGAGAATGGAACGCCCTCCTTTGATGGAATGGCTGGCTAGAATCAGCTATTCCATCAAAGGAACCAGTGCAGAGTTAAACTATGGATTTCCCTTCCACAAGATGTAGTGATGGACAACAATTTGGAGGGCTTTAAAAGGGGATTGGACAAATCCGTGGAGGAGAAGGCGATCAATGGCTACTAGTCCAGTATCAGAGGCAGTATGCCTATTTAACAACAATTGCTGGGGAACATGGGCAGGAGGGTGGGTGCTGCTGCACTCCTGTCCTGCTTGTGGGATCCCTGTGGGCAGCTGGTTGGCCACTGTGTGAACAGAATGCTGGACGAGATGGACCCTTGGCCTGATCCAGCAGGGCTCTTCTGATGTTCTTAACACGCCTTTTAAGAAGGAAGATACACTGCAACATTTTGTTGCCCTGCTTGTTTGTAATAATAACAGCGCAACTCAGCTAGAGTTTCTCTCCCCTGCCCCTTATACAGGCCTGTGGCTCACGCTGGCTCAGCTTGTCTGAGCGTGGAAAGCTAAGCAGGGTCAGGCCATGGTTATTACTTGGATGGGAGACCCCTCCTCTGTTTCCTGCATTGAGCAGGGGGTTGGACTCGATGGCCTTGTAGGCCCCTTCCAGCTGTAGAATCTATAAATAATCCACATTAATTGCATTGTTTCCAGAGATGCAGTGATAATGGCCCATTTCTTATTCATTGCGGGGCTCAAGGCATGCCTCGATGGATTGGGAGCACGGAGCGAGCTTGCACAAATCTCCTTTTCTGTTTATTACTAATCGTGGGCTATCATGATGTCCAGATTAATTCCATATGAACCTCGCAGCTTTTTTTATTTTTTATTTTTGCAAAGTTGCCCCCCCCCCCTCAATTCATTGCCCATCCAACTGTGTTAGAAGGAGCAGAAAGAACAGCGCTCAAAGCTCTGGGGTCGCTGTAGGATTTATCCTCAACTGGCTTTAAAGGGCTGAGACAGTTGCCATGATTCTTTGGCGTTTTCTCTAGTGGAGAAAGAGTACGGTACTTTGGCAGCTGCATGGGATGGAGGAAGGAGAGGTCTGTGTTGTTGTTATTGTATTTATATCCTGCCTTTTTTCCTGCAAGGAACCCAAATGGGAACACCCGGCCATTGTCAATTGTAGCTTGATTGAGACAAGATGAATAGTAAATTGTCCCAGTGCTTCCAGAGGAGTTTCGGCAGCGTTTGCAACATGAGAGAGTCTGTTTGCGGAACTTTACTAAATCATGAGTGACACCATTGTTGAGTTCTATAAAGATGTCGCATGTAAATAGGTTTGAGTCTTTAGGATTTAAATCTTAAAGCCCCTTTCACACTGTATGGGTTCTCTCCCCCCCCCCCCCCAATGTGATGAAGTGATCTATTTGGAACCAGTTCTTTGCATGAGCTCAACACTTCTCTGTGGTGCCAACATGACCTGGACTCAAAACAACAGCCATGTTGGATCAGGGGCCCATCTGAATTTTAATCACAAGATTACTGTAAAAAAAAGTGTGTGTGTGTGTGTATATATACTTTTAAAACATGTGCCCAATATCTGCCTGATCCCTATTTATGAATGTGGGTGCAAGTTTAAACAATTATAGTACAGAACATGTTTGTTGGGAGACATACTTCTGTTGCATTGAAACAGAATAATCGTGATCGATGTTGCTTGATATATATATATATTTAAATTGTGCATTTTTGTACAGATGGGCATATTAAGAGATGTGTGTAAAACATGGTTCAGAATCGTTTGTGAAAAGTAACCCTTGGTATTTAATAAAACTGCAGTTCCACAGGGTGGAAGGAAATGAGAGGAGAGAGAAGATTGCAACGACATCTTAACATTCCTTCTCTTGCTACTATATTAAATTGCTGGTGCTGCTTTAAAGACATCGTGTGGCTCATTTTCTTGAGTACTTCAGATTAAATGGAACAGTTTTAAAATGGCTTTAATTTCTCATTGGAACAGTGTGATTTCAGGAGTATAACAGATTTATGCTCCTTTTTAAGCTGAGTGGGCAACGTTTAAAATATATTGGCAAGAAAAGACACCCCTCTGGAGGGAGCATTCTTGGGATTTCATTCAAATATGCTCCACCCACACCGAGCTGGGATAAAGCAGGATAGAAATCCAAATTCATATCAGAGGGCCTTATAATCAGTTAATTTAACAGCAGTTGCCAAACGCCCTGATTTAGCTCAAGATAGCCCAGTAACATTGCAGTGATGTCCAGGATTTTGTTTGAAAGGAAATGTGTTTTTCAAACACATATAATCATAGGCTGGGGGTGTGCGAATCAGCAAAACTCAAGCTCACTGAAGTTCTCCATCTAGAAGCTCATCCAACTGAAGTCCGTATCAGATTGCAAGTTTGGCTTTTTCTGTGCGTATTTTCCTGCGTATTTTCCCAAATGTATGCATCAATTGTGCACCTCTTTGAAATGTACGCATTCTCCCATTCATTGAAGCGTATTTGTGCACAATTTTTCAAAATTACGCATGTTTCAAATGTACGTATGCTGCCAAACACATTTTTGGGGTTGCAAATTACATTGCAAGCTTGGAAATGTACTATCTTTAACTGCTGATTGCGTTTGAGTCTGCATTTGGTCCAGAAGGTGTGAACTGGATAAATCCTGATCAAAAATGGAACTGAAATGAATTTCTCACATCCCTGATCACAGCAAAATAGAATTGTTTTCAGGTTTCACACATGACTGTAGCCACATGTTCTCCCCCACCCCTTATACTTGTGTAGGAAAAACGTCATTCAGGACTTGGTTCTAAGGCTTCGTTCATACATACATACATACATACAAGGAGCCAGTGTGGCGTAGTGGTGAGAGTGTTGGACTGGGACTCGGGAGATCCAGGTTCTAGTCCCCGCTCGGCCATGAAACTCACTGGGTGACTTTGGGCCAGTCACTGACTCCTAGCCTAACCTACCTCACAGGGTTGTTGTGGGGATAAAATGGAGGAGCAGGATTATGTAAGTTGCCTTGGGTTCCTTGCAGGAAAAAAGGCGGGGTATAAATATAATAAATACAATAAATACATAGAATCATAGAGTTGGAAAGGATTTCAATGGTCACCTAGTCAAATCCCTTGCTAATGCAGAAAATCTGCTAAAACAACCCCATTAGAGGGTTGTCCAGCCTCTACAGTCATGCCTTAGATTGAGAGCATAATACATTCAAGAAACCTGCTTGTAATCCAAAACACTCTTATATCAAAATGAAATGCCCCCAAAAAAATTTGTACAGAGATTTTTAATTTAAGCGGGACTACAGTACGTGTATTGCAAGACATCGCTTGTATATCAAGTAAAAATTAAATATTTAAAAATTTGCTTGTCTTGCAAAACACTCTCAAACCAAGTTACTTGCAATCCAAGGTATTACTGTACTTAAAAGCCCCCTAGCAAGGGAGAACCCATCTGTCACCTGCTGAGGCAGTCTGTTCCACTGTCAAACAGAAATATGGGACTGTCAGGATTATACCATTAGGAAGTTCTTCCTAAAGTTTAGTCTAGTCAGAATCTTTTCTTGTAATTTGAACCCATTGGTTTGGCTCTTATCCTCTGGAGTACTACCTTCCCCCAACCAGATGCCTCCCAGATGTTTTGGACTACAGCTCCCAGAATTCCTGACCCTTGGCCATGCTGGCTGGGGCTGATGGGAGTTGGAAGTCCAAAACATCTGGAGGGCACTAGGTTCGGGGACGGCTGCTTTGGGGCAACAGTAAATTTGCTCCTCCATCTGTGACAATCCTTCAAATATTTGAAGTACAACCCTTGATTACTTAGCAGCTGGAACTTGTCTGAGCGTGGAAAGCTAAGCGGGGTCAGGCCTGGTTATTACTTGGATGGGAGACTCTCTAGTTTCCTGCATTGAGCAGGGGGTTGGACTCGATGGCCTTGTAGGCCCCTTCCAACTCTGATCCTATGATCCTAACTCTTCCCAGATGAAAGCCACAATCTAGCTCCTATGTGCCTTGCTGGCCCTAGAGTGAGTTGCACCCAAGCAGTTCAACTATGGTGTAGATTTGCAGAGAGCCTGTGTGGCATAGTGGTTAGAGTCTTGGACTCGGGAGATCCAGGTTCTAGTCCCCACTTGGTCATGAAGCCCACTGGGTGAATGGTCCAGTCATTGACTCTCAGCTTAACCTACCTCACAAGGTTGTTGTGAGGATAAAATGGAGAGGAGGAGGATCATGCAAGCCACCTTGAGTTCCTTGCAGGAAAAAAGGAGCGATATAAATACAATACATAAAATAACTATCTTGTGTTGGCTGCACCTGAAAAAAGCCTGCTACGTCTCTTTTGTTGGATCTGGGCAGGGCTGCGAGAGGACCCCAAACAATTCTATCTGTGGCCAAGTTGCTACTGCGATCATTAAATAATTGGGTATAAGCAAAGCATCTCTGGCTTTTGACATCCATATTTACGGCACTGAAGCAAATGTACGGTACTTCATGTGTTCTCATTTCCCTGGGTTGTGGACTGTAGACGTATCTCGATTTTAAGCACTATTAACAACTTAGTCACTATTAACCCAGTGTTGTAAACCGGGCAGGCTTCAGGGTTGAGGGGCCCTAAATAAAGACACTTAGGAGGCTCCCTCCTGTCAGCTGGAATTGGTGGGCTTAGCTGGCAGCAGGATTCACTGGCTAAGGACTGCTATTTTAATTTCCCACAATGCTCCAGAGTGGCTCTATCCCTGAGGCATTGTGGGGAAACTGAAACAGCCAGACTCAGCCGCCTGGTGCTGCTCAGAGCAGTGGGCTGGGGAGAAAAATGCTCAGGGCAGGCATCAGTGGTGGGCCCTGCCGGAGGCTACAAAACCTGCACCCACTCTCCAGCAGTGGCTGGTGGCTCCAATGCCAGTGGGGTGGCGTATCCACTCCGGGTTGCAGCCCAATCGTTAAAGGAGCTATCCATGGTGCTGAACCTAGGGGTCTTGGGGTGGGATCAGAGTCCAGCACCACGGACAGCTCCTTTAAAGTTCAGTCTGAAAGCCGGAGTGGATACACCACCCCACTGGCATTGGAGCCACCACAGCCTCCAGTGATGCTTTCCCCTTCGCTTTCTGTTCTGCTGCCTTCTGAGGCATCCTCTTTTCATTGCCCTGGCAGTACTGCTCTGACCGGCTGTATCTTGTCTGTGTCTAATCTGTGTACTTTCGGCTCCACAAACCCATGGCTTCCTATGACCTTTCTGTCATCGCCCTTTGTTAACCTTATAATTTTTTTGGGCGGGGGGGAAGTCATGGTGTAATCGATATGAAGTCAATGCAAGGCCATTTCCTCCTTTGGCATACTTTTATTCCAGAAAAGTTAACTTTTTCAATCTGACCCGGAAATATTTTAGCAGAGAATTCCTTATGCTTCCACGATGGCCCTCTTGTTTGAAAATGCCGGCAAGCTTTCTCAGTCCTCTGCCCATTGTGCTTATAAAAGGTCCCTGTTCTGCTAGCAGCATAATTCTTTCCCCCTAGCAGCTTGGGACAATGTGGAGTGGGGCTGAGATTGAAAGCTTCCGACTTTGCAGACTTGTTTTCATAGGATTTTTCGTTGCAAAGGAGCGGAAGCTGTGCTACAACTCCCATGGTCCCTGAGCATTGGCTATGTTGACTGGGGTTGATGGGAGCTGGAGTACAACACTTAGGGCCACCTGTTTCCCCACCCCCTGCCCTGTTGGATTCAGAAGCACAAAACAGCCTTGAGTAATTGTGTTAGGGCAATAACCATGGAAAAATGGGAGTGAAAAAGCATGGCAGTACGACATTTATCTCAAAAAAGGACACGTGTGACAGGTGTTCAAAATCTGGCTCACATTAACACAAGCCTATGCACACCTACTAAAAGAAACAACTAAAGTAAAGTGTAGTAAAGCATTTCTTACTCACAGACCTTCCTAGATTGGGTCTCCCTTCACCCTGGACAATGTTTTCGGCCAGCTGCCCCAAAGTTGCTGCCCTCTAGAAGTTTCGGACTACAACTTCCACCCTTCCTGACCATTGGCTATGCTGGCTGGGTCTGATGGGAGTTGGTCCCAAAGAACTGTTGGGCACCAGCTTGGGGGGGGGGGGGAAGACTGTTTTAGGGTGTAGCGCAGAGATCTACAAAAGGAAGGAATGCCTGCACCCTTCTCCCCGCCACTTTCCGTAGCCCAGCCTTTCCCAACCAGGTGCCCTCCAGATGGGTTGGACGACAACACCCATCACCCCCAGCCCTGCTGGTTGGGGATGATGGAAGTTGTCATTCAACCAGTCTGGAAGGCGCCAGGTTGGGGAAGGCCACTGTAACCCTTCTGAGCCTCTCACTGGTGCGCCATCCATTCGGCGTCCCATCTTGTGGGCAACCCTTGTGCGACCCCCCGCCCAATAAATCCAACCTGTCCTTTCCTGCTTTCCTCTCACCTCTACTGAGGGCAAGAGATGGGCTGTGGAAAGAAGGTCAAGGACAGAGGAGGCACAGCTGCTTGGCCCTAGGCTCCCCCAGTCCGCATCTTCACCCTCCTGGCCTCTGGAGAAATAACTTAGTGGGTGTTTGGATGCGGAAGGCTCTACTGGACTTGTCTCTTAGTCCTCTTTGTTTACGATGACATAATCCTCTGGGTTAGTTTCATTCACTGGTGCAACACAAGTGTCAAAGGCTGTGAAAGAAGACTCGAGAGGAGACCCTTCTCTCTTGCACGGAATGCTTGCCGGAATCCCACCATGATACTGAACCTCCAGAGGGATGGCACGGCTCGAGCTGGCTGGCTCTCCGCCATGCCTAAAGTACTCCCCAGCATCACATGCCCCCGGAAGGCCTGCTAGAAGTCTGTTGTAATTTGAACCGACGGTGGGACACTCACAGCCAGAGACATTACAGAACACGTCTGATGAATAGAGGTCAATGTTGAAGCCCTCCCTAGCGCCACCCGGTAGATCTGCAAGTTTCATCCTAGAATGATCAAATTCTTTGGCTCCTCTCTTGCTGCCTGTCGACTCCGGTTGTGCAGTTTCCTCTACAGGATACACGAGCCTCTCAACACAATCTTCCTTGATCTTTAGCTTCTCCTTGGAGGATAAGTCCCCGGTTCTCTCTTCGCTCGAGAAGCTGCAGCCTGTGAGCTGATTGTCACGTTGCACGGTGGCCCCTTTCAGTTCTTGGGGCTGGTCCGTTAGATCTGACCCATGAATGTACAGGCACCTCATGGCCTCGCAGATCTTGGATTCAATGGTCTCTCTGGAAGATTCTTGGCCTCCATAGCCGTAAGGGGCTTTGCTTTCTAAAGTGACGTCATCCAGTATGGCTAAGGCTTGCGGGCCACTCGCATCAGGAGACAGAAGAACTAGCGACCGTGTCTCATTTGTCGGCAGCCCCAGCCTTGTCCCCATGAGTCCCACGCTCTGAGCACCATCCGATACCTTCGGAGAGGGATCGGCAAAGTGGAGAGGCTTTTGCCCAATGACAATATCGCTGTACTTCATCAAAAAATCCTCGCTATCTGAGCTTCTGATGCAGGAGCTCGCCGAGGCACCTGAATCGCTTCCTTGGCTCGCAATTTGCTCGTGAGCGAATTTGGAAGCAGCTGTCTGAGGCTCCGCTGCGGTGCACTGGAGGCCAAGCTCACTTCCGAGTTCCGTGTTTTCAGCTTCTTCAAATGCTAAT
Source organism: Shinisaurus crocodilurus (assembly GCA_021292165.1). NCBI lineage: Eukaryota > Metazoa > Chordata > Lepidosauria > Squamata > Shinisauridae > Shinisaurus > Shinisaurus crocodilurus. Next base: position 17,250,453 of record CM037887.1, on the reverse strand, counting down.
TTGCTGCGGGCCATGTCTGTCTGCTGAGGAATGAAGCATTCTTGCCTCTCATTTCTTCCTCCAATAATCACATATTCCTTTCTCTGGGAAGGTTGGTGCTTCCTGTCTAGGTTACCTTTGTGATGCCAATGCTTTTGGCCTCTCTTCTGTAGGATATCCCCCAAATCGCTGTCCCTTAGATCTTGTGCTATGTCAAGGAGGTCTTCGCATTCGATTCTTGCGAGGAATATCTCAAAGGCTGCTTGCTCAGCTTCCTCCTCGTTGAGCTTCCTCACCAGCAAAAACTCTGTGGCGGTGGTTGCAACGTAGCCCATTTCCTTCAGCAGTCTTTGCACGACCCCTTCTGGGAGAACGGATTGAACATAGTAGACAAAGTTTCCTGTAAAAGTCTGGGAGAGAGAGGGAGAGGAAAAAAAAAAGGCACATTAAGAAATGGAAGGAAGGGGGAAAACCTAGCACAGTGCTTGTGAGTGGAATTATTTAATTTATTTATTCATTTCATTTCTATACCGCCCAATAGCCAAAGCTCTCTGGGTGGTTTACAAGAGTGTCTAAAACAAGGCCATAATACAATAAAACTACCATAAAATCTTTCTACAATACAGAATTTAAAAACAGTTAAATTTAAAAACAAGCAGCTAAAAACAATATTTAATATAGAATAGAGCTGTTAAAAACACCTGATATGGGCGCCCCATCAGCCAAAATAACCCTAGATGTCCTTAAATGCCTCGGCACAGAGGGCTGTCTTAACCTGGTGCCGAAAGGATGACAAAGTTGGCGTCAGGCGGGCCTCAGTGGGTTGGAATTGTTGTGACATGTAACAAAACAACAGCTTGTGGCACAATTGTTTTCATTTGGAAAGGTACAGAATGGCTAGGAAAACAAGTCGTATTGAGTCTGCCACTACTGTTCTGTTCTCATGGGAAAAGTAGGTGGGAAAGAAATACGAGCTGATCACATGGTTTGTACTTTCTGATGACGTAGTATGATTTGTTAGGTTTTGATTCCTGTAACCATTTTTAGTAGAGAGATGGATTGCTTCTTTGCTTGTTCTTCTCTCTGATGCTCTGACTTATTGCAATCATGTAATGATGTGCTGGGGTGGACTTGCTCCACTGGACTAGTGCATGCTATGCATTATAATCTGCAATATGGACTGTAACGTAGGAGATTGTATTTACTCTGATGTAGAATAAACAGGTAGCAAAAAACCCTGTTGTGATTCTATGGAGTTAATTCCTAAAATACTGGCAGCTGCGACAGGACGAGCTGCAAACTGGCTGAAATCCGATACGCTTGAAATGCTGCGAGGGGAAGAGAATGTCTGGACTTCTGTGTATAGATTCATGGGCCAGTTACACACAGAACAGGGTCTGAACTCTTCCATCTCACACTCTGCTGTTTTTTCCACGAGGCCGGGTGGGCCTACAGGGTGGATTGATTGTAAGCCTTCAAGGCTGTAGCTCATTAACCCCTTCAGGGTTATGGGCCCAGAAGTTCGGATTACAAAAGGCCTGTTGGACCGGTGCCGGGAACCGAGCGGAGAAAAAGTTCGGGGCAAGGTCGAGGGTCTGTGCCAGCAGCGGCAGCGGGAGCTGTTATCCAGCTGCTGTGTGTCAATGCTTCGAATACTTGGAGAAGCAGTGATTTATGGCAGAGAAGGACATCAAGGCGGAAGAGAAATCTCCTAAGCTTCCGTTCGGTAAGAAAAGGGAAGAGAGCGGGAGGTGTGTGTGCTGAGAGCTGGCAGGCTCTGATCAAGCCGGAAGCTCAGGAAGCAAGGCCGAGAATTCTGGAAGGGAAGGAGGGGGGAAATCCTGTTCCCGGGAATGCGGCAGCACCATCTCTTAAATCACAGATAGTGGAAAAGCTATCTGGGCCGAACTGTGTATTATGAAACGGCCAGAAGCGGCATTTGTTTAACTCATGCCGGGGCTCTGGAATGTTGTAATACGAGAAGCAGTTGCAGTTGCAGTGGGAGACGGAGAACAGTTTCTGGACACTGTAAAGCAGATCTGGGAGTAGGATTACAATTGCGTGGAAGCTGTACCAGTTGAGCTAACAGGCAGCCAGATCGGAATCTGACCATGGCAGATGTGTCAGGCAAGCTTCTCTCTGAATGGGAGAAACGGCAAAGCAACAGAAGGCATGCTGGACGTAAATCAGCAAACAGCGTGGCCGACGCTGGGAATGGTGGCAAGCTGGTGGGGGTTACCCAAGCGGCAGCTTTAAAAGCAAGAAAATGCTTTGGTTGCAGTTCGACTTCGCATCTTAAAAAAGACTGTACTTTTAAGGGCAGGAAGAAGAAGAAAAAGGAAGTTACCAGTACACCTGAGGATACAATTAAAACGGGCAAAAGTTTGATTGCTCGGGTGGGTTTTTCCAACAAAGACATGTGGGTACTTGACAGCGGAGCTTCTCACCACATGGCAAATTCCAGAGACATGTTTCAATCTCTGGATGATGGATATACAAATCAATTTGTGGAACTGGCTGATGGAAAACGAATCCAGGTGACAGCTACAGGAACAATTGACTTTGCTACTTTGGGTCAACATAGGGCACTGCTTGTTCAAGAACTGGACACAAACCTGATAAGTATATCACAATTGGCTAATGATGGATATGAAATAAGTTTTTCTAACAGCAACTGTGTAATTTCACATGAAGGGGTGATCTGTGCAAAAGGTGATTTGCAGAATTCTCTGTATGTTATAAATCCATTTGTAACACATGATGAGAAGGCAAAGTATGCAAATTTGAAACCACATGAAAATTGTTTACATATTTTCCACAAGAGGTTTGCACATGCCAATTACAGAAGCATAGAAAAAATGCCAGGTCTGTGTGAGGGTGTAACAATGAAACCTTGTTCTAAGTATGTGGAATGTGAAGTATGTAGTACAGCAAAGTCACACAGGTCTAACATTCAGAAACACAGTGATAGAGTTAGCACAAGAATCTTTGAGCTAGAACACTCTGATGTTGCTGGTCCATTTGAAAGTAGCTATGGGGGGAACAGGTACTATTTGACTCTGACAGATGATTATTCTCGATTTGGATTCGTATATCTTCTGCAGCATAAATCTCAGGTTCAAGAGAGATTTGAATCATTTGTTAAATGGGCTGGGAACAGATATAAACAATATCCAATAGGAGAATTACTCACAGATGCTGGGGGAGAGTACATGAGTACAAAGTTCAAGAAATTTTTGGAAAGAGAGGGTATAGGGCACAAAGTCACTGCCCCATACTCCCCATTTCAAAATGGCGTTGCTGAAAGAAGAAACAGGACACTCCAGGACATGATGAGGGCCCAATTGACTGAGTCAAAGGTGGGAAACCGTTTCTGGGGGGATGCATTGTCAAATGCTAATTATCTGCTGAACAGGTTACCAAATTCCACAATTGGGAAAACTCCATATGAAATGTTTCATGGGAGGAAACCAAAGGTAGCACACGTGCGCATTTTTGGGTGTAAATGTTTTGTTCATGTACCGGCAAGAAGCTTTGAATGTTTTCTGCTGGGGTATGATGCACAAACAAAAGGGTACAGGTTGTGGTCACCACACCACAACAAGGTAATTCTGAGCAGGGATGTGATTTTTCAAGAGCAAACAGATGACCAGAAACAGCTGGTGGAATTGCCAATGCATGCAATGTCTGAAACACAGCAGGATGCTTCTGGGACAGAACAGGCCACTGGGCAGATATCTGGGGAACAGGAGGGAGGTGAACAATCTCTGAGGCGTTCAACCCGAGAACGCAAAACACCTGTTAGATATCAGGATGAATTCCAAAGTGGGAAAACTGTTGTACATAAAGCTCTCAAAATAGCTTTAGAACCACAAAGTTTTGAGGAAATTCAAAGCATGGAACCAAAAATGAAGAATGATTGGTTTGAGGCCATGCAGGATGAAATCAATGCAATGCATGAAAACAACACATGGAGTCTAGTATCTTTACCTGTGGGGCGCAAAGCCATCACCTATAAATGGGTGTACAAGGTGAAGACAAATCACCAGGGGCAGGTGGAAAGGTACAGGGCAAGGCTCGTTGCCAGGGGGTTTGCACAAAAACATGGGGTAGATTTTGATTCCGTGTTTGCACCAACAACAAGGTATGCAACTGTCAGACTGTTGTTGAAATTGGCAGCACAAAGAAAAATGATGGCATTTCATTTTGATGTAAAAACTGCTTTTTTATATGGGGAATTACAAGAGGAACTCTACATGCAACAACCACAAGGTTTTGTAGAAGACCCCAGTCTTGTATGTCGTCTGAACAAGTCCATATATGGGTTGAAGCAGGCAGCTCGATGCTGGAACCAAAAGCTAGACAGAGTTTTGATTAGTTTGGGATTCAAACAAAGCAAGGCTGATCACTGTCTGTATACAAATCACACAGAACAGGGACACTGGGTGTATTTGTTGGTCTTTGTTGATGATATCTTACTGGTAACACAATCAGTAAGTCAAAAAGACAAAATTGCACAAGAATTGCAAGCACACTTTGAACTGAAAGATCTGGGTTTGGTACAACACTACCTTGGAATGCAATTATCTCAAGATGAGGAAGGTTCTTTCATGGTTGAACAAAGTGGGAAAATTCAGAAATTGCTGGAAATTCATGGGTTGGAGAATTGTAACCCAGTTACTACTCCAATGACTCTTGAATATCAGAAACACACAGATAACACTGGATTTGATGATATTGGCAAATATCAGAGTGTTATTGGAAGCCTGCTATATTTGGCAAATGTGAGTAGGCCAGACATCAGCAATGCTGTAAACATACTTAGCAGGAAAACGCAAAATCCTTCTAACTATGATTGGCTAGCTGTGAAAAGGGTGTTAAGGTATTTAAAAGGTACCATGAATTGCAAACTGAAATTGTCATCACACACAGATGGAGGTTTTTGTGTGTACACTGATGCTGATTGGGGATCTGCAACAGATAGAAAGTCCACAAGTGGGACGGTTTTAATGTAGGACAACAGTTTAATTGACTGGTACACACGAAAACAAACTTGTGTGGCTATTTCTAGCGCAGAATCTGAATTCATCAGTTTATCTCAAGCATGTAATGAGATTGAGTGGTTCAAACAATTGTTTGCTGATATGCACATACCAGTAGACAAGGCTGTTACAATTTTTGAGGACAACCAAGCTTGCATTAGCATGGCTCAAAATGAAAAAAGTAGGCCAAGAACCAAACACATTGATGTTCGTTACTCTCATGTAAAGGACTGTGTGCAAAAAGGGTGGGTGACACTCAAGTACTGTGCAACAGGGGATATGGTGGCAGATCTTTTCACAAAACCATTGCCTGTAGTAAGACACAGGAAACTAATGACGGCACTAGGCCTCATTGAGTAAATGTAAACAAGATGTATCACAGGCTGTGGGGGGATGTTGTGACATGTAACAAAACAACAGCTGTGGCACAATTGTTTTCATTTGGAAAGGTACAGAATGGCTAGGAAAACAAGTCGTATTGAGTCTGCCACTACTGTTCTGTTCTCATGGGAAAAGTAGGTGGGAAAGAAATACGAGCTGATCACATGGTTTGTACTTTCTGATGACGTAGTATGATTTGTTAGGTTTCAATTCCTGTAACCATTTTTAGTAGAGAGATGGATTGCTTCTTTGCTTGTTCTTCTCTCTGATGCTCTGACTTATTGCAATCATGTAATGATGTGCTGGGGTGGACTTGCTCCACTGGACTAGTGCGTGCTATGCATTATAATCTGCAATATGGACTGTAACGTAGGAGATTGTATTTACTCTGATGTAGAATAAACAGGTAGCAAAAAACCCTGTTGTGGATTCTATGGAGTTAATTCCTAAAATACTGGCAGCTGCGACAGGACAAGCTGCAAGCTGGCTGAAATCCGATACGCTTGAAATGCTGCGAGGGGAAGAGAATGTCTGGACTTCTGTGTATAGATTCATGGGCCAGTTACACACAGAACAGGGTCTGAACTCTTCCATCTCACACTCTGCTGTTTTTTCCACGAGGCCGGGTGGGCCTACAGGGTGGATTGATTGTAAGCCTTCAAGGCTGTAGCTCATTAACCCTTTCAGGAATCCTTCTCCAGGGGCAAAATCAACTTGAGTTTGGTTTCCAAGAATCTTTTTACAATAGACCAAGGACTCAAGTCAGCATGTGCCCAAGAGTACTCCTGAAGGATTCATATTCGGAATGTGTGGGGTTCAATACTTCTTCCCTTCTGTTCTTTCAGTTTGGAGCCTCCCCATTTCCCCACATTCTGGTCCAGAAACCTGATCCAGGACTGTATGGAACAGGAGCTCAGGAAAATGAAATGTGTGTGTGTTTAATGTCTTTAAAAATTATGGCGAGTTTTAGCCAGTATAGTTCAGTGGATCAATAACAGGATGTGGGATATTCAAAAGGTGTCCCAGTCTGACACTCTAACCCAGCCTTCCCCAATCTGGTACCCGCCAGATGTTTCAGATTACAACTCCCATCAGCCCCAGCCAGCATGAACAATGGCCAGGGGTGATGGGAGTTGCAGTCCAAAACATTTGGAGCAGCAGCAGCTTGGGGAAGGCTGGGCTATCCTATAACCACAGGGGGACTTCCTGCACTTCCGTATGTGGATGCTACTGCATGCAAGGGGAAGTGCCAGAAAAGCATGGCTCTGACAGTGGGAAGATTGTTTGTCATAGCCTGTTCTGGGCCACTTCGGTCAGCTATATATGGACCAGCATTGACCAGAGTGGGATATCATAGGATCATAGAGTAGGAAGGGGCCTACAAGGCCATCGAGTCCAACCCCCTGCTCAATGCAGGAAACTAGAGGAGGGGTCTCCCATCCAAGTAACAACCAGGCCTGACCCTGCTTAGCTTTCCACTGGTGCTATGGCACTGATAACAACTGCAAGATCCGCATTGATACGGGCCACAGGAACCAGATGTGCTCCATGAGAGCAATCTATGGCCTGGGTTCCATCCTATGGTCCCCATGAGCACAGGCATGCTCCATGAGCAACCAGACATGCTTCTTGAGTGCAATCCTATGGTCTCCATGAGCACTGATGGTTCAGGTGCTGCAGCACTGATACAGCCCACAAGAACCAGACGTGGGCCATGAGAGCCCACAGTTCCTCCCCCCGCCCACCAGAAGTGCTCTTTAGAGAGGGCTGCACAACCATTTTGGGCCTGAGGGCTGCATTCCAATCTTGGAAGAGTCTCGTGGGACCAAAGGCAGAGGCGGCGTGGCTACAGTCCAAAGGGGGCAAAGCCTTCCCCCCCACAATTTGCTTCATTTTCCATCTTAATTAATTTACAATAAGACTAGGAGTCTGCTGAGTGTGGCCTCCCCCTCAAGTCACCCCAAAGACTTAAGATTTGCCTGTAACCCCCATTTTTCTTTTGCCTGTTCTGCTTGCCAAGCACACTCTCTCTCTCATAGGTTCACTTTGCATATCTGCTGGTGATCATGTTCATTCACTAACACACCCCAAAATTACCATCTTTGTGCTATGTACTCCCCAAAAAATTCAGTGAGAAGCTTCAACTGTAGGCAAAAAATCCACTCAGCAGCTTTCAGTTTATTCTCAGAAGATACGAAGCTTTGGGCAATGACAATCAAACTCTGCAAATGTAGAATCTGGGATCTGGTTAAGAATTCTGATGTCACAGCCCTGAGAATTTTCACAACTCTAACTAGCCTTTATCATTAGGGCGTGGAGCTTCAGTGCTGATCCCTTCCCACTGAGTAGAAGAAAATCAATGATCGAAGAAGCAAATAGCACAGAAATCAGTTTAATTAGTTAGATTGCGAAAGATAGCCTTTGGATTAAAGCACTTGGATCTCATTCTTGCCAGACAACAGACCGCCCCAGCGACATGGACTTCGGTAGTGCCGTATCAATTTATAGCAGAAGAGGATCTCTCTTAAATTCTGAGAAAGGCAGTTTACAGAAATAAATTTCGAATCAAAGAGACAGGCAAGCTGTAGCACAGTTCATTCCCATCAAGTGGCTCTACCTTAAGTTCTCTGGACTTCAGCGGGAGAAGAGCTGGAACACAGTTAAGCCAATGTAGTCCATTGTAAACAAAGGAAGCAGTGGGGCAGTTCGCTAATCTTAGACTTTAATGGTTTTACAGCCCCTGCCCTTTTTATGGAAGTATGTATTACATCCCTGATTTCAAAATCTGGTAAGCCAGCGCCCAGCTGTGTTTGAGGGGGCCCCCCTGGCTCAATCATAGATCATACAGTTGGAAGGAGCCTACAAGGCCATCGAGTCCAACCCCCTGCTCAATGCAGGAAACCAGAGGAGGGGTCTCCCATCCAAGTAATCACCAGGCCTGACCCTGCTTAGCTTTCCACGCTCAGACAAGCTGAGCCAGCGTGAGCCACAGGCTCATTCTACTAAGCGGAGCCCTAGACATCTGCCCTAGGATCCTGCCCAAATGGCACCATTGAAGCCAAGAGCTCTGCTAGATGGTACAAGAATGACTGGGGGCTCAGAGGGGGCTATCATGACTGGGGGCTCAGAGGGGGCTATCATGACTGGGGGCTCAGAGGGGGCTCAGAAGAGTGCTATCATGAAGGCCGCACTCTCTGCAGTTAGAACTTGTAAACATTACAGCATGGCTGTGGAGATGTCATGAGAATGCCACTTTCATCAGCATTATCTTAGCTAGAGAAACCTTGCTTCGAAGGGTCCAGTTACAAAAAAAGGACTCTTTAAATCAATGGGGCAAATTTATTCAGTACTGGAGACAAAAGAATAATTATTGGAATATAGGGAAGGAGGCCTTAGAAGTTGTTTAACAGCTATAATTGATTATAATGTAAGTTTGATTGGAAAAAAGTAAGAAGTATTGGATTGAGGAAGTATGATTATTAATTGACTGTATTAAATTTTCCCCACTTTTGGAATTGTATTTGCTCTTTTGTGTTAAACCACATTGTCAATAAAATGTTTATTTTAAAAAAAGAGATGGTGTGCTTCTATAGGATGTTTTTTTTAAACATTTAGAAAATAGTGCTTGAAAGCAAACTTTTCATTTTGTAACCGAGGACGAAATCTGACTTACTACAGTTCCTTGTGGCTCCACGGTTCAGTTCCTAAATTTACCTCTTTCAGAGTTAATGGAATATTTTCGAAGACAGGGAGATTTGCAACATAGTTCCACTTCAATAAGTGGAATCTAGGCGTATGAGTCACCTAATATGATGATACAGAGATGTGGGGCAGCTTATGAAATAGTAGAATTCTCTGAGGAAGACAGTTCACAACCAGTTCTGAATCCTGCAATTCCTCCCCATGTTTCCTACCTGTCCACGTTGATTACCAATTCTAAAACAACAGAGTCCTGTGGCACCTTAAAGACTTAACCAGCTTATTCTGGCATAAACTTTCAAGGACACTGTCCATTTCATCCGATGCATCTATGTGCAGTGTCCACAAAGGCTTATTGCAGAATAAATGTGTTTAGGGCATAATATGTTTTGACAGGGAAAAAACAAGTCCTACAACTCCCAGTATGGCTGGCTGGGAAATTCTGGGAGTTGCAGGGCTTTTTTTCCTGTCTGTACATGCATAGGGCTGCATCCTTAGTCTTTTAGGTAGCCTTCCCCAGATGCCTTCCAGATGTGTTGCACTGGAACACCCAGCATGCTGGGAAGTGTAGTCCAATGCATCTGGAGGGCACCAGGCAGGGGAAGGCTGCTTTAAGGTGCCCCCAAACTCTTTGTTGCTTAGCTGCAACGGACTATGATTGCTAGTGGTTAGAGTGTTGGTTTGGGAGCTCCAGGTTCTATCCCCACTCGGCCATGAAGCTCACTGGGCGACTTTGGGACAGTCACTGACTCCCAGCCTAACCTACCTCACAGGGTTGTTGTGAGGATACAGATGGAGGAGGATTATGTAAGCCTCCTTGGGTTCCTTGCAGGAAAAAAAGGTGGGATGTAAATATAATAAATAAATAAATCATACTCCCGGCTGAAGGAGTGTTGTGGGGAGGCAAGGTGAGGTTGTCAGAGGGAGGGAGGTGAGGGGGGCAGCGTGATATTCGGGGTTCTAGTCCCCGCTCGGCCATGAAGCTTGCTGGGTGACTTTGGGCCAGTCACCGACTCTCAGCCTAACCTACTTCACAGGGTTGTTGTGAGGGTAAGAAAGGAGAGGAGGGATTCTGTAAACCACCTTCGGCTCCTTAAAAAAGTCAGGCTATACACGTGATAATACATCTGCCTTTCCTGCTGCTGCTTACTCTGCACCGACCTACCTTCAGCGACTTGATTTCTCTCCTCCAAGGCGAGAGGAAGAGGTTGACGCAGATCAGCTCGAGGAACTCGAAGGCTTTGACCAGTTTGCGGAAAACGACCTCGCCCCGCTCGCCTTTCATGGCCAAGCAGCTCTCCGCGATGCTGTAGACGTCGAACCTCCCCCAGCCCTCGGGCAAGCCGGCGTCCGAGGCCAAGAGGCGCCTGGCGGAGCTCTTCACCGCCGCCTCGTTGCAAACCGAAAGTTTCCCTTCCGCCCAGTTCGCGCGGTAGAAAGCGAGGTAGTCCAGGAGTACTTCGCGCAGGGCTGCCGCCGCCGGACTCCGCATCTCGCCCGGCTCGGCTCTTTGGCACTTTTGGGGGCTTGCGCTTGCTCCGCGCTTTTTAAGAATAATTCAGTCCGGGGTGGGTGGGCGGGGCGGGTAATGGTCCAAGCACTTTAAGGACTCGCCAGCATGAGGAAGTTACTCATCAGCTTTGCTCTTGGGCTGTCCGCTTGAGCCTCCCTCATTGGCCCGTCGCAGGATCCGCCCGCGCTGTCGGTGGCCGCGCGGGCTGTCACTCAAGGCGATCAAAGGACCTGGTCCTCGCCCAGAATCAGGAAGTGGAGAATCGGAGGCGCGCCAGAGCGAAAGTGGAGAGCCAGGAGACGCGTGGGCTGCTCCTCGGCGCGCTGGTTGCATTGCATCTCTGGCAGCCCGCTTGGTTCCTATGCTGAGTGCACTCACCTGCATGCAATTCTGGATCACCTATGGCTACCAAGCAAGCAGAGGTGGTGTTAGGAGGTGACCTTAGGGCTGGAGCCCCGAATCTCTGGGAGGCCCTCAGCCCCACCACCCTGCTTTCCATGGGCACTTGCTGAAATAAAGGTATAGGGGCCCTGAGGATCTCTGTTGCATCGGATCCCCCTGGATGAGCTGGCTGTTTACCCACATACAGCCCCACACCTAAACTCCATAGCGCTAATACTGGGTGTTGCCTTGCACATGCAGGGAATATGGCTCTTTAAGAGTGGGGTGGGGGTGGTTCATTGGAATGTTTCTAATAGCCAGCTATTTTTGCTGTTGGTGTTACCTGGGGCTTTTCTACATGAGGCATTTATTGTGTGCTTGTCATTCCCCACTCATGGTTGTTTACTGGTTCTTTAAAGGATGTCTGACCCGCCAGTTTCGCATTTGTGTCTAACCGGTGCTTTCAGCAAGGTTTTTTTTGAGCAGGGAAAATGGGGCATTTAATTGTGAAAATGAAAGAAAATGCTATTTCCGCTTGTGTATTTGTGCTATTCTGCTATACCACAGTGCCACCTAGAGGTTATGTAGCGGAAAAGCAGGAAAAGAAAGGTTCCTCATGTTGTGCTTGGATCTTAATTCTGCAATGAAACCAAAAGTAGATACAGCAGATTAACAGCCTCATGTAGAAAAGCTCTTGGGGAGTATTGAATTTAGCTGTTCAACAACAGGATTCTACAGTTGAGCAAGAGAGTTCATACCACTTAAAGCTGGGACTTTATTCTCTCCGGGTACATCCTCTCCAACTACTAGGTAAAGCTACGTAGCTTTTACTTAGTCTCCAACTACTTAGCTAAAGGCAAGGTGTACAGAATTATGCTTGGTCTGGAGAAAGTGGATAGGAAGACATTTTTCTCCCTCTCTCATAATACTAGAACCCAATGGGGTCATCCCATGAAGCAGATTGGTGGGATATTCTTAACAGATTAAAGGAACTATTTCTTCACACAGCAAATAGTTAAACCATGGAATTCGCTACCTTAAGATGTAGTGATAACCACCAGTTTGAATGGCTTTAAAAGGGGATTACACAAATTCATGGAGAATAAGACAATCAATGACTAGTCCTGATGGATAAATACTACCTTCAGTATCAGAGGCAGTATCCCTATGTACACCAGTTGCTGGGGAACATGGATGGGAGGGTGCTATTGCACTCGTGTCCTACTAGAGCAGGGCTCTCCAACCTTGGGTCCCCAGATGTTGCTGGCCTACAGCTCCCAGCATACCCAGCCAGAAGGACTAATGGCAAGGGATTCTGGGAGTCCAGCAACATCTGGGGACCCAAGGTTGGAGAGCCCTGTACTAGAGGGTTTCCCACGGACAGCTGATTGGTCACTCTTGGAACAAAATGCTAGACGAGATGGACCATTGCTCTGATCCAGCATGGCTCCTCTCATGTTCTTAGGCACCCAATTTGGCTTCTATTGATTTTTCTCTTACCTAGTGCACCATCCAAAATTATCTTCAGCTTTGTTAATATAAAAGCTATTTCCCCCCCTTACTTCTGTTTTCCATCTATGAAGAAACCTTTGTGTTTTGCCTAAAGATGGAGCCAGAGCCAGATAACAGCTTGATTATATATGCAATTGTTTGTTTTTACATCCCAGCCGTAATCCTGAGGACAGTTCCAGGTGTCTGAAACCATCACAGCACCCCGTACGTAGAGCATAATTTGAATGACTGCTGCCTCCTCCCACATTCCATTGTAGGACATTTTTTCTGCCTAAAAATGCATGGGATTGCACCCTAAGACTAAATGCAGACTCCATGGCTTCAGCATCACCCAGATGTTTCCCTCTTCCCTACTTCTTTTTGTTTTAATGTACACCTAGCCTGACGAACAGAATTCTGGAGAATTTGAAAGCTTGCACACTATTTTGTGACTGATGGGTTGGCCTAATAAAAAGTCTTGCTCTAACATAGATTCTGGAATTTTCATTTAGGGCGCCTCTTCCCTGAGGGCTATTTTTAGAATGTGGGCTGTATGCTGAGGCTGACTGAGGCAGGATTAATGCAAGGACCCATCCTTTTGCTTCCTTGAGTACAGAGAGCACAATGCATTGAAATCCCACTTAGACTGTGTCCACACGCACCAACATTTCTTCGAACAGATGAACGTCATCTGCAGACTGAGGTGCATCAGGCCCACACATGCTGTCTCATGTATAGCATGATAACACATTATCATTGCACTGATGCTCAACCCAGTCATGGGATTACCTTGCACTATAGCCCAATGTGATTTCTATCTTGGTGCCTGAACAACTCCAGGAGCAGAAATGGCTTTGCCCCCATGTTTTTAGTCTTTCAGTATAAAGTGCCTGGTATTATTTTTCCCTTCCCTTTCCCCAATGAGGGAAACAACATCAGAGAAAGAATATTCAGATCCAGTTGAGGTTGTTGGCTGCAATGTCAGTGGGGTATTGTATCCACGGACTTTGAAGAAGCCCGAGTGCAAGGTGAAAGGGAGAAACGTGCTAAGCGAAAAGCACGTCAAATGAATCCTTTACAGGACCATCTTCTATCTGGTAACCTGTGTCCTCACTGTGGGAAGCTGTGTGGATCTAGAATTGGCCTCCACAGTCACTTACGGACCCATCGCTAGAGTCTACACAATCTTCTTTAGAATTTCCTCCTTTTATCCCGGAAGACAATCTTACTCGGTCACGAGTGATCGCCTGATGATGATGGATCACACCTTTGCTTGTGTCAGTTTAAATGCAAGTGTGCATGAACTGTGATGTGCCATGCTATCTGTGGCCCACCAATCGTGTACTGTGGCTTCTGCCATATTCACTCTTCATTTTGCACTCCCAGGTAAGTGGCAAAGTCAGGCTTACCCAAGCCTCTGCTGTGCCATGAAAGATGGCTCAGTTGGCAGGGGGCCGGCTCAGCGCACTGTAGATTTTTGTGCATGGCTGGTTGGGGCATGTTGGGAATTTTAGTCCAACACATTTGGCGGGCGTCAGGCTGGGAAAGGCAGGTGTTAACAATACTGGCTGGGTTCAGACAACGCGATAACCCGCACTCCAGGGTTGAGCATTGGTAGTCATTGAACCATGGGTTATTGTGTTGTCTGAACCCAGCTGCGCTAACAAACCATGTTTGTTAGCCATGAACAACCCACAGTTCACAACCCAACAACAAACCATGGGTTCTCTTCATGGGTTGTTTGTGATTAATAAACCATGGTTTGTTAGCAAGGCTGGGTTCAGACAACACAACAACCCATGGTTCAACAACAACCCATGTTTCAGCGACAACCCACACTCAACCCCTGAGTGTGGGTTATCAGTGTTGTCTGAACCCAGTCACAGAGTTAGATGGACCCATGGTATATAAGGCAACTTGCTGTGTCTTCCTGGGAGCTTATTAATGGGATCATAGCTGGCTTTGCAATGATGCATGGGAGAATCTTCAAGACTGCACTGTTTTGCCCCTGAAACCTGACAACACTCACTAGCTATTAAAAGGACATATTGGAAGATAAAACCAGGGTTTTCATATTCAGTACAGTAGAGGCTTCCCTTGCCTTTAACAGGTGCACAGATGGGAGAATTCTGCCTGGTGCAGTTTCTCCTGCCACTGCAGAAGTATGGTGAGAGAAGCTGCAGTTTGCAAATATTCTCCCTTTTGAGAAGCTAAGGGCTAAATGACAGGATACATGAAACATATAGCCTGCAGCTCACCCTCTTCCTTTTTTTTAAAACTTACATGTAATCAGATAGAGCCCCAGTCCAGATCAGGACTGCTTGTCACACATGGGTTCACATAGGTTTAAACCAGCGATGGGGAACTTCCCACATGGGGTTCCCTATCTAACCACAAGCTTCTTTTACTGTCATCTCAGATCACTGATTGGAGATAAGAGGGTATTTAAAGACAATTACCCTTTAAATAACCCACAAAGAATTAAACTTGTTGCAAAGATTTTGAGCTTTGCATTTTGCAGGCAAGCTGAAGCGTTGCACAGAATTGACATTCAAGTTACAGGAACCTAGATTCCACCTAAACATCAGGAAAAATTTCCTGACTGTCAGAGCAATAAGACAATGGAACCAACTACCTAGGGAGGTGGTGGGCTCTCCCACTCTGGAGGCATTCAAGGTGCAGCTGGACAGCCATCTGTCAGGGATGCTTTGACCTGGATTCCTGCATTGAGCAGGGGGTTGGACTCGATGGCCTTGTAGGCCCCTTCCAACTCTGCTTTTCTATGATTCTGTGACATGTACATTTTGCAGGCAGGAGACTTGCCTACTTATGAGCAGACATGCAAAGGCTTGATATTCGGGATGCTATTTAAAAGTGCTGCTGAGTGATTCAGTCCTGCTTACTTCTGAGCAGACATGCAGAAGCCTTGTCCTGCTTACTTCTGTGGAAGCTTGAAATGGTCATTATCATAGTCTGACCTCACCCACTCTGCCTTTGGCCCCACCCACAGATGAAATGTGATCCTCAGAGACTTTTCCCATTCTGCAATTTGGCCCTATGGCTGAAAAAGATTCACCACCCCGATTAAATTTTTCCCTCCCAGCCACTTGTTTTCCTAAATTTGCCTCCTCCCCCACCCAGCACATGCATGGGTTAAAAAAAAAGCCCCACTATTGGCATCAACTGAGTCTTTTTTCTTTCTTTAGCCCCAGTGCAGGGCAGGGGGCAAATTTAGGCAAACAAGTGGCTGAGAGGGGAAGCTTTAAAGTTCCCCTACTTGTGCACAGTGGTCCTGATCCAGATCAGGGTCCCATGTGCTTACTTGCATGTAGAAAAGCAAGAGAGGGTAACATATTGTGTAGTTTAGCCCTAAGGTACAGTGATTTTCTCTATAGTGAATGAGACTTCTGTGTAAAGCATATCATGGCATAAAGTAGGGATGGGCAACATGTAGCCTTCCAGATGTTTTGGCCTACAACTCCCATCATCCCTTACCATTGGCTGTGCTGGCTAAGGTTGGTGGGAGTTATAGGCCAAAACATCTGGAAGGCCACAAATCCCGTTCCCCCTCACCTCCTGGCATAAATATTACAGATCTCAAGCACCTGCCAGGTCCGATATCAAATTAGCAAGATATGTATTTACTTTCATGATCTAATTCGGTCTTCCCCAACCTGGTGCCCACCAAATGTTTTGGACTTAAACTCCCATGAGCCCCAGCCAGCATGATCAGTGGTCAAGAATTCTGGGAGTTGTAGTCTGAGAGATCTGGAAGGCACCAGGTTGGGGGAAGGCTGATCTAATTACACAGCTGCTAAAGGGCCTGCCATGACTTGACCTATGATCACTTTGAATTGCAATGGATTACTTTGAATTGCAATCAGCAACACCATCAGGTTATAGAGCAGAATTGCCATGTTATGACGCAGATCGGATGTATCAGTTATAGTAAGGGCGGGTCTCTTGAACGTTGTTTCTAAATGAAAACAATCATCATGAGAATTCTAGGGGCGTCTCATAATTTTGATGTGACTTCCAGCAACTATAATGATCATTTCCTTAAGAAGTCATTATGCACTTGTCCAAGAAGGATGTTCTACATGGCTCCCCCCCCCCCCGTACATCTGGTAACTGTCTCCGTGAACCGAGGGGTGCTTTGGATTAGAAGCATTTTGGAGAGAAACTATGAATGAAAATGAGCAGGATCCAAAGTTGCTGCTCTGTCAGAAAGCAGGGGAAGAGATACGGATGCTCGCCATCCCACATAAGAGCATGCCTCCATACCAGGATATGCGTTGTTGTTGTTGTTGTTGTTGCCAGACTCTTGCACAGATAAAGCCCAGGGCTGGGTTGCACCGAAATTCTTGATTTGGCAGAAGAACAGTTCTGTGTTAATGTGAGGGCTTGCACATTTCTGACTCCAAAAGACTGTGGTCTAATAAAAGCTATCAAATGACTTTTATTGCCTCTTTCCTTTGGGAATGGTAATACAATAAAATATTGATAATTTATATTGTGACATGAATTAACATTTTGCTTATCCTAAGCTGTAAATAGAATTGTCACAGACTGTACTTTTTGCATTTCATTGCTAATTTGACCCCACTGTTTATATTTTTTCCCTCTATACCAGTGTTCTCCAAGCTTGGGTCCCCAGATGTTTTGGGCCTACAACTACGCTGGCTGGGTCATGCTGGGAGTTGTAGGCCCAAAACATCTGGGGACCCAAGGTTGGAGAACACTGCTCTATACCCATGTCTCTCTCTCTCTCTCTCTCTCTCTCTCTGTGTGTGTGTGTGTGTATACCTGCAAATTAAGGATAACATGTCATATATCTGAGAAGCTGGACCCCAGTCAAGTCTGGCTCAAGATGTTTTGCTGCCAGAGCTGGAGCCGCAAATGGTGCTCCCCACCCGCCCAAGTCAAGGTGCGTAGTACCCCAAGTGAGCCAAGTTATTTTGACACCTGCGGAAGAAAATCCCAGAAGCACCTCTCTCCCTATCCCGGGTAGTTAAAATACAGAAATAAATTGTTGGTTAATTCCCTGCCCTTTCATGACACCCAACGTCTGCTGCCTCAGGCAGCCGCCTCACTCTCTAATAATGGTAGGGCTGACCCTGACCCCGATCCATGAAAGCTAATACCACAGTGACCGGGTTCGGACTACACGCTGCGGCTTGTCGTGGGTTATTTAACGCATGATGGGCTGAGGTGCCTGAGGGCACCAGGTTGCCTATTGAACCCCTCTGCTCGGGTGTTGTTGTCATGTCATGCGAACCCAATGAGCATGGGTTATGCGAGGGTTGTTTAACACTCACATAACACATGCTCAGTGGGTTCACACATGACAACCCCCGAGCAGGGGTTTCATATTCAAAATGGCGGCTGCACATCCCCCCACACCACACCACACCACACCACACCACAGCCTCACCTGTAGATGGTAACATTTCTAGATTTCTAAAAGAACAAACACGAAAGATTTTAGTCTCCTACACAATTTTAAAAATGACATAGAAGTGAAGCAGATCAGTGGGAAAAGGTGTATGGAAAAACGGATGGATTTCTGACTCTCCTGGTAATCTTGATTATCCCCTGGTCAGTGATTTTCAACATTGCAAGAACCCATCCCACAGAGATTTGAATACCAGACATCCTCTGCACAGGAACCTCTGTGATTGCAAAGGATTCTGGGAGGGTGATGTTACAGAATGCATGACCGGTTCCTCTTTGATGCTGTTGCCTGTTTACCTGCCCTTCTGAACATGCAAGTGGTGGCAAGAGTGAGGAGACAGAGCAATGGCAGCATCTTCCACTTGCCTTGTCCTTTCCCTCTTGGCAGCTGTATGGACTGGGCCCAACAAGAGAGGGCAAGAGAATGCGTAGCGGTGACAGTAGCAATGACGGCATCTTGCCCAAGGATCCCCCAAACCTGGAGCTGGAACACATGGATGATATCTATATACCACTTTTGCTTGTTTGTTACATCTATAGCTTGCCTTTTTCTCCAAGGAGCTGAAGGTAGCATATGTGATCCTCCTCTCCATTTTATCCTCACAACAACCCTGTGAGGTAGGTTAGGCTGAAAGTCAGTGACTGGCCTAAAGTCACCTAGTGAGCTTCATGCCAGAGTGGGAATTAGAACCTGGATCTCCCCGGTCCTAGTCCAACACTCTAAGCACTGCACCAGGCCTGTGGCTTATGCTGGCTCAGCTTGTCTGAGCGTGGAAAGCTAAGCAGGGTCAGGCCTGGTTATTACTTGGATGGGAGACCCCTCCTCTAGTTTCCTGCATTGAGCAGGGGGTTGGACTCGATGGCCTTGCAGGCCCCTTCCAACTCTATGATCTATGAAATCTATGAAACTTTTCAACATGTGTTTTCAAAGTGGTGAGCATGATGTCCTGAAAAACCAGGAAACTCCAAAATTAAAATAACTTAACAAAAGAGATTCATATAAAAAGAAACAACAAAGCAGCAGCAAACACTCCCTAACAACAAAAAGCAGGGGTGGGAAGGGTTAAATTCCCCTTTCATGCCTGCGTCAAGTTTGTGTGATTGGTAAATGGAAGCTACAAGAACAGAGGCAGAATACCTCTGGAGAGCAGAAGCCACGGGCAGATCAAAAGGGAAAGACTTCCCAGAGACACGTGTGGGGAGGATGCTTGAAAAGGGTTCTAGTGAGCTTTAGAAGTGAGATAACAAGGAACGTGAACGTGGATTTTTAATAATCTAAACCCATCGCTCTACCCGCTACATCACACTGACTGGGTTCAGACAACATGATAACCCACACTCAAGGGTTGAGTGTGGGTTGTCGTTGAACCGTGGGTTGTTGTTGAAATGTGGGTTATCATGTTGTCCGAACCCAGCCGAGATAACAAACACAGTGCACAACCCAACAACAAACCATGGGTTCTCTTCATGGGCTGTTCGTGGTTAACAAGCCATGGTTTGTTAGCACAGCTGAGTTCAGACAACACGATAACCCACATTTCAGCAACAACCCACGTTTCAACGACAACCCACACTCAACCCATACTCCACCCTTGAGTGTGGCTTATCATGTTGTCTGAACCCAGTCACTGCCTCTTTTTAGTTAACAACATCAGCAACAGTAAGTGAGGGATGGGGACTCAGACTCGGGAACTCGACTCGTGAGTCGGACTGAGTCCCCCCTCTGACTCAAGTCAGACTCGAGTCCCAATAATTTTTATGGGACTCGAGACTCGACTCGGGACTTGAGCCCAAGGACTCCGCCACTGCCACCGCCCTCACCTCCGCCTCCACCGTCGCACGCCGCCGCCCTCACCTCCGCTGCCGCCACCGTCGCACACAGCGCGCCAGATCACGCCGCTGTCGCCGTCGCTCTGTTTTTGGCGGGAGAAACCACGGCAACCCCGCCAAAAACAGTGCTGGCGGCGTGCTGTGTGCGACGGTGGCAGCAGCGGAGGTGAGGTCGACGGCGCCGAGGGCGTGCAATGGTGGCGGCGGCAGAGGTGAAGGTCGATGGCGGCGTGCGACGGTGGTGGTGGTGAGGGTGGCGGCGTGCGATGGTGGTGGCGACGGTGGTGAGGGCGGCGGCGTGCGACGGTGGAGGTGAGGGCGGCGGCGGCAGTGCTGCCGTGTGGGTGGTGGCAAAGTGAGGCGTCGAGGTGGCAGCGACTTGAGCGGCGCGGAGAACGCTCCGCGCCGCTCAGAAGAGCGAGTTCGGGCCACTCTGCCGCGGAGAACTACGAGCCCAGGGAGGGCTCGTAATACATCCCTGCCACGGCGGCGGCGGCAGCAGGAGCAGGGACGAGGGAAGGATGGTGAGTGGCGGCGGCAGCGGCCCATGGAGGGAGCAGGAGGGTCTCCGCGGGAGGAAGGGCAGCTCTTCTTCCTCTCGCGGAGACCCTCCCGCTCCCTCCATGGGCCGCCGCTTTGGGAGTGACTCGGGACTCAAGTCACCATTTTGGACCTCGGACTCGAGACTCGGGTCCAAAGACTCGTGACTCGACTCGTGACTTGGGACCAAGGACTCTTCAACATCCCTGCAGTAAGCATAGGGAAATGCAATTTTCTTTCGCAGTCCAGTTCTTTGGTATGTAACGCAATAATCGCTCAGACTGGGTTCACACAACACGATAAACCATGGTGGCTTATAAGCCATGTTTGTTTCGGAGTGGCTTGTCATGTTGTCTGAACCCGGCCAGAGTGACTTGTGTGTGGTTACCAAAGCATGCTGCTGGGTTCAGACAACATGACAAGCCACTCTGAGAAGAACATGGCTTATCGTGTTGTGTGAACCCAGTCATTGTATCATGGTAAATGAAGATTGACAGTTTGATCCCTCATGCGTGTGTGGGGTGTTGTTTTGAAAGCTAGTGGGTAGTGTTGGGTTTGGGCTTATGTTCAAATCCAAGCTCAGTTAGGAATTTAATGAGAAGCCTCTCACCTTCAGTTCCTCATCTGTAAAATGGGAATAATTGTGACATAACATTTTAGCGGGAAAACTGAGAAAATGTTTATATCTCTCTGGAGCTGAGCTCTAAATCTACACAAATACATGTTTCCCCCCAATACTGCAAACAACTGATTTTTCTTTTAATACTAACATCTACTAGCAATGCTTAAAAGGATGGATGCAACCCCTTTATATCTTATTCCTTTTGATCTAAGACATGCGAAATACCATAACAAACCTGGACAATTAGGTTTGAGCATATAACATACATCTATCCCTACAAGTGCTTTAGCCAGATATTCTTTCCAATGCTACAGAGAGGCCTAGATATCCTAGCAGTTGTATTTATTGTATTACATTTTGGGGGGAACAATCCAAACTGTGAAGATGAACATGTAGGTAAACGTTCAAAATTTTCTGTAAAAAAACCCCAAACACCCCCCTGCCCCCCCACCCAAACTAACCCAATCAAGCCCTGTTAAAAGTAGAAAAGAGAGAAAAGGTTTTGTTAAGTACATGGATGGGTGGGTGATTATTTATTCCACATTTATCACCCTTTCTTCACCTTGAAGAATTCCTTCAGAAGCATAGGTGGTGAATGATTTCCCTTTACATTATTCTGTTGAAAACGGTCCGATAGTAATTTGTAGAATTTTTCAGTGCATCCAGTGGGACTAGTGGAAGCGGGGCGTTTTGTTCACACACAACAGTTTCGTACGGAGGGGCGGCCTCCATTGGCAATGACGATGACAAAGAAGCAGATGGCATGGGCTGCTGCAGGTCTTGTGGTCCGACCAAATACCCAGCATCCCTTTCTGTAGCAGTCCCAGGAGATACCTCTTCTTCCCAGGGAATGTTGATAGACAATTCATTCTGTCGACAAGGGTCGATCAGGGTGTAAGGTGGAGGGTCATCTGTAGGAATGTAGGCTGCCGCTGCTGTCGCAGCCAACGCATTCCTCATAGCTGAAAGAGAACGAAGTCTCTATTGATCTTTGCTCCGAATAAACATCAGAAGAGAAAACATGCTTACAGGTGGGAGAAAGGCAGAAATGAAGGCTTCAGCGGGTGCAAAATTCGGTGGTCCATCTGTTAACAGGGTCTGGTCACAGGGAGTACCTTACTTAGAGTGTCCATGACTGGGTTCAGGCAACACGATAACCCACCCACACTCAAGGGTTGAATATGGGTTGAGCGTGGGTTGTTTTTGAACTGTGGGGTTGTTGCTGAAATGTGAGTTTTCGTGTTGTCCGAACCCAGCTGTGCTAATAAGCCATGTCTTGCTAACCACAAACAACCCATGAAGAGAACCCATGTTTTGTTGCTGGGTTGTGAATTGTGGGTTGTTCACCATGGTTTGGAATCTCAGCTGGGTTCAGACAACACGATAACCCATGTTTCAACAACAAATTACTTAGTCTTAATTACTCAGGGGCCTGGTCCAGCCAAGGCACCTCCCCCCTTCAGATCTGAGGATACCCAGGATGAAACAAAACCACTTGTGTCAAAGATGATATACAGTTTATCCACTACAATGATGAAATATGGATGCAGAATATATACAAGCAAAAGAAAGCTTACATTCCCCTTATCTGTGGCTGTATTGGTTCCCGGAATAGGCCAGGGGATGCTCTGTTGGGCCTCCAAAGTTGCTTGGGTAAGCGACACGTCAATTCCTCTCTCTGGGCCAAGAACAGAAGACCACGCCTCTTACCATGGATTTTATAAAGTTCCTCTCTCCCTCCATTTCAGAGGGTTTCAGTTAGCCACAAACCTAACCCTTCCTGAGAGATGGGGGGGGGGGGGGAAGAAGCTGCTTCAGTTCTCACAGTGAAAGCAGCCCTTATCTAAGGAATGTAACTTCACTGGCAATTATCTTTGGTGCCCTCTTGGAGGGAAGATATCAGGGAATACCATTTCATGATCCTCTCTGTCCCTGTAAGAATGGGGAAGTTGAAACTGTGGGTCATGTACGTTTATACTGCCCCTTCTACCGGGATCTTCGTAAAGATCTTATTTTACCTATTTTATATAACTGCCCAGGCAGAACTGAAAAATTTTACATTTCTTTGCTACTCTCTGATAAGGTTTCACAGATCACTTATAAAGTGGCTAAATTTTGTGCATATGCTATAACTTGCCGCACCTTCTTAGCCTCTGACTGATGTAAAATTATGAACCCGATACACTTCAGATGTATGTTGGTGTACAGCAGTTATGTTTGTAGCATGGATTGTTTTTCTGTTATAATGTTGTTGTTTTTTGCTGGTTCTGGTCAATGACCATAATAATAAACATTCATTCATTCATTCATTCATCTTTGGTGTCCTTCTTAAGCTGAAGGCCAGAAAGCCCTTGGCATGGCTCCCAGAAAGCTATCCTGGCTTTTGGACACTGGGAAAGTTCACTACACTACCTGTTGAACCTTAATAACCCCCTCGCCATTCTTCTGGCAGAGCCCCTCCAATAATACAGTGGGGTTATCGTGTTGTCTGAACCCAGACCGTGTGTCCACTCCAAGTAATAATAGCACAATCCCCTATTTGAAGGGCTGTCAGAGGACAGTCTCCTGCTTGAAGGGCTGTCCAGTCCAAGTGTGGTTTAAAGATCCAGAACCATAATAGGAAAGGAGAGCAGGGCCTTGGAGCTGCCTATCCTCTGTTAGCATCTGGAGAGCAGACTGAGCAAGCAGGCACACACAGGTCACAATCTTCCCCAGTCTGGTGGTGAGATGTATTGTACTTCTGCTTAAGTTATAGTGATTATTTCTAAATTTGGACCTATACATTTAAATCGGCATATTCACATTTTATGCAAATCAGTGTCCTCTTTTTTGATGATGCATTTCCTCTTCTTTGGCTACGTGTAAGTGGCCACCCTAACAGTATTCCAATTGTTGCTCAGCTGCACTGGCTACCGCCAGCTTCTGGGCCTCCTTCAAAGTGCTGGTTATTGTCTTTAAAACCATCAATTAGTGACTGGCCCAAAGACACCCAGTGAGCTTCATGGCTGAGTGGAGACCAGACCGAGTCCCAGTCCAACACTCAAACCACTACGCCACGCTCATGTGTGCACTGCATTGCCATCTTAGGGTCATAATCCTTGTTTGGAGCATCGAAACCAAGCTGTTCTAATTCACTGCAAATTCACAACCTTGAGGCTAATGTAGAATTAATGTTCTCCAAGCATACACATGTTCGGCCCTTGCGAGCCCCTGACTTCAGGATTCCGCTTCGTTGGTTCCTGATGTGCAATTAAGAATGCAAAAAGCTGTGAGCACCACTCAGACAGACTTCGGAGGTAATGAAACATGGACTGCATTCCTGCGGCTGGCAGTGACGGAAACAAGACCCTTGGAGGAAGCTGGGGTATTGCAAGGATGGGGGTGCTGGTTGCATGCAAAGTGGGTGGTGTACATATCTTTGCAACATAGTAGGTGGGAATATATTATAAACAAATCTTTCCCCTGAAGGTGCAGTGTAATTTTTTTTAAAAAAGGATCCACAATATGGGTTTTACTCTTCAGTTACCATCATTTTGGGCACAACATAGCTTCTCTTGTTGTTGTTGTTTCTAACTCTTTAAAATGGTGTTTTATTCTTTTTATTTTTTAGTGTTCACCACTCTGGAATCTGCTTAGATGTGAAGCAGTATATTAATACTGTAAATACATAAATAAGCAAAAATGATTTCACACACGGTGTTCCAAATCTGAGCCAGACAGCTCTTATCTGTGTGATGTACGATACCCACAGTCCCCGCCCCACCCGGGGTAACATTTGACGGAAAGGTAGGTTAAAGGCGCAATCCTATGCAAGTTTAGACAGAAAAAAGGCCTACCACTCCTAGCATGCTGGCTGGGGCATGCTGGCTGGGAGTTGTAGACCCTTTTTCTGTCTAAACTTGCATAGGATTGTTGCGCCTTAAGTCTCATTCATTTTAATTTTAAAGAGTGGCTGGGACTGTAATTATACTATGGTGAAAAAAGATGGGAGATTTCCACAAGGATTGCCTTTGAAAAAGCTGTCTGGTGTTATAAAGTAGGGTATATGTGTACGAGAGATTGGAAAGGGAAGGGGGGACTTACAGAACTGGGGGAGATGGGCAGTGGTATCATGGTAAATTTTGAAGGGCAGGCACTCATCGCAACAGTCCCCATAGCCACATCTCCAAGGTCAGCCCCAAAATTCAGGCAGCCATATCGGCGAACCAGTTCTAGTAGTTTTCATCTCCACCAGGAGGATGCCTTTCCTAAAGCCGATGGGTTTCGATTGCCTGTTCAAGACCAAGCCACCTCAAAATACTTTGCAATATGACAGGGAACAATCTATTGTGTCCTGGAAAATTCATTTCTCCCCCAGCTCCTGTGAGGATGGCAGCTAAGCTCCGAGGGAACTGGGAAGTCTGAGGGTGGGGGGGGGAGATGACGTCAGCGACCTGTCATGCGCTACCTGGAGGAGGACTGTTTGGATGAAGAACAGGAGGGGGAGAGCCAGCATAACGGGCCCCAGCTGGAAGCCAGGTGAGCAACTAGAGGCTTCGGCTGACAGCCCTTCCCTGGAGCCATCAGAAGAGCAACCTGGCCCCTCCAGTGCCGTGCCTGAACTCCCCCCAAAACAGGAATCGGAGCCTGAGATAATTCATCCCTCTGAATGGCATAGGCGGAGACTCAAGCAGCAAAAGAACGAAGGGAAGCTCCAGCGTGGGGGGCCTCCCTCAAAAGCAACACGCTAACCTAATTAACCAGCTGGTTGCTCTCTTTGTTATCCCCGAAACGATCCGAGCCGTGACCGGGAGACTTGCCAGCCTGGGAGCAGGACAGTGACCCTGCTAATAAAAATGTGTCAGTGCTGCATCCCTGTCAGCCCTGGCTCCACTACGCCCCTGGAGATGGGCTGTTGTAGCTCAGTAGTAGTGTATATGCGATGTATACAGAAGGTTCCTGGTCCAATCCCAGCATCTCCAGCAGGTGATGAGAAAAACCTCTTCCACCTTGGAGAGCCACTGCCAGACAAGACAGTGCTGGACTAGCTAGGTATATAGCGTGACTGTGTATTGGGATCGATAACCAGAAGACACTGTGACGAGGAGTTAGTGTGAACTGCTCACAGTGTCCAGCACGGTCCTCTAAAGTGGCTACACTGCAATAGATAATTGTGAGGCCTTCACTGCCGTGAGAAGCCCCGCAGCACGGCAGGGGCCTTGGCAAAAACATGAGCTCACCAGGTACCAGTCTCTGTGAACTCCTGACCGCATTCCTGAGATAAGGAGGCCTGTGTATACTTCTAAGTGTATAATTGGGACAGCTGGGTCTTGTCTCACCGTCCCTTCCCCCCCCCCCCCCCCTTTCGCTGACAGCTTTGAGTTGCTTCTTGTTCTTGCGGCTTCTGGAAGGTAGGGAGACATCTATAAAATCCATAGCACAGTAGTTAACTTTGGCTTCTGGCTTGGAACTAGGTGTGCACAGGTGTCCAGATAACTTAGTGCCCCTGGGACTGCGTCCGGCACATCAGGAAACCCTGCAACCAGTGGGATGTGTGTGTAAGCCTTGCTTTGCTTTTTTATTGATTATCTGCATCCGTATTTCATCAGTATATATGTAATCAATAAGAACATAAGAAGAGCCATGCTGGATCAGACCAAGGGTCCACCTAGTCAAGCATTCTGTTCACACAATGGCCAACCAGCTACCCACGGGAAACTCACAAACAGGACATGAGTGCAACAGCACCCTCCGGCCCATGTTCCCCAGCAACTGGAGTACATTGGCATATCGTCTTTGATACTGGAGGTAGCATGTAGCCATCAGGACCAGTAGCCATTGATAGCCTTCTCCTCCATGAATTTGTCCAATCCCCTTTTAAAGCCACCCAAATTGGTGGCCATCGCTACATCTTGTGGAAGGCTATCGTATGTTATATTATATAAATAAATATAAGAATAAATTGTATGTTATCTTTGACACAAGTGAATTCGTTTCTTCCTGAGTATCCTTGAGTCTAAAGCAGTGTTCTCCAACCTTGGGTCCCCAGATGTTTTTGGCCTACAACTGGAGCATGCTGGGAGTTGTAGGCCAAAAACATCTGGGGACCCAAGGTTGGAGAACACTGTTATATATGTTCATAATATATATGATCCCCAATCTAGTGTTGGCGGCTCAGGAAGCAGTCTGGTAGCTGTCCTGCAGGTGAATAATAAACCTTCCAAGACATTATGTGATATCACAGTGAAGTGTGATATGACAAATATAATCTAGACACTTTTTAAACTTTGTATCTGTCATTTTTTAAATGCCTCTCATGTCAAACCGATCTGACACGCTCGCAGAGATTCTCGGGTCCATGAGAAAGCCATTAATTCACCTAAGGGGACGTTTATGGATATTATCACCATCTAGTTAGGGTTGTCAAGACAAATTGACCGCGTGGCTTCCATCTGAGTGCCTGGCAAGCACGGCAGGATCATGATAAAAAAAAAAAAAATCAAAAAAAAATCGAAGCGAGATTGAAATCTAGTGTGAGAACCGATTAGGGATGCATCCAGAGAGATAATCAAATTGAATCCTAAATGTGATTTTTTTTTGCAGCTCATACATCAAAGCAATTAAATTATTAACACCCCTAAGGCATCTTTCATAAATTAATTTCCCAATTAGAATTTTATATAAATAGTATTTCTGCTCTGGACATCCTTCAGAAAAGAAAAAAAAATGCAACCAGAAACAGGTCTCTACGGCTTGGATGCATCCTGCAGAGGACTGAATGGTGAGGCAGGTCTCACGAAGGATAAGCCCAAGATGCTAATTCCGTGCCAGATGTGGAGAGCTGCCTTGTTTAATACCTATGACTTTAAAATGTGCCGAGACATCATTGCTGGGAAAGGGCGGGACAACCCTGGTTGCTTGTGTGAGCGTCACAGGCCCGAGAAGTTATGGGTCCAAAAAGGGTGACGTAGCACTGAGATCAGCCCTCCTCAAACTGGTGCCCTCCAGATGTTTTGCACTACAACTCCCAGCATTCTTGGCCATTGACCATGCTGGCTGAGGTTGATGGGAGTTGAATTACAAAACATCTGGAAGGCACCAGGCAGTGCCAGTTCCAGGTTTTGGAGGGCCCTTGGGCAAGATAGCCTCCATGGGGCCCCTCCCTCCCTCGGTGAATCAACCTTCCCACTGCTGTTGTCACTCCGGGCTTCCTTGTCAGGCAGAGAGCCAGGGAGCAAGGAGGCAGCGGCATCTGCTGCTGCTCCTCCTCACTGTCATAAATCTGTCCAGTTCCAAGATAAGCTGTAGTCGTCGTTATCACAGTCCGAGGGTCAAAGCCAAAATATATAATTCCAAAATAGAGCAAACGTAAACCATTTCGGGATCAGGCAAAGTCGTGGCCAAGGTCGTTCCAAGGATCAAAGGCACAAGACTGAGTTCGGGGGTGTCAGGAGGAGCATCTGGCTGTAGCTGTATTAGCAAACCATGGCTTCCAGCCTCTGAGTGTGTTTGGGACCTGCCTTTTGAGCAGGCGCTGATTGGTAAGGCTGCCCAGCTGGGTCAGGCTGCACGTAGCCGGGCCCCACCCCAAACACACTCCGGCACGGCTGGTCTCTGTCTGACCTACTGGAGGCACAACACTCATTCACAATACCTGACGGAACGTCTCTCCCAACTGCAATCTACCCGGACACTACGCTCAACATCTGGGGCCCTCCTCTGATGGCCACCTCCAAGGGAGGCTTGGTTGGTGGCAACAAGGAGGAGGGCCTTCTCAGTGGTAGCCCCCCAATGATGGAATAAGCTCCCCACTGAGGCCCGCCTGGCGCCAACCTTACTGTCTTTTCAGCGCCAGGTTAAGACTTCCCTCTATGCCAAGGCATTCAATATTTAACTGTTCAAAATAGCACACGGGGGGGGGGGAGCGGGGGGATTGTCACCTGTAGGCTTAGTTTTATTAACTTTTTGTATTGTCATTTTAAACTGCGCTTTTAAATTTGGTTTTAATCTTTTTAAACTATATTGTATGTTTTTTATTGTTGGTTTTTATGTAGATTTTATTGTATAAATTGTTGTGACCCACCCAGAGAGCTTCGGCTGTGGGGCAGTATAGAAATGAAATGAAATGATGATGATGATGATTCACCACCATTGTTATCTGGGCCAGAGTGAGAGTCAGGTGAACAAGTAGGTTGCAGTGGTGAAGAGGAGGAACAATTCCAAGGGGGCTTTTACCAGTGGCCCCCCTGCTCAGTCTGGGCTCTCGGCAGCTGCCCAATCATGCCTACCCTTGATGCCAGCCCTGGTACCAGGTTAGGGAAGGCTGCCTTAGATATTTGCCCAGTAGGATTTATATATAGACTAGCAAAATGCTATTCACCATGATGTGTGTGTGTTGGCCTGTATAATGCAAAGAATTAATTTGATATGTTTTGGGGGATAGGGAGACCCCCCCCCCAACAAAGATTGTATTAATCTTCTGAGGGCAGACAAATTTTAAGAATTGTGTGTGTGTGTGTGGGGGGGCAGCTATCTTTTCCCCACCAAGAATGCCCCTGGGAATGATGCTGCCTCATGTGGTAGCATAATTCCAAAAAGGAACGTTCTGTCCCAGAAACTGGCTGGTCTGCTGCTGAGAATAGCCCAGCTGCTGCCTGGGCCATGGCTCAGTGGCAGAGCACCTTCTTTGCATACAGAAGATCACAGGTTCAATCCACGGCATCTCCAGGTAGGGCTGGAAAACTTCCTGCCTGAAACCCTGGAGAGCCGCTGCCGGTCAGTGTCGACAATGGACCCATGGCCTGACTCAGTCTAAGGCAGCTTCCTGTGTTCCACTTGATGTTGCTGCAAGGTTTGGAGGAGAGAATATAACTTAGGCATCAGCAACCTGGTACCCTGCAGATGTTTGCGGACTACAGCTCCCATCAATCCCAGACAGCATGGTCAATAGTCAGGAGTTATGGGAGTTGTAGTCCAAAACATCTGGAGGGCACTAGGTGGTCTACCCCTGCCATAACCCATAAAAATGAATGGTTATGGACATCACTTACCTGCTAACATAGGTTGAATCAATAGAGGAACAATGCTCCCTTAATCTCCTTGGTGTGAATTGTGATTTCATGTTGCTATGTTATTTTTTATTTGTTGTAAGTGTAAAATGAAAACTTTAACAAAGAAGACAAAACCCCCTGGGCCACCTTGTCTTTAAAGGTAAGACCCCCTTAAAAATCCTTAAAATTCACCTCCCCCCCTGAAAGTCACTGAATGGTCCTGTTAAAGTGTGGGGGTGGGGTATTCAGCACACCTTGAGTAAGAAACTCTTGTTACCCATTGCCAGTCTCTTGGGAGGAGCTTGAACCAGACCACAGCCATTTTGTCAGGGAGGAACCATAACCCAGTGGTAGACCTCATTCTACCCCCCCAACTGGTAGATTTTTAAGTGGTTAAAAAAAAAAAAGTAGAACACAAACCACACAAATATTTGAGGATACAACCATGCAGGACCTTGAAAAACCAATTTGGGTCCAGGTCTTTGCCTTTGCCAGTGCGGTCACACAACTAACATTATCTGCCAAATGGGACTACGATCTCTTTATATGGACTCTAATTCACAAATAAGCCATAAAGAGCTCCTGACTTTTTTCTGGACTGCAGCCAGGTTGGTTATCGCTGCTAACTGGGAATCAGCAAATTAACTTCCTCTTATCATATGGAAACAGAACATTTGGGACCTTGCACTCATGGAGAAACTCACTAAACATCTTCAGGTACAAAGAGGCCAAGTAGAAAGTGACACTTTTTATGGAATATGGTATCTATTTATTGATTTTGCTAATACTGAGAAGAATACACGACAACCTCCTAAGACACACGGAACACTATGGCATGATCTATTAGGATGATGAGTGAAAACTTGATCAGATAATCTAGCTTGTACCAAAGAAGAGATACTGTACTGAGTGATCAGAAACACTGTAAAGAAATTGACTCACATGTGCTGTACTTAACTTTGTTACTGTTCGTTGTTACTTTCAAAAATTTAAATAAATAAAAAACAAACAAACAAAAAGAAAGCAGAGTCTTCTTGAAGCATGAGGGCTGGCATGATGATCTGCACTCGGTTCAGAGCCAGGTATGCAGGGAAACCAATCCTGTCCCACAGCAATAAATATAAACCCATTCCTCTTTCCATGTTTTTCTCTGTACACTGGTTTACTTGTTCCAGAGAACTGAATGGGGGAACTCTGAGAATCAAGTCTGATTCTAAGCTGGAGGAGATTTTTTCCTCCACATCCTGCTCGTATCAAAGGCACGTTTGGTGGGAACACAAGAGAGCGCCTGCCCTGGGCTGCACCCAGGTATTGAGAAATCCCTGTTAGGAAGGCCCAGCTAGCTCCTTCTCTCTACTGGCCTTTTGTCAGATGGAAAAGATTTTCCAGTTCAGGCAGGGTTTTTGACCTGCTGGGTGGATCTCTCTCTTGTCCCGAGATATGGTTTTATTGTGCTATTATTTTCAGTGTTCTTTTTATTTTTGTTTGGCTGGCTGCTGTTTTACTGGTTCATCGTTTATCTGTATTATTGTTTTGTCATTTTCTTATTTCAAGCTACTTCGGTTTCTTTCTGAAGATAAAAGTGAGAGTCGAGAGATAAATTTCTTAACAAACCAACATATTTATATCTATTAGGGATAGATGGATAATTTCTGGTCCATGTCAGTTTCACAGGGATTCATTTACATAAGCCTATTCCAACCTGTTTCCACATTAATTTGTGGTGGTTGTTTTTTTCCAAATTGCATGAAGATTCCTGTTTAGATGCAATGTATTTTTGAATGTATTTCCTCACAAAATATTCATTCCTAAATGTATTTTCCTGAAGGTTTTTGGACTTCTGCAAACCGTCTGCTAATAACTCCCTCTTGTGCATGGGTGGCATGTCCAACGGGGTGTTTACGGCCCTGCTGATTCCCTCGCGCCCTGCAGCTTCTGTTGCGCAAGGTGTGGGTCCTGCCGATTCCATTGCGCAAGCGGGACTCACTGCTTGCAACAGAGATTTAATGCTTCCCAGAGAAAGCCCCGAAATGAGCGGAAACACTCGTTTCTGGATCAGGACAGGTTAGCGGAGCTCCCTTATGGGAGATCTGCCCTGTTCTAGAAACTAGAGTTTTCACTCATTTCTGGTTGCCCCTGGAAGCACTAAATCTCCGTTCTGCAAGTGGTGGGCATCGCTTGCAGACGGGAATTGGCGAGGCGCAGAAGAATTCAGTGAGGGTGTAAAGTGACCTAGGAGAACTGAGCACAATTCACATAAATGATGTTTGTATTTCTTGCGGCTGGTTCTGAGCCTTTCTAACGTTTTAAGGATGATGCTTCATGCACTTTTTAGATTTGTTTTCATTTATTGTTCATATGGTTGTGTTTTTTTTAAATTCTACAATGGTTAGACACTTTGAAGTATCAGGAAAGGAGGGATATAAATTTGTTAAATTAAAACAACGACAACAACCCACACATAGGTAGGAACATGTGCGTTAAAAGTGTACACTTGGTAAGAGGATTTCAACTTTTAGATAACATTTCCCAATGACCTTGAGATGGTTTTGACTTGGAGTAAACACACACACACACACACCACACACACAAGGAGCAGAGAAAGTGGAGTAATATCTGTGGAGGCCTTTGCCCTCACTTATTCTGGTTTTCTATACCACTAAACAAGCTTCGTTTCTCAGCCTCCTTAACCCTGTTCTCCCACTGGAGAGCCAAACAAGAGAGACCATCTATTATCTTGACATATTGTTGTAACTACTTGTGCTCGGAAGAAGAGCAACAAATGGGAATTTATAATGGGAAGTGTACTGCAGCCTTTCACGTTCCATAAGGCAGCTTTCTGCAACTGGGTGCCCTCCAGAGTTTTGGACTTCGACTCTCATCAGGCCCAGCCAGCATGGCGGATGCTGGGAGCTGTAGTCCAAAACATCCGGTGGACACCATGTTGGGGAAGGCTGACATGAGCGGTCTGTTGTAGTTGATTCAAGATACAATCCTATGCATGCTTACCTGGGAGTCTTGCATTTAGACTCGAACTCACCCTTGAAATTTCAGACTTACATCTGAGGATGTGCAATGGCTGGTCAAGATGACTAGGAGACATTGGGTGCAACTGGATCTTCATGACCTTGGACGCCTGCAGGAAACCCAGTCTCTCCACCAATAACTAATGCAGAAAGAACGCTACTGCCCCCTAGGCAATATTCCTCCCTCCCCACCCACCCCAGGATACTTTTTGTAGCTTACTCTCAGTCCTATTTTCCAACGAGGGAGAGTGCACCATTTCCCTCAAATTTCTAAAAAAAATTAAAATTTCAGTCTCAAAATAAGAAAGGAGTTTTGTGGGAGGGAAAAAAATAGAATTATTCATCCACTAGCAGGGGCAAAGTGATTCTAGTCAATGGAAGGTTTTTTTCAACCCTAATTGAAGTACGGGCTGCAGGGTTTTTTCCTGTGTGTGTGTGTGTGTGTGTGTGTGTGTACATATGAATGTGTGTGTATGAATGGGTAACAATGTGTTATCTATGAGAATAAGTGTGTGTTATGTACGAGAATGGATGCATATGAATGTGTCTGTGCTACATGTATGTGAATAAATGAACGACTCTGGGCCTGTTTACATGATCATGGAGGGGGAAGTAAGCCACGCTGGCTTATTTCCTTTGCTGTGCGTGCCGGTCACGTGCTGGGCATAATTACTGTCACTGGCGTGGCTTGCTGTGTCATGTGAACCAGGGGAAGGTGGCTTGTTGCCACGCTTCACAAGCCACCATAGAACACTACAGCAGCCCATGGGTTCTGGGTGGCTTGATTTTATGTATGTCAATGTATTATTTTTATTTGAACTGTTGTACGTAGCCTTGGTGACATTTCCGGAAAAGCAGTATACCTATAAAGCCTTATACGGCTTGGGACTGCAATACCTGTCAGACCGCCTCTCCCGACCTAAATCTACCTGGACACTATGCTCAACGTCTGAGGCCTTCCTCTGAGTGTCACCTCCAAGGGAGGCTTGGATGGTGGCAAAAAGGAAAAGGGCCTTCTCAGTGATGGCCCCCCGAGTATGGAATGATCTCCCCACTGTGGCCTGCCTGGCGCCAACTCTGTTATCCTTCCAGCACCAGGTTAAGACTGCCCTCTATGCCGAGGCATTTAATGGCATCTAATGGCCTTATGTCAGCATTTTTTCCTCTTAACAGGTCTAGTTGTATCAAACTTGTTTAGTTCAAATTAATTCTGTTTTAAATTCTGTATTGAAATGTTATGTTGCTTTTATTGTATTTTTTATTGTATTGTATGAATTGTTGTTAACCGCCCGGCTATTGGGCGGTATAGAAATGAAATAAATAAATAAAAATATGTACTGTAAGTGTTATGAATTCATAAATAAGAACAATATATTCGAAAGGCACTTACCACGGAGGAGAGTCAGAATGTGTGATGTTGACCTGAGACAGCGTCTCCACATAAGAGCTGAAATAGAACGACGGTGGGAACTCTTCAATGCAGCTGGATCGGAGTTCTCCAATTGAGCCACCGTAGGAGAAGCAGTCTGGAGCTGGAAGAAAGGAATGAGGAGCAATCCTTTTACACTTTGGTAGGCATTTAATTTGTTTATTTACAAAAATTATTGGTGTGTGCTGCTTTCAAGCTGTACAAAAAAGGCCCCTCCAAGTGTCTAATACAGTGTTCTCCAACCTTAGGTCCCCAGATGTTTTTGGCCTACAACTCCCAGCATGTCCCAGCCAGCTACGCTGGCTGGGGCATGCTGGGAGTTGTAGGCCAAAAGCATCTGGGGACCCAAGGTTGGAGAGCACTGCTCTAATGCAAGTACAAGGATAAAGAGTCAGCAAAGCTGTTGCGTACCACCATCTTCTTGGCAAGACCAGCCCTGAACTGCATGAGAATTCAGAGGAAGAGAAAGATCCCACTGCTAAACCCAGTACTGATGAGGTTCCAGGGGAGTTGGTGGAGACTAAAAACCCTCCCAAAGCGCCCAGCTGGGAAGATCCCCCACTTGAAGAGAATGCAGGTTTAGAGGATCGGTTACACCCTGACTGGTCTCATCCCCTCACTGCAAACTCACCAGGCTCCAGGAGCAGAGGCAGAGGTGTGTCTGAATGGAAACTCAGTGCTGGAGGCACATGGTGAGCAGGATGCCTGACTGTAGGGGCAGGCGCTAGGTACCTAAAAATATCTGGGGCTCAGGCCCACAGGACAAAACAAATGCACAAGTTTGCATATGCTAATTTACATGTACTCTAAAGTCTCTCTCTCTCTCGGTGTCTTTTAAGGACCCTGTCTCCTAAGGACACCCCTATTTGTAAAAGGGGAATGTATGGACAGGGGAGAGGGGGCATTTGATTTCAGGAAAAAACCTCAGGCAGAAGATTCAAGGGGAGGGGGCAGCAGGAAGGTGAAGTGCATGTGGGCCAAAAGCCTAGCTAATCTAGGGGGATCAGATGCAATGGAGACCATCAGGGCCCCTGTACCTTTATTTCAGCCAGTGCCCATGGACAGCAGGGTGGTGGGGCAGATGGCCTCCCAGAGATTCGGGGCTCCAAATGAAAGATGTGGGGCTCCTGCCCTATTGGGCCACCCCCTAACACCACCTCTGCCTGATTGCCGGAGTACTGTGGATCAGGGCCCTGATGACAGGCCAGGAAGGAATTAGGGAGCAATACCAATATAAAGCTGCTCAGTTGAAGCCTAACGAGTGCTGAAGCAATATTTAATCTGGCTGTGCACCTTGTCGGACAGCTTCCGCGTAATTCCTGATCCCTGACTCACCAGACATCTCCGTGGTAGGGCAGGTTGTTGAGCGATGTGGCAGGAATGGGACAATCCCCTCAGTTAAAACACAATGTGATGGAGAATGACAAAACAGCAAAGCCATAGCCTTTGCTATAGGGTGGCCGAGTGACCGGCCAGATGGGCGATTAACAAATATAATAAAATAAATAAATCAGCTCACATGAGAAAGGAAAATGAACCATCAAGCTATGAGGATGAGAGTATCTAATAATAAACAAAGCACAGTGAAGAATAGATAACAATATCATGCTTCGACAAGATGGAGTAAGAGACCTAGAAGACTGGAGAGATCCAAGTAAAAAAATACCAAGAATGCATTGGCATGGTTTGACTATCTAGCTGTGGCCTTTGCCAATATGTTTCCTATGGATACGTCAGCCTTGGTGTTACGTCAGCCAAATCAGGCACGACAATGGCAGAGCTGTGTGTTTAAAAAGAAAGGAAAGGGTGAGATCTGATTTTAATGACAAAAGGGCCGTGCAGGTGAGGTGCCAGGACTCCCTTCCTGGTAGCGAGGCGCCTCCCTGCAGCCTCTTCTCTCTCTCTTCTCTCTCTCTCTCTCCAAGCACTTTCCTTCCAGCTGATTACGTTTCTGGAACTGGAGCTTGGCTATGGAGAAAAGCATCAGGCCGGGTCAGCCTGTGCTCAGACAAGCGGAAAGGTAGCAGTGACGGGGCAGAGAGGAATCCGCACTTCTCACCCACATGCCGTTTTCGCTGTTCAAGCTGCACCCCGCCTTTCTCTTTCCATGTAACTGGGGCTAGATCCATGTCATGTAGAGCTGGTCCAAGACATTTTACTGAGGCGGAACAGCAAATGGCACCCCCTCCCCCGAACACCATGCCAATGTGCAGAGCACCCAAGTTATTTTTGCACCTGAGGCGGAAAATCCCAGAAGCACCCTGCCCCTGGGAGTACAAATGCAACAACGAGAATGAATGAAAGCACCGACAATTTGTGCCTTTTCATGATACCCCAAATCAGCTGCCTGAGGGAGCCACCTCACTCTGCATAATGGTAAGGCCCCCAGATTTAAATACTCAAAGCTGCCACCGTTGTATCCTGTTCGTGTCTCTAGTACAGGGGTCTGCAACCTTTTCAGGCCTGCATGCACATATATTATATACAGGCCTGTGGTTTACTGCTGGCTCAGCTTGTCTGAGTGTGGAAAGCTAAGCAGGGTCAGGCCTGGTTATTACTTGCATGGGAGACCGGGTTGGACTCGATAGCCTTGTAGGCTCCTTCCAACTCTATGATCTATGAAATCTATTTTCCCCCGGGGCCTGCGGGCACATTCAGCACTTTTCTGAGATTCCCTCCTTTCTTGCCTCCCTTCACTTGCATTCCCTCGAGTCTAGCATGAGGAACAACATAACGAGGGGAAAAGGCCGGAAATGTTTGCATCTCCCTGCCAAACTCCTGATTTTTGAGGATGCTAACAAAAAAGCGGGGATAGCGAAGAGCTGCCTTACTGTAGCTGGCATCCCTCTGCAGCTGGAGATGTCGAAAACATCTGTTCTTTCTCAGGCTGCCGATGATGATGGCCACGCAAGAAAGGAAGAGCACCACTCCAATCACCACGCCAGCCACCAGCACAGACGAATCCGGCATGCTACGGTTGTAGTTGCTGCCGTAGCAGGAAGCAACTTTCCAGTCGCGGCTGGTCTTGTTCAGCTGGATTTCTACAAAGCAGTGAGTGAGAAAGAGAGAGAAAGACCATTGAAGTGATACTACAGAATAGCAGGCAAACCTCCTCCAAACTGCTAGAGAACGGATGTGTGGTATTCGGTGGATTGGGCATGTGCTTGGCTTAGGGCTTAGCCCCATCGCTAAGACTGCCTGGTCGACGTGACGTTTGCATTGCTCTCTCCACACATCACTGTGGTTCAAGCCCTAGTCATCTGGCATTGGTTGCCGCCCAAATGGCTGTTGTTGATTGGAACCCAGCAGGACCAATCCAACTGCACTGGGATAGGGACCCCCTGATAGGTTGTCCTACTGGTCTCTCCTTAAAGCTATTCTCCTGATGTCTGCAGAGCTGTATTTTGAGAAGCTATGGGCAACCCAACAGGTTTCCATCGTAGATGGGGATTTTGGTTTTTACAGCTTCCCCCCTCCCCGCCACTGGCTTTCTATCTATTTGCTACATGGCCATTCTTAACCTAGCTCATGAATTTCAGAGATCAAGCATTTAAAGCATGAAACATCCCTGAATATCTGAGTATCTTGGGTCATTCAAGAGAACTGATCTCTAGCGCAGTAGGTCAATCACCTGTTTTAAAAATGACAACTTCAGTGGTTCCTGGGAAGTTTGTAAAGAGGGACAGCAGATTGTAACTGATAGGCTATTAGGCAGTTAGAAGGAATTTCCCATAGATCAGACTGGCAGTGACTTTGGGAGCATTATGTGGCTCGCGGCTCATTTGCTTTTTCCGCAATACTTAAATGATTTGCTTTGCTTGTTCTTTCTGGGACGCCCCATTTTCTTACATCATTGGTTGCTATGATCTGTCCAGTGGGCTGAAAGGAAGACACATTAAACCGTAGTATAAACTCTTTTGACCAAGCCGTGCCCGTTTTGTATGATTTGATGCTTTATTTATTTATTTGAAAATTTTTTATGCTGCTCCTCAGCCAAAAAGGCTTCCAGAGCAGCTTACATATAATCAATTAAACAAGACAGTCCCTGCCTGCAGGCGTACAATCTAAAAAGACACGACGACACACAAGAAACAAGGAATGGGAAGGGAAGAGGGGGGGATTACTTAATACTTCTTGCATGGATGGTGGAATGGCCCCATGCTCCCTCTCATCTCCCTCTGCACAGCCCGCTGGAATGGCCGCTGGTGGTGACAGTTGAGGGAGCCGTCATGAGGGAGGCCTTTCAGCAGGGCTGGTGGAACGGCCCTGCGCTTTTAGGTGTGGTGACCGGAACTGTACACAGCATTCTAAGTGTGGTCGCACCATAGATTTGTATAAGGGGAGTATGATCTCAGCAGTTTTATTTTCAACTCCCACATATCAGTTGAGAGGATGTGTGTAGACTGTGGGCAGGGCGGGGAGAGAAGGAATGTGCTTGCTCAAATCCCTAATTGCCTCTAATAAGGAACACGTGGAGTCTTAGGGCTGAGGGGAAAAATCTCTCCTCTCTACACTACGGGGATGTAGCCTGGCGGGAACCTCCTGCAACATTCTGAGGCAAGCTCCACTTGTCTCAAGGATTCGTCAGCCTTCTGCAAACCCTTGCCTTTTCCCACCATCCCCATCTTTTGCAGACTTGTGCTCTATTCCACTGAGTGCCCAGCATATGTTTGGTATTAAATAAACACTGCATATTACAGTGTTATATTGAGCTGATGAGCTACATGCCTCTTCTTCTTAGACTGAATCATTCGGTGAGATGAGCCTACGATTTCGGAACACCATTATTTCCCTGCTTGGAGAGCCAGGCATGCGGTGGCTATGGAATGTGCAATCCATTAATCAAGACGGGCAAATGGATGATGGATCCCTACCATGGTGCAAAAGGCAGATATGGGTGCAGCCTACTAAGATTTGGTTGATCCTGCTGCCTTCTGAGCAATGATTTGCTTCGGTCAAGAATGACCCATTGAATTCTCTGCTCTCATCTGCTGCATGGTGGCATAACCCTTTCTCAGAGTTTAGCAAGGGAAAAGCACTTATCTCTGGTCAGCTGCTGATCAGAGATAAGAGCTTTCGCTTGCGGGGGGGCCGAGGGGGTGCAGCAAGGGAGGGAGCTGCTGAGTGATCTGGGCCTGCTTCCTTCTGAGCCTTGCCCTGATTACTTCTGAGTACTATAAATGGGTAGCAATAGAATTGGAGGGAAGGTGTAGCGGATTTTTCAGCTCCACCTACTTTTGCCTTTGGCTCCACCCATCACTGGAATGCAGCCCCCAAGAGCTTCTTCAAAATGGAATCCAACCCTCAGGCCAAAAAATAGTTTCCCCACCCCTGGTCTAGCCCATGTAGCAACTAGAAGATACGTTTGAGCATCCCATTTTGCAGCTATGCAAATCCCACAGACCTCAGTGGGATTTACCTGCTTCATCTGGGTCATGAGACAATGCCTCCTGGGTGACTTGTAAACTTCCATAGGCATACAGTTTCCAACTGCAGTATACAATAGGTAGCCAGAAATTATTTTTACACCATGTTCCTTCACTAACACAAGAACCCATGCAACAACCATAAAGGTTTCCTTGGATGCACTCAAAAGGGATCTATTTAAGGAAATATGAAGCATGCTAATATATAACAAATATACCAGTGCCCTTGAGCAGCTCATGG
This sequence comes from Shinisaurus crocodilurus, assembly GCA_021292165.1. NCBI lineage: Eukaryota > Metazoa > Chordata > Lepidosauria > Squamata > Shinisauridae > Shinisaurus > Shinisaurus crocodilurus. Next base: position 17,210,370 of record CM037887.1, on the reverse strand, counting down.
GAAGCAAGCAGGATGGCCGAACCCTTCAAGATAGCTAACTCTGGCTTTTATTTTTTTCGAGCAGCGATCAGATAATGGCTGCGCTTCGTGCGCTGACATCCTTATTAAAGAGTCAGGAGGAATCAGATTGGATCACCGGCGGTCTGCAAATTGAGAATGTCAGAAGCAAAGAGTGTGTCACTGCAAAAGAGCTCTGGAAATAAATCTTTTCAGATGCATGTGGTTTTCAGGTATTATGCTGATGTCACCAAGGCTTTGTATAGGTGCTGGTTCAAATTAGCAGGGGGAAAAACCAAACCAAACCGCACATGCACCTTCCAATCATCAGAGCCAGGGCCTCTTTTATCGACATGATAAAATACCGCGGTGGCAAAAGGAATCGCTTCGGAGGGCGAAATGGCGCATGTCGTATGCGGCTGTCACCTCGCCCTCTTTCTCCGACAGAAAACCATTCTGAAGTAATAGCGCTTTATTAGCAAGGCTGGGGTTTAAAGTTTTTTTTTCATGAACCATTCCAACCCTTGCAAGAAAACATGATGTACAATCCCAGTGAACATGTCAGGCTAACTTTATCAGCTGAAATCGGTGTTGGTTTGTAATGGTCCGTCTTCGGTCAGTGCCAGCTCCGGGTTTTTGAGGGCTCTTGGGCAAGGCCCCCTCCATGGGCCCGCTCCCTCAGCGAGTCTGCCTTCTCGTCGCCATGGTCACCAGCTGCGATGGCCCCTCCTCCTCTTTCTCGTCATTGCTCCCGCTGGCTTGCTTGACAGGAAGGGAGCCAATGAGCAGGTAGGCAGTGGCATCTGCTGCTCCTCCTCCTCACCACCACTGTTGCCCGGGCCAGAGCAAGAGGCGGGTGAACAAGTGGGTTGCCATGGGGAAGAGGTGGAGCAAGTCCAGGGGGCTCTTGCCAATGGGCCCCACTGCGGTGTGGGCCCTCCACAGGCGCCCAACCATGCGTACCTTTGACATTGGCCCTGGTGGCTGGTTACACGAAGTCAGGCCGGTAGCCAGAAATCCTGCAGTGGTGGTGGTAGGCCCAAGGGACTGGGAGATGGGCCACTGAAAATCAACGTGAACCAGCCAAATCCTAAATATACGTCGCCTGATACAGTCTTGGCACCATTTGGCTGGGTGCAGCCTATCTCCCTTCCCCGTGTTTGCAATCCCAAGCGAGCACCGAATGCAGAAGCTTCACTGAGCCCCCGATGGGCGGCCATACACATACGTGCTTTGTGGGCTGCCTTCAGCTGGGTGGGTTCATCTGAGCCTCGGTGCAAGCCACACGTGCTTCACTTTGGGACAAGCTACACTTGGCAAACGGAATGCTTGAACTGTCACCAGACATTTTTTGTTGTTGAAAAGAATGAAAAAAGCAGACACGGGAGGCCGCAATCGGAGCTGCTGAAGCCTTTCTATTCCAGCTGTTTGTTGGTTTATTTACCTTTATATGTTAACTCTCCATGCCGCCTTTTCACAAAATAGTTTTCAAGCAGTCTGTCTGTCTGCTCTCCTCCTCCTCCGCCTGCCAGCTGCCTTCCCAACCACAGTGGGGTGGGGTGGGGGGGGGAATAAGAAGACCTGGTATTATTTCCCTAGCACAGAGAAAAGCAGCTAGGGAGGGATGCGTGCTTAGCCGACACACAGACAGACAGAGGGGAGAGGGTGAAGCAGTGTATTTCATTTCATTTCATTTATTACATCTCTATACCGCCCAATAGCTGAACCTTTCAAATACGTTATAAAATACATAAACAAATAACACACAGAGGGACACACATATATCTAAAAACAATTTTAAACAATCAACAAGAAGAAAAAATCAAGACCTGATTAAAACCTCATCGTAGGCTGCCAAATGCCTGAGAAAAGAGGAAGGTCTTAACCCAGCACCGAAAAGATAACAATGTCGGCGCCAGGCAGGCCTTGTCGGGGAGATCATTCCATAATTGGGGGGGGGGCACCACTGAGAAGGCCCTCCCGCTTGCTGCTTCCCAGCTTCATAAAAATAAATCAGGAGACTGTTCATGCATCTTGAGTAACATCTAATTTGGCTTCTTTCTCCGGTGGCGATTTGTGCTAGTGGGTAGCGGGGATGGAATCCACGTTCAGTTTTGCTCTCCTTTTTAGAATGATGTACTATAAGTTAGATCCCACCCAATCTCTCTGAAAAGTCTCAATTTTTCCTCGGATAGCGTACACATTTGTTCGAAAAAGACACACTTTATCAAGTGTTTGATTAAGCCTGAAACTCAGCTACCAAAGAGAAATGAAATCCAACCAAACTGTAAAAGAAAAAAAAAGTTATGATGGCTGCAAATTAAATGACAAAGGAAGGGTAATATATTAATTTATGACCCTTGTCATAATGATTGCTGGCTGCATTAGTTATGGCCTCATTTCCTCTGATGAATCTGGCACCGAATGGCATTTTTACTACTCTGTTGCAGACGAGATGAATATCACCAGAGAACAATGAGCTCCTTGTAATTTCTTTCACACTGCTTTGCTACTATCTTTAAAAGAGTGAGAGTGAGAGTGATGGAGAGACTTATTATTCGCTATTTACTGGGCTCTGCAGCAAACAATACATACATGGCTCTTCAGGGAAATGCACATGCTGTGTTCGCTGCATGTTCAGCTGTAAGCCTCACATTTAAACAAAAATGCCAATCGCTGAACGGATGAGGGAGAGAGACCCCCCCCCCCGACGTAGCAGCAACACCAATTTATTCACCATTTGCTTTGAAGCCAACAGAACAAAACACCTTGTGCATTCATTGCCCAAACCTCTCTACAGGTGTATCAACAAAGCTCATCTAGGTTCACGTCTAAAAAGGCTGGACCAGTGAAGCAAGAGCTGCCGGGGGGGGGGGGTTCTATCAAGTTCGGCCATGGAAAAATGGTCAGCTTGAATTGTGGGGGGCGTGGGTGGAGGGAGGGAGGAAGGCTGAAGACCTCCGGCATATGTTGGGGTGGAGACTCACCACCAGAGCTGGAACTCCTCCCGGAGGCTGCCACTATTCTCTCCACCCGAAGCTCCCGGAACGACGTTATCAGTTGACCTATGAGCATGTGTTGTGTGGGGAGTCAGTGCTTCCCTCTTTCCTTAGGTCATCCTGGGTTCCCTCTCTGGGAGCAGAGGCTGGTGGCCCGAAATGGGTTCAGCACCGTGGACAGCTCCTTTAAAGTTTGGACTGCAACCTGGAGTGGATACCCTGCCCCACTGTCATTGGGGCCGCCAGCCACTGTTGCTCTCTGGGAACACCGCTAGCAGGTAGGGCGATGCACTGCTCCCGAAGTCCTGTGTGACCAAATGACGGAAGCCGGGAAATGGTAGGGGGTGCACTACTGTTTTGGCCCTCAGGGCCTCATCAGGTGTCAGGCTGGGGGGAGGAAACGTGCACGCACACATCTGAGGTGGGGGACAGCCTACTTCAGGGGTTGCTGAGGGAGAGGAGACTAAAGCCACCTCCACTCCCCCAGAGACCCCAATGGGCATTGCTGGTTTTGCACCAGCATAAGCCACACGGGAGCAGCAATTCTGGCTGTTGTAGGGTTGCTGCAGGGTGGGGGAGGCTTTCACTTTCTCCTCCTTCCCCCCTGGAGATCTGGTTGGCATCAGTGCCTTCACACAACCACCAGTGGTGGGGAAGCAGAGATGCAGCCCATGAGTCATGTGGACCTCCGGTGTATTTTATATCTATCTATCTATCTATCTATCTATCTGGATAAGAAATGGCAACTGTCCTGAATGAGCAGCGATTGGAAGTCGTTCTTCAGATGTGCAAACCTAACGTTCTCTGTCAGCCTGTCTGCAAAGGCCTGTCAGCCATCTTCTGAAAAGAACTTTGCTAAGCTGTCTGGGCCTGTGAGATAGGCTGGTCTTCATGACAGGAGGAAATGGCTGTAGTAAGAGATAAAGACAAAGTTCTTCTAAATCCAAATCCATCCAGAAGTGGTACCAAAGACTTGTCCTCCTAACAGCCTTCCTAAATTTGGAGACAGATTATGAAACCATTCCTGAGCTGTGATTGGTTAATTGCTGTTGCTGAAGAAACAGTTCAAGGGGTGGTCATCCTACCAATGAAAGGATCTAGTCCAGGGCTCTCCAACCTTGGGTCTCCAGATGTTGCTGGCCTATAGCTCCCAGCATAACCAGCCAGCATGACTAATGGCAAGGGATTCTGGGAGCTGTAGTCCAGCAACATCTGGGGACCCAAGGTTGGAGAGCCCAGGTCTAGGCAGTTAGAACTTTGGGTCACACCATCTACTGATGACATGACCAGGGTCAATTAATACCTCTAGAGGACCCTCTACCTATGCTTAGCCAGTGAGGAAAACTTCTGGAAGACTCATCAGTTGCACTGGGGGACTTGCCAGTGTTTGCCTTGTCAGTGTATCCTGGTCTTCTCCAGCCTAGTGCTCTCCAGATGGTTTGGACGAGAACTAGCATTCCTGACCACTGGCCATATTGGCTGGGCGTGATGGGAGTTGAAGTCCCAAACATCTGGAAGGCACCGGTTTGGGGAAGGGGGAGTGTATGCTATTTCAATCAATTAACTTCCTTAGTTTAGTAGTGCAGGCCGATTAGTGATTAACTACAGCTCTACTTCATTTCTGCTTGGTAACATCTATTGCATGACACTGGTTTCTGGGAAAAGGTGATGTTTCTGCAGATAGGATCTTTCTGCCACTACTTTACAATGTAATCCTATACATGTATAGGGGATGCTTTGACCTGGATTGCTGCATTGAGCAGGGGGTTGGGCTCGATGGCCTTGTAGGCCCCTTCCAACTCTACTTTTCTATGTCTACTCAGAACTAAGCCTATTGATTTCAGTGGGACTTATTTTCAGCTAAGTGTGTCTAGCAGGGGTGGGCAAGTACAGGAGCTCTGTGGGCCATTTTTGTCCCCTGCCCCTGGTGCCTCCCACCCCGGGTGTGGAAAAAATAATTAATTTTTTTTTAAAAAAAATTGGCACCTGTAGTGGCTACAGAGTGCTCAAAGGGTTGAATTCAGCTTTCAAACACTGAAAGCAAGTGTTGCATAGAAGTTAGAGTGTTGGACTGGGGCTCAGGAGATCTGGGTTCTAGTCCCCACTTGGCCATGAAGCTCACGGGCTGCTGCGGAAGCCCTGGTGTTATTGCTATTGTGTTATACCAGGCATGGGGAACCTGTAGCCTCCAGGTGGATTCCAACTCCCATCAGCCCCAGCCAGCATGGCCAGTGTGTTAGGGAGGATGCTAGTTGGGAGTCTAAAAACTGGAGCCAGTGTGGCGTAGTGGTGAGAGTCTTGGACTGGGACTCGGGAGCTCCAGGTTCTAGTCCCCACTCTGGCCATGAAACTCACTGGGTGACTTTGAGCCAGTCACGGACTCTCAGCCTAACCTACCTCACAGGGTTCTTGTGAGGATAAAATGGAAAGGTGGAGGAGGAGGATTATGTAAGCCACCTTGGGTTCCTTCCAGGAAAAAAAAGGCAGGATATAAATGTAATAAGTAAATAAATTTGACTCTTTTGGTGCATGTAGCCACTATAGACGCCATTCTCTCCCAAAAAACATTTCCCCCAAAACTGGGGGGCACTGGGGAGTGGTATGGACCATGTGTTGCCCATCCCTGGAATACAGAATAGGATTGCAGTCTTACTCCTTAATCAAATAGTTCATTCTTCTTTTTGAGGTCCTTAGTGTATAAATTCTAATTAAAAATATATATCAAGGTTAATAGTGATGGACTCACTGAAAATAATTGCCATTATCTAACTCTCCAAGCTGAGCAGTTAAGATGGATGGCACAATAACTTTAATCTGGCCAACAAAATCACTTACAGCATGCAGGCTTTGGTACGAAGTTGGTCACCTTTACTAACACGACACATGTGGGAATGCTTCGGTACTCTAAATGAATCGTTGGCATCAACAGTCATTTATCAATGATTTTTGTCCAGTACTGTGCACTTGTTATGATAAGATGAAGGGTCCCGTAGGAAATTCTCAGGAAGAAGATGAGCAGTTCCCTAATACTACTCAACAGCATTTCTTGGCCGCTAATTAATAGAAACAATAAAGTGGGCCTGCAGTTGCAACACCAACTTTTCCGGATCAGCAGCTATAAAGGCTGAGCTGATGGGATACAGCAGCTTTCCCAACCTGCTGCCCTCAGATGAGTTCGACCACCACTCCCATTAGGCGAACGATTAAAGCTTTGTGCATCCTTCAGAAGCAAGCCCATTGGAGTTCAAGGGGGGCTACCCCCAGGTAAGTATGTAGAAGGCTGCAGCCTCAGGCTACACCCAGGCGCATGACTGCTAGCACCACCAGTTCAAAGATGTTGTGCAGCTCTTTCGCCTCTCCTTCCTCAACAGATTTTTTTTTTGCGGTAATCAGAAAGACGGGAGAAGCGGTGGGGAAACATGGGAAGCTGGCAAATGGAACATTGTTGTCTGGAACACCAGAAAATTCCGTGAATCAGTCAGGGCGATTACACAGTAAAAAGCCTAATCTGGAAGCACCCTTAGTTTCCTTTCTTCGCTCCTAAATTAACCCTCCCCCCCAAACATTGTAACCTTTCCTCCTAGATGTAGGGACTGGGCCCAGCATCTCTGCAGACGCACCCCAAGAAGACACGGGGACTGATTCTGAGTCAGGCGAGGAGGCGGAGGGGGAAAGGCTCTGGTGAGGTGCCAAGCACGAGGGAGCAGGAGACTGGGGAGAATCGCAAGGAGAGAGGGGGAAGAGATCCAGCTGTCATCTTATCTTTTGGAGAACACCAAGCTGGGCCTTCAGAACCCTTGGGAAGGCAGGCTCCTAATGAAGAGGAGGAGTGGGTGGAAAAATGAGACCCAAGAGTTAGGTGTCAGATGAAAAGGGAGGGGCAATGCAAGGTCCTTCGGCACTCAGAGACTTGCCCCCAGTGAGGTGACCCCCATGGAAAGACCCGCCTTGAGGGCAGGACTTGGTAGCCCGCTCAGCTTGAGAAGGGCAGGCAGCAGTAGCCATGGTCAGTTTTGCAAGAGCTCCCTTTCGTGGTGCTCTAACCTAGGGAACTAACCGAAGCTAAGGAGGTTCTGTGTTATGTGCAAAGCTTTTGGAGCGGCTGGCTGTCTCTTTGGGTTGCATGAGGATGCCAGTCTGTAGCCTGAAGCAATCCTTGCTTGTTTGCAGTTTGCATAATAAAGGTAATTGACTGGAAATATGACTTGATTGCTTGTCTACAAAGGGAGCCAGGGGCTGGGCATACTAGGGGACTTGCTCTATCCTCCTGATCATTTTGGGTGCCATTTTCCGCACCTTTTCCAGCTCCAGAATATCCCAAATTAATCTATGTTGGCTGTATCCTTGGGCTTTTCAGGTCACAGAATTTGGATTCTTTTCTGTCATAATGCTAGGCTTTTCCTGGGGGAGTACCCACCCCGAATATATACAGAGGCACCCCAGCAAGCCATATCAATCGGATCTTTCACTGAAGCTGCTATCATGGGTGAGGCAATGGAGAGACAATTAAAAGGGAATTTCCAAAAGTGAGTGTTAGGGGGCTTCCACCCAATGCCCTCGCTTTCCCCTTTACTTTGGAAGGTGAAATCCTCAGCATCTCCATAGAAGAAGTGGGGAAGAGAATTCTGAATGCAGAGCTCTTTGGAATCTGCTGAAACAGAAGCACTCCAAATATTGACGCTCACTTGTTATAGGGTCCGGCTACTCCATATATTGACACAGCTGTTCCATGGCCTTTTAAAATTTACTTGCTCAAAATGGAGCTTCGTCGTCACCAAAGATATTAGTGCTGCTTGGCCTGCTTGTCACTTCACCGGCTTGTTACTTATCATGAACTGCAGTGGTGTAGTTGTCAGTTCTGAAGGGCAGGCGCTCATCACGACGGTCCCCCATAGCCACGCCCCCAAGGAGAGTCCAAAATATATATATGCAGGCAGCTGTGTTTAACCAGTTCTTGAAGTTTTTTCATCTCAACCAGGGGTAGGTATTTGCAAAGCTAATGGGCCTTAATTACCCATTCAAGACCAAGCCACCCCCAAAATTATTTGCATCACAACAGGGATAACTTAAAAAACGTTATTGTTGCTGGGAAAATCCATTCCCCCCCCCAGCTACTGTAAGAATTGCCCTTAAGCTCAGAGGGAACAGGGAAGTCTGATGGGGCTGGCAGATGGCACCAGCACCCCAGCGAATCAGAAAGTCCTGACGTTTCGACCCTGTGAGCCCTGACTCCTGAAAACATACTTGTTCACCCATGCTTTCATAGAATCATAGCATAGTGGAGTTGGAAGGGGGCCTACAAGGCCATCGAGTCCAACCCCCTGTTCAACGCAGGAATGAACAGCATCCCTGACAGATGGCCGTCCAGCCGCACCTTGAATGCCTCCAGTGCGGGAGAGCCCACGGCCTCCCTAGGTCGTTGGTTCCATTGTCGTATTGCTCTGACAGTCAGGAAGTTTTTCCTTGGCTTATAATTAAATTAATCATGCTGCCCCTGCTTTGCTCTGTGTTGTTGTTGTTGTTGTTGGCTTTTTAAAACAACAACAACAACAACAACAACAACCACCGTATTTTAAATATAGTCTTTTAATATTAATATTTGAATGTGATTTTAATATTGATATGTAAACCGCTTAGGGATTTTATTATACTTAGCGGCATATAAATACTACAAATAAATAGATAATTGAGGCCTAGAGCTTCTAACTACAACTCGCCATCTTAACAGTAACAACAACAACAACAACGGATTCTTCTCTCAAATCGGCCTCTGGAAGGCAGATGGCACCTCCTGCCTATATTAACTCTTCAGTCATCATGGTACTGTTGCATACACTCGATGACAAAACCCTCTCAAGTGCTACTTGGATGTTGCTGCTGCAACCTCTCCTTCTGTCGAGCTCCCTGTACTCTGGGCTGGATGCCTTGGCTTGATAGTTCCCATGCTGCTTCAGCAAATCTTTGCTATAGATCTGCTCCTCATGATTCTGGACAGCTCCTCAGCCTGGCTGGTAGAAGGAGGAAACCAAGCCATGAAGCTCAGAGCTGTCCAGCAGCAAGTATCAAAAACAGTCTCCAGGCAACAAGGCTGGGGGGGGGGAGGAGGTTCTGTAGAACCTGGGACACTTCCCAGGGGTGATGGATGGTCCACAGGGTGGAATTCTTCCACCAGCTGAGCCTTAGGGCGTGTTCGCACAACACGGGAACCGCGGGGGAGCAGGAATCCCCCGCAGTTCCCGTGTCAGTGTGAACACCGACCGGGGGTGCCCCCGCGGGACGGCCGCACGCGGGACGCACGCAAAGTGACCATGGTTGGTAGAGGGGTAAGCCCCTACCGCGCGTGGCCACCCTGCCGTGCGAACAGCGGGCGGCTGTCCCGTGGGGGCCGCACAGAGGCGGCAGTCCAGAGAGGCCAGAGCTGCCGCCGCTCCATCCTGTAGGGGCAAACGGCCCCTCTGGGCATCCTGGGCCCTGCCCCCTAGCGCTGGGAGGCCCGCACTGCGGTGCGGGGACTGCCGGCTCCACTGGTGTCCGCCCTGCAGATCGCCCTGTGGTGCCTCCCCCGCCCACAGCCTGGGTCATGCGAACCGGCCCTTAGACTAGCTTGGGGTCTTTGTAGGCCTGCACAAAACATGACCTAACAAAACAACGGTAGTCCACCAGCCAGATAGGGGGAGCCATTAGATTCTATCTAATGGCTCACCACGGCAGAGGAGCTGTAGCTCAGTGGTAGAGCTCATACTTTGCATGCAGAAGATCCCAGGTTCGATCCCCGGCATCTCCAGGTCAGGCTGGGAAAACTCCTGCCTGAAACCCTGGAGAGTTGCTGCCAGTCAGTGTTAAAGATACAGGGCTAGATGGACCAAGGGTCTGACTCCGTATGAAGCAACTTCCTTTATTCCTATTGCTCTCCGGTAGTTTTTGATCCTCCATATATTTTTAAGAACATACAGAGCTTTTCTACACAAGACATTTATTATGCACTTGTCATTCCCTACTCACAGTTGATGACCTTGTGTCCCCCAGTTTCGCTTGATTTTAAAAGCACTTTAGGGAGAGGTTTTTTTTAGAGCAGGGAAAATGTAGTATTATTTGAAGAAAGCAAGAGAAAACACTATTTCCACTTATGTATTTGCACTATTCCGCTATACCACAGTGCCACCTAGAGGCTACATAGCAGAAAAGCAAGAAAAGCAATGCTCTTCGTGTAGTGCTCAGATCTCAATTCTTCACCGAAACCAAAAGTAGATACAGCGAATTAACAGCCTTGTGTAGAAAAGCTCACAGACACCTGCCATGCAGCTGTTGAAGCCATAAGAGCCTTGATGGGTAAAAAAAACTGGCAACCCAAATGTCCTCTCGTCCACACCTCTTCTTTCTCCCTGCCTACCTGCTCCACCGCTTTGTTCCAGACAGCCTGCGCCCGGCTCATGTGGTGGTTCCTTGCCTATGCTTGGGATAAACACACTATTTCATTTCCAGTGCTGACATGACAGTTTCTTTAAACATTTCTACCATGGTTGAAATTGGGTAGCGTCTGTGGCGCGCATAATGTCATTCTGGCTCACTGCGGTGGCATACATACTTTTCTTTTAATGCCTTTGACTTGTTTATTCTAAAAATAAGTGAGCACCAAAAATAGGCAAGTCAACCATTCTAACAACCTGCTCTACTTCTTACACACACACACACACACACACACGCACAAACACATCTTATCACATGCTGTTACTGTGATATGTTACCAAGCCAACATTAATCTGGAAAGAGGATTGCTAGCAGCTGTCATCACAACTTTGATTAATCATCTTTAAATAAAGATGCACCTACCTTTACCGGTAAAGTTGTCACTGCAACCTACATGTTGAAATAAGATCTGCTTAGCTAAGGGGGAAAAAAGAGCAGGTGGCTCCTTCTTGGTCAGTTTAGCTCTGAACTGAAGTCTTTGTTTTTGTCTTTCTGTTATGGCAAAGATAATTAAGGGTGCAATCCTATGCATGTTTAGACAGAAAAGTCCTACAACTCCCAGCATGCCCCAGCCAGCCATGCTGGCTGGGGCATGCTGGGAGTTGTAGGACTTCCCCCCCCCATCTAAACATGCATAGAACTGCACCCTAAGGGGGCTTTTAGATGGAGGGTTCCTAGGCGGAGGGCTCTTAATGTATTGCTAACCATCCACAAAGGCATTGTGATCCTTAATAGATATTTTCTGGTAAGAAAAAAAGATGGAAGAAGTGGTAGGAAAACACGGGAGGGCTACACATTGAAAATGACATAGTCTGGACCCTCTGCAAAATTAGGAGGAGCTGGTAACAACAATTATTTGCTTTGGGACGGTTCACTTCTTGAGGTCCTGCTCTATTGAAGGCCTGCGACGCTGGTACAGGTTTAGCCAATTTTGTTCTTTTGCCTTGTAAGTATTGTTTCCAAATATTGCTCTGTTCCTTTTGTATGCTATCCCCTTTCCCTTTCTGTAAATAAACTTACCACCTATCATATCTGAATGAACATAAGAACATAAGAAGAGCCCTGCTGGATCAGACCAAGGGTCCATCTAGTCCAGCATTCTGTTTGCACAGTGGCCAACCAGCTGCCCACGGGAAACCCACAACCAGGACATGAGTGCAACAGCACCCTCCCGCCCAGGTTCCCCAGCTACTGGTATACATAGGCATACTCCTCTGATCCTGGAGGTAGCATAGAGCCATCAGGACTAGTAGCCATTGATAGCCTTCTCCATGAATTTGTCCAATCCCCTTTGAAAGCCCTCCAAATTGGTGGCCATCACTACATCCTATGGAAGTGAATTCCAGTTTAACTATGTGCTGTGTGAAGAAGTACTTCCTTTTATCTGTCCTGAATCTCCCACCAATTACCTGCATGGGATGAACTCGGGTTCTAGTACTATGAGAGAGGGAGAAAAATGTCTCCTTATCCACTTTTTCCACACCATGCATAATTCTGTATACCTCTATGACATGTCTCCCCTCACTCGCCTTTTCTCTAAGCTAAACAATCCCAGCTGCTGTAGCCTTTCCTCATAAGGGAGTTGCTCCAGCCCCTTGATCATTTTAGTTGCCCTTTCCTGCTCTTTTCCCAATTCTACAATATCCTTTTTTAGGTGCGGTGACCAGAACTGTGCACAGTATTCTAAGTGCGGTCACACCACAGATTTGTATAAGGGCAGTATGATATTGGCAGTTTTATTTTTGATTCCTTTCCAAATTATGCCTAACATGGAGTTGCCTTTTTCACAGCAGCTACACACTGGGTCGACATTTTCATCGAGGTGTCCACCACAACCCCAAGATCTCTTTCTTGGTCAGTGTATGGAATGTGTGTGCTTCATCCCAATGAAGCCTTGGTACTAAGTCCAGGACTTTCCTCTTGGTTATTGCTACTGTTTAAAGGTTCAGGCCCAAAGCTTTGAAATAGAGTACTGGTTTGGGCCCTTATTTCATAAGCTTTAGGGGTGTCCTGTAAGGTCTTAAGAGTCCCCTGGCTCAGCCTGAGTTGGATGTAAAGGGTGGTGACATCCTACCTTGCTGGGTTGGTGTTCAATGTGAGCAAGCTTTCATTCCTGCCTACACTGCTGGGAGTTTGGATACCCCCTTCCTCCCTTCACATGTTCTGTCCGTTTCGAGGATTGTCAGGCATCTTTTGTTCTGTTAGCCACTGATTGAGAGCCAGTGTGGCGTAGTGGTGAGAGTGTTGGACTGGGACTCGGGAGATCCGGGTTCTAGTCCCCGCTCAGCCATGAAACTCACTGGGTGACTTTGGGCCAGTCACTGACTCTCAGCCTAACCTACCTCACAGGGTTGTTGTGAGGATAAAATGGAGAGGAGGAGGAGGATTATGTAAGCCGCCTTGGGTTCCTTGCAGGTGAAAAGGTGGGATATAAATATAAGAATTACAGTAATACCTTGGATTGCAAGTAACTTGGTTTGAGAGCGTTTTGCAAGACAAGCAAATTTTAATTATTTATTAATATTTTTTTTACTTGATATACAAGCGACGTCTTGCAATACAAGTACTGTAGTACGACTTAAATTAAAAATCTCTGTACAATTTTTTTTTTTAAATTCCGTTTTGATATAAGAGTGTTTTGGATTACAAGCACGTTTCCGGAACAAATTATGCTCTCAGTCCAAGGCATGACTGTAAATAAATTGTTGGAATTGGGACTTTTTAGACAGAATTTTGTTCTGTTTGTGACTAATTTGCATTAATGCAAATTAATTTGCATCGATTTGCTAATTAGCAAATTAGTGCAAATCCTGGCCCCACCCCAAAAACGAAAATCCGGTCTGCAAGGCTATGGAATCCATGTGACTTGAAAAAGCTGGCCGAAACTCCCTGACTCTTGGTGGCACAGTGGAGAAGGGAAGTAGTGGCTTGGAAACCCTGCCGATCAGGACTGGGGCTCAGCCGTGTTTCCACAACTCTCTCTCTCTCTCTCTCTCTCTCACTCTATTGGTGCATTTTGTATTTTGGCATATATTCTGGATTTCTATTTCCTCCCGCTGAGCTGCCCCTGACCTTTTGAAGGAAGCGCTGTATTTGTTTCCATTAGCTAAGCGATTACTTTGGATGAATATTACGTACATAGGTTAAATGAAGGGGGGGGGAGGGAAAGAAGGATAAGACTGAAGCACATGTTTTACGACTGAGATGAGGATGATCTTTTGGCATTTTCATCCAGAGTGTTTGCTTTATTTTTCACACACTAACTTTCATCTTGGACTCTGTTTTTTTTTTAGCAAAGTTTTGGTTGGCGTGTGCATTCCATAAAAAATGCAAAGCCCCATCTGATATTGCTTTGAGAGTTTGAGTACCATCCTGAAGAGATTTCTCCCTTCACTGAGCTTCAGAGGTTAAGGGTTTACGCCTGCCCTCATCACTTATTAATTTTCATCACCAGACGACCCAAATAACCTTCGTTTTGTGCAATCTAAACCACTTGCATTTCATCTTGGAAGTTGGGCCCAATCTCCTGGGGGAGTGCAAGCCCCAGCGAAATGAATAGGAGGGGCACAAGAGCATGATAACCCATTCCCGGTGTCTCATGCTCCGTTGTCAGCAAAGCCAGCTTTCGAGTTCTGGATTTTAAGCAAAATATCATGGGGTGGAGGAAGCACAAAGCTCTCTTTGCCAAGCTTGTCATCCCTGATATGAGAGAGAGAGAGAGAGAGAGAGAGAGAGAGAGAAAGAAAGAAAGAAAGAAAGAAAGGTTTCTGCACCAAGGATGCCCAAATACTGCATCAAGAAAACACATGTACTGCAGGCAGAATGAAATATGCAAATAAGGCAGTGACTGGGTTCACACAGCAAGATAAGCCATGGTGGTTTGTGAGCCATGTTTGTTTCAGAGTGGCTTCAAGTCGTGTTGTCTGAACCCAGCAGCATGGTCTGTTAACCATATACAAGCCACTCTGGCTGGGTTCAGACAACACAACAAGACACCCTGACACAAACACGGCTCACAAACCACCATGGCTTATCGTATTGCGTGAACCCAGTCAAGTGTGGTCCAGTACTTAAAGTGCTGGACTAGGACTAGGGGGATCAAATTTCTACTCAGCCATGGAGCTCACTGGGTGACCTCAGGCCAATCACCGACTCTTAGAATAACCTACCTCACAGGGTTGTTGTGAGGACAAACTGTGTTGTGTGTGTGTGAGAGAGAGAGAGAGAGAGAGAGAGAGAACCATGTACACTGCCTTGAGCTCCTTAGAGGAAAGGTGTGGGATGTAAAATATCATCAATCCATCATGGCTTGCAAATGTGCTTGTTTTTGCAAGGGAGCTGCATAGACACACAGCATGTTATCAGATGCCAGTCTGAACTTTTCAGGCTCTTTGCCACTGCTGCTGCAAGAAAAGGTGCAAAGGTGGGATGGGCACAAATGAAGGCCGCTTTCCAGGTTTTTCCCTAACCTGAGAGAGATGTCACACTTCACACGCATTAACACTCATTTATTTATCGCACGTGCTTTGCTCTTCCTCCAAAGAGCTTGAAGCATGGATGTGCGGCTCCCAGGCAGTCTCCTACTGAGGCAGCCTTCAGCATGGGTGGGCACCGTGTAGATCGGGATATAGTGGTAGATATCAGGATGATTTGCAATAGATCAGCAAGGATTTCCTCAGCTGTCCTTCTCTGGGAGCCCCTGCCTAAGGAAGTGAGGTGGGTGGCTACTAGGAAGAGGGCCTTTTCTGAAGTGGCACCCTGGTTGTGGAATGAACTTCCCAGAGAGGCTTGCCTGGCACCTATGTTGTGCTCTTTCTGGCGGCAGGTGAAGACCTTCTTATTTTCCCAGGAATTTTAGTCCTTCAGTCTCTGTTATTTTAAATCCTTTACTGTATTTTAAATCTTTGTACTGCTGCTAGGTTTTACTTTGGCTTTTACTTCTATTTTACTTCTATTCTATGCTAGCTTTGCTGTTTGTTTTAATATGTGGTTTGAAATTTTATAGTTATATTATATTGTATTTTATGGTTTTAACTGTTGTAAACCGCCCAGAGAGCTTTGGCTATTGGGCGGTATAAAAATGTATTAAATAAATAAAGAAATAAATATTTTATACTGTAGTTTTAAACTTTTATACTGTATTCTATTCTATTTATTTATTTATTTCAACAAAAGATACAACATAAACATTGTGCACCCCCCCCCACCTCTTGGGACCAAGTTATATTTCTCCCCCCAAATTTTTTTAATGTATATATACAAGATATTATTCTATATTCCAAAAATATAACAAATCTTGACAAGGTTTGTTCCCCCTCCCCTTTACCTACACATAATCCAAAAATTTACCCCAAGTGTTCACAAAGGTGTCTTTCTCCAATTGTCCTTTTTGACACTTAATATTACAAGTTAATTTATCATTTAACGCGATATCCCATACCTCTTTATACCATTCAGTAATTGAAAACACATGTTGAACCTTCCAATTCCTAGCTATCATTAATTTTGCTGCTGTTAACAAATTCACAATCAATTCTTTTGTATTTTTTAAACAAATTAACTTTTCTGTAATTGTTAACAATGCTAATTTTGGGCAGACTTCTAATTCCATTCCAATTATTTCTGATATTTCTGCAAATACTTTCTGCCAAAATTCCAGAACATTTTTACAGCTCCACCACATGTGGGCATACGTACCTTTTACATTACATCCTCTCCGACACACTACGGAGCAATTTTTATCTATCCGATTTAATCTTACTGGAGTTAAATACCATCTCCATACCACTTTATAAAAGTTCTCTTTTATCCTAGTTGACATAACTCTTACAATACGTCTATCCCAAATATTTTTCCAACTTTGTTTCGATATTTCCTCATCAAATTCATTATCCCATAACACTATACTGTATTTTATATTGTCTTTTATGGTTTTAATTGTTGTGAACAGCCCAGGGAGCTCTGGCTATTGAGCGGTATAGACATGTAATAAATATTTTTATTTTATTTATTTAATATTATAAATAAATATTATTTATTTATTATAAATAATTAATTAATAATTAAATTTCCAACTCCTAATTGTATAACAGGGGTGCAGAACCTCAGGCCAGGGGTCCCCATCTGGTCCTCCTGCAGTCCCAACAACAGGCTTCTGGGGGTTCCCCAAGTGACCGCCTCCTTCCCCTTTCCAACCACCAATTGTTTGGTGGTTTCCCGGGCTGTGTGCAGGTTCCCCCCCCCCATTCTACAAGGTTGAAATGCCTCTCCTAAGTCTTAGTTACTGGGAGTGAGGGCTTTAAGCTACAATATGCGGGTGGTTGTTTGTTTTTTTTGCATTTTGGCCCCGCCTCTTTTGCCTTCAGCCCCGTCCAGCAGTGGAATGTGGCCCCTGAGACTTTCTCCGGAACTGAATTATCTCTGATTTGGAAGGCAGCGAGCATGCTCTGTCTTAGCTGCCCCATTTCCTGATCTGCCTCTCTTTTTTACATTTGCAAAATAATTTGGCATGCTCTGAGTATGCCGAGATCCCCTGCCTTGTCTGTGGCTGCTCCCATTTAACTGCTCTCCTGAAAGGCACAGAGCCACAAAGTTTGCTATTAGAAGGAAGGAGAATGAACATGTCATAGACGAAGTGGCAACACGTGATAAATACTAAAGGCGCGTAGGGAGGACCCCCCACCCCCGCCGCCAATTACAGGCCATGGTGAGGAGCATGTAGTCAGGGCACAGCGATTCTGTCCTCTGAATACTACAGTCCAATGTAGATGCAGCTTTCAAGTTTCAGGTATGTTCAGTGAGAACTAGAAACTTAAAAAAAAAAGAAAGTAAAGGTTCTCAGGATTCCAAACCCATTGCCAGACTCTTTGCTATATACAAATTCTGCGCACAATCTCCCATGCGCAGAACTGCATAATCAAATGACAACCAAATATGAGGATTCTGTGTCCTCTCAACTTAGCAGACACGTTCCTGTGCTTCACAGACTTGACAAATCTAATCCCATGTTAACAAATCTCATGACCTCGACTCTTCCAGTTTGCGCTTGTTGGGGTCATCGACTGTCTTATTCCTTGGCCCTCGTGTTATCTGGCACCACTGGGGTCCCTCTGAGAATTGCCTTCACATCTGCTTCACGTCAATGTGTTCCTTGCTCAAGTACAATTTCAACCTCAACTTTTCAATCAAATGCTTAATTAAAAGATAAGAGCGGTCACCATGAAGATGGCCAGGAAAGATAAAATGTTCTCTTCTAATTAACGGCGACTCAAGGGCTATTCCAGGGAACAGCATCATTAAAGGTCTCATTACTGAGACAAGCAAGGGGGTTCTGGATACCTTGAGAAAGGAAAGCGATCGGCAAACTATGAAGCAAGCAACCTAGAATTCATACCAAGAGCCAGAAGAAGTTCTGAGCTATGTATTTTTTTGAGGGGGAGGCACTTTTGGGCAGTGGACAGATGGTTAGACTTGGATTGGTGAGATCCAGGGATGGGGACTCGGACTCGAGGACTCGACTCGTGAGTCGAACTGAGTCCCCCCTCTGACTCGAGTCAGACTCGAGTCCAATATTTTTAATGGGACTCGAGACTCGACTCGGGACTCGAGACCAAGGACTTGTCAACATCCCTGCTTGATGCCACCTGCAGGGGCTGTCTGGACCTAGTTGCAGTAACAATCCAAGTTTATTTTTTAAAATCATTTTCCTAATGACATTTTGGGTTTGGCTGCCTCTGCCTGCCTGCTTTGGGGTTCCCTGCCTCCTCTGCCTGCCTGGTTATTTTGGGTTTGTCTGCTTGGTCTGTTCTTGTCAAAATCAGTGGCAGAGTTTTGAGATAAAAAGGCACACTTGTGCCTAGAATTTATTTAAGCCACACATCTGAAGTAGCCTTATTTTGTTGGGAAAAAACCCCATTGATTTTAATAGGGACTCGTGGAGTCAGCTTTGGGAGTGACTCGTGAGTCACCATTTTGGACCAAGGACTTGGCTCGGACTCGAGTCCAAAGACTCGTGACTCGACTCGTGACTCGAGACCAAGGCCTCTTCAACATCCCTGGTGAGATCTGAGTTCATATCCCTGCTCAGCTCACTGGCAGCAGAAAGAGGTGGAAAAATGGACCTGCATCACTGCAAGCTAAGATAGCCACGTAAATAATAATAATAATAATAATAATAATAATAATAATAATAATGATGATGATTCCCAATGTTAATAAATCCCTGCAAATAGAAAATCAGCACAGCAAAGAACAGTGGCTGTGTTAGAATCTTTTGCCCTGATATGCTAGTTTTCTATCTGCAGGGAGTTTGGAAAAAAATGTGGGGAGCATTCCAAAGTGGTCTCTCCCACCTAAAGACTGAAGATCGGTATAGTTCATTCCACCACTTCAGCATTCTCCTGCCACATTCTCTCCCCCTCCCCCCCCAGCCACTTCCACTCTGCTCTAATTAGTAAAATGTAGCACAATGGAGAGCAAATTCCTGAACCGCACTCATGAATTAAAGCCTTATGTTTATGAGAGCGACTTCAAACTGTAATCAGGTCAAGCAGGCAACTGGGAGCAATTTAAGCATGTCTTGCCTTGTCTTGTGCTTGTGGCGGTGAAGCCTCACCACAAACAATGCAAATGTCACGGGGTGGGTGGGAAGGAATGAGAGAGAAAGCGGAGAGAGAGAAAGGCAGGTGAGCAGGTGAGTGAAAGAGAGTCAGGTGTGTAGAAGGGAATGGTTTATGTGAGAAGATGGCAGGAGAGAGACAGAGAGAGAGAGACAGAGAGGAAACCTCACCCCCATTCCAGGGCTGGCCCAAGATATTTTGCTGCCTGAGTCGAAGGACCAGATGGCTTCCCCAACCCCATTCCACGCACAGAAGCCGACTGGGTTGGCAGCTGAAACTGATTTCAGAACTGAAGGTGGAACAACACCCTCCACCGCACATTAGGGCAGTGGTCCCCAGCACAGGCACCCATAGGTGCCATGGTACTCCACGGGAACCTCCAACAGTGCCTGTGAAGCTCCGCTCCCTGCCCCCTTCAAAATGTTATTTTTAAATAAAAAAAACATGAGGGCACTGGGGTCTTCTTCCTGTTCCTGCACCTGCTGCAGATTAGCTGTTGGCGTTCAGGCAGAGGAGGAAAGAGTTCCTTTCTGGCCCCGCTCAGTCATCTGCCCACACAATCCTTTCCCCTTTGCTCTCTCTCCCTCTCCCTCCCCGCTCCCCATCTCTAGCCTTGCTAGTTCTCTCCTTCCCCCCGCCTTCTTCTTCTCCTCTCCCTTCCCAGCCTCTAGCCTTGCCTCTTGCACTCCCCTCTAGCTCTTTGCCTTGCTGTTTCCCCTCGCTATTTCTCTCCCCACCCACCACCTCTTCTGACTAGCCGGGCCCCCACGGCAGCCCTTATGTGAGTAGCCACATCCTCGGTGGGGGCCATTTTGTGGTGGTGCCCACAGCAGTGTCTCGAATTCCCAAATTTGCCCACGGGTCCTGAAAGTTTGGGGAACCCTGCCTTAGGGGATGGAGGGCAGCCTGCCTGCACAACACACACAGCTCTGTCCTGCCACACCCCCTTGCTGCCCCCCCCCCCCGGCCCCAGCAACAGCTGCCTCACCCTGCCCAGTGGCAGGTCAGCCATGGCGAGAAGAGATGGCGAGAAGGTGGTAAGAGAGACAGGCAGGGGAGGCTGGCGCGCCACGGTGGTGAACATATTCTGGGGATGGAGTTCAGCACCATGGATCGCTCCAATGACGCTCCAAAGAAAACCTGCAGTGGAAAAGGAGCCCCACTGAAATAGGGGTCAGCAGCCTCCCCTGCGGACAGACCTCTGTCAGAGACATACAACCCCCCTTCACACACTGAAAGCACACACGAAGGGGCAGAGGTGTCACAGCAGCTAGCCCAGCCCCTGACAATGTGCATGTGTGAAGGGGTCCTATGCAAATCCCGGTGCGCACGGGTGGAGAGATTCCGCCCTCAGGCAGGAGAGCTGTACATGCATCGGATTCCTTCCTTTGGCCACCAGATGCATGGCCAGTGCATGCATTTGCAGGTGGCAGTGGTGGTGGTGGAGACAGCTGGCTTGAACCCACAACAACCCCCTTTCAACACATGAGTGGGATTCTGTGGGCCCCCTAAAGAGACAAGCAAAAGGCGGGTGTGCCTGCATGAGTGATGGGAGAGGAAGTGAGGTTCTTCCATAATGACCGGGACTGTTTCGCTGAGAAAGAGGTGTACAAAATAATGCACGGTGTGGTGAAAGCAGGTAGGGAGACATTTTTTCTGCCTCTCTCACAATACGGGAACCCAATGGGGTCATCCCATGAAGTTGATCGGGAGGAGCTTCAGGACAGATAAAAGGAAGTCCTTCTTCACACAGCGCACAGTTAAATTATGGGATTCACTACCACAGGATGTAGTGATGGCCACCAATTTGGAGGGCTTTAAAAGGGGATGAGACAAATTCATGGAAGAGATGTCTATCAATGGCCACTAGTCTTGATGGCTATATGCTACCTGCAGTATCAGAGGCAGTCTGCCTATGTACACCAGCTGCTCGGGAACACAGCCGAGAGGGTGCTGTTGCACTCATGTCCTACTTGTGGGTTTCCCGTGTGCAGCTGGTTTCATAGATGCATAGATCATAGAGTTGGAAGGGGCCTACAAGGCCATGGTGTCCAACCCCCTGCTCAATGCAGGAAACTAGAGGAGGGCTCTCCCATCCAAGTAATAACCAGGCCTGACTCTGCTTAGCTTTCCACGCTCAGACAAGCTGAGCCAGCGTGAGCCACAGGCCTGTGGCCACTGAGTGAACAGAATGCTGGGCAAGGTGGACCCTTGGTCTGATCCAGCCTGGCTCTTCTTATGTTCATAATTCCCTGACTGGGGGAAAGGGGTGTGTGGCTTGGCATTGGCTAGCCCAGTGTTCTCCAACCTTGGGTCCCCAGATGTTTTTGGCCTGGGGACCCAAGGTTGGAGAACACTGGGCTAGACAAAACATTGGCTACAGATCTCTGGCAAGAACCTGGATGTTCTGAACATACCTGGTGGCACAGAAAATGTTCCAGAACCACCGAGGCAAAGGACGGATGAGTGAGCTCCAGAATTCAAGTACCGCCCAGTGAAAATGTCCAGTTGGGTACTCAGAAAAAGAAGAGCAGAAACCCTCGCATTATTTAGCAGCTGACTCTAGTGCTGCGTAGCATGAAATCATCGGCATTATCAGCTTGCTGTGTTTCTAAATATGTAAAGGAGAAAAACCTTTGTTTCCGACACTGAAAATACTCCTATTACAGCAGAGGCCAGTGTGATGCAATGGATGGAGCAACAGGCACGTAAAGCCTAAAGATCCAGGCTTTCGTTGTCTTTTGCTGAGTTTTTTGGCTAAATCCTAAATGAAAGGGAAAGGAAAACAATGCCAATATTCAGTCAAGGAAGCAAAAGGACCGAAGAATGCAGGCCTGTGGCTTACGCTGGCTCAGCTTGTCTGAGCGTGGAAAGCTAAGCAGGGTCAAGAGCCTGGTTATTACTTGGATGGGAGACCCCTCCTCTAGTTTTCTGCATTGAGCAGGGGGTTAGACCCGATAGCCTTGTAGGCTCCTTCCAACTCTATCTATGAATGTCAAAGTGGTGCTAGATGGAAAAACACTGAATTCAATGTTAATAGTATTTCCATAGATAGGTCTTCCTTGAAGCCCATGATTCAAAGTGTTCTCCTGCTTCAAGTAAGGAGCTTTCGCTGAGTTCTTATTCTCAAAAAGGAATGTCTCCAAGGAGTTTATTGAACCACTAAAAGCCTCTCGATGATGAGATGGAGATAGGTCACGGTCTGGTTCTGGTACAATCGAGCGCAGGGTGAGGCACTGGAGGAGGCACAGGCTAAGGCGAAAAGCCATCAGGAGGAGCAGGTCTCCCAGTTGCTCGAATCAGTGAGTAGGGTGACCGAGGAGCTTTTATAGGGGTCAAAGAGAATCACCACCTGGCCTGCTCTGGTCCATTGGCGCAAGGTCTGGTAGGCTAATCACTCTGCAGTTACCTGTATTGGACTGATGCAGGTGATGGCGCACAGACGGAATGATTGATGTATTTATTTGAACTATTTCTATACCGCTAAATATTAAGGAGAATCCCGCAGCGATTTCCATATAAATACTAAAATCACAATTAAAATACAGTTTTAGAATCCTCCTCCTCCCCCCTCCTCCTCCTCCTCCACAGCAGGGCAGGAGCAGTAGAATGGGACAGCATGGTTAATTTAATTACAGGCCAGGGAAAGCTTGGGTGAACAGGTACGTTTTCAGGAGACGTATGAAAGATGCCACATTTTCTGCCTCCCAAACTGCACAAGGGAGTTTTCTCCACAGGGTGGGTGCCACTACCAAGAAGGCCTGCGCCGTCGAGGTATTACATGGTGACATTCAGTAATTAGGAATGACAAGCAAGGCCTCCTTGATGAACTTAAGGGCCGGTTGGGTATATATAAGGGAATGAATCCCTAACTGGCATCTTCTAGGTCACCTGTTCAAGACCCCATATAGGCTCGAGTCCTGATAGGCTATGACTTGCTAATGCGTGTGGTGTCTTATTTTATACTAAAATGCTGTAATGGAGGCAGGGAACCTCTTTTAGCCCAAAGTTTTGGAGAAACTCTTGGGGGCCGCATTCCAGTGGTGGGCGAGTCCAAAGGCCAAAGGGGTCAAGCCAAAAGCAAAAGGTGTGTGGGCAAAAATCACAAACAATACTAGCATATTGTAGCTTGAAGCTCTTCCTGTCGGTAACGAAGAGGCATTTCAACCTTTTAGAATGAGGAAAGAAAACTGCACAACAGCCTGGAAGCCTCCAAATGATTGGTGCTTGGGGGAAGGGGAGGAGCAAATGATTGGTGCTGGGGAAACCCCAGGCAGCCAGACTGGGACCCCAGGCCTGGGTTTCTCCACCTCGGCACAAGAAAAGCCCCTTTCAGTCCTTCCTGCCACATGTAGATCAAATGCATGGAATAGAGAACAGGGCTGACCCCAACAAGCAGTGGCTGGTAGCTCCAATGTCAGTGGGGTGGTGTACCCGTTCCATGTTTCAGACTGAGCTTTAAAGGAGCTATCCATGGTGCTGAACCCACACCGGGGGGGGGGGAAGAGAGAGATAGGGTTCAGCACAACGGACAGCTCCTTAAAAGTCCAGACTGAAAACCTGGAGTGGATACACTGCCCCACTGACACTGCCCAGCCTTCACTGCTGGGTCCCCAACCCAACACCTGCGAGTTCTGCAAGAGGTCTGAAAAGGGGGCGCCTCGCGTACAGCTGTACGAGGGGCATAGGGAGCTGCCTTAGACTGAGTCGGGCCCTTGGCCCATCTAGCTCGGTATTGTCGACACTGACTGGCAGCAATGGCTCTCCAGGGTTTCAGGCGGGAGTTTTTCTAACCCTACCAGGAGATGTTGGGGATCATCAAACCTGGGACCTTCTGCATGCTAAAGCAAGTGCTCTGCCACTGAGCTATGGTCCCTGCCACCCCACCCAATCAGGAGCCCTGGGTGATGGGAGCTCCTGACCGCACAGAGTATCTATGCAATGCAGCTGTAGGTGCAAAGGCACTCCTTTTCAGATGTCCTGCTGAATGCACTGATGCTCGGGGTGGGGCCGGGAGACATGACCCCATCCAGTCTCCACCTGTTTATTCCAGGGAATGACTGGAATGGAGCCGGCCTCTTCAGACTTCGTGTCTGATTACATCCTTAAATCTTGTCAGATGAGAATCTTGGCCCTGAATGCCATCAACCCAGAGCCGATGGAGAATTTGCATTGCCAGCATGGTGCAAGATCTCTCGCTTTCCCTGTGGCACAAAACTCTTGAAGACAGGTTTACACAAGACACTGGATAGAATTAGGCTCATTGTCTCTTGGTAAATGGCACTTTCCCTTTTTTTCCTGGCTACATAAGCTTCTGGACACGAGCAATCGCAGGCGCTGCGATAGACGTGAGTATGAACAATGGAAGAGAGGCTGCTAAATTATCAGCAAAGCAAATGCATTCTCCTTCCTCACAGCCCTGGCGCAACATGCATCACACCGATATTTTTTTTTTTAAAAGCCTTCATTTGATAATGAAGCACGTGTTGTTGTCAATTTCACCTTTAAACCCTGCAGAATAGCCTTTTGGTAAAACGTAAGGGGTATTCATGCAAACACACCTTATACAAATACTCACCTGGCCGCCACCACAACCATGCTCAAAATGGGGCTGCAACACCAACACCACCACCCAGAAGCAG
This sequence comes from Shinisaurus crocodilurus, assembly GCA_021292165.1. Lineage (NCBI taxonomy): Eukaryota > Metazoa > Chordata > Lepidosauria > Squamata > Shinisauridae > Shinisaurus > Shinisaurus crocodilurus. Next base: position 17,185,647 of record CM037887.1, on the reverse strand, counting down.
CAGTACTGATGGACACTGTATGGGAAGAAAAGATGGCTGTTCATGTACCGATGGGGGCAGCCATCTTTTTTTTTCATACAATGTCCCTGGCAGCCTCTCCGAAGCAATGTCGGGGGGGGGGGAGGAGTTGGCTTCCCGCATGGGCGTGGGGGCAGGGTTTTTTCACCCAGTGGACAAGCTCCCTGCTGCCACTGCAGATGCTGGCCGGGCGGACGTTCGGAGAGCATGTGAATCTGCCCGACATGGGGCACCACCCACCGTGCATAGGCTGCTACACGCATAGGGCCATTTCACACACCGGCTGAACACGCGGCCTGTCGGGGGGGGGCATGACGTCACCTGTGATGAGCTTGCAAGGATGAAGAATTCTGATCCACCACGCTTCTGCGGCTGAAAAGTTGGGTTCCATAACATTTGTATTCCCCTTGCTCCCGCTTTGTCTCATGTCCGGGGAGCTGTCCATGGTCCTTAATATGGACATGTGTATGGCTAGATTTGAAAACGGATGGATCAGTCTAATTCTGGTGTGTGGCATCTTTGGCACTTACCAGTTATTAGTCCATTCTGTCCTGTTTCTTGCAGATTAAAAAGAAAGAAATCTGCATGAAATTTTGCCCCTTCCCCCAACAAAAAATAAATCAGTCACTGTTACGTGAGGCAGGTCTGAGGCCTGCCTATAATAATAATAATAATAATAATAATAATAATAATAATAATAATATAATAAAATTGATATTGATATTGATATTGATGATGATGATATTGATGATGATAATAATAATAATAATAATAATAATAATAATAATAATAATAATACACCTATATTGTGCTCTTTTTGGTGCCAGGTGAAGACCTTCATATTTTCCCAGGCATTTCAGTCTTTCAGTTTCTGTTGTTTTAAATCTGTTACTGTATTTTTAAAAATCTTTGCACTACTGCGAGGTGTAATTTTGGTTTTTATTTTGATTTCATACTGTAGTTTTAAACTTTTATATTTATTTGATCATGTTGCATTTTATGGTTTTAATTGTTGTGACCTGCCCAGAGAACTTCGGCTACTGGGTGGTATGGAAATATAACAAATCAATTAATCAATATGATGATGAGGATGAATTAATTATTCCTCCTCCTCCTCCGCCTCCCTTTTACAGATAATAGCCACGTGGAACGGCTAGACAGTGTGTGGCCCTTGCTGTACAGTGAAGATGGCACAGTGGGTGCTCCTGCGAGGGTCGTGACATGGTGATGTCTCATCCCTTCCTGTGAATTTGTATGGAAAATAGGATGGCTGCCCCACACCTATGAGGGAGGCCATCTTCCCCCCCCAAACATTGTTCCTGAGAGGCTCCCACGGACAGTGTAAGGAAAAAAGATGGCTGCCCCATGCCCATGAGGGAAGCCAACTCCCCCCCCCCAGACATTGCTTCCCGAGAGGCTCCCAAGGACAGCGTAAGGAAAAAAGATGGCTGCCCCCATCGGTACGTGGAACAGTCATCTTTTCTTCCTGTACAATGCCCATCAGTACTGCTGCTACCAGGGGCGGTGGTGTTGCAGCCCCATTTTGAGCATAGGTTGTGGTGGCAGCCAGGTGAGGAAGTTGCTTGGAGTGGCTATTTTACCCATCCAAAGAAGCCTCCAGATAGGTAAAACTTATCTAAACTTTAAAGGCAGCCCTCAGACCAGTAGTTGAATAAGGGGAAATAGTTGAACAGGGGCAAGATATTTGCATAAATGAAGAATCCAGAAAGTAACTTTATTCTGATCTGTGCAATAGTCTGGGGAGGAGAGGATCAAGTTGTTTTGCTTCCATATACAAAGTGAATAGCTTCCTCAAGCACCCCCAGTCAAAGCAGATCTATCCCAATGCAGGTATTATTAGAGTTCACTTTGGAAGCACTCTCATTAAATCACTCCAAAAGCAACCTATTTTGGAATGGATGCTTGTGTTGGGAAGCCAATATCCACGCTGGCTTCAGAGCACCTGTACCTGAAGCAAAATAGATACTTGCGCCACCATTCAGACTTATTATATATTAATGCTTAATGATCTGTCTCATTTCAACATGGGCTGATGAGTGATCCTGACACTAAGTTGACCCACTGAGATTACTGCTTCTCTGCACAAAGAAGAGTAACAGTGTGTGACAATGCCACCTCCTCTAAGAGGAGGGAATATATCTTGGCAGCATCGAAAGAACTTAAATGGCTTCTGGTCTATTTTGGAACACAATTAAAAGTGCTGGTGCTTATCTTTAAAGCCCTACATAACTTAGGACCCAGGGACCTGAACAGACGCCTGCTCCCATAATAACCTGCCCATGCACTGAGGTCATCTTCGGTGACCCTCCTCCAGGTGCCTCTATCATCTGAGAAAGACTGGTGGTGACCACAGAGGAAGAACCTTCTCAGTGGTGGCACCCCAGTAATGAAATGCGTTCTGCAGAAAGGCCCACTGTCAAGGCCTTGGACAGAGAACCCGCAGAGGCTGAGTTCTCCGGCAGCAGCTCCAGGGAAGACTCAGACACACTAAACCTAAACTAAACCTAAAAATTTCCTGACTGTCAGAGCAATAAGACAATGGAATCAACTACCTAGGGAGATGGTGGGCTCTCCCAATTGGAGGCATTCAAGGTGCAGCTGGACCGCCATCTGTCAGGGATGCTTTGACCTGGATTCCTGCATTGAGCAGGGGGTTGGACTCGATGGCCTCGTAGGCCCCTTCCAACTCTACTTTTCTATGATTCTATGACTTCCTAGTTCCTCCCAAGTTGGACACTCCCCCTTGGATCCCACTACATTCAAGGGAAGTACCATTGCCCTATGACTCTGAAGAGTGGGCCTCAGCCTCCTTCAGCAAGCGGGAAGGCCCTGGGGAGCATACCCCAACTGCATCGTCACTTCTCAGATCCTCACTGCCTAGAAGCCAGCAACTGCAGAAAATGGCACTAGAGCTTTATGATACCCAGATACAGCACTTGAGGGGGTGGCATTCTCAGTGGCGTTCAGGGCAGTTGCTTCAGGCCAGTGCTGAGGTAACTTGCCTTGTAACTTAGTGGTGGGATTGCTAGCCATGGTCCTGAACTCAAGCCAAGGGCCAATTCCTATAGTACTGACCAGGGTCCTGAACATGCTCTGCTCCAGATTTGCACAAGATAGCAGCTTTACTTTGTGCCTTCTCACCAGAGCTGTCATCTCACTGGGCACCCACATGGTTATCCTTTTGCTGCCCAGCAAAGATGTTCTACTGTTTAATTTATTTCAAAGTTTTCCTCCTCCTTTAACCTGTTGCTATATTCTGTTTTTGAATTCTATCTTGTTTTTGCAAACTGCCCTGGACGCTCCCATGAATAGTGGTATGTGAATCATTTAAATAATGAATGAATAAATAAATAATAAATAAATGTTGGCTTTCACTAATAACGTGAATACTGTGTATAGAATACTGTGTATAGTTCTGGTCACTGCACCTAAAAAAGGATATTGTAGAGTTGGAAAAAGTGCAGAAAAAGGCAACTGAAATGATCAAGGGGCTGGAGCAACTCCCCTATGAGGAAAGGTTACAACAGCTGGGATTGTTTAGCTTAGAAAAAGGGTGAGCAAGGGGAGACATGACAGCGGTGTACAAAATTATGCATGGTGTGGAGAAAGCGGATAGCGAGACATTTTTCTCCCTCTCTCTTAATACTACAACCTGGGGTCACCCCATTAAGCTGATTGGTGGGAGATTCAGGACAGATAAAAGGAAGGACTTCTTCACACAGTGCAAAGTTAAACTATGGCATTCACTTCCACAAGATGTAGTGATGACCATTGACCACCAATTTTAATTTTAAAAGGGGATTGGACAAATTCCTGGAGGAGAAGACTATCAATGGCTACTAGTCCTGATTGTCTATATGCCACCTCCAGTATCAGAGGCAGTATGCCTATGTACTCCAGCTGCTGGGGAACATGGGTAGGAGGGTGCTGTTGCACTCATGTCCTGCTTGTGGGTTTTCCGTGGGCAGCTGGTTGGCCATTGTGTGAACCGAATGCTGGACTAGATGGACCCTTGGTCCAATCTAGCATGGCTTTTCTTATGTTCTAATAAAGCTACCCTTTTTGGCCAAGCCTTGTAAACAGTGTGGCACAGCTGGTACATACTCTCCTGCCTGTCTCTTTGTCATGTGGGAAGGTACAGCCACCTTTGAGCAGGGCCCATGTGGATTGTGGCTCACTTCCTGCCTTGAGCCCCAGGATTCCCAGCAGGAAACAATACTCCACATGTCATCTGCAACCAGTGGGAGGCCTTGCAGAGCCTCCTCCTTGGCAACAAATTAACTACTGCTTGTCTTCCTGCTTCCACTAGTCGCCCTGCCACCAAGCAACTGGTGAACAGGAGGGAGAGCCAATGTTCTATTGGCCTGCTGAGACCAACTTTATAGTATTTGGTGGAATGTAAGCCTGCAAAATAGAGGAACATTTAGTCTCATCTTTCCTAATGGTTAGTTTTGAGAATAACGTTGTCCCATCATCGTCATTTTCAAACTGGCAGTTATCATTTCCATTTCCCTCTAATGAACTACCTTGGCAATTCCGCCTTCCTGAATCACTTCCCTTGAAAAGCATTCGCAGTAACTGATGGCCACGAGGACTCCTTTCTGAGCAGATGCTGTGTGGTATCTGGCTTTCTTAAGAAGCCAGAACAAAACTGCTCTCCATCATTTCCCTTCCTCTAACCACTAAATAAATGAACACAGGATATTAGGTTAGGCGTTAATGACTCAGCAGACTGGAGGTGATTGGTAAATCATTTCCGATCATTACTCAGTGGCAGTGACGTGATGTGATGCCAGAATCCCCCTTCTAGCAACGTCCTTTTTGCCCATGGAATAACCTCCCCCCAGGCCTAGTGTCTCAGGCAGTCTTGGAGATTAGAAAAACCCATTCATTCCTTGAGTTACTCAAGTATAAATGCATTCTCAAAAGCACCTGCAAGGAGCAAGGCAAAAGGACATGGCAGACAGACATGCCTCTATTAAAGTGCAGGCATTTGAAATCTTGATCTGTTTTTTTTCCAGGCTATCCTGAAAGCACTAGCTCAATGAACTGTTTGCCTTGAAGACTTCAAAGTGAATCATGTTTCTGAGGAGATACGGGTACATAAGCAAAAGAATAAGTTATGAACTGCCTTGGTGGATCAGACTGAGTTTCAAGTAGCAGAACTATACTGTACCTGAACATGGAGGTTCTGTTTAGCTATCCACTGTATCTTGCCAACTTCTTGGCAGGATCAGCCCTGAACTCCATGAGGCTTCAAAGGAAGACACAATGGCTGGCCTGAGTACTGATGGGGTTCCAGGGGAGTCAGTGGAGACCCAAAACCTTCCTGAGATCACCACCTGGGAAGATACCCTGCTCAAAGAGGCTGAAGGTTTGGAGGAACTGTTACACTCTGACAGGTCCTCACTCTCCTGCTCTGGACCCACCAAATCCGCCCCCCCAAGGAGCAGAAGTGGTGGTACATCCATGTGGAAACACAGAGCCGGAGGCACAGTGCCCATCTGGCAGCATGATGACAATACTCCGGCAGACGTATATTAAGAAATATGTCAGTAAGGATAAAAGAGAATTTTTTAAAAAACTATTTGGAGATGGTATCTGACTCCAGTAAGATTAAATAAAATAGACAGTAATTGTGCTCCATTGTTTGGAGAGGTTGTCAGGAACTTGGTACTTATGCTCATATGTGGTGGAGTTGTAAAAGCGTATTGGATTTTTGGAATAAAATTTTTGTAAAAATTTCAGAAATTATTGGCATTAATTTGGACGTCTGTCCAAAATTAGCATTGTTATCAATAACGGAGAAACTTCTGTGCTCATAAGAGAAAAAGGAATTAATTGTAAGTTTCTTAACGGAAGGGAGATTACTGATGGCAAGGAATTGGAAAGTTCAACATCAGTGTTTAATTATAGATTGGTATAAAGAGGTGTGGGATATTGCTTTAAATGATAAATTAACATGTAGTATTAAATGTAAAAAGGGACAATTAAAGAAAAATAATTTTAAGGATATATGGGGACCATTTTTAGATTATGTTTTAGTAAAGGGAAAAGGGAGTAAGCCATGTCATGCTATGATGTATTTTTGGAATATAGATTAATAATGGATTATGTGGATAGAATATTTTTTTGGCTCTGGGGTGATGGGTGCACTTGGAGTTTATGATTTGTAGGTTTATGGTTTTTTTTCTTTGTATGTGTGTTCATTTAAAAATATAAATAAAATTTAAATTAAAAAAAAGAAAGACAATACTCCGAGTCCTACACATGAGGAGGTCACCTGATTCCTCAAGTGCTCTGGATCAAGGCCCTGATTACAGGCCAGGAATGGGAGGGGCAGCATCTCCAAATATAAAGCTTCTCAGTTGAAGCCTAACAGGTGCTGAAGCAAAATCTAATCTTGCCTGTGCTCCTGAACAGCTCCTGGTAAGTCAGGATATTAAATCACATGGCAGGAATGCCACTGTTGTGGCCAGTTACTGTTAATAAACCCATCCTCCATGAATTTGTCAAAACCTTTTAAAAAGCGACCACCATATCTAGTGGCTGTCATCAAGTCTTGTGACAGTAAATTCCATAATTTGTTATGTGCTGCATAAATATTTAAAGCTTCCATATCCTGCTTTTCAAAACCATTCTTTCAAAGTGACTCGCAGAGAATTAAAATAGAGTAACGATAAAAACACAAACCATATCAGATGTAAACATAAAACACGGAAGTATTAAAATGAACACAAACAATTTAAAACAGCAGGAATCAATTATAAAAATGAGAGCCAGTGTGGCGTAGTGGTCAAAGTGTTGGACTAGGACTTGGGAGATCTGGGTTCTAGTCCCCACTCAGCCATGAAGCTCACTGGGTGGCTTTGGGCCAGTCAATGACACTCCACCTACCCTACCTCACAGGGTTGTTGTGAGGATAAAATGAAGAGGAGGAGGAGGATTATGTAAACTGCCTTGGATTTTGCAGGGAAAATGGTGGGATATAAATATAGTAAATAAATAAAACAAGCAAGTTCTCGGCTTCAACCAATCAGAGCCTCTGGAATGTTCAGGTTGGCCCCTCCCTGGGCTTCTGCCTGTCACTCCGCCACACAAGCCTTCTGGGATTAAAAAAAAGAAGGCATTTTCAGCACATGTCTCAAAACAGGATGAGATGAAGCTTGTCAGACATCCCAGAGGAGAGTTCCACAACTGCAGTAACATCACAGAGAAGGCCCTGTCATTGCTACTAGCCAATCAAATATTTGCTGATGACAGGATTGGGCAGGTTTATATGGGCAAAGGTGGTCCTTAAGATAAACTGGTTTTAGGCTGTTTGGGGCTTTAAAGGTCAATAGCAGCACTTTAAATTGAGCCCAGAAACACATTGGTAACCAATGTAATTGATGTAGGATTAATGGGATATGATAAGATCAAGGGTGTATTTAGCAAGGTGGGTAGCAGGAGACACTAAAAGTGAGTACGCTGGCTCAGCTTGTCTGAGTGTGGAAAGCTAAGCAGGGTCAGGCTTGGTTATTACTTGGATGGGAGAGCCCTCCTCTAGTTTCCTGCATTGAGCAGGGGGTTGGACTCGATAGCCTTGTAGGCTCCTTCCAACTCTATCAGATCTATGAGATCTATGAGTATTGTCATCAGGCTGTCAGATGGGCACTGTGCATCCGGCTCTGTGTTTCCATATGGACATACCACCACTTCTGCTCCGGGGGGGGGGAGTTTGGTGGGTCCAGAGCAAGAGAGTGAGACCAGTCAGGGTGTAAAAGTTGAAGGAACGAAGCAGAGAAAAGAAACAATGAGAAGATGGAACAGCAGGTAGGTAATAATGCATGTTGAAATCACACAAGATAGTAACAGGTAGGTAATAATGCATGTTGAAATCACACAAGATAGTAACTGGAAACAAAGGAGAAAGAAGAAGAGTTTCAAATTCAGGTTTCAAGTTTAGAAAAGAACATCAGAAGCTGCCTTGGTCCATCTAGCCCAGCACTGTTGACACTGACTGGGAGCGGCTCTCTAGGTTTCTGGCAGGAGTTTTTCCAGCTCTCCCTGGAGATGCTGTGGATCGAACCTGGGACCTCCTGCATGCAAAGCAGGAGCTCTGCCACTGAGCTACAGGAGACTCAGAAGGACAACAAACACCAGTGAGCCAAAGAAGAAGAAATGGATAGGAAAGGCAAACTGAATGAAACACAAATGATGTGGGGGGAAAATGAGAGAGGGAGAGAAAGAGACAAAGGCTGATGTTAGTACACATAACAAAAAAGTGGCATAAAATAAGGAAGTTCAGACACCAAGAAGTGGCACCACTAAGGAGATCTAAGCAGGAAGCTGTTGACCAGCCTATTAGCAGCTTCTTCCTGTTTGTTTTTTACAAGGGTTTCTGGGAGATGGGAGCCAAAGGAAGCTGGGAAGCTCTGTTGGCCACAGCTGAGCTTGCATTCTGAGGTACGGTGGGGTTGCACAATTCCTGGTTGCCCAAAACTGGGCCTCTTCTCTGGCAAGGTATCCCCTTTCTTTCTTTCTTTCTTTCTTATATTTGTATCCTGCCTTTTTTTCTGCAAGGAACCCAAGGTGGCCTACATAATCCTCTTCTCCATTTTATCCTCACAACAACCCTGAGAGGTAGGTTAGGCTGAGAGTCAGCAACTGGCCCAAAGTCACCCGGTGAGCTTCATGGTCGAGTGGGGACTAGAACCCAGATCTCCCGAGTCCCAGTCCAACGCTCTCACCACTACGCCACACTGGCTCTCACTACGCCACACTGGATCTGTCGCACAATTTTCTTTGGTGAAGGTGTATTAGCAAAATCATGATATACTTTCTGCTTATACTTCTTTTTTAAAAAAATCACAAGGGAAGCCAGACTCTAGAAACAAGAAAATGGCAGTTCCCCAAACATTTTCCTACAGTTCTGTATGTCCTAGGTGTATTGTAGCCACCATATGGTTCCTTCATTTAGGGCTTTTATGGTTACATGCTCCCTCTTCCCCCGCCCTTCTAACATTGCATTTTACTTCTTCCTTACATTTCCCTTTTACATGTAACATTTATAAATGCAGTCTGTCTGGCCTGAAGTTGCTTCTCGTTACTGAGTGTTTGTCCCCGGCAGCAGCTAATCATTTCCAGCACTCATCCTTGGCATCCACATCGCTTGGATTAAGCTTGCTTTCTTCCACTGCAGAGCTCTCTGCTATACATTAGCTAAGCATATATCGCTGAGCGGAGCTGGACCTATTCCTCCTCTGGCCGACAGTAACGAATAGACTGGCTGAAATCAGCACGAGGGAACAACAAACAAACAAACGAAACTCCGTCTGCAGCATCTGCAGCAAAAGCGGACTCTAATGATAACTGTGGTTTGCAGCCCACGGAAACATCTGTAGACAGAGGTGGATCAACATATCCCACAAGGTATTTTCCTAAGACATAGGGCAGTCACATTCACTGGAAATTGACCAGGGGCATGTAAGAGATGTAGGTAACCCAACCTGTTGCAATTAGAGGTACAATTTGTTTTGTTTTAAACGGTTAAATACAATTTATTTCTTAATTATCAGGGCAGGCATGGTTAGGCACCTGCTTAGGGCCTACATCCCATCAGAGGTCCACTGATATACAGGCCTGTGGCTCACGCTGGCTCAGCTGGTCTGAGCGTGGAAAGCTAAGCAGGGTCAGGCCTGGTTATACTTGGATGGGAGACCCCTCCTCTAGTTTCCTGCATTGAGCAGGGGGTTGGACTCGATGGCCTTGCAGGCCCCTTCCAACTCTATGATCTATGAAATCTATGATAAGAGCTCCCTGGGCTGGCTCTTCCTCTTCACCCTTGCCATCTGCTTGTTCACCTGCCTCACACTCTGGCTCAGACAACAGCGGAGGTGAGAAGGAGGGATAGTAGATGCCACTGCCAAGTTACTCGCTGGCTCTCTGCCTGTCAAGCAAGCAAGTGGTAGCAATGACAGGGAAAGAGGATGAGGAGCAAGAGCCGCTGGTGACCATGGCAGGCTCGCTGAGGGAGGGCCCCCCACTGAAGGTGTCCTGCCAAGGGCCCTCAAAAACCTGGAGCCAGTGCTGCTAAGTATCATATACATCAGAAGTGCCATAAATACAAGCTTTAAAAGAGAAAAAGTGAAGTATCATAAATAACATAAGGTACAATTTGTTTCTAAAACATCGAGAATGAAAAAGGCTTTCAAGTTCTGAGATTCACACATGCAAATGCACACCGGGAGTTTTTGCAAAACCGACTTCAACATAGTTTCCCTCATCTGACATCCCACCAACCTACATTATGAATATTTTGATTAACTTCGTTTTGTTTCCGGGGACAGAACAATCACCACTCTTCAGTGTGAAAGACGTTCCTTTTCCAGAAGATGCGAGGATTATGTTATTACCAATTACTGCTGTTGAGAATGGCTACTGCGCTTATTTTGAATACATTTCAGCTTTAATTAGATTGCCACAGAGCATACTTATTACATTCCACAACCGTTTGACACTACAATTTTTCTCTCTATAATTGTGTGTGTGTGTGTGTGTGTGTATTCACACCTGCCAACTGAACAAAAATCCATTTGATGAAGTGGACTTTTTTTTTTTTAGTATTTAAGGTGCCATAAGATTTTCTTGGCTTTGCTATAACAGACTAACACAGCTACCCCTCTGGAAATGATTCTCTACAACAAAAATGCTGGTGAGCAACCCATCAGGCTCATTACTAGGACTGTGTTTGTGTACAGGGAACAGGGAATGCCATCCCACCAGATAATTCAATAGTCAAACCTCCTAGGACTAACATCAAATTGAACATTTTATTGTATTTATTATTACATTCATATCCCACCTTTTTTCCTCTTGCAAGGAATCCAAGTGGGTGGCAGGTACCATCTTAAAAGAGGCATTCCTCCCCCCTCACACAAGAGGGAATGCCTCTTCTGAGCTGGTGCTTCCTGAGACATGTGCGTTCATCAGCTAAAAATGAGTAAAATATGCAACCTCCACCCCTATAGTATTTATTTATTTATTTATGTGTTATATTTATATTCTGCCTTTTTTTCCTGCAAGGAACCCAAGGCGGCTTACATAATCCTCCTCCTCCTCCATTTTATCCTCACAACAACCCTGTGAGGTAGGTTAGGCTGAGAGTCAGTGACTGGCCCAAAGTCACCCAGTGAGCTTGATGGCTAACTGGGGACTGGAATCCAGATCTATCGAGTCCCTGTCTAACCACTATGCCACAGTGGCTCTCATGGTTGTTTTCCTGCCTTATATGACACCTTAAATCATATACAGTTAAAAAAAGAACACCTTTAGAGACAAAAAGGCATTCTGAAGCTCATCCCCAAGGTCACACCTTTGTTCTCCTCATTAATGAGTGTGGAAGACATGAAGCACTACACTTCCATACTGACAATTACTAACACAGATTAGAATCTCCATTTACCAATAAGCGCACTTTTAAAAATCCACCCTTTCCCATCCTAACTGCAAGTATGACAGAATGATTAAATGCCATTAAGGGGTGAATCATCTGCATTAAGTGACCTTGAGTAAGCTATCTTAAGTACCGTATGTCTCAGTTGTGAAGGAGCTCTCTCTCTCTAATAATCCCTAGGCCACCTTTAAGGCTGGAAACCTCTCAGGGCAGCAGGAAACTTCTCAAGGCTGTGAGGGTTCCCTTGAGAGTGTTCCATTCCATCCTTAAAGGCCTTTCCTGAACTTCCCCCTTCACGGCCATCTTCTCTTTTTTCTTCACTGCAGCTCACAAATATTCAACTTCCTCTGTATCCCTTGGCCCAAAGACACTACTTCTTACACATATTCTTGATGATAATCTACACATTCAGAAGAATCATGTGACACAACCTTATGTGGTGTATTACTTCAGAATGCCGCTGCTGGTGGGGTACATCACTGAAGGTTCCCATGGCAAATTCTTGACATGGAGGAGGAGCATTCAGTCAAACAACCCCTCCCAGCCATTCTGAGGTGGTACAGTCTAAGGAGGGCTAAACCATGCGATTCTTCTCAACTTTCTTCCCAACTCTTTCACAGGATTCAAAGAGTAGCCCGTCATGTAGATTATTTTAACCAGTCTCACCTCCTACCACCACCAACAACTGTATGCCTGCACGCATGGAAGGAGCTACAGAGTTACCAACCCCTGTATGAATACCACTGTTCCACTGAAGGATCACTCACCCGAACACGTTACCGTGATGGACACATTGTCGTTGCCACAGTCCTTCTTGTAGTGGCAATGCAGCCAATTCATCAGGCAGACCCCATTGCCACACTGAAGTTCCTTGTCTTTGCAAGGCAGGATGTTGCTTTCATCTGGGGGTGGAGAGAAAGAGGAAGATGGACGTTAAAAATGTTTTTGGTTGATCAAGCAGGGGAATGCATCCATTAACAAGGACTCAGGTTTCGGGTTGGTTGAGGGCCTCGATAGCTTGGTTGAGGCTTTTGTTTAGCTATATACCCAGGAACAAAACAAATCAAGTTTACTTGTTCTTTTTATTGTTGATGAGAGATAGCGTAGCACTCAAGCAAAGTGACTCCTACATTAGTTGAAAGTATTACTACCAATGTCCATCAGTTCTCCTTTCTGCCATCGCTACCCCTTTCTCCAAGTTGTAAATCTGCATGCCCGTGTGGTGCAGAGTCTTTAATGATTTTTGCAGTTTCAGATGTCTAATATGTTGTTCAGGGTAGGGCCACCAGCGATGGACAAATCTGTCAGTTTCACTTTCTATAACGTTGGCACAAGTTCATTCTACACCATTTCCGTGTCGGTGATTTTTTTTTTAAACCTTCACAAAAATTCATATACATTTTAATATGCATTTCCCCTTAATATTCACAGTTCTGTCAGTGATTTCCCCTACCGTATGCATTCTTGTATTTAATTTCCCCCGTAATGTGCACACTGTTGTTTGCATTTCTTGACCGGACGGCTGCATGGTGAAATTCAGAGAAGTGTGAATAATGAAGGATAGTTGTATTCCGGTTCACGGATTAGTTTGGGAAACATGAATTAGGCTGGTTCGTATTAAAAGGCGAGCCAAACAAACTTCCCCCCATCCCTAGCCATCACATCTTTCTTTCTACATCAGTGGTTCTCAACCTTCTTTTGCCCCATGCACCCTTTTCACCATATGTCAGAATGTCATTCCCCCCCACTTTCCAAGATTGTCAGACTCAAAAGTTGCATTCCAAATAATATGCATATAATATATAATAACTATAAATGGAATATTTCCACAGATAACTAGTGAAATATTTATCTTTATTTTTAATTTAATCTGTGCCATACAATAAGGTGTGATGTCCTGTAGATTATTTACAATCTGTAGAATTGTACTTTGTAGAAAGGTCAGTATTCCAACCGTTTGAGTCTGTGGTCCCAATTCCCCCCCTGAAACCTTAAAATTCCACCCCCGGGGGGAATTCCCCCCTGGTTGAGATGAGAACCCCTGTTCTACATAATAGATGGGGCTTTTAAAGTCAACCTGTCAGTTCCGAATGTGCAAAATCTTTTGTTTATCCAAGTTCCCAGATTTCCTTAATCAAGAAAGGGCTGATTCCTTAATCAAGAAAGGGCTCAATTAATACAGGAGTATCTCCTGTCCGGAAGATTCCTGCTGAGCCAGACAGTAGGCTATCTTTTCCCTTAAGCCTCCACTTTTGTATTCTGATTACAAGTCAGAATGAGACACGTTCTGCAAGTGTTTTCTGTGACTGGTTACCCTCTTCAACAAATCTAAGAGCAGGAAATCTATCAGCGGCAAGCGATGTTCACTGGACTGGTTGACTTCTGTAGGTTGACTTCTGTTATATAATTCCCTCCTGGCACGCACTTTCATATGTCCATAAAAACTGGGGTTAGTGGCTTTGGTCTGAATGTCCAACCAACTAGCCTTTGATACTAGATTGGATTTCAAAGGATCTGTCCATCTGGGATGGTGCTGAAACCCGCTGGAGCACTTCGGAAGCAAGTCTCACATGCTGATGATTATGAAGGGCCACAGCTCAGAGTGCTTACTTTGCACGCAGAAGCTCACAGGTTCAACTCCCGGCATCTCCAGGTAGGGCTGTGAGAAATGTGGGCAGCGGTGCTGCCAGTCTGTGCAGACGATACTGAGATAGGTGGACCAACGGTCTGACATGGAAATAAGACGGCTTCCCACGCTTCTAAGTCAAATTCTATTCCTCTGTAACCTTCAAATCAAGCCAGCCTTCCCCAGCCTGGTTCAGTCCATATATTTTGGACTGCGACTTGCATCACCCGGGTCAGCATGGGGAAGCTCGCAGCTGGCTTGACTCCCAGCTCTGGCTGGCTCAGAGTCCACAGCTGTGTTCTGCCCATCTGCTGCCAACATTCCCTGGCAGGATGAAGGCAGGATGCAAAAGCAGTCCTCGGTTCCTGCCAGTTTGGGGGTTTGATGGGGAGCTGGGAGTTGCTTTTGCTGCTGTGATAATTTTCCGACAAAGGTAAATATCTATCATTGTTAGAGACTCTCCCCTACCTTGTAATTATTTGGATCCAAGCACAAACACTCACACTTCAAATAATATTACATAGACGGGTGGGCCCAGAAGATATCCAGCATAATCCCATGCATATATCTACTCAGAAGTAAACCCCACTGAGTTCAACGGGGTTTACTCCCAGGTAAGTGTGTAAAGCAGGGATAAGAACACAAGAAGAGCTATGCTGGATGAGACCAAGGGTCCATCTCATCCAGCATCCTGTTCATACAGTGTTAGTCACTGTTGTTTTAAATATTTTACTGTATTTTAAATCTCTGTACTGCTGCCAGGTTTTATTTCAGCTTTTCCTCCTATTTTATATTGTAGTTTTAAATGGTTTATACTGTATTTTATGTTGTATTTTGCAGTTTTAACTTTGTGAAGCACCCAGAGAGCTTTGGCTATTGGGTGGTATAGAAATATAATAAACAAACAAATAAATAAAATACAGTGGCCAGCCAACTGCCCATGGGAAACCCAGAAGCAGGACATGAGTGCAACAGCACCCTCCCACCCATGTTCCCCAGCAACTGGGCTACATAGACAGACTGCCTCTGATAATGGAGGTAGCATATAGTCATCAGGACTAGTAGCCATTGATAGCCTTCTCCTCCATGAATTTGTCTCATCTAGATTGGTGGCCATCACTACAAGTGAATTCCATAGTTTAACTATGAGCTGTATGAAGAAGTCCTTCCTTTTATCTGTCCTGAATCTCCCACCTTATCAGCTTTATGGGATGGCCCCATTGGGTTCCAGTATTATGAGAGAGGGAGAAATAAGTCTCCCTATCCAATTATTGCATAATCTTGTACACCTCTATCAAGTCTCCCCTTACTCACCCCCCCTTTTTAGCCTGTGGGCTGAATTCTATTTTGGAGAAGCTTTCTGGGAGGGGGGGCACATTCCACAGGTGGGCCCAAAGGTAAATGGGGCGAGCCCCAAATTTCCAAAAATGCCAGCGTAATTTTAGCTTAAAGCTCTTACTGCCAGCAAGTAAGTCTTAGAAAAGGCATTTCAATGTTTAAGAATGGAGGAAGAAAACTGCACAAGTGCTGGGTAACCACCAAATGATCGGGGGTTGGGGGAAAAGAGGGCAGGGCCAAGGGAATGGGGCTTGGCCATTTGGGAACTTCTTCTGGGCCAGATTGGGATCCCTGGAGGGCTGGGTTTGGCCCCCGGGCCCAAGGTTCTGCACCCCTGGTATAAAGTATTGAAACCTATCTCACATCCTGCACCAAGGCAGGATCCACATTCACATCAGCCTTCCTGCCTCCCCATACCAGACGAGCAGTGCAACCTAGCCGAGTGGCAGCATTCCATGTTTTGCATGCAGAAGGTCCCAGGTTCCGTCACTGGCATCTCCAGTTAAAAAGGACCAGATAGCCGATGCTGGGAAATACCTCTGCCTGAGACCCTGGAGAATGGCTGCCAGTCAGACGACACCGGGAAAGGGGTCTGGTGGCTCCAATGTCAGTGGGGCTGCATATCTGCTCCAGGTGGCACTCTGAACTTTTAAGGAGCTAGCCATGGTGCTGAATCTGGTTTGGGGATAGGGTTCAGCCCCATGGGCAGCTCCTTTAAAGTTCAGGCTAAAGCCCAGTGTGGATACACCACCCTGCCGACACTGGAGCCACCAGCCCTCATTGAACACTGGGTTAGATGGTCAAATAGTCTGACCTGTTCTAAGGCAGTTTTCTATATTTACTTAGAAGTAAATCCACTATCTTCGATGGAGCTGGTGAGTGTGTTTAGGATTGCAGCCTATGTTTGTATGATCCAAACTGAAGGGCCAACTAGTTTTCTCCCAGCCATCCAAGCACTGACCAGGTTGAGAAACACGTGCTAGTACAGTCTACCCCTCTCTTCTCAAATACCTTAGTTAGGCTTGCAGCCAGTGGCAGATCCAATGCCAGTGGGGCTGTGTACCCACTCCAGATTTCACTCTGAGCTTTAAAGGAGCTATCCACGGCGCTGAACCCAATCCCTAAAATAAGATCAGCACCACGGATAGCTCCTTTAAAGCTCAGAGTGAAACCTGGAGTGGATACATCACCCCGCTGACATTGCAGCCACCAGCCTTGCAGCATCTGACAATAAAAGTGAATAATCTGAAACCAACTGCTCTTTCAAGCCAAGGGATGGGAGACTGGCAGCCGCGGACTGCGTACAGCCGCAGAAAAGGCAGGCTGCCTAAATCAAGTTTTTGTTTCCTCTTCAATATGTTTAATTCAAGTCCTTTGTGTCACTTTCATAGCCAAAAGCCCATGCAGTTAGGCATAATTGCTCATGATTTGCAATTCTCCGCACAGCTGCTCCAGCAGAAAATGTCAGCACCCCCGATGCATTTCTAAATATCACCGGCCCTGACAGCACACCGATTTCGATTCCGTTTGTCTTAGGTAGCCACGGGCTTGTACAAACCTGGCAGTTCAGTTTTGTATGGAGACTCATAATGAGATGATGCCTCTTGTGTGTGTGCTTTTAGCACTTGGTGGATAATGTTCTTTGAGTGACTGGATCATTAGTGGCAGGTAGCTAAAAGTTAGAATCATGGGAACAAGTAGCAGGCAATATACATCTATATTTTCATTTACAGGAATATTTAAAAGCCAAGACAGACTTGTCTTACAAATGGATTCCCACAACGTTATTAGCCCCAGATTTTTATAGCCCATGTACCCACAGTATCTAATGTGCAGAAGTTTGTGGCATTCTGATGCCCCCACCCACCACTGTTGTAAATCTTCCAGTTTACAACAGCTTTTAATATGGGCAGAGAGAGAAACAGTCTGCGTTCTGCAGCCGGCTAGCAAGAAACAGCCTTGCTGTTGCTTTGGGGGTGGGGTGGGGTGATTCTGTTTCAGGAATCACACACTGTCTATGTCCCTGCTTGTTTCCCACCTACTCAGCATGTATGTTTGTAAAAGCACAAATTGATCAGGTAAGAAGCAAGCAGGAACATGGGCACAAAGCTAGTCCTGAAACAGCACCCCCAGCTCCCAAAACAACAGCCAGATATTAGGAAACAAAACATTAGAATGAACTGGCACCATAAAGCTGCCTGGAACTTCCCACTGTGCAGGGAAGTGGGGAGGTACAATTCAATCATTCCTTCTGTTTGCAAAGTTCAGGGGTAAGTATGGATCCTTATGTAGCCCAACAGCACCATCCACATAAAACAGGGAAGCGTCATCAGGCTTGGAGGAGCCCCAAGATTTGAAGAGTTGTTTTTTTTAATTTTAAAAAAGCTTTAAAATAAAAACCACAATGGGGGTCCCTCCAAAACAGCCTAATTAGAACTGAGCATACTCAGGAGGGTGTGTGTGTGTGTGTGTGTGTGTATACAGAATGCTGACAGACGGTTGGGCCAAAAAATAGAAAATTGGGGAACGGGAATGGAATGGAGTATTTCAGAAAAGGACATGGCTGGCTGGAACGCTGAATAGCCTTGCAACATTTTGTTGCTGGTCCCAATTGCATCCCTTTATTTCTGTGAATTAGTTTCCAACCAGAGGCCGAGGCCCTCTCATTGCTTTTTTTTCTTTCTGCTCCTGTACACGACTGTATTGCTGATATAAATCTTGTCATATTCAAGATTTGCCTGCCTCATGCCTCTTCCGCGCAATAACTCTATCAGTTTCGAAAGCCATCTGAAAATGTCTCTTCCACTCTTGTCGGTGCTGCTGGCACTGCCTTCCTCCCCGTCCCCGTTCGCCTCATTATAAAAGGCTCTTTGGTTTTGCCTGCTGTTTCACGGTGTGTGGAAGCTGCATTTTGAAAACAAAATAGCACGAAAGGTAGCAAAACGGTAGTATTGTATTAATTGGCCACGTTAGAGGGGAGCTCCAGGGACTGAAACGATCTTTAAGAGAACAGCAGGAGCAAAAATATGACTGTACTGAATCTGAAAGCGATGGAAGCTGGGGAAACCTGAACAAAGGCAGAAAGTGACCCAGAAAGGTTTTCAGAATCACTTTATGGTGGGTGCAAAGGATCATATTGATCTGAATTAGGCACCTACAGTTGTGTACCAAACAGGGCTGCACTTACTTGATTAGCTGGTCAGCTTGAACAATTAGAAACCTTTTGATCAACTAAAAAGGTGTTCCAAGATTAAGTGAGGAAGCAACACTGTCGTCCCGTCCCCCCCAAGTTAAATTATTTTAATGGCAGAATTTACAAAAACTGTGGGTGGCAGGTACCATTTTAAAAGAGGCATTCCTCCCCTCTCACACAAGAGGGAATGCCTCTTCTGAGCTGGTGCTTGCTGAGACGTGCATGTTCAACAGCTAAAAATGAGTAAAATGTGCTTCCACCACCCCTATAGTATTTATTTATTATAAATATATCCTGACTTTTTTCCTGCAAGGAACTCAAAGAGGCTTACACAATCCTCCTCCTCCTCTCCATTTTATCCTCACAACAACCTGGTGAGGTAGGTCAGGCTGAGAGTCAGTGACTGGCCCAAAGTCACCCAGTGAGCTTCATGGCCGAGTGGGGACTAGAACTCGGATCTCCCGAGTCCCAGTCCAACACTCTCACCACTACGCCACATTGGATCTCAGTAATAGTAATGTCCTATTCAAAGATAAGTCGATGCATATCTACTTGATGACTTAATCCAGCTTTCCCCTACATGGTGCTCTCCAGATACTTTGGACTTCAACTCCCATCAGCCCCAGCCAGCATGGCCAATGGTCAGGAATGCTGGGAGCTGTAGTCCTAAACACCTGGAGGACACCAGACTGGGGAAGGCTGATTTAATAACTTAAAACTCATATGATAAGATGATTCAGGGCACCATCCTATGCATGTTTAGACAGAAAAAAAGTCTTACAACTCTCAGCCTGCGTGGCTGGCTTGGAATGCTGAGAGCTGTAGGACTTTTTTTCTGTCTAAGCATGCATAGGATTGCGCCATAAGAGTTCTTTCTTTCTTTCTTTCCTTCCTTCCTTCTAGTATTTGTATAC
This sequence comes from Shinisaurus crocodilurus, assembly GCA_021292165.1. Lineage (NCBI taxonomy): Eukaryota > Metazoa > Chordata > Lepidosauria > Squamata > Shinisauridae > Shinisaurus > Shinisaurus crocodilurus. The sequence continues at coordinate 17,166,100 of CM037887.1, read as the reverse complement.
TGCTCCATATTTAAGCAGATTTCAGAGCGGTGAACAATTAAAAGATAAAAGCAGATAAAGAATACAATGTGTAGAAAACAAAGTATCATTAAAACTGTGGCTGGTCAGTAAGGAAGGCTTCCCGGAACAAGGATGTCTTCTTCAGCAGGTGCCATTCCACAGAAATGGAGCCACCACATTGAAGGCTCTTCTCATGGAGGACTCCAATCGGGCCATAGGGCCATGTGGAACCTCCAGGAGAATGTCCTCCAATGACCTCGGTGAATGGGCTGGTTGCTAAGGGAGAAGGCGCTCTCTCAGGTATCCTGGTCCCAAGTTGTTTTGGGCTTTGTACACAAGTACCAGAACCTTAAACCTGGCCCGGTAGCGACAGCCGTGTTACCAACAATAATTTTTGTGAAGCAACTTCTCCCTTAGCACAGACTTGTAAATAAACCCAACTGCCTGTGGAAAGGGAGTTGCTACCAGAAGGCCAGATGGTCTAGCCCAAATTCTTGTGGGCTAGCAATTTTTCCCTCTTACATGGAAGACTGCCTCAGTACACTGGGCACTGATCCAGCACTGGTAGCTTAATAACTACAAAATACGGCAAGGATAAGGAGGAAGCTCATTATGTGGGGAAAAAGCTGTTCCTTCCATTTTCCTGTTCTTAGTTCCTAAATGCAGGTGCATCCTCTACTTCTGAACATGCCAATGAAGTATAGAAATTAACTGGACCACAAGACACTTCTGTTCTAGTCAGTTTCACACCTTTACCTTGTTTTCATTAATTGTGGCTCATTGCTGACAAGGAGAAGTAGTCATTGCACTGTTCTTTTTCCTTTTAAAAGTGAACTCCATGGGAACATATACAGTAAAGATGTTAACTTTTTCTTTACTTTTGCATTTCTAGGGATGGGCGAACTGCCTGGCACTTGACTTGCGGCGTGCGAGCCAAGTGCTCCCACTGCGCGAGCCGAGCACAAGCGCCAGCCGAGGCGCTTGCTGGGCTTCCGGTCCCCGGCGCTATGTTGTTTACGTAATTTGCGCAAATTACGGACAAATTTGCGCAAATTAAGCCGTTTTCTATGTAAACAGTGTGGCGCCAGAATCTGGAAGTTGCTGTCCCTGGCTTGGCTCATGAAAATGCGAGTCGAGCTGGGGAAAAAGTAGGGCGAGTGGAGCTTGGGGGGGGGGGTGTAGAGCCGGGTGAGTTCGCTGGACTTCCACCCCCCAATCGAGCTCTGCGCACATCCCTAATTATCAACCAAGTTTATTGTAAAAATAATGTCTCCAATAGCAATAGAAATTTCAGGTTTATAAAAACTCTCCAACAGTACAATAATAACCAACATCATTTCTGAATCATAATAACAATCAATTATATTTCTAGCAGCACATCTTTGCTGGAGTTTTTGCTGCAGGAAAGGCAAATCAGGTCACCTTTTCATCTATCACACTGTTGAATAAGTATTCAATTTTTGGTGAACTGTCTAAAAGTTAACTCAAACAAAAGTAGGCTTCTTTTTTTTTTTAAACAAGTAGAAATGAACAAACGTTGAGCACAATTCTACAATTGCATGTTTGCATGGGCAGGTGGGGGCAGTGTGTTATTCGTTACCCATGACATCCCAGGCACTATCCAATAGGTGCTTGTGACAATCATACACACTTCTCTAGTAGGAGAAACAACGGAGGGAAAGAGAGACCATGTAACAAGCAAAAGTGGGAAGAGAAGCTTGGGAAAATCAAAGGTAACAAAGGATGAATGTGAATAGATAAACTTGTATGTACAGGCAGTCCCCGAGTTAAGAACATCCGACTTACAGACAACCCATACTTAAGAACGGACTTCTGGGACTGGGTTCCCTGGCGCTACGTCGTTTACGTAGAGTACATAGCGTAGTATACTACGCAGTTTGCATAATTTACGCAATTTGCATAAATGCTGATTTTAACGTATAGAACACTATGCTGTTCCGACTTACATACAAATTCGACTTAAAGACATTCTTAAGAACGGAAAACGTTTGTAACCTGGGGACTGCCTGTACTTACGGTTCATTTCAGCTGGGGCTGACAACTATGGCGTGAAGCCAAAGGCTACACAGCAAAGGTTACACAGGTTTTGAGAAGGAATGTGAAAGAAAAGGGAGACCCGCCAATGATACATATGCTGTATGAGAATCTGAAAACATTTCCTGTACTTCAACCAGGTCTGTATTATGTAGGAGATGGCTCTGCAGTTGCTGCAAAGAGAGACTACAAATGCTTCTCTCATCCCTCTTTTTGTTGTTGTTGCCTTTCCGCTCAGACAGCAAATCACCCTGCAGGAATCACCCACACCTCCTCTTTAATAAGAAATAATAACCATCTTGGACTCTTTGCTGAGCCCCGGCAAGCAATATATTTCTACACCAAGTCCTTAACTGATGTTTAAGACACCTCCGTGCAGCACAACACCACAGTTCAATATTGAACCAGAAAATATTCTCAGTCCCTTCAGGAATCTGTACAGTCTATGAGCACAAGAAGGGCCGTAAAATTGTTCTCTGTCAAGGACATGGCACTCTAGGGGGGCTGCAGCACTTTCCCAACAAGTCATATGCTGCAGCCGGCACATTACCAGTTCAGTTCAGACCAGTTCAGACATTGCGTCAGGGATGAAGAGATGGTTTTTTGTTTTGCCTTTGCTAGAGTCCCCAGGTTCTGGTGTCTGGGGGCCAAACTCAACATTCTTGAACTGAGCTATGAGTGATTGGTTTATTTACTCCAGAGTAAGCACACGTAGGGTCCCAATTCAGATTGGGACCATGGCACTCTGGGAAGAGGGGGGGGAGAGAGTTAAGCTCCCTCCACCCATTTCCATCCTGAAAATCTGCCCCCCCCAACAGGGAGGGGGTTGAAAAAAGACACACCCCCCACAAGAGGTGGTGGTCGAATTTCAGGATGAAAACAGGTGGGAGGCAAACTTAACCTCTCTCCCGGAGTGCCATGGTCCTGATCCGAACAAGGACGGTGTGTTCTTACTGTGGAGTAAATTAACCAGTTGTGCATCGCTCACCTTGTATTCAGCTATGCGTGGTTACAAGAATATTTAGTTTGGTCCTGAGCCAGGAGCTCATAGGCTTTAGCCAGCAGTCCCCACACACACTTATCACTGCGTAAGGTGCGGGGTGGGGACAGCGGCCACAAACAGAGGCCTCCAGCTGCCAGCCTCTTGTACCACCAGTGCGCCGTGCCTTCATCCAGTTGCCCAGACTAGGCTCCATAGGGCAAGTACTGTTAGGTTTAGTATGGTGTGTAGAAAGCGGATGGAGTGCACAAAGTCTCCTGACAAGGGTCAGGGTCATGGGACAATTTGGGAGACAACTTGTTATGTACAACAGGTTATATAAGTGTTGCACAATTGGTGAGTAATATCCTATTTATAGGTACAGGGTTTTTCCTATAAAGGTAGACTGACTTGGGACATTCACCAGACCTTCATTCTCACTTGTACTTGGAACTTGAGACCTGCTTGGTTCTTGGACTTGGGATCTTCACTTGTCTTTTCTTCACTGGACAACTTTGCCTCTGCAATGATGTAGTGAGACAGAATCATCTCTTCTGGAGAAGAAGATTGTCGTGGTTAAATTTATTACAGTTAGAACAGTGGTCGAAGAAGTGGAAAAGGAAATCTGAGTATGAGAGAGATTTAACTAAATTCGAAAAGATTGTTACGTCTAGAGATGGTCTACAAGGCAATGCATCAACAAGAGGTATAACAAGGGATTTATATAGATTGATTCAAAAAGCAGAAGAACAAGAGGACCAGCTAAAGGCAGTATGAGATAATGAATTTGAAGAGGTGACCTCGAAGGTGGAGTGGAACAATATATGGGATAGACAGATTGTGAAGATGTCCTAGATGTCAACTAGGATAAAGGAAAATTTTTATAAACTAATTTGGAGATGGTATTTAACTCCAGTAAGATTAAATAGAATAGATAATACTTGTTCTGCATTTTGTTGGAGAGGATGTCAGGAAAAAGGGACATATGCTCATATGTAGTGGAGTTGTAAAAATGTACTGGTCTTTTGGCGAGAGGTTTTTACAGAAATATCGAAAATTATTGGTATTAGTTTAGAGGTCTGTCCAAAATTAGCATTGTTATCAATAACGGAGAAACTTATTTGCGACCAAAATACAAAGGAGTTAATTGTAAACTTGTTAACTGCGGCCAGGCTAATGATAGCGAGAAAATGGAAAGAACAACATGTTTTCCTAATAACAGACTGGTATAAGGAAGTCTGGGACATAGCCCTAAACGATAAACTAACTTGTAGTATCAAATGCAAAAAAGGATTGCTAAAGAAGAATAATTTTATGGATATATGGAATCAATTACTAGAGTACGTATTAATAAAGGGGAAAGGGAGCATGCCATGTCACGATATGTTATATTTTTGGAATTTGGAATTCATTTGATGAAGGGGATGGAAGTATATTAATTGGTCCCTTGGAGGGGGGGGGTTAACTTAATGATTTATTGTATGCTGTTTATGTTATATTTTTGTGTTATTCTTGTATTTTGTTATATTTTGTTTTGAAAAGTAAATAAAATATTAAAAAATGATTCATCTCTTCTGCATAAGAGATGTCTGCATTGCTTACCTTAATCCCATGTATTTGGGTCCTACAATGAATAAACTCCTTAATCTTTATAACTACTGTTCTCTCCTCTTTCTGTCTGTGGTACTGGGTGTCACTTGCTGGGTAAGCTTTGAACCCCAGTCGATCTCACAAGTACTGGCCTAAGTTCTGTCAACTGACACTGCAACCTGAGGTGGTCAGCTGACCTTACTGTCCACTGAAGAGGCACATGGCTCTACAAAACCTTTCTTCCTGGGCTGGAAGTCTGAGCAACTTATCCTGTTCAGTAACAGCACACATTCTGCCTGGCTTGGGGGTCCTAGGTTCAGGGGTCCCAGGTTCAGATGGTCCCTGAATGCTGTTCTCTGTGATGTCTGAACCCAGGAAACAGTGGTTTGTTTAAACCATGGTTTCAAACCAAATCAAGATCTGAAACCACAGACTGAGCCTGGTTTGTTCTCACAAACCATAGTTTAAATGAACTACAGGTCCCTGAGTTTGGACCTCATAGGGAATTGTGGTTAAAATTGGAAGTGAAAAATTTTGATCTCCTCCTTGCTGGTGCAAAAGAGGAGGGGAGAGGTGTGTGTGTAAGCCTGCACGGCTTGTTCATATAGCGGGAAACCATGGTTTCCCATTTTGTCCGAACTGGGACAAAATATTGGTAAGTTCTACTATTACTTAATTAGATGGATTTATATTTATTTATTTGGAAAGTGCTTTAAAATCTTCATTCTGTTATCCAGCATAATCTTGTTTCATAGATGGGATGCTGCAGTTCAGACAGAGGACACATCACTGAGATAGTAATTGGTTTAGGGAAGAGATTGGGTTTGAAACCAGCACTATCAGTCCAAGAAAAACACTACTGGATCACAGTGGCTCTTCATTGTGACATTGTGCCCCACATATAAAATGTAATAATTTCCCCTACCTATGCACCCAACATAATCCACCCACAAGAGCTGGTTGATTATGTTGGGTGCATAGGTAGGGGAAATTATCAGCTGACGGATGATGGGGGTGTTGCTGGTGGATGATGGGATGCCACCAGCAACATCCCCCCCCCAAGCAGTAGCATCCCGTCATCAGCACCATCCAGCAGTAGCACCCTCATCATCCACCAGAAACACCCTCCATGTGGTAATAGCACCCCTCATCATCCATCAGCAGGATTTGCTGGTGGATGATGGGGGTGCTACTGCTGGGGGGAGGGTGTTGCTGGTGGATGATGAGGGTGCTACTCAGGCCTGTCTTTAATGTGGGGCAAAAGGGGCAGCTGCAACAGCTGGAGGCACCCTGATTGGGAAACAGAGCACTTCCCCCTACCCTGGGGCTCTTTAGCTGTTGCACAACTACAACTCCCAGCATGCCCGGATAGCCAAAGGCCTACCTGCCTCCTCGCCTGCTTGTGCTCTCCGCGGCGAGCCGGCCGCGCTGGTCCCTCGACACGCTGGACCCCGCGTTATGTTTTTGGCGGGGGGGGGGAACTTTGGCGCGTGCAGGAGCCCTCCTCTCTTCTGCCGCTCACCCGCTCGCGTCCCTGCTGCCCAGGGGGGGTGCTGCCGCCGCGCCAAAGTTCCCCCGCCCCGCCAAAGTTCCCCTGCCAAAATCATAGTGTGGGGGTCCAGCGCGCCGAAGCAGCTGGATGTGACGCGGCGGCGGCTTCAGCGGCTCCGGCATTGACTCCAGCGGCGGCGGCAGCTAGAGCGACGCGGAGAACGCTCCGCGCCGCTCAGAAGAGCGAAATCGGGCTGCCCCCACCAACAGAATCAGGCCATATGTGAGGCAGCGGCAAAGTTTTTTGCGGAACAGGCAGCCTTGTCCTGCTCTCCTCTCTTCCGCTGCCTGCCTGCTCGAGTCCCTGCTTCCGGGGGGGGGGGTGCTGCTGCTGCCACTGCCGCTGCCAAGTTTTTTTCCCTGCAGGAGCCCTCCTCCTGTCTTCCACTGGACCGGTTGGAGGCACGCAGAGGAAGGTAGGGGGAAAAATATTTGGTTTTTTCCCCCAGCATTCACTCAATAAGACGCACAGACATTTCCCCCTCCTTTCTGGGGGGAGAAAAGTGCGTCTTATGGTGCGAAAAATATGGTAAGTGACAGGCGCCCAGGCCAGGCGGCCAGCGGAGTCTCAGACTGGAGCGGAGCCGCGGCAAAGGTTTGAAAGAGCCGCATGCGGCTCCGGAGCCGCGGGTTGCAGACCCCTGGTTTAAGCCATGCCTATAGCTAGGGTTCTGTCCCACAACACACACACACTGTTAAATCCAGGGCTGTGTGTACTCCAGACTCTGCACCTAGAAAAGCTAGATTCTGCAACTTGCCTAAATTATGTACACTGAGAAACAGTATCATTTATTATTTACTCAGTGCCCAGTGATTCCAGTGGAACTCGATTAGATGGCTCGTAAGTCAAATCTGCTATGTTCCTAATGCTTGGATATGTGTACTGAGCTTGGATGGCTATCAAATGAACTTAGTTATTCAAATTGAAATTGATTATGAGCATCTACACAGCCTGCATGACATCTTTCTCAGTACTTTCAGCGTGAAAGGAGATTTTCTAATGTTCTTACTACTTTAGAAAACCTTTTCTGCTGGAAGCAGCACAGTTGCCTCTTTTTCAAAAGGAAAATAATTGTTTCAGCCCGACAGTCACCTCCTGGGATGGTCATGTGACCACCCCATGGGACACGCCCTGGTGTGGTCACATGACCAATCCAGGAAGTGCTGCCGCGGTTAAATTCTATCTCTGAAGACAGTGGGGCTTGCTAGGAGTGTGTGCATCTGGAGTTTCAAGGAAGAGGAAGTTGGGAAGGTAGCGATGCTGCCTGGGCTGGCTGGCTGGCTGACAAGGAAGAGATCTGTGCCTATATAGTTCATATATACAAAATAAGAAGAAAAATGGAGCATGTTAATCTAAGATTGGACAGAGGAATTTGGAACCTGGCGAGCAAATTACAATTTCTGGTGGGGTAAGTTCATCCATCACTAATAACCACTAGTTCCTGTACCAAGTTATGACCCTGATCGAAAGTGCATCAATTGCCAAATTTGCACAGCCACCCTTAAGCCAAGATTCACAAGAAGATGAGTGCTAAGCCAAATAACTATTTATTTATTTAAAGCCTCTATAACCCAGTCTTCCAACTGTGTAACAAGACTCCAAGGCAGCATAGAAAACAATAAAATCTAAATTACAATAAAATGTGGTTAAAACATCAAAAACAGCAAGAGTTTAAAACAAACAAACAAACAAACAAACCCACCACTAACAATAGAAATAAAAATTGCAGCAAAATAAAAGCCATAATTCAAAACAGCAGTAATGATCAGCTGTGGTGGAACAGCATAAGAACAACCAATCAAACATTAGAAGCCTGCCACAATTTGGCACCTTAAGGTGCCACATGAATATGTCTGGGGAGGACAAATTGTAATCTGGGAACTACCATAGAGAAGGATTTTTCTTTGACCTGTCTGCAGGGCTCCCAAAGCAGAACGTAACCATCAGTTGTTTAAGGCTTCATAGAGAGCCAGCGTGGTGTAGTGGTTAGTGTGTTGGACCGGGATTCAGAAGATCCGGGTTCTAGTCCCCACTCGGCCATGAAGCTCACTTGGTGACTTTGGGCCAGTCCCTGACTCAGCCTGACCAACCTCACAGGGTTGTTGTGAGGATAAAATGGAGAGGAGGAGGACTATGTTCTTCTGGGTTCCTTGCAAAAGAAAACAAAAAGGCAGGATCTAAATGTAATTTTAAAAATAGATTAAAAGCAGCACTTACCACATTCTGTGGTTCTTCTGCACTTCTGTAGAACTGCAGAGTGTCTGTGCATGCGAACAGACACACTCACACACACACACACACACACACACACAGCCCTGCCTATCACTTATACACTCTGAACACCAGTCTGCTCTTGATCCCTGGAGGAAATAGAGCAAGGATATGCAGATGGAAGAAGGGTCACACTGGCTGGGGTGTGCATCTCGCTTTCCCTACACTGGGTTGGGGAGTGTGGCTGTGCTTCTTGTTGCCAGAGGTAACAGGATTCACACCTTCGGTGGAAATGCATTCACCGAGAAAAACAGAGGGAAATGAGAGTGCCATTCCTCAGCATGAGGTAGCTTGCAAATGAAAGGAAGATGCAGCCATCTCCGGAGAAGATTTTCCCCATTGCCTTTTTCAGCATGACCCTGCCACATCCTTGCAGTACTCAGTGTGCCCACAATCATCATTGTTACGAGCAGCAGCAGCAGCAGCAGCAGCAGCAGCCTGGAGGAGGCGTTATTCCAGAAGGTGATGCTGGCAGGCCACAACCTGGCCCTGTGGCATTTGTGCTAAAAGGATCCCCACAGGGTTCTTACCTGCCTCCCCCTGCCCTGCCACATGCTCTTCAACCTCTTCACCGCTGAGTGAGATCATCTAGGGCAAGGATAGGCAACGTGGTGCCCCTGGGTACCAGTGTGCCCCATGACACCTTTCTTGGTGGCCACCGAGGTGCCCTATCTCTCCCACCTTTAAAAAAAATAATTAACACATTTTCTTATCAGCGGCTGGGATTGCTGTGCAATAGGTTTCTGTTGGTGCTGAAAATTGTGCATTCAAAGGAGTTGTTTAGTGTGCTGGGACTCAGAGCCTACCTCTGCCTTGAACTCAGTCTTTTGGGCAGGTAACTTGTCCTTTGCCATGCCTCCCATGGCAGCCATTTTGTGGTGGTGCCCGGGACAGTTTCTCACGTTGCCAAACGTGCCCACGGCCCCCAAAGCGGTCTGTGTCTCTCCAAGGTCTCAGGCAGTCGGCCTTCTAGGCAAGAATCATTCTCTTCCTGTACAGTCCTATTCCTCTCTGCTCAGAAGTCAGTCCCATGCGATGATACTTACTCCCAGGTAAGTGTGTATTGGATTGTAGCCTTAAACATCTGGGATGCGCCTGCAAGAAATGCATCGGTGGGAAAAGGAACAGGCAGGAGATAAACTGCCAGTCTGAGCTGAAACAAATTATATGACTCAGACCACATTCTAATGAGTGTGATGGGAAAGCAGCCATGCCTGGCGAGAACTTGATACCGCCCGTGCTGAGATGCCAGACTTGTGCAAATTTCAAGGTGTGTAAGTCATCCTCGACACAAGGACAACACAGGGCAATCAGAAGCTGCCCCCCAAATGACCTTGACCACACAGGCAATGACTTTTGAAGAAGGAGAAGAAGGAAAACTTGGGTTTAGTCCTAGAGGTTTGCACGCGTATGCCTGACTTGTATCCTTAGTTGCACGTGTATTGGGCTTAGTGAGCACACTCTGGGCAGCCCTGAGCGATTTTGTGGCAAGGGAAAAGGCACTCAGTATAGGATGATGATGATGATGATGATGATGATGATGATGATGATGATGATCATCCCAACAGCCTCCATCAAAGTGGCTCTCAGAAATAAAATCAGACCAAAACAATAAACCAAACAAGAACCAAGAACACAATTCATAAAATACCAAATGCAAAACGTGCAGTACAGCTTGCTTAAAAGGGAAAAGAGAAAAGGGCAGCAAGAAGATATAGTAGCAACTCCACTCTCCATGGGGGAAAAACGGAAAAACACCCCTCCACACGAGGAGCAAGACAGAACAATCAATAAGAAACAAGGCAGCATGATAGGAGCTAATCAGACTTCCACGAAGACTAGATGAGCGTCACTAAAAGCTTTCTGAAAGAGCCAAGTCTTAGCCTGGGGTCTAAAATAATAACAACATCAAAGAATCCTGCGGCACCTTAAAGAGTTCAGAAATGTATTATTGCATACACTTTTACAGGCGATGGCTCACTTAATCAGCTGCAAAGCGTATGCCATAATACATGTGTTAAGTCTTTAAGGGGCCACAAGACTCTTTGTTGGTTTTGCGGCAACAGGCGAACATGGCTATGGCTACCCCTCCAGAACAGGGCTGTTCCAAGGGCTAAGGCAGGTGCCCCGTGTGCCATATTCTAGGGGGTGCCAAATGACCCCCTGAAGGCGGCAGAGGCAGCCATTTGGTGGCAGTGGCGCCAGCGCTCTTAGCCTGTGCCCGGCGCTAGGAGGGCTGCAGCTGCATGCCCCTTCACTGTCGCCACTGCCGGGAGGGCTGCGTGCCCCGTTGTGCTCCGGCTCTCCAGAGCAGTGGGCCAAGCCCAGCTCTGAGGAGTTCTCAAAGCGAGGCGTCGGCCTGCCTGGCGCTCCAGAGACCCACACCGGCCACTCTCCTGCTGTGGCAAACGCTGCAGCGGAAGAGTGCCTGGCACAGCTCTCTGGAGTGCCACCTGCCTGATGCCGAGCTCCGAGAACCCCTCAGAGTTACGGCACTGTAAAACGGGCTCTCCGGGAAGCCCCACCAGTCCGCTTCCCTGCTGCGACAAATGCCACAGCGAAAAAGTGGCCGGTGCAGCTCTCCAGAGAGCTTGCCTGGCCCAAATGCAGGATCTCCGAGGAGGGCCTATGCTGCCGTGGCAACGGCGATTCCCAGGGCCGGGATGTCTTGCTTTGAGGAAGGACCCTTCAAACGTTCCAGGATGTGGTGTGAGGGCACGTGAGGCAGCTCCCATGCTGAAGCTAAGCAGGTCTGGGTCTGGTCAGTGCTTGGAGGGGAGACCACCTGGGGACCGCATGTGGCCACCTGGAGTTCCACGAGGAAAGAAAGGCGGGATATAAATGTAATAATAAATAATAAAATGAAGTGAGGAATAGAGGGAGAGGCAGACGGTGGCGGTGCTGCCCTGCTGGGAAGAGGAAAGAAGAGGAAGAGGTGGTGGAGGAGGAGGGTGGTGGTGGTGGTGGAGGAGGGTGGGAAGCACGGGGGGAAAGAAGAGAGGGCAGCAGCGTGATCCTAGGCACAAAGTGAACCCTGCACAGATCCATAGAGAAGCAAGACAAGCAAGACACGCTGGAAGCAACAGACGCTTTGTCCAGCCTGAAGTCTGCAAAAGCGTCTGGCTTGCAGGGATTATCCTGCTGTACTGGAAGAAGGATTTGGTTGGGCAGAACTTAAATGCTTTCTCAACCTCTGCCCCCTCAGGCTTTAGTCTGTGGAGTCACAGATCACAGCTGGCAGCCCCGTAGACAATGACAAGTCCGGCCGGAGCCAGCTATGCCGCCCCGCTGTGTTAAGCAGGCATGTGCTCGAAAGGGGCACTGAAAAGAGAATCTCTTGTGCACATGCAATCAGAGTGGAGCTGAAACTGGGGCAGAATTCCTTGTGGAAAGATTCACAGCTGGCTTTTAAAAGGCCCTGCTCCCAGATGGCTTAAGAGCACATAAGCCAGGTTGCAGCTGCTGAATTAAGACGTGTGACCCTTCCTGTTCTCGTGAGCCTCTTTCTTTCAAGACCAACAAAAGATTTCAGAACATTGTAAGGCTCCACACCAGGAAGGAAGGCCACGGCTGCCCTCATCTTCCTGCTTGGGGCAGGAGCTCAGCGGCAGAGCAGTTCTGCTTGGCATGCGGCAGGCCCCAGCTTCAATCCCCGGCCGGCAGCATCTCCAGGCAGGGCTGGGAAAGACCCCAGACTGAAACGCTGGAGAGCCAGTGTGGCGTAGTGGTGAGAGTGCTGGACTGGGACTTGGGAGATCCGGGTTCTAGTCCCCACTCGGCCATGAAACTCCCCGGGGTGACTTGGGGCCAGTCACTCAGCGTAAACCTACATCGTAGGGTTGTTGTGAGGATAAAATGGAGAGGAGGAGGAGGAGGATTATGTAAGCCACCTTGGGTTCCTTGCAGGAAAAAAGGTGGGCTATAAATATAATAAATAAATATATAAATAAATAGTATGGGTCCCCAGATGTTTTTGGCCTACAACTCCCAGCATGCCCCAGCCAGCGGGCTGTGCCCTCCTGTGCCCCCTCCCGCCCAGAGCCAAGGTATCCCTCACGGCAGTGGTGGGCAGCAGCAGCACTCCCACGGAGCTTCCATTTTAACCGTGGCACAGTGGCCAATTCCGCTCACCATGAGGGTCCCCACAGCCACGCCCTCAAGGCAGCTGCGTCGATCCAGATCAACAAACCAGTTCTAGCGGTTTTATCTCCACTAGGAGCAAGTTGTTTGGAAAGCGAATTGGGTCTCCATTGCCCATTCAAGACCAAGCCACCCCTTGGTACATATCTCAACTTTGGGGCTTGGACCTCCATGGGGTTCTCTTGTGCTAGTCCATTTCAATAGGTTGGTGGGTTGGCAGGAGAACATCATGGTGGACTGTACCCCCTGTTGGGATATCAACAACATGCTGTGAGTTTTTCGTCAGAGTTGAGCCAGAGGCAGCTGTCAAGCGCGAGCCAGGAACATGGAGCCAGGAGTAAAGGCCAAGAGGTCAAAGGACAAGCGAGAAATTAGGACAAGCCAAGAGCCAGAACGAGGAAACACCATCATTCCTAAGGCAAAGCTCCAATCTGAAACTTTTAGCACACAATCTTATGCATATTTAGAGAGAGAGAAAAATGTCCTACAACACCCAGCATTTCCCAGCCAGCCAGGATTGGACCTTTAAAGTTCTTCCTGTTAAGGATAGCCAAGTGGAGTCACTCTAGTACCAGGGAACCAGTGAGCATCAAGCGGTTCTCAAACTCTCCCCCCGCACAAACCTCTCGAAAATTGCCAGGTGAACCACTTGATAAACATCTTTTTGGTCTACAAATCAAAGTACACACATAACTAATAGTTTAATAACATTTTTTTCTACAGCGCTGGCATCATCCTCAAAATCAGCACTACATTATGAAAATCGTGGGCCCTAGGCCAGGGCCTTGTTAGTCTGTTAGTTAATTTAGCCCTGTCAAAAAGGCCTTGATCTCTGTCATTACAAAAACACGAAGACACAGCAACCAAACAATCCTTTTGCCATCAGTATACTACTGACTAATCTTATAATATATAAAAATTAGTAATAATCTGACCTGCAATCTCTTCTAGGCACAAGATCTTCAATCTACACATGGGTCTCCAGCCCAGAAAAATGGTCCCATTCATTTCATTGGACAGAAGAATGTTCCCTGGGACATGTGACTTAGCCCAAGTCACTGGAATGAGTGAAGAACCCATGTGTGTTTCAGTCGCCCATTTCAAGAGGTCTGAATGTGACAATCCTACACATGTCTACTCAGCCATATGTCCCATTGAGTTCAATGGGGCTCACTCCTGGATAAGTAGTTATTGGATTGCGGCCTAATGGCATGAGGCTAATCAGAAGTAAATCCCATTACATTAAATGGGGATTACTTTTGAGTAAGTGGTTATAAGATTGCAGCCTAAGGCTGTATTCCTATACCCACTTACCTGGGAGTTAACCCCATTAAACTCAATGGGACTTACTTCTAAGTAGACATGTATAGGATTGTGCGGTGTCTTTATTTCCCCCAGAAAGTGGTTCACTGAAATGAAATAGCCACATTTCTAGGGGCCAAGACTCATAATGAGAATTGCTGTCACCTGATTATAAAAAATCTTTTTCAATTAATCTAATGAATTTTAGTTGATGAATTTATCACATCTGCATACATTTGCATATGAGAAAAATGGTTCAAAGGTAAAACTTGGTTTTTCGACCATGTGCACATGTACCATAGCAGGCATCTTTTTAGAAGAGCTCCGCCTTTTCTTTGACATAGAAGGGGAATGCCTCTTTTTAGTTGTGGCTTGCCACCCGCAGTTTCATTAAGTAATTAGGGTTTCTTTAAAAAAATATATCTGCTGAATGGTTAACTAGGTGGCAATGTTTAGTCAATCAAAATGGTGGGTTGTTATTATTATTATTATTGTTGTTGTTGTTTACATCTTTATGGCAAAATAATAATATTATAAAGACATAACATAAGTCAGTCAACAAATAATCAACATTTGTTGATAACATTAAAAAAAGCATGAACCTTACCTAGTAGATTCTTAGATGGCACCCAATACTAAAGATGGGGAGAAAATTAGTTTAGTCTGCATTTTAAAGCAAAATGACACTTCCTGGACTAAACTTCACATCAGAGCACTGTTATCCTTTGGATTGAAATTTGTGATGCAGTTCTTGGCTCAAAAACCGCATAGAGAAATGCATACATTAGGGAAAATTGCGTCCAAAAATGTATAAACCGGGGGAAATCTGTATACAAAAAAGGATTCCTAATCGCACGAAAAAGCAGTACACAGACATAGCTGTACATGTGGGGAGCCTTTTGTATTAACACAGAACATGTGGTTGTTCGGAGGGGGCATGGCCAGTGGGCACATTGGCATTTGGGGGCATGGTCAGTTGGCGCAAACCTGCTCCCCACTTACTGGGGTGGGGTGGGGCTGCATGTACAGATCAGCAGTGGCTCGTGGCTCCAATGACAGTGGGGTGGTGTATCCACTCCGGGTTTCAGCCTGGACTCTAAAGGAGCCATCCATGGTGCTGAACCTATTTTGGAGTGCAGTCCCCTTAAAAGTTCAGACTAAAGCCCAGCATGGATATACCGCCCCACCTACATTGCAGCCACCAGCATCTACTGGTAGAGATCATATACTTGATGACACTTACATTCAGATAGTTATACTGATGCCAGCCAAAGTTTATGGCAGCTTCATAAACAGTTCTGTGACTGCATGTTCTTATTTAGCAATACTTTTTCTCCCCCACTACCCTCCCCTCACCCAACTTGACTGATGTCTCCCTTCATGGGAATTTTCAAGAGAATATTCCCATTGGACTTCAGTGTTTTCCATTAAAGCAGCTACCCCCCCCCCGCCCCCCCCCCACACACAAAGAAAAAAACCAAACTCTTAAACACTGGCAGGTTACTTACAAAGCTCGGAATAATTGCTGCCTGTTCCAATGCGGACGCAGCTCCCCAGGATAAGAAAAAGGTGGAAGAAAAGAACTAAGGAGGAAAAAAAGAGAGGAGGGAAAAAAAAGGTTTTCTTAGTAGCTGTTTGTTTTGGTTTGCACGGCAGATGTCATTTAGTGGTACATGACGTTGTCAAAGTACACCCACTCAATTTACTAGCCAGATTTTGTGACTCCATTAAACATTCACTTCAGTGAGTAGAAATAAAATCCAATTATTCATTGACATGAGCTTCTGCAAAGCTTCCTGTCTCAGAAAGTGTTACGTACAACTTTCTGGTCTATTAAAGCCTAAAAGAGAAAGGACCACAGCTTAGCATTAGAGTGCCTGCTTTGCAAGTAAAAGGACCCAGGTTCAATCCGCAGCATCTTCCGGTAGAGCGGAGAAAGACTCCTGTGAAACCTTAGAAGAGTACACCAGGAAGAGTACACAATACTGAACTAGATGGACCAATGGTCTGACTCAGTATAAGGTAGCATCCTGTGTTCCTAGGCAAACCAGTGATATGTAAACCCAGGCATCTACAAACTGAAACAAAATGTGCCCTAATTTGATTAATATGTAATAAATTAAGCACCTTCTTCCCTCTCCTACTGAACTCCATAGGACTAACAGTGCCATCTTATACATGTCTACTCAGAAGTAAGCTCCATTGAGTCCAATGAGGCTTACTCCCAGGAAAGTGGGCATAGGATTGCCGCCCAAAGTGCTTCAATATGGCTGGATTGTTCTCAGTGCTACACATTTTGAAATTCTGTGGACCACTTTGGGCATTTTTTGGGTAGTGCAGAAAGGTAGCGCGCACACACAGACCCCTCGTTCAATAAACCAAATTAGATTGAGGCCAGGTTTTGAAATGTAAACATCTACGTTCACCCCCCCCCCCCCCCCACTCTGCTCTCCCTTCTGCTACTGCTTGGGCGCTTATAAAACACCTGGTGATGCTGAACATGAACGCCTAACTATTCCCCATTTTCCTCCTTCCACCAAAGAAAGTGAAAGTGAGAAATAGAATCCAATCTGCTTTCTTTGCTGCACAGTCCCCCAGGCCAGTGATGGAGCAGAAAGAGAGCACACACATTCTGGTGGGGTGGGAGATAGATATAGAACACACACACACACACACACACACACACCATTACGTATACATACATGCAATGTGTTATGGACAGTTCAGAAGTTTCCACAGGAATCCCTCCACCTTTTGTTTTGCAGGATTTGTAGACACCACATGCTCATCCTAACCGATGCTTCCCTTTCTCCTCCCCACCCCCGCTTCCCGATTGTGAGGACCACAATCCAATTAAGAATGGGTGGGACACACACACACACACACACACACACACCAATTAAAAAGAAAGGGAAAAAAAGGGACTAACAGTTGCAGACGAGACTTCTGATCCCTTGATGCAAATCGGTCGCTCCCTTCCCCCACGTGAACCGCCACAATCGGGGAGCGCCCGAAAGCTTGCATGCTGCTGCATGCACACACCCCACCCTCAATATATTTAGGGGGACGGCACGGCTGCTTGCTCCGCCTCGATGCGCGCAAATAGGGAAGAAGGCGTCCTTCTTCCAGACCGACCGAGCACCAGGGATGGGTGGGGGAGAGAAAGAAAGTCACACACGCACCCGTTGCAAGCCAGATGCTCCAGGATATTCCCGGTGATGCGGGGATCTGGGAAGGATGTCCGGAATGGATGTCCGGTCCAAGGATGGAAGGAGGGGGAGGGGGAAGGGAAGTCTCTGGAGAGAGGGAGAGGCTGGGGTGGGGATTTCCAAAGGAAGCAGCCCCGCCGCGAATCCCCCCGCCCCACGCGGATCCAGCCCCTCCCGGCCCTTACCGGAGCACCCCCAGCAGAAGGCCGTTCTCTCCATGCGCTCCTCCGGCGGCGGCTTCCCGAGGGGCTCGGCGGTGGTGGGAAGTGCAGCCGGAGGAGCGGCGGCGGCGGCGGCAGATGCGCCCCTCTGTCTTCCCCGGATTGCCGCCGCCAGCCGGGCCGGAGCAGCAGCAGCAGCAGCGTGAGGGTGCGGAGGCGGAGGCGGGACGCGGCGCTCTCCTCTGCTCTGCTCCTGGGCGAGGCGGCGTGACCTCAGCCCGGCAGCCGCGGCCGCGCTTTCCCAGGGGCTGCGGCGGCGGCGGGCTGGCGGCGCCCGGCTGCATCCGCTGCGCAGCTCGGCTCCCTGCTTCGATGGCCGCCCCCGGCTCGCCTGGCGGCGGCCTGCCATTGCGCAACGGCAGCGCCCCGCCGGCGTGGCGGCAGGAGAGCCGCCGGAGGAGCGCCAGGGGGCCTCCCGCGCTACCCTCCGGCAAGCGCCGCCTGTTCTTTTAGCCGGTCTGGAGTGGAGCAGTTCTGCTCGGCCTGGGCCCAAGCGCTCCGGTCCGGCGGAGGGAAAGCGAGCAAGGGCGTGGTGGTGTAGGCGACCCGGGCCTTGCTTGCAAAGGGGGCGGCCGGCCGGCTTGGGGGAGCGAGCGTCGGGGGTAGACGGAAGGTTCCCGAGCCGGAGTAGTCGCGTTATGATGCCTCTCTTAGCAGCCGAAAGGAGGACTCTGGGGGCATAAGGACTCAGGGCGGCGCTGGATCCGAGCAAGGGCGCATCTCGTCCAGCATTCTGTTCACACAGCGGCTGCCCGCGGGAATCCCAGAAGCAGGACATGAGGGCTACAGCACCCTCCCGCCCATGTTCCCCAGCAGCTGGTGTACATAGGCATACCCTAAAAAGGGGAACGGACTGTCTGTCCTCCTAGGAAGTTTTCGGGAACTTCCTAGGAGGGCCGGAGAGGCAATAGAGACCAAGTGGTGCTCCAGACGAGGAGCGACTTTGGCGCCCCCCCCATACCTCTTCCTTTTGTCAACTTTTGGATACCCTTAAAAACAAATACAGTAATACCTTGGATTGCAAGTAACTTGGGTCTGAGAGCGTTTTGCAAAACAAGCAAATTTTTTAAATTTTTTTCTACTTGCTAAGCAACGTCTTGCAAGACAAGGGATGTAACCGCTCGCCTCTAGCGGGCCGAAATCTCACGCCCGCCAGACACTGGCTTTGATATAAGAGTGTTTTGGATTACACAAGCATGTTTCCGGAACGAATTATGCTCTCAATCCAAGGTATTACTGTAAATAGGGCTCAGTCCTATGCATGTTTAGACAGGGAAAAAAGCCCTATAACTCCCTGCATTCCCCCAGCCAGCTAGGCTAAACATACCCAGCTCTTTCATAGGACTTGGTTTTCATCCCCTTCCCGGTCCTGGTCACCTCCAGAGACTGTGTTAGGGGGTGGCCCACTAGGGCCACAGGAGCCCCGAATCTCTGGGAGGCCCTCTGCCCCACCACCCTGCTGTCCATGGGCACTGGCTGAAAGAAACGTACAGGAGCCTGATTCTGTGTTGCATCTGATCCCCCGGATCAGCTGGCTTTTGCCCTCATGAGCTTCACCTCCTGTTCCAACCCCCCCTTCCCTTGAATCTTTCTGCCTGAGGCACCCAATACTAAAGATGGGGAGAAAATTAGTTTAGTCTGCATTTTAAAGCAAAATGACACTTCCTGGACTAAACTTCACATCAGAGCACTGTTAATCCTTTGGATTGAAATTTGTGATGCAGTTCTTGGCTCAAAAACCGCATAGAGAAATGCAGGGCATCTGATTTTCTGAAATCAGATGCCCTGAGGAGACAGGGCCCTTTAAAGACACACACACAGGGAGAAACTTCAGAGCATATGTAAATTAGCATATGCAAATTTGTGGATTTTTGTTTGTCCTGTGGGCCTGAGCCCCAGATCTTTTCAGTATCTAGCACCGCTCCTGGTCACCTCCTCTGGACATGCTCTAGGTTGGCAATGCCCTTCTTAAAATGTGGCACCCAGAATAGATGTGGAGGCCCATACATGAGATAGCTGAACTAACTCCCCCCCCCCCCCACGAAGAACTGTTACAAGCTGGCTAAACCCCGGCATATAGGGTAACTGTTTGTGCAAATGGTTCACTTGGGTGAGCAGCGGAACATCCGATGGTAGCAGCTACTCGCTTGATTTTCTGTGGTCGGCTGTGCACTGTTAGTCAAAACCGTTGACTAGTCATTTTACGTTCTATTAAAAACTAGTTAGAATTAGGCTTAGTCTAGAGCTTTAGTCTACGTTTACAATAAAGTTTAGACTTCAGTCTAAATTTAATCTAGAATTTACGGTAGTCAAGAAGAAGTTTGGTTGACTTTCTAAGCTAGGGTGTCAGATAATTCCCTCTCTGATCCTCTCCCATCTCTTGTACCCATAATGCCTGGATGTGGTCAGAATCTTGCCTGCACCCTTGAGTTTGATTGGTTTTGAAAGCTGCCATCCAGATGGGATGCTCTTCAAATCTCAGGAAGAGAATGGGAAAGAGTCACCAGCATTAACCCGACTGTAGTAACAGCATGAATTGCTGACAAATTTTACTCCTCTGTAACCTATGCTATGGGCCAGTCCAGCTTATCCCACCTGTAGCTGGACATGGATGTAACGGTCAGTGAGAATGATAAGAGTTCCTTTTAAATTTTGAATTGGCTGCTTATGACATTTTCTTTTGTTAGGACTAGGTTCTCGCACAGGCCCTTTCCCTGACTGATATCATATCAGCTTGGCTTGGCGTTACTGGCTGTTGACTGTTTTGAGATGGCTGGGAAGGGTGGAGTGGACAAGGGGCAGTGGGCATCCCTAATAGCTATTCTGTCTCTAGCCAGAACCACCCAGTGCACATCCCTAAAGCTATAGGGCTGCAATCCTATACCTACTTTCCTGGGAGTAATATCCCCACTGAAGTCAGCGGGACTTCCTTCTGAGCTGACATCATAGGATTGCACTGTTAGTCAGTTTCTCAATTTATCTTCTTGTCAGTTTTTCTACTGAATTAGTTGAATTACCTGGGTGACATGCTTGAATCTCCATTTTGTAGATTCTCACCCCCACATTAAATGCGCTTTAAGACACAGTCCTATGCATGTTTAGACAGAAAAAAGGCCTACAACTCAGCATTCCCCAACCAGCATGGATTGTGCTCTTAATTTTTTAAAAATAAGATTTGATTTTGAAATGTATTAACTACTGCTCTCTGGCTCATGTTTCTAAGAAATCATGGGATGAAAATAAACCAATGATCAAAAAACAATTTCAGGGGTCACCAGTGGCCATTTCCAAGCAATGCATTAATTAGGGAGAGATTAGTTCCCAGCATGACGCTAAAGATCTGAGTCTGAACATGTATTATATGCTATTAGCAGGAGGACTTTATCATATTTCTTCTGTTGTGATCGAGCTGGTGCAGTTGTAGAACTGGGGATGGGAACCTCAGCTTAGTTTCATGCAGCCCTAATTCCAAGTGGCTTGAAGAGATGGGGTGGCACAGAGAGAGAGAGATGGGGTGGCACACAGAGAGAGAGATGGGGGGCACAGAGAGAGAGATGGGCACACAGAGAGGGAGATGGGGGGCACAGAGAGATGGGGTGGCACACACACGTAGATGGGGTGGCACAGAGGGAGAGAGTGAGTGAGCATGCTGTACAATCTGGCAATGCTAGAGACTTTGCCCACCAGTGGTTCTGGCTCCTCCCACCATTAGCAGCAGCCCCGCCCCTTTGATTGACGTTTCTTCTGGGTTAATAGCCCTTCACAGGGGGAACCCCCCCCCATTTTCGAATTTTCCAGCTATAGCTCAGGTCTTTTAAGGTGGGAGCACTTCCATCTACTTGAATACGAGTACTGCAGAAAAATAAATCAATCAGTTTGGCATTGCAGTTATTGGCTCTGGTTCAGCAATGCACTTGTGCCATACATGCACGGGTGAGTGTTTCTTGGGCTGTTTTTCTTCCTGTCATTCTCTGTGCCACTTTTTGGGGACAACCTGCCACCAAATAAAACTAACAAACGAGAACAGTGCCCCTAAATGGTAATTGTGAATAGATTCACGTGTTTCCTGACTCTTTTCTACTTTGTTATTCAGAACAGACAAAAGGAAACAGTATTTTATTTATTCATTCATTTGCAACATTTATATACCACTTCACATCTGAACAGAGAACGGAGTGGCGAACAATAAAATATAAAATAATATAAAATAATTTTTAAAAACATTAAAAGTTTTTTTTTTTTTTAAATGCAATACTAATAAAAAACAAGGCTGGTCAACCAAGAAAGGCTTCTTGACATATATTTTCAGGAGGCACCGAAAACAACTTAGTGTCGGAGCCTGCCTGCCTGACCGCCACAGAAATGGAGCCACTACACTGAAGGCTCTTCTCCAGATGGATGCCAATTGGGCCATAGGTCCATGCAGAACAAGCAAGAGAATGTCCTCCAATGACCTCAGTGACTGGGCAGGTTGATAAGGGAAAAGGCATTCTCTCAAGTATCCTGGTCCCAAGTTATTTAGGGCTGTATACACTAGTAGCAAAACCTTAAAACTGGTCCGGTAGCAAACAGGCAGCCAATGCTGTTCCCTCAGCAAAGGAGTTGCATGCTGAAAAGGGACAGCTCCAGAGAACAGCCAAACTGCTACATTCTGCACTAGCTCCAGCTTCCAGAGCAGCCTTAAGGGCAGCCCCACATAGAGTGCATTGCAGTAATCCAGTCTTGAGGTTACTAGCGCCGGTATCACTGTGGCCAGGTGCCAGGCTATCCTGTCCAGGAGATGCCGTACCTGGCGAACCAATCGAAGGCACTCTGAGCTGTTATGGCCACTTGGGACTGCAGCAATAATGATGGATCTAGGAGTACCCCCAGACCAGGGCCGGTGCTACCATTAGGCCAACTAGGCAGCTGCCTAGGGCGCAGGGCTAAAGGGGCGCCAGAAACGCCTTGAAAAAAAAATACAGCGCTCTCAGGTGGGAAGGGCGGGCACTAAATATCTGATCTTGCCTAGGGCACCAAACTGCCTTGCACCGGTCCTGCCCCAGACTATGACTCTGATCTTTCAAAGGGAGTGCAACCCCATCCTGAACAGGCAATGAGCCTATCTCCCAGATTCGGGAACCACTAACCCACAGGGCTTCCATCTTGCCAGGATTCCGCTTCAGTTTTATTGGCCTTCATCCAGCCCATCACTGAGTCTAGGCACTGATCCAGGACTTGCACAGCCCCACCTGATTCAGATGTCACAGGGAGACAGATCTGTGCATCAGCAGCATACTGATGGCACTTCGCTCCAAATTCTCTAATGACGACCGACCCCAGCAGCTTCATATCGATGTTGAAGAATATTGCGGAACCCCATTGCTCAATTGCCAAGGGGCCAAGGAATGGTCACCCCGAGTGTTACTCTCTGAAATTGACCCCGCAGGTAAGACCAGAATCAATGTAACACAGCTCCCCTGTGACTCCACTAGACGCGCTCAAAGGTGGGTCTAGTGAAAAAAGCAACAGAAAGGAGGACAGAGTTGAAGGTCACTTCCATCGCTCCTGCTCTGCCAGGTGTCTGCTGGCAGAGCATTGGATTTTCAGAGCACTCCGATGTTGGAGCACTCCTTTGGTAAGCAAGGGGTTGCACCCTAAACATGTTTTTAATTTTTGGGCTTCTATCTATATTGTCTACCAGACAAGGTCTTTGAGTGTGTGTTTTTAAAGTTGCAATAGGATCAAGGAACAACTTCCAGAGGGGTAGTCATGCTTGTCCGTGTGGTGCCTTAAAACAGGAGTGGGGAACATTTTTTCTGCCATGAGCCTCACTCCCTCAGCACACATCCCCTTTCTCTCTCTGTTTCTGCCACCCCTTTCTCTCTCCCTCTTTCATTCCACCACCACCTCCTCTCCCCACCACCACCTTCTCCCTCTTCCTCTCCCTCTTTATTTCTTCCAGCACCTTCTCTCTCTTTCTTCCAAAACCTTCTCTCCCTCACTCCCTTTCTACCACCACCTTCTCTCTCCATCTCTCTTCCACCACCTTCTCTCTCCCTCTCTCCACCATCTTCTTCTCTCTCCATCTCTCTTCCACCACCTTCTCTCTCCATCTCTCTTCCACCACCTTCTCTCTCCATCTCTCTTCCACCACCTTCTCTCTCCCTCTCTCTACCATCTTCTTCTCTCTCTCTCTTCCACCACCACCTCTCTTCCTCTCTCTACCATCTTCTCTCTCTCTCTCTTCCACCACCTTCTCTCTCCATCTCTCTCCCACCACCTTCTCTCTCCATCTCTCTTCCACCACCTTCTCTCTCCCTCTCTCTACCATCTTCTTCTCTCTCTCTCTTCCACCACCTTATCTCTCCATCTCTCTCCCACCACCTTCTCTCTCCCTCTCTCTTCCACCACCTTCTCTCTCCCATCTTCTCTCTCCCTCTCTCTTCCTACCACGTTCTCTCTTCCTCCACCGCCTCTTCTCCTCTCTTATCACCACCTCTCTCCCCCCCTCTTTTTACCAACACCTCTCTCTCCTGCCCCCACCACTAGAGATGTGTTGTGTGAAGAATCCGATAGGGGGGTGAAAATCTGACAGGTTTTCTTAACTTGGCCCTGCAGATACTGTTCCGTCAACCCTGTGCTGGCGCTGACTTGATCTGACACGAGTCAAGCCAGCACACGGACTTCTGTTTTTAAAGCAGGCTGCAATTTGCATAATTATTTTTAAAAGTCGGGGAAATTTGAGCAAAATTCGGGCCTCCACTCTGCAAGTTTGCACGAATTGTGGAAATTTGTGCAAATTGCAGAACGGAGGCCTGATTTTTGCCCAAATCTGAAATTAACCATCAGAAAATTCAAGGTAGCCATGGTGGAGTGTGGGCATATGCAGTGAGAGGAGGATGCTTCCATACGTCTCATGTTAAATTCTACAAGAACAGCCACAAGAATAACAACAACAACAACTCGAATCTAATGAGTCGGCCCCGATTTGTGCAAATTGCACTAGAGATACGCAGTTCTCAGCTCCAAGTTTGCACAAACATTTCAAGCAATTTCACGGAAGCCGAACAACCCCCTCTCCCGACTTGGCCCGCTTTTGGCCGTCGAGTTGGAAATGTGTCAAAACTAAGTCTGTCGAGCAAAAACAGAATGAGTTTTCCAATGTTGTACATCCGAAACCACCACCCTCTCTCTCTCTCTCTCTCCCTCTCCCACCCCATTTCTCTCTCTTTATCCCTCTTACTCCCCACTCAATAGGTTGCCAGGGGAGGGACAGATCACTCTTGCCCCAGGTCGGAAGTGATGGTTTGTAGAGTGCTTTTGAAATTAGGCGGAGGGCTGCAGATTGCCCATTTGTGATTTTAAAAGATGTATTATACCATAAGTGGACTAGCTTCAGTTGCATGAAGTGTTATCCTCATTTGGCAGGTGTCTCCCGGCTCTTCTTGATCCAAGCTTCTGCAACTCGAGAAGTCGTTGCCCAGAGGAAGCAGAACACAGGCAATCGTCGGATAAAACATATACTACTGTCTCATACTGAGCATATCACCTCCCACACTCCACGTCGGGTTGGCTGAATGGAACTCAGGTTCACACTGCTGGAGGCTATCCTTGCCTCTTATTAACCTCATGATGCTGGTGGCAAATATTTAAAAATGAGAGCACATGGGTATCCCTGGGACTTGGAGTCCCAGGATTTCGAAAAGATGTGGAATAAGAATAATTCTGAAGGTGACTGTTTCAAAGCTAACCTATTTTCCCTCTGGTATGAACTCAGTTGCCTAAAGAGGTCTGCCAGGTAACCTCTCTTGGCATCCTTTTGTCTCCTCTCGGATAGTTCTCTTGTCACAAAGTGAGCCAAGGGTTCTATTTTAGAACTCTGGCTATTAAAATTGTCAGGAGGGCCCTTATGAGAATGCAGCACACATTTCTTCTCCGAAGTCTGCCTTAAATAAGCCTCACCTGCAAAGGGAGAACATGTGGTAAGATGATCAAGCAGCCATTCTTTGTGTACTGTATCTATGTCTTTGGAATAAAAATAGAGGGCGGAAGGTAATAAGTACACAAGAGAATATCTTCCATGAGAGACTTACAGGTAGACTGAGATTACAGGCAATCAATTTGCAGAGGAATGTGAGAGAGATGGGGCGGCCAAAAGATGAAGGGGAGAAAGGCACAAAGAGGCACGCCTCTTCTTGAGGGTCAGGGAATACAAAACTCTTCTGCCAGAAGAAAGAGTCAAGGTTTTAGTGACAGATTAAAAACAACAGACCAAACTCCAGCATGCTCTTTAAATGTGGAGCAGAAAGCAAAGCACATATCAGGCGGAATCTGCTATAAGCCTCTTGAAATGCACTCTCTGAAAGGGCTGTTGGTAAAAGAGGCCACGTTTTAGAGATTGGGTGCTTTAAATCTTGACCTTCACAGACAGAGCTAAAACAAAACAACACCCCCCCCCCAAACAAAACCCTGAAGTACAAAACAGACATTGGGTTGGGTCCAGAATTAGTCATATTTAGAATAGTAGATTCACTGAAATCAATGGGACTTACATTAGTCACGACTAACACAAGTCTCCTTGATTACAATGGGCCTACTACTCTAAGCCAACCCTTTATATTTTGTGGGGGAGCCACCAGGAAGAAGAGAGTGCCTGAAGTGAGGTGGGATAAGCTACAGCCTATGTTCTTGGTTGGCTGATGGAAGGATACAAGGAAATTCTTCTTTTGTCTCTCCCCCATCCCCTTCCATGCTTCCCCTCAATGGTTTGACACCAGTCCATGTCTGCTATATAGATCAGCAAGGGACCTGGCACCTCTGGATCCCAAACCAGCTAACATTGTGACTAAGTTTCATTGAACATTCTACTGATGGCAATGGGGCTTAGGTTAGTCATGATTACAGAAAGAACTCAAGGTGGCTTCACAGGTTGAACACATAAATCGGGGCGGGAAACCTTTTTCAGCCCGAGGGCCAAATTCCAATGTGGGAAAGGTCTCGGGGGTCACATTCCATCCGTGGATAGGACCAAGTGTGATTACTACCAATTTTAAGCCTACTCAGAAATAAGCAGGACTGAATCACTCAGGAGGACTTTCAAATAGCATCCCCAGTACAAAGCGTCTGCATGTTTACTCAGAAGTAAGCAGGACTGAATCACTCAGCACCACTTTCAAATAGCATCCAAATACCAAGCCTCTGCGTGTCTATCCAGAAGTATGCATGAGTAGCATCTCTACTCAGAAGTAAGCAGTGCAAGACTCTGCATGTCAGCTCACAAGTAAGCAAGACAAACCTCAGAAGTAAGCATGACTGAATCACTCAGCAGCTTCCTCCCCTGCCCCCACCCACTCTCCCATGTCGGGGGGGGGGGGGAAGCTCTTATCTCCAGTCAGCAGCTGATTGGAGATAAGACCCTTTCCCTGCTGCATGGTGACAGAAGACTCCCTTTCTCATTGCACAACAGGGAAAAACTCTTATCTGTGGGCTGGAGGTGTAGACAGGCTGCTGTGATGGTTCAATGGCAGATTTCCCCTTCTGCCCCACCTAGGATTGTGCTGTCATCCATGAAAAGAATTCCAAAGGGGTGTCTTGTGGTGCAAAATGTTACTCTGGAACCGATCTTGGCATGCTTCCATTTTCCCTTCTTTGTTTTCATAATACAATCAGGTTTGTGAAAAGCAGCCATTCCACAGATGTGTCACCTTGCTTTGAAATGCATCAGAAAATACCCCCAACGGCACCTTGGGAAAAAAAGGAGCTGAAGCTGCCATTTGGCTTATACCACAAAGTGGTGAATTTCTACAGCTGCCAGTGCCAAGTGGCACATGTGTGTATCTGGCATGGGGGAAA
Organism: Shinisaurus crocodilurus; assembly: GCA_021292165.1. Lineage (NCBI taxonomy): Eukaryota > Metazoa > Chordata > Lepidosauria > Squamata > Shinisauridae > Shinisaurus > Shinisaurus crocodilurus. The sequence continues at coordinate 17,138,947 of CM037887.1, read as the reverse complement.
GCGTAGCTATGAAGACTGTTGACGAGATCTGGCATTTAAACCAAGGCAGGAAACATCACATTTTTTTGCAGCCTGGGAGTGAAAAAGAAAAGGGGTGTCGTAGAGAAGCGTGGCGTGGCGTGTGTGAGAGAAGAGAAAAACAGATAGACTCGACCAAAATGTAGCCTTTTAAAAAATGTTTTCCTGCAGAGGGTCCAGAAGATTCCTTTCTAGACCAAAGGAGTTTTTGAAAATACTGGAGCACCATCTGGCAATAAAGGTTTGCGAAGCTCACAAACGGTTGTTTGTCAGCTTGGAGCACTTGCTTCTGCTTGATGATCTGTTGCCCATAGTATGATTTGACAAGGCTCTGAGACCACAGTCACCCAGTCTGCACCTCGCACAGTTCATCGTTAATTTATGGAATTCACTCAGGCCAGGCGTTGGCACCTGGCATGCTTGGGCAGCTGCCAAGGGCCCACCACAATGGCAGGGCTTACTGCTGCTGATGCCTGCCCTGGGGCCCTTCTTCTTCTTCTTCTTCTTCTTCTTCTTCTTCTTCTTCTTCTTCTTCTTCTTCTTCTTCTTCTTCTTCTTCTGGTCTGGCATGGTGTTCTGAGCAGCCACCAGGCAGCTGGAGCTCGTCATATTTTTAATTTCCCACAATACCCTCACCTTTGCATCTCTCTAGGGTATTGTGGAAAATTATAAGGGTAGCTTTTTTTTAAAAAAACTTATTTTTTATTACAGCTTTCAACAAAACAAAATCATGAAAAAGGAAAAAGAAAAAATGAAGAGATAGATAGATAGATAGATAGATAGATAGATATGGGTGGGTATCTCCATTCAAGAGTGGGGTCTCTATATGCCATCTGTTCAAGTGTTGAAAGTGTTGTAAGGTTCTCAATCTATTGCATTATAGGAGGTGAGCATTTATCCTTCCAATGTTTTAATATTAATCTTTTAGCTGTCAAAAGGGTGCAGAAAATCCATTTACATTGACCATGTGTTAACTTCCAGGAAGCAGGTAGATAATTTAAGAGAACGTGTGCATCACTAAATATTAAGGAGTGTTCCAATACAAAGTTTATCCGTGTTATAACCTCCCCCCACCAAAAAAGAGACGACTACTGGACATTGCCAAAACATACGATTAAAGGAAGCATTTGCAGTATTACAACTCCTCTATTAAAAGGGTAGCTTGAAGTGGCTGCCCGGCACTGCCATCACAGGCAGGTAAGACTGGCAGCAGGACCCACTGGCAGAGGAGGGGGGGCACCAGAGGACACTTTGCCCAGGGACTCCTCAAACCTGCAGCTGGCCACAAATCAGCTAGTGACAGCCACTAGCTTAGATGTTTAGGTGCCTGTCTTGACAGGCCAGATCCTCTGTGACATCACAGCATTTAAGCCAGTGATATTAGAGCAGTAATACTGTATCTTTCTGTAAATAAATCCTGCCTTCACATTTTCAGTTCTATTTGGCTTTTGACAGATGCTTTCTGGGGGATAATGTTTCGTGATATCATAATTAAAGCCACATTAAGGTTACTTAAACACACTGCTACAGCACAGTTGAATAAGGGAAATTTCTTTTTTTAAAAAATTGATTATTATAGCCATGAGCAGATGTTCTAATGTACATGTGTGCTCAATATCCATCCATTGGGTAGAATATGTGCAAAGTGGCTTGCGAAAATGTGCATGAAACATCACGACACATGTCAAAACCCATGTCGAAGAAGCAGCAGCAACAGCTAAGCAGATCTACACCTGCGTAGTATGTGCTGCTGCTCAGTTGTTCCCTTGAAGTCAGATTTTGTGATCTTTCAAAAGAGATGGAAGAAGCACTGGGAAAATGCAAGGAAAATACATTGATGATGATGTCATGTTGATGCCCCATAAAAGAAAATACACTGCAAAGAGTGGCAATTCTGGAATAAACAGAAGAGCCAGTGTGGCATAGTGGTCAGAGTGTTGGACTGGGACTCGGGAGATCCGGGTTCTAGTTCCCACTCGACTATGAAACTCACTGGGTGACTTTGGGCCAGTCACTGACTCTCAGCCTAACCTACTTCTCAGGGTTGTTGTGAGGATAAAATGGAGGAGGAGGATGATCATGTAAGCCGCCTTGGGTTCCTTGCAGGGAAAAGGCGGGATATACGTAAATATAATAACAAATATAAATAAAACAACAGTGTGAAAGCACCCTTTGTGCAAGGGGTAGCCCATGCCATGTCTGAGCCAAACCAGCCCTGTGCCAACTGAATGTATACCACAGAGTTTCTAAGGCCTGGTCTACACATACAGCCAAATGTGGTGGTAGATCCCTGAGGTGGCAACGACTGGATTCTACCACTTCAAGTTGCCTTTGGGTGGTACAATTTGCCCTTCCATGTGAAACAAACTCCTGCAAATACAAAGCTAGCATAATAGGGAGAAAGATTCTAGTCCAGTTTGTTCCCTGCTGTGCTAGTTCTCCAGTTGCAGGGAGCTGCTTCTCCTTCCTTTTCTTTATAGAGAGGATTTGACGATGTGATCCCGTCCCCTGCTCTCTGAAATGGCGCCATTTGTCTACCATCTCAAGACTAACCACCTCATTCTGCTGCACATGTAGCCCAGGTTTAGTTAACAGTGCTGGGGACTGAGACAGCAATGCATAAAATCATATCATGCCAATACAGCATATTTCAACTAGGTAAAGAGGGCAGAGGCAAAAAACACAACTGCAGTCATGGCATTGCTTTAATCATGGGCAGTGCTGGCACCAAGCGCCACCTGGTGTACAATTCTGTGCACGCCACAAAATAGGCTTATTTCAGTGCACTGAAGACTCGATTTATGGCTTTTTGAGGGGTGAACTGTGTGTTATGTAGGAGATGCAAGATATTCTGATGTAGTCATTTACACAGGGCTGGCCCAAGACATTCTGCTACTAGAGGCAAAGGACAAGATGGTGCCCATGTACAAAGTTGACCAGTCTGGCGGCTGAATTTTACTTCAGCAATGGTGACAGGACAACATTTTCCGCTGCACCTGAGCGCTGCAGGCAAGAGTAGGGGTTTCAAGGCAGGCTGTACGGCACACACAGCCCTGTCCTCCAACACCTCACCACTGGTCCCCATCCCCTAGCAACTGCTGCCTGAGGCAGCTGCCTCACTCTGGCTGCTGGGAGGGCCGGCCCAATATCTATAGGACGGTAGTGGACGGGGAGAGGAATTTGAGCAGCACAGCTATGCCGGGAGAGGTGTTTTTTCTTCTTCTTTTTAAACCCTTACCCCTAGAGCAGGGGTGCACAACCTTTTTACCCCAAGGCCACATCCAGCGTTGGATATGGGGCTGGGGCCCACACGTTTGTGTGTGTGCACACACACACACACACACACACTCATTCTCCCCACACACAAACACACTTACATACACACTCTTCCCCATCCCTGACACACACATTTCCCCACTGCTCTGTCATTTTCTTATTACTTAAAATAAAAATAAAAAAGCTGCTCTGAACCTCACTGTCACAGGGCTCTATGGTTCCTGCTGCCATAGAAGTCCCATTCCAGGAGTGTCCTTCTGGAAGCTCTATGGTCCCTGCTGAAGAAGTCCCATTTCTAGAACATCCTCTGGGGGAAATTTGCAATCACAAAAAGGTGGTTGTGAGCTGCTGATTACTGGTGGCAGCACTGGGTCTTGGGGGGGGGGTTGGGAGGCTGCGGATTGTGCACCCCACCCTAGCGTGTGTTGTCTACAGTGAATGGCAGCAGGTCTCCAGCATTTCAGAGAGGGGTCTGTAGCACTGTGCTGCAACCCTTCCCCATCGGTGACTCCTCCCACTTGAAGCCTCTGACTTAACCAGAGGTGTGGAGGTAGGGTGACCACCTACACATCACCAAAAAGGAGGAAATCAATCAACCAACAGAGGACAAAAGAGAACACAGATTTGCATAAAATTGCACATGCTAATTTCTAGGTATATATGCAAATATAGAAGTAATTTGTATAATGATGGGCAACCATCCTATTATGATGGGCAACTTCAAGGTCCCTGCTTTTTTTTTTTTTTTAAATCTTTCAACCAGATTTGGACTGGGTTGCTCTTCAAATAGAGGATCCCACCCAGTAGAGGACTGTCCTCTGACAGCCTTTCAAATAAAGGACTGTCCTCTGTAAAGATGGACACACACAGTAATCCTACTTGACCCTATGCCATTTGCCAGGACTAAATCCTGTCCCACTGGGGGAAACGTACAGTCAAATTATAGGTGTCTATATGTTCCCCTCACCTCCCAGCAGGACAAAGAGCAATTTGGGGTGGGGGTAATTTAGATCAGGAAAATGGTGGGTGTGGACAGGGTTAACGTCTCTCTCCTAGCAGTGTTGCCATGTTTCCTTTCCCACCATTATGTGCACAAGCGGCACATTATATATCTGAAGAGTGGACATACCTTCTTAGCTGTCCTTGGGAATCTTCTCTTCCCAATCCATGGATAGAGAAGTTCAAGGCAATGTGCTACTCAGCTTTCCTTTCGGCAAGAGAACACTGGAGCTATATGGCATTTTTGTAATATTTGCTTTATTTACAAGTATAAAAGTAGAATCATAGAGCTGGGAGAGACTGTGGAGGACATCTAACCCAACCCCCTGTTCACCACAGGATGCAACTACAGCATCTGTCAGCTCCTGGACATAAGCAACAGACATACCTAGCCAAGGACACCAGGGCCAGGGACAACAGAGGTGGGGCAGGCTACAAGCAAGGGCCAGAAGAAGTGCGGAAAGCCAGAGACCAGGCCAGGGTTGGGACCAAGCACAGGTGAAACACAGGCAAAGGTGTTACAGGATCAGAGGCAGGAGTAGAGTCAAGACCAGGTGAGGGTCAAACATGGGTGAAGATCAGCTACTATTGAAATGCAATCAGGCACAAGATGCAGCCACCACAAAGACTCATGATGTGGCAAAGCTGGGTAGAAAAAGGAAGCTTTTTATAGAGCTCCTGTGGTTCCCAGCTGGCCTGCCTGAATGGACTGACAGTAATCCTGCAATCACTCACATGTCTGGTGCTTAATCCTGCAAGTACCCACATGTTGGATCAGGCGGCCTTCAATGTCAAGCCACCTGGGGGAGCTGCAGCGCTCCGCAGGCCAGGCAGATCCTGATAGCATGCCTGAAAATGGCCATCCAGCCTCTGCTTAAATACACAGTCCTGTTTCCGCATGCTCACATCCGTGGATATCCATGGATATACGAATAGAGCATCTTGTATATGTGATGTGTACAGTGTACACTAGATGCTACTGCAGCCTGCTTCTCAGGTGTTCTCTTCATTTCTTGAAGGGAATTCTCTTTTGCACTTTTAAAGTGGAAAAAGAAAAGGTCAGTTTGCCTGATGATTATTTTGGAAGGTGGCCAGGAGGTGACGCCTAATTCAGCAGCTGTTCCCTGCTCATTTGTTTCCTAAAGATACCAGATGTTGGCAATTATTCCATAAAGCATCTCTTAAGTCAAGATAGAACAATGTTTGCTAACTAAATGTTTCACTCTCTACTAGGCCATGGATTTTTAGAAAGTGGGGTGGAAGAGGGAACAATATGTATGTATGTATGTAATGTGTCATAAGAATAAAATATTTCTGAAATGCATTTCCCTGATAATCAAGAGTATGGAATATTTGTCATGCTTATATTTTTTTTTGTTTAAAGGAAATTGGTGGCAGGCAGCCTACCTACTCCTGAGCTGGACAACTTGTTCTCATAGGCCCCTTTCCATATAGTGTCTGGTCATAAACCTGAGTACTGTACAGGGGGAGAGTGAGCCTACCAGTCAGTGCCATCTTGACCCTGTCCCTATCCCATAAGCTGGCTGACAGGTCCTCCCACTTCTCTCCAGGAGTGGCACAACAAGGCCCACCCATTCTATTAGTGGCACTCATGCTGCAGGTTAGCCTTCCTTATGTCAGAATCTTCTTGGATTCAGACCCTGGTGACCTCCTCTAGGGAGGACAGGAGCAGGATGCTGTAATACCCCCCAGTACAGAGGGGGGCTTTGAGGAACCTGCAACCCTTGAGAACCTGCTGGAACTTGCCACCACCATCAACATCTCACTTGAGGAATCATGTCAGACCTCACACCCTCTGCTTGTATCAGCATCACCCAACCCAACCCAGTGTCCTCCGGATGTTTTGGACAACAACACCATGCTGGCTGGGACTGGTGGGAGTCAAAGTCCAAACCATCTGGAGGCCACCATAGTTCCTGTCATTCACATAGTTCCTGTAATTCCCAGGTCCCAAGGGATGAAGGCGACAATGGACTAGATTGGAAGCCTAGAACTAGTGACCAAGTGCCTATCTGGCTGCTTGAGGTCTCCCTACATGTAGTTCTACTTGGGAGAAGGGAACTAGTGCAGATGCAGGCCTTGGATCAGGACCCAACTGACAATGATGAAGAGGCAGAGCAGTCTTTGCTGGTCAATGACTCATTTGGAGTTCTTCTCAGAGCATTAGAACCATGCCTAGGCGCCAACTTAGAATCCCCACGTCTTCCAGGGAGTGAGGGACATGGACCCCAAGGCTTCCAGCATTAAAAACATTGGGTTTTAGTAGCATTTACCATTATGAAGAGCAAAACTGATAGTTGTAGAGGCACTTGGCATTTCCCCCCTTTCCTTTCCTTCTTTTTATGGTTTTGTTTTGTTGAAATGCACAATTAAAAAATTAATAAATAATGAAAATCCCTGTTGTCTTGAATGAGGATCCTACTGATGAGCAGACAAATGCAATTATAACACATTCATTTATTGCATTTCTATGCCATCCAATAGCCAAAGGTCTCTGGGTGATTCACAACAAGATAAAACATAAGATAGAACCATTAACATACAAAAATGTTATGTAAACATTTAAAACAGTTTAAATCAATTAACAATAAAACTACCAGGATAAAAAACTAACATTAAAAAGCATCATCATATGCAATATAATATCTGGGAGTAGAGGAAAGTGTTAACCTAGCACTGAAAAGATGATAATGTTGGCTCCAGGCAGACCTCACTGGGGAGAACGTTCCACAACTGGGGGGCCACCTCTGAGAAGGATCTTTCCCTTGTTGCCATCCTCGGAACCTCCTCCAGGTAGATAAAAAAGGCACACATAGAACATAAATAGAAAACGACACTATCCAGTGCAAGACCACTGATGTACACTGATGAAATTAAGGCCAGTACTTAGAATAGTTTCAACACAAACAGAATACAAAATGCAGTGATCATAGGATGCTTTAAAAACTGGATATTGTTTACAAGAGCATTACAATTGCTCTAAATAATGTTATAGTTAATCTCATTGGTTAAATAGCAAATGCGTTAATTACAAATGAATATCTTTGTTAGTAGGAAACACACACACACACTCACACTCACTACATTCTTTAGTGGAACCATGCTGGTCTATGATAACGCAGACTGGATTTTGAACGTTTGTGAATACGCTTACACCTACACTGGCGTAACGTCACTGGAGGAAATAAAGCTAATCAGGAGTTTGAAGATGCATGACCAAGACTTACAACACAACCCTATCATCTTTACTTGGAAGTATGACCTACTGTGTTCCATAGGGACTTCCTCCTAGGTAAGTGTGTACGAGAAATGAGAAACAGAGAGAAACCAAAATGGACAGATTCTTTCACCCCTAAATTCTTGATACATACTCTGCATTATATTTCGTAGTTTGGAGCTAGGGAAGTGGTGCCTTGATCAAGCCCTTGGCAAAGAAGAACTCTGAAAGATACTTTTTATGGTCTATCAGGCCCTAGGATGTTAGCATTTATGAAATGCAAACCACCTTGGTTCTACTATATTTCTAAGACAACTCTCGTATCTGCCTTAACCACTATAATACAAAATCCTAATGTTAAATAAAGAACATAAAATCCACTAACGTATTTCATAACGTTGCACTACTACAGATTCTGCAAAACAGGGTATTTGGGTGGCGGCGGCGGCATGGAGGGCCGATGCACTCTTTGTGGCTTTCATTGTCCAGAAGGATAGAAGTGGATCCAATATAAACATAGGTCCATCCTTCCCAGATAAAGTAACAGCAAGGAAAGACTCAAAGACTCCTAAGCTTGGTTCACATATGATAACCATGATGGCTGATATCATGATTAACATGGGAATTCCATCAAAATGTATCTTTCGTTATCACCTTAAGAAATAGTGGTGACATTTGCTTGCTTTCAGAGAACTGTAACTTGAACCTCACAATGTCTTGTGGTACCCACATATTTCTAGGTGTTTACAGATATTGCAGGACAGCTGCTGCATAAGCTAACTTCAACTTTATACTGACTCTGGGCATATTTATGCTACTTGTATCAATAATATAGCCATTTGACTATCATGGCTTCCCTACCAAGATCCTAGGAATTCTATTTCAATTAGGGTTCCCCCCAAGTAGGTCTCCCTTCTTCTTCTCCTCCCCCCCCCCCCCGCTTTGTTGCTTCTGCTAACCATTTGCTTGTCCTTCTGGTCCCAATTCATATACTACCCAGAGGGAAGAGGGCAAGGTGCATGGAGGCGCCTTCTCCTTGTTTTTGTCACTTCTCACTGGCTTGAAGAGAGCAGGTGAACAGGCAGTGACAACAATAAGGAAGAGGAGTAGCAGGATCAAAGGGCTCTGGGGGTTGGCAGTAGGCCTCGTGCTGGAACATGGGCCTCGGCAGGTGCCGAATGATGCCAATCCCTAACACTGGCCCTCGATTTCCCTATCACTCTCCTCACAGAACTACAGTTCCCAAGATTCCTTAAGTAGAGGAAATATTTCTTACAGTGCCCCTTGGTAAATTAGTAACATTGAGGAGGAGCCTTGAGCCATAGGGCCTACTGCACAATGTATGAAATTAAGAATATGATCACAGTTATCTTGGATGGGCCTACACTACTTTAGAACTACCCAATTGGTGATGAATGTGCTGTTTGCATTTGGAAGTGCCAAATACTTCATGAGAAAATACCCAATTTTACAGTACCTGGAAGGAAACAACAACAACATGGAGAAAAGGTTTAAGATAGTTTCACAGTGAAAGAGGCTCTTAACTTTGAAAAGTTCCCTGAAGCAGCTGAATTTCTTCAACTGTGTTTGAAAGGAAAAAAAAAAGAGAGGTTTTCTAATGTATTAAAAATTAACCTGTAAAAAGGCATCATGAACGGTGCAACCAAGTGAAACCTACAACCTGAGGCCTTCTCTGAAGAGTCTCATTACGGCACAATGGTTGGTTTTTGACCTAAAGAGCACGGTTTCTAGTAACTAGAACAACAACAAAAGAGAATTAATACTTGGTTGGGCAAGGGGCACAGTTTTAAAATATTGTGTGCCTTCCCTTGGATGCACAAACCATCGCTAGAGGAGCTAGCAAGACAAATTCATTGTCTCAACAACACAATTGTTTTTGGTTTCTACAAACCTGACTTTGTTTTTGGTTTCTATCATCCTGGTCATCTAAACCTGCTCTGAAATATATGAAGAGCTGGTTTATGTTTGGAGAATGTATGAAAAGCTGGTTCATTCTGCCTTCTGAACTGACAGTCTCTCAGTCTTATTGACTATATGGCTACGGTTGGGGAAATGTGTTGCTGACCACACTCAATACACGAGATCTTCATTGGGTTCCAATCCATAAAGCTCTGCTAGCATTTTAAACCTGGGGCCCCAGTCATTCAGAAAATCATAATCGATATCCGAGTCATGAGGATCCAGATCCCAAAGAGCTTAGAGATTCTGCAATAGACTCGGCACCTTCGTAACCATATATGTGGAGGGTGTCATACTGGCAGCAAATCCCCGTCGTTGTCAGCTTCATCTTTTTTCAGCTCAATCATAATGCCCATTTCTCCAGTGCCTGAAAGTCCATTTCCAGGGGGCTTTTGAACCTGGGAGTAGGCACAGGGCATGGTCTCCCTGGTCATCCTTGGTGAAGTCATGCCTCTCTGGCGGATGAGAACTGACACATCGTAACTGGTGGTGTCCATTTCACCCCCGCCTTCTTCATCGTAGGCCACCAGCTGTTCGTGGATCTCTTCCACATTCTTCTTGAGAATGTGCAGATCTTTCTTCTGCCTCTTCCTCCAGGCTATGAACAGGATAATTACTGCAGACAAAACAGTTGAGAATAAACATCACCATAAGTCAGTTACAAAATGGAGAACAAACAAACAAACAAAAACTTGTAGTAGCTGAGTATAAAGCATAACTCGTCCCAATCTGATGAAAAACTTTTCAGAAAGGAAAAAAAAAAAAAGAACAAGAAAAAGAGTAGAGAGAGTTGTGAACTCTTTCCTTTCTGGAACTTTTCACTGCAATGGAAATCAGAAATCCACCCACTTGGCTTATCTTAAGTAAATGCCTCACTAAGCATTGAAGTCTGATGATTACCTACGTTCATTTAAAAATGTATTGCAGAGCAATCCTATGCTCCCTGGGTGAGTGTCCCAGGGCCCATAGGATGGCTCGGAAAACCCCTTCTGAGGTTGGGGACAGTGCTCTGACCTCAGAAGGGGGAGTCAGAGATCCACCCCCGCCCCCTTGCAGCCAGGACAGAGATAACTGCACCGGCTGCCTCTCCAAGGCTGGAAAATCGACCTCAGAGAGGGAGGAAAGGGGGCATTCCGATGGGCAGGGAGCGGAGTAGACCAGAGAGGCTAGGAAAGAATTTATCCTGAGCCTCCTCCAGCTTCCTTCCCTCAGAGGGTGGGGAGGCAAAGATTGCCTCCACCGGTCCTCCCGCCTTGCCAGGTTCAGCCTGGCATAGGATGCTCAGAAGCCTCTGCGTTTGGGGGCTTCCAAGCAGCGATGCACGGTCCATAGGAGTGTGCCCTTCATTTATTTTTATTTATCTTATGAGTATTTATAAACTGCTTACATCTACAGATTTGTGTTATGTTGATGCATACCCAGCAGCACTTAACAGAAGCCAAGCTTATGGACTATGGTGGCTTTTCCAGAAAGGATTTTCTGAACTTTTATGTTTAAAATGTGCATTTCCCTACTACAACCCATAAAGCACAGTCTTATAGTTGCATGTCACAAATGTGTACATTTTGGTAACAGGCATCAGCACTTAGCATTCTCAGCAAGTGACCCCACAGGGTCCACAACTGATGCTTGCCCTGGGTCCTCCTTTTCCTGCTCGCTGATGGGTGCCAGTCAGTTTGGGCCTGCCATTAAAATTTCCTACAATGCCCTGGATCGCACCTGATATACAATGCCAGGTTCAGACAACCTAATAACCCACATTTGAGGGTTAAGGGTTGTTGTTGAACCATGGGTTGTTGTTGAAACATGGGTTGTTGTTGAACCATGGGTTATTGTGTTGTCTGTACCCAGCTGTGCTAACAAGCCATGGCTTTTTAACCATGAATAACCCATGAAGAGAACCCATGGTTTATTGTTGGATTGTGAACCATGGGTTTTTCACCATTGTTTGTTATCTTGGCTGGGTTCAGACAACTTAATAACCCGCATTTCAACAGCAACTCATGGTTCAACAACAATCCACACTCAACCCATGCACAACCCTTGAGTGTGGGTTATTGTGTTGTCCGAACCCAGTCGTTCTCTCCAGGGAAATTAAAATGGCTGCCTCAAGGCATTGCTGCCTGCCACAACTCCCACTGCCTGCCTCCAGCACTCATAGGGGGACCCGCCGATGTAGGAGGGGCGGCACTATCCTGAGGGTCCCCTCAAACCTGAAGCTGGCCCTATTTTGGTAACGATGGAGGATAAACCTACCTACAGCTCTTAGGTACGAACCTAAGTGGTATGATAGAGCCATTGTACAAATGTTCATTATTGTTTGTCTTGCTATGATCTCCTGTGAAATATGTCTGATAGGCTTTTCTGTAGTGCTCAAAAACCTGTAAAACTACTTTGATGAGTGACAATGTGTTAGGAAAAATGAAGGTATATGTACTGTGACTCTATCATAGTCTTCACATTTTCTAAAAATGGTTGTGTCTACATAGACTTAAAGATGGGAGACAATCCATTTTCATACAAATTTATCTGAAAAACACCCCCTCCCCAACAATCCTTATTATATCGCACGATTATACTGAATGCCTATTGATTTCTGGGTCCAATTCAAGGTGCTGGTGCTTACCTTTAAACCCCCAAAAGGTTTAGGACCCAAATACCTGAAGGAGCACCATCAAAGGGCTCAGGTGAGGCCCATTTCCAACTGCCACCTGCAGGAATACATTATATACATACAATGGAAAGGGCCTTTTCTGTGGTGGCACCCCAAATCTGAAATGCCCTCCTTAAGGGAGTTTGACTGGTGCCGACATTAGAAACATTTTAGTGCCAAGTGAAGATATTTTTTATTTGCCCAGACATTTTAAGTTGACGGTATTGCTTCTGCTTGTGATACCGCTTTACTGTTTGTTGCTTCTCACTTTATATTTTTTGTATGGTGGTTTTTTTTTTTATGGTTCTTTAATTTGTAATTCTGAACTTTGTATGCATTGCACACTGGCCTGGAATCTATTTAGTTTTCAAAATTTCTAAAACAAGCAGCAAGCAATCATTCCCTTTCTCCCCTGCCCTCCCAAGCTGAATTTGGGAAGTGAAGAAATGTGAGCATTTATTTACCAATGAAGGTGAGGATGCAGATGAAAATGACCACCAGCGCAGGGATGGCGACCCCCACTTGTTTAGCCGCTTCTTCGCAAAAGGTGAAACGGCCTTCCTCATCACACTTGCAGACACGGATGGAGAGGGTGTTTGTGCTGCTGTGCTGGGGCGAGCCATTGTCGGAGATGACGATCGGCAAGTAATGGGTTTTGACTAGCTCTCGATTAAACTGTCCGTATTTGACGGTGACATTCGCGGTGTTATCTGGGGAAGGCAATGACATCTTATTAAGTGATAATCTCGAAGAGTGATTGCCTCGTAGGATTGCCGCAGGTTCAGCTCCTGAGGTTGAGTAACATTTTAAGGAACCCAGAAAACATCTGGGTGGCCAGGACTCAGCACCCTTTTGGTATAGGCAGCCTTAATGCATAGGAATAGAAACCGCCGCCCCCCTCCTTCAGATCGGCCAGAAAGCCAGATTGGGAACATGGGTCATTGACATTCCCAGCATGCTCCCCCCCCCTTTTTTTGCCAACTTGTGAAATCCACGGGAACGTACCATGATTGTGAATCAGAGTGAAGTTGCTGTCTTCAGACACCAAGGAATACTTGAATTTCACTGCCGGTGACATTTCATCCTTGTCCACAGCAGAAATTCTGATGATCACCTACATGAAAGTAGAAAGGTCGGTGTTTTCAGTTATGTTCAGCGAATGCACAGGGCAGGAGAACTGCACACATGGAGTTCTGTGAGAGACGGATTTGCATGCAGAAGGTCCCAGGTTCAGTTCCTGGTATCTCCAGTTAAAAGGATCAGGTGGCAAGTGATGGGGAAATCTTCTGCCTGAGACCCTGAGAGAACCAGCTTTCAAAGTAGGCCATACTGGGCCAGATAGGCAAACAGCCTCACCTGGTATAAGTCCGGTTCTTATGCGATGTGAATAAGAACACAGTGTGACTTACTTCTAAATAGCCATGATAGGGCTGTGCTATAAGGCTGCAAGGCTCACCAGAGGAGAGATAAGTTCCATTGAGTTTGGTGGGACTTTCTGCTGAGGAAATATCCTCCATGTTAGATTACTGGTAACCTCCTAGTTAGATTACAGCAATGCACTCTACGTGGGGCTGCCCATGAAGTCTGTTCAGAAGCTGCAGCTTGTGCAAAATGCGGCAGCCAGACAAATAACTGGGAGCAGAAGGTCGGAACATATAACACCAATTCTGGCCCACTTGCATTGGCTGCCTGTATGCTTTTAAGCCTGATTCAAAGTGCTGGTTTTAACCTATAAAGCCTTACACGGTTTGGGAAACGCAATACCTGATGGCACACCTCTCCCGACCTGAATCTGCCTAGACCAGGGGTTCCCAACCAGGGGGGAATTCCCCCCAGGGGGGGATTTTTGGGTTTCAGGGGGGAAATTGGAACCACAGACTCAAACGGTTGGAATACTGATCTTTCTACAAATTACAATTCTACAGCTTGTACATAATCTACAGGACATCAGATTAAGTCAGATTGTATGGCACAGATTAAGTCAGACAATCTTGGAAAGGGGGGGGAATGACATTCTGACATATGGTGAAAAGGGTGCATGGGGCAAAAAAGGTTGAGAACCACTGGCCTAGACACTATGCTCAACGTCTGAGGCCTTCCTCCAAGTACCACCTCTGAGGGAGGCTCGGAAGGTGGCAACAAGGGAGAGTTCTTCTCAGTGGCGGCCCCCCAATTATGGAATGATCTCCCTGCTGAGGCCCGCCAGGCACCAACTCTGTCATCTTTTTGGTGCTAGGTTAAGATTGTCCTCTTCTCTCAGGCATTTAATGGCATTTAGTGGCATTTATGTCAGCTGTTTTTAACAGGTCTAGTTTGTATTGAAATTGTTTTAGCTGTTAAATTGTTTTTAAATTTTGTATGTTGAAAAAAAATATGCGGTATTTTATTGTATTTGTGGTCTGTGTTTCTGTGTATTGTTATGAACTGCCCAGAGAGCTTTGGCTATTGGGCAGTACAGTAATACCTTGGATTGCAAGTAACTTGGTCTGAGAGCGTTTTGCAAGACAAGCAATTAAAAAAAATTTTTTTGACTTGATAAACGAGCTAGGTCTTGCAAGACAAGTAGGGATGTAACCGCTCGCCTTGAGCGGGCATAGCAGGCTGAAATCAGCCCCACTCACACCCGCCAGAGACTCCCTTTGATATAAGAGTGTTTTGTATTACAAGCACGGTTCCGGAACGAATTATGCTTGCAATCCAAGGTATTACTGTATAGAAATAATATGAAATGAATGAATGAATGAATGAAGAAAATGCTTGGTGTTTTACAGTTAGGCAGTTAGTATAAAACAGAATGCCATTAGGGTTACTGAATGAGTGCATTATGAGTGCGTTTCTGAATGAGTGCAACGAATTCTTGTAAATACTGCAAACGAACAGGGCCGCTAGACTCCTTCAGTAACTCTGCTGAGGATAAGACCTCTCATCTTATTTTATTTATTTATTTTAATTTCTATGGCACATTTTGGAATGAAAAAGTTCTCCCAAAGCAGCTTGCAAACCCCCAAAAAAAGAAAAGAAAGAAAGAAAGAAAAGGGAAAAAAAGAGGCAACAGGGATCTGGTTCTCTGAGGTCTAGAACTGCCTCCTTTACTGCGATCGGTTGGATTTGAAATAAGGATATTCTAAAGAGAGTGTCTAGGGTGGGAGTTATTCTTGAGATGACCTCTGGGGTGTGAGTCTTTCCTTCTGCACCTTACTAAAAGAGTAAGGGCGCAATGTTATGCAAGTTTAGACAGAAAAAAGCCCTACAATTTCCAGCATGCCCCAGCCAGCATGCCTGGCTGGGGCATGCTGGAAATTGTAGGGCTTTTTTCTGTCTAAACCTGCATAGGATTGCGCCCTAAGGCACGTAAAATGTGAGTCTGGCTTTGGGCCAAGATTAAATAACATTTTCTGACTTATCTGAACCTGTGTAGAGAGTGTCAAAGACAATTTTATGTCTAAAAGTAGGAAGCACGCTATTATATTACATGATACAATACTTTGATACTTTGAGCAATTTTTCTGTTGGTCAATTATTGTTGATGGTTTTCATTGTAGTAAGGAATTTTGTTTATTATGCTATTTCTTATACAGGTGGATTAATTATAATTTTAAAAATTGTCAATACATTTATTTATTTATTTATGTAGATTTTTTTAATATTTAACTGTCATCATGGGTTAATTTCCTAAGGTTTCTGTTCCAATTAATAGCGGCTTGGAGCCAGACATAGGCGGCAGTTCTATACCCACTTACCTGGGAGTAAGCCTGATTGATATCAATGGGACCTCTGAGTAGACATGCAATCAATAGATTGAAATCTATGGAACTTAAGTTAGTCAGGGTTCCACTGGGTCAACTCGAAGTATGACTAAGTCTGGATCCAACCCATTATTTATATCTGGTTTATGTTCTAGTCTTAGACACTTCTAAAACTGTCATTTTAGCACATATCTTGGAGAGGGGGCACTTTTATCGCAAAATGCTTTGGGATTAGATCCATAGATCATAGAGTTGGAAGGGGCCTCCAAGGACATCGAGTCCAACCCCCTGCTCAATGCAGGGAACTAGAGGAGGGGTCTCCCATCCAAGTAATAACCAGGCCTGACCCTGCTTAGCTTTCCACGCTCAGACAAGCTGAGCCAGCGTGAGCCACAGGCCTGTATATTATTATTAACTCTCTTTTTTTGTGGGTAGGGCATTTAGTACTTTTGCAGCTTTGTGCTTTGCCACTTGTTCTTATGGAGGTTTCTGTTCATCGTAAGGTGTAAGTGTTGGTAGGAGAAATGCTGAAATCTGAGTGCCTGTGCTTGTTAGTCTATGTGGCTGCCTGAAGTTAAGTAAAAATGGCAATTTGTTTCTGATACTTTACCTTTCCTGGTGCAGCATTTTCACACACTGTAGGATCGTAAGGAAAAGCAAATTCTGGTGCATTGTCATTTATATCGTCAACTTTAATGTAAACTGGTACATGGGTTTCCAAGTTAGGCACTACTACCATTGCTGAAACAAGAAGAACAAAACCACAGATTCGTCAG
The DNA here is from genome assembly GCA_021292165.1 of Shinisaurus crocodilurus. Lineage (NCBI taxonomy): Eukaryota > Metazoa > Chordata > Lepidosauria > Squamata > Shinisauridae > Shinisaurus > Shinisaurus crocodilurus. Next base: position 17,122,261 of record CM037887.1, on the reverse strand, counting down.
TAGGGTGTCACACTGAAAGCAAATAGAGGCAAGCACAGTTTTTTAAAAAAATATTATATGATTGAGTTTAAAATCACATGTTTTCAGTATAATCAATGAGTATATAGAAAATATTACAACATTTTCAACTAGCAAAACAAACACATTACATTAAAAAAAATATCAAATGACACTGAACAAGAATCACAGAAAGTTCAATATATTAAAAACCTTCTTTTATCCAGAGAAGTTCATCAGGGGTGTAAGATTTAGTTGTAATTATTTAAATGTATCTTTCCATAGCTGTCCATGACATGCTGGTGGTTTTCTCTGGGGAACTTGTTTGTTGATAAAGTCAATAATTATATGATTATGATTATGATTATGGTTATGGTTATGGTTATGGTTATGGTTATGGTTATGGTTATGATTCATCATCATCATCATCATCATCATCATCATCATCATCATCAGTATTTGTATACCGCTCCACATCTAAGTATATTCCAGAGTGGTGAACAATAAAAAGATACAAACAGATAAAAAAAACAAAACACACACATTGGAAACAAAGTAAAATTTCAGTAGTGGTTCGACAGAGAAGGCTTCCTGGAACAAGGAGGTTTTCAGAAGGCGCTAAAAGTGGCACAATGTCGGAGCCTGCCTGACCTCCAGAGGCACGGAGTACCACGGAAATGGAGCCGCCACACTGAAGGCTTCTCTCCTGGGGGACTCCAATGGGGCCAAAGGTCGAAATTTATGCCAAATTGTCCCATCATTGGTGCATCTGGCCACTTTGCAAAGTTGAAATATTTGCCCTGGCAAATTGTTGCCTGACTTTGGTTTGCACTCTTTGGTGTACTCCTACAAGGAGACACTCACTAGCAAACAAAAATGAGCTGTCAAATGTAGGAGAAATGCTTGAGAGATCCTTTAAATGTTATGGACGTACTATGCGAATTGCTTTTTTGTGTGGGTTCATTCCATGGCACTGGTGTATCATTTAAAAGGACCACAACCATAAAGGTGGAGTCAATAGTGTGGGCCCTTAACATGAAATAATTGCCTCGCTGGGATTGGGGTGGTGGTGGAGAATCATGCGATATGGCTCACATGGTTGGTCCCATCCACTTGGTAGCAGGCTGTAACAGTTTGCAGTCATGAGATGATCCCACAAAAGATTGGATCTCCACAGAAGAATGGATCCTAGAGCACTGCTATAACATTGAAAAGGTACTTGAGAACTGGCTCAGAGAGGGAGGGTATGTATTTTGCCTGATTACTGTGAATGACACGGAATCCTAATGTCTTGTGGGTGGTCCACTTAACATATTTCCAGGTAACTTACTGTTTCGGTCCAATTCATTGGCTGCCACCGTTATGTTATGCCAGGAGATTTCTTCCCTGTCCAGACGCTTCATGGGTAAAATACAGCCAGTGTGGGATATCTTGAAATGATTGGATCTGAGGATACTATATCTGTGTTGGGTTGTTTTAAAAGGAAAAAAAATGTGTTAGAGTAATAGTTTTTGTGTAAAATAATCCAACCCCTGTATGAATTACCCTGTGCATTCACTACGTATTTCTGTTCAAAATTATTCACCAATATATTTTTTAAAAGAGTGACAAACACGTTATTACATTGAAACAGTGTTGTGTTTCAGTTCTTCAACAAATTCTCATGAATTGTATGGTGGCTATAATATTGTTGCTTCGGCTGCAAATGTTAGTTAGCGGATCAGCTAAATCAAGGGTGGGCAACAATTTTGCCCCCTAGGGTCACATGCAGTGATAGGCAGTGACTAGGTTCAGACAACATGAGAACCCACCTTCACTGATTGAGTATGGGATGAGTGTGCTTTGTTGTTGAACCATGGGTTGTTGTTGAAATGTGGGGTATCGTGTTGTCTGAACCCAAACAAGTTTACAAACCATGGTGAACAACCCACAGTTCACAACACAACAAACCATGGGTTCCCTTCATGGGTTGTTCATGGTTAACAAGCCATGGTTTGTTAAGTGCAGCCAGGTTCAGACACCACAATAACCCACATTTCAACAAAAACCCACGGTTCAACAACAACTCACAGTCAACCCATTCTTAATCCTTGAGTGTGGGTTATCATGTTGTCCGAACCCAGTTATCTTGTTTGGCCCTCTGCCACCATTCTTCAGGGTGGCCATGTATCCTACTTTACAGAGGACAGACTTCTGTTTGAAGGGCTGTTAGAGGGCAGTCCTCTATTTGAAGATGTCATCTATTTAAAGCACCATGTGGTGCAGGGCTGGTTTAAAGTCATAGAACCAGAAGGCGGGCAAGCAGGGGTCTTGAAGTTAGCCATCCACACCAGCAGACTGAGCAAGGTACATAGGTCACAGTCTTCCACACTGGCCCAGTTTAGATGATAAAAAATGGTTAACAGACCATGGGTTGTTAGGGAGCACACACACGAATGTGCAGGCTCCCATCTGCTCTTGCTTTCAGAAACAACCCAGGAATGCCCCGTTCCTGGGTTGTTGTTGAGAAGTGTGAACTGCATTGTTGAGGGTTAAGCAACCCAGAGTTTGAACCCATGGTTTGTTGTCGGGTTAAACCTCTCAGTTGTTTAACCTTAAATAACCCAGGGTACCAGGTTTGCACATCACAGCAACCACCCCAAGAATAGGGTGTTCTCGGGTTGTTTCCGAAAGCTGATTGAAATTGGAAGTGGTGAGTGGGCAAGAGGCAGTGTGCTCATTCACCCCCACATGGCCACACCAAGTCCTAGGTTGTTTTACCCAGGAATTGGCATTATGTGCAAACCAGGTCACTATGATGAGCTGGATTACATTTCTATTTAAATTCTAGATTTTTTTAAAAAATGTGCATCTATACATATAAATGATCAAATCTAATTAAAATTGGCGTCCTCTTTTTGGTGATGCATTTCCTCTTTTTCAAGGATGCATACGCGGCCCCCCTATTAACACATTCAGTTTTGCAATTACTTGATTGTCCGTTTTGCTTTATCAGGATCAGCTGCAGAAACACATCCAATTGTCTTTTTAAGATCACTTTCTTCTTGCACTTTGAGTGCATACGATGCTTGGAGAAAGGCAGGAGGTTCGTCGACATCGGTTACTCTGATGGTTACAGTTGTGAGGCTCTTGGACCCTTTCGTTTTGGAATGTGCGTACTGGATGGTGGCATCGGTTGCTTCGACAACAAACTTGTAGGAGGATACCTTTTCGAAGTCCAATGGCTAAATGGAAAGACAGGCATTTTCAGTACACAATGGACACTGTGTACAATGAGAGCCAGTGAGGCCTAGTGGTGAGAGTGTGGGACTGGGACTCGGGAGATCCGGGTTCTAGCCCCCACTCGGCCAGGAAGCTCACTGGGTGACTTTGGGCCAGTCACTGACTCTCAGCCTAACCTACCGCACAGGGTTGTTGTGAGGATAAAATGGAGAGGAGGAGGACCATCTAAAAAAGGTGGGGTATGAATATAATAAATATTCATACCCCACCTTTTTTAGATGGTCCTCCTCCTCTCCATTATATATATATAATATTGGGGAGCTACATTGACATTTCTGATCTGCCAAGCCCATATTGGAACAAACAGAATCTACTGGAATTTTGAAAACTCTTCTAGATGGTTTGTGCCTTTACAGCAGGGGTGGGGAACCTCAAACTCGTGGGCCAATTCCAGCCCTCCTGCAGTCCCAATCTGTCCCTCCGGGGTTCACCAGAAGGCCATGTCCCCTTCCCCTGGCCTACTCCCTTTCCCCATCCATAACCCTGATGGTTTCTTGGCTTCCTGGCTTTTGCACAGTTTTTTCCTCCCTACTTTAACAGGTTGAAATGCCCCTCCTAAGACTTTGTTACTGGCATCAAGACCTTTAAGCTAAAATATGCTGGCATTTTTGGTCCCATTCTCTTTTGCCTTTGGCCCCGCCCACCACTGGAATGCAGCCCCCGAGAGCTTCTCCAAAATGGAATGCGGCCTGCGTGCTGAAAATGGACCCCCACCCCTGCTTTACAGGATTAGTCCTGATTCAAAATAGCTGAGAATGCGGCTGCTAAGCTGTTGACAGTAACCTGTTATTCAGAGCATGCAATGCTGTTTAATGTGTATTGGCTCCTGGTATGTTTCTTAACCCAGTTCTAAGTGCTGGTTACTATCTTTAAAGCCTGATATTATTTGGGTCTGGCATATCTGAAGGAGCACCTGCTCCCACCTGATTTTATTTATCTATTTATTTCATTTCATTTTTATACCGCCCAATAGCCGAAGCTCTCTGGGCAGTTTACAGCAATTAACAAGACAGTCCCTGCCCGCAGGCTTACAATCTGGTGGTGGTGAAATATGTGTGGTGAGAATGCAGGTCATGGCCTTCTTGGTGGTGGCTCTGGAGCTTTCTCCCTCAGGACACTTATTTATCACCTCCCCACACAGCCTTCAGAATGACCCATGCTGGCCCAAGATTTTGAAGAGCCCTTGGCTGTTCATGGAGGGCCAGTGTGGTGTAGTGGTGAGAGTGTTGGACTGGGACTCGGGAGATCCGGGTTCTAGTCCCCGCTCAGCCAGGAAGCTCACTGGGTGACTTGGGGCCAGTCACTGAGTCTCAGCATAACCTACCTCACAGGGTTGTTGTGAGGATAAAATGGAGAGGAGGAGGACTATGTAAACCACCTTGGATTCCTTGCAGGAAAAAAGCTGGGGTATAAATATAATAGATAGATAGATTGATAGAAAATAAATAAAATAGTTTTCATACTGGCTGAATTACATTTTATTGCTGGGGTTTAGGAGAATATTCTTGTTTTTTAAAAATTTTTAAAGGTTTATTATTGCATTTTTATGCTTGTATTTTGTTAGCCACCTTGGGTGGAGTTGGTCCAGAAAGGTGGCATATAACTATTTAAATAAATACATAAGTGAATAGATATAATTTGCTTCCCATGTAAACACTGAAGCACCAATTCCCAGATGCTGTACCTTCTTCAGTCGAATTATTCCTTCATTTGTGTAGCGATTTGCTTCTATTTTAAAGGTATCGTGGTAAGATCCGTGGACAAAACTGTACTTTGTATCTCTGTTCTCCGGCTCGTCAATGTCTTCGACTTCCAGTCTACCCACTTCACCATTTAACCTGGTGTTTTCAGGGACATCAAAAGTAAAGCTTTCTGGAAAACAAGACAATGAAGTAAATTGAAATAGCCAAATCAGAATACGCATTCTTCCAAACAAAAGCCAGAAGCAGGGGGCCCAAGGGAAGGACGGGTTGTGGTGTGTTGTTGATAAAAATTCATTGTATTTCATTGGAGTGTAATAGTCTGTGTATGTATGCCAGTGTTCTCCAACCTTGGTTCCCCAGATGTTTTTGGCCTACAACTCCCAACTGCTGCGAGTTGTAGGCCAAAAACATCTGGGGAACCAAGGTTGGAGAACACTGATGTATGCAAACTGTAAGGATAGAGTGATTAGCTATAAAGATATGTTCTTTGAACTGGGGCAAAGAAGCTTGCCACAGGTGGGTTGGTTAATTCTTGGAAGTGAAAAAGGTAATTGCCTCATCATGAGGAGATGGACCTTCATAAGGGTGCTTCTGAAGTTAGCTGTCAGTTAGCTGTGCTATGGAGAGGTCCTCCTGAGGTCATGAGTAGAAGCTATGACTGAGTCCAAAGCAGTCAAGGTGCATAAATGTGTGTTTAAGGTAAAGGAACTAGAGCTTTAGGTTGAATGTTATAAGTGGTAAGATTTTGACATGGTTGACCAGAGAGATCCTGGGAGAACGAGAAGCCTACCAAACATGATTATGTAAGCTAGCTCTGCCAACCATGCCTGCCAGATAGGTAACTCTAAGATCTTAATGATGACTGCTTTGTTGGTTGAGAGGAATAGAACTTCAATTTTATTAAATTCCCAAATTTCCCTCAATTCCTTCTCTATTTTCTCTGTTAAATGTTTATAACGAAAAATATTACAATTCAATCTCCATCTTTTCGCTTCTCTATAATCCTTATGTATCTTCAAATCCATGTTAACCAAAGCATGATCTGTAACTTTTATCACTCCTATCTCTGTGCCCAGGACCCTTGAAAACAGTGTCCTGGACACAAAAATAAAATCTATCCTAGAATAATTCTTATTTGCTGATGAGTAAAATGTATATCTTTCCTCATTCCCCTTGACCCCTCTCCAAACATCTAGCAACCCTTCCTTACTAATTAACTTATTCAAGATCGTTAGATTATTTCTCTGATCTTCTCTCGTCAGATTGGATTTGTCTTTTCTTCTATCCAATACCATGTTAAAGTCCCCAGCCATAATAACCCTTTGATTTTGAAAATTACCCATTTCTTTAAACACATGTTGATAAAATTCTCCTTGATTTTGATTGGGAGCATAAACATTAACAATAACATATTCTTCCCCTCCCAAGGTCCCATACATTATAATATATCTACCTGTATCATCCTTTTTCACCTTTAGAACATTAAAACCACAATTCTTTGAAATTATAATTGCTACTCCTCGCGATTTAGATGATCCACATGCTATCTCATATATTCTAGACCACCTCAATTTCAATTCATTGACTCCTTTCCTTGCCTGGTGCGTTTCTTGCAAGAATATAATATCTGCCTTATCCTTTTTAAGAAGTGCTTCTATTCGCCTTCTCTTAGTAACTGAACCTAGCCCCTTAACATTTAAAGTTGAAATTCTTAACTTATAATCCATCCATTAACAACATTTTTTTCTTTTTTGGTCCCCAAAGGTGAAAATAATACACAATAACATACCCCTTAACCCACCCCCACATTCATCTAAACTATCCCCCCTGCTTAGCCAGGGCAACTTGCCCCACCCTAAACCTACCCACCTATCCCAGGGGGGGGGGAAAGGACCCATCACCAGCCCGAACAGCAGCCCCTCATTCCCTCCCGGATAACTTCTTTATAAAACATTTTCTATTTCTTTTTTCTTCTCGTGTTGAAACGACCTCTTATACAATTCCTCCACTGGCTCCTTCTTCTTCCAGTTGACCCATCGATTCTGGACCCTCCGCATCATCATGAAGCCCCAACTCTCCCAGCAGGCCCATGCCTTGATCACATGATGAGATCTTGTATCTCTTACTGTTCCACACAAAAGTAAGAAAAACTGGGTAACCCCAATTGTATTGTAATCCCTTTCTGATCAAGACTGCTGTACACGGTTTAACACTCCGCCTCCACTTTATTGTTTGCTGACAAAAATCATTGTAGATTTGCAAAGTAGCCCCCTTGAAAGCTACTTGACCTTTCTTTCTAATCTCTTTCATGAAGACAGAAGAATGTACTGAAGCGATAATATGGGATACAATGAAGAGTGTAATGAGAGGAATAGGATTGAGAGAGGCAATAAATTTGAGGAAACAACAAGAAGTTTTTTATCAAAAGCTAGAGGGGGAGATTAGGGATTTGGAAAAGAAGTATTTAGAGAAGAGGGATAAAAAGATTTTTGCAGAATTACAGGGTAAAAGGAAAGAATTGGAGAATAAAGAACTGGACAGGGTACAAAGGAATTTGATTTACACAAAAAGGGAGTATTTTGAGAATAGTAATAAAAACTCTAAAATGTTGGCTAGATTAGCACAAAAAAAAAAAGAAAAAGCTTAGTGGGGATGATTAAAGATAAGAGGGGTAAAGAATATAATCTAGTAAAGGATAAATTGAAAATTTTTCATGAATATTACACGGAGTTATATAAGGCAGGAAAATGGTCGGAAGCTGAGAGTAGAAGATATATCGAGAAAAATTTAAAAATAAAAATCCAGGATGAAGATAGAGAGAAAATGGAGCAACCATTCACAGAAATTGAAATAGAAAGTGCTATAAATAAATTAAAACAGGGGAAAACGCCAGGACTGGATGGTCTGGGGGCGGAATATTATAAAGTCTTTAAAAAATGTTAATTCCGAAGTTAAAACGGTTGTTTAATGATATTTTACAGGGGGGAGAGATCCCCCCGTCATGGAAACAGTCCTTGACCATTTTAATCCCGAAACCAAGAAAGGATTTAGCAGAACCAGGTTCTTATAGACCAATATCATTAATTAATCAAGATGCTAAACTATTGACAGCAATTTTAGCTAGAAGAATGAATAGTTTTCTAAATAAGTATATAGGGATAGATCAATGTGGGTTTATTCAAGGAAGACAAATGGCAGATTTAACAAGAAGGGTTCTGAATATAATTTATTTAATAAAGAAAAATAATTTGAAAGCGGGGGTTCTTGCATTGGATATTTTTAAAGCCTTTGATTGTGTGGAATGGCCTGCATTAAAGATGTTAATAAAAACTATGGGGTTTGGAGAAAAATTTATAGGTATTACTAACCAATTATATACTCATAATGTCACGTCGGTAATTGTAAACGATGGAATAACAGAAACTATTAGCCTAGGCCGGGGAACTAGACAGGGTTGTCCCCTTTCCCCAGTATTATTTGTGTTAGTTATGGAATTGTTAGCGAATTCGATAAGTCAGGAGAAGAAATTATTGGGGATAGGAATAGAGACCAAATGTAAGATAAACCTTTTTGCAGATGATATCTTGTTAACATTAGAACGGCCTATAGAAAATTGGGATTGGATAGAGAAACATTTAGATGAATTTAGAGAAGTAACAGGGTTAAAAGTTAATTGGGATAAATCGGAGATAATGACATTTAATTATAGTAAACTGGAGGAAAGGGGATTTAAACAAAGGGGAGTGGATATAAAGATAAAAAATATAATTAAATATTTAGGTATTGATATATTAAAAGATTTGGATAAAATAGGGGAATGTAATTTTAAAAAACTAAAAGATGAAGTTAAAAATCAAATAGAGGATTATAAAAATTGGGATTATCGTGGTTTGGTAGGATAGCTTTGATTAAAATGAAGATTTTACCGAAGTTTAATTTTTTATTTAGAATGATACCATATAAGATATCAGAGAAAGAAATTAAAGAGTGGCAAGTAATGTTAAATAGCTATTGTAATGGGGGTAAAAATCAAGGATTACTAAGAATAGATGGTATAAAGCTCAAAAAATAGGGGGACTTGGTCTCCCTAATTTAAAATGGTATTATATAGCTAATCAACTTAGATATATCATGGATATTATTGTTAGAAAAGATTTTATGTGGTGGGAAATAGAAGCATTTGAATTGGGTAATAGGGTGGATAAATTCTTATTTACAAAACAAGGACATATTATGACAAAAAGATTAGAAAATCCCTTTTTAAAAAATATGTTAGAAATTTGGGGTAGAAATAAGGAAATATTTTTACCAGGTATATCCCCGCTTACTCCAGTGGTGGTTATGGAAGATTTTCCCGAGAATGTTAGACATTTAGAACGAATTTTTAGAGAGAAAAAGGTGATAACTTTAATGGATTGGCTGGAAAAAATGGAGACAAGACAGCAAATAATTGATAGGGTTGGGGCAGGAAGAATTTCTTGGTTAAATTTAATTCAATTAGTACAATGGGGTAAGAAATGGAAGAGGAGACATGAGCATGAAAGGGATTTCACTGCATTTGAGCAGGTGGTTATGTCTAGAGAACTTGTAGAAGGAAATGCATCAGCTAGGGGTCTTACAAAGATGTTATATAAAATGTTGCAGAAATCAGAAGAGCAAGCAGAAAATCTTAAAATAGTTTGGGATACAGAGTTTGAAGAGGAAATATCAAAGGATGAGTGGAATAAGATTTGGGATAGGCGAATATTGAAAAATATGTCTATAAGAATTAAAGAGAATTTTTATAAGCTAATTTGGAGATGGTATTTGACCCCAGTGAGATTAAATAGAATAGATAATAAATGTTCTCCAATGTGTTGGCGAGGATGTCAGGAATTGGGTACATATGCTCATATGTGGTGGAGTTGTAAAAATGTAATGGATTTTTGGAAAATGATTTTTGAGGAAATATCAGAAATTGTTGGAGTTGATTTAGAGGTATGCCCTAAACTAGCTTTGCTAACAATAACGGAAAAGGTGATCGGTTCACAAAATGTTAAAGAATTAATCATAAATTTGTTAACGGCAGGTAGACTAATGATAGCAAGGAAATGGAAAATCCAGCAAGTTTTCACTATTACTGAATGGTATAAGGAAGTATGGGATATGGCTTTGAATGATATGTTGACTTGTAATATTAAATGCAAAAGGGGTCAATTAAAGAAAAATAATTTTAAGGATATTTGGGGTTTATTTTTGGAATATGTGTTTAAAAGGGGGAAAGGGAGTTTACCCTGTCAAGATATATTGTATTTTTGGAATAATGAACAATTATAGAGTTATTGGATTGTTTGGTCCCATGGTGATGGGAGCACAATATTAGTTATGTGTGTATGTTATTTTCTTTGTATTGTTTTAAAATTTAATAAAATATTTATAAAAAAAAAAAAAAAAAAAAAGAACTTCAATTTTATTAAGAAACTAGCTTTTTTTACCCAGCGTTGCACGGGTCGTCATTTTCCTATAGGCACTATTTGTTTGAAATTCCTTAAGGTTGCTGTCCGCTGTTTGGAATCCCTTGAAATCCCAGCTCCCCCCAGAACTACACAATGAAATCCCTGCTTCCCTCATCCGGGACCACACAATGAATTCCCTGTTTCCCCCCGGGCCTACACAATGAAATCCCAGTCCCCCCCCCCCGGGGACTGCACAATGAAATCCCTGTTCCCCTGCCCCGGGACCACACAATGAAATCCCAGCTCCTCCCCCCCCCCCCGGGACCACACAACAATGAATTCCCTGCTGCCCCCCCAAGACCACACAATGAAATCCCTGCTCCCCCCCCCCGGGACCACACAACAATGAAATCCCAGCTCCCGCAGGACTACACAATGAAATCCCTGTTACCCCTCTGGGACTACAGAATGAAATCCCTGCTCCCTTTCCCCCAGGGCTGCACAATGAAATCCCTGTTCCCCTGGGACTACACAATGTTCCCTTCCCTGTCATTTTCCTATAGGCACTGTTAATCCCCCACCCCCGTGTTCATATGAACATTCTATTTGGACGTAGGAGAGATTTGCATATCCGCTCCTGATTGGGCCCCTGTGGCAGTGCATATCAACATTCTAAATGCCGTTGGAGCGATTTGCATAACCGCTCCTGAATGGCCCCTGTGAGCATTCCAAGTGACGCCATTGGCTCTCATCTATTTTGGGCCGTACAGGCGCGGCGAGGTTTTTTTTTTGGAGATTTGAACCTGCCAGTCTTTGTCCTTGGGTGATGGAGAGTATGCGTGCCAACTTTGGGGCGGATCCATCCAACCATGCAGGAGCCTATGCGACGCACGCAAACCCCTGTGTGGACATACGGACGGACGGACAAACTTTCACATTTATATAGTAGACTAGCTTTTTTTACCCGGCGTTTCACGGGTCGTCATTTTCCTATAGGCACTATTTGTTTGAAATTCCTTAAGGTAGCTGTCCGATGTTTGGAATCCCTTGGAATCCCAGCTCCCCGGGACTACCAGCTCCCCCGGGACTGCACAATGAAATCCCAGCTCCCCCGGGACTACACAATGAAGAATTCCCTGCCCCCCCTTGGGACTACACAATGAAATCCCTGCTTCCCTCCCCCCCAGGACTACACAATGAAATCCCTGCTCCCCCCTGGGACTGCACAACAATGAATTCCCTGTTCTCTCCTCCCCCCGGTACTATACAATTAAATCCCTGCTTCCCTCCCCCCCAGGACTATGCAACAATGAATTCCCTGTGTGTGTCCCCGGACCACACAATGAAATCCCTGCTCTCCCCCACCCCCGGGACTACGCAATCAAATTCCTGCTCCCCCCCGGGACTACACAATGAAATCCCTGCTCCCCCCGGGACTGCACAACAATGAATTCCCTGTTCTCCCCCCCCACCTGCTCCCCTTCCGGGACCACACAATGAAATCCCTGCTCTCCCCGCCCCCAGGACTACACAATGAAATCCCTGCTCCCTTTCCCCCGGGACTGCACAATGAAATAAATCCCTGCTGTCCTGGGACTACACAATGAAATCCCTGCTTCCCTCCCCCCCCGGGACTCTGCAACAATGAATTCATTGTGTCCCCCCGCCCCCGGACCACACAATGAAATCCCTGCTTCCCCCCCCCGGGACTACACAATGAAATCCCTGCTTCCCCCCCACCCAGGACTGCACAACAATGAATTCCCTGTCCCCCCCCCCGGTACTATACAATGAAATCCCTGCTCCCCCCGGACTACACAATGAAATCCCTGTTCCCCGCCTGGGACTACACAATGAAATCCCTGCTCCCCCCCCGGGACTATGCAACAATGAATTCCCTGTTCAATGAAATCCATGCTCCTCCCCCCCTGAACCACACAACAATGAATTCCCTGCTGTCCCCCCAGGACCACACAATGAAATCCCTGCTCCCTCCCCAGGACTACACAATGGCGTTGCACGGGTCGTCATTTTCCTATAGGCACTGTTTGTTCAAAATCCTCCCCCCCCCCCCGTGTAGGCCCCGGCTGCAGTTCATTTGAACATTCTGTTTGGACGTAGGAGAGATTTGCATATCCACTCCTGATTGGGCCCCTGTGGCAGTGCATACCAACATTCTAAATGCCATTGGAGCGATTTGCATAACCGCTCCTGAATGGCCCCTGCAAGCATTTCAAGTGATGCCATTGACTCTCATCCATTGGCGAGGGTTTTTTCGGAGATTTGAACCTGCCAGTCTTTGTCCTTGGGTGATGGAGAGTAATGTGTGCCAACTTTGGGGCGGATCCGTCCAACCGTGCAGGAGCCTATGCTATGCGACGCACGCAACCCCCCCGCGCGGACATACGTACAAACATTCACATTTATATAGTAGATATGCTAGACACTGTTTATATTACATTGTAATCAACAGGCAGAAGGTCACCTCAGCTGTTTGGTGGGCAGCTCGTGCTCACCTGCAGGGTGGGAGGAGCTTGTGATGTAACAAACATCTACTTGGGATAACTTTGCATTGCTTTTGCTTGAATGTAATTCCCATAAATCAGTTTAGGTTTAGGGGTAGATGGCTTTATAACTGAATCCCTTGACATTGTAAAACTCACCTCGTCTAAATGTTGGGAAGTTGTCGTTGATATCAATCAATCTAATGAGGACTGTAGCTGTCCCCGACTCTTCTGAGCGTAGGCCCTTGCCGTCCATTGCTTCGACCACAATTGTATATGTAGCATTTTGTTCTCTGTCCAAATCAGCTGCAGCTGTGTGGATTTTTCCTTAAAAATAAAAAAAGTGAGGCATGTCACTTCCATCTTTTTCTGTTAGATACATCTGTACACCCAATGTCCCAACAAGAACCGGTAAGCTACCAGGACCTATGGAATATTGAGGGTATTGGCATAATTTTTTTTATTATTATTTTTTTTAATGGAAAGGAAAATGGGAAAAGGGAAAGTTCCCAGGGCATGGTCTGAAGGCACAAGAGGCAGCCACCTTGCTGAAACTAAGCAGGTCTGGGTCTGGTCGGGAAATCCCATGTAGCGACCTTGAGTTCAGCGATGGAAGGAAGGTGGGATATAAATGTAATAAATAGGAATAAAAAGAATAAATACATATAAAACGGAGGCCTAATTTCCCTGAATTGACAGGAAATCAATCTAGCAAGATCACTTTTCCTTAAAAAATAAAAATAAAAAATCAAGTTCTGACACCATACCTACCAGATTGATCTATACTGAAGTACTTGTCTCCCTTAATAACTTTGTAGAGAACGTCAGCATGGCCGGTAAGTGTTGGGTCATCAGCATCTTTAGCTGTCACTGTGGTGACTGGAACTCCTGGGTGGGGGAGAGAGAAAAAGTTACCAAATGAGACACTTGTTCTTATGGCTTAGCCAGGGCTGGGCAACTTGTGGCTCTCCAGATTGACTGTGCCGGCTAGTGCCAGGGCCTGGTAGGAGACGTTTTGCTGCCTGAAACAAAGGACAAGATGGCACCATCTCTCCCATTCCATGTACAAAAGCCAGTGGGACTGGCAGTTGAATCTTTCTTCGACAACGGCAATGGAACAGCATCCTGTCCACCACACCTGGAGCCAGCAGGCTAGCTTAGGGGGCATGGGAGAGGCTGCGTGGCCCACAGCTCTTTCTTCCAACACTTTGCTGCCACCTCCCAGCATCTGCCACCCGAGGCGACCGCCTTGCTCTGACTAATGGTAGGGCCGGCCCTGCCTAGTGCTGATGGGAGTCGTGGGCCAAAAGTTCTGGAGGGTCACAAGATCTAGAGCAGGGCTCTCCAACCTTGGGTCCCCAGGTGTTGCTGGACTACAGCTCCCAGAATCCCTTGCCATTAGCCATGCTAATGGGGACCCAAGGTTGGAGAGCCCTGATCTAGAAGGTCACAAGTTGCCCACCCCAGGTTTAAACTCCCTCACAGTAATAGAAAGCTAATGAGAACAGTGATTGCTATATTGAAATTAACATGAAAAACTGGCTGTCTTGAATCAAATTGGATCTTCTTATCTGCCTCCGTCTCCCCGTGTGTCAGGTCATCCTCCTTTTATTGGATGCCCTGGTAAGGGTGCTTTTACAGACTGCGGTCCCAATCCAGCAAACGACAGCTGCATGTGGAAGTGGGCTCCTCTGCACAGGACTGGTTCTAGGTTGGAGACCCCACCACCAGCAGCATGCCTTGCCCCCTACCCAGCAGGCTTAGTGTTGGTGCAGCTTCAGTGCATAGCTGCTGCACAATGATTTGCGGCAGGGGACCTGAGAACCACCTTCCATTTGATCATGTACACAATATGCTGACATGGCTTCACTCAGGGGCATTGTGCAGATGTCAAAATGGTGGCTACCTAATGCCCATCCACTGCTGCACAGTAAATTCAGGCCAAGAGCAGTAGTGCTGATGGGGCTGGGGCCACTGGGGCACTGGACCCTCGGCATGTGCCTGAGGACTTTCGGGTGCTGTCTCTGGCCCTGCCTGGACACACTGCTGATGCAAATGTGCAACTGGCTGAATATCTTTGGCTACATCGGTGCACTCACCTGGGGCCCCCCTACACTGGCTAGATGTCTCTTGATGCAGACTGAGATGAACCACTGCTATCCACACATTATGGGACACAGCTAATTCCATGTGACTAGAATGGATCAGAGTTTTAGTTTGTTTCTACGAAGGATTGGATATAAGAAGGCAAGAGAAGACTACAAGTTGTTTTCTTGTTGCATCTGTCCAGTGTTGGCTTTTTGAGGGCCCTTCAGCAAGACACCCTCAATGGGCCCTGTGGCATAATCCCACAATTCAGTTCCCTGGTGTATGTCTGCATTAGTATGTTTAGCGAGTATAGAATGTTGAACTGAGTGGGTGTGGTTTGTGATGTCTTGGAAAGGGTGGGGGGAGGAGTATATAAGAAGTGTTTGAGTGATGTCAGAGGGTGTTGGGAGTGTTGGGAGTTGGGGAGTTAGGTTAGTTGGGTTAGTTGGGTCATTGTCTTTTCCTTCTTACAGTTATTCGTGTCTTGTCTGTCAGGGGTTTTGAGAGAAATCAGTGCTTGTCTGAGGAGCTGGGGATCCGCGTTCGGATCGCCCTTGTAGTCGGCATGGAAAGAACCATACTGGTTGCATCTCCGAGGTTGTAAGAGTGACCTTGGAGAAGGCGGGGTATAAATATAATAAATTAAATTAAATTAACAGTAGCTTTTCCCAACCTTGGGTCCCCAAATGTTGTTGGATTACATCTTGCATCATCCCTAGCCAGCTTGAACAATGGTGAGGGATTATGGGAGCTGTAATCCAACAACATCTGCGGACCCAAGGTTGGGAAAGGCTGGGTTAGAGTGTTGGACCTTGTGGCGTAACCCCACAATTCAGTTCCCTGGTGTATGTCTGCATTAGTATGTTTAGTGAGTATAGAATGTTGAACTGAGTGGTTGTGGTTTGTGATGTCTTGGAAAGGGTGGGGGGAGGAGTATATAAGGAGTGTTTGAGTGATGTCAGAGTTAGTGAGAGTGTTGGGGGAGTTGGGTTAGTCGGGTCGTTGTCTTTTCCTTCTTACAGTTATTCGTGTCTTGCCTGTCAGGAGTTTTGAGAGAAATCAGTGCTTGTCTGAGGAGTGAAAGTATTTAGAGTTATAGGGACTTGGGTTAATTACAAAGTGTTTGGGGTAGGCAGGTTTAAAGCTATTTTCTGGAACTAAGATGTTGAGAATTAAAATAAACTTATTTTTATTTTGTTTGCTACCCAAATCCTACCTGTCTGCTTGGTGTTATTAACCTGCATTACCGTTAAATCTACACACACACACACACACACCTTTGTACCCACAGTATCATAAATTTAAAATAGATCCTTAATGACCTGTATTAATCTTTTCCCTCTTTGGTAGGGGAAAGGTTTCATTTGACCCTCCCCTCAGGTTTTTAAGTGTTGGTGCTTAGCCTGAGAAGGGTTTATGTGCCTGGTCCTAAAGTGTAAGGGACCGTGTCGTCGCAGGCCCCTTCTCCCTCAGTGAGTCTACCTTCTCACCACTGTCACCATCAGTCACTGTTCCCATCCCAGTGTGGCGATGAGGTGAGAGTGCTGGATTGGGACTCGGGAGATCCGGGTTTTAGTCCCCGCTCGGCCATGAAGTTCACTGGGTGACTTTGGGCCAGTCACTGCCTCTCAGCCTAACCTACCTCACAGGGTTGTTGTGAGGATAAAATGGAGAGGAGGAGGAGGATGATTGTGTAAGCCGCCTTGGCAGGAAAAAAGGCGGGGTATAAATATAATAAATAAATAAATAAAATCCCGTCTCTTATCGTTGCTACCCCTTGTGAGCAGGTGTGCAGCAAGTCCTGCTCCTCCTACTCGCCACCACCATGTCTGGGCCATGGTGAGAGGGAAGTGAACAAGTAGGTTGCCGTGATGAGGAGGAGGAGCAAGTCCAGGGGGGAGGGCTTGTCGGTGGGGCCCCTGCTAGGATGTGGGCCCTCGGCAGGTGCATGACCATGCCTACTCTTGGTGCCGGCCCTGTATCTGACAGATATATGCTCCTGTTCATTTATATTTTGTGAGGACTTTTTTTTCCCCTTTTGCACGCAAACATATAAACATCTCCCCCCCCCGATTGTCAGAGCAATAAGGCAATGGAACCAACTACCTAGGGAGGTGGTGGGCTCTCCCAATCTGGAGGCATTCAAGGTGCAGCTGGACAGACATCTGTCAGGGATGCTTTGACCTGGATTCCTGCATTGAGCAGGGGGTTGGACTCGATGGCCTGGTAGGCCCCTTCCAACTCTACTTTTCTATGATTCTATGATCTTTGTTTTATTGAAGAAAAAAAGAGAGAGGCGAGGAGCTTACCTGCTGGTGACATTTCTTTAACAGACCCATTATACACTCTTTGTTCAAATATTGGGGCATTGTCGTTAACATCTTGGACTACGACGCGGAACTTGGCTGGCTTCTCCAAAGGCTGCCTGGTGTTACGATTGAGAATGAGAGCTGTCAGCTCATACTCCGCTTTCTTTTCTCGGTCTAGCCTCTCATTTGCAGCCACGTCTCCGGTATGATCATCGACTCTGAATAAACTCCCGGCCCCTTCTCCTTCAATAACGTACATAGCATTGGTGTTCCTTATGGTTGATTTGATCTAAAAAGTGGAATTATGTCTGTAAGTGAGAATTAAGAGCAGAACAACATGGTAAAAGCCGAAATGTAGTCCTAGGGATATGGTGGTGGTAGTACATAGTCTGACCTTGACATGTTCTCCAGCCTAAATCCCCCCCTCTGGCTCAGAGGAGAACTCAGAGAGGAAGGAGACTTCATCCAGTAACCCATCATCTGTTACTCCGGAACCTTCCAGGCCAGAGGATGTGGCTTCGATGCAGTCCTGACCACATCTACACTGGAGGAGCCAGCAGCTGCAGGACCGCACAATGGGCCCTAAGAGGGGCGGTCCAGACCTGCCAGCCTTCAGAAGGCTCCATACGGCCTCTACATGTTGCTGAGAAAACTGATTTGTCCAGGGTGCTTGCCTTGCCTGTTGGGAAACTGCATTGCCTAACCTGACTTTGCCTCATTGGACATCACCTTACCTTGCTAGACATGATACCACTGCTGCAACCCAGTCTTTCCTGGGAACCCCATGCTGAGCTAGGACAGGATAAGGCATGTTCCTGGGATAAGGGATGTCCCTATTTGTCCATCTAGCCAACCTTTTTCAGCCTGAAGGCTGGGTTGCCACCTGAGAAACCACTTGGGGGGGGGCTGCATGACAGGAGGGCTACAGTAAAGCAACAACGCTTGTGATAAGTCATCTGAACCAGTGGGGGCGGTAGACAAAAGGGAGCTTGTTTTCTTCCTCTGCTAGTTTCTTCTTGTAACTACTCTTCGATTTAGATTGCAACTCTTCTTTCATGTTCTTTTGTCTGAACAGTGCAATCATGATGGCTGCGCGGAACCTTTATTTCAGAAATTATTTGTTTTCCCAGGAGCTATGAACTCGTACAACACTGTTTGTTTTTGAAGTAGCAGTGTGTGTGTTTCTTTCTATAGCACTTGCCTTGCACCACTTAAATGCTGAAACTACACAGCCATAACTTACCGAACAAATATAACTCTATTAACGAGTAGAGTTAAGTGGGTGGGGCCACCCCACTCTCTCTCCCACACATGCACCCCCCATTCTCAGCTCCCTTTCCCATGGATCAGCTGGGAAGCAGGGGCAATTAATCCCATTGCAGGGCACTGGGAATAGTTTTAAACTCCATCCAGTGCAGTGCAATGGGGATGAAAACCAGACCCTCTCCCCTTAGCCCCCTCGCAGGTCAGATGACAAATGGAGAGGGCCCAATTTTAATCCCTATTGTGGAGCATTGGGTGCAGAGGTTTAAACCACTCCCTCCAGTGTGCTGTGATGGGGATTAAAATTGTGCAGGGGAGAGGGTATAGGTGAAGCCTCTCAGAGTGGGTTGGGGAACCCTGCAGGCCACATTAGACCCTGGGGCTGGAGGTTCCCCAGTTTTGACTAAGCCCAGTATTGTCTGCTCTGACTGGCAGCATCTCTCCAGGGACCCAGGTATAAGTCTAAACTCTAGAATGACAACTGCCAGTTGCTGGAAGCTAAAACAGCTTCCAACTCTTGTACAGCAAGTTTGGGATATCTCCCTTAATGAAAACCTCACTCACTGGATCAGAACATTGCCTGGCCAGCAAAGATGGGGAATATTCTTAGGCCACTTTCCTCAAATACACAGAGAAATGGCCTGCAACATCCAGGTCCCAACAATATAGTCACATTTTTATATATTAACGGAATGATTCGATGGCTCCTAGACAGCGTTTAGAGGACCATAAAATTCTTTGGATTCCCAGGTCTGAGGCTGGAAAAGAGCTCCAACCAGGGAGCTGGGGATCCGCGTTCGCCGTTCGGATTGTCCTTGTAGTCGGCATGGAAAGGACCGTACCGGTTGCACCTCCGAGGTTGTAAGAGTGGCCTTGGAGAACTGGTAAAGGGGTTGGGGAGGGGAGAGGACCAGGGCCGCCAGGTATCCTGGTGGCACTCCGGCCTCCTTTCCTCTCCACCCGAAGTGCTGCAGCTAGGAGGCCCAAATTGGCTGTCTCGCTGATTTGCAGGGCGGGAGGAGCACGGAGGTGATCTTCGCTTCCATGCTTCTCCTGTCCTGCATAGGAAGCCTGTAATCCTCCAAGTTTGGAGGCTTATGTGGGCGTCCCCACTGGATTGCGCCATAAATGAAATAACTACATAGTGGTGATTACAAGCATAAGCAAAACGTTCACTATATTATTCACTTTATACTGTATCATGTACCTGCTTGTTTTGGGATTTTTTGTCTTCATATTTTAAATAAAAAAAGATAAAGCAGAAAGAAGTCTTTCTCATCTCCTGCTACCTGCTCCTTCGAACTGGAGATGTTAGGCACTGAACCCGGGACCTGAATTTTCAAAGCATGTACTCTTCCACTGAGCTACTACGGTCAAGTCCACAGGACATTGGTGCATAAATTCAGGTCAGCCATAGACTACTTGGGTTGGAAGTAAGCAAGTGTTTGAACCTCCATTTCTCATTGGAAAAACTGGAAAAGTAAGGTCCATTTCACAGGTGAGGTTTTATTACATTAGGCCTGTACAGTCCGCTAACCTGCCCGCAGTTCATCAGCCACATGTGGTAACCCACTTGGGCCTTCATAAATCAACTACGTTTGCTGCCATCCCAGGCCTGCAAAAACAGGTGTGTTGAAGTCATGGTGGTCTGCAATAATACACCCAGTCTCTGGGGAGATCTGTAAACCAGCATGAAGTAGGAGCTGGAGCCTTTACATGGATGTGGACTGTCACGAGGGCAACTGTGCTGGCAAAGAAGATCTGGAATACAACTAAAGCAGGGGTGGGCAACGTGCGGCCCATGGGAGGGAGTTGCTCTCTTGCATCGCCACCAAACGTGCCTCCGATGGCAGTGGGACCAAGAGAAGTCCTCCCAAGAAACAGAATGGTAGACAGTGAAACTGTTGGAAGGAGGGAGTTACATGCTCCCTGTAACTGGTCCCAGTCAGCAATGTAACTTCAACTTTCTGGATCAGCTGAAATTTCCAAACGGTTTTCAAAAGCAGGCCCATGTAGAGCCCATTACAGAAATGTGTCACCATGGCCCAGAAGCCCTATGTAGAGGCCATTACAGTAGTACAAATGGGATGTAACTAAAGCATGTGCCACCATGGGCATCTCCAGGAACAGGCAAAGTTGGCGCACTAGGCTCAGCTGTGCAAATGCATTCTTGGCCATTGCCAAAACATGGGCACATCCAGATTCAGGGTCAAGTCCAGGAGTACATACCCAAACTGCAAGCCAGAGTCTCCAGGGGGAGTGCAACCTCATCCAGTACCAGTTGAATCCCTATTCCCTGATTTGCCTTTTGACTAACCTGGAGCACCTCTGTCTTGCCTGGATTAAGTAAGCTTCAGTTTGTTTGACCTCATCCAGTCCATTACCGACAGCAGAAACTGATTTAGAACTAGAACAGCTCCTTGGATCTTGATGGAAAGGAGAAATGGAGTTGGTGCCACCCAAAACTCTGGACAACCTCTCCCAGCAGTTTCATGTATATGTTAAATACTTACATCTGGCTGCCATGCACAAGAGAGCCAGTGTGGTGTAGTGGTGAGAGTGTTGGACTGGGACTCAGGAGATCTGGGTTCTAGTCCCCACTTGGCCATGAAGCTCACTGGGTGACTTTGGTCCAGTCACTGACTCTCAGCCTAACCTACCTATCAGGGTTGTTGTGAGGAGAAAATGGAGAGGAGGAGGATGACTATTTATGCCTCCTTGGGTTCCTTGCAAGAGATAAAAGGCAGGATATAAATGTGATGATGATGATGATGATGATGATGATACGTGACAATCAGTTACATGGTGTACATGGTGGGGTAGACATGTGACACATGGTCACACTTGCAAGCTTATATTCAACAGGAGAGTACAGGCAACGTTTTTCAGATGTTTTGACCAAGTTTGATGCTTCTCTTGACAGATGCAGCTGTACATTTCCCCTCCTCCTGTACATCAGTTGGGATCTGTCAGGCTGCTATGGCAAAGCAAAGGAAGAGCCCTTTCTGGATCAGTGCTGTTGACTGACGGGCAGCTGGAACACGTACTGTTGGCTAACGCGAGCCAGTTCCATGGGCCAGTTCGTTTCCTCTCTCTCAGGAATTGTCCCCAAAGAGGGCACTTCATTTGTAGTTTTGCCATTTAGCCTTCCAAGGAAGGATCACATATCCGATTCCTTTTTGAAATGTTTGTGTTAGCTCAGACCTGCAAATGCTTCACAGAAAGGCCACAGGGCGAGAATGCTGGTGCTTTGTGTTGGCAGAAGTATGAGACGTTAGAAATTGTAGCTGTGTATCTTTCATGGCCTTGGAGACTTTTTCCTGTAGGTTCATGGCCAAAATATTATCTCAGAACAGCCATGTCAGGCTCGGCCTGCTTTGTGTTTGCTCAAAAAACCAAAAAAGGAGCAGTTAAAAACATAGGAAGCTGCCTTGTAGACTGTGGGCCAAAATAGACATTACTTTAAATGTGCGTCTGGCTGCTATGTCTTAGTTTCATTTTTACTCTAGAGATGGAGCAGGAGGACCAATCCAGGCCTTAAGAACTCCCCCTACACCCTCATGCTATGGTCCCAATTTGGATCAGGGCCCCTGTGCCTACTCTAGAATAAAAATGAAGGGGGGGAGAGACACGCCTGCTAGACACACATTTATACTCGTGTCTGTTTTGGCCAGTGGAGGACAACTTCTGGCTAAGGCCATGGAGAGCCATTGGCAGTCAGAGCAGATACTATTGGGTTAGAAAGACAAATAGGGCCCAAATCAGCAGTGGCTGGTGGCTCCAATGCCAGTGGGGTGGTGTATCCACTCCAGGCTTTAGTCTGAACTTTTAAGGAGCTATCCATGGTGCTGAACTCCAGCCCTAAAACAAGTTCAGAATGGCGGATAGCTCCTTTAAAGTTCAGACTGAAACCCGGAGTGGATACACCACCCCACTGGCATTGGAGCCACCGGCCACTGCTGGCTTGGGCCCTGTTTGTCTTTCTAGTCCAGCAGTGTCTGCTCTGACTGGCTGCGGCTCTCCGTGGTCTTAGCCAGAGGTCGGTCACATCTCCTGCTACTTGATCCTTTCAATTAAAGACACCACGGATTGTAGCCGGGCCTTTCCAGTTAGCAAGAAAGACACCGATGCTGATCTAGCAAGAAAGAAACTGACTTTAGTTGAAAAATTTGCTTCCCGTCCAACAATGAGGCCGACTGGTGCAGGCCTTCTTCCTCAAGTCCCGTTGACTCCTAAATGTCACAATAGCTGGCGAATCTTCCAACTCTTGTGATGCACAGAAAGCTTCCCGGGCATGGCACGATCTCCACTTTGACGTCTCGAGATGACTGTGAAGCTGCTCAGGTACCTTTCAGGAAGTCATCTCTTGCCTCCACATGAGGCGGAGGGGTGCCATGCCTCTCCCCATACCTGTGCTAATCCCCTCGCCCTGGCAGGCTTTGCTATGTGAGTGGGGGGCCCTTCTGCATGCAAACATGTACTCTGCCAAGGTCTCCCAGGCCAATGATGGCTAACAAACTGTGACCAAATCCATCCTTACCTTCCCAAAAATATGAGGCAATGTCTTATTAAGCTCTTCCTCAATGTGCATGTTATTCCAGATCCACTCTCTCTTCATGCGCTTATGGATGTTGCTGCTAGGTGGCGGACTTTGAGAAATCTTCTCCATGAGCCCAAACCAGGGCCAGCATCACGATAAATAGAGGGAGGAAGCAGCAGCTTGCCATCTCTGTAGGCCTGGTGACCTTAGGAAGCCCTGTAGAGTACACAAACTATTTTAGAGATGTGTGGGGTGCCTTCAAATGAGAGTTCCACCATGTACCAAAATCTGCCTCCGGCTTCATTATCTACTTTCCATTGGCAGGTTAAGACCACCTTATTAGCGAGATCTTTGAAGTGAATTGCTCAGTTCTGCTCCCATTTCTAGGGACGTATGATCCCTTCTACCTCCTGCCTCCACTGGCTTGCTCTGAAAATAAACCAGGCTTTTCATGTGTTGCAACTGAACATTCAGTTGATGAAGAGTATACACAAACATATTTCTGTCACTGCATTCACTCACATGTTTTGAAGAAATATTTACTCCCAGTATTAAGCTACTCTTAATGTTCATTTCATTTCATTTATTACATTTCTAGACCACCCAATAGCCAGACCGTAAAAATACAATATTTTACATAATATAATAACAGTTTACATATAAACATGTACATAGACAACATGCACGTGCACACACACACACACACACACACACACACACACTCTTTTAAGAAACAATAAGAAATTCCATGAGCTGATTAAAAACCTTATCATGTGCTGCCAAATGCCTGAGAGTAGAGGAAGGTCTTAATCTGGTGCCAAAAAGATAACCATGTTGGCACCAGGTGGGCCTCACTGGGGCATTCATTCCATAATCAGGGGGCCACCACTGAGAAGGCCCTCTCCCCAGGGCCGGCGCTACCGCTAGGCCAACTAGGCTGTTGCCTAGGGCACGTAGCGGAAGAGGGCGCAGAAATGCTGCGCTCCTCTTCGCTGCCGGCGCGCTCCTGCCCTGCCCGCCCGCCCGCCTCACCGGGAAAGCCAGGTCAGGGCGGGGGATTGCGGCCGGAGTAGTGGTGGGGCCGAGCCTGGGCACCTGGAGGAGGGCCTTAGATATGAATCTAGTGTACAGGTAGGTTCATGCTGGGATTGCGGTCCCGAGCCATCAGGTATTGTGGTCCCGAGCCATGAAAGGTCTTATAGGTCAAGACCAGCACCTTGAATCACGCTTGGAAACATACGGGCAGCAAGTGCAAGTGGGCTAGAATCGGTGTTATATGTTTGGACCTTCTTGTCCCTGTTATCAATCTGGCTGAAGCATTTTGCACAAGCTGCAGCTTCTGAACTGTATTCAAAGGCAGCCCCACATACAGCACATTGCAGTAATCTAACTTGGAGGTTACCAGAACATAGATGACTGAAGCTACATTATCCCTTCCCAGATAGGGGCACAGCTGGGCCACCAACCAAAGCTGGTGGAAGGCACTCCATGCCACTGAGGCCACCTGAGCCTCAGGTGACAAACATGGCTCCAGGAGAACCCCAAGCTATGAACTTGTTCTTTCAGGGGGAGTGCAACCCCATCCAGAACAGGTTGAGCACCTGCCATCCGTCAGAAGAACCACCCACTAACAGCATCTTGGTCTTGTCTGGACTGAGCTTCAGATTATTAGCCCTCATCCAGTCCATTGTCATAGCCAGGCACCGATCTAGCACATCCACAGCCTCACTTGATGAAGGTGAAACGGAGAAACAGAAACATCAGCATACTGATGACAATGCATGCCAAAACTCTGGATGACCCCAGTCAACAGTTTCATGTAGATGTTAAATAGCATGGGGGACAAAACTGACCCCTGCAGAACCCCCCACAAATAATTGATCCAAAATACATTATTGGAAAGTAAAGGTGTCTTCTCACATGGTATTTTATACTTAGGTACAGGCACCAAAGTACCAAAATGTACCTTATCAATTGTGAAAAGTGCGACGTGTGTAAATTAGGGCTGTACTGAATTGACAAGAACCATTTCCCAGCTGCCCTAAAGGCAAGCAGTGAAGGAATCATACAGATATCCTGGGGGAGGGAGCCTGAGAAGGTGAGGGGCTACTACCACAGGAAAGGCCCTCTTGTGCATTGTCGCCTTCTGAGGGATTCTCTACATGAGGCATTGATTGTGCACTCGTGATTCTTCACTCACGGTAGTTTGCAGGAGCTTTACACGATGTTGTTGTCATCCTCCTGGGCCTCTCCCGTGTTTTGCAGCCATTTTTGCAGTGTGTTTTAGAGCAAGGAAAGTGCAGTATTATTTCCTAATCTCATGATAAATCGCTATGAGAAGCCCCTGCATTATCACAATTCCGCTATACCACAGCGCCACCTTGTGGTTGCGTAATGGAATACTGTATACAGAAAAAGGCAGAGAAAGAAAACCAGCTGAAAAAACCCATGTGTAAAGGACCCACTCTTACTCTTGCAAAGAAAACAGAAGAAGCAGCCTTGGTAAAGCAGCGGGTTAAACAATTCATGCATACCTGACTGGGATAGTGAGAGAGTGAGACCTGAGACGGGCCTCTGAGAAGAACTTAGTTCCCAGGCAGGATTATATGAAGGAAGGGGATATATAGCAGACTGATCAAACCCCAATTTCATTTCTGGCAAGTGTTAATGATCATTTATTGTAATCAAAACATTCTAAAAAGTAATCCCATATGCCATTAAATTTATCTAAGAGGCTGGTTCATTATCTAAAAGTATGTGTGCGTGCATGTATGTTTGTGTGTGTTTGTGCACAGGACATTCCCAGTTCAACTATAACTTCAACTACAAATGCATTAGGTAGCTTCAGGAAAAGTGCTGTTCTCTCAGCCTCAAATCCGCCCCCATTAGCAACATGGAGGTAAGCTACCCTACCTTACAGGGCTGTTGTAAAGATAACTGAAACAGCATACACAAATCTCTTTGAGCACTCAATATGTACTAAATCAGTGCTGAGAATTATTATTGCTAAAGATGTGGAGAGATATTGCTTCAGCTCCGTGGCAATTGGAAATGTCTACAAACCAAACTTCACTACCTGGCCCCTGAGCCCCAGAAACATTGCATTTTAAGGTTGCACACACACACACAGGAACATAGGAAGCTGCCTTATACTGAGTCAGACCATTGGTCCATCTAGCCCAGAATTGTCTACACTGACTGGCAGCAATGGCTCTCCAAGGTTTCAGGCAGGATTCTTTCCAAGCCCTGCCTGGATGCCAGGGATCGAACATGGGAAAACTGAGCTATGCTCCCTCCCTACGGCACCTGGTATTTCGAGGCGGTCACCCATCCAAGTACTAACCAGGCCTGACCCTGCTTAGCTTCCGAGATCAGACAAGATTGGGCTGTTCAGGGCTGTTCAGATGTAAACAATTGTGTGAACTGAAGATGAATGTAGGCAGGGAGCCACCGCAGACCAATTTGAAAATCATAACTTGTTCTTTGCTAGCTTTTCAAGGCCTGGCTTCCTTTGCAGATTGATGGGTTTACACAAAGAAGAAAGCCTGCCAAATTTCACCTCCCCCCCCCCGCTAATTTCCCCCTGCTTGTGACACAAAGGGAACACTGGGGAGAGTAAGAATTCAAACAAAGCTTGGCGTGACAAATTGCAAGCAAGCAGCTACATAAGTGGCTGGCTTGCCAGTGGCGTTTGCCGACTGTTAGTATGCACAGTGCAAGAGAAGCAATCATTAGCGACAGAGGAGAAGACGTGACATAATTAGCACAACACCATTCCTTGTATTTCTGGAGTTCAGAGGGGAGTGTGGATTCTTAAATAGCCAAAATGGCTCCATCCACGCAGAAGAGGGTGGCATCAGCAGGCTTGGGGGGAGGGGATTCCAAGGTATCAGCAGGCTTGGGGGGGCAATCCCAAGATTTGCAGAAGTACAAAAAAAAAAAAAAAATCAAGGAAAAACCCTAAGGTGTGGGGGAACCCCCAGAACAACCCAGTGAGGACGGAGCATGTTCAATAGCCATGAGATGTTTGTTTATTTGTTTATTTATTTATTCCATTTCTATACCGCCCCACAGCTGAAACTCTCTGGACGGGTTCACAACAGTACATACAATAAAATCAAAATAAAACCAACAATAAAAACAGCATTGTAATTTAAAAAATTTAAAACCAAAATTAAAAACGCAGTTTAAAATATACAATAGTAAAAGTTAATACAACTAAGTCTACAGGTCACCCCTCCTCCCCCTCCCATGTGCTATTTTGAACAGATTACATATCGAATGCCTTGGCATAGAGGGAAGTCTTAACCTGGCACCGAAAAGATAGTAAGGTTGGCGCCAGGCAGGCCTCAGTGGGGAGCTTATTCCATAATTGGGGGGGGGGGTAGATGTTGTTCTACTGGCTGCTGGGGAACGGAGAAATGGAAAGCTGGGTGGGTAGCCACTCCACACTGCAACATTTTGTTGCAGGGACCACTCATTGTATATTAAACCATTACAGCTTAATTAATTAGCTGCCGTTAACTGCAATTAACGGCAGATTGATTAACTGCAGATTGATTCATGGAAACTTTTCATTAATTAATGGGAACTTTTAGTGAATGAAAACTTTAAAAGCCTTTAATTAATGAAAACTTTAAAAAGCTTTTAAACTTCTAAATAAATAAATAAATAAATAAAAAGAAACTTTTAAAAACTTTTGAAAACTTTTAATGAATGAAAACTTTTTATTAATTAATTAACTGTGGATTAATTAATGGCAGTTAATTGCTCTCTAAGGCTGTAATCCACACTTACCTAGGAACCAGTACTATTGAACTCAGTATGACTTACCTCTTAACAGACACGCATAAGATTGTGCTTCAAATGTATTTATGCATTTACTTTATTTATTTATTTATTATATTTATACCCCACCTTTTTTCCTGCAAGGAACCCAAGGCAGTTTACATAATCCTCCTCCTCCTCTCCATTTTATCCTCACACAACAACCCTGTGAGGTGGGCCCAGGGCCGGTGCTACCATTAGGCCAACTAGGCAGCTGCCTAGGGCGCAGGGCTAAAGGGGGCGCTAGAAACGCCTTGAAAAAAAATACAGTGCTCTCAAGTGGGAAGTGGGGGGCGCTAAATATCTGATCTTGCCTAGGGCACCAAACTGCCTTGCACCAGTCCTGGGTGGGCCTTAATGTGAGGGGGTAGGCTGCTGTTGCTCGGTGGTGCAAGAATGGTGCTCTGAACATGCTTAGAGGTACTCATGAGCTATCTTTGAAGAAGGGGATTTAGCTGTGCTGCTGAACTGGCGCAGCAAAAGGACGACCGTGTGCTACATGGCCAAGTCCTGAGAGTATAATGAAGAGTTTTTCTCCCCCGCCCCCCACACTTAAACTGCTGCTTGCGCTGCCTCCTTGTTAATACCAAGGCTGTCTGAGATGACAGATCCCTACCCATGGCATCATAAAAAAAGTTATCACCTATGTGCCAGAAAGATCACACACTGGCTGCAGCGCATCTGTTCCACTCATGTGTTTCAGTTTGATTTACAGGTCCCTCTTTTCCCTGTTCCCAAAACGCACAAGTGATTTTGCTTCTTCTGACGGGCTCTTTGAGCAGACTTTGTGTCCACCAGATAAAATAAGTTTGTCTCTTGACTCGTGAGTCAAGAACTGATGTCTCGGCTCCTTGCTCAAACCATTTCCCCCCCACTGAAACTGAAAATGTCTATCCTTGGGACATTTTCCCAAACCAACAAGATTCTTTAACTATATTTCTGCATGATGAACTCTGCTGCATTTGGGGGCCCTCCTGCACATTCTGCCGAGTGGGGGGCTTGGGCTTCTGCCCCAAAGTCCTGCTTTGATGGCACTACTGAAAACAAGCTGCTCAGAGTCCCCGTGTTCTTTAATTCTAAGTGCATCTCTTTTTGCACCTGGCTCTAGTTGGTGGATCTCGGGGTTCTAGCAAAACACAAAGTAGATCCCACAACAAGCATGAAGTCTGCCTCCCCCCCACCCGCAGATATAGCTTTAAAACATATGTTTCAATAATGGAAGCCTCATGATATTAAGCCAAAAAATGGTAATAAAGATATACAGAGAAACACCATCAGCTAGATCTATAGCTTTCTTCTTCCCAAGGCACCTATTGCTGAATGCACAATGTATTTATGTTTATACAGTCAAAGGGTTTTATTGCAACTCATAAGATAAATACATATTATTTTATTTATTAGTAATACTTACATACCGCTTAATCTAATAAAATCTCTAAGCGGTTCACATATAAATATTTTTTAAAAAAACCAACCACATTTAAAATACACCATTAAAAACAATTTCAACTGCAGTAATGATGCAGAGCACACTTAAAATACAGTATGAGAAACACTTCCAGCTACAATAACGATACAAAACAATAAAGCATTATTAGTGGATGAAACTGATCTTTTATTTGTATTTACAGGAGAGATTACACACACACACAGACACTCACTCCTTGCAATAATAATAATAATAATAATAATAATAATAATAATAATAATACTTTGGAAAGATTTATTTTGATGAGATCTGGAGTAGCCGCAGGCTTAGCTCTCACATGCTCGCATTCCTTGTGGTTCTCAACATTTTAACTAAGGGATTCTTGCGGTGCCCTGCCTTTTACAGGTCTCCTTCCACCATGGTTAGCTTTCATGGTGAGAGTACAAAGTCGCATCTCAAGGAGAGACATGGGCAGACAGTACCAGATTCAGTCCTTATCACTGTTTGCTGGACAGAAGGAAGTCCTGCACACAACCTGCCTCCCTGTCAGTGTGGGAACAGTAGCTAGTGTCTGATTAGCTACCGGTAGTTGCCACCTGCCATCAAAAAACCATCCATGAAATATCACCTGTCCCTCAGTGTCCATGAAAGGAACTTCTCCTGCTATACAAAATCCTGGAAGTGGTTCTGCCTACACTTCACCCAAAAGGCTGCCATTCCTCTTAAAAGTTACTTAGGATTACATGAATCCGTCAGTGTTGCCACATAAGCCATTTATTTAAAAATAGGAAATATCATTAACATATAAAATTGAGAAATAGTGATACCTATGCTGTTGCTTCTGCTAGAAAATTATATCCAAACCTGATCTTGGTGTCTTTTGGTCTTTGAATCGACAGCTGAAGTGGTCATCCTAGTTCAGGCTGTAAAATGCTGAACTCTGCATGTTTGAAATTCCCATAGCATGCAGAACAGTTCAAGGCATTTTCGTTTCTTTTTCTTCTGTGAGAAACCTAAGCAGGGGAACTCTTTCCCCACCCCAATCTCCAATAAAGCAGAGTCAGTGATTGCAAGTGGAATACTGTCTTCCTCTTAGTTATTAAATCATCACATTAGGACTGATTAGACCAGCCTTCCCTAACCTGGGGCTCTCCAGATGTGTTGGACTACAACTACCATCACCCCCAGACAGCATGGTTTGGAAGGCCCCAGGTTGGCAAAATCTGGATTAGACTTTATTTATTTATTTATTTATTATACTTTTTAATCGCCCATCTGGCCGGCCACCCAGCCACCCTGGGCGATGTACGATCAGGATAAAATACAATAAAACACCATTAAAACACCATTAAAACAATATAAAAGTTTTTAAAAAACAAATCCTAACCCACCCCTTATTCCCGCCTGAAAAGCCATGTTTTTAAAGCCTGGTGGAAGTTCATCAAGGAGGTGGCATGGGGAAGGAGTTCCATAACTTGGGGGCTGCTACAGAGAAGGCCCTCTTCCTAGTCCCCACCAGCCTGGGTGCTCTGGCTGATGGGATAAGGAGAAGGCCGTCCGTGGCAGATCTTGTTGAGCAGCCTACTTGATGTTGCTGGAGGCGCTCCTTGAGATAAGCTGGACTGGAGCCATGTATAGGGTTTTAAAGGTCAAAACCAACACTTTGGATTCTGCCCGGCAAGCAACTGGTAACCAATGCAACTCCTTGAGCACTGGTGTGATGTGATCTCGCCGCCTTTTACCAGGCGAGCCGCTGCGTTCTGTACCAGCTGTAGCTTCTGAACCGTCTTCCAGGGTAACCCCACGTAGAGCGCATTACAGTAGTCTAGGCGAGAGGAGACCAAGGCATGAACCACCGATGGGACCATATGATTAGGAAGATAGGGGTGCAGCTGCTGTATCAGATGGAGTTGATACAGCGCCGCCTGGCTCACAGCTGCCACTTGAGCCTCCATGGACAGCTGGGAGTCTAGAATGACCCCCAAGCTGCGGACCTGGCCCTTCAGGGGTAGATGTACCCCATTCAGCACCAGGTCAACCTCCCCTAACCTCCCCTTGTCTCCCACCAGAAGTACCTCGGTCTTGTCGGGGTTCAGTTTCAGCATGTTCCTTCCCATCCAGCCACCTACTGACTCCAGGCACTTGGACAGCGTCTCAACAGCCAACCTCAGTGAGGACTTGAAGGAGAGATAGAGCTGCATGTCATCAGCATATTGATGACATCGCACCCCAAACCTCCTGATGATAGCTCCCAGCGGCTTTAGGTAGATGTTAAATAACATTGGGGAGAGGATGGAACCCTGTGGCACCCCACAAGTGAGCGGCTGAGGGTCCGAGGCCTCCTCCCCGAGAACCCACTGTAATACAGTGCCTCCCATGCCCAACCCCTCTAGAAGGTCCAGGAGGATACCGTGGTCAACGGTATCAAAAGCCGCTGAGAGATCGAGGAGGACTAGAAAAGAGCATTCGCCCCTGTCCAAAGCCCTCCTCATATCATCCACCAAGGCGACCAAGGCCGTTTCCGTCCCATGTCTAGGCCTGAAGCCCGACTGGCACGGATCTAAATAATCGGCTTCATCCAAGTGTGCCTTCAACTGAGCCCCCACCACTATATTGCCTGTTTGGGGTCTACTTCCTAGTGGTTGTGCTGTGCACAGTGGTGCAGTCATACATTTTGAAGGGCAGGTGCTCATCATGACAAGGGAAGTCTGAGGGGCCCGGGTAGGGTTGTGCGCTAAGCTCGATGGGGGCAGGGGGGAGGAAGCTTGGTGAACTCGCGTCCCTGCAAGCCCTGGCTCCACTGTACCACTGGTTGTGCAACATCAGGTAGAGAAGAAGAAAGCAACACAGAGGATACAAACTGTTCTCAGCACTTACTTATTTAATTACAAAGATTTATACTCTGCCTCTCATGCCAAAGCACTTCAAGGTGGCTGATGACGAAGAGCACTGCAAAGTGGAAAGTCAAAAAAGCAAAGCAAAACAAAGCAGCCATAAGAACAAATACAGGCACAGTATTTGTTCTTATTTGATCCCTAATATAGCAGCTCAGAGGGCCTCAGTGTTGTATGCAGTAATGGTCTTTTGAAGCTGCCTTATGTTGTCAGCCCATTGGCTTAACCTCGTTCTGTCTACTCTAACTGACTTCGGATCTCCAGTGTCTTGAGCAGACATTATTTCCTATCACCTGATCCTTTTAGCTAGATATGCTGAGAACTTAACATAGAACCTTCTGCATTCTAGAACTTCTTCACACAGTGTCTAGTGAAACTACGGAATCCACCTCCACAAGATGTGGTGATGGCCACCAATTTGGAGAGTTTTAAAAGGGGATTGGACAAATTCATGGAGGAGAAGGCTAACAATGGCTACTAGTCCTGATTGGCTACAATGTTGGCTACAATTGGCTGCTACATGCTACCTCCAGTATCAGAGGCAGTATGGTTATGTACTCCAGTTGCTAGGGAACATGGGCCAGAGGGTCCTGTTGCACTCATGCCCTGCTTGTGGGTTTTCTGTGAGAAACTGGTTGGCCACTGTGTGAACAGAATCCTGGACTAGATGGACCCTTGGTCTGATCCAGTAGGGTTCTTATATTCTTATACATGCAAGACGTGCACTCTATCACTGAGCTATGGGCATTCCTTTAAAACTAGCTGCAAGGAAGAAGAAGCCATCTCCCTTGGGAGGATGCTACACAAAAAAAATACCCTGTCTCAGGTAGTAGCGTGCTATATGAATGGCAAATGAACCAAAGCAGAGTCTCTGAAATAGCTCTTAATGAACAGATAGGTTCATATGGGAGGAGGTGGTCCTTTAGGTTCCTTCGATCTGGCAGGATGATATAGACAAGTGGCTTGCCAAATAATTACAGGTCCAAGGGCATGGGCTGAGGGTGTATGATGCTACCAACAAGCTAAGCTAAGCAGCTGCGGGTCTGGTCAGATGGGAGAACACATGGGAACCTCATGTATGCTGCCTTGAGTTCCATGATGGGAGAAAGGCAAGATATAAATGTACTAAATAAATATATAGCCACTGGGCCAATGTCCATTTCTATCTACCCTGAGAGATCAGAGAGTAACAGCGAAACACCGACTGCCTCTCTGGCAGCTATACATCCAAACGTATCTACCGGTACATAGTCTTTTTTTTTTTTTTTGGAAGCTCCCATATTTGAAATTTATTGATGTTCAGGTGCAATATCTGTAGTGTTGATGGGACAGAGGCAAATATTTTGTAATGTTCAACTTTAAGCATTTGTTTTGGAGGCAAGTGGTCACAGAGGCCATTTAACTGACTTAATTCTTGCTGAATGCATCTGTATTAGGCATAGCATGGGTGATAATGTGGTTAATTCATCTATGCATGGAATAGGGTTTTGTGTGTTTTTTCCCCTCGACAGTGATCTTGAGTAGGAAAAATGATATTAAGCTGCCTGACATTGACTGGGTTCAGACAACACAACCCACACTGAAGGGTTAAGTATGGGTTGAGTCAAGTGTGAGTTGTCGTTAAACCATTGGTGGTTGTTGAAACATGGGTTTGTTGGAGTATCAACAACAGGCCTGTGGCTCACGCTGGCTCAGCTTGTCT
The DNA here is from genome assembly GCA_021292165.1 of Shinisaurus crocodilurus. NCBI lineage: Eukaryota > Metazoa > Chordata > Lepidosauria > Squamata > Shinisauridae > Shinisaurus > Shinisaurus crocodilurus. The sequence goes on along the minus strand of CM037887.1, from coordinate 17,088,288 downwards.
GAGTGTGGAAAGCTAAGCAGGGTCAGGCCTGGTTATTACTTGGATGGGAGACCCCTCCTCTAGTTTCCTGCATTGAGCGGGGGGTTGGACTCGATAGCCTTGTAGGCTCCTTCCAACTCTATGATCTATGAAATCTATGAAACATGCTATGATCTTTTGTTTACAGTACAGATGGTGTGCTATCTGGCCTTGCTAGGCAGGATGTGTACTGTCTAGGTTTTTGCTGTGTTTACCTTAGCTATTCTTGGTAGTTCTCAAGAAGTGTGTGAACCAGTTTGTCATGTGATCTATTGCTGGTGGCGTGTGTGTGCTGGTCAGACAGCAACCATGTTATAGGCGCTGTTCATCTCAGTCTAGAGTTCTCTCTTCTCCTTCTCCTTCTCCTTCTCCTTCTCCTTCTCCTCCTCCTCCTCCTCCTCCTCCTCCTCCTCCTCCTCCTCCTCCTCCTCCTCCTCCTCCTCTCTACTGGACTTATCCTTTCTGGATGTATATAGCTTGCTGGATTTTTCCTGCTATGCTTTGTACTCTGCACATGGACTGTGCGTATGGAATGCATACTCTGTAGTGATTACTTTGAATAAGTAAATAAACAGGTAGAATAGACCTGCTTGTGTCTACAGAGTGGTTCCCGAGTCCTGGATTAATCTGCAACTGGGTGAGCTGTTTGGACACAAACTCTGCTTGCTGTGTGTGGAAGGCCAACGTGCTGCACCTGAAAGCAGGCTAGCATAGGCTACCACTTTTCTTTCAACACCAACAGGGTTATCGTGTTGTCTGAACCCAGCCAAGATAAGAAACCATGGTGAACAACCCACAGTTCACAACCCAAGAACAAACCATGGGTTCTCTTCATGGGTTGTTCATGGTTAACAAGCCATGGCTTGTTATTGCAACAAGGTTCAGACCACATGATAAAATGTGTCATCTAAAAAAGCCTGTGAACAACCATGAGTAAGGAATTCACAGCAAATGCCCCATAGAGAAAAGCTCCCATTTCCTCCTGTCTACGTGTTGATTTGACCCGAATCGTCATCCAAATAGGGCTGACATGATGAGACAGATTAATAAGAACCATCTATACAGCCTTATAACTACAAAACCGATGATGCATAGCAACAGTAAGCAAAATGAACCACCCAGGGCCTTCCCCCCCCCTTTAAAATGAGGAACTGATAATATTATGTGAATTTAATGTGCAACCATAACCTGTTGCAGCTGCCAGCTGCCAGCTTTTCTGTGGAAGTCTTACCACTCAAGATCAGGAAATGGAACTTGCAAAATGGAATTCCTCTGATGTGTGTTTTTTTTATTGTCTATGATTAATAAGAATCTCTGTCAGCCTGCCAGATTATATGATACTTCTTCTGTCTCTCCCTCTGTCTCAGGAGACAACTGCACACAAAGGGCTATTAGTATTTCTCTGCATAATGAGGGCAGTTTGAAGAACCTCATACATTTTGCACTTTCGGTATGCAGATCAAGTATTCTAGCAGGTGCAAAATCAATGGCACCGTTGCCCTTTCTCCAGGCTGAAGTTATTTATCATGATATGGGCCGCAGAGACACTTTGGGAAATGATACAGACCAGGACAAAAAGCAACAGGCATAGTACATGGAACACCAAAAATGATTATTTTGGGGGCACTGATTGAAAGTATTCATCCCAAATATGATCTAGAAGTATTTATGCAAATATGATTTAGACATATTTATCCCTTCCAAAGATCCCTGTGCATTATCAGTTGATAACGTTTCCGGAAATCCCATTAGAGATTGTTACCAGCCATGCAGAACTACAGTTCCCAGGGAGAGAGAATTATGAACAGACCTGTGGCTCACGCTGGCTCAGCATGTCTGAGCGTGGAAAGCTAAGCAGGGTCAGGCCTGGTTATTACTTGGATGGGAGAGCCCCTCCTCTAGTTTCCTGCATTGAGCAGGGGGTTGGACTCGATAGCCTTGTAGGCTCCTTCCAACTCTATGATCTATGAAATCTATGAAATCTATGGTAACCTAGTTTAAATCTCTAGCTTAAACTTGCTTTCAGGGCTCTGGACATGGTGGAATATGTGCCGAATGCCACAGGAACCTGTGGCTAATCCTGCCTTCCTGGCACATATATCTGTATCTTTCATGTGGTGGAAAATATTGCCTTGCTCATGTTCTCAGAACAATTATGCGTTAGGGAAAGAAGCTGGCTGAAGAGACCCTTGCATCCAGGGGTCTTCAGGGAAAAAGAAGATTTGAATGAACAACCAAGTGACACAGAATTTTGTAAAAGGATTATGCATTCTCTGCTAGCAAGCAACCGAGGCATACACATCCTGTATATGTGCAAAAATACATAATGCATGCTGTATTTTAACGTACATTATGAGGAGGGAAGGAGAGGAGGCAGGAGCAGGCAAAGGGAACATCAGGGCTTGCTCCAGTTGGACTGCCCCCTCCCCCAGGAGATGAGAGGTGAAGCAGGGCCACAGGGAAGCCCGTGTTTTTGTGAATGGTTGTAAACTGCCCAGAGAGCCTTGGCTATTGGGCAGTATAGAAATGAAATAAATAAATAAATAATATTAATGTATTTTAATGTACTTTAATCTCTCTGTAAATATGGTTAATAATAATAATAATAATAATAATAATAATAATAATAATAGCAAGAAAGAACCCCAGGGGGGCTGACTTTGGTGAGAAGTGTCACCATATACCTCAGCTATGCTGAGTATCAGGTGACAGTAAATAACTTGACCCCTGGGAAAGCCAACAGCTTCAGGTGGAGGAGCTTGACCAGGAGGTTTGTGGGGCCTTGAGGAATTAAATTGCCTCTAAATTCCATGTGACCTCGGGCAGCAGCCAGTGTCTGTACAGATCGGAGGCCAAGGCAAGGGATGCCTATGGGGCTTCAGTATGGAAAACTGTGGGTGTGATCGTGGTAACCCTCATAACTGGCCGTAGCACTGTGATGTGGAAGGCAATGGAAAACCACCACATTGTATTTTCCAAGTATACTCGTCATGGCTAAGCAGGAAAGGCAGTCAAGCCATGATGATGTCCAACCTCCTGTAGGAGAGGAGTGAGAAGAAGCCGCCGCAGCAGCAAGAACCAGTAAAAGAAATATTCATATCAGCAGAAGTTACTGTAGGCCCAGTATACTGAATAAAACAAGTGACGTCATGACTTTCCGTATCTCTATGATCATACAGTTGCTTATAGTTTTTATTGTTTCAGAGGAAACTATGAGCTGCTCTTAAAATCTAGTTACGTAATTAACAGAACCTACGCCTAACAGGATTTCTTGGCCTGCATAATGCTATTGGGAGAGAACTCGCAAAAGATGCAACATTTACAGTTTGGAACAGAGGCTGCTGAGAGTAATAGCCAAAGGTCTGCGAGTCTTGGGCTGCTTTTGAGGTTGAATTATTTTCCATCTCCACCCACTTTGAGTTCACTTTGGCACCGAAGAGATCTTTGCCCTGTGTACTGTGTCTGTGTGTGCTGAGGCCAGAAAGTAGAGTCCACAATAGAAGTAATTGTTATAACTGTTCTGTAGATTTAAAATAAAAAAAAATAAAAAACAGGACTAGAACCAGTGGGTGGAAATGACCAGGAAGTAGATTTCATCTAAACATTGGAGAACCTTCCTAAGGGTACGAGCTGTTCAGCAGTGGAACAGACTACCTCAGGAGGTGTTGGGCTCTCCCAGGGGCAGTGCTAGGTACTGAAAAGATCTGGGGCTCAGGCCCACAGGACAAAAAAAAGCACAAATTTGCATATGCTAATTTACATATGTTCTAAAGTCTCTCTCTCTCTCTCTCTCTCTCTCTTCTCTCTCTCTCTCTCTCTCTCTCTCTCTCTCTCTCTGTGTTTTTAACTCTTAAAGGACCCTGTCTCCTAAGGCACCCCAATTTGTAAAATTGGATGTATGGACCGGGGAGAGGAGGGCATTTGATTTCAAGAAAAAAACCTTAGGCAGAAGGATTCAAGGGGGAGTCAAGCAGGAGGTGAAGCACATGTGGGCAAGAAACCAGCTAATCCAGGGGGATCAGATGCAAGAGAGATAAACAGGGCCCCTGTACCTTTATTTCAGCAAGTGCCCATGGACAGAAGGGTGGTGGGGCAGATGGCCTCTCAGAGATTTGAGGCTCCAAATGAAAGATTTGGGGCTCCAGCCCTAGTGGGCCACCCCCTAACACCACCTCTGAGCTCTTCTTTGCAGGGGGTATTTAAGCAGAGGCTGGGTGGCCATCTCTCAGGGAAGCTGTAGCTGCATCCTGCACTGCATTGAGCAGTGGGTTGGACTAGATGAATTCCAAGGTTCCTTCCAGCTCTATGATCCTATGACATTTTGAGAGAAACAAAGAGTTGCTTGGTGTGTAGTGTTTGAAGCACCATTTGGATTTGCAAAGACTCTTCGGGAGGAAGTGGTGTGGAAACTGTAGGCCACGACCCTAAGCATGCGGACATGCACGAGTTCAATTAAAACTCAATGCTGCTTGAAGACTTCCATGGCATGAGCTCTCTGGGAAGTGAGGAAGGATAGGAAGATGACCAGATGGCTGGCTTCCTGCAGATGGCAGAAGAAGCATGTGACCAAATAGCAGAAGAATGGGAAAACCCGGTGAGTCCGCTGGATATCTTGAGAGATCTAAAGACCACCCCTTTCTTCCTAGTGCAAGGCAGAGACAATGGATGTAGCTTGGGCAGACTTCCATCACAGTCCTTTCCGTTTCCTTTGATTTCCAGAAACTGAACTGGGAAATGTGAAAGAGAAGAAGACCCGTCCAGCTGTTTCTTTTGGTTATGTTATAAGAAAATAAAGAGAGCAGGCCTGAAGAGAGAGATTGCTTTGTTTATGATTTTATAGAGCATGTTACAGGTTGCTTTGTTTATTATTTTCTTGGGGGAAATACAAAATACTATAATAATATAGTACTATAACTTAAGTACTAATACTATTGGTTGAAAGATGTTCTTCTGGGGAAGAACTTGGCTTCTCCCCATGACCCGCCTTAATGTTTATGTAATGCTTATGGAGGGAAGACTCAGCAAAATCCCATTCATGTTGCAGGGTTATATGGTTCCAATGGGGGAATGTCTGCAGCAGAAGAAGGGTTAAATTCCCTTTGTTTATATAAACAAATAACGATAAATAAACCCCCACCTTCTCCTAGTAAACAACTCAGTTTTCCAGGTAAACAAACTCAATAATAGCAATAAAAAAAGCAGTTATGAAGGTAGAAAGCCAGCAGGGGTGGGGCTATCCACTGTATTGCACAGTGTATCCCACAGCGACACGTTTACGGTATGACTACCTGCCAGCTGGACAGAAGTCGTGGGTGTGTGCACTCAGTGTAATGAGCTCATTTCATTTTCATTTATTACATTTCTATACTGTTCAATAGCCAAAGCTCAGTCTGGGCGGTTTACAGAGATTAAAACCGTAACAATTCATTAAAAGAAGTTTTTGTTCCCTTGAAGCCAAGGTTGCTGAGCTGGAGAAGCTGAGAGAGGTGGGTGGACAAGACCTTCGGGGACCAAGTAGCGGTGCCCCAATCCCTGGGTGACAGCTCCTCTGATGTCACGGAGAATGGGAGCTTCGGGGAAAGAGGGCATCCTTCTGAAGAAGAGGGAAATGATCCTTTAGAAGGGACTCAGTCCTAAGATGATGAGCAGAGAGCCTCTCGTACCTCTGGGGGGTGGGGGGTGGGCTTGTGGCATTGGGAGGTTCAATCATTAGACACATAGACAGCTGGGTTTGTGACGGGTGTGTAGACCGCATGGTTAATTGCCTGCCTGGTATGAAGGTTGCAGATATCACATGCCGTCTAGATAGTTTTGTAGATAGTGCTGGGTAGTGGTCCATGTTGGAACCAGTGACATGGGTAAATGTAGTCGTGAGGTCCTGGAAGCCAAATTTAGGTTGCTAGGTAGAAGGTTGAAATCCAGGACCACCAAGGTGGCTTTCTCTGAAATGTTCCACACACAGGGCCAGCTAGACAGCCGAAGCTGAGGAGTTTAAGGCATGGTTGAATTGGTGGTGCAGGGAGGAGGGGTTCAGATTTGTTAGGCACTGGGGAATATTTGGGGAGAAGCTGGGCCTGTACAAGAGAGAAGGGCTCCACTTGAACCATAATGGAACCAGACTGCTGGTGCAAAATATAAAAAGGGTGGCAGACCAGCTTTTAAACTGAACCCTGAGGGTAAGCTGACAGGAGCTGAGAAGTATCCAGTAGGGATGTAGCCAAGTAGCCCGGATGTTGCTGAGCAGCCCGAACCTGGGCTTGCTCGTGTCTGCCGAGCTACTTAGCCACCACGAGCTTACCTGCAGCAGGCTCTCTGGAGAGCCTGCCTCCCCATCCGCTGGTCCCGTCGCGTCCTTACGGCGCGGAGGAAGTGACGCGACGGGACCCCCGCGCTCTGTTTTTGGCTGGGGAAACCAGGGCAACAGGGCTGTTTAAGCCCTGTTGCCCTGGTTCCTCCCGCCAAAACAGAGAGCGGGCGGTGCTCTGGCGGCGGTGGCAGCGGCACGGAGAAGGTAGGTGGTGGTGAGGTGGTGGTGGGGGTCCGGCGGCTGTGGGGGGCAGCAGCGGCAGCTCGAGCGGCGCAGAGAATGCTCTGCGCCGCTCTGAATGTCGAGATCGGCCGCCGCCACCTCGAGGTCCGAGCCAGGAGCGAGCCCCGAGCCAACTCCAGGCTCGGCCCCACCACTAGGTTTGGGATAAATCATCCCCAAGGGATGAAAATGAAAGTGTTTCCAATTGCTCAGATGTAGAAGGGGAGGAAATAGGCTATGGGCATACGGTGAAATATGATAGCCGATCAAAGAGGCCTAAGTGCCATAGCAGGAGATGCACACGCTACAGACATCTGGGGAGGGACACCATGTATAGGTGTTTCTATGCAAATGCTAAAAGCCTCCAAGTCAAAATGGGAGAGTTCGGCGTGCCTAGTTTTAAAGGAGAACCTAGATATAGTGGGCATAATGGAAACCTGGTGGAATGGAGAGGACCAGTGTGATACAGTCATCTCTGGATATAAACTCTATTGGAAGGAGTGGGAAAGGGCGTACTGGAGGAGGTGTTGCTCTGTACGTCAAAAAGGGCATAGTGTCATAGAATCATAGAAAAGTAGAGTTGGAAGGGGCCTACAAGGCCATCAAGTCCAACCCCCTGCTCAATGCAGGAATCCAGGTCAAAGCATCTCTGACAGATGTCTGTCCAGCTGCACCTTGAATGCCTCCAGAGTGGGAGAGCCCACCACCTCCCTAGGTAGTTGATTCCATTGTCTTATTGCTCTGACAGTCAGGAAATTTTTCCTGATGTTTAGGTGGAATCTAGGTTCCTGTAACTTGAGCCCATTATTCCGTGTCCTGCAAACTGGGATGATCGAGAAGAGATCCTGGCCCTCCTCTGTGTGACATCCCTTCAAGTACTGGAAGAGTGCGATCATATCTCCCCTCAGTCTCCTCTTCTGAAGGCTAAACATGCCCAGTTCTTTCAGTCTCTCCTCATAGGGCCTTGTTTCCAGTCCCTTTATCATCCTTGTTGCCCTCCTCTGAACCCTCTCCAGTTTGTCTATGTCCTTCTTAAAGTGAGGTGCCCAGAACTGGACGCAGTCCTCAAGATGAGGCCTAACCAGTGCCGAGTAAAGGGGAATTATCACTTCCCGTGATTTGGAAGTCGAGCAGACTAGAAAACCTCAAAGGGGCAGATGCTTCCACAGAAGCACTGTGGGTGATAATACCAGGCTCCAAAACTAATTTAGTATTAGGAACATGCTATTGTCCCCCAGACCAGAGCACTCAGGGTGATCTTGAGATGGAAAATGAAATCAGGGAGGCCTCCAACCGAGGAAGTGTTGTAATAATGGGTGACTTCAGTTACCCCCATATTGTGTGGATAAATGCATGTCCGAGTCATGACAAAGAGGTTAAATGAATCTCTCGATGCCCTAAATGACTGTACCCTAGAACAGTTGGTAATGGAACTGACCAGAGGGGAGGCAACACTGAATTTAATCCTAAGTGGTGTCACCCAGGACCTAGTACGAGATGTAAATGTTGCTGAACCAACTGGCAACAGTGACCACAGTGCAATTCAGATTTAATATATATTTAAGTGGAAAATTACCAAGGAAGTCCAACACAGTCACATTGGACTTTAAAAGAGGAAACTTCTCTAAAATGAGGGAACTGGTAAAAAGGAAGTTGAAAGGGGGAGTCAAGAGGGTTAAATCCCTTCAAAATGCTTGGAGGTTACTCAGAACTAGAGTAACAGAGAACCTCAGCTAGATTGTGGTTGAACATTAGGAAGGACATCTTGATGGCAGGAGCAGTTTGACAAAGGAACCAATCACCTGGTGGTGGTGAGCTCTGTCTTGCTGTAGGTCTTCCAGCAGAGACTGGACAGCCATCTAATGTGGATGCCCTATATTTCCTGCACCAAGCAGGAGGTTAGAGGCCTACAAGGCCTCCTCCAACTCTATGAATCTATATTTCTTGAATTTAAGGAGCATTCAAATATTCTACCCCACCCCCTAACAATCGGAATTTCTACAGTCTAGGAAAAGTTTCACCACATGATGAACTATATAAATATAGACGGGTTCACACAACACAATAAGCCATGGTGGCTTATAAGCCCTGTTTGTTTTAGAGTGGCTTGCCGTGTTGTCTGAACCCAGCAGCATGGTTTGTTAACCACACCCCAGCCACTCTGGCCAGGTTCAGACAACACGACAAGCCACCCTGAAACAAACATGGCTTATAAGGCACCGTGACTTAGCGTGTTGTGTGAACAGTGTGTTTCTTAGCCATGGCTTCAAAGCTACCCTTTGAAGCCATGACTTGTTCTCGGGTTTACTGTAACCACCATGGCTTAGCATGTTGTGTGAGCCCAGTCAATGTCTGTTTCTGGAACCTCTTCTTAGGCTTCCTTGCTGCTCTGATTTATTTATTAAAGACCATTCCCGTCTTAAAAAAGCAATGTGCATTTGACCTGAGAGAATTGGAAGGTGATAACTACAAAGGTTGATTTCTTTATGGCTGACCAATTTAATTGTGCTGCAAAAAGAAAAGAAAAAACGAGGGTGGAAAAATAAGTTGTTTTTCCCTTTGGGAGTAGAAACACTTGAAGGAAATTATATCTCTGATCTTTATATTCTTTTGTTCCTTTCTGGTACAAGTGTTTTCAAGAGGCATTAGAAAATAATCAAAAGGATGAATGCTAGGTTTCATTCACTAACCATGTCTATACTATGATATGTTTGATCACTTCTTGCAATAATTATGTATAATATCATCATCATCATCATCATCATCATCATCATCATCATCATCTATCGCCATCTATTTATTTGTATGGTGCTTTCCCACACACTTGTCCCCAAAGTGACTCGCACAACACAATACATGAACAGCAGTAAATATAATAGCAGCATTCAAAACCAAACAAAACCAATGGGAACAATTACAAATAGCCATAGTATTGGGAAATAAATATATAATATAATTAAAAAATAATCAATACATACAATATAGAATAGAACACTTTGCACAAACCAAATCCAACAGCTTAGTGCTAAACAGGAAAATAAAGAAAATAAAGCTATATATTTTATATATCTCCCTACAAGGATAAAGAAATCTCCATTCCATAAAGGCAACATGGGCTTCAGCTAGCCCACACTAGGTGTGGTGTTGGCAGCCACACCTCCCACCTTCCTCCCAGGCCAGCTCTCACCTGGGTTTTTCTCACACAGTCCCATCCACATCTCTCACTTGGTGGTAAAAATGGCCAATCCTCCTTCAAGCCCCCCCCCCCCATGTATTGACGTTACTCAGTTGCTCTCCAGCAAGCCGCCTCTGCTTATCTTCAGACAACAGGCTCTATCTATCAGGCTCCATCAGACTCCAAGGGGTGGGTGGGTGTGGCGAGACAAGTAGAAATGCTCAGCCCCTTGATGTTTGTCTCTCCCCAACAAACTTCTCTTCCCATGTTTATCTCCAGGCAGCAGGCATTATTGGGCTCCAGGGTGGTGGTGGTGGGGAGTGGGGTGAGACAAGTGCAAATGCTCAACCCTTTGATGTCAGTCTGGCTTCCCCACTGTGCAGGCAAAACTGGCTGTCTGCTAGGCCGGGTGTGTTGTAGTGGCCTGCGCATGAGAGTTGAACCTGGGAGATCTGGGTTCAAATCATCATCACTCAGCCTAACCTACCTCACAGGGTTGTTGTGAAGAGAAAGGGGATAACTGTATATGCTTCCCTGACTTGTGGCTCACACTGGCTCACCTTGTCTGAGTGTGGAAAGCTAAGCAGGGTCAGGCCTGGTTATTACTTGGATGGGAGAGCCCTCCTCTAGTTTCCTGCATTGAGCAGGGGGTTGGACTCGATAGCCTTGTAGTTGTAGGCTCCTTCCAACTCTATGATCTATGAAATCTATAAGAACTTCTCTGGAGCTGAGGGGTGGTGGTGGTGTCACAATGAGCTGCATCCCAACTGACTTCCCCATGTGCCCCCTGTTCATGGGGTTTATCATTGGGTAGGAATCATTACTAGGGTTGTTTTTCTAATCTGTCTTAAACTGAGGTAATGGTTTTTGGCCTCCTAAGTGATTTACCAAGTTGCTAAAGGAGAATGGAAGAATGCAGTCTTGTTTACTTGAATGCTGGTCATCCAATTAAACATTGCTCTTTGTTAGTTTCATCCCTTCCCTGCTGAGCACATCTGCAAAACTGCTGGGTGACAGATACTGACAGAGAAGTGAAATGAATCTTGCTAAACAGTTTCCTGAACAGTTCAGCTAATTCCTCTTTTTTTTAAGGTACAGATCTATAGGATGGAAGGCATTTTAAATACCCTAAAGACACATTTTTCCTGCAAGTAGCATTAATACATCCAGTATCTTCTAGACAACATAGAAGAAATGATTTTCTTCACTTTTGTTTTTTTGTTTTTCTTTAAGACTTGATCCAGGCTAAATTATCCCACCCAGCCATCGATAATGTAGACACTTGAAGAAGAAACCAAAGGGATGAACCAAGACATGAAACAGTCAGATTCAGCTGCCCTAGAATGGATGTTTGCCAAGAATAATGATGGCTAAGGTCCCCAGATGCACATTGGAATGGCTTGGAGTTAGCCACACTAATTTGCCTCCAAATTGGGAAATACCTTGGCTTAACTCAAGCCAATCAATATGGACCCAGTCATGGCCCTGTTTGGGGAGGCAATAGGGTCCAATTCCCAAAATGTGGTCCAATTCATCCAGCCCCCTTGGATTGATTGAAATCTGAGCTGGAGAGGAACACTCAACGTCAGTACCAGTTCTAGGTTTTTGTGGGTCCTTAGGAAAGACACTCTAAATCAGTGTTCTTCAACCTTGGGTCCCCAGATGTTTTTGGCCTACAACTCCCAGCATACAACTCGGTATGGCTGGGGCATGCTGGGAGTTGTAGGCCAAAAACATCTGGGGACCCGAGGTTGGAGAACACTGCTCTAAATGGTCCCCTTCCGTAGTGAGTCAACCTTCTCAGTACCACTGTCACCAGCTGCTCTTGCTCCTCATCCTCTTTCTCATCATTGCTTGCTCCCACTTGCTTGCTTGACAGGTAGAGAGCCAATGAACAAATAGGCAGTGGCCTCTCCTTCTCTTTCTCACCACCACCGTTGTCTGGGCAAGAACGAGAGGCAGGAGAACAAGCAGGCTGCAATGGAGAAGAGGAGGAACAACTTCAAGAGGCTCTTGTCAGTGTGCCCCTGCTGGGGTGTGGGCCCTCGGCAGGTGCCCAACCAGGCCTACCCTTGACGCTGCCCCTGCTCAGCTCATAATTGAGGTGAGCAATTATTATGAACAGCCAGGTGGTATTGCTGAGCTTTGAAATACAGCAACATCTCAAGCCAAGTCTCAGCAACATCTCAAGCCAAGGCTAAGTTTGCATCCCACTTTAAGTCCTCTTTCTTGAGATGTGGGGGACTTAAACCCAGCACCATACCTACATATGCCACTCTAGCTGATAGACAACTGATTTTCTGCAGCTGAGAATCACTTATAGTTGATTCAGCTTCATTGAAGGTGAGATACAAGAAAGCCATAGTTGCCTGTGGCTAGGACAATAGTGGGACAAGCGTGCATGCCGAACAGGTTCTGCAAGTTTTTGTACTGTTCAGAAACCTGTACAATGTGTTTTACCAGATATAATAGTGGAGCCAAATAAATTAGTGTTTAACCACCTTCACTCTTTTAGAAACCATCTGCAGGAGAAATAAACATCCACCCTTCTGCTTTTGGCTCTATTTTCAGGTCATCGGCCTCTCCCAACAGCTGCTGCTCCCATTTCACGGGTGCAGTTCTGTTAAACACAAGGGAGCTGCTACCGAGGGGAGACGGGTAAGGAACTGATGGTGGCAAAGCGAGGACCTTACATGCTCTGGTGTGGCCTTAGCTCTGGTTTCAAATGCTGGTAGGAATGCACATTTTATAGCAAAGCATAAAAATGGTTGGCAGGATAAAAAGCCCCCATCAATCAGCCCCCATCAAAGCAGCAGCAGGAGACAGAACCTAACCTAACAGCCGCCATCCTCTCTGAAGAGCAGTGTTTTGATTGGAACCATTCTACAATAGCTCTTTTCAGTCACGGTCTCAAAACACTGGAAATCAACATGTGAACAGGGCCCTGCTGGCTATCCCAGTCCCTCAGTGTCTGTGTACTGACACGGATGTCTGCAAAGGGGGAGCCTTTACAGGTAATGCAACCTGGAGCAGGCCCTCAGGTAAAGAACAGAGTGCAGGGGAGGGGATATCTGGAAAAAAGTGGTGCTTACAGTAGCTGTCCATGAGCCGTTTTGGGGTTCAACGAGAAGAACTACTAGCATAGGAAGCCAAGTAGGAAGTAAACTGAATAATGCTGGAGTTATATACTCCATCAATCCAGACCCAGACAGAAGTCTGGTGAGGCGTTTTGGACCAACGGGAGTTTCTGGATGCTTTGCAAGGACTGCCCCATGTAGAGTGTATTAAAGTAGTCCAGTTTGCAAGCTATCAGAGAAGAGCAGTCATTCCAAGTACTAGAAAATGGTTGCTTAAAAATTGGAATGGGCAATTTTTAACTGATAAGGAAACTGATGGAGATGGTGTATGGAAGAAATGGGAAAGAAAATGAAACCAATCTGATATTTCTTTAAAAATGGCTTGCTTTTTCTATATTTGGAATTAGTAATTTAGAGTGCAATCCTATGCAAGTTTAGGCAGAAAAAAGGCTTACAACTCCAGCATGCCCCAGCCAGTATAGCTGGCTGGGACATGCTGGGAGTTGTAGGCCTTTTTTCCTGTCTAAACTTGCATAGGATTGAGCCTTTAGATCAGTGTTCTCCAACCTTGGGTCCCCAGATGTTTTTGGCCTACAACTCCCAGCTATGCTGGCTGGGGCATGCTGGGAGTTGTAGGCCAAAAACATCTGGGGACCCAAGGTTGGAGAACACTGCTTTAGATGCATGGGACAGTGGTCTGATCAAAGATAGTTGAGGAAGTACTTGTAATGGACTGTATTTGTGGAGATATTCGTGGTTATTTGATATTGTTGAGGTTTTTTTTTTTTTAAAAAAAAATGTAGTCTAGTCTGGGGGTTGCTAAAGCATGGATATGTGTGTCTCAACCTGGTCATGGGCATCTGTCTGTTAGTGTTGCAGTGGTTTGTTTATTACACGCAGGGCTTTTTTTCTGGTGGAACTCACCGGAACGGAGTTCCAGCACCTTTTCTTCTATTAATTGCATTACAATTTAATCGCCATCTACTCCCGAGGAAATGTAATCCAAGAGTTCCGGTACCCTTTTCTCCAGAAAAAAAGCACTGATTACACGTATATCTGGTCTTTCTTCCGGTGGACTCAAGTTGGCATACATGGGGTCCCCAGTCCCCCAGCGCTGACCAGATTCAGACCTACTTAGCTTCAGCAAGGTTGCTGTTTCATGTGCTCTCAGACAGGGCCTGGGTTAAAAAGGAAAATGTTGTGTTTGTAGAGGAGATGCCGCTCATGCGCTTCCTCGGCCAGTCAGCTACCCTGCAAAGAAGCCAAATGGCAATCATTTCCCCCAAACGCATCCCCTTCCAACCACTGCAGGTCAGGCACTTCACTTTTGAGAAAGCATTATCAAGAATTTAGGAAAGCAAACAAATACCCAAATAATAATATATGGCCTTGAGGAAGGAAACTACAATACCCTGTTGCTGCAACTGTCCTTGGAAATAATTGGGCTTCTCTTTTGTTGAGGGGAGAAGAAAGAGAGGGATTCCTCCTCCCCCACCCCTTGCCTTTGAATAGTATCTGATGTTCATACAGTTCGGCTTGGCAAAGGCAAATCCATTAAAAAAAAAATGCCTCTAAAGGTTAAAAGACTATACAAATCCCTTTACATATATCCTGTTTTCAATTACACCATTTTGCTTCAACAAAAGCAGGATATGATGAGGCAAGGCTATTCAGCTTGGCAAATCTCTTCAGTACTGTTAACTATTTAAGTGAAAGTTTCCCCTTGATCTTGGCTTTCGTTTGATCTGTTACATTTAGGGTGGCCTGATGCTGAAGGGGAAAGGGCTCCTGCCCCTTTAAAAAGGGAATTTCTGCAGGTGTGGCTTGCATGACAAGCTACACCTGCAGACATTCCCTCTTCTACACAACTCTTAAAGGTACAGCACCTCTGCCCTCTTTTGCATTTGGTCATCCATAGGGTAGTCATGTGTCCTACTTTAGCAGAGGACAAAAGGCTTGGGATTGCAATACCCGTCAGAGCGCCTCTCCTGACCTAAATCTATGCTCAACATCTGAGGCCTTCCTCTCAGTGCCACCTCCAAGGGAGGTTCGGAAGGTGGCAACAAGGAAGAGGGCCTTCTCAGTGGTGGCCTCCCACTTACAGAACTACCTCTCCACTGAGGCCCGCCTGGTGCCAACTCTGTTATCCTTTGGTGCCAGGTTAAGACTGCCCTCTATCCAGAGGCATTTAATGGCATCCAATGGCTTTTAAAGGCACGTGGGGAGGGGAGGCTTATGTCAGCTGTTTTTTCTCTTAACAGGTCTAGCTGTATTCACCCTGTTTCTGTTGTCCAAATTATTTTAAATTCTGTTTTAAATTTTGTAGTGAAATTTTATGCTGTTTTAATTGTATTTGTATGGTATTGTATGAATTGTTGTTAACCGCCCAGAGAGCTTCGGCTATTGAGTGATGTAGAAATGAAATAAATAGGAAATAATAATAATAATAATAATAATAATAATAATAATAATAATAAAGGCATTCTCCATTTCAATCCAAGCCTAGGTTAAAGATAAAGATTCATAAGAAGGGGGAGCAGCTGGGCAGGGGAGGCTGGTGGTGATGACTCCTAAGTCAGTGGGGCTCCTTATCCATTGCAGGTTTTAGCTGGAGCTTTGTAGGAGCTATCCATGGTGCTGAACTCCATCCCAAAATAGGTTCACCACCATGGAGCACCATGGATAGCTTCTAGAAAGCTCCAGATAAAACCTGCAATCAATTAGGAGCCCCACCGAAACAGGAGTCACCTGCCTCCACTGTAGCCTGGGGGCCCTTGATGTCGCCCATAAACAGTTAGCTGCTTTCCCTGCTGTGGGGTCCCCCAAATTTGGCCTAGCACATATTTTGAGCCATGTGGGGGTGGGGGTGGGGGTGGGGGGTGGGGGGTTGGGGGTGGGGGGTGGGGAGAGCAACTTTGGAGAGGGGGTGATTTGGAGCAGAAAAGCTGTGGTCCCAGGGTGGCCAGGTGCCCATGTCCTCTACACGAAGGGCTGCCAGAGCACCATCCTGTATTTGAAAGGCTGTCCTGTTGTCCAATTCCCGTTTAAAGATAATGAACTGTAAGAACTGTTGCTCATCAAAAGTTGGCACCGGGACAGCAGACTGAACACACAGTCACACAGGTCACACAGTCTTCTCCCCCCCCCCCCATGGTAAGAATCCATTGTATTTCTATTTAAAATATAGTCATTGCTTCTAAATTTGCATCTACACATATCAAGACGAATACGCCAATCTGTGCCCTCTTTCTGGTGATGCATTCCCTCTTTTGGGGTGATTACGGTTGTGTCCAACCTTTCCTCCAAGGTACTCAAGGCAGTGCCCAAGGTCCTTTCCCCACCCCATTGTATCCTCAAAACAACCCTGTGAGGTAGGTTAGGCTGAGAGAGGGTGCTCTCAGTCTTGTCCTAGAACACTACCAAAAGATTCCAAAACCAGCTTTCAAATAAGCTATTTGCATTTTTGGAAGAGATCAAAAGATATCAGTGTTCTAACCTGTGTTCCTTATTAATTCTCAGTAGAACTATCAGTATTTATCACTCTAGATGTCTTTTTTTTCCTGATCAGCGTAACTTCGTATGCTCCACCAAAAGCTATAGCCCACACTTTTACCAATCAGGATATTTTGCAATTACTATCTGCAACTTACAATTACAAAGAGAGGTAGAAAGGTGGTAATCAAAAAGCTCCCATTTATGCCTATAATTTCAGGTTGCTCGCCAGAGTTTGGCCTCTTCCAATCCCCCCCCCCCAGTATTCTTTCAATTATTCAGAAGCAGCACATCATGCTGCAAAATATGAGGTACTGTGAACACTCATGACACTCCTTCCCCAAACTGGCAAATGTAATTCCAAGGAAAGCCAGAAACATTGGTTCATTTTCTGATTTAGCAACATTTGCGTCTTTCGGAAATGCTATGGTCGACCAGCCAGATGAGAGATTTTGCTACATGAAGCATAGCTCTGAAGATCTCGTGGAGCCATGGATCAATGGCATAGTGTTTAAACGTGGGGAAAGCATTATCATGGGAACAATGGATAGGGGTGGCCAACGGTGAGCCAAAGTTACTCTCCAGTTAGCAAGGACTTAGGTTGCTAATGGTTCAAGAGCTTCTTCTGCCCATTGGAAAAGCTACCTTTCCTTGGTGGCTTTTAACTGAAAGATGATAGCCTAGGATGTCTGTAATCTCTGTGTAGCACATTTGATAGAAAGAAGTAAGATCCAACAATTGTGTTTTTACAGTGGCTAAGGGCCATTCTAAACATGACACGTGTCCCATAGTTTGCTGTTGCATAGCCAGTTTTGGGAAACAAATAGCCACTGTGGGCCCCCTGAGCCGGACTGGGCCATAGCATGGGGGCAGTGGGGGCTTTAACCTTTTGCCCCTGTTGTGGTGCCAATCACAATTGCCCTGCTCCCCTCTGCACTTTCTATTCACAATGGGAAGAAAGCTCCCATTTCCTACCATTGTGAATAGCAGGCTCATGGGGGATTCTCTTTGGGGCCAAATCCCCCCCCCCCCATGCCATGGTCTTGATCTAGCTCACACCATTCCCCTACACTGGTTATTTGTTTAACAAAAATCAGCTACACAATGCCAAATGTTGGCCCTAAGTGTGAAGTTTCGCTGTCTCAACAAAGATCTCTCCATTACGGCTCTCTGGGTATCCACTGGACAACTGTACACACTTTTTCCATTCCCAATTTCAGGTGTTTTTAGTATCTTGTCTTTGGACGTGGCCTAAAGTACCTTTAAAACACACACACACACACACACACACACACACACACACTTTTGCAATCTGGGAGCATCCTGAGAATGGTTATGGTAACTTCAGATACTCCTTTCCAGGAATTTGAGCTCAAACTTCAGTATCCACAAAGCCACCTTGTAACCACACATCCTGGATGTCTTAAAGAGAGACTTGGCCCACTAAAATTTGACCGACATGCAAAGTAGCTATTAACAAGGGGGTTAAGGGCCCCCATGAACAACCCCCCCAGCCCCCCAAATCCTATATTTCTTACCTGGCATGGGCGTTATTCCAAATAAAGGAGATTCTGTTGACCGCAGCTAGCTAATACTTTCCAAGCACCAAATGGATGAAGTAAAATGAATATATAGAAGAAAATGAAATCTGTTACTTCACTGGATTAAGCAATACAGGGAGTGTTCGGCTTCCTAATCTCCAAGGTTTCCCAGCTGCGTTTCTGCCTTTTTCCCATCCTGCATCCCTGCATCCTGTTATTGTTCCAAGCCTTACAATGCCAGTGAGAGAAGGGAGTGGAGGAAACCAGATAAAACATTTGACTCATTACCTTTGGCCAGGGAGTAACAAATGAGAAGCAGCAAAGGACAGACCACAGAAGAGAGAGTTACTTCAGGACCACCTGCCATTAGCAAACATCAGTAATACGCTCCAGATGTTTTAATGACTGATTGATTATTAGATTTATATCCTGCCCTTTTCCCTCCAAGGAACCCAAGGCAGTTCACCTCCTCCTCTCCATTTAATTCTCACAACAACCCTGTGAGGTAGGTGAGGCTGAGAGTCTGTGACTGGCCCAAAGTCACCCAGTGAGCTTCATGGCTGAGTGGGGACTAGAACCCGGAGCTCCCGAGTCCCAGTCCACTACACCACACTGGCTCCAACTTTTAGACTCCAACTACCATCCTCCCTAACACATTGGCCATGCTGGTTGGGGCTGATGGGAATTGGAATCCAATGCCATCTGGAGGCTACAGGTTCCCCATGCCTGGTGTAACACAAGAGCAATAACACCAGGGCTTCCGCAGCAGGAATGGCCCATTTTGCTGCTCAGGGCAAAGGAAACAAAGACTGGGTTCAGAGAACACAATAACCCACACTCAAGGGTTGAGTATGGATTGAGTGTGGGTTGTTGTTGAAGCGAGAGTTGTTGTTGAAATGAGGGTATATCATGTTGTCTGAACCCAGCTGCACTAACAAGCCATGGCTTGTTAACCACGAACAACCCATGAAGAGAACCAACAGCTTGTTGTTGGGTTGTGAACGATGGATTATTCACCATGGTTTGTTATGTTGGCTGGGTTCAGACAACACGATAACCCATGTTTCAATGACAACCGACACTCAACCCATACGTAACCCTTGAATGTGGGTTATCATGTTGTCTGAACCCAGTCAATGATCCCCCCCCCCCATTCCACAGATAGAATCCCACGGATTAGCAGCTGAGTTTTACTTCAATGTGGGTGAAGGGACCGCTTCTTCCACCATATCTGGGGACAGCAGGCTAGCTTAGGAGACTCATGACAACTGGTGGGGAGATGCTGCCCTGCCACCTAGCATCCACTGTCCGAGGCAGCAGCTGCCTCCCTCTGCCTAATGGTAGGGCCGGCCCTGTTTATTAGAACTCTGAAAAAGGGGCCTGCATTTTCTCAGACTGCTTGGCAAGCTGATCCTAGGGGTCCATTGAAGCATGATAGCCTCTCAGCACTACTCTGTAGCCATGTTCCATCTGGCAGGACAGCATAAGGGGTGCAACCTGAGGGTAACGTAGGAAGCTGCCTTCTACTGAGACAGACCATCAAGCTCAGTAGAGTCTACGCAAGTCTTTTCCAATGTGGTGTCTTCCAGATGTTTTGCATGACAACTCTCCTGACCATTGACCATGCTGTTTGGGGCTGATGGGAGTTATAGTCCAACACAGCAGGAAGGCACCATGTTGGGGAAGGTTGGCTGACACTGACGGTTTCAGGCAGGACTCTTCCGAAGCCCTATAAAGGGTTGGACCTGGGACCTTGTGCGTGCAGCAGGTGCCGTGCCACTGAGCTATGGCCCTTCCCCCAAAAGCTGGTGTAGGGTAGTGACTGTGGGCAGAGAAATCTCTGGTTGAACTCTGGCATTAAGATCACAGGAACTTACTGGTCCGTCTAGCCCAGTATTGTCGACATTGACGAGCAGTGGCTCTCCAGGTTTCTGGCAGGAGTTTTTCCAGCTCGACTTGGAGATGCCAGGATCACACCTGGGACCATGTGCATGCAAAGCCAGGTGCTCTACCACTGGGTTATGGCCTAAAATCTAGCAGCTGGAGAGCCACTGTGGCGTAAATGTTTAATCTTTTGGACTCAAATCATCACCCAACAATGACGCTCAGTGGGTGACGTTGGTTGGGTCCCTCACTGACCTGGTTTGCACATAACAACAACCCATCGGTTAAACAACTCATGGGTTCTTGTGCATCCACTTTTACTCAGCGACCCACGATCGGCTTCTTCATAGGTTACTGAGCATGACGTCTGAACCTGGACTGCTGGGTTGTTTAGGGGCTAAACAACCCAGCGGTTTGTTTGTTTGTTTATTTATTTATTTAACCCATGGGCTGTCATTATGTGCAAACAGCCCCAATACTTCTCAGCTTCACCTATCTCAGGGGGTTGTTGTGAGGATAAAATGGAGGGGGGATAGATCCATGTACACCATCCTGAGGAAGAAGTACAGGCCTGTGGCTTCCGCTGGCTCAGCTTGTCTGAGCGTGGAAAGCTAAGCAGGGTCAGGCTTGTTTATTACTTGGATGGGAGACCCCTCCTCTAGTTTCCTGCATTGAGCAGGGGGTTGGACTCAATGGCCTCGTAGGCTCCTTCCAACTCTATGATCTTTGAAATCTGTAAGCCTTCTATGAAATCTATGATATAAATGTAACCAATGTATAAAATAAATACTGTTTCCACTCCTGCATCTAAGTTGCAACAGCTTTCAGCTTAAATGTTACAGGCCCCACAGGGGCCATGGAGTGCTATATAAATAATAGTTACTGTCTTTAGAATGTTAGAACCATGAGAAAAGTCAGAGCTAGTGGTGGCATAGAAAAGTCAGAGCTAGTGCTGGCATAGAAGAAGAAATTTCAGCAAAGGTAGTTTTCCTAATCCTTTCTTAAGAAAAGGAGCCCACATTAGTTTTTTAAAAAACAGACACCCTGCTCTCTTCACTTCATCCAGGTCAGGGATGCTCAAGGATTTTGTTTTGTCCACATTTCAAAGTGAACTCACCTGATCTGCACTTGGGGTTGGGGTTGGGGTTGGGTTTCCTTTAAAATATTTTATTTAAAAGAAAAGGTGTTTTTTTTTAAAAAGAGGACCATCTTCTTGAATAAGGTGAGGAGAAAAAAAATGTTGAATTAGCATTTGACTTGATGGGCACTTGTACATTTCTCCCTGTAAGGCAAATAAAGGCTGTGCATGGGTTACCTGTTTGCCAGAGGCGGTGTTAGGGGGTGGCCCACCAGGGCTGGAGCCCCAAATCTTTCATTTGGAGCCCCGGATCTCTGTCCATGGGCACTTGCTGAAAGAAAGGGACAGGGGCCCTGTGGGATGCCCCTGGATGAGCTGGCTTTTTGCCCACATGTGCTTCACCTCCTGATGCCCCCACCTCGAATCTTTCAGCCTGAGGTTTTTTTCTGAAATCAGATACCCTCCTCTCCCCTGTCCACACACATCCCTTTTTTACAAATAGGGATGTCCTTAGGAGACAGAGCCCTTTAAACACACACACACACACACACACACACACACACACTTTAGAGCATGTGTAAATTAGCATATGCAAATTTGTTCATTTCTTTGCCCTGTGGCCTGCGCCCCAGATCTTTTCAGTACCTAGCAGTGCCCCTGCTGTTTCCCCACCACCTCCTCCTCCATCAGCTGCACCACTCAAACACTCCAGTCCTGATCAGAGTCCCTTCCCAAGGATAGTTGCAGTTAAACTTAAAAAAACAAAACAAAAAACGGTGGGAGATCCAAGCAGGAATCTCCTGATGTCACATTGATTTTGGCTCCAGAAAAAATACGGTAGCTTCCTTAAATAATTCAAGAGCAATTCTTTGAGGCCTCAGACAAATGAGAACAAGAGGCTCACTTGAAGTTTCACAGCTCTGTTACTGAGAAATGTGGCTAATGGAACTGCATCCCTTTATTGGAGACTTTAATACTGATCCTGAATTAAAAATAGCCTTTT